>CM073591.1:201129431-202389431 GCA_037074705.1 Zhengitettix transpicula | reverse complement strand
TATCTCGCGTGAAAGTCTCGTTTGTATCACGCGCCAACGGATAAATGTGACGTCACGGTCTCTTGGCGCGCATTAATTTTTACACTAAATTATAACATTAACTCTTATGGGAAAATTCGTAAAAATAAATCAACTACAATTCTTTCCACCTTTATGCTATGGGTTTGTCACCCCCACAGTACCGGTTCTCGATTTTGGCAGAATACGTATACCAATTTTTGTTGCATTTTGTCCACGCGATAAAATTTGTATAAAGAACAACGTAAATACAAACATACATACATACATACAAATATACATCCTTTTTTATTATATAGATAGATTAGAAGAAGATAAATAGCCTAGTGTTTTATGTTTTAAAAACATTAATATAAAATCGCTCAACAACCTTTAATTTATATATATTATTTACAGGAGTAGTTGTACGAGATTAGCATTATTGGGAGCAAATATTCCATATCAATCACAAGGGTAAAGAAACATATTCCTACAAGAGATTAATATCTTATGGTATTTTTCTAATTCATTCCAACTAATTTTTTAAGTTGTTATCACGATATGCATAATGTTCATAACCTACAATTTATAACCCGGTTAGTAAAGCGCGAACGATCACTAGAAATAAATAATTTAACACTGACTCCCTTAACCTGTAAATTTTGAAATAAAACTGTTAACGAACAGCCTGTGTTTACATAAGTGAATATTACGTTTCAAAACAAAAGATATAGTTTCTCGTTGCTACTAAATAACAGAATAAATGCTGGATAATAAATATTAGTGAAGTGATATATTTGAAGTAACTGGATTAAACGTCTGAATTGAAATCATATTTTCAAAATTTTAAAATATATAAGTCAAGTTGACATCTGTATAATAAAATATTGCTTTCTGGAAATTAACAAAGATGTAATGCAATGTTCAAATAAAAGTAAATTAATGTTCTGAAACTTGCAATTCGGTGAAATATTTTTGATAACCGCTAATTGGTGTAGGAAGAAAATATATAAACAAACTTTAAGAAAGTAAGACTGATTTACATAACCCTCGATTTAAGTATCGTATGTATTTTACGTTCAGATTGAAAGTTATCTTCTTACTGCAACCGATCGTAGCAAAAGAAGCAGATTTTTTCGGTATTTGTAAAAAAAAGTTCTCAAAATAACTAAATTGTGTTGGAATTTTATTATATTTTTGAAGGTACTTGACAAGGATGTGGAATTAATTAATTCGGACGGTCGACGAAATGAGAACGGAACACCAGCGAAGTTACGGTTATAGCAACTTTCCAAGTCAGCCGTGTTTGAGTATGCGCTTATTGCAGGTCAAAGAATAGATGCCCGGAAAAACTAAGATGCTGAACCCAGATAGAAATTTCTGGGACAGTATTCTTATAGATAACTGCATATGGTGAACTAATCCATAGGGACACAGGTTCGCATCAGAACATATAACGGAGGACCTCAAAAATCGACCGTCCAGCCAGACAGCGTGGGAGGTGGGAGCCCATGTGGGTGCACCGGAAGCGAGACCGACGATTGCAACGAACCGGAGAGACAGAGGGATATGTGATACTGCGATATGTGATACTAGTGCGGACTAGTGCTCTGGGACCACAGTCGTAGAATATATTAACCGACCACAATACTCGAATAGCACTTCACCTAAAGAAGATGGAGGTGCCAGCCACCAAATCGTTACAAATGACATCCCGATTGAAATTCTGAGAACTCTTCATCCACTCAATCTTATTCGATTCTTGAGTTTTTCATCTCAGATATAATCTCATTAGAAGTCAGAGGATTTTCTTCAATACGAGTTGGTCGATAGATTAGCGTTCATCATATAGGCGCTGTGATGTAGTCGCCACAGGAGATTTCCTCTGGTGCAGCTGCCAGCTTTGGAACTTCCTTCGTCTGGTACCGGCGGTAATGTTGGAAATTGATCTATTTCGGATATCAGGGCCATCACTTTACCAGTTCGACAACATGGACTGTGTAATTCTGAACATTGGAATTTTCGCGAAGCCAATATGATAATTGATCTTTGACGTGATTAAAAATGGACGTGGAGGGAACCTATTTTCGCAGAATGATAACGATGGTCTATTTTTCACCTATGACATAATTTTGAACTCAAGCCGTTTGTCCGATTATAAAAAGGTTAACAGTTTTTCCTATCGAAATTTTTTCTTGGATTGGGAGGACATTAATTTTCTAGCTTCGAATATGGTAAATCCATATTTCTACGACGACGGCCATTCAACGATGATGTTTGAACGTATATCGCCGTCGCTCACATTACGGAATGTCAGTAACAACGCATGATCAACGATTTGAAAGTTAAAATCAAATGTATCTCGTTTTCGTTTGGCTCAAGATGATGTAGTATATGAAACTCCATTAGTCATAGCCTTCACTGCGCTTATTTCCAAGCAACTCTCTTTCGAGTAGACTCATACTATTTTTCTCAAATCATGTAACTTCAAGCAATCAACGCCTGTCCGAGCTCTTACCTTATTAAGCCTAGATGCCTTCTTAGCCAACACAAGACGAGACGTGTTTTTAGTCCATCAGTCATTCAAGAATTGATAGGAACTATTATGGAATTCAATTTAATAGGATTATTCTAAAAATGTGCATCACTTCTTAGGATATATCCTATCGTTTGAAAAATATGGCAGGACTCGGGTGACATAACGTTTAACTTATCATAATCGAGACAGAGAAACATGTGATAGCCAGACTGGTCCACCCCTACCAGTGCGGAGTTTTGAGGATGAAAATTTAACTTGGCCTTCACGTTTCTCAGAAAATCCGTTCCTAAAATTAAATCTGTAAACAAACTTTTTAACACTAAACAATTTATTAATAATTTTTCTTTTCCGTGATTAATTTTCACTAGTGCCTGTCTTGTCACTTTTTCCCTTTTCGGCCCAATGCACCGTATAGTTTTAAATTAGTTACTGGCAGTGATTCTTTAACATGCCCCTTTTCTTTTAACAGCTGATACATGTTTTCTTTTATACCGAATACATTGGTCCGGTATCCACTCATGTTTCTATCTCGATTATGCCTATCTCTAGTTTTATCTTTGCCTGACAGCTATTCACTTGTTTACTTCTATCTATTTCATCTTCTTCCTCCAACAGGTTGCATTTGCTGGAGTCAGAGGAGCGAGTGCTCCGGGACTACAGACGTAGGATATATAACCGACTACAACACTCGAACAACACTTCACCTGAAGAATATGGAGGTGCCAGCCATCGTGCTTTTAAGATTTATATTATATATACAATGTATTGATATCCAAATCACATAAGCGTCAGTTTGGCGTTGTATTGGTGTCTCTGAGGAATTCTGTGATGTCCAATTTAGCACATACGGATTCCACCAGTGCTTACTGGAACTTACTTTCTGCATTTTTAATTTCACACTCATTTCTTTACTCCAAAAGTTAATTGTATCTTATCACTCTTCCCTTACCAGCTAAGAATAAAATTTCTGTATCGTTCCACCCTTCCCTTTCAGCCTCCGATTTAAAACTCATTTCCGACGAAAAAGTTAAAAACTGTGTCTGCCCTTCGCAGTCTTCCTTCGTTAACTCAAGAACTTATTCAGGCATCATGTGATATATTTAGGACCAATGACTCTTCGTAAATTACCTTCCCCCACTGTTGGCATTTTGATCTAGACGACTATTTTGCTTGGGGTTTTACGTCACGGGTGAATGAACTTTGTTCTCAAGTTTAACATGTATCAGATAACGCCAGCCGGGCGATATATGTGGTCAGGTAATCCTATTTTATATTGAGATAAACACTTTCTGCAGCCGCAACATGTTAGCCACTTGTCCTCTGTTTCAAACTTGATAAATACGACGGCCATGTTTTAATATAATACTTGTGAAAAAATTGTGAGGATAAATTTAAACGACTTACAATAGAGATAAAAATATTGCCGCAATTGACTGAGCTTCTTTCACGTTCCAGAACGCACTTCTTATCAAATTCTCCTCCCCCCCCTCAAATCAAAAAATAAAAAAATTATGAAGCCAACTTTTGAATGAACGTGTCATATAAGTCCAGGGGAGGCAACATTGACATATCATCTACATTTGTCGCCAATGGTGCTTCTTTTACTCTCCATTAGACTCTTATCGCGGCCCCTCGTTGGCAGATTCTTCACAGCTTCCATCTTCGTTTCCCCTTTGGGAAAAATTGAAGCGATATAGCCCTTTTCTCAGCATTTGTATTCGAAACCGTCTCTTTGCTGACGCATGGTTTATCATTCCACATTGTGGGCATGTTCTATATTGCTTGGGTCTCTTTGACGCCGTTGATACTGGTCGATATTTCAGGCTGGATTTCGTTATTGCTTCCAATGCCGCCGTATTTCTGCCTGTATTTTCCATTTAGATTAGCCGTTTTTGAAAATTTTGATTTCGTATACGCAACAATCGATCAACCTACGGGAAAATTGCAATTTTGCCTCATTTTATTTAATTAAGACCAATAATTCGCTCCCGTTTCTTTTTTCATAATTGATGTAGGCCTAATTTTAAAACCCTGAGATAATTATTATTTGCATCAAAGCCGTGGCTGTATGGACAAATAAACGTAAAAGTGTATTTGTGAAATAATTAGAATTTGTAGGTAAATCAAATAAATGCAATAGCTAATTTCTCGATAATTTGGGGAAAGTAATTAAAATTAAATAAATTCATATTTACTTATATAATTTAACGCTTTTCATAAAAATACCATCACACCGTGTATTGAAATATATAGGACAAATTTTTGGTACGGTGCACGATTCAACATGAAAAGTGCCTAAGCTATCAGCGAAGTCAGCAATAGTGGACCATGTACTGATACTCAAGTTCAGATGTTCCCTAACAACACCAAGTTTTATATGAGGTGTAATGTTTAAAAATTTCCGCTGCCACCATTTAATGTTTAAAATTCCGCTGCCACCATATAATAATCGAATTTCTCCTGGTCTCGCTAACAGAGATATTTAGGAAGAAATCGTAACAAAGTCGCACTCTATAATAGCTTAAAGGCTTAGAGAAATAACATGAGGCTTTAGTCCATTAGAATAATAAAGAAGTTTTATTAATCTTAGTCTACAGCCTAGAGCTAAGTCAATAACATGAAAACAGAAGACAGAGTGGCATACGCACCACGTTGAAGTAAGATACAGACTTCCTTCCATCAGAGAAGTCTGGCCCTTTTATACATATGTTCACAGAGCTTCATTGTATTCAAGCAGCCCCAGACTCAGCAGGACACATGGGTCTAAATTATCTTTGCTGCTGAGTTGGAAATTCTTGAATGCTTACAAGTATTTTGTTTATTGATGCTTACTCCGAGAACGTGAGTAACCACAAAGAAGCTTTGTTTCTGATGCTTACTCAGAAGTTCCTTAGTGCCCACAAGGCAGACCTAATATATATGTCATATATATTACACCTCCTTTGTCAAAAAAAATTCTGACACCACAAGTTCAGAATTTAAGCACATATTCACAAATATGGAGAAACATAAAATACTATAAAATTCTAACACTAATTGAAATACAATTTAAATTACAGTATTAATTGCATATGAATTTCAATATTACCTAAAGAATGACTTTTTCATTCTACTTCTGGTTCTATTAGCAATAGAAGCATCTTCTATATTATCTGCCATATCAGGAGAAGGAATGGAATCTACTGATATGGAAGGTGAACTTTTATTTTCTTTAGTTGGTTGATGGTATACAACCCTCCCTTGGCTTGGCATATTGAATATATTAACACATAGATGATCTGATGTTTCCTTCCAGCATTTTCTTGGAGAAAACTTTTCCCAAAGCCAAAACATAAAATTTCTACATTTACTATTACAACAACAACAACAACATGAACATGAAATAAAAATTACAATAAGTATAGAACCACCACTAAATGCTGATACATGTAAAAAATATTTATTAGAATCATTTTGTTTTTCTTTATTTATTAACTCATTAACTTCATTCACCTTAATACTAGCTAATCTTAAATCCTCAGAGGATGTCATGATGTTTACTAGAGGGACATCAAGTTTAATCTTTTCATAGTCATTAATTTCCATATTTTTCTCACAACATTCATTTATGATTGGTATATTAGGTAAAGAGTCACCTTGACTTATATTAACTGTTACGCTTGCTGATGCATACAGAGTAACATAGGAGGAAAATGCTTTACATTCTGGATTTAAAATAATTTTCCCAAAATTGTTGAATACTAGTTGCTTAGTTTCGTCTTTGCACAATACAGTTAATTTATCTTGTTTCGGGGCTACATATAGCCACTGATTACTCATATATAATGGAATAAAAAATGTTTCTTTCAACTTTATAATTCTTACATCACAATCTTCAGGAATAATTGTTGTGGATGGGTGTAACAATGTTGCTTCACAATCTAAATTAGGTACATACGTGTAAATCGGAATATTCTCCCTACACACATACTTTAACTCGTTAGGATGCATACAATTGGATAATTCACTCACTGACAGTTTTCCAAAGTGTTGTCTAACTGGGTCACTGAAAATATACTCTTTGTTTGAATTAATAAACACATAAAGATTGGAACTTTTAGGAATTGGAAATGGTGTTATTCTATACACTTGATAAATAGTAGGTGAGAGTAATGGTATCTCTAATATGTAAACCAGATTTTGAGTGTTTACACAAGCATGAGGTGTTATAAGTGTTTGAAGTTCTGCATATGGAAAATTTGGAAAATCCAGTCCAGTAGGCAATTTCTGGCTAAGCAATAGGTCTTTAACTTTCTCTAATACAATTAACTGAGGTTGCAATATTCCAGCTTCCGAATGGACAAGTGCATCTAAGATTATTTCTAACGAATGTTGACATTCATCTATACCCCTCTGTATAATTCTAATCTTTTCATTAATCAGAGTAACTATCTTAAATTGATTTTCATAGGTTAGTAATTTAACATTGGTATCGTCGGATAATTTAATTAAGCTATCTCTTAACATATTTTCATTATTATTAATTCTCTGTATTGTTAAGTTTACTGAATTAATTGTAGATTTAATTACAGTCATTTGCTCTGTTGCAATATGTAAAAATTCAGCTTGTTCTTTTTCCAAATTGGAAATTTGTTCGTTATAATTATCAGCATCTTTTTGACTTAGTGTCCCAAACAGAATTCTAGACACATCACCTATGAAGTTAAGAACGCCACGTTTTAGTCTCTTGAATTTAGAAAATGAATTTACACTTGGACTAATCGTGTATCTTTCTACTGAATCTTTTAAATTATTTACATAATGAAATTTCGTTTCAACATATTGTTGAAATGCTCCACAATCTATGAGTAGATACCAATCAAAACCTTTTTGTTCATCACAAAATTTTGCTAATATACTGTTCATCTTATTAGTATGTTTCCATAGTTCCCAAGTTGACTCTAGATTAATATAACTTACTACTTTCCATTTAATAGGATACAATGACATTGTACCTACTTCATCAGAGTATAATCCTGGGCCAGAATTGAATTGTTCAACACTCTGCGCATCTACTACTTTATTCCTAGTTATTGTCACCACCACCATCATCATTATAAGCTTGTTGGCTTCCATCCTCTTTATCGTCCTGCATTACATAAAAATACTGTTTAAGTCTATTTGTATGTACTTCTTGGAGCTTTCTTTTACCTATTCTCTGAATTATTGCATTCGGATACTTCATTTCTTTGATCTCGAATGGTCCCGTAAACAATGGATCTAACTTATGTCTTGCTTCTTCCCTCAACAAAACAAGGTCATTCACCTTAAAGTCTACTTTATTTGATTTAACTTTATCCTGTTGGCTTGCTTTAAACTTTTCTAACCTATCTTTTGCTACAGTTTGACAAGTTTGCATTTTGTTCTTAATAGCTAACACTATATCATCATAATTATATAAAGGTTTAGGTCTAAACTGTAAAATTCCTGGTAAGTTACACTTCCTACCGAACAATACTTCGTACGGTGTATATTTTGTAATTGTGTGAGGTGTTGTGTTATAAGTAAATGCAGCAAATTGAATCCATCTGTCCCAATCAGATGATTTACAAAA
This sequence comes from Zhengitettix transpicula, assembly GCA_037074705.1. NCBI lineage: Eukaryota > Metazoa > Arthropoda > Insecta > Orthoptera > Tetrigidae > Zhengitettix > Zhengitettix transpicula. The sequence goes on along the minus strand of CM073591.1, from coordinate 202,381,302 downwards.
ACATCTCAAATAAGTAATCAATGATTTATGAGATCTTTCTAAACTTCCGTTAGATTCCGGATGATACGCAGTTGTATTTATTTTCTCTATTTTGAAAAGTTTACATAATCTTTTAAATACTTCTGACATGAAGTTTGTACCTTGATCGGTAACAATATATAAAGGAATGCCGAATATTAAAATAATTGAATTTACAAAAGATTCTGTCACGTCTTTTACAGTCTGTGACTTCAAAGGAACTGCTACAATATATTTACTTAAATTGTCTTGACAAGTAAGTATAAATTTATTTCCATTTTCACTTAATGGGAGTGGACCAACAATATCTAAATATATTTTTAACCACGGTAGTTCTTGTGTATCTGTAATTTCTAAAGGTTCTTTAACCTTGTGGTTTAATTCTTTATTCATTTGACATACTTTACAGTTTTTAATATATTCCGAAACTTCACTTTCTATTCCCTGCCATGTTCTATATAATTTAATTCTTTCAACTGTTCTATTAACACCTTGATGACCACCAATTGGACATTCGTGTAACTCTTTAATAATTTTTAATCTTTGATCTTGCGTTAGATTTTCTTCGCATATTGGAAGACATTCTACTGGATAACGACTTAAGCTGTCTGCATTACTATTCATTTTACCAGGCCTATACTTTATTTCATAATCATATTCTTCTAAAAGTAATCTCCAGCGGAGTAATCTAGAACTGGGATCTTTTACATTGAATATCCAAGTCAAACCCTTGTGATCGGTCACAATTGTGAATTTCTTTCCTAGTAGATACGGTCTATAATGTTTACAAGCCCACACTATTGCCAAACATTCTTTTTCAACAGTGCTATATCTTATTTCTGCTCCATTTAATGTTCGACTTGCAAAAGAAACTGGTTTATCTTGCCCTATTTTACCCTGTGATAATATCGCGCCCAAAGCATAACCACTTGCATCTGTAATTAGAGAGAATGATTTTGTGAAATCAGGATACTGCAAAACGGGTGCTTCTGTCAGTTTCTGTTTAAGTACTTCGAAGCTATTTTGTTCTAAATTTGTCCATTTCCAGTCGACTTCTTTCTTTAACAAATTTGTTAGAGGTCGTGCTATATCACTAAATTTCTCAATGAATTTCCGATAATAAGAAGCTAAACCAAGAAATCTTTATATATCTTTAGAATTCTTTGGTACAGGAAATTTACTTACAGCAGATACTTTATTAGGGTCTGGTTTTACACCATCTTTGGTTACAATATGACCTAAAAATGTTAATTCAGGTTTCAAAAACTCACACTTATCTGGTTCTAGTTGTAATCTATGTTTGCGTAAATGTCCTAATACTTCTCTTAATTTTCTATTACGCTCCATTAAATTTTCACCTAAAATTAAGATGTCATCCATATAAACAAAACATCTTTCCCCTATGGATTCTTGTAATACCCCGTTTATCATCCTTTGAAAAGTCGCGGGAGCCTTTCTCAAGCCATACGGCATACGATTATAATGATAATGCCCGGTCATTGTGCAAAAAGCTGTTTTACATTTATCTTGTTCCGCAATCGGGACTTGAAGATATCCGCTTGCACAGTCTAACGATGAAAAATATCTAGCTCTTCCTATTCTATCTAATATATCCTGAATGTTAGGTAATGGATAATTATCGCCAATACTGACATCATTTAATTTTCTAAAGTCTATACAAATCCTCCATTTTCTTTTTCCAGAGGCATCCATTTTCTTTTGGACAACAATAAGAGGAAAATTCCATGGACTTCTACTATGAGATATAATACCTTCATCTAACATTTGATCTATTTGCCTATTAATTTCTTCGCGCTGACTTTCGGGTAGTCTATAATTTTTTAAAGTGATTGCTCTACCACTAGGTATCGTTGGAGTTGGAATGGTGTGAACTGCTGCTGTAGTTGTAGTTAAAGGATCTCCAGGTAATTTAAATACATCTATGAATTCTTCACAAATTCTTTTAATTTCTGAGGCACCTTCCACAATATGCCCTAACCTTAAGTTCTCATGTAATAATTGGATTCGTTTAAAATTCTGCTTACACGAATTATTTTCATTAATTTTCAACCGTGTGGGAGGTTTCACCAATTTAGGTATCTTACTTATTATAATATTTTTATCACTTAAGTTTACAACTAAACATGGAAATGAATTGTTAACACAATTTACTAAACCTGTTGCGCAATATACATCATTGTCCATCATTTGTTTTTCTACAAATCTTAAACCTTTTTCTGCCGTAGGAAATTCTACTAGTTTTTCGCTATAGGGTGTTATTACATATTTCTTTGCCAACACATAACCATTCGATAAAAGCCAATTCCTTCCTAATATTATATCTAGATCACGCGGTAATTTATCAATTACGTGATAGTCAGTAACTTTATCTACTTCTAAGGAAGAGAATTTAATTTGAACTATACCCCTAGTTCTTACTTTATCTCCATTAATGCCACTTATAATTATTTCAGAGTTTTTTGGAACAATACTCGATTTTAATGCACTCTCTCGCACTAAACATATTTGAGCTCCAGTATCTATCAAAGCTTTTCCAAAACCTTTCTATAATTGAGGACATTCTATTTCTAATTCATAAGAATTAATTTCATTTTCTTGTATTTTACAAGTCAGGTGGTTTACATCACAGTGACAATTCCTACTCCCAGGACACATTTCCCTTACACCGAGTTTCTTCTCGTGTGCAACAACATTAACACAGGATTCTTTATGAATGAAATTCTTATCGTTTTCATTCGACAATTTAATATTGCCCTTCAACCCATCTGGTACTCCCATATGAGCCACGGCTATCTCCCTTGGATGCCCAAAGAACCTGTCTGCACGAGTTTCACCTTGAACTACGCTTACGACGTTACATACGTCTTTAACATTAATCAAGTCATCAGCCTCCACCTGGGCGATGCTTGCTGCATCGTCAACTTCCTCTCGAGTTGCGATCACGTCACTATCTGTGACCACGTCACAAGTCCTACCTTGGAATGTGACAATTGTGTCCCAGCTTCGCATCTCTTTCGTACAGCCTCCGCGATTAGACTTTCCCCGGCTGTTAGAGAAGCCTAATGCGAGTTTTCCGATCGAGATTGGGATCTACAAGTATGCGCCTTATGTCCAAACTTTTTACATTTAAAGCATTGAATATTATCCATAGTGTTTACTTCTCTTTTTATTTGTGGTTCTCTTTTTACAATCCCTGGATACTGAATTCCTTTTCGCACTGCACCGTGTGATAGAAATGAACCTTTTTCACTACCTTTGAATTTTTGAGATCTAATATTCGATTCTTCCACTATAGCTGTTTCTACAAGCTGCGCTAATGGTTCACCTTCGCCTTTGGTTTTTACCATGTATTTTACTCTATCATCATTTAAACCTGCTATGAAAGTTCCCTTTAAAAGTTCACTAATAATAAACATACCACCATTAATAAATTGATCATTAATTTCTGCACTTAATTTTTCCATACGTGTTTTAGCTTCGCGTCTTAAATGTATAGCAATTGAATCAATTTTTGAACCCCATTGAGCAACATTCTCTTGCGGAGTTTGTTTAGAATTAAACAAGATTCCAGCGTAATATTCGATAGTTCTCCTAACCAAATAATTTTCTTCCAAAATATTTTTAACTTTCTGCCAAGAATCCCGTTCTGTTCTAGCCAATAATTTTGATTTCGCGTCTCCCGTAATTTTAGATTCTATGAATTTTAGTAAAAGCGGTCTCTTATTAGGATTAACAAATTCATTAGCGGCTTCTGCTCCTTCTAAAAATTCGGAAAGTTCCTTAGGATTACCATCAAAATTTTTAGGAATTAACTTAATTGCTTGAGTCACAGAAATATATAAATCATCATCATTGCCTACTTCGTCTGAGCGTTCATTAGACATTATTCTGCTTTATTGGACTGGACTTACCGGAAAGGAAATAGAAGGTTTTAGCTATCTCTCTGCGTTGTCGTACTACGGAACGACGGCTCCTTCCACGTCGGAAGTCGTGATGGGAAGAGACGGCTGCTTCGGCGTCTTCAGGCGTCGTGACGAGTAGAGACGGCGTGAAGTGTAGAGTCGTCGGAAGAGTAGAGACGTTGTGAAGTGTAGAGTCGTCGGAAGTCTTGTTGAAAAGCGAAGACAATCACGTCGTCGGCGTCGAAAGTCGTCCGGCGTCGTGAAGAGTAAAGTTGACGTGAAGACGGAAAGGCCGTGAAGAATAGATAGAAGATAGATGCGTCACTCTGGTGACGAACGATGTAGGGTAAGATTGGAGTTGCAGTCGGGAAGTACTCGTGAGATCTTCTCACTACCGAATTCCGTCTGCGGCAACGGCTGCTCCAAAGACTGAACACGCAAATCTCCCTCGGGTATCAATAACGCAGTTTCTAAAGAGCCACAATCTTACGAACCTTAGTCCAAGAAGAAACGTTGATCAGGCGTGTCTTCCTGAACACCTGTAGTTATTCTCTCACTGCCAATGGATGGAAATTGAGCTATTCTATCCCACCACTGCCACCATGTAATGTTTAAAAATTTCCGCTGCCACCATTTAATGTTTAAAATTCCGCTGCCACCATATAATAATCGAATTTCTCCTGGTCTCGCTAACAGAGATATTTAGGAAGAAATCGTAACTTGGGTCCGGAGTGCGCGCTAAGTCGCACTCTATAATAGCTTAAAGGCTTAGAGAAATAACATGAGGCTTTAGTCCATTAGAATAATAAAGAAGTTTTATTAATCTTAGTCTACAGCCTAGAGCTAAGTCAATAACATGAAAACAGAAGACAGAGTGGCATACGCACCACGTTGAAGTAAGATACAGACTTGCTTCCATCAGAGAAGTCTGGCCCTTTTATATATATGTTCACAGAGCTTCATTGTATTCAAGCAGCCCCAGACTCAGCAGGACACATGGGTCTAAATTATCTTTGCTGCTGAGTTGGAAATTCTTGAATGCTTACAAGTATTTTGTTTATTGATGCTTACTCCGAGAACGTGAGTAACCACAAAGAAGCTTTGTTTCTGATGCTTACTCAGAAGTTCCTTAGTGCCCACAAGGCAGACCTAATATATATGTCATATATATTACAGAGGTCAAGTGCATAAGGCCTCTTACCATACGCAGATGTTACGACCCAAACAATTGACGTTCTCCGGCATGCGTCACATGATTGATTTTGTCTGCTTTTCTATTGTTGTTCCAAAAGCTCTTGTCGCTATAATGGGTTTCTCAAACAATTTAGATTTTTATGTTGAAACCATTAATGTCCTAATTAATGTCCTAATTATTTAAACAATATATATATTGTAATACCTTGAAGGAAAGGCATTGTTGCTGATTGATGGGCTGGGCCGTCGGAAGCAATGCACATGCAGGGTGGCCTGTCGCAAGATAAATCTGTTAAGGCGGGCATTGTTTCTGATTAATGGCCTGGACAGGTCACTTGTTGACTTAGGATCGAAGGGCGGTTTGGGCGGTCTGAAGAATTTAGAACCGCGCACGTGTGAGTGCGGGGGTGAGAATACAAGTGCAAAGTAATTACGGGTCCTGTCTCGATGTGACATGACAGAGGACCTAGCAATTTGCTAAGGAACTTCAGCTGCATAACGTAAATCTCGCGAGGAAACTGTCAACGAGCAGTTGCGACGTAGTTTTGGAACAAAGGAAAAATGAAGAGACTGGTAGTATATAAGGGAGAAATAAGCTATTGTGAGTTAGTAAGCGTGGAAAAGGGGTGCTGTGAGCACCAAGACTGAAGTTAGTTAGAGTGGAAGAGGGATGCTGTGAGCACCGAGTCTGGAGAAATTTTGCAGCCTGCGAGAGAAATAGCAAAATTATTCAACGATAAACATTTTTGTATGCAGAAGTTCAATGTGTTGTAATATCAAAATTTGACCACTGTCTTCGATGGTAGAAGACCAGGACACTGCATCCAGCGTCACGAACGGAGAACCAGCTATCGTCGAACCAACCGTGTGTGTTAGATTCAGTGTTTAAACGTCCAGTCTATGAAGTGTGTGTGTAATGAACGAGCCAAATGTTCCTGAGTAATCGTAAGTTGAAATTTCATGGTATTAATATGTGTAAACGGAATTAAAAGATACAGTCAGATATCGTTCTTTTCTTTTGTGTTAATAAAATAAACTCTTTTAAATTTAGAATCAATCTGGTAGAATAAGTTCGTCAATAAGTTTCGTCGATGTCTAGACGATTAAATATTTCTGTTTCATTTAAAGATAAATGTTGGGTTCTTTGATTAAGTTAAATGTTCTGTCCGTTATCAAACCCAGTAAAGACCCATGAGAGAATGAGATCCTTTTTTTAATATTAAATCGTATAATTGCTAAATTTTGTTAAATAAATTCTGTTTGTTTTAAAGTCTATAATTTTTCATTTAGAAGCCCATCATATTTAATTATTACATTTTGGCTACCACAAAGTGGGGCAAATTATAAAGTAACCGAATGATTATTACATTTGGCTACCACAACAGCGGGCAAATTAAACAAAGAACATCTGATCAGAAGTAAACATGGAACAGCTGGAGAATTCTGGCAGAATGCAAGTCAAGGCATATTTGAATTTAGAGATACAGGATAGAATAAAGATTGTGAGGATAGAGAAGAGGGGAGTGGCATGTTTAACAAGTTTAGTGTAAATAGAGGAGAAGGTGTAGAATTAAGATGAAATAGTTTAAGATAAATTTTAAGAGATAAATTAAATGTTTGAAAAAGAGAATAAGGGGCGTGGCATGTTAAAGCTGTCACGTGGTTGATTTTAAATTTTGTGTTGATGTAGAAGAGGTAATGTTTTAAGTAATATTTGTTGAAAAAAAGGGGGGGCGTGTCACGTGAGACAGTTGAAAATTGGAGGGGGTAGATGTAAACAAAAGAACAGCTGACATCATCTGGAGAAAGTAGGTCAAAGCTTACTTCAGATTAAGAGACAGCATTGATGTTTAAGAGGAATAATAATTATAAATTAAATGAATTTAAGTTAAGTTAATTAAAGATTATTAAAAAAAAAATTTTTTTTAAATTTTATTTTATGGCATTAGTTTTAAGGAATGCACAATTAATTTCAAACCGTAATAAATTGTAGGATCTAGACTATTTGGATAATCAAACAAATAATAAGTTGCACCAATATTTGATGGGAATGTGTAAATTTTTTAAATGAATGGTAATTAGGTTTAAGTTTCCGAGCGATCTGACAAATTAGGGCAAAATTGTAGAAGAAAGAAAAGAATAAAATTCAGTTTTCGAAGAGTAAAGTCCAGATATTTCCTTTCTCAAACGGAATTTGGGGCGTAATGTAGTAATTAGTAATTAATTCATTATTATAATTATAAAGTTGGATTGTAGAGGACTTATAATTGGATATAAAGCGGACACCGCAACAAGGCGGCGAGACAAAGAATGTATTGTTGGAGTTAAGAGAGTGTACGCGCTCAAAATCTACGAGACGAAGTTGGTTAGTCGGACGGCGGACACAGATGCATACAGACATCAATTCAGAAAATTCATGTTATAAAAAGTTTTGTAGTTGGGCAGCGGACATAGAACAGTTCGAAAGCAATCTTCAGTCAGCGGCAAGACGCGAAAGGAAAAAGTCTACGTCGAGAACTGGGACATAGCAGTTCGGTCCACATAGAGAAATAGAAACAGTAAAAGTTTGCGGATCCAGAATTATGAATAGGGCTATCTAGGAAGTCCAACGGCGAGCTAATAGTTTACATAAAACGCAAGTAACCAGTTTTGACGGAGAGACTTATAAAATCGCAGTTTGGAAGCAGAAGTTTTGCTTCACAAACTGAACAAATTTTCACATAGAGAGACTTTGAGGAGACCTACGTCCAGAAACTGGCTGAGTGTGAGATGATCGAGGTTCCAGGATAGCAGAGATCCAGAGCAACTACCGTGTGTTCAAAATCTAATGAGTAGAATCAGTGATATCCCCAAATCGTGTGCACGAAAAACCAAAAACGAGACCTGGGCGGCCGTAAGTAGAAAACTTTAAAATTGATTGTAAACCACTTTTAAAAGATATGTCAGATCGTTCTTTAATTATTTCGTTTTTTAATTATTCACTTCGTTAATTATTTACTTCTTTAATTGTTTAGTTCTTTAATTTAAATTCAATCATTAGTCTTATTTTCGTCCGCAACAAAATTCGTCGAGAAAGTTTTGAGTTGAGTTTACTGAAGCATTAGCTTATAAAATATCCCGCAAAACACAAAATAAAAATTGAAGGTACAACAATTACGCAATTTTTTCAATATATTTTACCAATTTCACTAAATTTAAAAATAAACACTCATTTGATCATTCCAAATTTTGCACAACACACTATCACCAATTATTAAAGAAAAACTGCTAAATTTTGAAAATATAGGCCATATGGTGCGTTCCGTCGCACCTTCACTTTCACAAGAACTCACAATTCAATCGTTTTAGAGCTCCAGACAGAAAGGAGCTCGCCTACGGGAACATGATATTTCGCCCACAGCCAACAGTCAATTAGCATGTATGATCGCCATCGCCCAAGACATTTTAAGAAACTGGTCAGAATTACGATGATCATAATAATTATCAATCACCAGATACTTTGCCAGTAGGCAGCAGTCTATTCAGTGTTTAAAATTCACTAACCAACACAAATAGTAGAGTTCAATGTTATCTGAAAACCATACAGTCTCCGTCGATATATACTTTCTTTATATTAAAAACCAATATTCAACTCTATAATGTCCAAAAACAACCTGACTAGCTCTAAACATCTTTCTCCGTCTATACCTGGCAATCACCTCTCATTCTACTGACCAAATCTCATCACCATTATATCGCAGCTGCTATGAAACTTTCAATTTTTAATTTTCCTACGGCTCAAATAGGCGTAATCATTTGACTATTTCGTCTACAACTGACCGTCAGATACTAACAAAAATCTGTCTGGGAATGCTCTCAATTCTACGCTCTCACGCTACACACTGCCTGTTCAGATAATCTTTATACAACATCACCATTATCTTATGACACAAATTTTATAACTGTTCAATTTTTAAAATTACATTCTTACCAACATTGGTGTATATTACAATATATATATAGTAATGCCAATTAATTAGGACATTAATTGTTTGGACATAAAATTTAAATTGTTTGAGAAATCCATTATAACGGCAGGAGCTTCCAAAGCAACAATGAAGCTAGCCGCCTTTGTCGAAAAGTCAAAAATGGCGTATACGCGTTAATCAGTGTAAAATCTGTGAATCTTAGAATCAGTGTAAAATCTCGCAATAGTGTATTTTCGAAACCAAAAGGAATGCTGGAACCAACTGGACAGATGTGAGTAACAAAATACAAAATAATGATTTATGTAAACGTAATTAAAAGATAGAAGTCAGATTTCGTTCTCTTTCTAATTGTTAATCAGAGTTAATTTCTTTACTTTTAAATTTCGTTCTATTTTAATTGTCAAGTTAATTTATTTTCTTTTAGTTTATTTCTATCGACGTATTGTTTAGGTAAATGTTATTTGTTTTTAAATCCAATTGTTGTGTCCATTATCAAACCCAGTGAAGGCTCTGAGAAATTAATATTTTTAATTGTAATTGTTTTGAGTTAAATTTACTAGGTGGAAATAAATAATTTTATGTTTTAAATTCATGTTGATTATTTCATTCAATTAATTCCTGTATTAATTATTACAAATTAAACTAAATTAAAGGTTTGTTTATAGTTTATTACATAATGGCTCCAGAACGTGGGGCAAATTTCATTTAATTAACGTCATCTTGTTAATTATTACAATATATACATTGTAATGATAAAGAAAGGCAATTAAAGAATTAATAATTAGACATTTGAAATAAATTGTTATCGGCGAACACACAAATACATGAATGGTTAAGAATGTATGAACAGGCAGGGCATTGTTGGTGGAGCGCGCGTAAGCTACGGGGCACAGGAGTCAACCACAAAATCTCGTCGAATGCAGTTGAGTCACGAAACATTGATATGAGGAGAAGGAGTGAAATTTTGTTGGACAGCCACAGAACGTTGTGAAATCCAAAGTAATAGAGTCTGCCAGTTGGTGGAGTACGTTATTAAAGGAGAAAATGAAGTTTTGATTTGGTCGTAATTCAAGACGAAAGCGAGAATCTACATTTTGGCTGGAGACAATCAAAGTAAAGTCGGCGGATATCGGCGGGACGACCGTTTTCAAAACAATTGTGTCTGGTGGACAATACCGGAGCATTGCAAAGTGACGTGAAGTAAATTCAGTGAGACATGGCCTGTAATGTGTTCAAAGTGATAAGTGTGTTATAAAAACTCTTACTATTGCCTGGTACCGGTACAAAAGTAAGTAGGGAGAAACATTTTAAATTCATGTTTGTAAACGTTAAATAAGGATAGTACATCGTCCGATTTCATTTTCAATTTCATATTCATTTATTTCGTTCCATTTTGATTGAATTTTGAAGGTTGTAAAATTATTTATTAATAGTGAATGGTAAAAATTTTATTGTTCTTTATTTACAAAGACCCAATTAAAGACCCTGAGAAGAGAGGAAAGCACATTGTATATAAAATTTTGATGTTACGTTTCAACAAGTAAATTTTGTTATTATAAATAAATAGTTGTGTAGAATAAACCAATTGTTTAAGAGATTTGAACCAGAGTAATTATTTTCAACATCCTTTCGTTCAATAACTTCAATAATTATGTCCATTTATTTCAATTAATAATAAAGTATTTTGTGTATAACATTTAATGGCGCCATAACGTGGGCAAATTCAATAAAATTATTGGCATAAATAGCGTGCCAACGTGAGGAAAAATCATTTAAAATCATTTCAATGAATTCATAATAAATTTATTAAATGTATTGTAACGCGTGTATTTTGGTTCAGTTTTGCATTGTCTCGGAAGTGTTGTTTGCTGTGGTTTGGAGAATTCGAAATCGTTCACGTGCGTGGGGGTGGAGGAGATAAATATTTCCATCCAAGTAATTTTCGTGTCCTGTCTCGGTTGTTGGCCTCAACATGAGAGATTAGTTGGCCATTGTGACTACGGAACTGCAGCTGCGTGCTATAACTCATGTAACAATGGAAGAATCAGTGAAACTGACATTTCGACGAAGTTTTCTAATAATGAAAAAAAAGTAAAAGAATGGGAGACTATAATGGAGGGAACGGAGATAAGCTTTTGAAACTGTACAGTTGTTCTGCGCTCACCGCAGTGGATGTGATTATGAGAGACTCCGTAAAGTTGTTGTCCCTGATATAGTCCGAGGGAGAATCGTCGTGAGAAAGGGGCCGCAATTTGTTAGTGAAGAGTTCATCGAAGCCACACAATTTAGTACGACGGCTTGCCAGCAATCAATCCCGGAGGCCGACGCCTTAGCCAGTGGTCAACCCCTGAATCGACGCCTTGCAATGGTCCTGACTAAAGTCATCACTGCACTTAACCCGTTCTGCCGGCTGTGAGATACGGAGACGTCGGTACGAGAGCTACAGCAAGCAACACAACACAGAATAGCAGTACGTATTTGGTACGGGCGGCAGATCTCTTCTATGTAAAAACCACAGGTCCCTGAGATAAGAGTTTTTTCATGCTTAACTGTAATAAACTTATATAAAATATTTTTAATGGTCAATATTTTTTGATTTAACGTAAAAACCCAGCCTACAAAAATAATTCTTTACAGTATATTACAATATATATATATATATATATATATATATATATATCGTCTCGCGCTTACTGTATATGAGGAACCGGTTGGAAGTGTGATAACACATCAGGACTTTGTATCGATCGGTGGTCATTACACTACTGGCAAATAATTTTCCTATATATTGTAATGCCAATTAATTAAGACATTAATTGTGAATTTGAAAATCTAAATTGTTTGAGAAATCTATTCTTGACTGCGGTACAGAACAGAACAACAATAGACAAGAAGAGCATTGTTTCTTTGTCGGAAGAAGTAATGCGCGCTCAAAATTGCGAGACGGGAGTTAGTTAGCAGGAAAGCTTGGTCAGATGCAGGTCGCAGGAAGATATTGAGAAGTTGGAGTTGGCAGTCAGACACGACAGAAATTGGTCGTGTTGAAATAGACAAGACAATTTCAAATATTTAAAGCAAAGTTGCAGAGAAATATTGAGAATTACCTATTGGCAGAGTTGATTGGTCCCTGAACATTTTGCTCAAGACGAAATATTCACTCGAGCAGAACTACGAAACCTGCTAAGCACAAACAGTCTTGTGAACATAGCCGGGGAGAATTAGCAGAAGTCAACCGAGAGAGAGACGAAAGGAGGTTCATCCTGGTTCCTGAGTTTTGATCTAAAAATATTAATTTAGAATCTGTGCGTTTTAGAAAGAGTGCAAAAACCCGTCATAGTGCTTCGACAATTAAAGGTATCAGGGAATGCTGGGCAGCCGTGAGTAACAATATAAAAACGACTAATTATGTAAACCTGATTAAAAGAAAGCCGTCAGATTTCGTTCCCTTCTTTTAATTAAAAATTTGTTTATTAGAATGCATCTTTTTAGTTTAACTTCCTTGACAAGTAAATTTCGTCCTAGTTAATTGACGAGTAAATCTTTTCTTTTTTAAATTGGAATTTGTGTTTAAATTGAGAAATAAAATGATTCGCCATTATCATACCCAGTAGAGACCCTGAGATATATTTTTAATTTGTGTAATTGTTTTAAAGTTTTAAAAATAAATCTATTGTTTGTTAAAGTTTATAATCTTTCATTCATTTAAAAGTCCTTTTTTTAAAGTTATTACAATATATATATATATATATATATTGTCATACTAATTATAGGCAATTAGAGAATTAATAATTGGAAATTTGAAGTAAATTGTTATTGGCGAGAACATAAACACAACAATGTACGGGCGGGCTTTGTCGTGCCGAACAACGGGTTTAACAGGAGGCAGTCGCGGGAAGATTTTCATTGAGTAAACAGTCGCGGGCAGATTTTCATCGAGTAAAGTGTGGCAGGCAAGACTTTATTAAGAGCGGTGTGGCACACAGAATTTCATCGAGTAAAGTTTGGATATATAATTAGATCAAGTAAAGGTCGCAGGAAAGTTTCTCAATAAGTAAAGCCACAGTTAGAAATTCAACAAGTAAAGACTGTTATAAATTTCATCGAGCAGGAGTCAATAACATTCTGATTGACCATTAATCAGAACGAGAAATACAATATTTGCTGGAGAGAGAGGGACTTAATGCCGAGGACCACAGGTGGTGTACGGAGTAATCGTTCCAGAAGATAGATACAAAAGTTTTGGACAGTAATTTTGAAACAAAATTAAATTCTGTGAAATTATGGCCTGTTATATGTGAATAGTGCATCAGAACCCAAACAAATGCCTGGTACCAGTAAAGAAACTGTAAGTAGAGAGAGAAATTTTATAAAATTTGTAAACGTTAAATAACGATCATATCGTCAGATTCGGATTCACGTTCATTTTGTTGTTTAATTCTAACGTAAAATTTGATTGTTAATTTGAATATAAAAAAAGGTTTGTTCTTTATTTAAAAGGCCCAAATAAACGACCCTGAGATGAAAGTAGATAAAATTTGTAAAATAGTAAGAACACGAATGTAAATAAATCACATCAAGAAATTTTGTTATTTTACTTTGAATAAATTAATTGTTTTCTGAGGTTTCAAATTTTGTAAATTATTTGACAACCTTTCATTTTAAATTTTAATAAAATAAAGTCATAAAACCATAATTAATTAATTATAGTTTGTTTATTACAATATATATTATTGATTTTTATTCTGGGTTAGTAATGATAAATGTTATAGAATTTCTGTGGATTAATATTATAGATATATGGTACGATGATGTCAGAAATAGTTGTTTTTGGTTTTGAAAATTTCCTTATATTAATTTTGTTTCTCGTCCTTGGTTTATATAGGTCCTGATGCATTGTTGCGAAAATGGTGTTGTATTGATATTGAATTGTTATTCTGTGCATTTCATTTTTGGGAAATAATCCATTTATCACATCAAGTTTGATCTGAAGCTTGTTAGCAGTTTCTGGTATTCAACGTGTTGTTTTAAGAAGAGTCTAGAATTATCTTTTCCATCATTAGAAGCTTCATGGGAATAGAGTGGGAGAAATGAACGTTATGTATGTGAGTATATGTATTTTGATGGGGCATAAACGGATACATTTTAGTACGTTATTGTAATCAAATTAATTCTTGCGAGGGTCAAGGTAATTATTATTTTACAACAATTTTGACAGTAATATGTAAATTTGGCTTTATTATGCCATTAATGAGTTTTCCACACTTTAAATGTCATATTCATCTGTGGAGCAGACAATGCGTTTACAACTTACAAATTATTTTTATTACAGTTTTCATAAAATGGTTGGGAGAATTAAATATGTCAAGTTAGTAATAGTTTTCTAAGGAAATATTATCTTCAATTGCATATATTAAGATTGTAGCCTATTGAACTAAGCTTATTGTATAATTAATTTTACATTGCTTATTCAATGTGGTCGTCGTTGACCCGAACTCGGAAGTTAAGCGCAACACTAATCGCCTCTCGCTTACTGTATATGAGGAACCGGTTGGAAGCGTGATAACACATCAGGACTTTGTATCGATCAGTGGCCATTACACTACTGGCAAATAATTTTCCTACGTCACCTAATTTTCATTTATGGAATTAGGTGAATGTTCGCTGTTTTTTAAATGTTTTTGGCTTGTAATACATTTCTTTGCTTTTTATAAAATATTTTTATTTTTCCGTAGTCGATATTGTGATATGTTTACTTTCGACTGTCTTAACTGTGGACATAAGTTTTCAATTATTCTGATGATTATGACTCCTTTCTTTTAAGTTTGCTGTCTTGTGTAAATTGTATTACAATTTTTTTACAGTTGACTTCATATATATATATATATATATATATACATATATATAATTTTGGGATATTGTCTATAGTATTAATTAATACAGAGTTGATCTAATTAATTGGCTTACATTGTTTTAAGTATCAGTCGTTCGATGTAAGTTATCGCTCTGTATTGCTATTTTTCATTATCACCTACACCTTTTGATGTTTTCACAGTCAATAATATTTTGTTGGGCGTTATATCTCATTCATTTTTATCTAATTCTATGAAATATCATTTTTATTGATTATCCGGTTTTGGTGTTGTTTGTGCCTGATATCGAGTTATCTTCCTTTGTTTTGTTAGCTGATTATGATGCGTTTTTCGGAGGAAAACCACATTATCTTAATAAGTTTAATAAAATCTTAAAAATGGTACTTTAATGTTATTTATATATTTTGTATCAGTTGACTTTTTCCATTTTAAAACTGTATTTTTAAATGCATTGAGATTGGTGGCATATTGAGACAATAATTTAATAGAGCGGTAAAATTAATTTATTTATAGTACAGGCGTGTGTATAGAAATGTAATAATGCATTAAACCAATATAATTTCTCATTATAAATTTTCAATAATAGTTTTGTTGTGGATTGAAATCGTTAAGAGCGGAAAGCGTTTATTCTATAGATAAAAAACAACAGTTGGTGTTTAGGGATCACTACAGACAGCGAGGAGCTTTTATTCTAAAGTAAACTGTGTATATAACTGATTTGTAGCAGGCGCCACCTTAAGGAACAGAACCTGTGTAGGTATCACTAACACTGACTTTAAAATTGATTTTTTATAATTGGCATTCATAGGAAACTGAGGACAGGTGAAAGCACATTCACAACTTTGACAGTCGGGAATAGAGGAGATATTGGAATATTTGATAGAGTTGATCAGTGGAGTCAGTGTTCATTTCAGTTGCAGACTTCAGATTAACTTAAGGGATTCAAATATGCAAAATTTAAGGTGGAAACGTGGGTTAAGTTTAAGCTATTAAAATGATGGAGGCTTAAAATATTTTGTTTATGTCTCTGAATTGCCTTAATTTGGCTTTCTGTGGCTCGAGAAAAGTCGCAGAAAGAACGGGCTGATACTTGGATACTGTTATTTAATCCACAGCATTAGCGTCCGCCGAATAACGAAAATAAAAACCATTATATGGTCAAATTTAACAACTACGTTTATATGACGATTATGAACAATATGGCCAAAGAACAGACCTCACAAGAATAAAAACAAGTACAATGTATTTCCACATATTTGTGGGCCTTCTCAAGCACATAGATTAATAGAATTATTCAATTTTATTGGGCAAGGCCCGGTGGCAATATTTTTTAAAAAGACAAATACATATAATTAATTAACACTAACATAAGCTAAAATAAATATAGAAAAGAGTTTTAATAAATTATTTGCACTTGTCAGAGCATATTTGATGTCCTCTTTCTCAATCGCCCACTCAATTTTAGCCACACGACATCCCTTTCAGTCTCGTTGCAATTCGTCGCCTTCAGAGCTACTACGAGGTATGTTCAATATGTGTGGCAAGAATTCGTGATGCACCACGCCCCTGTAATCGAAAAAAACTGTGAGCAAATCCTTCACATTCGACCGAACTAAGCGCTTTTTTCGGTCTTGGCTCATGCGCAGCTTCCATTGTGATGACTGAGTTTTGATTTCCACGTCATAACCATAAACCCAGGATTCGTCCCCAGTTATGACCCTCTGGAGCAAAGTCCGAGTCCAACAGCTCCTTAGCAATATTAACGCGACGCTGTTTTTGGTCGAAATTGAGAAATTTTGGCACGAATTTCGCGGCGACGCGTCTCATGCTCAAATTATTAGTCAAAATCGAATGGCACGAGCCAATCTTTATGTTTTGGTCTTCAGCAACTTCTCTAACGGTTATTCAACGATTAACCAATACCCTTTTTCCTCTGTTGCTGACTTGCTCTTCGTCATTCCCATCTTATGGCCCTCTGAGAACATTTCGTACCACCGATAAACGTTGCTTTGGTTCAGGGTAGCTTCACCATAAGCCATAGTCAACATTCGGAATGCGTCCGCGCACTTAATTTTGTTCTTCACGCAAAATTTGTTACAGATTCTTTGTTCCATTTTGTGGAATAGGCAAAAATGGAAGACAAAGCAAAACACGTCCAACTTCAATTGTTGTCAACAATTAACTTAACATTCAAAATGGCCGACCTTGTCCGCATAAGTAAGGGACACGTGTACGAACATAACGACATAAACGTATCGAAAATCGAATATACGTAGCCCGCGGAAATTCACAATTCGCGATACTTTTTGAACATACCTCGAATGATCAGAAGCTCTGCATTCCTCAATCTTTCGGATGAACATAACAGCATATTTTGTCTGCATCCAGATGCACCTTGCCAAACTCGATCCCCTCTCTCCGACTGTCCAGTTCGGTGTTTTTTTACCATACTGTCTCCATGCAAACTCCCAACATCTGCGCTGTCCGTTTTTCCTCCTCTGACCAGGAACCATCCGCTGCGTGGTCGAGACAAAAAAAACTGTCCCTCCGTAAAAGTCCACTATCCTGGCGTCATGTTTTGTTTACGAAAGCAAATTCTTTTTCCAATGAGTGCGCAGTTTGTATGTGGTATCTGGTGTTAAGGGTGAAATGAAAATTATTAAAGTGGGACACGTTCACACTACACTACGGTGTCTACTATTGATAACGCGCAACTCATTCTCCATTCTCAAGTTTCTTTTTTTTCATTTAAACCTGTATTACCTATTGTCCCTATATAACTAACTCCTTGGCTCGACAGCCCCGAAGGGCCTTGGCCTACCGAGACGGCTGCCAGACTGTCATCTTACATGACACATTCTGGATTTGGGAGTGACACCGGGTCAGAGTGTCGATTCTCCCACAGCCTTAACCCCAGTTTTCTTGACCAAGACGACCACAAACATCCATGCCCATGCCGGGATTCGAACCCGGGACCTCTGTGATGCGAGGCAATGACGCCGGCCACTACACCACAGCAGGCCGGCTTGTTCCTATCTAAAATATAATAATCCGACAGATGTTGACTAGTATATTGATTTAATTGGTTTTAAGGGGCGGCATACCAGCGACTGTGCAGTTACGAGTTGTGTAACCCTATTTTTAGAGACAAAGTAATGAATACGAATAACATTGTAAACAGAATAAAAGAAGGCAATTGTAAACAGAATTCGTATGATTTGTTCCAATAAACGATTTCTATTCTTTAAAGTGTTCTGTCTTTCATTTATCATTTTTTAGAGTTTAACCAAAACCGTTAAAAATATGAAATCTCAATATTTTTAACCACCAACCTACATTTTCAATTTTCTTAATAGTGGATGACAATTTAAGATACCTTCAAAGTTCAGAGACAAACAGTGGTCTTTTTTTCTATAAAGCGAACCAAGAGGTTAAAGATTTTGGAACTATCCAAACAACTTTTCTATCCGGATCTTTAAATAATATTCTTCTGTAAGTTGGCCGCTGTTTTACAATTACCTAACTGTTTTTCTATCTGGTTTCATGTGGGCCTCGAGGAAACTGCATGGCTTTGTGGTAAGAAAAGATACAAAAAATTTTCTTCCATCCCTTTATTAGCAGAAGACAATTTTTAAAATAGTTTGACAGTTTGATAAGATATTCAAATAAATTTATTAATTATTTTAGCATCGTGAGGAAAATTTTGATCAACTTCTGGTGTTGGTAGGACCTCAAATTTCATTCCATGATACTAAATGACTAATAAATACACATTATTTGTTCAAAAATATGACTAAATCGAAGTATGATATGTAATTAAATTTATATAGAAACGAAAACAAAGAACTGCATAAATATTTTTTAAATTTAGTTAATAAACATACATTTTTCTTATCATCTCGGAGTTCATCACAGTTCTCAATAAATGTATATTAAAAATCCGTTCATAATTTTCTGTTCTGAATAATCTTTAATCTTAGCTTTGCGAAACGCGGTGCGTTTTTCAGTTCCTCCATATACATGAATAGGTATGTTGAGCACGAAATGAAAACTGAGCATGTTCTGTTCTCATCACCAACAATTGATCCGCTCACAGAATCGAAAATATCCTATGTTTGAAATCGCCAGACGATTTAATGTGGTTCATAATAAGTAATTATGTTTTCTATTTTACCGATTGGAAAGTTGTCGGGAAAAACTAACAAGTTTAGTAGGACGGACGGAAGGAAGAAGAAAGCGAAGTGGATGTTGATTTGGAAGTTATGAAGCATATGTCTTAATAATAATTTAAAAATGAGTGCACCGGATTTTAATTGATAAATAATTACTTGATATCCATGCATAGAAAGGAGAAGACAAGTTCTGTTCATTTCTTATTTATAAATTAAATAAATTTAGTGTATTGAAAGTTTTGACAAATGGTGGAATATTGTGAACAATGAAAGTGCTGATGGCAGGAGAAGAAACAGGATTTTAAGAGAAAAATAAAACTTAACTTCTACAAATATATTGTAATAACCAGTAAAGACGGACATGTTTTCGGTTCATATTTATCAGAGTTGTTTAGAAACTGAGACTGGGGATCCTTGAGTGGTTGCTACACATGAAAAATAATGATAAAATTAGGGGAAGTGGACCTTTTAGAGAGGAGGAAGGACAGATAATTAGAGCAATTTTTGGCAGTTCTTAGGCCAAATCGTGTGACCGACGGAACCCTGAAAGGCATCATAACAGATGGACGAGGCAATTATACTAAAAGGAGATGCTTATGGTAATTGATTAAGTGACTCTCGGGGCGAGAGAAATCTGACAGATGGTGTTTGCTATGGTGAACAAGTAATTTCAAAACAACTGAAAACAAGGGAATATCCGGGAGCCGCAATATAAATAAGAGGGCAGATAAAGGCAGAAGGGCAGTCAGTTTGTTACAGAGGAGAGATAGAGGAGACTCATTATCATTTCGTGTTGGAGAGGAGACGGACGTGTCAGCTGGGAGAGATCGCTGGTGCGCGTCCGCATGTCGGACACAAGGATGGGTGGGAGGTACATCATGGAGGCCTGTCTGCCAGCAGAGGTGTTTGACTTCGTCGAGGGGATAACGTCGTCAGGAGTGTGAGTGCAGCCTGGGGACTGTTAAGCCGGTATAAAGTGAGTGTGTGGACCCAAGAGCATGTATGTTTATATTTTCTGAATGAATAATTGTAAATTGCTAATAAAGGGTAATAAGTGTCAGATTTCGTTACATTTCGTTTATTTAGTTACATTCGTTTAATAGATTTCGTTAATTTCGTTTCATTTGTTTCAATCGTTTCAATCAATCATTTCGTTTTTCATTAAGTGTAACTGTATCTGTTTAATTGTAAATTTATGTTGTTTTCCTTATCAAACCAGTAAAGACATTGAGGGTACCGAGTCCGATTATTTAAAATGTTTTCAAGATAAATAAAATTGTTTTAATTTATAAAATTTCATTATTTGTGTAATTGAAAAGTGTTTTAATAAATGATAAATTGTTTGTTTAAAATTTGTGGTTATTATTTTAGTTATTATATCAAATAGCTACCACAACGTGGGGAAAATTGCATTAAACTAAAATTCATTTTGTTATTACATTTATTGGTACCTCAAATATCGCCCAGAATACCAATTATCAGCCAAAGAAATCATAAAATGTTTCACAAATTACAGAAAGGTAATAACGAAAAATTTCATTCCTCAATTTTCTATTAAAAAATATTTAATTTATACTACATATTTATATGCGAATAAAAATGTGAATATTAATTAATTCAGAATCAAACTTAATTTTTGATGATGTTCATTTAAAGAAATGTCTATTAACTACCTAATTTTACAGTTAAATAGCCGTTCGCATCAAGCACACACAAATATCGCCCAGAATTCCAATTATCAGCCAAAGGAATCATAAAATGTTTCACACATTACAAAAAGGTAAAAATTAAAAATTTAATTCCTTAATTTTCTGTTAAAAATTATGTAATAATAAGCCAAAAAATTAATTGATTTGAACTTTAGTAATTATTCTACATCTTTATATGCGATTAAAACATGTGTTTCTTAATTAATTCAAAATTTTACTTAATTTTTTATGTTATTAATTTAAAGAAATGTCTATTAACTACCTAATTTTACAGTTAAATAGCCGTTCGCATCAAGCCACCTCAATTATCGCCCAGAATTCCAATTATCAGCCAAAGGAATCATAAAATGTTTCACACATTACAAAAAGGTAAAAATAAAAAAATTCATTCCTTAATTTCCTGTTAAAAATTATGTAATAATAAGACAAAAATTAATTGATTTGAACTTTAGTAATTATACTACATATTTATATGCGATTAAAAAATGTGTTTCTTAATTAATTCAGAATCGTACTTAATTTTTTATGTTATTAATTTAAAGAAATGTCTATTAACTACCTAATTTTACAGTTAAATAGCCGTTCGCATTAAGCCACCTCAATTATCGCCCAGAATTCCAATTATCAGCCGAAGGAAATATTAAAATTTTTCACACATTACAAAAAGTTAAAAAATAATTCATTCCTTAATTTCCTGTTAAAAATAATGGAATAATAAGACAAAAAATTAATTGATTTGAACTTTAGTAACTATATTTAATTTATACTACATATTTATATGTGTTTAAAACATGTGTTTCTTAATAATTTCAGAATCATACTTAATTTTTGATGTCATTAATTTAAAGAAATGTCTATTAACTACCTAATTTTACAGTTAAATAGCCGTTCGCATTAAGCCACCTCAATTATCGCCCAGAATTCCAATTATTAGCCAAAGGAAATATTAAAATGTTTCACACATTACAAAAAGTTAAAAAATAATTCATTCCTTAATTTCCTGTTAAAAATTATGGAATAATAAGACAAAAAATTAATTGATTTGAACTTTAGTAACTATATTTAATTTATACTACATATTTATATGTGTTTAAAACATGTGTTTCTTAATAATTTCAGAATCATACTTAATTTTTGATGTCATTAATTTAAAGAAATGTCTATTAACTACCTAATTTTACAGTTAAATAGCCGTTCGCATCAAGCCACCTCAATTATCGCCCAGAATTCCAATTATCAGCCAAAGGAATCATAAAATGTTTCACACATTACAAAAAGGTAAAAATAAAAAAATTCATTCCTTAATTTCCTGTTAAAAATTATGTAATAATAAGACAAAAATTAATTGATTTGAACTTTAGTAATTATACTACATATTTATATGCGATTAAAAAATGTGTTTCTTAATTAATTCAGAATCGTACTTAATTTTTTATGTTATTAATTTAAAGAAATGTCTATTAACTACCTAATTTTACAGTTAAATAGCCGTTCGCATTAAGCCACCTCAATTATCGCCCAGAATTCCAATTATCAGCCAAAGGAAATATTAAAATGTTTCACACATTACAAAAAGGTAAAAAAAAATTCATTCCTTAATTTCCTGTTAAAAATTATGGAATAATAAGACAAAAAATTAATTGATTTGAACTTTAGTAACTATATTTAATTTATACTACATATTTATATGCGTTTAAAACATGTGTTTCTTAATAATTTCAGAATCATACTTAATTTTTGATGTCATTAATTTAAAGAAATGTCTATTAACTACCAAATTTTACAGTTAAATAGACGTTCGCATCTAGCCACCTCAATTATCACCCAGAATTCCAATTATCAGCCAAAGGAATCATAAAATGGTTCACACATTACAAAAAGATAAAAATAAAAAAATTCATTCCTTAATTTCCTATTAAAAATTATGTAATAATAAGACAAAAAATTAATTGATTTGAACTTTAGTAATTATACTACATATTTATATGCGATTAAAAAATGTGTTTCTTAATTAATTCAGAATCGTACTTAATTTTTTATGTTATTAATTTAAAGAAATGTCTATTAAGTACCTAATTTTACAGTTAAATAGCCGTTCGCATTAAGCCACCTCAATTATTCCTTAATTTCCTGTTAAAAATTATGGAATAATAAGACAAAAAATTAATTGATTTGAACTTTAGTAACTATATTTAATTTATACTACATATTTATATGCGATTAAAACATGTGTTTCTTAATAATTTCAGATTCATACTTAATTTTTGATGTCATTAATTTAAAGAAATGTCTATTAACTACCTAATTTTACAGTTAAATAGCCGTTCGCATCAAGCCACCTCAATTATCGCCCAGAATTCCAATTATCAGCCAAAGGAATCATAAAATGTTTCACACATTACAAAAAGGTAAAAATAAAAAAATTCATTCCTTAATTTCCTGTTAAAAATTATGTAATAATAAGACAAAAATTAATTGATTTGAACTTTAGTAATTATACTACATATTTATATGCGATTAAAAAATGTGTTTCTTAATTAATTCAGAATCGTACTTAATTTTTTATGTTATTAATTTAAAGAAATGTCTATTAACTACCTAATTTTACAGTTAAATAGCCGTTCGCATCAAGCACACACAAATATCGCCCAGAATTCCAATTATCAGCCAAAGGAATCATAAAATGTTTCACACATTACAGAAAGGTAAACACAAAAACTTTCTTTCCAAAGTTGTCTTTTAAAAATTCCACATTAATAACACAATAATGTAATTCATTTGAACTTCTGTAAATAATTTATATTTATACTATACTTATATACCAAATGCGTATATTAATTATGTGCCAATTATAATCAAATTTGGAAGTAATTAATTGAACATAAATTGTTCAATATGATATTTTATCACAGACATTAAATTTTTTGCAGGAATAGGAATTGTATTATTTTCTGGACTTGGATTTATTATAAACACCAACCGGTGACTTTTATTCCGTTGAGAATTTTGTTTAGTCAGTTACGAAAGCACCGACAGCCGGCACTCTGGAATAAGCTGAATTTAGTAGGTTTATTTCGTTACGGAGTGTTCGGACTCATTTGCTCCGCTCTGATTCTAAACATTTTTTTATACGGACACTTTTTATACTTTGTAACCATTTTCAATATAATTCATATTTAAATATACAGAATTTATTAATATATATTTTCAGAACCTGTTGTTTTATTAAAATTTCCTAGAAATTGCTATGAATTATTAAAATTTTAATTTGATTATTGGTATTTTTATCAACAATTTCGTATTGCCTTGTATCACGTTGTAAAACTTCATTTTCCTTTTCAATTCCTACAATTTTTGAAAGTGTGACCTGTTTTATTTTTCGACTACATATATATATATATATATATATATATGTATGGTATTCTTTTAAACTTAGTAAGATATCGCACCGACTTTTGATTCTTTTTAGTTACCAATAGTAATATTCATTATTTTATTGTGCCGCAGTTATGAACGCACTTAAAATTCCAACAATTATCTTCAGCTACCCGGTGTATTATTCAATGATGTCGAGATTGTTTTACGCTTTTATATATACAACGTATACATTTCATAGTGTTAGAGGACTAAAGAATTTTTGCACCTCTCAAAACGTCTTCCCTCCATTAACACACACAGTCATCATTCCGGTTATCCTAAAATAGCATTCCGTCATCATCCATTACGCAGGGGCGTGAAAAGCAATGGACAAAATTTTGTCGATGTCGGTTAAATCTCATCTTGACCTAAAAATTAAGTTCCAATTCAATACTTTTTCAGATTTATAGAAACAAATGGCCGCAAATCACCCGGCACCCAGATATCTAATCTGTAAATAAATAAAATTGACTGTATGTGTGTACGTTCCGCATAGAAATCTACACCGGCGTAGCATATTTCATCAAATTTTCTACACGTAAATCTTTGGAACTGTTGGGATAAAACGCGTCTACAGCTCCCAGTGGCGTCGTGCAAAATATTAAACATGCTAAAACGGCCAATATTTGCGTCGGATAATTATATTTCAGAATCAATGAGATTGATGTATGTCTTAACGCACATAATTTCAGCCCGTTTTGGCATAAGACGGAAATATCCTTAGCGATGAAGATGGATGGGCGTAAGAAATAAAACACGAAAACAGCCAAGATTGACGTCAAATCCGAAGTTAAGGATGTTTCTGAGTCTAAATATCACATTCATCTTTCCATCTTACCCCAAACGGACGAGGTGCAAATTTCAAACATATTTAAACGGCTAATATATTCGTCGAATATACTTTTCAGGGGGCTCTGACATAGATACCGTTTCTCTAAATATTTTTGTGCATAATTTCCATCCCTTTCTGCATCCTTTACGAATGGCAGTGAAGGGGCCTGATATTAAGCTGATGAAAAAACACCCCAGATTACAGTCAAATCAAACCCTGTGCAACGCGAGGTACTGGGCGGAGATAGAAAATTTTATAAACAGCGTAAACGGTCGATTTCTGCGTTGAATAAATACTTTTTGTTTAACCCATAGTAGCGGAGGTATAAATTTGTAAATGGTCGATTAATCCGTCGAATAAAACATTTTCAGCATCACTAAGTTCACATAAAAATAACGCAATAGCAAACTACATTGCAGCCAAATCGAAGGTTGTGGATAAATGACATCTCGGGCAACGCCGGGCACCCAGCTAGTAATTGAATAAAAATGTCTAGTTCATTAATGTAAGCTAGACTCCGCACTATAATAATAGTCGGCGTTGGGTCGTCGTAATTATGTGCTCACCGACTGAAACCTGTAGACCGTTTTAGAATATTTGAGCTGTTAAATTACATACAGCCCGACACTTTCTGATTTACTGTTCTTTCTCGACCGTCTACTACTATATACTCCAGAGCACTCTGGAGCACTGAGCATTAGTGATGGGGTCGAAATCACTTCACTGCTAAAAATAACGTGTTACTGGAAAGTAACTGCTACCGCGGTAACGTGTTACTGAAGCTAATACGTGATTGAATCACTCTTAAAATTCCTCGACTCGCGGTCGTTGTGGAGGGGGCAAAAGCAGACTGGGAGGTTATGGAGCACTGCCCGCCCCTGGCGGCCAGTGATAGAGTAAATCACGCTTTTAAACTGCTATTCGGTAACGTTTTACTAAACGTGATTGAATCACTCTTTACATTCCGCGACTCGTCACGTTGAAAACGCTGCCCGCCCCTGGCGGCCAGTGATGGAGTAAATCACGCTGCTACTCCGGGTAACGTCGCTGAGAACGTTATTTGGCCGGTGATGAAGTGATTTTAAGATAGCGTTTAACCGGGTTCGGAATCCAGGGAAAAAAGAGATGAGAATAAGAAGCATTTCTTACACAAATAAATCTACTGAATTAAGACTATTTCAGAAAGTCTGATATCGCGGCACTTGGCAACTGACTGGGGAAATGTGAGATTTTTCGCCAAATTTGCAAGCACGGGGTGAAAGTGACAGGCGCTCTTATCTCATTCTGAAAGAGACCTTTTATCCTTTTCTATATTGAATAAACTAGAAACATTACAGATATCCACTAAGCATTATATTAAATATTTTTTTAAATACAGCAAGTACACCATAAAAACAATAGACATGGTGAGAACAAGTAAATTAATTTCCATCAGCCATAACGCACTTGACAGTAAAAAAATGGACCCTAATAACGAATAAAACAATTGGAATGAAACTGAATTAATATTATTGTAGATTCAACTACTTGACACAACGAGCTTTATTTTGATTCATTGTTCAAATATAGTACGTTTAGAAAAATCTATCAAAGGCAAGAGAATGAATGATCGTACATTCTAATTATTTGAATTTCTCGATCAATGGATTTTGTCAATCACCAAATTCTATCTAACTTTTCTCTTAATTTGCCTTAAAAAATCAGACAACTAAAATAAAGGAAGGTTCTTGTGAAAGTGAAGGTGCGACGGAACGCACCATATGGCCTATATTTTCAAAATTTAGCAGTTTTTCTTTAATAATTGGTGATAGTGTGTTGTGCAAAATTTGGAATGATCAAATGAGTGTTTATTTTTAAATTTAGTGAAATTGGTAAAATATATTGAAAAAATTGCGTAATTGTTGTACCTTCAATTTTTATTTTGTGTTTTGCGGGATATTTTATAAGCTAATATTTCAGTAAACTCAACTCAAAACTTTCTCGACGAATTTTGTTGCGGACGAAAATAAGACTAATGATTGAATTTAAATTAAAGAACTAAACAATTAAAGAAGTAAATAATTAACGAAGTGAATAATTAAAAAACGAAATAATTAAAGAACGATCTGACATATCTTTTAAAAGTGGTTTACAATCAATTTTAAAGTTTTCTACTTACGGCCGCCCAGGTCTCGTTTTTGGTTTTTCGTGCACACGATTTGGGGATATCACTGATTCTACTCATTAGATTTTGAACACACGGTAGTTGCTCTGGATCTCTGCTATCCTGGAACCTCGATCATCTCACACTCAGCCAGTTTCTGGACGTAGGTCTCCTCAAAGTCTCTCTATGTGAAAATTTGTTCAGTTTGTGAAGCAAAACTTCTGCTTCCAAACTGCGATTTTATAAGTCTCTCCGTCAAAACTGGTTACTTGCGTTTTATGTAAACTATTAGCTCGCCGTTGGACTTCCTAGATAGCCCTATTCATAATTCTGGATCCGCAAACTTTTACTGTTTCTATTTCTCTATGTGGACCGAACTGCTATGTCCCAGTTCTCGACGTAGACTTTTTCCTTTCGCGTCTTGCCGCTGACTGAAGATTGCTTTCGAACTGTTCTATGTCCGCTGCCCAACTACAAAACTTTTTATAACATGAATTTTCTGAATTGATGTCTGTATGCATCTGTGTCCGCCGTCCGACTAACCAACTTCGTCTCGTAGATTTTGAGCGCGTACACTCTCTTAACTCCAACAATACATTCTTTGTCTCGCCGCCTTGTTGCGGTGTCCGCTTTATATCCAATTATAAGTCCTCTACAATCCAACTTTATAATTATAATAATGAATTAATTACTAATTACTACATTACGCCCCAAATTCCGTTTGAGAAAGGAAATATCTGGACTTTACTCTTCGAAAACTGAATTTTATTCTTTTCTTTCTTCTACAATTTTGCCCTAATTTGTCAGATCGCTCGGAAACTTAAACCTAATTACCATTCATTTAAAAAATTTACACATTCCCATCAAATATTGGTGCAACTTATTATTTGTTTGATTATCCAAATAGTCTAGATCCTACAATTTATTACGGTTTGAAATTAATTGTGCATTCCTTAAAACTAATGCCATAAAATAAAATTAAAAAAAAATTTTTTTTTTAATAATCTTTAATTAACTTAACTTAAATTCATTTAATTTATAATTATTATTCCTCTTAAACATCAATGCTGTCTCTTAATCTGAAGTAAGCTTTGACCTACTTTCTCCAGATGATGTCAGCTGTTCTTTTGTTTACATCTACCCCCTCCAATTTTCAACTGTCTCACGTGACACGCCCCCCCTTTTTTTCAACAAATATTACTTAAAACATTACCTCTTCTACATCAACACAAAATTTAAAATCAACCACGTGACAGCTTTAACATGCCACGCCCCTTATTCTCTTTTTCAAACATTTAATTTATCTCTTAAAATTTATCTTAAACTATTTCATCTTAATTCTACACCTTCTCCTCTATTTACACTAAACTTGTTAAACATGCCACTCCCCTCTTCTCTATCCTCACAATCTTTATTCTATCCTGTATCTCTAAATTCAAATATGCCTTGACTTGCATTCTGCCAGAATTCTCCAGCTGTTCCATGTTTACTTCTGATCAGATGTTCTTTGTTTACATGTTTTTCCTCTACTTCATTCACCAATGTTAGAATCTTATTTCCAAATTCTATGTTTAAGTAACATTCAATATGTCCCACAACTTGTTTTAAATTCTTAAATCCCATCTGTTTTATCATCATCAATTTTATTTCCATATTTCTCAATGTTTTCATTGCAATGCTCCCATCAGCTGTTCCCACTTCACCTTTGTAAACAAACATTTCTATCCCTTTTACTTTTGCTACTATCTCACCTCTTTCTCCCACTATTTCATCTCCCTGCTCATCAATACCTTCAATATTTAAGCCTTTAATCTCTCCTTCAACATCATCAGCCTTATGCTCCAACAAAATTAAATTCCTTTCAACATTTTCATTAACTATCACTTCCATTTCATCTACATTTACATCATATTCCTCCTCCCATAACCCCACTTTATTTTCTACTTCCTTTCCACTAACTATAACTTCTATTTCATCTATCTTTTCATCATACTTAACCTCCAATAACCCCACTTTATTTGCTACTTCACATGTTTCAATTTCAATGTTTACATCTTTGTTTACTTTTTCTACACCATCAGATTTTATTTCTGCACTGCCCACTTTAATATTCTCAATAATTTCATCATTTCCTTCATTTTTTTCATTTCTCCATTCTCTTGATTCTGCTGCTAACCTCTCACAATTCCTCCTACATCCCACTTTGGATTCATTTATTTCGGCCTTTAATTCTACTATGCTTTTATTATTCTCCTCCATAACTTTATCCATCTTTTTATCCAAATTTTCCCCCTTTTCACTCAAATCTGCTACATCTTTCTTTATCTCTTCCCTCATTTCTTTCAAATTTTGTTCGTTTTTCATACCCATTTCTGCTAGTTGTTCCAATTTCTGATCATTTTTGATACCCATTTCTGCTAAATTTTTATTATTTTCTTCCATTTGTTTACTCAATCTCTCTAATAACATCATATATCCACTATCTCCTTCCATTTTTCTCTGTGAATTATTAACTCAAGAACCCATTTTCTCTACATTAAATTTAATCTAACTAACACTTAAAACCAAAAACTAAACTTATCTATCATCTTTAACTTTAAATGCACATTTAATCATTTTTCTTTCTTTTCAATAACCCTCTAACTTTCACACGCGTAAAATTCATTTCCAAAACAATTTGCATGCACATTCTATCCAAAATTAAAATACTTTCTTGCACCAATACCGAGGTTAGTCAGATTTCGTTCTTTAATTATGATTCTGCCCGATTTATCAAAAATCGTGCCACACGTTGTTGCGCCAATTTGTAATAATTAAATAAAAAGGGGTTTTTCAAAATAAAAAAGATTGTTAAGTGAATCAATTAACACAACATTTATTAACAATTTTAAAATACAATAATATTTTGATATCTCAGGGTCTTTATCTGGGTTTGATAAATGGGTGAATTTTATACAATCAATTACATTTAGCTTTTTAGGTAAATTAATTCGTCTGAACCTCGACGAATTTTGTTGCGGACGAAAATAAGACTAATGATTGAATTTAAATTAAAGAACTAAACAATTTAAGAAGTAAATAATTAACGAAGTGAATAATTAAAAAACGAAA
Source organism: Zhengitettix transpicula (assembly GCA_037074705.1). Lineage (NCBI taxonomy): Eukaryota > Metazoa > Arthropoda > Insecta > Orthoptera > Tetrigidae > Zhengitettix > Zhengitettix transpicula. The sequence goes on along the minus strand of CM073591.1, from coordinate 202,350,945 downwards.
TAATTAAAGAACGATCTGACATATCTTTTAAAAGTGGTTTACAATCAATTTTAAAGTTTTCTACTTACGGCCGCCCAGGTCTCGTTTTTGGTTTTTCGTGCACACGATTTGGGGATATCACTGATTCTACTCATTAGAATTTGAACACACGGTAGTTGCTCTGGATCTCTGCTATCCTGGAACCTCGATCATCTCACCCTCAGCCAGTTTCCGGACGTAGGTCTCCTCAAAGTCTCTCTATGTGAAAATTTGTTCAGTTTGTGAAGCAAAACTTCTGCTTCCAAACTGCGATTTTATAAGTCTCTCCGTCAAAACTGGTTACTTGCGTTTTATGTAAACTATTAGCTCGCCGTTGGACTTCCTAGATAGCCCTATTCATAATTCTGGATCCGCAAACTTTTACTGTTTCTATTTCTCTATGTGGACCGAACTGCTATGTCCCAGTTCTCGACGTAGACTTTTTCCTTTCGCGTCTTGCCGCTGACTGAAGATTGCTTTCGAACTGTTCTATGTCCGCTGCCCAACTACAAAACTTTTTATTTAATTTTATGTTTTATTTTGTGTAGTGCAATTCTATACTTGTCACGAGGCCCGTTAAAGAGTCCTGAGATAAATAGTAATAATTCATGGTAAAATTTTTGGCAATTTTGTGTAAAATGATATATACAAAATTCATAATATTTTTGAAATATTATGCTAATCAAATTTATGTTTCATCATTTCAAACCTAACGTAATATTAAAAATTGCTATTAAATTGTAATAACTTCAAAATTTTATTAATTTGTTTGACTAAATAATTTAACTAACTGGACGTTGTGTATTGTGCGGTTAATTTAAACATCTACAAGTTGTGCATTACAATATATATATATATATATATATATATATATATATATTGTAATAATCTACCGGGGTACTTCTTTAATTTGCCCGCTGTTGTGGTAGCCAAATGTAATAATCATTCGGTTACTTTATAATTTGCCCCACTTTGTGGTAGCCAAAATGTAATAATTAAATATGATGGGCTTCTAAATGAAAAATTATAGACTTTAAAACAAACAGAATTTATTTAACAAAATTTAGCAATTATACGATTTAATATTAAAAAAAAATATCTCATTCTCTCATGGGTCTTTACTGGGTTTGATAACGGACAGAACATTTAACTTAATCAAAGAACCCAACATTTATCTTTAAATGAAACAGAAATATTTAATCGTCTAGACATCGACGAAACTTATTGACGAACTTATTCTACCAGATTGATTCTAAATTTAAAAGAGTTTATTTTATTAACACAAAAGAAAAGAACGATATCTGACTGTATCTTTTAATTCCGTTTACACATATTAATACCATGAAATTTCAACTTACGATTACTCAGGAACATTTGGCTCGTTCATTACACACACACTTTATAGACTGGACGTTTAAACACTGAATCTAACACACACGGTTGGTTCGACGATAGCTGGTTCTCCGTTCGTGAAGGACATCTCACTTGCTCGTGGTGAGAACTACTCGACGCTGGATGCAGTGTCCTGGTCTTCTACCATCGAAGACAGTGGTTAAATTTTGATATTACAACACATTGAACTTCTGCATACAAAAATGTTTATCGTTGAATAATTTTGCTATTTCTCTCGCAGGCTGCAAAATTTCTCCAGACTCGGTGCTCACAGCATCCCTCTTCCACTCTAACTTCAGTCTTGGTGCTCACAGCACCCCTTTTCCACGCTAACTAACTCACAATAGCTTATTTCTCCCTTATATACTACCAGTCTCTTCATTTTTCCTTTGTTCCAAAACTACGTCGCAACTGCTCGTTGACAGTTTCCTCGCGAGATTTACGTTATGCAGCTGCAGTTCCTTAGCAAATTGCTAGGTCCTCTGTCATGTCACATCGAGACAGGACCCGTAATTACTTTGCACTTGTATTCTCACCCCCGCACTCACACGTGCGCGGTTCTAAATTCTTCTGACCGCCCAAACTGCCCTTCGATCCTAAGTCAACAAGTGACCTGTCCAGGCCATTAATCAGAAACAATGCCCGCCTTAACAGATTTATCTTGCGACAGACCACCCTGCATGTGCATTGCTTCCGACGGCCCAGCCCATCAATCAGCAACAATGCCTTTCCTTCAAGGTATTACAATATATTGAAATAAACAGATTAAAAAGGCGTCTAAATGGCTGTGGCTAAATAAAAATATTTAAACAATTTAACAAAATTTATTAAAGAAGTTATATACAATATAAAAATTACACAATAATATTTAGAATCTCAGGGTCTTTACTGGGTTTGATAAATGGGTGACTTGAATTTACAATAATTTATAATTACATTTAGCCTTTATTGAAGTTAATTCGTCTAAACCTCGACGAATTTTGTTGCGGATGACAATAAGATTACAGATTGAATTTAAATTAACTAACAAAACAATTAAAGAAATGAATAATTAAAGAAAAGAAATAATTGAAGAACGATCTGACGTATCTTAAAGAAATGGTTTACAAATAAATTTTAGAGTTTTTTTTTACTTACGGCCGACCAGGTCTCAATTTTGGGGTTTTCTGTGCACACGTTTTTGGGGATATCACTGAATTTAAATTGGTCACAAAACACTGTCCAAACTTTAGGTTCTCTCAGCTGGAAACGGCTACTCCTTCCGAATTAATGGTCAGTCAGATTATTACCAACTTTCTCTCGGTGAAATTGGTGATGGTCTCTTTACTTATTGAGTATTTACTGCGGCATGACTTATTAGGTTACTGTTTGTGGCAGATGAACCACTTGCCCGCATCTGACTTCCAACTACACTCGTCTCTTCTTGTTGACTGTGTCTGTTCGTCTCGTAGATTTTTGAATGCGTACGTCTTAACAATGGTTCTTTTGTCTCGCCGCCCCGCTTTGTCGCGGTGTATGCTTTATATACTCTAATAATGAGTCCTTTACTTTGCAATTATAACAATGGATTAATTACTAATTACTACAATATATATTGTTTAAATAATTAGGACATTAATTAGGACATTAATGGTTTCAACATAAAAATCTAAATTGTTTGAGAAACCCATTTTGGCGACAAGAGCTTTTGGAACAACAATAGAAAAGCCGGCTCTGTTCCTTTGTCAGAAGGTACGTCAAAATGGCGTATGCGCGCTTAAATTGCGAGGCGAGAGTTCAGATCGCAGGAAGGTATGGTGAGATACAGTTCGCAGGAAGGTATGGTTAGATACAGTTCGCAGGAAGATTTGGTGAGATACAGTTCGCAGGGAAATATTGAGAACTAGCTGGGTGCCCGGCGTTGCCCGAGATGTCATTTATCTATAACCCCCAATATGTCTCCAATTTCGGTTGCTTTTGCGCTATTTTTATGTAACGCTCCTTGATCACTATCCTTAAATGTGCTCAACTCCCATGCTAAAGGCGGATGAAGGCATTGACCAAATATATCGGCCGTTTTTACATGTTAGAAGCAGACCACATCCACAAATGTACGATAATCGAAAAGTATTTATTCCACGCAAAAATCGACCGATTACATTGTCTGGAAATTTCTACCCCCGCCCACCACCTCCTAAACCCGTCGCGTTACCAAGGTTGTCCCAATTAGACTCGGCGACATTCATAGTTTCTGAATTGATAATACTCTTGGTTGTTTTAGCGTTATTTTTATTTAACGTAAATCCACCCCAACCGCTAACCTTGCTCCCCTCACAGTGGTTGAAATTGTACACAAACAACATCGGTAAAAATACTATCAAAGTCATTAACCCCAGGAAATAATTTTTTAACGCAAATATCGACCGTTTAAAATGTTTGAAAATTTCCTCCCGCGCCCAACTCCGGGAGGCTCCTCACACCCCCACAAAATCTCGTGCATTGGCTCCGTTGCCAAGTGACTCGAATTTCGTTTTTTGAGGTTAGTTTTATGAAACACACCTCCATCTCTACGCGTACTTCCCTACCATGCCGTAAGATGTTGAAATTATACACAAACAAAATCGGTAGAAATACTATCAATGACATTGACAACGTAAAATACTTATTTCACGCAAATATCGATCATTTTACATGTCTGAAATTTTATACCCCCGCCCAGCCCCTCGTACCCCTGGCCACCCATTACCGTTACCCAGGTTGTCATAAATATCCTCAGTGACACCCATAACTTGAATTTGACTTCAATCTGGGATTTATTCATCCTTGGGGGAGTTAAACGATTAGTTGAATGTAATAATTAAACTCATTGACATCCATGACCGTGAGTTCGACTCCAATGTCGATTGTTTTTGCATCATTATATTGTAATTCCACTCTACCCCCACCCTTAAGTGGAGCTCCATTCCCAATCACAAAAGGGGGTTGAAATTATACGCGGAGAAAATTTAGAGAAATTTTAATAATCTAATTGATCCCGAAATATATTTAATAACGACCGGTCAACATGTTTTTAAAAATTCTAACACCTGCCTCAATCCTTCCACCTCAGCCCACCCCTCGCGCGCTGTCCAGAATGTCATAAATAAATTCAGCGATATCCTTTACCTTCGATTTGACTCAAATCTTTTTTTTTCTTGTCAGTGCCCTCTACCCCCACCCCTTACCATGGACCCCCTCATGCCGAAAGAGGGGGTTTAATTTTTACACACACAACTTGGGTAGAATTACTTTAGATCTAATTAACCCTGAAAAATATTATTCAACTCTAATATCGGTCGTGATTTCTTGTTTCAATATTTCCACTCCCGTCAAACACCACTCCTCGGGAGTTACATGACAAATTAAATGTCATAATTAAACACAGCGACATTCATAACCCTGTATTTGACTCTAATCTCGTTTTTTATTTTTAACACCCGTTGAACCCCACCCCTAATGTGAGCTCCCTCTCAATCCCGAAAGGGATTCAAATTAAACTCAGAGAACGTGTAGTGAGATTTTTATAATCTCATTGTTCCAGAAATATATGTAATCGTTGCAAAATTCAGCCGCTTAAGTTCCTTTCAAATTTGTATTCTCCACTCACCTCCACCCAAACCTTCCCACCCTAATCCAGCCCAACCCTGCGCGTTGCTCAAATTGTCATAAATTAACCCAGCGACATTAATTACGTTCGACTCATTCGAATGTTGGTTGTTTTCGAGTTATTTTCTTGTAACACACGTCCCCCCCCACTCCCCTAAGCGTTCTTCACCCTCATGTCGCAAGAGGTAGAAATTGTTTATACATAAAATTGGTATAAATACTATAAATTAATTAACCTTGAAAAAAAAATATTTTCCGTTAATATAGACATTTTAACATGTTTGAAAATTTCCAACCCCATCCTCTCCCGCCCCTGGGGGTTAAGTGAGCAATTGAATATCATAATTACATTTTGCGTCACCCAGAAACCTGGGGTTGACTGTAATATTGGTTTTACTTGCGTTATTTATTTATAATGCCCGTCCACCCTCACCGCTAAGAGTGCTCCTTTTCCATAATGTAAGGGGTTGAAACTATACTCAGATAACATCGATTAAATTACTATCTATCTCTTCGATCCCAAAAATATTTATCTGCCTAAATATCTGCTGTTTTAACATGTTTGAATGTTTGCAGCTCCTCTCCTAAGTGTGCTTCCCTCTAATGCCGAAAAAGGTTAAATTTTACAAAAACAACATCGGTAGATATATTGTCAATGTCATTGACCTCGACAATTAATTATTTAATGCAAATGTCGTCCGTTTAACATGTTAGAAAAATTCCACCCCCGTCCACCCCATCCACCCCAACCTTGGGGTTAAATGGCTAATTGAATTGTCATAATTGAACACGGCGACATCCATATCCTTTGGTTTGACTCCAATCTCGGTTGTATTCGCGTTATTTTCTTGTATAAACCTTCCACCACTATGGTGTTCCTTTCCCATTCCGTTGAATTGAAATTTTACTGACATACATTGGTACAAACACTATTAATAACTTTTACCCCGAAAATATTTATTCGACTCAATTATCGGCCGTGATAGCATGTTTGAAGATATTCACCCCATTCACCCCCGCTTGAGGCACTAAACAACAACTTGAATATCATAAATAAGCTCACTGACAACCATAACCCTGGATTTGAGACCAATCTCGATTGTGTTTGCGCTATTTTTATATAAATCAACTCCACCCCCACTCCTAAGGGTGCTCCTCCCAAACCCCGAAAGAGGTTAATATTACATATATGGAACATGTAGAGACATTTTATAAATATTAGTGAATAAGGAAAATATTTATCGACACAAATATCGACTGCTTATTTTGTTTGAAAATTTCAACCCCCGTCCACCAATGCTCCTGGGGGTTGAAACACAAATTGATTGTCTTAATTAAACTCAGCGACATCAATAATCCTCGATTCGACTCTAATCTTGGTTGTATTCGCATTATTTTCTTGTAACCCCCTTAAGGGTGCTCCCCTCCCAAGCCCAAAAGAGTTTGAAATTATACACGGAGAACATGTAGAGAAATTTTATGAATCACACTGTTCCCGAAATATATTTATTCACCGCAAAAGTCGGCCAGTTAAAACGTTTGAAAATTTCTACCCTCGCCCACCACGGCTAGACCCTCCCTCTTCCGCCCTATCCCACACGTTGCTCAGGTTGTCATAAATAAACACAGCGACATGCATTTCCTTGGAGTTTACGTCAATCTCGTTTGTTTTTTATTTATTTTATTGTAACTCTCTTTACCCCCAACCGTAGGCGTCATCCCCTCTCATACTGAAAGGAGTAGTAATTAGACACAAACATCACCAGTAACAATACTATCATTGGCATTAAAGCCTGCCGAATAATAATTCCACACGATCATCAACCGGTTAACATGTTTGAAAAGTTACAATCCCGCCAACCCCTCGTTGGGAATGTTAAAAGGTAAGTCGAATGTCATAATTAAACTCATTGATATCCATAATCCTTTGATTTTACTCTAATCTCGGCTGTATTCGCGTTATTTTCTTGTAACGCCCGTTCACCCTTAACCTTAGGGCGCATCCCTCCCAAGCCCGAAATGGGTTGAAATTACACACGGAGAACATGTAGGGAAATTTTATGAATATCATTGTTTCCGAAATATATTTATTCGATGCAAAATTCGGCTTGTTAACTTAATTTACCCTCCGCCCAACCTCTCTTACGCCATCTTACAACTGCGCGTTGCCCAGATTGTCATAAATAAACTCAGCAACATCCATTACCTTTGATTTGACTCGAATCTCGGTATTTTTAGCGTTATTTACTTGTAACCCCCTCCGCCGCCACCCCTTAATGTGATCAACCCTCGTGCCACAAGGGGTTAAAATTAATAAAAATCACATGGGTAGAAATACTATAAATCAAAATAACCCTGAAAAATATTTATGTAACACAAATATCGGACATTTTAGCATGTTTGAAGGTTTCCAACACCGTCCACCCATGCTCCTGGGGGTGGTAGGCGTGTTACACCCGCACAGTGTTTATTTCCCTGTCGCAAAGAACACGTGTACGAACTTTGGTGAAATTGCTTCAAAAGTGTAGATTTGTAAGCGGAACATACCCATATACATACCCACATGTATACACACATACATACCCGCATAAGGCAATTTTATATAATAGAAGCTATATATATATACACTATTTAAAACAATTACTAAATTTATAGATATATAATTTTTCCATCTGAATATAAACTATTTGGTGGTTTTAGCAATCTGCAGTTGGCAGCATTGTATAAAATTAGTGCAAAACATTACGATATACGCTGTCTTGAATAGAAAAATATCAATTTTGAACATTTAAGTATTGTTTTTATCATAATTCTATGTATCTTCCAGTGCGTATTGCAAGATATAATTGGGCAACATATTAGTCCCTTATCCCGTGAAATATTCCATGTCAAAAGTCAAGTTATTTAAAAGAAAATTAATGCAATGGATTGTATAACCTTTCATAATAAATTATATTTATCACTGGTAGTAGTAGATTTAATTATACTTATTATTCAATCAAAATATTTTTGCTCAGCTTCATTTCTCAGAAATTGAACATATATAATGTCGTTCCCAAAAATGGAAAACAAATACTGCTATCCTAACCTCAAATTTTTGTTTCACGACACAAAAACTTTCGGAGTTGCGTACGTTATTTTGAATACTTTTATAGTAACAAACATATAATTAAGCAGTCGTACCATAGACAAATCTTATTATCTTCTGATATATTATACAGGATACAATAATACGTTATATTTAAAATTTTATAAATCTCGACCGACCAACATTTGAATGTATTATAAGGCGCCATATTGCCGTTATTAAAGATGGAGAATATTTCCAAATTAACTTTGCGCAAGGATGGTAAAGTATTTCGTATTGTTTTTTATTACTATTTGATGGAGTATTACTGAAAAAAATTTTACATTTTATTCAATCAAACTATTTCTGCTTTATTTCATTACGAAATACAGAACTATATTTTTATGATGCGTCAATGTTTTTCCAATGACGTCACCGTCTCTTGGCGCGCAGTAATTTAACACTAATTCGTAACTTATTTCAACTATAATTATTTCCACGTTTATTCTAGGGGTTTATCACCCCCACAGTAACGGTTCTCGATTTCGGCAGAATATATATACCAATTTTTGTTGAATTTTGTCCACGCGATAAAATTTGTATAAGGAACAAACAAATATACAAACAAACACTCTGCTTTATTTATTAGAAGATTAGCATTCAACAGAGTTGGGTGGTGCCTGAACATTTTCTCAGGACGAAGTAAAACATTCACCATAGCATAATGTCGAAACCTGCTCAGTAAAAGCAGTTTTTGTGTCCATAGCCGGCCAGAAACAGTAAAATCTCAGTTTGAGGTCAATGCAGTAAAGACTGGCAAATCTGCAAGCCACGGAGTTCACCTAAGGCAAGCAGAAGTCACCTAGAGCGAGCGGTCAACCGATAGATGACGAAAGGAGGATCATCCAAGTTCCTGACATCATATAAAATTTTGGCTTATAATTTTGGTGTAGAATCTGTGAGTTTAGAAGCAGTGTAAAACCCCACAATAGTGTTTTTGAAAATGAAAGGTATGCTGGAATGCTGGGCAGACGTGAGTAACAATTTAAAAAACAATTTATTATGTAAACGTAATTGAAAGATAGCCATCAGATTTCGTTCTCTTTTTGATTAAAATTGTTAATCAGAGTCAATCTTTTTTACTTTTAATATCGTTCTCAATTAAATTTCGTTCTAGTTTAATTGACGAGTAAATTTTCTTTTCTTTGATTTTTTGTTGTTTTTGATAAGATTATAAATATTATTGATTTTTCCATTATCAAACCCAGTGAAGACCCTGAGAAATTCAATATTTGAAAATTGTAATTTTTTTTTAAATGATTGCACAATAAATATTTTGTTTGTAAATTTTATTAATCTTTCATTTAAAAATCCCATCATTATTGAATATTACAATATATATATATATATAATTAAAAACATGCCATAAAAACGCCCTGTTCCAAAAAAAGTCCATTAATGTAAACGCTGTCCTTTGGACAAATTCACGATAAAAATTTCATTACCCGCGAGGGCCAGTAGCTAAGAAGAATAAAAGATAAATATCCTATAAAACAATGACTAACCAAAGATAATGCACGTGATTTTTATAGAAGTGGTTAGGAATATGACATTATACCGCGTGCTCGAAAATTTCCCTTACAAAGTTTTAGGACTTGTAGACCGGACTCAGTGGGTTGGTGTTTCCCAACGTGTAATATGTTCCGGGGCACAATTCGAAAATTAACAAGGCTAGGGGTTGGAAACTGATTTAATTTGAACCAAAGGATTAGCGATCTCATATTAAACCAAATAATTACTTTATTTATGATTTGAATTATTATTAATGAACCACCGTGTTACACAAGTTGTAATTAGATCTTTTAGCAAATATTCCAATTTTTTAATATAAAAATTATGTATATGTTACATATGGGGCATTAGACTTAGAGGGGGGCATGGATCAAAATGAAGTAGTAATTCAAGTATCATGTCAGTAAACTTACTGTTTGACGTATAGCCTACCTTTAAACCCAGGTTCGAGCCTAATTCATGTGTTTCGAGCCTCCGAGAAACATGGTGAAGCACAAGGTAATGTAAATGCTCGTCTCGTTTATCAAGATCGTTGTTCACAACGTCAGAATCCATCACATAGCTTCTTCGCAGCGGTACCTTCACCACCAGCAGGAGTGACTGTGGTACTCCAAACAGACGCCGAACCCCCGAATATGAATAGGCAGTACTGTGTCACGTTAAAAAGAATCCGTTAACGAGTCCGCGAGCAATTGCGCTTGCAATGGATGTTGCTACATGAATACTTGAAACAGCCATGACTGGGCAGACAAAATCTATCATGTGACGCATGCCGGAGAACGTCAATTGATTGGGTCGTAACATCTGCGTATGGTAAGAGGCCTTATGCACTTGACCTCTGTAATATATATGACATATATATTAGGTCTGCCTTGTGGGCACTAAGGAACTTCTGAGTAAGCATCAGAAACAAAGCTTCTTTGTGGTTACTCACGTTCTCGGAGTAAGCATCAATAAACAAAATACTTGTAAGCATTCAAGAATTTCCAACTCAGCAGCAAAGATAATTTAGACCCATGTGTCCTGCTGAGTCTGGGGCTGCTTGAATACAATGAAGCTCTGTGAACATATGTATAAAAGGGCCAGACTTCTCTGATGGAAGGAAGTCTGTATCTTACTTCAACGTGGTGCGTATGCCACTCTGTCTTCTGTTTTCATGTTATTGACTTAGCTCTAGGCTGTAGACTAAGATTAATAAAACTTCTTTATTATTCTAATGGACTAAAGCCTCATGTTATTTCTCTAAGCCTTTAAGCTATTATAGAGAGCGACTTAGCGCGCACTCCGGACCCAAGTTACGATTTCTTCCTAAATATCTCTGTTAGCGAGACCAGGAGAAATTCGATTATTATATGGTGGCAGCGAAATTTTAAACATTAAATGGTGGCAGCGGAAATTTTTAAACATTACACCTCATATAAAACTTGGTGTTGTTAGGGAACATCTGAACTTGAGTATCAGTACATGGTCCACTATTGCTGACTTCGCTGATAGCTTAGGCACTTTTCATGTTGAATCGCATTTATTTGATTTACCTACAAATTTTAATTATTTCACAAATACACTTTTACGTTTATTTGTCCATACAGCCACGGCTTTGATGCAAATAATTATTATCTCAGGGTTTTAAAATTAGGCCTACATCAATTATGAAAAAAGAAACGGGAGCGAATTATTGGTCTTAATTAAATAAAATGAGGCAAAATTGCAATTTTCCCGTAGGTTGATCGATTGTTGCGTATACGAAATCAAAATTTTCAAAAACGGCTAATCTAAATGGAAAATACAGGCAGAAATACGGCGGCATTGGAAGCAATAACGAAATCCAGCCTGAAATATCGACCAGTATCAACGGCGTCAAAGAGACCCAAGCAATATAGAACATGCCCACACTGTGGAATGATAAACCATGCGTCAGCAAAGAGACGGTTTCGAATACAAATGCTGAGAAAAGGGCTATATCGCTTCAATTTTTCCCAAAGGGGAAACGAAGATGGAAGCTGTGAAGAATCTGCCAACGAGGGGCCGCGATAAGAGTCTAATGGACAGTAAAAGAAGCACCATTGGCGACAAATGTAGATGATACGTCAATGTTGCCTCCCCTGGACTTATATGACACGTTCGTTCAAAAGTTGGCTTCATAATTTTTTTATTTGAGGGGGGGGGGGGAATTTGATAAGAAGTGCGTTCTGGAACGTGAAAGAAGCTCAGTCAATTGCGGCAATATTTTTATCTCTATCCTCAGAGACACCAATACAACGCCAAACTGACGCTTATGTGATTTGGATATCAATACATTGTATATATAATATAAATCTTAAAAGCACGATGGCTGGCACCTCCATATTCTTCAGGTGAAGTGTTGTTCGAGTGTTGTAGTCGGTTATATATCCTACGTCTGTAGTCCCGGAGCACTCGCTCCTCTGACTCCAGCAAATGCAACCTGTTGGAGGAAGAAGATGAAATAGATAGAAGTAAACAAGTGAATAGCTGTCAGGCAAAGATGAAACTAGAGATAGGCATAATCGAGATAGAAACATGGGTGGTTTCCGGAGCAATGTATTCGGTAATAAAAGAAAACATGTATCATCAGTTAAAAGAAAAGGGGCATGTTAAAGAATCACTGCCAGTAACTAATTTAAAACTATACGGTGCATTGGGCCGAAAAGGGAAAAAGTGACAAGACAGGCACTAGTGGAAATTAATCACGGGAAAGAAAAATTATTAATAAATTGTTTAGTGTTAAAAAGTTTGTTTACAGATTTAATTTTAGGAACGGATTTTCTGAGAAACGTGAAGGCCAAGTTAAATTTTCATCCTCAAAATTCCGCACTGGTAGGGGTGGACCAGTCTGGGTATCACATGTTTCTCTGTCTCGATTATGATAAGTTAAACGTTATGTCACCCGAGTCCTGCCATATTTTTCAAACGATAGGATATATCCTAAGAAGTGATGCACATTTTTAGAATAATCCTATTAAATTGAATTCCATAATAGTTCCTATCAATTCTTGAATGACTGATGGACTAAAAACACGTCTCGTCTTGTGTTGGCTAAGAAGGCATCTAGGCTTAATAAGGTAAGAGCTCGGACAGGCGTTGATTGCTTGAAGTTACATGATTTGAGAAAAATAGTATGAGTCTACTCGAAAGAGAGTTGCTTGGAAATAAGCGCAGTGAAGGCTATGACTAATGGAGTTTCATATACTACATCATCTTGAGCCAAACGGAAACGAGATACATTTGATTTTAACTTTCAAATCGTTGATCATGCGTTGTTACTGACATTCCGTAATGTGAGCGACGGCGATATACGTTCAAACATCATCGTTGAATGGCCGTCGTCGTAGAAATATGGATTTACCATATTCGAAGCCAGAAAATTAATGTCCTCCCAATCCAAGAAAAAATTTCGATAGGAAAAACTGTTCACCTTTTTATAATCGGACAAACGGCTTGAGTTCAAAATTATGTCATAGGTGAAAAATAGACCATCGTTATCATTCTGCGAAAATAGGTTCCCTCCACGTCCATTTTTAATCACGTCAAAGATCAATTATCATATTGGCTTCGCGAAAATTCCAATGTTCAGAATTACACAGTCCATGTTGTCGAACTGGTAAAGTGATGGCCCTGATATCCGAAATAGATCAATTTCCAACATTACCGCCGGTACCAGACGAAGGAAGGTCCAAAGCTGGCTGCTGCACCAGAGGAAATCTCCTGTGGCGACTACATCACCAGCGCCTATATGATGAACGCTAATCTATCGACCAACTCGTATTGAAGAAAATCCTCTGACTTCTAATGAGATTATATCTGAGATGAAAAACTCAAGAATTGAATAAGATTGAGTGGATGGAGAGTTCTCAGAATTTCAATCGGGATGTCATTTGTAACGATTTGGTGGCTGGCACCTCCATCTTCTTTAGGTGAAGTGCTATTCGAGTATTGTTGTCGGTTAATATATTCTACGACTGTGGTCCCAGAGCATGCGCTCCTCTTTTTGGCTTTAGTCCGCACTAGTAGGGGTAGACCAGTCGCAGTATCACATATCCCTCTGTCTCTCCGGTTCGTTGCAACCGTCGGTCTCGCTTCCGGTGCACCCACATGGGCTCCCACCTCCCACGCTGTCTGGCTGGACGGTCGATTTTTGAGGTCCTCCGTTATATGTTCTGAAGCGAACCTGTGTCCCTATGGATTAGTTCACCATATGCAGTTATCTATAAGAATACTGTCCCAGAAATTTCTATCTGGGTTCAGCATCTTAGTTTTTCCGGGCATCTATTCTTTGACCTGCAATAAGCGCATACTCCAACACGGCTGACTTGGAAAGTTGCTATAACCATAACTTCGCTGGTGTTCCGTTCTCATTTCGTCGACCGTCCGAATTAATTAATTCCACATCCTTGTAAAGTACCTTCAAAAATATAATAGAATTCCAACACAATTTAGTTATTTTGAGAATTTTTTTTTACAAATACCGAAAAAATCAGCTTCTTTTGCTACGAATCGGTTGCAGTAAGAAGATAACTTTCAATCTGAACGTAAAATACATACGATACTTAAATCGAGGGTTATGTAAAACAGTCTTACTTTCTTAAAGTTTGTTTATATATTTTCTTCCTACACCAATTAGCGGTTATCAAAAATATTTCACCGAATTGCAAGTTTCAGAACATTAATTTACTTTTATTTGAACATTACATTACATCTTTGTTAATTTCCAGAAAGCAATATTTTATTATACAGATGTCAACTTGACTTACATATTTTAAAATTTTGAAAATATGATTTCAATTCAGACGTTTAATGCAGTTACTTCAAATATATCACTTCACTAATATTTATTATCCAGCATTTATTCTGTTACTAGCTGGGTGCCCGGCGTTGCCCGAGATGTCGTTTATCCATAACCCCCGATTTGACTCCAATCTAAGTAGCTTTTGCGTTATTTTATGACACAACTCGACCCCTATCCCCAAATATGTTCACCTCCCATTCCGAAAGAAGTTGAACTCATTGACCCTGAAATAGTTTCATTGAACGAATATATCGTCGTTTTAACATGTTTGAAAATTTCCAGCCCCGCTACAGTAGGTTAAACAAAGAAAAATTTCCACGCAAAAATCGGCCGGTAACATCGTTTGAAAATTTCTACCTCCGTTCAGGCCTCCTCCCTCCCACACCGCGCGTTATTCAGTTTGTCACAATGAAACTCATCGACATCCATAACCACAAAATTTTGGTCTATTCGCGATATTTTCATGTAACGAAACACCAAACGTCACCCAAAGCGTGCTCCCCTTCCATGGCGATAGAGATTCAAATTATTCACAGAGAATATCGACCTTAATATAATGAATTTAAATTATACCGAAAAATATATATTGGACGCAAATGTGGGCCGATTAACATGTTTGAAAATTTTTATCTCTCTTCAGTCCCACTCGTCGGGGTTAAACTGCAAGTTGAATGTCATAATTAATCTCAGTGGCATCCATAACCTCATATTCGATTCCTATATCGGTTCTGTGTGTTATTTTTATGTAATGAAACCTACCCTTCATGGTTCTTTCCTCTCGAGTCGATAAGGGTTGTAATTATACACAGAATATATTAAAAAATATTATTAGTGTCATTAACACAGCTAAATATTTATTTGACGTAACTATCGATAGGTTAACATTTTTTAATATTATACCCCCACCCACGTCCGCCCAGCCCCACTCACCCTCGCTCGCCTCTACGCGTTAACCAGGTTGTCATAAATAAATTCAGCAACATCCATAACCCCGATTTTTCTCGAATCTCGGTTGTTTTCGCGTTATTTTCTTGTAACACCCCTCCACACCTACCCGTGCTCGCCTTACAAACTGAAAGTTGTTAAAATTATACAAAAATAAAGTTGTAGAAATACTATCAATCAAATTTATGCTAAAAATAATTATTAAAGCAAGTACGGAACTCGATTACATGTTTCAAAATTTCCACCCTGACCACCCCGTCCCTTGGCGTTAAATGGCGAATTTAATGTTATAATTAAACTCAGCGGCTACCATAACCCTGGATTCGACTCTAATCTCGATTGTTTTTGCGTTATTTTTTTGTAATGCAACTCCACCACCAACCCTAAGGGCAGCTCCCCTCCAAATCCTGAAAGGGGTTGAAATTATACACGGATACCATATAGAGAAATTTTATTAATCTCATTGATCCCGAAATATATCTATTCGACGCAATAAACGGCCTAAAAACATTATTTACAATTTCTACCCCCGCCCAACTCCTCTCACCACAGTCAACCCTCGAGCGTTGCCGAAATTGTCGTAAATAAACTAAACGTCAGGCATTACCTTTGATTTGACTTGAATCTCGGTTGTTTTAGCGTTATTTTCTGTGAAACTCCCCTCCACCACCAACCGTAAGCGTTCAGCCCCTCCTGCTGCAAGTGGTTGAAATTTTACACACATAACATGAGTATAGTATCAAACTAATTAACCCTAAATACATTTATTCAACGCTAACATCGGCCGTAATTTCATGTTTTTAAATTTCAACCCCCGTCCCCCTCCACCCCTCGAGGTTAAATGGTCAATTGATTGTCAAAATTAAACTCACCGACATCCATTACCCTGGATTTGACACCTATCTCGGTTGTATACGCGTTATTTTCTACTAACACTCGTAAGAGTGCTCCTTTCCTATAGTAAAAAAGGGTTGAAATTATACTTATATAACATCAATTAACCCTAAATACATTTATTCAACGCTAACATCGGCCGTAATTTCATGTTTTTAAATTTCAACCCCCGTCCCCCTCCATCCCTCGAGGTTAAATGGTCAATTGATTGTCAAAATTAAACTCACCGACATCCATTACCCTGGATTTGACACCTATCTCGGTTGTATACGCGTTATTTTCTACTAACACTCGTAAGAGTGCTCCTTTCCTATAGTAAAAAAAGGTTGAAATTATACTTATATAACATCTGTAGAAACAATATGAATCTCTTTGACCCCAAAAAATTTTTATCCGCCTAAAATATCTGCAATATTAGCAAGTTTGAATATTTCAACCCCCCCCCCCACCGTAAGGGTGCTCCTTTCTCATGCCGAAGAGGGTGAAGTTATACACAAACAGCATCCAGAAAAACACTAACAAATCCAATGACACCGACAAATAATTACTCAACGCAAATATTGACTGTTTTAACCTGTTGTTTTTATTAATTTACAACCCCCTACCCTCGCCAAGTCTTATCCCCACAGTTTTTCCAGATTTTTAAGAATATGTCTACCCAGGATTATTGCAATTTATCCACAAGTTTAATTGTTTATAAATAATGTACAAACATACATGATTTTTTCTTACATAGGCAACTGAGTGCAGGGTTTATATTTATATTTGCCCTGGTAGAGAAATTAATTCTATATGGTTAATGGTTAACACGTGATGTAACTGGCATAAGACCATCACATATTAACCCCTTGATGGATAAAACCCAACATATGCCAGTAGCACATAACTGTCATTTTAAATCCTATTAAACAGAATATGGGGGTTTATCTAAAAAAATTAAAAATTAATGAATCTGTCTCTATTTCCTATCCAAATGACTAAATATTTTTGACTATGACATATCTCAGAAAACAAAATTATCACCATTTGGTTCTATATGTATAGTTAATTATGTTTTTACTCTTCAGTATGGATTTATCAGCTTTAATAATTAGAACTGACTTACCTAACATCACATATATTAATCTCAATCAGATGAACTTTTGACGTAGTGCACATTAATTTAGATTCCATATTTGGGAAGAGCTAGTTAAATTTACTTATGTAATATTTTTCCATTTATGAGCTATTATGTAATATATATATATATATGTATATATATATATATATATATATATCTGTGTGTGTGTTTGTATTTATACAAATTTGGGAATTGTTTTAAATAATGTGTATGAATATGTTATATGAGAAACATCAAGGCAAAATCAGCTGTAAGCCCTATTTCTTAAAAATGATAAATGACCCTACCTATGCATACATATACATATATATATATATATTAACATATTCAATATTATTATTCACTGTCAGCTACTTAGGGAAGAAAGAATACATCAAATTTAACAATGAACATATACATACAATACACGACAATGCCATGATATGCAAAGCAATTATGCAAAAAACTACAATTATATGTAGAGTGTATTAAATTTTGGTAAAAAGCTCTATATTATAAGCTTTCCATCTAATTTAAATATTTTGATTTTAATATATTCAAAAATAACTCAAAAAATAAAATATGTTATCACAATTATTCCCAATTTAGATATTTATAATGTTTTATACTGAAAATAAATGCTGAAAATAGCTCATAAATTGTATATATCTAAGGTAGGGTCATTTATCATTTTTAAGAAATAGGGCTTACAGCTGATATACACACAACAATTTTTTTCACGAATATCGTTAGAAATAATTCGACAGTTCTTATGATTAATAGCTCAGAAATTGTGCAGGTAAAACGTTCTTCCCAAAAATAGTATATAAATAAGCTGATTTATTATCACTCACAAAGAATTTAATCAGAAAAAATTTGTGTTAACCTAACCTGAAAATTTTTTTAACGACACAGATTAGACGCAGTAATTTTACAATTGTACAGAAATACATTGTCCAGTAAAATTAATTGTACTTTTAATCCAATCTAAATGTTCCTAGTTCCGTACATACTTTTGACCCAAAGTGCATTATTTGAATAACAATATAAATTTTTTATTGGGGATTCCGTACGTATTTATACACACATTACTTACGATTCCGTACGTATTTATACACACATTACTTACGAATCGTACCTTGTTATCGCCTGAAATATTATACAAGATACAATAGAACTTTATGACCAGCTTTATACAATAAAATTAAATAATTCTACGCCGACATACATTCGAAACACAGAATGTAAACAAACGACGCCATATTTTTAAAAAATAAGATGGTTGCGAAATTTAACTTATATTTTCGGCAAGGAACTTTAAGTATTTCGTATTGTATTTTATTATCGTTCGATGAAGTATTGCGATGAAGTATTGCTGGATTAAATATTTATTTATTTAATAAAAACATTTAAGCTTTATTTCATTAGGAAAAAGGGAACTATATTTTATGTCTCGCCAACGTACGTGACGTCACGGTCTCCTGGCGCGCAGTAATTTCACACTCAATAATAACATTAACTCTTATGGGAAAATTCGCAAAAATAATTCAACTATAATTCTTTCCACTTTTATGCTATGGGTTTGTCACCCCCACAGTACCGGTTCTCGATTTTGGCAGAATACGTATACCAATTTTTGTTGCATTCTGTTCACGCGATAAAATTTGTATAAAAAACAACGTAAATACTAACATACATCATACATCATACATACATACAGACATACATACATACATACAAATATACATCCTTTTTTTATTATATAGATTTAGTAGCAACGAGAAACTATATCTTTTGTTTTGAAACGTAATATTCACTTATGTAAACACAGGCTGTTCGTTAACAATTTTATTTCAAAATTTACAGGTTAAGGGAGTCAGTGTTAAATTATTTATTTCTTGTGATCGTTCGCGCTTTACTAACCGGGTTATAAATTGTAGGTTATGAACATTATGCATATCGTGATAACAACTTAAAAAATTAGTTGGAATGAATTAGAAAAATACCATAATATATTAATCTCTTGTAGGAATATGTTTCTTTACCCTTGTGATTCATATGGAATATTTGCTCCCAATAATGCTAATCTCGTACAACTACTCCTGTAAATAATATATATAAATTAAAGGTTGTTGAGCGATTTTATATTTTTTTAAAACATAAAACACTAGGCTATTTATACTCAATAAATGCGTGATTCATAACTTTGAATAGTCAAAGATCTAAAGTGTTTGAGATACCTACATCCCCCTTGTATATAACATCATCGTTGGTCATCGTGATGTCATGAGTATTTACTATTTAGGGGATTGTTGTCAAAGATAGGTAGAAAGTTCAGTCAAATTATGGCTCCCGTTGACAGTTCGCCGGCGAGAGTTCGGCACGAGAATTTCGAATTAGTATGTTCTCTGAAAGCAAATGATTTAATACCTGTTCATAAATACCGGTCAAATCTTACCGGGTTAACAGTTGCGATGGCAGAGGTCGAAGGGCCTGTTGTGAATGGCTATTTTTGTTTAGGTACGTATTGTCATCAACACAATACATACTGTAATTGGTAAAAATAATTTTTTTAGGATTTGTTCAAATTTAATTTTATATTTAATTCATTAATGACTTATCTCGCCATATTATTCCTTTCCTAACCTTGCATTCTATATTTCAGCTTAATATGCACATATTTTACTTTTATATAGTAGTTTACTCTTTCCTTACATACAATTTTGTGTGTTTTATTCTCTACCATGCTCCCAACTTTATAAACAATTCCTAATTCGTTAAAGCATAATTACCATATTGAAGTGGGAGTGAAGCACATTTTCAAGACCCATGAATTTTCTAAGCGAGTTTTTTTAAAAAAATTACATTTTCTTAAATGGAACAATGCCTGTTTTGATCAGAAAAATAAGTATCACTAAGTTGGTGTTTTGTTTTGCTGGATTACAGTGCAAGTAAATTACTAGATATCACATTTTGAAAATTATAAACAATACAGCTGTCCGTTTCATTCAGTTGCTTGGCTGTGATGTTGTTTGCATTCCAACTTTGCCAGTTATTTTGTGAGTGTTCCATAGGTAGGACATGGGTGGAAGATGGTATTTAATTTGCTAAGAGATTCACAAATAATTGTCAATATGGTTGATAGCTTGCTGCATATGCATTACAAGAATGTCTGCTTATTCTGCATAATTTTTTCAATACTTTCAGGTATTGTCCATTATGTTAAAAATTGTCATTTTTAAAAATTAACAGTTTCTAATAATTTTAAAATTTGTGTATATGCTCCAAATTTGAGCCCTTCTATCATTTAATCAATAGCACTTTCAATTTCAGAAAACATTTGTGATGAACATTTTAGATGATTCACCCTGTGGTATATAGTTAAATTCTGTAGGCCACTTAGAGCAACTGATACTACCAATTGGTAATTTGAAATAACATTGTTGAAATGAAATTTTTCATATTTTTTAACCAACATCCTTAGACTGTTGCTCAAAGAGCCATCACCAGTGAAATATGATGGAGATGGAACTTGCTCCAATGAGTATTTAGTGACAAATAAAAGCAATTATATATATATATATAAAATTTTGAATATTGATAGGGCTTGGCACAGTTGCAGCGTTTCAGGTGTAAATCAGGAATGTAGGTGAAAATTTTTAAATTCTCATTTAGTCTTATCCCCAATTGTTTATTTGCTATAACAGCACAATGCATATTTTTTAATCACTTGTCAAAAGTAACAAGGATTTCAGAAACATAATGTGGTATTTAATTTAGCTCTTGTCTGTTATTTGGCCTTTTTTAAAATTTATTTATTGATATATTCCAATACTTTGTAAGTTTTCTGACCTAGAGTTGTTTTACTTGCATGTCATTGCACATCACACAAGTCATCTAACATAATTTCATATCTATAAGGCACCATCAGCTTTTCCATTTTTATTTCTTAAATTCTCAACCCTGAAATTATTATAAAACTTTAAAAAAAGTCTCGGTCCTTAATGGGCAATTCTACTCTAAATTCTAAAAAATACTTATATTTTAATCAATGTCCTTTGAGGATATACTTCTTATCAAGATGAAAATTACATCATCGATAAATAAATAAGTGGCCTAAAGTGAGAAAATTCATCCTTGTATTAGGGCCTGTTAAGATTTAGTTCAGATAAAAATTTGGCATATTTAATTTTTCATTAAACAATTTTCTGACTTGAGGTCATTTATTTACTTATTGGTTATATTGTAAATGTCAGATATTTTTTCATCATAAATATGAAAACTATATTACTTGCATTTAAGTGTTCCAGTTGCAAGTACTAATAGTGAATCACTGTAATTATTTTCAAATGGGAACCATTCTGGCTTTCAGTGAATGAGAACAGAGAATTAGACAAATGTTGCCACATCATCAATAAGGAATCACAACAAACTCTTATTACAGTTGCCTGGACAATAACATGCGACAAGTTCGCAAGAACGGTGGAAGGGAGGTCGTCAATGTCAAATTGGCTCCCATTTGTAAAGGACTATGGTTCATTTTTTAGTACTTATCAGTTTGGCTTAAGTTTGAATAATTGGACCGTCCAGCAGGTCATGATGATGTCACATTGATACTGAGAACACATACACTTAAGAAGGATGTTTCCTTCATTTAATACATTAAGACCTTATCTCAACTGCAAAAAGGTTTTGTTCAAGACTATTTATCAAATGTTAAATGAAGGAACTATGCTCACTTTTTTTGAGGGTGCAGTTAATTTGGTATCATATATATTGCATATATCTCCGTAATTAAGAGAGATCTGTGCCTAATTCTTTCTAAAGTATATTATCCATAAATGTAGGAATTTTATTTTATTTAGCCATTTTCTCAAACTTTATTACTCCCTACTTATCTATATTACTCTTAAACAGTAGTTAAATATAATAAAACAATTGATGATCTTATACAGACATTTGTTAATTTTTATTATGATGATGTTTCTATACCTATTTGCATCTTCAGGTATTTTCCAAATTAACATAGTAAACTAGCACAGCTAAACAAAACAAGTTAAACAGACTTTAAATTAAATTAAAACTTGTAGTTAATTATAATTATTCATCAATATTTATTTTAACAGCAACTGAAGCACATGATGATGATGGACTTCCTCACACACTCGAACATCTTATTTTTTTGGGAAGTGAAAAGTATCCATACAAAGGTGTCTTAGATTTACTTGCCAATAGATGCCTAGCTTCTGGAACAAATGCGTGGACAGGTAAAATCTACCATCATTGATTTAATCTCTTGAAGCATTACATTTTTGTTTACTGTTACTTTATTTTATTTTCTAAATTCCAGGTGCTGACCACACTTACTACACCGTGAAAACTGCTGGTAGTGAGGGATTTCTTACTTTAATGCCAATATACTTGGATCACATCTTGTATCCTACTTTGACTGTAAGATTTTTAAAAAATTTCTATTGTAATATTTTCTTATAGGCTTCAGTGAACTATATATAATTTCCCTTACCTTAATTATTTAGATTTTATGACCTTGTTTCCATTTTCCATAAATATAATATAAAAATTTTACAGTAATAATGCACTTTTTTATAATAATCAGAAACATTTCAATATAAAATTATATAACTAACTAAGGATATGTAGAATTTGAATTCTGGCTGGTGCACAGCAGTCTGGCATACGTGGAAGTTCAAATTTTCATGGTCCTGAGCCCCCTTTGACAGGAAGAAAGACCTGAACTACATACTGGCCAGGTGTGAATTAAAATTATTTAACTTTTATCAATTGAATTCTCTGTGACAATAATTTTCAAACCATTCCAATATTAGCCCATTATATCCTAAATTTTTCATTTTTTTTTTACAAAACAATGTTTGAACTGAATCAACAGCCATTGAAAACTCAGTATAAATACCATCTGTCTGATGGCCCTTGTCAAGTTTATCCCAAATTGAAAATTGATTTTTGTATTATGCTCAAATGAAACCATATTGATGTATGGATAAAGGAAATATAAGTGGTTTTAATATTTGAGTTAAATATATTTTCAGAAGAGTATATCATTATGGAAACATGGGTTACAATAAGAACAGATAATTTTATATTTTGACTATTTGTAATGAGTGTTTACAAATTTTGGTACAAGAGATTATACAATTAACATTTAGGTATCATAGATTTATTTCTGAACTTATTTTTTCCCTCTCTCTCTTATTAGGATTCTGGTTTTATAACAGAAGTGCATCATATTACAGAAGAAGGGGAAGATGCTGGAGTCGTGTACTGTGAAATGCAAGGAGCAGAAAACACTGGAGAGTCACGTTCATACCTATCAATGATACGTTCTGTTTATCCTGGTCACTGTGGATACAAATCAGAAACAGGAGGGATAATGAAGAATTTGCGTGAAAGCACAAGCAATACTAAAGTAACTAACGGCCATTCTTCTTGTGCAATTCATATCTATTTTTGTGCACTATTAAAATATATAATTTATGATTAACAATCAAACAATAAAAAAGCCAAAAACAAGCCAATATTAGGTTTAAAAACTTTTGCTTATCTCATTTCAATTGTGTATAGTTCTTCAATAGGCCATACTAATTTTGCTTCTACACCTTAGGAAATCAACAACTATTGCTGAAACATAGTGTGGAATTCATTTTTCATTCATTTAATGTTTTTTTTGTGTTTTCTTTATTATTCAAGTTGTAACGATAATTTTAAACTGTGGCTGATGTATATATTTTTCATCAATGTATAATTTATTTTGAAACTAAAGAAAGATCTTTAATGTTGTTGCAGGTTAGAAATTACCATAAAGAATTTTACTGTCCTGAAAATTTGACATTAATTATTACTGGCCAAGTTAACCCTGACGATGTTTTTCAAGCATTGGCACCTATTGAAGAAAAAATTGTTTCAAAAGTATGTCATTTTGTATTTTTATTTAATTTTCGTACTTAGTAATACTGGATTATCTTCCACTTTCTTAATTAGATCTTGATTTATGCTAAACCTGTCCAACATTTTGCTCTAAATTGCATTCTGTATTCTCATTAATAGAAAAATAGTTTTGATTTTAATTTATAAATAAATAAAATTCTGAGCTTTGTTTGAAAGCAGTATTTTAAGAGGAGTAATACTGGAGTACATTGTTTTAATTTTTATTATATTTAATATCTTATTTATTTTGGTGGTAAAAGCTTTGCTGCAATCAACTTGTATGATATTTAGGAATTAATTTTGCAAAGATTGTGGCTTTTTTAGATTTTTGAAAATTTAGTGAAATTATTATTATTTTGCCTATTATTTTTATATTGTATAATTGTTATGAATTTTATGATTTAATATTTCTTGGTACTCCCTCATTCATATATTTTCTCTCATATTTTTTCCTTTATATCTGGCTACAATTTCATTCCTTAAATTTTCTTCTCTCATTTAGAACTTTTTCTGTCACTAATGATGTGTTTCCAGTTAAAACCTCTTAACAGCCCCCCCCCCCTTCCAGCAATGTGTCCTTCCTACTATTATATAACATGATTCTAATTCTTATATACTCGTGGGGAATTATTTCATGCTATCTAAACTTATCTAACATGTATAGTTCTTTGCAAAGTTATGTATAATTTATCATTCATGTTGCTTGTCTGGTTGTCTGAAATATCTGCTTCATAGCCTCAAATCATGCTTTGTTTTATGCTTTCATTCCCTGTCTGAGTTTTTTCTTCCTTTCCAAATTAAATCATTTTGCTGTTTTGTGACATACAGGAATGAAATTTCAAATCAAGAAATCAAATAATAATAATAAAAAGTTCACAGATCTACTGCCACTGAAAGTTCCACTTCTCATTTGCAGAATTAAACCATTGTTGAAACTAAATAACATTTCCTACATGTTGCTTCCGAGAGGTCTTTCCTCAGTCAGACAATTTAGACAGAAGAAAGTAAGAAGTGATTTCAGCAATTAAACTGCCTTTATTTATTTTGTTAAAAGCATTAACTTAAGCACTAATCACCCAGCCAGTATATATGTTTCACAATAAAGCATTTTAACTACATATTAATAAATTTACTTAATTTCAGGGAAACAGGCCTTCTTTTATTAGACCATGGCAGTCATCAGTACCAGCTTTAACAGAGTCTGTTGATATAGAAATTCCATACCCATGTGATGAAGAAGATAATGGTATGGTTTATGTGGCATGGAGAGGTCCATCTGCAGTCAAGGAGCTATATCGGTACATTGAAATATTAAGATTTATATCACTAAAATAAAAATTCTTGTTATAATGTTAAAATGATCTGTATATCAGACAAATTTAAAAAAGAAAGGAAGGTAATCTAAGTAAATTTGAATTTAAAACTGCTGGATTACAGTCTTTTCTAATAGTGAATAACTTATGACTGTAGTTGAACAATAAACTAAAATCAAAGATGAAATCTAAGAGCCAAAGAACTTCAAACAATTTTTATTGTTTAATTTAATAATTCTTGTTATTCTTTTTATTCTATATGTTGACATGGATGTAAAATATCTCAATATTGAACAGCAGAACTGTGACTGTTATATATTCTAAACTTAATTTACTATGACAGTGCTCAGAATATTTTATTTTATAAACAGGTATTTGATAATTTGTGACATTATGATATACCCCAATCTCATCTTTGAACTCTGTACTATTATTTAAAAATTATTTGCTTGGCAATAATGAATTTATAGTTTGTGTTTATCATCTACTTCATTGGCTATTTCTGTTGTAAATAAGTACAAGCTGATTTTGTTTAAAATGTGTGTGACTGTGCCAGATGATTTTAACTTTTTTTTATGGTTTTATATGCAAAAAAAGGTCATTTTCCCCAAAGATAGTTTTTTCTAGACAACATTATCCTGATTAACATTTTCCCAACAAGTCAGTATCCCAATTGGTCATTTTCTGTACAGGTCAGTAACCCAAAGGCCATTTTTCTGATGGCATCACTTTCCTGATTCATATTTACCAGAGAGTATTCTTATGAAATAAATTGTAATATTAATAAAATGCTCCATATGTTTGTTTTCCTTATTATTCACAATTACATTTGTAAATTAGTTATTAATTAATGAGCTGAGCCATTTCAACCAAACATGATACACATGCTACTTAGGATCAAGGAACAAACACTATAGAGGTAAGTGGGTGAGGTGGCATGTTCGATGAATAAATAGTTTACATGGTAGCTCAGATTGTTAGTCTCACCTTTAATGTTGTGTCTAATTTTAACCCCTAATGGCACAATCCCTGTGGTGAGGTTGGAAAGGGGTGATACCAAAAACATTCAATAATCCTGATTGATTAAATGAAAAATTTACATCTGATAGAAAATAAATAATATGAATGATAGCCAATTCAAACAAAATAAGTGATAATTAAAATACCACAAAACCTTTTTTTTTAGACGTTGTGTGGTATTTATATTATAACTTACTTTGTCTGAATTGGCTATCTTTCTTATTATTTAACCCAGATTGGTGTTAAATCTGGGGTTACGGGTTCTGCCATGTTTAGTTATGACACAGTTAAGCTAAAGTTCAGCCCCAAAGGGGTTTGGGTAGAATGGGGTGTCATTTATAAAATGACAGCACTAAATAAATAGTTTTAGGGATCACAGGGGTTAATGGAGCGAGGAAGGGAAAATTCTGTAATTTATAAAGAATAGTTCATATAGTACACACTATGTATCAAAACACAAAAAAGTTGGGGCTGATAAACTGTTCCTTCTTTCAGGAATTACCCCATGAAAATTGAATATTCATAATTTTCAATTTACAACTTTGTGTTACACAGGGTAACGTGAAAAAATATTAGGTAAGTAAATAAAAGTTTGATTTGTTGGCCAGAATGTATTGACCACAATGCAGATTATTTGAAATTGAGTAATTAATAAATTCATAGATACATCCAAACACAAAAAACAACATGATGTCTACAACAAAAATTGTAACAATTTTTGACCAGTTCACAATAAAAATTTAACAATCAGTTTTGAACTACCAAAAATAAGAGACTGCATGAACAAAATATGAATTTTTTCTGTAACGCTCAAGTAACCAATTATTTTTTTCCTGGATTGAATGTTAGGGAATGACACATCTGGTACAAACTGTTCATGCTTTCTTGTTCGAGAAAACCTACAATTATTCTTCCATTAATGCTCTTGCTTAAATTTAGTTTTCCATCAGTAATGTTTTAGGTACTACATATTAATTTATCTGAGTACTAACTCTCTTAGCTTCCTTTAATTTATTTTACATATGGTTTTATATTCTGATATTCCCATATTCTTTAAATATTTCCAACTTTTGTCATGTTTCTCAAATTATCGATTGATAAACATATTTATTTACTGTCACACAAATACTTGATATGTGTAGAAGGACAATGTTAATTAGAGTTTTATTTAATTTTCCAACTTGATACAGTTTTTCATAAAATCAGATTGAAATTCACAATTCAACTACTGTGTTTGGACTTTAATACCATAGCATTGATTCATATATCTTTTCATTAAAATTAATAGAAATGTATTCAAATATAACATGCATATGAGATGAATGTGAATAGGACAGCTATGACGAAGTACTTATAAAAAATATTACTGGAAAGAATGTGAACTGAGAGTAATTTCATTGTATACATAGATATTTGTTAATAAATTTACATGTGCTAATATTGCATTATTTTAATTGTTGATGCAGGATGTGTGCGTGCTCAGTGTTACTGAAATATTTGACAGATACATCAGTTAGCCCTCTCCAGAAAGAGTTTGTTGAAATTGATGACCCTTATGCCAGCAAGGTAATATATATTTAGCAAATTGTTTTATGCTAAATCTGTCTATAGTTTTTTATTTTTATTTGACAACCATTATTTTGTTTTCAGGTTTGCTATTCGTTGATCGAGAACTCTGAATCTCTCCTTTACTTGATGTTTGAAAATGTTCCTACTAATAAATTAAAATTAGTTAAAGGTCGACTCCAGCAAGTACTTACAGCAATTGCGAAAGGAGATGAGAAACTAGATATGAGAAGATTACATACAGTTATTCACAGGCAAATTTTGGAATCATTAAGCCATCTTGAAAACAGTCCACATGAAGGAGTAGCTCTTATGATAATAGGAGATATGCTCTATGGAAGTACAAAGGAAGATGTAAGTATGTACAGTGGTTGTACTCTGGTTGCATACCAAATTGTTTGTAACCTGGATCTCTTTTTTCAATTGAAATACGTGTAAACAAAATATGTTTTAGCCTCATAAATATCATACTATTGTTAACAGTCTATTTAGTTGAATTGTATGCACAATGAAACATTAAGAATAAAGTTAAATTTTTTAATATTTTTAATGAACCCTTTAGCTTGATCTTCCTGGACCATTAATGATCTAACACAAGGATAATTTTTTGTGTTTTTGCAAAATTAATTTCTCTATACACTGCAACTTTATTAGTTTGGTATTTCTAAATAATTACTAAACCTTGCTCCACGTACTGTATGTCTTTCATCTTGAGTGCCAATAACTGAACCTGTTCATTTCTAATGAATGCTCCACTTGTAGGTCTTTTTCCTCATTCTGCAAATCAATAAGTTCTCCAATTGTTTGCTCATTAATATGTTTATCCAATAGTATGTCAATGTACAAGGTAACTCTTGCAAGTGGAAATAATTGTGCCAATTGCTGCCATCAATGATTGTAGGTTTTCCCAGTATAGTTGCTGCAGAAAGACCTTATAAGATGATGACAGAACTTGCGGTTGGCGAATTGTCACGGTTTAATCGCTGTTGGTACCATGTGAAACTCGAGAGCTTCTTCTGCAACTGCTGCCAGCTTTTCAGGGACACAGCTTTCATTTTGTTTTGCTCACCACATAACCATAACCTTGGTGGCATTGTTGTGTTAAAGGCATGGTAAACTTATTAAATCACCAACCACTCACTTTGCATTCTTCATATTTGGTACTTATACTGAGTACTCAAGAAGTCACTATGCAATAACCTCGTCTTTTAACAAAATATTGGTTCATTTACGCTATCTCCAGCCAACTGCTTTTCATTTATCAATACAATCAACTTCCTCTATCATGTTAGACCTTTCTTTTGTCACTCCTGTAGTCATTTAGCTGCCATTATTGATGTCAGTTTATTCTTTATAATTGTGCAGATTGTCAAATTTTTAAAATTGTACTGCTTTGCAAACCATAAATATGATTACAATTCTTATTTTTAGCTGTAATTTCCTTCACTTCTACATTTTATTAGCTGTAAATGTGGCAAAATACAATTAACAGAACTGGAAGCATAGTCTGTGCTATATATGTACATATTAGTAATTGAAGGGAGAAGTGGCTACTACTGAAAACTCACTAAAAGAAAATGTTACCAAATTTGCACTCCTTGACACTTTTATCATGAGAGGAGCAGGAACAAGCAGGGCTATAAGTAGTCGGAAATTTAAGAATCGAAATAGCACCATGTGTTTGTAAGTTGAAGTAGTGTTTGTAACCAAAGAAAAAATTGGTTACAAAAGTTATTCATAAACTAAATTGTTCATAACCAGAGGGTTGTTTGTATTTTAAACTAAACTGCAAAGTTTAAAATGGTAATCTTCTGTATTTTTTATGTTCAAAGAAGTATGCTTAAAACTGTTAGCAAAGATGGTTTATTAATCAACCCATATAATAACTACGTGAGAAATTAAGCA
This sequence comes from Zhengitettix transpicula, assembly GCA_037074705.1. NCBI lineage: Eukaryota > Metazoa > Arthropoda > Insecta > Orthoptera > Tetrigidae > Zhengitettix > Zhengitettix transpicula. The sequence continues at coordinate 202,320,763 of CM073591.1, read as the reverse complement.
TTATGGAAATAATGTGCCATAATCGAATTGTAATTTTTAAATATTTTTTAATTTTCAGCTTGATCGCAGGCTGAACCAAGTTGACGATTTACGTTTAATGGAAAATGAATCTGAAGATTTTTGGATCCAGTTATTGAAACGTTACCTTGTTGATGCACCAAGTGTTGTTGTACGTGGACTACCAAGTTTACAAGAACAGAAAACAATGGCAGAAGAAGAAAAGAAGCGATTGGAAGCGCAGCGGCAGTCTTTACGAAGTGAAGGCTTAGAAAAGAAAGCAAAAGAACTAAAAGAAGCAATGGCTGAAAATGAGGTTGGTTGTGTGTCCAGATATTGGAAGAATATGTGTAATTAGAAAACTAAGACTAGGAACAATATATTTTTTTGAATTGCATGATTTCTACAAATGGAGTACAAGATTTGTAGACTTTTCCTTTGCCTCTCATTTTGTATAACTTAAACACAATTCTACAATATTAAATATTGCTTTAAATATCATGACTTTTTATCAGTTAACATACAATAACCCATTTGTTTGTAACGATATGAAAGAGAGAAATCATGCCTCACCTGGCACATAGGTTTAATTCTGCAACTTCAAAGAACAAACATTTTTATATTCGGTCATCAAATTTTCTTCTGCCTATGCTAATAATACAATTAAATTTGAAAGTAGAGGAAAATAATGGTGGGCAATTGCATTGCAGGAGACTTGTAGATGGTCAACCAGGAGAAATTTTTGATTTAACAATTGGATTACACAAATAGTGGGTGATGTGTGCAATTTCTCACTATGATTTGAAAATATGTTCTTTCATAAAAAAAATTGCCCTTGATATATGCTCATTACACAACATACACAAATATAGTTATAAATTATTTAGCTTTGGTTTTCATTAATCTCGCGAATGAAGATTCTAATTATTATAGGTGGTGGGGAGCAGCATCAAAATGAATTTCATGAAAAGAAAAGGCTACGACCTATCAGTCACTATCAACAACTCCACCATCCCTACTAAATCTTCCCATAAATACCTCGGCCTAACCCTAGACTCCAAACTAACATGGTCATTTCACACTTCCCATCTTAAAAAAATAATACTCCCAGATTCCACAAGCTAAAACCATTACTGAACCCGAAATCTCCTTTATCCATCACAACAAAAAACTCCTTAACACATCCTTCATACATCCCCTCTGGTTTTATGCCTGCCATATATGGGGTTTGGCCGCTTCCACCCACATAAATAAAATTCAAACATCGCAAAATAAAATTCTCCACTTTATAACTAACTGTCCCTGGTATGTTACTAACTCTAGAATCCACAATGACCTTAATATTCCCTCAACCCAAAAAACTATCATTCAAACCGCCCTAATCCAACGTCATAGAAATCTCCACCACTTCAATCCCATTATCTCAAATACAGAATCCCATCCTCCTCCACCTAAACCTCTCAGAAGGCTAAAAAGAAAACGACAAATTGACCTGGCAACCAGAGCAAATTAACACACGCATGTATGTGTGTGTATATATATGTATATGTGTTTGTGTATATATGTATGCATGTGTGTGTGTTTGTATGTGTATATATGTATGCGTGTGTGTGTGTGTTTGTATATATATTTTTAGATAAATAAATTATTCATAACTTCCTCAACTACTCACTCAAGAAGCAAGGACATTTCTTCAAGATAATCGTAACATGTTAATGTCTTTAAAATTATATCACAATTGTAAAATCTTCTGATTAAAAAATTTTCTGCATATTAATTAAAAAATAAAAATAAAAAAATGATTAAGGAATGCATTATTGTGGTTTCAGTGTCTGGTAACATATATTTCTTTTCCAGAAACCACCACCTGATGAAATGCTAACTTCTGTGCCTATTCCTAGTACAGCCTGTATTAATTTTCATCCAATACAGAGTTACACGTCAGGTTCAGCAGTGCAGCATCCTAAGTTTGATTTGAGTAATTCACCTGTATATATGCATTTAGATGATGTCCATACCAATTTTGTTTATGTAAGTAATATATTAGTTTGTCAGAAAAATGAACTTTGATGATTATGAAAGTATAAGAATTATCATTAAGTTTTGCTTATAACTCTGAAATCTACAGCTGAAAACTTTTGTATGTTAAAGATGGCTTGTGGTGACTAAAATGTGTGAAGAAGCATAAATATGTAGAATACTACATAATATAGCCAACTGTCATAGGAGTTAAAGCACGCTAGTGTTTATTAGCAAATTATCATAAATGTTGGTGTTAATGTTTGGTTCTAAATATTAATTTTAATCACCAGTGTTAGACATGTATCTATGGCATTCTAAACTTTTAGTATTTTCATATTTTCTTTAAGTTCAGGATAGAAAAGAGTTTAAACCTTATTTTATTCTATTTCTATATATTTTCAGTAATTTTATTTTTTGGAGTTTATTGATTGAGAACAAAGCTAAAATAAAAAGACAATGGTTAACAAAGATGTGGAACATTGCTTATAACTGTTATATGTCTAATGTCTCACCATTCATGTGAGATAACGTAAGCATTTTAATTTTGTTAATAATATAGTTGTATCAGAAAAGTAAATTTTACATACAGCTTTAAACAGAAAAGGTGCTTAGCAAACCTTGATCAAATTAGAGACTTGAAACCCTTACAGACATTGATATGCTTAATTTAGTTCTGTCCTAGATGATCTTAGTGTTTAAGAGTATCTAATTTACATCAATATGTGCATACTGTCCTATGTGATGAGAGTACTGAATACCTTGGTACTTAATTTCACATTATTGATTTACATTTCCAGATTTTTACTCTGATGGATACATCAGATGTGGATCAATCCCTAAGACCGTATTTACCTTTACTACTAGAATCACTTTTAGAGTTGCCAGTGCGGCGTGGTGATATTCTTGTACCATATGAAGATATTGTTTCTGAATTAGAAACTGACACGGTTTGCACAAGTGCACGAATGGGACTAGAATCATCGTCAAGGTTCCATTGTGGTCCATATTCACACACAGCAATTCTCTGTATACAGGTATGATAAGTTCTATGTTCTGAGAAAAAAAAATATTTAATGTTTAGAAAGATAAACTATTTAAAATTAATGTATTATGACTTTATATATGTCCAAATCAGGGAGCCGATAAACGATTTTCGAGGACTTGTGAGTACTTGAGCCTAGCATGAGACTTGTCAATAATTGTATCTCAGGGGTTCCAGCTTTGATCAATTACATGGGTAATAGGGGGCAGGGTCAATTTAATGAAAACAAAATAGAAACATTTAATACAATTTAATGTACAAAATTGGGTTGATAAAATACTAAGTAACGACTCCTCAATCACTAAATGTTGATTTTTCATACACTTTCATTCATACACTTAAATCTAATACTAAAAACTAATTAACAGTCTAGAAATTTACTATTTTGGACAAATTTATCAAGTTTAACATGTCCTTGAAGAGGACTACCGGTCATTGGACCCACAAAATTTTAATGATTACATGATACAAGAACGAAAAACTTATCTGCTCTTTGGTGACTCGTTCCTCCAATGTGCAACTGGTACGTTGGCTTCCTGGCGCAGGTCGCTGGCTCCAGTCATGAATCTTGCTGTCAGCTGTCTGGTCTCCAACCTTCCAACTAATACTTTAGAGAAGTAACTAAAAAAGAGGCACACTACTCCACAATTGCTAGTTTCAGCAAACTACATACAAATCCGCTCTCCTTCCTTCTGGCACTTGACTGCCTCTAAACCACACAAGTCTGTTTAATATTTCAAGTGGTTCATCCTAATATCTCAACCACAGCTATGCCCGTCCATAGTCACCATTGTCAAAGCACGTTGACCCTTATTATGGTCAGAGACGTCCCTTGCAAACACACATCCTGTTGCCTCAATCTTTGTTCCATTGGCTGGTCGTGTTAAAAATTTCACCTAACACATTTGTTAAACCAAGACAAATAAGATTAATCACAAATAAAATCACTGATTACTCTCCCTTTATATATAATATTATTAAGGATATGTCATTGTCAAAAATAATTGTGATATTGGTATGACTTGGAAAGAGAGAGATTCATTATACTAAATCCACATGCAAAACACAATGTCCTTCGAAAAATACAAGTTGGATCCACTATAACGCAGAAAATTGCTAAGGATCATAATGATTTCAGCGTCAGATAAAAACAGCGGCCGAAAACCAACGATGCCCCCTAGACGGAATGTCTGACTTTAGTCTACTCAGCCCAAAACCTGACACTCTTTTGAGCTTTCTCAGGCAAAATGTAAGTAACACCAACAGCCACTCGGATGACTGCCCTCAGGCTAGCCTTCTCCACTACTGCCCCACACTTCACTACTGAATGTAAAAAAGAGTGCCAACCACTCTATTGAGCTGGCGCTTGCTACTGCGCTGGTGCTAAACTGCTCTTCGACTGACTTCTGTGTTTACTACTCAAGGCTTTTTATACCATAAACCTTGGGCATAATGGAAATACATCACCTATTTTGCTGAACTGAAGATATAAAATCTTAAATAAAATAAATTCTTTAGTAATCTCTACAATATATGTATGTATGTATGTAAATGTATCTTTGTTCATTTGACTCTCCCTTTATTCATTCCTATATCATTTATCTGATTGGAATGTAACTTTGGTGAGTAATTATGTGTGTACTGATGAAGGTTTCTGTTGACCTCTTGCAGTGTCATGGGTGAATGGGAGTGGAATTTTTGTAAATATGTGAAAATGGCTGATATTTGAATAGAATATTTATTTTTATGTGTCAAAGAGATTAAGTGCCTCCTGATGTTCTTTGTATATAATTTCAATCACTTTCGATGTAAAAGGGAACTATCCTTACAGGTGGGGGTAGAGGGGCATTACTTAGATGTAACAGAAAAACACACAAGATGGTGTGAAAATTGGGGCTTTGGAAGTCTCAGAGTTTAATTCTGACAGTCAATATGAATGCTAGGTTGCAGTTCAGACCCTAGAAGTTGGGGTGGAAATGGTTGAGAAAAGGTTTTGAGTACAATCTTAAATGTGTGGAGAAATTTATACCAAGCTTTGCCCATATCTTTCTTACAATCCAGGAGCAAACATTGGATGGGTTAAACACCCCTAGTACATCTATGTGCAAGTAGTTTACTCTCTTAAAATGAGATTAGTGTTAAATTTAATAGTTTTCTGGGCTAATATAAATAAATACCCAGCAAATGCCAGGCACCCAGTTAGTAAGTATATATATGGACTCACTCAACTTTAAGGTAATTAACTCTGTTTATGCAGAGATCATTTTTAAGTTATTTTTAATGTGTAATATTTTCCTTCCCGGGAAAATAAATGGTATAATTAGTTTCAACATTGTCTGTTCATTACTTTGGTGGTGATTAACTACCCAAACGCATCTGCAAACCTGGATGCTTTACCAATTCTCAATATATTCATGCCTATGTAGGGAGGATGAGGATGTGAAGACTGCAAACGAATTGAGAAACATTGCTATATATAATATTATCTTCTTTATTTCAGCTTGAACCTGCAAAATATGAAAGAGGAATAGTCTTATTAAGAGAATTATTATATCAAACTGAATTCACAACAGAAAGATTGCGAATAATATCTGCAAAAATTGCAAATGATGTATCCCAATTGAAACGTAATGGAAACAGTGTAGCTAAAGATTTAATGAAAGGACTTTGCTATAGTAAAGGTAATAATAGATGTGAATATTGTGCCAAGCAATTAATTTAATTCTATTAATATTTCACTCACTGCAACTATTATTACTGTTGTGATATTATTAAAAAAAATCTTGGAAGTATTGTACTGTGATGTATGTTGATCTGTAAGAATTAAATTAGTCATTACTAGTGCCTAAATTTGGTATTAATGTGTAGTTAATGCCTAGTACAAACATGGAACTTTGTTGAGAAACATTATGTATTAAAAATTTCTAGAGTCCACCTTACTAAACAAAAGCTGTAATTGTCTTTCTAGAGATTTGTGAAAATATTCTGGTTTTATGCCAAAATGGAAAAAACATGAAGCAGGGTTGTACAACAGTCACAATTGGGGACATGGTTCAGAACTTTTTATAGAATCAACACTCCCAATCAAGTGCAAACCCTAAACAATTGAAATATTTTAAGTACATGTTAACTGAAAATGAAATTTTTTATAATAAATGATTCATGAGAAATGCACACATATGGAAGGAGCAGCTAATGATAGGTGCTGAGTTGTACTTTAGTATCAGAACAAATTTATTTTGAAGCATTGCCAAATAATGGGCTTTGAAACATTGTTTAGCAGCATAGATTCTCTGTCTGTACTAAACTTAACAAATGATACAATTATGATATATATATTATAAGGAACAAGATTGCTTTTTTTATTCCACTTAATTGATTAAATTCATGACTGTTCGGAGAAAATTCCTTGTTTTGGGACTATCATGACTACTTTGTTTTCAGTTTTACTATAATTATATTGTTCAAATCTTTGCCAACATTCTTGTCTCCAATGTTACTTCACTATCCTTTCTCAACTCCCTTCCCAAAACAACCCAACCTTCCCTACGGCTAACACCAAGCGCTCCACAACCTTCAACACTGTTCTGATATTGGCATTCTTCCAGCTGACAAGGGCTCTACCACTGTCATAATGGATGGGGAAAGTTACATGGCTGAGGTGCTTTGCCAGCTGGGGAATGACAAAACTTATAAACCTTTCCTTATGGACCCAAATCCTTCTATAACTTCTGGTATAGACAAGTTTGTTGGAACACATGGCCCTCTTCAAAAATTATCACCCTATTCAATTCAGTTCCTCATTCAAAATAATCTTATAACATCCGCCTTCTACGTGCTCCAAAAAATCCACAAACCTCAGGTCCCGGGCTCCCCGATTGTTGCTGGCTACAACTCCGCCATTGAAAGGATTTCTACTTTTGTGGATGAATCCAAACAACCTATAGTAGAAAAACCACCTTCTTTCATTAATGATACTAATCATTTCTTCACCACCTCCATGAACTCACAAAACCACTCCTACCTGATACCCTCCTGGTTACCATAGATGTTGTCTCCCTATACATCAATATACCCCAGCTAGTGGCCTGATGGCACTTGAGTTTCTTGTCTTGCAGGCCACCAATTTCTTTCCCATCACTAAGTTTCTCATTTTCTTCACTCAGTTTGTCCTTCTCAAGAATGACTTCTCTTTTCAAAACAACATATACCACAAAATAAGTGGCACTGCTATGAGCGCCCGGATGGCTCCCTCCCTATTCCAACCTCTTCATGGGATAACTGGAACAGCAACACCTAAATTCCTCATCATTGAAACCCTAAACTTGGTTCCAGTTCATAGATGATATTTTCATACTATAGACCCATGGACCAGATGCCCTTTTGGATATTCTTGAAAATCTGAACACCAAATTCACCTGGAACTACTCCCTCACCAACATCACCTTCCTCAATGTATCAATTCTGGCCTAATCACCACATCAGTCAACATGAATATCTTCACTTCACTAGTTGTCACCCCGAACATACCAAACACTCCCTCCCATGTAGTTAGCCCTCAGGGAAGTTCAAATTTGCTTTACTTGGAATAGTCCCACTACCTACACTAACTGGATTCTCAATGCTTTCATAAACGGAAAATACTGTAGTGACCTCCTCCAGAAACAAATATTCCATGCACTGCCCACTGTCCAACTACCAAAACCCATCCTTGATCAACTCAAGAAACGTAGTCCACATCTTACCACAACCTACTTTCGTGGACTACAAAAGCACAACTCCATTCTTCACCTTGCCTACAATGGACTGCAATCCAACCCAGATCTTAAAAAAATCCTTCCCACAATACTCCTCTCCCTTCCAATCTCCGCAGTATCCTTACTTTTGTGATTTTTATCTTCAAAACTCATTTATAAACCTGGATGCTTTACTAATGCCCATCCTAAAACTCCCCTACTTAAGCTTGACTGCCAACCTTTCTGTAGGAACAGGTCTGCTCCATACTCCAGCTCACTACAGGCCTCCAAAATCCTCCACAAATTGCCACCTACAAAATCAAGCAAACATTACTTGCTTCTCCTCATCATCATCTGCCAATTTCAGCCAAACCAATGACGCCTCCCTTAATGCATTGCTAAGCACATAGCACTGTAAAAGTGTCCATACCCAATTTCCAATAACTGCTCATGCCTGAAGTCACAACTCCACAACAATTTCAACCAGTGCTTCACACCAAATCTCCTCAAACCCTCTACACCAATAACCCCAATGCTAGTAGCCTGTCTGTTCTTGAATATTTCTTGTCTATCTAAATGTGACATTATAGTTGACCTCATCACATTTTCCTTAAGTATTATATTTTTTATATAATGAGCAGAATTTGTAGGTTCAAGCCCTCCCCTTGTTGAATATTGAATATTCTCTCTCCTTCTTCCTTCCTTCTCCATGCTTTGAACATATTAATACAGACAAAATAAGTGATAATATAAATACTACACAACATTTCTGGGATCCTTATCCCTTTCTTCAGGTGCTAAGAAGAACCTAGAGCAACACAATTGCACTCATCAGTTGACAAAACTAAAAAGAAAGAGAGATAGTTGGTGACTTACCTGAAATTTAATTTTGGTGTACACTTGGGACAGAAGGGCTGACGTCTGCCACCAGCTGGTGCACTGAATGTGACACACTTTTTCTGAAGAAGGGGGCTGACAGCCTCCAAAAGACAGAAGGATGTTCTTCAATTTTTTGGAGGCCTCTTCCTTCAGGAAGGAGTGTTACATTCCGTGTGTTGGCCAGATGTGGGCCATATATATATATATGGTGTAGCCATAGGGACCTAAAGGAAGTTTTTAAAGGTTCTCAGCCGCCTCCTTCAGGAAGGAGTGTTACACTATTCCGTGTACTGGCCAACTGATATATATATATATATATATATATATATATATATATATATATATATATATATATATATATATATATATATATTTTATTTTAGTAAGGATGTGACATTGTCAAAAATAATTGCAATATTGGTATGGAGAAGACAGAGAGATAGGTTGTGGCTTACCTGAAAGTGAAGTGCGGTGTCGTCATAAGGAACTTCAAATTTTCGGAGGCTCTCAGCCTCCTTCTTCAGGAAGGAGTGTTACCCCATTCTGTGCACCGGCCTGCTGCGGACTGCAGGTTACTCTGTAAAGTTTAATTTTGTCATTATAATGACATACATTTAGGTTTTGTGTTATTTGAATAAGTTTTAATACTTGATAAAAATGCTATTTTATTCCAATGTAGCATTGCTAGTCTGAAACAATTTTATTTTGTTTTTCAGAAAGCAACCATTATTCAGCTAGTATAATACGCCAACAAAAATTTCTGACATCTTTAATAAAGAAACTTGAATCTGATGATGGATGTAATGAAGTACTTAAAAATATAGAAATGGTACGGCAAAAAATTACGAGTCCAGAAAATATGGTTGTGCATTTGGCAACCAATGTAGACAAATTACAGATTAAATTTCCTGATCTCCTTAAGCCATGGGAAGAGCTACTGCCAACTGAAAAGGTCTCAGTGAGGAGAAAGTAAGGAAATTTAACTATTTAAATTTTAAAATAGTTTGATTAACTTAATTGAAGATTTCTTACCCTCTATGTTCAGTTATAGAGATGCTTCTTCCTCAAAATGCTCATCAGATACACTATTATTTTCTTAAATTTATTTCTGTATAGCTGGAGAGGTTTAGGAAAGCTCCTCTTGGAGCAACCCCACTAACATTCTTAAAACATTGATTATATTCTTACAAACCTTATACATAGACAGCAGCAAGGTCTTTTTGTCACTCCCTCTACTTATCATCTCTTACCTTTTATGGATTAGTTTTTTGTTATACAACATAGCATGAACAGAACACAATGTTTTTGAAAATAGTTTTTACCATACCAAGTTGCTGTAATAAAAGCTCATGTTAAACAGCTCTGACATACCCGCACTATGTGGTGACCACTGTGCTTCTTATGTTGATACGTCATGTTATACATATATTTTTTAATGTTAAAGTCTATTGTGGGGTATCACAACCATTGTCTATAAAGACAATTGGTTCTTGAATTTCTTATATTATTTATTTGCTCTCAAAATTTCTTGCAGCTCTCATTTTTTTGTGTTTTTATTGCTCATTTTCTCCATGTAAATCAAATAAAAATAAAATTGTATCACAAAGTTTACTTCAGGATAATGATGCAAATAAGCATATCATACAAATACATTATATCTAGTGGAAGTTAAGTTGAAATTTTGTTTGAGAATCTATCCTGTTTAGTGCAATTTTGTTCTATAAGCCACACGGATCATGTCTGTTTCTAATTACATCAAAATAAATATTAGCGAAGTCAACATTTATGAGGCACTGTGAAGACTTCAAGTCAAAGGTTTGTCAAATACTTCAGTGTTTGATCAGGAAATTAAGCATTGTTGATACAAGTTAAAAGATACACCTAGACTTAGAAGAAGAAGAATAAATCTTCAAGGAGCTGTTAAAATGAGTCTGATGAATGAATAATAGTAATTCTAGAAACATACGAAGTAGGAGGAGGCTTGGAACAAGCATCTTATACTTCAATGAAGCCTGAAACAGGGGGTTTGCTGTTACCAAAAAATCTCAGTTTTTGATTCACAAAGTGAATATTGATATTGATGTGACTGTCAAGATAATTGTGTGGAAAGGAAATAGAGATAGTGAGTGGTTAACATGAAATTGAAAAGTATAGCAATTCGAAACAGGTGCATGTTCTTCAAATTTTCAGAAGCTCTCTGCCCTCTTCTTCAGCAAAGAGAATCAAATTGCATGTGCTGGCTGGTTGTGGACTGTGACTCTCTTTCCTGAAGAAGGGGCTGACAACCTCCCAAAAATTGAAGACATCGTGTTGTTCCGACTGGTTATGCTGAGCTTCAATTTCAGGTAAGCCTATATATAAAGGAGCATTTCAAATTATCAAGGGTGTAAGCTCCCTTCTTGAATACAGAACAGAAATTGCACATCATGCTGGCAATCACAGTATGTATATTGATTTCTGTTACATGAATACAAATTATGTGTATTTCCAGGTTGAATGTTACTCCTGACTGGTCACTATTATTGCCTCCTGGAGAAAGTCCTGCATCAAATTGTGTTGTTGGTCTTGGCTGTATAGAGTCGGCATATTTCTGTCAATCAACTCAATCTATAAAAGATTTCAACGATCCTGACTTGGCACCTCTGCTTGTTTTCCTTCAGTATCTTACACAGTTAGAGGTTCGTCTAGTTGAAATGTATATATTTAGAATAAATTTTGTATTTCAAATTATTATTGCAGCTTTTGCTGTATTGGTTTAAATTGTAATTTGTATTGTCATCCTCAGGGCCCAATGTGGAGGCAAATAAGAGGAATGGGCCTAGCATATAGTTATAATATTATTCCAAGACCTCATGAAGGTCTATTGCATATGAGCCTATATAGAACGACAAATTGTGTGGCAGCATACAAAGAAGCAAAAAATATTGTGGTAAGTGTTGGTTATGATATTTAAACCATGAGAAACATATTTTTGATAATTCACCCTTAAATAAATCTGAAATCCAAAGTAATCAACTTCTACTCTAACAATAGATTATATTAATCAGTAGTTTTTAAAAAAATTACATTTTGATTCACAAAGTGAATATTGATATTGATGTGACTGTCAAGATAATTGTGTGGAAAGGAAATAGAGATAGTGAGTGGTTAACATGAAATTGAAAAGTATAGCAATTCGAAACAGGTGCATGTTCTTCAAATTTTCAGAAGCTCTCTGCCCTCTTCTTCAGCAAAGAGAATCAAATTGCATGTGCTGGATGGGTGTGGACTACAATTTACATACCTTCTCGAGTTAACCTTTGTGAATTGAAATTTACATTGGGTTGTGACTTTCATTATATGTATTACAAAGATTAATTAATCTTGATGTCCATGTATTTCAATTCAATCACTAATTTAAATTAAGGCAAAGACAGTAGTTTTTTAGCACAGCCTCAGAGCCTATACTGTTACTGTATCTTGCCATATGTGCTTGAATTGTCACACAAATGATAAACAAAATATTTAGCTTTGGTGATACTATGCCTAAGATTTGAATGGCAGTATTGTTTCTTGAAAAATTTTATTGCAAACATAGATAAGATTGCCTCCTCTTGTTCTGGGTGCCCGGCATTGCCCGGGTTGTCATATATCCTTAACACCGTGATTTGACTCTAATCCCAGTTGCTTTTGCAACTTGTACTTTTATGTTACACATATGTGTTCACCTCCCATGCTGAAAGGGGTTAAACGTATTGACGCAGAAAAAGTTTCTTTCGATGAATATATATACTGGTTAACATGATTAAAAATTTTACCACCTCCACACAGCTCCTCCCAGTTCCACCAACCCCTGCGAGTTACCAAGGTTGTCCTAAATAAACTCGGTGACATCCATAACCCCGATTTGACTTGGATCACAGTTGTTTTCGCATTATTTTCTTGTAACGCTCCTCTATCCCACCCCTAAGGGTGCACCTTACCCATGTTGTAAGTGCTTGAAATTATTCACAGATAAGATAAGTAGAAATACTGTCAATCGTTTTGACCCCTAAAAATATTTATCTGAATCTAATATTGGCTGTTTTAGCATGTTTTAATATTTCCACCCCCGCTTCTGGGGGCTAACAAACATACAAATATACAAACACTCTGCTTTATTTATTAGTGTGTACATTATTGATTACCTTATTTTTTTATTTAGAATTCAGACTTTATCATGCTTCTTTTATATTCATTTACACTGTGTTCCTGACAATTTATTTAGGAAGCACAGCTTTGTGAAGATGCAAAATGGGACCAAACATTATTAGAATCAGCAAAGAGTTCATTAATATTTGAGATTATTAAACATGAAAATAGCATTGGAGATGTGGTTACCCAATCTGTACTTTCTTACTTCAAAGGTGTGGATCATAACCATAACAGGTAATTAAGTAAAATCATCATTTAATATAATTTTACAATTATAGTTTAATAAGTAAATAAGCAATACAGTCAATTGAAAACATTATTTTTTAACATTAAAATATAATATTTCAAATTATGTGTTACCTACAATTTTTTATCACCACAATTTACAAAATTAATAATTTGACATTAAATAGTTAGATGTATCTCTGCTTTTGTTTCTTACTATATCAATCATAATTATAGTTAGAGGTGTAAGGAGAAACATTTATACCAATCAGTGCTCTTTTACCTTGCTTCTTCTAAAATAGATAGAATCTAAAACAATAGTTTTGGTTTAACCGTTTGGCCTACGATTTAATATTCAACAGCATGGTCCCAGAACGTAAATAGAACTTCTGAGCCTTCGAGCCATTCCATGACTTGGCAAATCTGTCTTAAGTTATACCAATCACACATGATTTACGTGGGGTGTCATATCTATTAGAAAAATATAATCCAGGAAATGTTAACTTAATAAATTACAAAAATACAAGTGAAAAATTAAAACAAAACAATTAATTAAAACTAATTGATATATGAAATTAAACAAACAATAAAGGTTAATAGATGATATAATATATCAAAAAAGGTTTATTATCTCGAAATAAAGAATAAATAAGATTTAAGTCCAATTCCTGAATAAATTCTCATTGAAAACAATTAGTGATTTTACAAAAATTACAAAATGTTAATAATCTTCGATGGTGTGATATTTTTCGAAACATACTGGTACATGTAAAGGAACTTTGTATCTTTTGTACTCCCACATTGTTTCACTAGGTTTTTTATTTTTTGTACAAACTTTGCAGAGCCTTAATGGTCTTGACTTTGATGGTGTTGGGTCAATATGCTAAGTAATGTGGGCTCAATGTTGTGTGCAGTCTCTCAGATAAATTTCTGAATGATAATCGCCCTTGTTCTGTATAGTCTGGTTTCGGTAAATTCTTCAGTAGAGATTCAGAAATTCCAATCCTGTATTCTACATAACTTTGTTTTTTCTATTATTTATTTTGTTGAACAAATTGTATGAGTTACAAAGTGCAATATTGAACGTAATAAAAGAAAATTTTTTGATATCCTTTCAGATATTGTCTCTTAATTGGAAAGCACACTTGGACCTTGTCTTGCTGATCAATTAAAATCATTCCTTTGTTGTATTCAATGACACACTTTGGTTTCGAAGTACGATTGAAGTGTAGTCATTTCTACTGTTTCGTGTTTTGTAGACATCATATACACATCTTGTTTGTCTGTCCATTTTAAAGCCGGCATTCCATTACTCCTTCTCATTCTATATTCTCCCCTTTTTAGTCTAGCTTTACAGAATTTTTTGGGCTGTTCTTGCTAATAGAACGTACTGTGCCAATGACATTAGTTTTATTACGGTACGATAGTGTCATAAATAACTGGTGAAGAGTACCAATTATCTATGTATAATGTGTGGCATCTGTGTAACATTGACTGTGATAGCTCTTTGATCACACTTTCAGAAGTGCTACCATCATAATTTATTTAATCATGGCCTGTATATATTTTAAATTTGTAATCATAACCAGATTCAGACTCGCACAATTTGTAAAATTAAATGCCACAACTTGCCCTTTTCGATGGATTAAATTGTTTGTAAGGCATGTTATGTTTCACAATTGATTCATTGGTAGCAATGTCTTGTTTCATTGTATATACTTCTTTAAATTTTTCATTAAAAAAATCGATCACAGGTTTTTGTTTACCTAATTTAACTGTACTGTCACCCATATTATTATTTGAAAAATGTAAAAATCTGGTTATTTGCAGAAATCTTCTAAACAGCATCGTTTTTTAAATACTGGTGTTTCGGTAATGGCTCTCTTAGACCAATTCATTGGAATTGTTGGTTTTTTCACCTGAGCCATTATTATGCATAATGCAAAATATATTTTGATTTCATTACAACCCACAGGAAACCCAATTGTTGCTTGGATTGGTTTTTAATTGTTCCATGTATCAATTAGGCTCTGTTACAATATGTTCACAGAATCGATTATTAAATATATTCAATTCATTTTTTATTTGCTCCTAACTGACATAGGTTGTCACTTTTATGCCAGGAGTGTGTGTATAAACCCAGCTCGATGATTAATGCCACCTTCATAATTTCTTACACCCAAAATAAATATTTGCTTCTACCTTTTTTGTGCAGGACGTACAATGTCACTACTGTCATCATCACTAACCGAAGTATCCAACAAATCTTTGAATGAAACGACAGCAGAACTGACATTGTCAACATCACAAAATTGTCTTTTTGAAGACATTGTATGGGGATACTTCTCTAATATGTTTAAGGAAGTATATTTTAATGTGCAAACATAGTCAAGAATAACATGCAATTGAGTCCACTAGCCTGGAATGTGCCGATTTTTAAAGTCACAGTCCCGTGATAATCAGCTTTGGCTCGAAAACCTGACCATGAGGCTCACACGTAATTGTAGTCCAAAGGGTTAATATGGAAGAGAAGTTGTTCAGCAAATCGCTGTGCCTAATGAGCATAATTATCCCATTTTTATGCCTTGAGCAGACTCGGTTACTAGTGATTGCCATGGCCATCCCTGGCTTATTATTGTCTATCTCCCAGGTTCATAAAGGATACTATCTGACACCAAGGGCATGAGGACTGGCCACTCCTCATCACTGTGCTTCTCCCTTTATGCTGCACCATTCAGAAGTCCTCTAGTCCAGAGTACTACTATACTACTGAGAATAGTCAAAGTTCGATGTAACTCGCTGCATGCATCTCCCATACATAGGCACTAGAAGCAACAAGTCTGTTGCCCACATCTCTGGGATAAGAAACACTGCAATCAGTTTTACAGGTGGTCACTATGTGGTCTCCCCTGAACCCAGCATTCTGGTACACCCAGAGAGCAGCATTCTGGATGAACCCTCTACGTCGAGTCCATCTGCCCACCCAGAGTTTAAGTGGTATGGACATGTTAGAAGGATGGATCAGGACTGGAAAGTAAAGCAGGTCCATGAAATATGAGTAGAAGGAAGAGCAGGAAGCGGAAGGCTCAGCATTATATAGGATGACAGGATTGAGAGAATTGGTCAAAACCGAGGCAAAACACTGGTCAAAATGAGAAGACTGTGTGGAAACAAGTCATAGTGGTGGAGATGGATAGAAAGAGGATACCCCGATGCTTGATGGCACAAGGGATTGGAAGAAGAAGAAATCAGCTCATTAAATAGAATTATGAGACCTTACCATTTTCCATATAAAAAGTATAAAATTGTTTGGTTTGTTTAGTCTTTGTATTGTACTGTCACTGTTTCTCAGTTATGCCAACCTGTCCACTCCAGGGCTTTTACTAACACTTAAACGACTCCCTACTGGCTATCTTATACATTCAGTGTTTAAATAAAATTACTTGTTTACTGTATGAATTTTCATATAATCAGCCAATAAAGGTACACGCTAATATTTAAATTTTCTGTAAAAGAATGACACATTAACATGGTACAGTTTGTATTTATTAATTTGGTAGAATCTTGTATGTTCATAAATTTCTCTGGACAATATGTAAGACAATTTTTTTAACATATTTCTGAGGTAAAATTCATATTATAAATAGTTTTTGTCACTTTTCAGGCGTTTAGTACATTTGATCTGTCAGGTGTCAAT
Organism: Zhengitettix transpicula; assembly: GCA_037074705.1. Lineage (NCBI taxonomy): Eukaryota > Metazoa > Arthropoda > Insecta > Orthoptera > Tetrigidae > Zhengitettix > Zhengitettix transpicula. Next base: position 202,303,992 of record CM073591.1, on the reverse strand, counting down.
TGACGACTTAAATCGTGTCGGGCCCAAGTATGTTGCACCTTTGTTTGATCCAGAACGATCTAGAAGCACATTAGTATGCCATCCTAAAAAGACAGAAGAGGTAGCAGCAGGTTTTAAAGAGTAAGTATCTCCGGAATTGTCTTTCTAATGTTTATGTATATATATAGATAGATAGATAGATAGTTTCCAAAATTGTATGTAAATTCTCTGTCTGGTAATATTGAAATTTTTGTGGTTCAGATATGATAATCTGATTTTAGAATTTATATTCTTCATGTAATATATTTTTCCAATTTTTTTCTATCATTTAAACCCATGGAATACATATTTCATAGTAATAACATACAACAAAGTATCAACTGAATTCTTTATCTTCTCTGCAAAGCGCCAACTGTCAAGTAATTGTCTTTCTGCTTTCTCTGATGACAATTTTAAAACCTTAGTTGGCAAAATTTCTGCCCACCATATCTTCAACTTTCAGATGATACCAACCAATGTAAATTGGCAACTTTCACTATGGTGTTGACATGATATATTCCAAGTCCCTGGAAAGTCATGTTTATCTGGGTGCCAGAATTCCTGTGAATGCAGTTGTGTGAATATAGTTTGTGCCAAAGTCTTGTGAACCGAGATTTATCAAGCTCTCATATTTTGCAAGTTTAAACTAGTTCTCCCAGATGTTTATACCTCAGACTACCTTCTTGAGCATCACTAGGGCTTCATCATCTTGGAAGTTGTTTGCACTGTGCTATCATTTGGCTATCAATGACCTCACAAGTCTGCATGGGACAAAATGAATTCATAATTTTTTTTATGTATAATAAAATAAAATCCCAGATAATTAATTTTTCCTATGTACATCAGAAACATTTGTTTTTAATGTCCTCAAAGAATGTTTTCTTGCTAGGTAACTATTTTGTCGAATGTCTTGAATATGCTAAATTTCATAATATAAAATGATGTAACATAATTAAGATTATTAATTTTTCTTACTTATATTCAAATATGTCTTTTTTTTAATTCTTTGGTCCTTCCAATACTCTTTAAGGTTTCATATTGAAATAAAGGATCGTGATGGGAAAATCTTGATCAGGCCTCTAATTCAGCTTCCATAGCCTTATGGGTTGAGTTTAGTTTGAAAGTAATTCTTCTGTTCATGAATTGGTTCATATTGGTTATTAATTAACTTCACTACCATCATATTTATAGAAACAGCTAATCAACATAAAATATTCCCCATGTCTTGTAAAATAAGTCTAATTGGAAATCTATTCTAAATTTATAAAATAATTTTACGCGTAAGTAACATGTCAGGACAAAATTATTAAAGTCAATAATTATAGCAATAACCTTTAATATAATTTTCTTTCAGACTGCAGAGATGCTTATCAGTGTACAATTGTCTTGAAGAAAGTTTTCTCAGCCAGTGGTAGATAACAGAAAATCATAATGTAAAATTTTGACTGTTTTGAGTATGCATTTCATATTGTTTGCATGATCTTGCCATTGTGTTACATTTACTAAGAATTAGTAAAGATGTGACAGATGGATGAGCTACCACCTTCTTTTTGCACATAATTTCATATTTTATGAGATTTGTTATTAGATTGCAATGGCAGTTTTAATAGTTCAGTTATGGAACTGTGTATATAATTGGGTCAATAAAATGATCTTTTACAGTTATTATACTGTAAAAATTATATTGTTATATTTTGTGTAACTGGTAAGGTCTGCATTTACTCAATTCTGTGATTAATGTATGTTACACAACCAAAATTTGTTAATGCTACTTTACATTGGACATCTGATGGCAAGCTTATAATTCTGAAAAGTTTGATAATAAAAATAAAGAATGTCAATTTTGTAAGATATATATTTGCCAATAGTAATGCTGTATTCTTAATAAAAAACTGTTTTTTCAAATTTCATGTAGTTTTCTGGAATATATATATATATATATATATATATATATATATATATATATATATATATAAAAGCACTGCAATCAGTTTTATGGGTGGTCGCAGTGTGGTCTCCCCTGAACCCAGGACTTTGTCTAGGTTGTAAGAGTTCCCAAAGATTGAGTTCAGCATCTGAGGCTTTTACATTTATATATATTGTAATCAAGAATTGGCAATCTAATTGACTAAATTATTTAACAAAAGATTATTTAATTAATGTTACAATTAATTTACAGTTTTAACAAATTGATAATTCGTTCTGGAACAGTTTATCTTATTTAACAGGTAGGATCATGAAATAATTGCTACTTTAAACTTTACGATACCATTTATTATTTAATAGAAATTTATAACATTTTCTCTGAGGTTAAGTACATTTAAAGTTTTAGCGTTTAGAAATTTGATAACTCTTCTCTCAGGGTCGTTTACCTGGGCTTGATAAGTAAAGAATAATCATAGAATTTATAAATTAACAATCAAAACCAAAATGAGATGAATGAAATCTGATGAATACCTTTAACTCGTTTACAAACTTAGTTAACTTGGTTTCTACTTACAAAATGTTCGGCTGGTACCAGACTTAGTTTTTCTTCGGCTCGGGCACACAATTTACACTAAAAGGCCATGAATCACTGACTCTACACTTGATTGTCAAACACACGGTTGTAGTTATTGAATTTTCATCCGGGAACTGGATCTCCTGCACGTCCGGATCATCAGCCAGACATTGTTACACATTGTCTTTATGTGGAAAATGTTGATCTCAGTATGTGTAGGAATCTTAATGTGGCACAAATATTTGATTACTCTTTGCAGATTTTTTTACAAAGTATCTCGCTGTCTGATCTTTATACTTGGATTTAAAAACTTGTAACTTTCTCGGTTGAATTTTGTACTTAGGGCCACGCTGTTGGTTCTCTCAAAATTTACTTCCTCTCCCACCTACGATATCAGACAGACAGATATCAGAAAGCACTCACAGCCCGCAAACATTGTTGTATTTTGAAAATTGGTACCGCTAATGATCCAATTATTAAAATAATTACTTGCCTCTAATTAGTATTACAATATATATAGCTGCAGCCTGCCAGTGCATGGAATGGTGTAACAGTCCTTTCTGAAGGAGGAGGCTGACGGCCTTATTTGAAGAACAACCTTCGGTTCCCTATGGCTACACCGAAGTTCACTTTCAGCTAAGCCACAATCTATCTTTCCTTTCCATCCCAATATCACAATTATTTTTGACAATGTCATATCCTTACTAATATCTATGTGTGTGATTCTACGACTGAGCATATGAATTCATATAAAGCTTAATCCTATTTCTCCTATTATTTCTATCCTCCCCCACTATCCAAGTTCGAATGTGACTTCGTCACCTACACACACACACACTCTTACTTACATACATGTACAAGCTTCGGATAGTGAGGAAAGATAGAAGTAAATAGGAGATAGGTGGGAATACGCATTATGTGAAAGCATACGTTTGGGCATAGAATTACACGCAAAGGAAAGCATATGGTCAATGCAGGGAGTTCCTTCTTCTTCATTCCTTCTCCTTGCATTGAACATATGCTTTTCTTTGTGTGTAATTCACCGCCAAGAATATGCATTCACATAAAAGCGTATTCCCACTTTCCTCCTATATACTTATATCTTTCCTCACTATCCAAAGATCGAGTGTGACTGTGTAAGGATGTGACATTGCCAAAATAATTGTATGAAAAGAAAACAGATAAAGTGGTGGCTTTTCTAAAATTGGAGCTCGGCGTTATCATTCAGGGCAGGTGTAAATTCTTCACATTTTTAGTGCTGTTGACCTCCTTCATCAGGAGAAAGAAGGTGGATCCAGTGGAGATGTAATGACACATAAAATACTAACTTTGAATACTGTGTGCCATTGTCCTGTCTTTCATACTCGTGTAATCCTTATCAATTATTTGACTATACCATTTCCTTATTATCTTTATGCATACTCGTATATGCCGACATGCACTCATGCAAGTAGGGATAGTGATTATGAAGGACACTAATTAAATTATGTTGAGACCATGGCTTTGTCTAGACTGTAAGACATGTTGGAGGGAGAGTTCCCATAGCTGGAGTTCAGCCTCTGATGAATGAATAAGAATGGTGAGTGTAAAGCATTGGTCAAAATTGTTTGTGTTGAGCTTTGGACGTGAGCAGTTATAGGGAATTGAATTTTGAAATTCTCACCGTGCTGTTGACTATTTGTCTTTTTGTTTAGTCTATATAAAATGCAGGGCAGAGTCTACAATTAATTTGGTAGATTATGTGGTAGGATAGTCAGGTGATGTTTTCTTTGATTTTGTATGTCTTTGTGTGAAGTAGGATAGGGCAGAACTGGCATCTGTTCCTACTGCAAGGTTTGTAACCTGGCCTAGGTGTGTGAGGGTATGGGCTTTGCATGGGTGGACAAGTAAATTGGGGAGGTTGGGTGGGCGTCTGAAGTAAACTTTTAGGTCAGTGTTGGATTGCAGTCCAGTGTGGGCTAGGTGGAGAATGGAATTGATTTTTTGTAGTCCAGGGAAGTAGGTTTACTACTACAGGTTATCTGTTATTGAAGGAGGTTTTTATTGGTGAAGGCATTGAGGATTTGGTTGGTGTAGGAGGCCAGACTATTCCAGGTGAATCAAATGTGTGCTTCTTTGAGATCTAGACTGTATGGGAGGCAGCAACTGGTGTGGTTTGTGTGACAACTTGTGAAGTGCAGGTATTGGAGCATGGTTTTTATGTGGACAGATGTGTTGATCATGCCGGAACTCAGGTTGTAGGTCAACATCCATAAAAGTGATTTTGGTTCAGGAGTAGTTCCAAGTTAACTTAACGGGGTGTTTGGAGTTTAAGGTGTGGAGGATTCTGGATAGGGAATCTGGTCCATGGTCCACAGCATTGTGAAATTGTCATTTATGAACCTGAACCAGGCTAAGAGTGTCAATGGGGAGGAATTTAGGTGGACCTTTGAAAGATGGGGGGCCATCTGGGTGCCCATAGGTGGTAGATGTTATCAGGAAGGAAAAATGATTTCTGGTGAGGACAAACTGGGTGATGGAAATCAGAAAATTGGTGGTGGTGGGGAAAGAATTTTGTGGCCTGTGGAACAAAAAATATTGAAGTGCTATGTAACATCCCGCCTGCCATCATGTACACTCCACCACTGTGAACATGTAGCATTCCAGCAGTTGGAAATGGGAAGTCCAGATATATCGTTCACCAACCGAGCTATTCCTCCGTTAGCTCACCTGGCTACCGATCTAGAGGATAAAGGAAGAATTAAGAACAGGAAATAGGAAAGTCGGTAACGTGAGGGTTCGGGTTCAACTAATTGAACCTAGGCGTAGTGGTTGGTGTTTCGCTGCACTTCAGTCAAATAAGAGTTGATGAAGAATAAAGAGATTTAATAGTTAGACATAAAATAAAGTAAGACAAACTGGCGGATAGCACCAGGAGCCACCGACCCGTCGGGAGGTCGGATCACGACTGTCGTTCCCAAGAAGCTCTGAACAATTCGAAGACTCCTTTCCCCCTCCCTGATGATTTTAAGTCTCCAATGAGAAGAACTCTTACAGGGTGGAAGATTTCTGCTGCCGTGAGCATGTCTGCATAAGGTACTTAAAATGTTGACGTCTAGACGCAGCGTCATCACAGCTGCCTAAGCGGAAGGGGTGAATATTTATGTTGTTGTGGTGTTTAGTTACTCGCTATATCTAAAGTGATGTCTTTAACTGCATCAGCGTTCTTAGGTCCGCTATGCTGAAGAGACGTTATGATAAGAGGGCACGTGTAGACTATTATATTACACGCCCTCCCTTAAACAGGATTGGAATCGGCCGGTGTCGATTCAAATCCCTATTTAAGCTTCCATTACCTATTTAGGTATTAGTGCTTTGATTAATATTTATATTTACATATTTCGGGGGTGACTCCTTTACAATAGCTTCTATATATTTCATTGGTAGGATACATTTATAGAAGTGTGCTATCTTTTGCCGTAAGGAGGGAAAGGTTACATATAAGCAATTACAAATAAAATAACAAATGATTGCCACACACATAATTCCAAATACAATTACTACACTAAACAAAAGTATTGGCTCTGTTACATCAGTTGTTGCAGTAGTGTCTAAAAGTTTTGACAATTTCTCTATTTCTACCAGTTGTTCAGTATTATTTATTATCATTTTTAATGTCCACTTAGCTGATGGTTCTTGCGACACAACATCAGCGTAATGATTAACATTCTTTGAGTATAACGTTTGTAACTTAGGTGTAAAGTCTAGGTTTTCTTCAATAACAGTTTCTGCTAAAGAGTACAATATCATCTTTCTCGTGTATGCCTTGCACCTAGGTGGTAACGATAATTTACCGGCTCCAGATAAATCCAAAATTGTATTGGTGTTATTACAATTAACCATAAGTTTTTCCATTACTGGAGTCACATATAGAAATTCATTAGTATTAAGAGGTAAAACTAACAGTTCTGCCAAAGTGATAAAATGAATGTTACAATTTTCTGGTAATGAAGACGTGGAAGGGTGAATTAGTGACGCAACATAATCCGTTGATTCACTGGTGAATGTGTAAATTATTACATTTTTATCACAGTAATAAACATTGTTTCTAGAAGTGTAACATTTTAGTAAATCATTTGAAGTTAATTTTACATATTTTAATCGAGTCGCATGTATTCGTCTTTCAAGGAAATATCCACACACGCATAATGAGTTGCGTTATACTGAAATGGAAATTTTACAAGTCTATACAACTGATATACGGTTTCTCCATGAAGCGGTACTTTAATCCTATACACTAATTTTAGAAGGGATTCCAAGTCGGATATTCCTCTCTGTAATAAACTTAGATAAGAAGTTATTAATCCTACATCAGCTATTTCTAACTTTATGTTACCCAGTTTACCCCGAAGATCGGACGTAAAAGTCTCTATTTCGTCTTTTAACGTCTTTTCGTTTTCTACAATATGTTTAAAGTTGTAGTCGTATGTATTAATAGTCGATTTGGTTATTAGTAGCTGTTCTTCCATTATATGTGTCAACTTAGTTTGTTCCCTTGTTAGATTGTCAATGTGTCCGTTTATTCTTTCTGCATCCTTATGATTCATTGTCCCAAATAGGTTCTTTAGAATCGTTCCCCCGAAATTCACTAACCCTCTTTTTGTTCGCGAATTAGTAATAGCCCTATTGTCTAAAGTGAAATCTGCCAAATTTTGAAGGAGTTGTTCAATCTGTCTGTTTTTAGTCTGCATATAAAGTCCAAATTGGCTACAGTCAGTTAAAAAGAATGCAGTACTATAATTTAGATGACTGCACAAGTCATTAAGGGTAGTTTCAAGTGTCTTAATTTGCGTCCAAGTAGCTTCAAATACGTTTGTGTCAATGAATACAACGAAGGTAAGATAATTATCAATTAAATTAATAGTTGTAGTATAGTCAAAATATACTCCTAGTGACATGTTTAGATTTTTCATTTTAATAGAATTTTTCTTTTGGTCCCTGCCACTGAAGATACCGGTGACAAGAACCGTCCCTGCTAACAGAAGGTAGCTGCTGACTATCACGTCTGTCAGGATTCGCCTGAAAAAGTCGTAGTTATCAAATCAAATTCTTATCGTGTTAGGGGTATAAATAATACATTCTTTTAAAGGTTCAGTTTAAAATGAGATAAAATATCTGTTGTTTATATTGGAAGGGTTTAAACTAATTAAAACAAATAAATTTTAAAAAAATTAATAACTTTGCGCCTCAACGAAATTATCTTTAGCTCGACCTTACATGATACTTAACTCACTTGCTCTAGATTTTGTCCTTGAAACAGTTGAACGGTCAGTAAGTCATGCCTTATCTCGTGAATAGAATTTAATACACGTATTACAACATAAATACAAAATTATTACTTCAAATTCCTTATGATAATTGTTAACTACCCCCAACGTTTAGATCTACCTATTTCTCTTTCTGTCTTATCGTCGTTTTATTAGGATCTAATCTTTCCTGATAATGTTTTAAGTGATCGGAGTGTACCCAGATTTTCGTCTTTCCACTTTCAGGTCTAATTCTCATGTTAGGGAAGCTTGATTCTTCGATAATATATGGTCCAGTGTACCTAGCATCCATTTTTCTGCGGTTCTCTTTCTTTAGCAACACTTTATCACCGGGTTTGAATTCGACAGAATGGAATGAAACCGCATCTCTCTGTTTTTCTTTAGTGGCAATGAAATTCTGTCTCGCTATTTGGTGACTAGTTTGTAATCTGTACTTCAGCTGCAATATTAGGTCATCATAATTATATAGGGGTTGGGGTGATTTTTGCACACCCTTCCAAACATCAATTCGTATGGGGTGTGCTTAGTTGTAGAATGGGGTGTCGTATTGTAGACAAAAACCGCAAATGGTAACCACTGATCCGAGTCATGTTTCAATCGGTCCGCGTAGATTCTTAAGTAGTTTGCTAAACTGGAATGACTCCGTTCGAGCGAACCGATTGTTTGCGGATGATATGCAGTGCTATTCAATTTCTGTATCCTAAGCAGTTTACATAATCGTTTAAAAACTTCGCTCATAAAATTAGTACCTTGATCTGTCAAAACTATCGTTTTTTTTTTAGGGCAACAGGCTACATGAGGGTAATCCACTTAGGGCAACTCCCCTTTAATAGCATAGGAAGGGATTTGAAAGGGGGGATGCGGAAGGGTAGAGGAAGGTAGCCAAGGATTAACTAGGGCCCCCGGGCTATATTTTAAGGATCCTACCCGGCATTCGCCTAAAGGAATGCAGGAAAAACCCTAGGAAAACCTGCATCGGGTAGGTCGGGCATTGGGTACTTGTCCCACGCCCTTCCGATAGCGGGAGAGGAGTTTGCTGTGGGGACGCAGCATTCCCTTCCCCGTGCCTCGACCAGTTTAGGAGGCAGCTGGCCGACTATTCCAATGGGAATAGCAAACAACTCTTACCGTATGCCCAAGGTCTGCGACCCCGGAACATACACGTCTCAAAACAGGCCGAGGTGCCTCGGCATGTGGGAACCTTAGTTCAAAAACGGAGAGGAAAAGACATACCCAAAGGTAGCCCCTTCGTATCTCTCCTTTTTTTTTTAGAGCAATAGGCTACATGAGGGTAATCCACTTAGGGCAACTCCCCTTTAATAGCATAGGAAGGGATTTGAAAGGGGGGATGCGGAAGGGTAGAGGAAGGTAGCCAAGGATTAACTAGGGCCCCGGGCTATATTTTAAGGATCCTACCCGGCATTCGCCTAAAGGAATGCAGGAAAAACCCTAGGAAAACCTGTATCGGGTAGGTCGGGCATTGGGTACTTGTCCCACGCCCTTCCGATAGCGGGAGAGGAGTTTGCTGTGGGGACGCAGCTTACCCCTCGCCATGCCTTGACCTGTTTAGGAGGCAGCTGGCCGACTATTCCAATAGGAATAGCGGACAACTCTTGCCGTATGCCCAAGGTCTGCGACCCCGGAACATACACCTCTCAAAACAGACCGAGGTGCCTCGGCATGTGGGAACCTTAGTTCAAAAAAACCAGAGAGATGTGAGAGCATCCCCAAAGGTAGCCCCCGCCAGAGCTCTCTGGGAAGGTTCACCTGCGAGAAATCCTCTCGCAGGCTTCCTTGGCCCATAGCAACCCTAAAAGGTTCTGCCTTCGAACATCTCTCTGGTTTTTTTGAACTAAGGTTCCCACATGCCGAGGCACCTCGGTCTGTTTTGAGAGGTGTATGTTCCTTGGTCGCAGACCTTGGGCATACGGCAAGAGTTGTCCGCTATTCCTATTGGAATAGTCGGCCAGCTGCCTCCTAAACAGGCCAAGGCATGGCGAGGGGTAAGCTGCGTCCCCACAGCAAACTCCTCTCCCGCTATCGGAAGGGCGTGGGACAAGTACCCAATGCCCGACCTACCCGATGCAGGTTTTTCTAAGGTTTTCCCTGCATTCCTGTAGGCGAATGCCGGGTAGGATCCTTAAAATATAGCCCGGGGGCCGTAGTTAACCCTTGGCTACCTTCCTCTACCCTTCCGCATCCCACCTTTCAAATCCCTTCCTATGCTATTAAAGGGGAGTTGCCCTAAGTGGATTACCCTCATGTAGCCTATTGCCCTAAAAAAAAAAAAAAAGAAAATCCCTCGCAGGTTACCTGCGAGAGAATCCTCTCTCGCAGGTTTGTTTTTCCGGATCAAAACTATCGAAGGTATGCCATACACTAAAATAACTCTGTTTACAAATGCTTCTGCGACCGACTCCGCGGTTTGGTTAATAAGAGGTATTGCGATTAAATATTTTGAGAGAACGTCTTGCAATGTCAGTACATATTTGTAACCGGATTCAGTAGTATTCAAGGGACCAAATATGTCGAGTTCGACTTTGTCCCAAAGATGATCTGGAGTATCAGTAACCTGAAGTTGTTGCTTAGTTTGTTGATTGGAGCTTTTAAAGAGCTGACATTCTCTACAACTTGAAATGTAATCTGAAATATCTTTAGCCATATTTGGCCATTGCTTGTACAATTTAACCCTGGCAAGTGTCCGATTGATTCCCTGATGCCCCCCGATCGGATTTATATGAGCTTGTTTCAGTATTTCAGACTTTTCTCTTTCTGTTATGTCACATTTGTCAGCATAACAGATGACAGGATGTCTACTCAACGCATCTGCATTGACGTGTTTAGTTCCCGGTCGGTGTATCACTTCGAAATCGTATTCCAGTAATTTGATTCGCCATCTCCACAAGCGAGTAGTTGGATCCTTGCAATTATATTGCCATACCAACGCTCGATGATCTGTGACAACCGTAAATTTATGTCCATACAAATAATTTCTAAAATGTGTGATTCCCCATAAAACTGCCAGTAGTTCTTTGTCGTAACGCTATACTTGATTTCATGAGGATTTAGAGTTCGACTCGCGTAACCAATGGGTAGATCTTCGCCTAATTTACCTTGACTTAAGATAGCACCAATGCCAAATTCTGACGCATCACATGCTAAAAGAAACGGTTCGGTAAAAACAGGACGTTGCAGCAATGGTGCGTTAGTTAATGCTTCTTTTAATCGATTAAAACTATCTTCCTGTAGGGGTCCCTAATTCCATATAGTTTTCTGTTTTAGCAACAAAGTTAGAGGCTTAGCAATTGAACTGAAATTCGGTACGAAACGCCTATAGCACCCGGTTAACCCCAAAAATGCCTTGACAGCACGTATACATGTAGGCGTTGGGTAACGTTTGACAGCTTCGATCTTTGCCACACAGGGTGACAACCTCCCTTCGCTTACCACGTGGCCCAGAAAGTCTAGTTGTTTGGATAAGAACATACATTTCTCTGGCTGCAATTTCAAGTTAAACTGTCGAAATTGTCTGAATACTTCCCTTAGTTTTCGGTTGTGGATTTCTAGTGACTCCGCAGCGATAATACAATCATCTAGATAGACCCAACATCGACTACCCAAAGCGGATCGCAAGATATTATTCATTGCTCTGAAATGTGGCGGGCGCCGATTTAAGTCCAAACGGCATTGTCCTAAAATGGTAATGGTTGTCAGGGGTGGAGAATGCTGTTTTGCATCGATCTTCCTCAACTATAGGAATTTGCAAATACCCAGATGCGCAATCTAGGGCTGAAAAGTACTTAGCTTTGCCCATGTCATTGAGAATTTCCTCAATGTTAGGCATTGGAAAAGAATCCCCTGGAGTAATTTCATTAAGTTTTCGGAAATCAATACACATTCGCCACTTCCTTTTTTGAGAAGGATCTGTAGTTTTCTTAGGCACTAACAACACAGGAAAATTCCATTCGGAGTTACTTTCAACAATTATGTTATCTTCCAACATCTGGTCTACTTGATCTTTAACTTCCTGTTTCAAAGATTCTGGAATTCGGTAGTTTTTTAAAGTAATAGGTCTAACAACATTTGAAGTGGGAATATGATGTACGGCTGCAGTTGTAGTACTCAATTTGTCTCCAGGGAGGTGGGAAATGTCCATAAATTCTAAACATAATTTCACTATTTCCTCCGAGGCCTTTCCTTTGCCTTTAACACGCAATTTAGACAATAATAAATTCCGCCTTTTCTCCGTAAACAACTTGGAATTTTCAATTGGAAGTTGCTTCAAATAAGTGGGAGGTTTTACTAAATCTGGGTTAGTATTGACTAGTATGGGGTAAGGTGTTGTGTTTACCACTAGACATTTAAAAACCTTATCTCGACACTCTACCAAACAACAAGCACACCGGAGTCCTGGCTGTAACAACTGATTTTCGATTAATGTCACCCCTATTTCCTCCGTTTTCCGTTCAATAATCGTCTCGCTATATGGTGGCGCTACATTGTCACAGGTTAACACAAAATTACATGCTGTCAAAAATTCCTGACCTAAGATTAAATTCAATTTTCCTGGTAACTCCTGCACTACATAAAACACGTGATCTATATTTGTATTCCCATTATCTATTTTCATCTTAATGGAGCCATAAACTACCAGACTGCTTCCTGTTATACCTTCAATTTCCACCTTACTTTCCTGTAATCCCTCCAGACCTGAAAGGGAATTAATACTCACTAGGTTGGGAATGGACCCTGTGTCCACTAATGCCAACCCTTGCCCATTTTTTAAGTGTCTTGAGCTCACTACTACGCAATATCGCCCCCAAGAACACTCCCCCTTTTTACATGAACTCCTGCCATGGAATGCAGCGTCCCGTGCCTCGTCCTCTCTATGGGAATCGAGCACCTCTGGAAACGCCCTCTCGCCCCCAAGATCACTCCCCTTATTACATGAACTCCTGCCATGTAATGCAGCGTCCCGTGCCTCGTCCTCTCTATGGGAATCGAGCACCTCTGGAAACGCCCGCTACCGCGACACGTCAGAACCGTATACATCCCCTATCATTTTGGCGCCAAGACGTTTTTGCCCATCTGATTCGATAGAAACCGCGACATCAGTTGCATATACGATTCAAGGCCCATTCTCTGAATCCTCGGGATCTGATCAGCTACGTTTCTAGCGGACTTTTTAAATTTATGCTTCACATGAACTCCTGCCATGTCCGTCGCAAAGGCGAGCGTCACCTTACGTTGTCGCTTTACCGCACCAATTTGTGCGCACTGTTACGGAAAGTCGATCTTCCGTAGGACACACCCTAACACACCGCGGATTGTTCTCTTTTTGGGAGTTGGGGCATGAGCTTAATAATTTATCGCTCACACGACGCTGTACACTTAATTCGTCGGTATTCGCGATTCTGCTAACGCTGAAGGCACCTGAACCCTCAGCGTCTAATTCAAATTTTTTGCAATTCCACATGTATTAGCCAAATGGCCATATCTATTACACTTGGTACATCTGATCACTGCTCTACAATCTCTAACTATATGTCCTATCTTTCCACACCCGTAGCATTTCGGAGACTCTCTTTCTCGGTTTGCTTCCATTTTTACCCTTAGCCCGGTCTCTATCACTAGTAGACGGATGTCCCATAGGTTGCCTTTCATATCTCCTTGGCTGCGTTGCCCCTCCAATTTTCATAGCTGCGATTTCTACTTCCTCCGACCCTGCAATTTCACAAAGCTGCGCTAAACTGACGTCATCATTTTTCGACTTTACCAAATACTTCACCATTTGGTCCCTAAGACCAGAGATAAAGGTCGCTTTTAACAGTTCATCTACCAACTCTATTCCGCCCCGCACGTATATATCTTCACCAAGTCCATCCCGTCGTTCTGACGCCCTTAATTTCGCCCTTACTTCTCTTCTCATCGCGATACCTAAATCTTCCAAACGGCCCATAAAGTCTTTTACAGTTTCTCCTGAATTTTGTTTCAACTGGCAAAGAATCGATATATAATGTGCAAGAGTCTTTTTGGTCAAATAACTATCCTCTAAAGAAGCCTTTATTTCCGACCAATTTCCGTGTGGTCGCGCCAATATTTTTTCCTTTGCCTTTCCAATTACTTTTGATTCAACAAATTTTAAAATTAGCCCCTGTTTTGCCGGCTTGACTGCACCCAGAGCAAGTTCTACGCATTCTATAAAATTTCGCAATAAGCTAGGTGTCCCGTCGAAGGTTACCGTAATTAACTTAGCAGCTTCTGCAACTGACAAATATAGGTCGTCATCAAGTACGTCAGGTTGGGAATCGTCTATAATAGGAGGCTCTCGTGACATGTTATCGTCTGTCTGAATACCCTGTTCAATTTTGCCCTTCGAAGCTTTTACTTGGCCTCTAGTGCCTTTCGACATATGAGACAAAACCCCTCTCAATAAGGAACTGACTCACCATTTGAAGATTGAAGATGTAGGGTACGCCAGGGAAGAATCGCCGCTCTGCTTTCGGAAGTGCTGTCGCGTGTCTGCGTGGTGACCTCGCCCGCCGATGTGAAGTACTAGAAGAATTCGCTGAGTCTCGTAGCTCTGGAATCTGCTGACCGGTGGTGTCGTCTGTACGTCTATGCGATGAGATGTCCAGATGTTTAAGGCTCCGCGTTAACACTTCTTTGACCTAAAACAGCAATCCCGACTGCATTTCTTGCTCCAACTCAATAGCTACCAGGTCTAGCTAATCATCGGAGTCTGAATGCCCCTGTGCGTCGCTCAACACCACGCGCAGTCGAACGTCCGTCACAACTGCGAATTGGCCATTCTCACAGTGTTAAAGACAATTCACTCGCTTCGACTGACCAATGTTGCGTAACACCCACCAGCCTAATATCTCAACGTGCTGCCACCATGTAACCTACTTCCAACCGCTGCCGCCATGTAGCATCCCGTCTGCCATCATGTACACTCCACCACTGTGAACATGTAGCATTCCAGCAGTTGGAAATGGGAAGTCCAGATAGATCGTTCACCAACCGAGCTATTCCTCTGTTAGCTCACCTGACTACCGATCTAAAGGATAAAGGAAGAATTAAGAACAGGAAATAGGAAAGTCGGTAACGTGAGGGTTCGGGTTCAACTAATTGAACCTAGGCGTAGTGGTTCGTGTTTCGCTGCACTTCAGTCAAATAAGAGTTGATGAAGAATAAAGAGATTTAATAGTTAGAAATAAAATAAAGTAAGACAAACTGGCGGATAGCACCAGGAGCCACCGACCCGTCTGGAGGTCGGATCACGACTGTCGTTCCCAAGAAGCTCTGAACAATTCGAAGACTCCTTTCCCCCTCCCTGATGATTTTAAGTCTCCAATGAGAAGAACTCTTACAGGGTGGAGATTTCTGCTGACGTGAGCATGTCTGCATAAGGTACTTAAAATGCTGACGTCTAGACGCAGCGTCATCACAGCTGCCTAAGTGGAAGGGGGGAAGATTTATGTTGTTGTGTTTAGTTACTCGCTATATCTAAAGTGATGTCTTTAACTGCATCAGCGTTCTTGCAGGCGCCCTATTAGGTCCGCTATGCTGAAGAGACGTTATGATAAGAGGGCACGTGTAGACTATTATATTACAGCTATTAGACCATTAGAATGGGAGATATTGGTGTAAAGTGAGACTTCTATAGTAACCAAAAGGGTATCAGGTGGAAGAGGTTTTGGGAGTTCATGGAGCCAGTGTAGGAAATGGTTGGTGTATTGGATAAAAGGGTAACTTTTCTACTATTGGACCAAAGCAGAAATCCTCTCAGTGGGGGAGTTGTAGCCAGCAACAATGGCTGGGTGGGAGTTCATAGGAGGCAGTTTGGATAGTTCTTTGTGGTGTTAAGTGAATCTGTGTTAATTGGAGATTTCTTAGTGAAATGTAGTTTCCGCTGGACTGTTTGGCAGAATATAATGGTGTCCCAGGCAAGTCTGAAGGGGTCTTGGGTGGGTGTGGGGAAGAAAGTGAGACCCTTATTGAGGACAGAAATTTCATCTTCACTTAAATTTTTAGAAGATAGATTAAGGATGTTGTTGCTGGGGCTTTGTTTTAGGTGGGTTGAGGCGTCAAAGTTGTAAGTTTAGATGCTGACACCTGAAATCAACAGTTGATAAAGTCAGGGTGTGCAGAAATAAAAATAAAATTTTCAACAACAAGCCTTCATCAGGTTAGTAGGTCTGAAGTGCGTCCTGGTTGGGCACAAATTCGTAAGGATGTGGTATTGTCAGAATAATTGTTAGGAACCATTTGAAAAATAGATAGCTTACCAGTAATTGAAGACAAGTGACACCGTGCTGGACAGGACTCTTCAAATTTTCAGGTACGCTTTCCTCTTTTGTCACACACAATGTGTACTGCCTGCAGGCAGACTGCACAATCATAATATTGTTGAATTGTTTTTATATGAAAACAGTTGTGTACTAAGAGGTTTATACAAAATGAACAACTAATCCAACAAAGTGGACACAATTCCTTTGATTTAACAGCACATGTCGTCAAAATGAAGGAATAGTTATACTTCATTATTAAAATTATAATGAATCATACATACATTGTTCTAAACAATTTTTTTTAAAAAAAACTTGTTACTGTTGAAAACTCATAAATGTAATCAAAATTTGAGTTCAATAGAGCTCCAATGAAAAAACTAGTTAGAAGGGGAACTGTATGTTTAGACATTACATAAAGATAAGAAGATATTTAACTTAAGTTATTTTTGAAAATATTGTTATTAATTCATATAATTTTCTAAAATTTTATGTTTCACCAAAAGAAAAAATTGATTTATAATAGAAATTGAAATTCACACTTTTTTCTATAACATGAAACTATTGTATCAAGATAATGTTGAAGAACGTAACAGACAACCTAAACGACTAAATATTCCCTATGATATACTTTGGCTTACAAACGTGATGCAGGTTGGTGGGTGACAGTTTAATTTTATTGAACGCAACTGTTTCTGTCAAAATAATATTTTAAAATTTGTAGCAGGTTTCGCTATGTACTTCATCATAATTAGTGTTCTAGATGAAAAAAAAATCCCTTTACACAGAGCCTTTATTGATTTAATGCTGTCAGTCATGTATTCTCGTAAGTCCCCGCAGAAATAGTTAATTTAAGACGAAAAATATCGTTGACAGTTCTTGTCATTCTGTACGTATGCCCTGAAAGGTTGTAGAACCGAAACAATTATTGTATTTATATACGCAGGTATCTTGTTATCACATAGAAACCCTACTCGCGATAAATCTCCGCTCCTCAATTCTAAATTTCAACAGTCTATGAGAACGAAAACTGAATGTTTGAGAACTATTAAGGTATACGCTGGTTCTCAGTTTTTATCTGACCCCACCGATTTCATTGTATTCTTTTTATTGTACTGACGAAATTACCTAGAAGGAACGTCCACGTGCAAGGTAGGACGTCATCTTGTACGTGCTACTACAACAAACTTAACACGTTATGCAGAATCGCATTTTTCTTATACTTCTTTCACGTCCACACCTCAATGAAGAAAACGTATTTTCTTATACGACCGACCGCACATATTTTTTTTAAACATCACTTTACGTGTCAATTCTAACAAGAAAAAACTGATAAGTTTTGCCATATTTCTTGCAACTCAAAACGAGAAGCCTCCACCCCCCCATAAAACCAATATTTGTTCTTTCCTCTTCCCCGAGATTTTGGCTGCCATGCCATGTAGCGTCTACGTAATTTTTGATTTATATTACATAAGAAAATATATTCAACACATTTTAACATTAATGATTTCTTAATTATAAAAGAGGCAATAAAAAGACGACAGGATTAAAAACTTAAAAGATCAGTTTTTATATTTTTCATTAGATTTGTCATCCTGTAAGATTACTTTATTTTCAACTAGCTGGGTGCATGACTAATCGTAATTAAATTCAGAGCCATCCATAATCTCGGTTGTTTTCCCTTTATTTTTATGTGACGCCCCTGCACCCCCACCCCTAAGGGCGCTCCCCTCCCAAGCCGAAAGGGGTTGTAATTATACACAAAAGTAAAAACATCCGGAGAAACACTATCAATCTTATTGACCCAGTAAAATATTTATTTAACGCAAATATTCGCCGGTTTTAAAATTTTTTGAAAATTTCCATCTCCACCCGTGTGGGTCATAGTGGTTTCTTGTCTCCAAAGTGTTTGTTTCCGGTTCGAAAGGAACATGTGTACAAAATTTGGCCAATTATAGATTTGTATGTAGAACATACACAAACAGATTTTTATTTTTTAGACTAGATAATCGTAATTTGATAATAATATAAAATCGCCAAATGACAGACAAAATGAGGTGATGATGTAAATACCATACAACGTTCTCGAAACTTTGTTCCTGGTTGTGTCACTTGTGTTTTTTAGCACCTGAAGAAAGGAACAAAAGTTTCAAGAAACGTTGGGTGGTATTTATATCACTTCATTTTGTATTTTATCTTATTATTATATTTCAAAACAGACGTATTATATTTTCATTTCAGTCGTACATTTGGTATAAAGGTATAAAGTGTGAAAAGATCGTCCAATAAATCTGAAATTTTTGTGAAGTTGTCGTGTTGGACGGGAGTTTGTCCGACGAACTGAACGAGAATTGGATTGAGATTTTCCAGTGACGATCTGAAACAGTAGCCTGTCGCGTGAAATTCTACAGACGACTTCAATAAAGTTACGCGGACTTCCTATTGATGGTGATCATATCTGGGTGAATGATATGATCGCGAAACAAAGCAACTTACTGTAAGAGTTCTTCCTCACTCTGACTCAAGAAAGCCCGCCGTGTGAAAACTAATGTTGATCTGTTTCTTCAGTACTGAAGGATTTGTTCATCAGTGTTTGTCCGTCCTAGTTAGTCCCTGAAGGAGCGTTCTACCGATGTGGCTAAAGAAAAGCGAGGAATAAACGTCCGGAAAGGAGATATATGGGAAATCGATTGCACCATCGAGCCAATCCAAGGCCACATGCTGGGTCTGTCGTCCAGCTCATGAATGTGAAAGTGGCACGAATTCTTCTCACAAATACTGGACCTATTTACAACGAATAAGTTGATGTTGTAAATTGTAATACCAATTAAACAGGCCATTAATTGTTTTAATATAATTAAATTGTTAGCGGTATGAATGCGTAAAGGCGACAATGAAGGCGGGTTTTTTCCTTTGTTTAACAATGGAGACCGCGCGCTTAGAGAACTGAGTATGCGCTTGGAGAACTGTAGTCTGGAATCGGCGATGAAAGGTGAAGTAGTCTAATATCTGCGTACGAGAGATGAAACAGTTAAAAGTCGACGGGGAGATATAATACAGTTCAGTTCACCTTGAGCAACAAACAGTAAAGTCTGCAGATATAAAGTACGAATGGCGAGATCCTGTATTTTTACATGAAAGCAAGCAAATATTTTTACGGAGAGATTAACATAATAATTTTCACACGGTGAAGCAATTGGTTGCTTCACGCTGATTGAAAAGTTTTCGCATAGAGGAGACCGGCATCCACTAGCTGACCAAAGGGGGCGGCTCATCCGAGATTCCAGATAGCAGAGGACGAGTATTTCAATCGTGTGTAGTAAAAATTTCAATGAAGTGTAGAGTCAGTGTAAAAATGACATTTTAGTGTGGTAGTTTTCAAGATACAAGAGAGAGATCTGGTACCAGACAGACATTCCGTGAGTAACAACTTTTATACAAATTTGTAAACGATAATTATAAAGGTATAGTCAGATTCCGTTCAGTTTTCGTTTCATTCAATTTTCTTTTCTCTTATCTTCATATTGTTTTAGGTTAACTTTTTATAATTGAATTGTTAATTGTCAGTTTATACATTGCTTTTGTTCTAATTATCAAACCCAGTAGTGACCCTGAGACATAGTGATCCGACGTAATTGATTGTAATGATATAAGAACTGTATTTTCATAAATGCCACGAATTAATAAATGAAAAATTAAAATATTTAAGATGAACTGGATGAAATTCGGCGTGCAAAATAGGTCTTATACAATGTAAATATATCAACAATAAATTTTAAATATAAATAAATTTTCGTTAATTGATTCATTAAGTAACCCTAACAGGGTGATTATTACATATATGGCTTCTCCAACGTGGGGCAAATTAATCGTTAACCTATTTATTTATTACAAAATATTATCAATTGTTACGTCAAAATAACATCCTCATCAATTCAAATAACAGCACATAGAAATCTGTACCACAAAAATTTAGTCCTGAATTACATGGAATGTTAAAGTCTAGCTGTAAAACTTTTTTTCAGTGGTTCAGTGCAATAAATATGTAGGGGAACCTGGGACAAAATGAGCCTCCTAAGGTGTATTCGCCTATATTATACTTAAGATTCAGAATAGTCTGAAAAACGTTACTCATATATTTTGAAGAGTTTATAGCTAGTACTGCGATTTCTTTGGAGATTTTTGAATAAAAAATTTAAAGCTGAACATATTTTCTAATACATTCCGTATAAAGGATCGTTTTGCCCCGGAAGGTGGGACAATATGGTCCCACACTTTTCAAGTGTTTAAATATGACATTTTTATATACTTTACAGATATTATAACACTATTTTTATCACACAATATTTTATAAATTTAAATTTTTACTTGCTATGGAGTTATTTCTATTGCAAAGGTCGCAAATGTATTGATCATCATCCACTCACGCACGTTGCTCATGTGAGTAGGGTTTACAAATCTGGCACATAATTCATAATTAATGCAAAAATGGATTCTGTCTCTTTTCCTAAGGGATCATTCTGCCCCATTTTGTCCCAACACGAAAATTGTGTTATGGCCATACAACGACATCTTGTTTTACTGGAAGAAGGTATGGACAAGCAACTTTAGTTAACCCTTCAGACGTCTGAAAACATGTAAATAAATAAATCTCTACTGTTTACAACAAAAAACACTAACTCAGCTTAGATAAAGACATTAACGTAACAATTTAGTATCAACTGGGAACTTAATAAATAAATTATCCACGAAATAGTAGAAACAATCACAGAAAGATGTAGGGTGATCGTTTTGCCCTGGCTTCCCCTATTCTTGTAAGTAATATTTTAATAATTTCAAGATAAAATGTTTATTAATATTTTATTTTAACGTGTTTTAACTTGTAATAAGATATATTTAACGACAATTGGCAGACTTTTTATTATTAATAAAAAATACGTTTCGGGACTCATTTGTGCCATCTTAAGGCCCTCTCACACCAGTGGGGGACTGTTGCACAGTACCGCACGGCCCTCCACACCATTTCGGGAAGGGTAATTCATTTTCTAGACGCATTCCAGCGAACACAGCAGTTTCACTAAATAATTAAGTATTTTTAATACTTTTGAATAAAGATTTTTAATTTAAGTTAACATCAATAATGTTTTCAGATGAAGAAGATGCGCTAATTTTACTAGTTCTAGCCGAAGACGTAAAACGTGCTAAGTTATTAGAATAATACGAAACAAGGAAATTATTTCCCCCGCTGCATCCTGTTTCCTAAGTATTTTTATATCTTTCGGAAAAGAAGAATATGGATTCACAAAATTAATTCTAAACGTAAAACATTTTGTGAATATCACACCTTAATGCCAGAGCTACGTACGTAGAGATGTTGCAAGATTTTAATATTTATTTCAGAATGACATCTCATTGTTTTGGTGCAATTTGCAATTGAATTAAGAATAACATAAAAAAGCAATACACGAACTAGCGTGAACCAATATCTCCAGAAGAACGAGTTGCAATTGCTTTGAGGTTTATATGCTATAACATATAACGAGTGTGAACGTTTTAGAATAGTTAATTTAATGTATTATTAAGATTTTCTATGGCGGTTTGTACCGAAACAGTGGGCAAGAGCGCAGCAAGCCACGTGCGGGACGCGGGAAATCCCGTGCAATTTGCTAACCTTCACTGGGAAGCAGCAAGCGGCGGGAAAGTTCGTACAGGTCGTATAGGTCTTATATGCCCAGATCCCGCAATGAAAACACGTCCCGCACCTTTCCCGCAGTCCCGCACTGCTCGTGCTGTCTCCTCTGGGAGCATCTCTTTAGCGCAACTCGCGAGGTCGGACTCTTTAAGTCCCACTACGCGATAAGGACCGACTAGGCTCCCTTATTGAGTCCCTTATTTCACCGCCCTAAAAAACCTCTAGGTGAAATGGATCTCGATACGTGTATCCCTCTGCGCGTTGTTTTTCCTGCTCTAGAACCCCGGTTCGAGATCCATTTCACCTAGGGGTTTTAGGGCGGTGAAAATTCTCCACTACCCATCTGAAACCTCCCTGGGAAAGAAACCACCGGTAAAGGTTTTTCCTCTGAGGGTCGGACTGCCTATGCAAACTAGTCAAGTAGCATCGTATCTTCACACATGACCTGATGAGGAGGAAGAGGTCATGGGTTCATGGAAGAAAGGAGCACGCTATTATATTGAAGTTCCTGTAAAGCCGACAAGGCATAGACGAGGTTATAAAACTAAATGACTAAAAAAAAGGTCCCGCACTGCTGTGAGAGGGCATTTAAGACCGCAGTAAAAGTTTTGTCTTAAAGTTGTGTATAAGAAGTAAAAGAACTGATATCAACAAGTTTGATGTTCCGTAACCCTGGAAACCAAAGACGTTTTCTTCATAGCTTTACTGAGGAAACAAGACAAACCTTTCATGTTAATTTTTTAATAATAACAATTTGGATAATTGGTCATTAAATATATCTTATTGTGATTGTTTATTACCGTAAACAGTCTTATAAGAAGAATATAAGGCGTACATTGAAAATCAAACTATGATAAATAGTCGACAGTGACAGAAATTGGCCCTGAATCCACGCAAACCTCAAACGACTAATTTGAAATAAAAATACTCCTTAAATTTATTGAGACAGCCCGGACTTTCACTTTAATGGTTTGACGACATTAAAAATAGAATAACGAGAGGGATAATTTTTTTTTTTTTTGGGGGGGGGGTAGACAGACTATGTATAGGGTAATCCACATAGTGGCAACTCCCCTCTTATAGCATAAGAAAGGGATTTGAAAGGGGGGATGCGGAATGGTGGAGGAAGGTAGCCAAGGGTAACTAGGGCCCCCGGGCTATGGTTTAAGGATCCTACCCGGCATTCGCCTGAAAGTAATGCAGGACAAACCCTAGAAAAACCTGCATCAGATAGGTCGGGCATTTGGTACTTGTCCCACGCCCTTCCGATGGCGGGAGAGGGGTTTGCTGTGGGGTCGCAGCTTGTCCCTCGCCATGCCTTGGCCAGTTTAGGAGGCAGCTGGCCGACTATTCCAATAGGAATAGCGGACAACTCTTACCGTATGCCCAAGGTCTTCGACCCCGGAACATACACCTCTCATAACAGGCCGAGGTGCCTCGGCATATGGGAACTTTAGTTCAAAAAAACCCCGAGAGTTGTGAAAGCATCCCCAAAGGTAGCCTCCGCCAGAGAGTCGAGAGGGATAATAACAATGTCCTTTCTTATTCAGCAACATTTCTAAAACAACTGCTGTGTACGCTTGGAGCGAATCTGACGGTACTTGTAGTTAGACTTGAATTCCAGAGGCTAGCCTTCATTGCGCGGAGGTAAACCTAAATTGTGAATGGAAGGTTAACGGCATGGAAATACGCAATAAACTGTCAATCAGGAGGTAGGCTACAGGTTGTGAAGGTCTAACGTTGCATCAGATAGTTGACATTATTGAGAAGACAATCGCGCTTCCGTACGAGTTTGACTTGTCTTCAGGTCGCAATACTAAATACAAAAAATATCATTACTCTATGTTTAAACAACACGTGAACACATAAGAATAATCCCAGTATTATTTAATGAAAAAAACTAATTATGCACGTAACTTGAAAGCTGATCTTGAGGATTAAAGCTTCTAATATTAATATGCTAGCTGAGTGCGCGGCGTTGCCCAGGTATTTATTTAAATTAACCTGAAGTAGGAATTTATTCGACACTAACCTCTAAGAAACATTTCATTTAACCAACACAACTAGCGCCAGTGTTATAAATTTTACCCATGTACGGATACTCTCCCCGACCTAACCCTTAGGCATCTAGCTTCAAATAAACCACGACGATGACTGACTATTACGAGAACCCTCCTACTTCATAAAATAAAAGTGTCAAAAACCCCGACAAATTTAAACAGTAAAAAGTAATCTATAACTAAATGAAGTGTAAAACTATTCCAGACACCTTAAAGGAGTAAATAAATTCAACCGTTACCTCAATAGAGGGAACAATATGAATATAAAAAATTTACCTGGTAACTTAAGAGGGACAAAACTACTCTGGGTAACCTTTTCTCACCCCCATCCACCTCCATGAAGAGGAACATAAAATTTCATCAACAACCATAATTAATGCAAGAATTAAACTCAGCGACTCCTATAACTCCGGAATCGACAATAATATCGGTCTTTTTTGCATTATTTTTTATGTAAACCCCTTCCACCACCGCTAGTACTGTAAGGGTGCTTCTCTCCCTTGCCTTTTGGAGTTGAAATTAGACACATAAAAATTCTACAATGACACTATCAAATTAAGCGACCCGGGAACATTTTATTCGACGCTAATAATGGGCGTTTACGAATGTTCCACCCCACTCCTAGAGACGGTAGGTGTGTCTTGACCCCTCAGTGTTTGTTCCTGGATCGTAAGTAACATGTGTATAAAGTTTGATAGAAATTGGTCCACATTTAAGATTGCAAACGGAAATTTGTTTTAACCCCTTACACGTCCACACTTGAAGAGGGATGATCTACAACTTAAGTGACAAAGTGAATGTCAGAATTAAACTCATTGAATTCTATAACCCTCGATTTGACACCAATGTCGGTTGTTTCGCGTTATTTTTATGTAACGTCCCTCCACTCCGTCCCTTAAGGTGCTTTAAGGGGTTGAAATTATACAGTAAATACATCTGGATAGAAAGTATGACGTATAACGCGAAAAGTAATTAATAGACTCTATTATCGGTCGTTTTTGCATGTTTTTATATTACATCCCCGTTCTCCCCTTCGGAGTTTCCTGACGCTTGGAAAACCCGACAGAAACCTTCGTGGACGTGCGTACAACAACTCACCAAAGTTTCATCAAATCGGATTAATTGATTAGGAGTGGATAGCGGACTCACATACAGACAGGTACTCGTTTTTATATATAGAGGGATATAGGCCTATACAAGCGAGTAAGGATGTGGCAAAATATAACTAAAACAATTTATATAGAAAGAAAAGAGCGAATGTGGGAGGCTGAAATTGAAATTTATTTAGGACACGAGTAAGTTTAAATTATCGACGGTGTTAGAATCTATAACGGATGACTTAGGGGTGCCGCGAAATCAGAGATATGATAGCAGGCCAAATTTCAGAAATAATACGCTAATACGATTTCATTATTATACCCAAAAATAAAATCAACAATATAAAGTCTTAAAAAAATCATCAACAATAAATTAAAATAAAAAATGTATTAAGCCAATTTCTTCAATTCCCTAAATGCTTTATTGAAGTCTCCTTATAAGCTACCTACTTAAAATTTGATTTCAATTGAATAGAGATTTTACTGAGTAATATGTAATCAAATTAGTTTCCATAATTCTGAGATGAAACCTTACTGACATGACGAAATGAGAGATGTCTCAATTTTGAGTGTCTGATACAAATAATTTTGGAATTGGACTCGTCAGTGACGTAGTTTTATACTTCATATATAGAACCTGACTTAAATCGGACTGATATACGCGGAATTTGATTCAATTTGACAGGTACCCTCAATTAAAAATTGCGGCTACAATTAATTAACAGAGCAATTGGTATACTAATGTTCGTATTCAGTTCGGTCCTCATACCAAAAATATTAATGATCGTAACTGGAATCATGCTTATATTTTATTCAGTTTTTTAAGTAACATTGATTAGAACGTCAATCAGAAACAAATTGGATAAACACAAAGTTGGCCCTAGTAGGCACAAACGATGATTCGTAGTGTTAATTCATATATTATAAAATCTCACAATTATTGGATTGTTGCTATAATGTGAAGTAAACGAGTGTCGGTGTTGCGTGAAAAGTGGATAAAATATCATTATTAAACTACTATTGGTCATTTACCGGGTGTTAACTATATCTACAAAAATGACATATATACAAATATATGGGTAACATAAACCGACTGTCTTTGTAAAGATTATTATTATTATTATTTACCTGAAAAGAAACAAAAAAAACACGAACACCCCTCTTATTTCTTTTTACTGCACTTCATATTTTTATTTGATTTTTCTTTTCTCATAAAGCACTTCACTTCACTGCTTACTACGGTGACCAGTTAAAACTTAATAAGTGTAAAACAAAAACAAATATATTGTAAAAAACTTCTTTTATTTAAAACAGGTTAAAATGGGCCACACGTTGAGAACACTAATTTATAATATTTACTTTCTATACTTAAATGTTGGGCGCCAATTTGTAATAATCACAAATAATACTACCAGTTTAAACAAACAATTATTATTTATTAAGACACAATTTACACAAATAATCTAATGAAATTTTACAACAATTATTAATTAATGTTATATAATGAAATTTTATCTTTCTCAGGGTCGTTTACTGGGCCTTTAACAAAACGAATACTTGTTAAACAACTTTTACAATTAAATAAAGAAAAACATACAATAAGCAAATTTGAATTCTGAAATCTGACGATTATACCTTTACTTAAAAGTTTACAACTATGAATACTGTAAAAATGAACTTACAATCTCTCTGTTACTTCATGTAATTTGGATCACTCGCATACTTGCACGCGCTCACTTCATACAGGCCACAAAGAGCACCAAGTCGCGCTCACACTTTACACTTCCACAGCCATCTCACCACAATGACCTTACTCTCACGAAGAATTCCTCCAAACAATTCCCTGATTTATCTCGGCCACCTAACTTGGCCACAACCGATGACCGTTGCTAATCAACTGATGAATGACCGAAACTACTATTTATTTCGGCCACCTAACTTGACCCACAATCCGGCCCCGAGGACCTACATCAACGCTCTCTCCTGACGACTGACTGATGATCTCCTCTTACGACGCACTTTACAACGAAGCCGTGTGCACTTCTCCCCACACTCTCGTCTAATTTGCCATCTGTCTCCCAATTATCCTCCTTTACCTCGTCGCTGTTTATCACTCGTGTCCCTTCTCCCGCTGTTAATTCGAGTCTAAACTACGCATCGGGACCGCATTTTCACACTTCCCTACAAAATTCAGACATACCAAGAGAGAGTTCGGGTGCACTTACGCTTCCCTCCCCCTCCCCCTGAGTTTGGTTGCACTCAAGAGTTCGTGTGCAAATCTGCTCACGACACTACAGCTGGGCGTAAACACATTTAACTCACCCTCCTTTAATTTACCATCTGTCGCTCAATTAAGCCATCATTATCTCCTTATGTCTACCCTGCGTCCGTTCTGTTGTTCACCACGCGAGTCCAAATATTTGTTTATTATTAAAGATTTCTTTTAATTATTACAATATGTAATACCGTATGATTATTGTGCCTGGAAGTCCCCGTTAGTTGTTTCAATTTTCGAAGGAGGTGAGAAAGCCTGATTTTCAAATTGTAGACCGGTTGGGCTTATCTCAATGATCTGTAAAATCGCGGAGAGAATTTATGGGACTATATCCGAAGAGAAGTGGAATTGAAAGAGTGGTTCTACACAGGACTACATGGATTTAGGCAAGATTTTTCGTTTGAAAGTCAACTGATCACTTTATTCCAAAAACTATCCTTTGAAATAGTCAAAGGTGGGAGAAAAATGCTATCGTCATAGATTTCGCTAAAGAATTTGACGTCGTTACACATGACATTTTTAAAGAAAAACTAGACAAGACAGGCTTCGACAGGCGGGTTGTGCTTTGGGTCAAGGAATTTCTCAACGGGCAAACTCGAAGGGTAAATATTGGTAGACAGTTGTCAAAATGTAACTTCTGGGGTGCCTCAAGGTTCAGTAATCGGGCCTTTATTGTTCCTGAAATTTATTAATGATCTACCATTTAAAATCGGTTCCAATATTAGAATTTTTGATGATGAATGTTTCCTCCATAGAAAAATCAATACAGTTTCGGATGAATGCGATTTACAAAACGACTTAGTTGCACTAAATAGATGAGCGGAAGCAAATAAAATGAAGATAAATAGTGAAAAAAAATCAATTACATTCAATAAATATCGTGCAAATATACGATTGGATTATAATTTAAATGTGGGGAAAATACCTCAAGTAAACAGCTGCAAATATTTAGGTATAATTTTGAACTCAAATCGAGGCTGGGAAGAACAAGAAAAACCTGTGACTCTAAAAGCCTGGAAATCCTCACATTTTGTAATGACATCAGCCAATTTTAAGTAAGAAAAAAGGATTTATTAATTAAATTAACAACGTTAATTTATAGTTTAGTTTTGTAGATATAAACATAGTTTATAGTTTAATAGATAAAGGTGTTAAATTATCACATATAAAGTATCATATTGATAACTTAATGAAAGTCAAGAAAATTCTTTTACTTAATTCATATCCCCTTAAATTTATCAATAAGTAGCCTCCATTAGATTAATTATAATAAAACATAAAAATAATAATTTATATATTAAAATTGACAAATAAAAGTTATTTTATTTGCTTACAACACAAATTAATTGTACTTCTAGAAAAGCATGGTGTCCAAATTATTTTTAAGGCTCATAACTATTACAACACAGTAAAAAATATTAAGGACAAAATCGCAAATTTAGATAAGCATAATGTAATTTATAAAATTAATTGTTTGTATTGTCAAGCCACATATATGGGCCAAACCAAGCGCTCATTAAAAACTAGGTTAAAAGAACATAAAAATAATATAAATAGTAGTATTCAAAATTATTATGTTTTGTCTAAATATATTTATTTCAATAATCACAAATTAGATTCGTGTAAAGTATCAATTTTGGACGAGTAAGCGAGCTACTTTTCGAGGTTAATGAGTGGAATGTTCAGACCCTATAAAACAGCTATTAACATAAAAAAATGATATTAACAATTTGAATAAAAATTATAACTTTGTAATGTTTCATTTATATATTGTTATAATTTCAAATTCTAAAATGTTTCCATTGTAAACCGCACCCAATAATGTAAATTAATTTTTACGGTCGTTTTCGTTTTAAATTGTACATTGTACAGTCAGTCACCTGTCTAAAAAAATTTTGCAAGTCTAACAAAATTTATATTATTTGTTTTCTGCTAAATGTTTCTTAAAAATGTTATTGTAATATTTTTAGTTGTTTTAAACTTGAACCTGATGAGGTCGCAAAATAAGTGAACAAACGTTAATATAATTAATAATTTTTTTCTGACTTAAAATTGGCTGATTTATATTCATTCATAAGTGAAGTGAATTGTATTTTTATCATTATTTTCCCCCTCAAAATAAATTTATGCCTGTAATTTTTTACGAGTGCAGGTAATTGTGTCGCTCTAGGCTCTTCTTAGCACCTGAAGAAAGGTTCAAGGATCCTAGTGAGTGGTATTTATATTATCCCTTATTGGTCTTATTTGGCTATCTTATTATTAAATAAAGGTCTACTTACCAGCTCAGTATTATTGTGCCAATATCGATTTTGTTCAATATATTGATATTGATGGATATGTTGTAAGAATTGATCAAAAAAATAGTGAATAAAATGAAAAATATTATATTTTACCTACTGACGTTATGTCAGTATTATTGTGTGTGTTAGGGGTATATTGCGCAATATCAGTCATAACTGTATATCAGTTGTGAAACAAATGGAACTAAATTCTGAAATAGTTGTTCATCCTTTCGCAAATTGCTCTGTAATCATGCGTGTAATCATTGAGTTTTCGGAGTAGTTCGCCATTACCCTTACTCTAACGCTTTTCCAAGCACCTCTTGACTAACACTTTTGTCTTCTTCTTTTATCTTTTTCACTGCCACAGTCAACTAAATTAGAATATTCCCTTAGTGAGAAACTTCCGCCGTTGTAGAAAGCAAGATCAAAACTGACATAATATTGACCAATATTCTTGCCACGTCTGAAGGATGTTTCAGTTTGTCTTCTTCAATAATATTGTTCGTGTAACGTAAGTTTTCGTCTCGCTGTCAGCTAGGGAGATGTTTCCATCTTAGTGACAACCCAGCAATTTTATTGGAAACCACACGGAATGATCCAGAAACTAATACTTTGCTTGCCCGGTGTAGCGATACAACACGATTTTTTTTTTATTTTTTTATATTTTATTAATAACTATTTACGATCTGCTGAAAACAAAATCGGTAGAAATACTATCAATGACATTGACATCGTAAAATATCTATTTCTCGCAAATATCGGCCATTATACATTTCTGAAAATTTATACCCCCGCCCAGAACCTACCACCCCCAGTCACTTTCCCAATGGTTGTCATAAATAAACTCAGTGACATCCATAACTTGAATTTGACTCCAATCTGGGATTTATTTTCTTGTAACGCCCCTCAAACCCCCACCCCAAAGTGTGATCTTTCACGTCCTCAAGAGATTTAAATTAAAAACATAATCGGTAGAAATATTATCAGTACATTGGCCTCGATAAATATTCATTCCTTTCAAAAATGGACCGTTAAACATGTTTTACAATTAACACTCCCGCCAACCCTTCCTTGGGGGAGTTAAACGATGAGTTGAATAAAATAATTAAACTCATTGACATACATGACCGTGAGTTCGACTCCAATTTCGAATGTTTTTGCATCATTATATTGTAATTACACTCCACCCCCACCCTTAAGGGGAGCTCCATTCCCAATCCCAAAAGGGGTTGAAATTATACGCGGAGAAAATGTAGAGAAATTTTATTAATCAAATTGATCCAGAAATATATTTAATAACGACCGATCAACATTTTTTTTAAAAATTCACCCTACTCCTCCCATCTCAGTCCACCCCTCACGCGTTGTCCAGAATGTCATAAATAAATTCAGCGACATCCTCCGATTTGACGCGTTTTTTTCTAGTCAGTCCCCTCTACCGCCATGCATGGCCTTTAAGCCGAAAGAGGGGTTCAATTTTTACACACACAACTTGGGTAGAATTACTTTAAATCAAATTAACCCTGAAAATATTATTCACCTCTAATATCGGTCGTGATTTCATGTTTCAATATTTCCACTCCCGTCAAACACCACTCCTCGGGAGTTACATGACAAATTAAATGTCATAATTAAACTCAGTGACATTAATAACACTGTATCTCGGTTTTATTCGCGTTATTTATTTTTAACGCCCGTCGACCCTCACCCGTAATGTGAGCACCCTCTCAATCCCAAAAGGGTTTCAAATTAAACTCAGAGAACGTGTAGTGAAATTTTAATAATCTCATTGTTTCAGAAAAATATGTAACCGTCGAAAAATTCAACCGCTTAACTTACTTTAAAATTTATATTCCCCACTCACCTCCACACAACCCCAGTCCAGCCCAAACCCGCGCGTTGCTCAAATTGTCATAAACGAACACAGTGGCATTAAGTACGTTCCACTTACTCGAATGTTGGTTGTTTTCGAGATATTTTCTTGTAACACAAGTCCACCCCACCCCCTAAGCGTTCTGCAGCCTCATGTCGCAAGAGGTTGAAATTATATTGACATAAAATGGGTATAAATACTATAAATCTAATTAACCCTGGAAAAAAATTATTTACCGCAAATATAGACCTTTTAACATGTTTGAAAATTTCCAACCCCATCCTCTCCCGCCGCTGGGGGTTAAGTGAGCAATTGAATATCATTATTACATTTTGCGACACCCAGAAACCTGAGTTTGACTGCAATATTTGTTTTTCTAGCGTTATTTCTTTGTAATGCCCGTCCACCCTCACCCCTAAGAGTGCTCCTTTTCCATTGTGTAAGGGGTTGAAACTATACACAAATAACATCGGTTAAATTACTATTTCTTCGATTCCAAAAATATTTATCTGCCTTAATATCTGCTGTTTTAGCATGTTTCAATGTTTCTAGCTCCTCTCGTAAGTGTGCTTCCCTCAATTGCCGAAAAAGGTTAACAACATCGGTAGATACATTGTCAATGTTACTGACCTCGACAAATAATTATTTAATGCAAATATCGACCGTTAAACATGTTAGAAAAATTCCACCCCCGTCCACCCCATCCACCCAAACCCTTGGGGTTAAAAGGCCAATTGAATGTCATAATTGAACACGGCGATATCCATTACCTTTGGTTTGACTCCAATCTCGGTTGTATTCGCGTTATTTTCTTGTAATACCCCTCCACCCCTAACCCTACGGTGCTCCTTTCCCATTCCGTAAGAGGTTGAAATTTTACTGACATACATTGGTACAAACATTATTAATCACTTTTCCCCAGAAAATAATTATCCGACTCAAATATCAGCCGTGTTAGCATGTTTAAAGTTAACCACCCCATCTACTCCTGCTTGAGACACTAAACAACAACTTGAATATCATAATTAAACTCACTGACAACAATAACCCTGGATTTGAGTCCAATCTCGATTGTGTTTGCACTATTTTTATAAAAACCTACTCCACCCCCACCCTTAAGGGTGCTCCTCCCAAACCACGAAAGAGGTTAATATTAAATATATGGAACATTTGAACACATTTTATAAATATCAGTGAACCAGAAAAATATTCATTCGACGCAAATATCGATTGCTTATTATGTTTGAAAATTTCAACCCCCGTCCACCATTGCTCCTGGCGGTTAAAACACCAATTGATTGTCTTAATTAAACTCAGCGCCATCCATAATAATTGATTTGACTCTAATATTGGTTGTATTCGCATTATTTTCTTGTAACGCTCGTTCACCCAAATCCTTAAGGGAGCTTCCCTCCCTAGCCCAAAAGGGTTTGAAATTATACACAGAGAACATGTAGGGAAATTTCATGAATATCATTGTTCCAGAAATATATTTATTTGATACAAAATACGGCTGGTTAACTTATTTTAAAAGTTCTACCCTCCGCCCAACCCTTCCTACTCAACCCTACAATCGCGCGTTCCCCAGATTGTGATAAATGAACTCAGCGACATTCATTACCTTTGAGTTGACTCGAATCTCGGTATTTTTAGCGTTATTTACTTGTAACCTCCCTCCACCGCCACCCCTTAATGTTCTCAACCCACGTGCCAGAATGGATTAAAATTAATAAAAAATCACATGAGTAGAAATACTATAAATCTAATTAACCCTGAAAAATATTTATGCAACGCAAATATCGGACATTTTAGCATGTTTGAAGATTTCCACCACCGTCCAATCATGCTCCTGGGGGTGGTAGGCGTGTTACACCCGCACAATATTTGTTTCCCTGTCGCAAAGAACACGTGTACCAAATTTGGTGAAAATGCTTCGAGGGTGTAGATTTGTAAGCGGAACATAACCATATTCATACCCACATGTATACGCACATACATACCGCATAAGGCAATTTTATATAATAGAAGCTATATATATATATATATATATATATATATATATATATATATATATATATATACATATATATAGCTTATTTTTAGCTAGTTTTAAATTGTGTATATATATATATATATATATATATATATATATATATATATACTATTTAAAACAATTACTAAATTTGTAGATATATAATTTTTCCGTCTGAAAATAAACTATTTGGTGGTTTTAGCAATCTGCAGTTGGCAGCATTGTATAAAATTAGTGCAAAACATTACGAAATACGTTTTCTTCAATAGAAAAATATCAATTTTGAACATTTATGTATTGTTTTTATCATAATTCTATGTATCTTCCAGTGCGTATTGCAAGATATAATTTGGCAAGATATAATATTGGTCCCTGATCCCGTGAAATATTCCATGTCAAAAGTCAAGTTATTTAAAAGAAAATTAATGCAATGGATTGTATAACCTTTCATAATAAATTACGATTATCACTCGATGTGGTATTGGTAGATTTAATTATACTTATTATTCAATCAAAATATTTTTGCTCAGCTTCATTTCTCAGAAATTGAACATCTATAACGTCGTTCCCAAAAATGGAAAACAAATTCTGCTATCCTAACCTAAAATTTTTGTTTCACGACACAAATTTCACGCAATAATTTGTTTACATTTATACAAATTTATAGAAATACGTTGCGTAAAGTAAAATTAATTGTACTTTTAGTTCAATATAAATGTTCCTATTTCTGTACATACCTTTTACTGAGAGGGCATTAATTGAATAACGACATTAAAAACTTTCGGAGTTCCGTACGTCATTTTGAATACTTTTATAATTACAAACATATAATTCAGCAGTCGTACCTTAGACAAATCTTATTATTTTCTGATATATTATACAGGATACAATAATACGTTATATTTAAAATTTTATAAATCTCGACCGACCCACATTTGAATGTATTATAAGGCGCCATATTGGCGTTATTAAAGATGGAGAATATTTCCAAATTAACTTTGCGCAAGGATGGTAAAGTATTTTGTATTGTTTTTTATTACTATTTGATGGAGTATTACTGAAAAAATTTTACTTTTTATTCAATCAAAATATTTCTGCTTTATTTCATTACGAAATACAGAACTATATTTTTATGATGCGTCAATGTCTTGAAAATTCGTAATTTATTTCAATTATAATTATTTCCACGTTTATTTTAGGGGTTTCTCACCCCCACAGTAACGGCTCTCGATTTTGGCAGAATATATATACCAATTTTTGTTGAATTTTGTCCAGGCGATAAAATTTGTATAAGGAACATACAAATATACAAACAAACACTCTGCTTTATTTATTAGATTGTAGTCTTTTCTTCCATATGTGAGTCTTCCATGTGAGGCCCTTGTCGAGATGCAGGTATTTTGTCAGACTGTGGTACCGGCTGTCCATTGAGCATTAATGGTGGGCATATTCCCCGTCGTTTGGTAAAAGTGACGTGTACCGATTTTGTTTCATTTATTTTTGTGCGTCATCTTTATAGCCAATCATGGATGTTATTGAGGCCATTTTGTAGTTGCATGGATGCACTGACTGGATCATCCTCTGAGACTAATATCACAGTATCATCTGCATATGTAGCTCTAACGCATGTTGGTAGGTCAGCTGTGTATAGTAGATATAAGATCGGCCCCAGGACGCTGCCTTGGGGCACTCCAGAATTTATAGGGTTGAGGTCGGTTAGTGCATCTTCGTACTTTACTTGGAATAGTCTGCCATGCAAATATGATTTGGTAGAGGTTGTCCGGTAGCCACTTCTTTAGCTTATATAGTAGCCAGTTGTGCCAAACTGACGTCGATAAATACTGCACTAAAGTACTTTTTTGCCTCGAAGGATGTGTTAATAATGTCCACCACACGGTGAACCTGTTCTACAGTAGAGTGTGCAGCCCTGAAGCCGAACTGGTGATCAGGAATGAGATGTTTGTCTTCTATGATACGGATTATCCTTTTGAGTAACAGTCTTTCAAATAGTTTAGAGGTAACAGGTAGTAAGCTTATAGGTCTATATAGCATTAGTGTCTGGAATTTTTCTACAGCTAGCTCGATGTCGTTTGCCGTTTTTAGCTCAACGATAAGTGAGATGTTTTTGTCTAATATCTCAAGGAAGCCTGCGAGAGGATTCTCTCGCAGGTAAACCTTCCCAAAGAGCTCTGGCGGGGGCTACGTTTGGGGATGTCTTCACAACTCTCTGGTTTTTTTGAATAAAGGTTCCCACATCTCGAGACACCTCGGTCTGTTTTGAGAGGTGTATGTTCCGGGGTCGCAGACCTTGGGCATACGGTAAGAGTTGTCCGCTATTCCTATTGGAATAGTCGGCCAGCTGCCTCCTAAACTGGCCAAGGCATGGCGAGGGGTAAGCTGCGACCCCACAGCAAACCTCTCTCCCGCCATCGGACGGGCGTGGGTCAAGTACCAAATGCCCGACCTACCTGATGCAGGTTTTTATAGGGTTTGTCCTGATTTACTTTTAGGCGAATGCTGGGTAGGATCCTTAAACTATAGCCCGGGGGCCCTAGTTAACCCTTGGCTACCTTTCTCTACTCTTCCGCATCCCCCCTTTCAAATGCCTTTCCTATGCTATAAGAGGGGAGTTTCCTTTATGTGGATTACCCTATACATAGCCTGTCTACACAAAAATAAAGGTCTAATATCTCTCTAAAATTGTCCCAGTCCGTTAGTTGGTTGTATAGTTGCGGTGGTCTGTTTCTGTCGATTATGTTTGTACTTATGGTTAGGAGTACAGGTGAGTGATCAGACGAAAGATCATGTAGTTCTTCGAGTTTTGTGTGTGCTTGGCTAATTCCCTTAGTTACGAAGAAATCTTATTAGTCTGGGAGTTTTGACTGGTCTGTTGGCCAGTAAATTGGTTTTCCAGTGGATGCGAAATCTAAGCGATTTGTTTGGATGCTGTTTTCTAGGGCTCTGCCTCTTGGCGTGTAAAGTCTTGAACCCCAGAGTTGGCTTTTGGCATTGTAGTCTCCGCCTGATATAAATCTTGTGCCTAGTGTGCTGAAGTACATATCAAATCCTTCTTTGTTCGCTCTATAGCGTGGTGGACAATACGTCGCTGATATTGCTAGTGTTTCATGCCAGTCTTCCACTACTACACTCATGGCTTGTAGAAAGTCTTTGCTAAATTTATCCAGCTCGTAGTGTTTTATGTTTTGTCTGATAATTATTGCAGTTTCGCCTCTTGCGTGGCCGTTCGGGTGTTGTGTATCATTGGTTATGTAGCCTGGTATTTTGAAGTAGGTTCGAACAGTAAAATGCGCTTCGGAAACTAGTAGTAAGTCAATGTGGTTTGTGTTCATGAATGCTTCTACTTTCTGACGATGTTGTGTCAGGCCAGTTGCGTTCCATGTAGCGATCTTATATTGAGCCATTCTTGTTCGTAGTTTGTTGTCTAAGTGCTGCAAGTTCATTACTGAGTGTCTCTATGGTTCTTCTCATTTCTCTGGTTTCACTTAGGAGATCCATTATGACGTTATTTTGGTTCGTAATGGTTTCCTGCATGAATTGGAGTCTCTTTCTTGATTGATGAAAGTGCTATTTTGCTCGGTGCAGAGTGCTTGCTTATATGACCCTAGCTCCAGTGGTCATACTTTGTGATTGGCAGTTGCTTTTGACGCCACAAGTGGCTGGTTATTAGCGTGCCTCAGTGATGGAAAGTCTGATGGCGTTAATGCAAATCTTTGTACGATTTGTGGCTGTTGCATATCTGTTCTCAATTTTGAATTTATGTTACGTCTATTTAGTATTTCGATGAACACTTGGCAGCCTTTATAATTGTCTGGATGATCGCCTTTACATAATGCACATTTTGTTGTTGGAGTGTTATTTGTAGGGCAGTTCCTAGTGACATGGATCGCTCCGCATTTAATACGAGGGTGAATCAAACATAAACAAGACTTATTTTTTAAATATTTATTTTGATTTTAAACGCACAAAGAATCATAGTTTATTTTTCTACATAATCTCCTGATTTATAAACACATTTTTCCCAGCGTATAGGTAATTTTTTAATTCCTTCCACGTAAAAAGAGTCAGGTCGTGTTTGCAGCCAATTGCGAACATATGCATTATCGCTGTGGAATTTTTGCCCTCCCAAAGCTTCCTTGAGAGGACCAAAGACATGGAAGTCGCAGAGTGACAGGTCTGGACTGTATGGAGGGTGTTCCAGTGTCTCCCAACCCAGTTGCTCCAATTTTTGTACGGTCAGGGCTGCTGTATGGGGGCGAGCATTGTCATGGAGGAGAATCACTTTTCTCATCGGAAGGTCTCGTCTTTTGCGGCGATATGCAAGTCTGACCTCAGTCAAAATTTGGCAGTAGTATGACGCATTAATTGTTCTGCGCTCATGCAAAAAATGAAGGTGCAGCAGGCCACGCTGGTAAAAAAAAACGGTAGCCAAAACCTTGCCAGCCGATAATCGTGACTTGGCTTTCACTGGTCCGGTTTCTCCTTTCT
This sequence comes from Zhengitettix transpicula, assembly GCA_037074705.1. NCBI lineage: Eukaryota > Metazoa > Arthropoda > Insecta > Orthoptera > Tetrigidae > Zhengitettix > Zhengitettix transpicula. The sequence continues at coordinate 202,266,060 of CM073591.1, read as the reverse complement.
TCCTCCACTCCATACTCGCTTGTTTCGTCTCAGGGGTGTAGTGATGCACCCACGTTTCATCACAGGTGACAATGTGAGAAAGAAATGGGTCTCCTTCTTCCCGAAATCGTGCAAGAAGACGCTCACACACATGAAAACGATTCAGTTTCTGGTCAACTGTGAGAAGGCGAGGAACCCACCTGGCACACACCTTGCGATACCCTAGCTCCTCTGAGAGTATAGAGTAAGTGCTCCCATAACTTATTCCAACCTCATTTGCAATATCCGAAGTTGTTAGACGCCTATCACCTTCAACAAGTTGACGAACACTGTCGATGTTGCCCGCTGTAATGCTGGTGCGGGGTCTGCGGTCATGGCTCTCATTTTCAACACGTTCACGGCCCTCCACGAACTGTTTATGCCAAGCAAACACTCTAGCTCGCGACAGCGTCTCTTCCCCGAACTGTGCAGTCAATCTTCTCAAGATTTCGGCCAGTTTTACACCTTCTGCAGCTAAAAACTTGATAACAATACGTTGCGCAATAGAGGGAGGTACCTCCTGCTCGGACATCGTAACGATGGACACTGAGCCAGTCTATGATGATGAGTCACGTGCTTCCCCCACTCCTGACAAACCAAGCTAACAGCCAATAACAGCGGAACGTTCTTCCATCACTATTGCGCGCGCAGGTCCAAAAGTCTCGTTTATATTTGATTCACCCTCGTACATCTAAACGGTCGCGTGCAGAAGTTGCTTGTGTGTCCATAGCATTGGCATCTCTTACATTGTGTGAGTGTGTTTTTCTTATGCGGTGGCTCCAACTGTATTTTAGCATTAACAATATATTCCATGTTGAAGATTTCTTTATTATTTTCCTTGGTCTCGAGTCTATAAAGAATAGATTTTTGTATTCTTCAGTTGACTTTATTTTACAGACTGATATGTTCTTTGGTCTGTGTCCTTTAGCTATTAGTGCTGGCTTAAGTTGATCTATGTCAGTTGTGTGGTGAAGATTCCTTATTACTATTCTGTAGCCGCGTTCTTCTTTTAGGCTGAAAGTGGCCTAGCCACTTTGTTCTCATCCAGGACTTTTTAATTTTTTTTTGTAATTTTCTATTGTAAAAATTTGTAATCTTATTTTGTTTCCGTTCATAGTTTGGTAGTAGAAATCATTTTTGGTTATGGTGCTTTCACTAGTCGTAATAAAGGGCCTATATTTATTATATGGTGATGATAAATGGCGGTGGCCTCTCAGGTTTACTTTGTTTGCATCCGTTGGTTTTTTGTTTATGTTTTCTATGGTTGCTAGTGGTTGGAATCTATTTTAAGTTTCGCTTTTCTTTCTAGTTCTGGACTGGTTGGTCCTCTTTTATTTTTTTTGCTTCGTATTTCTTGGAACTCGTTAAGCTTTATGATTTCATCTACAGGTTCCTGACATGTGTGTGTTGTATTTTCCGTATCCATGTTGAGTAAACTAGCGTACACTGGGTGTCTACTTGAAAAGCTTGTTGTTCTTCCAACATATAATTATACAACACGATGATAGTCTGTTTTGGGTTTACAAAACAGTTCCAATTATCCCTGATACAGCGGCAGTCAGCTATAGATATGCTTCACATTCAGAGGTGTTGGTATAATGACAATCTTCAAGTTATCCGCACGCAAAGACATATGACTATTACTGCTAGCGGATTTCGTGGTTTACAGTAGTGTGGGTGGTCTCCTTTTTTTTGCTCGTAATCAGCGTCTCTTTCCTCTTGTGAACAACCACTTGTAACCCAGCTGTGAAGGCACAGACAGATGGTAGCAACTGCTTCGTTAGACATTAGTGTTACCATCTCTGTGTCGCATCTGAAGACGCAATTTCACTGACGCTATATTAACCCTTTAGTGCATAATGTAGCATATACCACTGTAAACAAAAAGTAAGGTGAATTTATTTATAAAACATAAATTCTTTATTTATTCTTCCAAATCAATTTCATCCCCTTCAAAGTAATCCCTGTCCGATAAAACGCACTTTTTCCAACGCTTTTTCCAGTCCTCGAAACAGCCGGAATAGTCTTTTCCCGGTATAGCCTTCAAGACCTTCTTCGATTCGGTTTTTATCTCCTAAATCGTGTCAAAACGGCGTCCCCGCATTGGCCTTTTAAGTTTTCTGAATAGCCAGAAGTCGCACGGAGCCATATCAGGCGAATACGATGGTTGCAGAACGATATGAATCGAGTTTTTGGCAAAAAAGTCGCGAAGAACCAATGCAGTATGACATGGTGCATTATCGTGATGAAGGAACCAAGAGTTGTTCGCCCATAATTCCGGCCGTTTCAGACGAATAGCTTCACGCAAACGACGCATAACGCTCAAATAATATTCTTTGTTGACAGTTTGGCCCGGCGGAAGGAATTCATAGTGCACCACACCACGATAATCAAAGAAAACTGTCAAAATGACCTTGATTTTCGATCGACTTTTCCGTGGTCTTATCGGTCTTGCATCACCTTTTGCACGATATTCGCTGGATTGGTCGGTGGTTTCAGGGTCGTATGCGTAAATCCAAGTCTCGTCTCCAGTAATGAAGCATTTCAAGTGGTCCTGATAGTCAGACAGCAAAGTTTCACACACATCAACGCGACGCTTTTTTTTCCAAAAAATTGAGCGATTTTGGCACTAATGGAGACTTGACGCGTTTGAGACAGAAAACATTCTTCAAAATGGTTTGGGCTGAGCCAAATGATATTCCAACACTATCAGCGAGATCTCTAATCGTCCATCGACGATTTTCAAGCACCAAATCTTTGATTTTTTGGACGTGGCTCTCGTCGGTAGACGTTGATGGTCGTCCAGAGCGCGGTTCGTCGTCAACGCGTTCTCGGCCCTCTTTGAACTCGTTGTACCATTTATAAACGTTTTTTTGTGCAATAGTTTGATCACCAAAGGCCTTCCGCAACATTTTCAACGTGTCCGCACAAGAATATTCGTTCCGCAAACAAAATTTGATGCAAGTTCTTTGCTCAACAAAATCACCCATTGCAAAAATCGAAAAATTCACTTTTGGTTGTTTACAAAAACACGGGGTCGGAGATAATTAAACCTTTTAACAAACAGACGCTTGGCAAATATTATAGACAGTCCTACCAACCTAGGAAAAAAAAATTACTTGCCTTCCTAATACCCGGGAGTTTCTAATGACAATTTCACCTTACTTTTTTATCACAGTCGTATGCAACTTAACTTTTAGGAACATCCCAGAGGCGTCTGTTTGTTTCTAAAAGAGTTAATTTGTGATGCAGATATGAAATAACATGCACTTAAGGAAATGTGAAATTTTTGGTATCAGTGCACATGTTTTTGTGAGTCAACCACTTAAAGCCAGATTATTCTACCAGCAAGTCAACTTCAGAATATTTATTTTCTATGGTTATTCTCATGTTTTTCTGGGTATTATAATTGCACTAAAGTAATAATTATCCAATTCATATGAATCAGACCTAATTATATTTGTTGAATATGTGCAACATCATGAAGCAAATTGACTTTGGTCGCGTTTGATATTTGTCTGGTTATTTTTTCTGTATTGTTTTCACAAAAATTTAGTTTTAAAAAAATCATGCACCAAAGGGTTAAGGCGGAGGTCCTCAACCTTATGCCCGCAAACCGTTTTAGATGTGCCCGCTGCTCATAAAAGCCGCCGCTGCGCTGTGCGATTGTACGGCTTTTACGTTTAGGACTCGACATGAGTAGTGGGGGTAGCGGTGTGAGTAGTGGATGCCAGTTTGTGCTGTGTAAGTTAAACGTGCATTCAACGTATCCAAGTCATCATTTATTCGTAGTTACATGCTCATATTTGGTGCTTCTACTTCGATGTTTAATTTAACCCCAAAATGAGTGGTTCAAGTAAAAGAAACCGAACCTATAATTTTAACATTGATAAGGAGGAATCGTATTGTTTCGTCACTGTTAATATGTTTGTTTGTTGTGCAGCTGTAGCGTTGCAGTGGTAAAAAACACAATGTGCAACGTCACTTCAAGACAAACCATGCCACTTTTAATACCAATTATCCACTTCAATCTGAATTAAGAAGGAAGAAAATAGCTTAACTAAAATTGAATCTGTCTGCTCAACAATCTGTTTTTACTAGACCTGCCGTAAAATCTAAAAATGCCACTTTTGCTTCTTTTAAAATTTGTCACATGCTCGCAAAGAAGAAAAACCTTTCCAGGATGGTGAATTGTTAGCGTCGCATGAACATAATTGTCTAGTTGATTGCACTGATTACAGAATTACTAACTGTGAAAGGGAACGGTTGTTCGCAATTCCTAGAATGGATGCAAGATTTGATGTTTTTTGCATTATATCCGCCACGTTTTTATATCAGTCGCATTGTATTAAGAAAAAGAAAAAATAATATGTAAATTAACACAAGAATTACTCGACCCGTATAACAGACAATAACAAAAAATAAATTTGAAGTATATAATTTAAAGGTAAGTAGACGTTTCGATCAAAAGTTGCAATCTTTGTCAACTGAGACTGGCGATTTCTGTACAGAATTTTTTTAAAAACATTTGAAATTCAACGAGAATCTCATACATAAAAATATTTGACAACATTAAGTCATAATTATCCAAATGAGTCGTGCAATACTTCAACGATACAAACCTTCAATATTAAAACTTTATTTGTTCCTTCATGATATTTTCAAATTTTTAGTTTCCAGCAGAATACGCATCTATATTAAAAAAAATTAGAAATTTAATAATTCGATTTAATATTAAAATGCGCCCGATATAGAAGCTGAAATTCACAGTTTTAGGACATAATTATTATAAAAGTTCTGAAAATTAACCAAAATAATTTTGCCTAAATTCTTTTATGTGCTGTAACACATGAGCACATGCGCAGCGGCGCCACTGCTGTATTTAAAGGGGAACAGTCGGCCAGCTGCCTCAAAACCTGGTCGAACTATGGAGTCGGAAAAGCAGCGTCTCCAGAGCAAACTCCGCTTCCAGTCATCGAAAGGGCGTGGTAATTTAACCATAGAGTCTTTTTTGTTTAATTTGTGATACATTACCCCAAGCAGCAAAAACAATTTTGCGAGAATAATTATGTAGAATAATAATAATACTACAACAGCGATAGTGTTACCGAAACTTTGCGTGAAATAAACTGACCCGTAATATGCTATATTTCTAATTCCGTCTAAACAGATTGCATTAGTGATTAAATTTTAAATTCGGAAGAATTAAGATCCAAGTTGACAGACATTTGTAACACGAAAGTATTATTCCTTTAAATATATTTTAAATGAAGTTAGTTTTAGGAACAATACACGCATGTTGGCAGAATTGTGTTGGCACACTGCCGCTGAGTTTGCTTTTACGCAGAGTGCAGGGGAGGTGAAACGGAACACTGAGCGTGCGCATTTTTCATTCCATACACATTTTTTGTGCTGAGCATTAATCAGAGCCATAGGTTACTACAGGCCTTGGTTTTCCTGTTTATATTGCGGAGTTTGAAGTTTAGGAGTAATAAGTGAGTCATAATTATGTTCCTTGGTTTTCCATTGCAATTTACTTGCATTTAGCTATATAATTTTCAATTATATGATAACAATATAGTTCAGTTTGTTCGCAGAAAATGTTTACATTTTGAGTCACTACACCCATATTGTGCTTATTAATTTTTTCGTAGTTGTCGGGTCTATTGTATGGAAAGGAGATTGAAGAATATAATAATTATTGTAAAAGGGAAAGTAATAAAATTTTTCCTTGAAATTGCTAATATATATACACGTTCAGATAAGTTCAGTTTTTAAGGACAATGCGAACGGATACGATGGTAGAATACTATAAAAGACGTACGCCGTGGAGGTCACCTTGATTTACGAGACAAAAAGGAAAAGTTGGATTCTCACGCCTCTAAGAATAATGATATGTGGAACCAGCCTCCACTGAGCTTCACGTCTATCTGCCGACGAACTTCTCTGCAAGCATCTAGCTACTAGCATCGCTGACGCCTGAGAGGTAGAAGAAGAGGTTCGGTCGCAGAGAACATCTAGTCGCCGCGGAAACCAAAGGATAAACACTGCGTTATTCTCAGAATCGTTATGAACTTCCATTGTTGTACGACATAAGATTCTTTTCTTATGAGTAAAATACAATTTGAGTTCAGTTCGTTTCGAGAAATTGACCAGTGTACATGTTTTTGAAAATATAAATAAAATATTTAAAAATCATTCTCGTCATTAATCGCAACCCGTGCTATCACGCATATTTAAATTTTCTTCCAGTGTGGTGTCCCAACTAACACGGAGTCAAGCAAGTTACAAATCCGCCCCATAGGGGAGAAAAATTATATAGATATAAAGAAATCTATATATTATCTTTGGATTGATATTGGTAAAAAATGGTGGGAACGAAATGAAACGTATTTTTTCAGCAGAATACACTCGCACAAAGAGTATTTTATTAGTTCATTCATGTATTCTTGTGGATCTCTAAGTTCCCATCTGACATGCCATTTTCTTCGCAATGCGTCCTAGATTATTACAATTTTTTTTTGTTTTGTTTCAATTTTTATTTCATTGTGACGCGAAGTAATATTAGGAGTAATTACCACCGTAATTTTAAGTATTTTTTACTGTGGTGATTCGAGGTCCCCACAAAAATTTAATTGAATAATAAGTTTATGAAATTTTATGATCACTGAAAAGCTTCACTCTAAATTTCGTCGAGGTGCGCAGGAGAATGGATTTCAAAGCTGTGTTCGGCGTCTGGTCGTTATATTGTAATACTATATAATAGTCTGGGTAAGTCTTTGTCGGTCTTGTACATTTTGCGACATGGGACGAAGATTACGTGCTAAAGCAGTTTTCAGAAGTTTCAGGTGGGAGAATTGTCCCCTATTCCCATTGTAATAGTCGGCCAGCAGCCTTCTAAACTGGTCGAGGCAGGGAGAAGGGAATGCTGCGTCCCCACAGTAAACTCTCCCGCTATCGGAAGGGCGTGGGACAAGTACCCAATGTCCGACCTACCTGATGCAGGTTTTTTAGGGTTTGTCCTGCACTTCTTTAGGCGAATGCCGGGTAGAATCCTTAAAATTAAGCCCGGGGGCCCTTGGCTACCTTCCTCTACCCTTCCACATCCCCCCTTTAAAATACCTTCCTATGCTATTAAAGGGGAGTTGCCACCATGTGGATTACCCTCATGTAACCTGTTACTTAAAAAAAAATGAAGACCAGACCTCAACATGTTGCCTGCGAGGGCTATTGTCTCGCAGGCAATACCTGCGAGGGATGTTCTCTCGCAGACAGAACCTTGTAGCAGAGACACAGGAAGGGGCTACCTTTGGGGATGCCTTTTCCTCTCTCCGTTTTTGAACTAAGGTTTCCACATGCTGAGGCACCTCGGCCTGTTTTGAGAGGTGTATGTCCTGGGTTCACAGACCTCGGCCAGCTGCCTCCTAAACTGGTCGAGGCTTTTCTCCCGCTATCGGAAGGGCATGGGACAAGTACCCAATGTCCGACCTACCTGATGCAGGGTTTTCTAGGGTTTTCCCTGCATCACTTTTAGGCGAATTGCCGGGTAGGATCCTTAAATCATAGTCCGGGGGCCCTAGTTAACCCTTGGTTACTCTCCTCTACCCTTCCGCATCCCCCTTTCAAATCCCTTCCTATTCTATTAAAGGGGAGTTGCCACCATGTGGATTGCCCTCATGTAGCCTGTTACCCTAAAAAAAATGAAGACCAGACAAGTGAGTGGCTAGGCCCAGTCTATCCCATGACAAAAATGCGACTACCCAGTAAAAGTAGCGAGAGATGCTTAACAGATGACAACGACAATACAACGCGCACAGGTTCCGTATAAGTTCCAGAGGGCCAGCACGAACGAGAGTATTTACACCACGACCATCTCCGGCAGTCACAATGTAGACATGGTAATGAGATGCACCAACCTTTTCACTCGTAGATACCATTCTCACCTGAGCACGATATTTGCTTTTCAAATTTTATTTCCGTTCATTACGTTCAGGTTTCCTTGTCAGTAGTCAAAGGTGATACGAAGAAATTGTTTTCTGGATGAAGAAATATTCCTTTTCTCCATTTATTTATGTAAAAATTAATTTGAGTTATATATATATTGTAATATGGAAAAATAAGCTTTTTAAATTTATTTAATTTATTACACAACTTTTATTTACTTTGATGAGCAATTTAATGTAATAATGAACTTTTAATTTCTTTAAATATTTCAAAGCTTATTTGATTTGATTATTTATGATTATTTAATTAAATATTTATTTGATCAATTATTAACTTTTAGTAAAAGTTTGCTGTGTACAAAGCCTAAGCTTTTGATTTGATTTATTTTATTCCATTAGTCCTAGTATGAGGAAATAGGACACGTCAATACATAAAATTATAATATAATAATTGAATGCTACAATTATAAATAATTAGAAGTTTACATAAAAATACTAAAATTCCGGAACACAAAATTCCCTGTCCAAAATAAGTAAAATAATATGAATAATAACAAAAATAATACTTCTTTAATTATACTAAGGGTATAATATAATATTTACAGTTCTAATAAAAATATTAAATATGTACTAGTAAATAATTCATGATTCGAGAATGAACTATCATGAAATATAAAATTTACACATCACACAAAAATAAACACAAAACTTGACACACGCACACTACAAACGACAGACAAGTCACTTCACGAAACATGGCGACGAGGAATCTGCAAACTCCAGGCCGTACATGAAACAAACAAACAAAAGAGGAGAGAAGACCAATTCTCATTCATTGACGAAGTCACCCAACATTCGAGAGCAAGCGTACGTTCCGGATTCTGAAGATATCATCTTACTGCATTATATTCTAAGAGGGTAATGTATAAAAACTGGCCATGCTAACTTAATATATAGTGGTAACCAATTTAGGATAAATCGAAGCCCATAAATGTGGTGTCAGGTAATGTGATAACGAAATAAAGAATTCTAGATTAATAAAAAGCAAGAATCTTTAAATGAATTTACAAGTATTTTTATTAGATAATCCCCTGTTACTGCGTCAGTTAAAGTGGCAAACAAATATTTGAAATTTGTTTAAAACAATTTATTAAAAGTGAACTATGATCTATAGCCAGATTGAATACAGGAAAAGATTACAGAAAATTTATTACAATTTAAATGTAATTAATTTTAGTATATAATTTTTATAAATGAGATTCTTGATACCATCATGGTCGCTTATCGGACCTCAAACAGTTAATAAATAACAAAATTTATAGAATATTACAAAATATTGAAATTAATTTACTAGATTTACACTCTGAAACTGACATAAGAAATCTGTTGGTAAGGAATATTATACAAAGATTACACAGTAATTTTTTTACTTACTAGAAACCGGAGCAGTCCTCGTATCTCGCCAAATCATTCACTTCACAAATTACACCAATTTTTGACTTAAGATCACAAATTATTTAAGTGACATTAATTAAACAGGCCATAGTTTTACACTTTCTACACCATTTCGGTCAGCATTCGTGATTATATCCTTACCACACCGCAGACGATCATCAGTTGATTTCCAATATTTCGGCGATCAGTGACAATATCTACAGCAAGTAAAATTGAATTACACTTTCCAAATATAGGTCAGATTTAACTCTCAATAAATGGTATCATTGAAATCAGTCCAACGACAGCCAGTACAACTTTTCATTTAAAAACTTATGTTTGTCTCCTTCAATATATAGAATGGATTTAACTATCCCTTTAACACCAGCAACCTTGTTAATTTATCTATAACACGTTGACCTCTACATTCAGACTCATTGCTAACCGACCTCGGTCACCGCCCATCGGAAACTGAAACTAACCGCCCTCGGTCAGCTCGCATCGAAGACTGTACACTTCTTCAAAGCTTTCAATATTACGCACTGCCGACAATAATACTCTCCAAACACTTCACATTTGTACGCAATGCTGGCTAGTCACGATATTAGATCAATAATACAAATCTATATAATAAAAAACTATGTATGTATTTACGTTAATTTCTATACAAATTTAAACGGGTGGACAGATTGTAACAAAAATTGGTACACATATCATTCAAAACACGAGAAACGGTCCTGTAGGGTTGAGAAACCCCTAACATAATTGTGGAAAGAATTATACTTGAAAAACGGGATCATTATGTGTTAAATTACCACGCGCCAAGAGACCGTGACGTCACAGTACACGCAAAAGAGAGACGTTACTATGCGACGATCAAAGGAAATAGTTCCTTTTTCCGTAATGAAATAAAGCAGAAATATTTATATTGAATATACGTATAATTATATCCAACAATATCGAATGATAATAAAAAAAAGAATACTAAATACTTTACGATTCTTGCAGAAAATGTACGTTAATTTTCGTGCCATAAGTGACTCAAATATTGCGACTATTTGTTTACATTGTGATTGTCGCTAACAATTTCATCAATGTAATCTTTCGTAATATTTTAAGACCGAGGAAAAATTATATCCTGCAATACTCAAAGAGTATATTTAAGAAGAAATTAGAAGGTATATTTGTTGGCATTGATGCAATAAAATTTAATGTATTTTATAGCACCGGGGATGGAGTTTGATGAAATTAAACTTACTGAAGTCGCAGTCATGATGTCGCGTGAGGCTTCTCTTGTTTATTTAAAACAACTATTTTCAAGATCAAAGAAATTTGTGACAGGGATAATTCATTTTAAAAATATTTTTTATAGAGATACGAAAAGAATATTTTTTCCTCAGTTTTTTCATTATTATAAATATTTGATGATAAACCGACAATAACAGACAATTGAAAAAATAGTTTATTAATTTATGAAATTGCGACATGTTTAAGTCCTCATGTGGATCTTCTTCAGGCTTTTACTATCTTATCTTCGCCTGGTGATGATCCACGTGAGGACTTAAACATGTCGCAATTTCATAAATTAATAAACTATTTTTTCAATTGTCTGATATTGGCTGTTTATCATCAAATGTAAATACACTGACATAAAACTTTATATAATATTATAAATAATTTAAATAAATAGTTATTAGCGGATATTAATTTGGCGTGAAAGACAATTTTGTTTTACTGAAATCTGCTGAAAGCCTAACTGCCAAACGAAATTAATACCTCGGCCTTTTAGCCTCTTGCAGTGTTTTCCAAAACCATGTTATTTACCTCCAAAAATCTTCAAAATATTATATTTTAAACAGTTCCAAATCAGGGATACTATAATGTTGACTAACAGAATAAAAAACCAAATAAGTCCTCCAAATTTAAGTAAAATGATATATTTAACCTACGTCAATATACATAGAAGCTTTCGGCCTCAGTAAGAGCCATCGTCTGAAATACAAAATAATGTACGTAAGTAGAGAAACACTTGTATAAATAAATTTTACCAGATACACAGTTAGATATATAGAGAACAGTGAAAATACATACATTATATTGGTATGAAGCCATTGATATTGAAGTAGGGTAAATAAATAATATAACCTAAACTTGGAGGCGTTTTTAGTTTTTTATTCTTTTTTTTTTTAGGGCAACAGGCTACATGAAGGTGATCCACATTGGGCAACTCCCCTTTTATAGCATAGGAAGGGATTAGAAAGGGGGGATGCGGAAGGGTACAGGAAGGTAGCCAAGGGTTAACTAGGGCCCCCGGGCTATATTTTAAGGATCCTACCCGGCATTCGCCTAAAGGAATGCAGGGAAAACCTTAGAAAAACCTGCATCGGGTAGGTCGGGCATTTGGTACTTGTCCCACGCCCTTCCGATGACGGGAGAGGAGTTTTTTTTTTTTTAGGGCAACAGGCTACATGAGGGTAATCCACTTTGGGCAACTCCCCTTTAATAGCATAGGAAGGGATTTGAAAGGGGGGATGCGGAAGGGTAGAGGAAGGTAGCCAAGGGTTAACTAGGGCCCCCGGGCTATAATTTAAGGATCCTACCCGGCATTCGCCTAAAGGAATGCAGGGAAAACCTTAGAAAAACCTGCATCGGGTAGGTCGGGCATTGGGTACTTGTCCCACGCCCTTCCGATAGCGGGAGAGGAGTTTGCTGTGGGGACGCAGCATTCCCTTCTCCGTGCCTCGACCAGTTTAGGAGGCAGCTGGCCGACTATTCCAATAGGAATAGCGGACAACTCTTGCCGTATGCCCAAGGTCTGCGACCCCGGAACATACACCGCTCAAAACAGACCGAGGTGCCTCGGCATGTGGGAGCCTTAGTTCAAAAAAACCAGAGAGATGTGAGGGCATCACGAGAGAGGAGTTTTTTTTTTAGGGCAACAGGCTACATGAGGGTGATCCACATTGGGCAACTCCCCTTTAATAGCATAGGAAGGGATTAGAAATGGGGGATGCGGAAGGGTAGAGGAAGGTAGCCAAGGGTTAACTAGGGCCCCCGGGCTATGGTTTAAGGATCCTACCCGGCATTCGCCTAAAGAAATGCAGTTTTTTTTTTAGGGCAACAGGCTACATTAGGGTAATCCACTTAGGGCAACTCCCCTTCAATAGCATAGGAAGGGATTTGAAAGGGGGGATGCGGAAGGGTAGAGGAAGGTAGCCAAGGGTTAACTAGGGCCCCCGGGCTATATTTTAAGGATCCTACCCGGCATTCGCCTAAAGGAATGCAGGGAAAACCTTAGAAAAACCTGCATCGGGTAGGTCGGGCATTGCGTACTTGTCCCACGCCCTTCCGATAGCGGGAGAGGAGTTTGCTGTGGGGACGCAGCTTACCCCTCGCCATGCCTTGGCCTGTTTAGGAGGCAGCTGGCCGACTATTCCAATAGGAATAGCGGACAACTCTTGCAGTACGCCCAAGGTCTGCAACCCCGGAACATACACCTCTCAAAACAGAGCGAGGTGCCTCGGCATGTGGGAACCTTAGTTCAAAAAAAACCAGAGAGATGTGAGAGCATCCCCAAAGGTAGCCCCCGCCGGAGCTCTCTGGGAAGGTTCACCTGCGAGAAATCCTCTCGCAGGCTTCCATTTGGTAGCGGGAGTTTTTTTTTTTTTTATTTTTTTTTAGGGCAACAGGCTACATGAGGGTGATCCACATTTGGCAACTCCCCTTTAATAGCATAGGAATGGATTAGAAAGGGGGGATGCGGAAGGGTGGACGAAGGTAGCCAAGGGTTAACAAGGGCCCCCGGGCTATAGTTTAAGGATCCTACCCGGCATTCGTCTAAAGAAATGCAGGGAAAACCCTAGAAAAACCTGCATCGGGTAGGTCGGGCATTTGGTACTTGTCCCACGCCCTTCCGATGACGGGAGAGGAGTTTGCTGTGGGGACGCAGCTTACCCCTCGCCATGCCTTGGCCTGTTTAGGAGGCAGCTGGCCGACTATTCCAATAGGAATAGCGGACAACTCTTGCCGTATGCCCAAGGTCTGCGACCCCGGAACATACACCTCTCAAAACAGACCAAGGTGCCTCGGCATGTGGGAACCATAGTTCAAAAAAACCAGAGAGATGTGAGAGCATCCCCAAAGGTAGCCCCCGCCAGAGCTCTCTGGGAAGGTTCACCTGCGAGAAATCCTCTCGCAGTCTTACTTCATCCATCTCTCTGGTTTTTTTTGAACTAAGGTTCCCACATGCCGAGGCACCTCGGTCTGTTTTGAGAGGTGTATGTTCCGGGGTCGCAGACCTTGGGCATACGGCAAGAGTTGTCCGCTATTCCTATTGGAATATTCGGCCAGCTGCCTCCTAAACTGGTCGAGGCAAGGAGAAGGGAATGCTGCGTCCCCACAGCAAACTCTTCTCCCGCTATCGGAAGGGCGTGGGACAAGTACCCAATGCCCGACCTACCCGATGCAGGTTTTTCTAGGGTTTTCCCTGCATTTCTTTAGGCGAATGCCGGGTAGGATCCTTAAACCATAGCCCGGGGGCCCTAATTAACCCTTGGCTACCTTCCTCTACCCTTCCGCATCCCCCCTTTCTAATCCCTTCCTATGCTATTAAAGGGGAGTTGCCCAATGTGGATCACCCTCATGTAGCCTGTTGCCCTAAAAGAAAAAAAAAACTCCCGCTACCGAAGGAAGCCTGCGAGAGGATTTCTCGCAGGTGAACCTTCCCAGAGAGCTCTGGCGGGGGCTACCTTTGGGGATGCTCTCACATCTCTCTGGCTTTTTTGAACTAAGGTTCCCACATGCCGAGGCACCTTGGTCTGTTTTGAGAGGTGTATGTTCCGGGGTCACAGACCTTGGGCATACGGTAAGAGTTGTCCGCTATTCCCATTGGAATAGTCGGCCAGCTGCCTCCTAAACTGGTCGAGACATGGAGAAGGGAATTCTGCGTCCCCACAGCAAACTCCTCTGCCGCTATCGGAAAGGCGTGGGACAAGTACCCAATGCCCGACCTACCTGATGCAGGTTTTTCTAGTGTTTTCCCTGCATTTCTTTAGGCGAATGCCGGGTAGGATCCTTAAAATATAGCCCGGGGGCCCTTGTTAACCCTTGGCTACCTTCCTCTACCCTTCCGTATCCCCCCTTTCAAATCCCTTTCCTATGCTATAAGAGGGGAGTTGCTACTATGTGGATTACCCTATACATAGCCTGTCTACACCAAAAAAAAAAGGTAAGTTGGTAACAGAGCTCTGGTGGAGGCTACGTTTGGGGATGCCTTGACATATCTCTGATTTTTTTGAACTAAGGTTCCCACATACCGAGGCACCTCGGCCTTTCTCGAGAGGTGTGTTCTGGGGTCGCAGACCTTGGGCATACGGTAAGAGTTGTCCGCTATTCCCATTGGAATAGTCGGCCAGCTGCCTCCTAAACTGGTCGAGGCATGGAGAAGGGAATTCTGCGTCCCCACATCAAACTCCTCTGCCGCTATCGGAAGGGCGTGGGACAAGTACCCAATGCCCGACCTACCTGATGCAGGTTTTTCTAGGGTTTTCCCTGCATTTCTTTAGGCGAATGCCGGGTAGGATCCTTAAAATATAGCCCGGGGGCCCTAGTGAACCCTTGGCTACCTTCCTCTACCCTTCCGCATCCCCCCTTTCAAATCCCTTCCTATGCTATTAAAGGGGAGTTGCCACTATGTGGATTACCCTCATGTAGGCTGCCCCCCCCCCCCAAAAAAGGTAAGTTAAGTAAAAAATTTTAATAGACTGAATTCACACTGTTTTAGATAATACAAAGTGAAAATTAAGGTCTTTAAGGGAATATAAATTATATATGAGAAATGTCCACAATTTTACTGTTGTGATATGTCCTTGGCGATAGTACAGGAATGTATCTCTTGTACGTCATTACGTGCTTCGCTCTGCGGCACAAGCTTCACTTGTTTCTTTTTCACGTCTACGTCAATGATGCCCTTCACGATAGAAATTTTAAAGTTCAAGAACTCCTGTTTCGGCGTTCTCAGGAATCATTGTCCCTCAAATATTTTTATTGTAAATATAATTATTTTGAGGGTTAATTTCTATGATGGATTGAGATGACGAAATGTAAATAGAAGAGGAAGAAAATCGGACGTTTCTAACAGAGTTTCTGAAAAATAAAATAAACTCTCCTTTATGTAACTACTTAGTTAATTCCAGCCCTGGAATCCGCTTATGCATACACAAATGTAACATTATACCAAAAACTTCGTTCTATAATTCTCTTGTTGCTCATTTCCAGCTCTTCTTAAACTAGACAGAGCGTTTAAAATTTAACATTTTTAGAATTTATTTAATTGGCATTGACATGGGACGATAGGTTTCTCCAAAAAATCATACTATTACATTCTATCAAGGTACAGTATGAAATTTAAATACCGATAAGAAGAGATTTTTTGAAAAGATTTGGACTGGCGGCAACGAAATTATCAGTTAATGCAGCTTATTTTGTGAATTATTAGCAAAATTCCCCTGCATATTTATCCAACTAAACTCAATGTGAAGTGTTTTAGAATATATACAACGATTTTAAAGGGGAGAAAATATGCAACATTCATTTGAAATAATAGTACAGGAATAATCAACGCTTTTGCGTGCATTCTTTGCATCCGACTCATCATCCACCTCAACCCTATCAACACGACTGAACTTTACGCCATGCTTATTATTTTTTTTTTAATTTCAAGGCACTAAAATTTTGTGCCGTACGTTGAAACTGGTCAAATATGACCAACCATAAACTTACATCTACATTAAATCTAATTATTATTATTATACTATTGTTCGTCAAGTGACGTTCAAAGTTTTCAACGCTCTAACGGGACATCACTCCACGCACTAGGACTGTTTTTTGGCACTCACTACACTAACTCGAAGGGTTTTGTCCTCCTAAGTCGGCAAAACATAAAAAAGCATACAACCGTCACTCATTCACTGACTACCATTCAAGTATCACACAAAAAAAGATCACCATCAGAGTTACCAATGCTAATCCTTGAGATATATCACCAAATCAATAAAAATGCCAAAACTCGTAGTAATTTGATTTCCGTCTCATCAACGTATCAGTGGCAACAATATAGCATGCCTGAATACCAAGCTTGCCACACAAACCTTCCCCGAAGATCAACAAATACTTAGAAAAAGATGTCCAGCACCACTGGAACACCCAAACGAGAAAAATAAAAGAAAGCAATATCCACAAACAAATATATGAATTACACGAAAATACCCCAAGGCCACCAAAAGAGACCATATAGTATTACCAAGAATCAGAACGTAACATTCCAAGATGATACACCTTCACAAAATTAAATTAATAAAAAGTCCTCCACCTGTATGCAATTTCCCCGTTGACATCAAACATATCATAAGCGAATGATTTAAATATGAAAAAAAGGAAACATATTCAAGGATTAAAATCCAGCTAATATCTACAGCCGAATATCAAAGACTTATAATTGAATTTCTGAAGCTGAGTAACTAACGGTGAAATATAGGAAAAATAATCCAC
This sequence comes from Zhengitettix transpicula, assembly GCA_037074705.1. Taxonomy (NCBI): domain Eukaryota; kingdom Metazoa; phylum Arthropoda; class Insecta; order Orthoptera; family Tetrigidae; genus Zhengitettix; species Zhengitettix transpicula. The sequence goes on along the minus strand of CM073591.1, from coordinate 202,249,117 downwards.
TTTGTCTCAATCATTAATATGTATTAAATAACTGTAAACTTCGATCGCTAATGACATCGCAGTTGATACGAATAAAAATAAAATTGTTTAAAAAAATACTTTAGCACGTGAGAACCACGCAAACCTAACCTCGTTTCTCTCAAGTTGTAAACAACCTTACAGAACATTTTTCCTTAATTTATTTTTCATGCGCAGTGGTGTACTAATAATTTTATCGGTATTGGAAATCTTGAAAATTTATAATTTAATCGTCAGATGTGACTACTTAGTCTATAATAGTAAGGATAATTTTCTAACCACAATATATGTTTTAACTGCAAAAACAGATCGTTTCTTTGTTCAACTACGAAGATGATTGAATTAGAATAGTAGGGATGTTAATATCTGATTTTTAAATATTCCAATTTCCTACTTACAAAATATTTCAATCTGTAATACATGAATTATGCGTTCTATTAAGTCAAATAGAAATTGTAGAATTATTATTTTATAAAATGAAGAGCAGCAGAACTTTAATATCACAGAAAACAATTATCAGAAAAATAGAATACAGCTTTAGTATATGCAGGTAGAACGATAAAGTATGTTTTAAAAATCTTATATTAGATTTTTCTTATTTCAATAAATAAATCGAAAGTTCTAAGACCTGATTTTTCGAATTTGCAGTTCAATCTAGGAAGTGGAATAAATTTTAAAACTTTAAGCTTCTAAAAAAAACAGTCTATAAATACTGAATTATTTATATGAGTCACATAAAACTCGTTTGGCTCTTACGATATCCGTGAAACCTTGGTGCGTATTTTGGTGCTATTAATTTTTTCATTTTTACTGCAATTAGACAGCTTGTGGAAATTCTTTGAGACTGTACGAGATTCACAGTTAGTAAATCGACGCCAGTCCGTCGGGACAGATATAGTCTACGTATTAGAAGGAGAGAAGGGGAGTTTAGAACCTAGTCCGGCAGGCGCCACAAGCAAAAAAAAGCAGCCACCGATCTCGAAATAAAAAATCTACATGGAAAGTTTAGTGCAAATGATAGGTACAACATGTTTGGAGATGGCGGCAAGAATTTGGTCCGTAGGAAAATCGTGATTCATGGAGGATAGAAGAAGTAAAAATTTGAGGCGAGGCATCAAACGGCCAAAGTTTTAAAAATATCTGCAGAGAATGTGGAGAGACTGTTTTAGTAACGGTCATTTTATGGAGTTTTTAGACAGGAGACTGGTGAAGTATAGAGGGAAAGGACAGTTTTTTTTTAAAGAGAACTTTACGTGAATAAGGAAGTTGATTGTCAGTTGTCGTCCATCGACGCAGTTCATCTGCAACATTGAGGTCCACTTTAGGAGAGAAAAATCGGTAGATCCATTATTTGTCGCAAGACCGATAACCACAAGTGTAGGTGTGAGGATGTAAAGTATGTGCTTTCGGTAAAATTACATTTTATTTTATAAAGTACTCTGCTATACGGCCCATAAATATTCTTTAAAACTCATTTATATAATATTATATCTAATAAATAAAATTGTGTGTTAGTTTGTTTGTATGTGTGTATGGTCTGCATATAAATCTATCCACGTCGAGAAAATTTGGCCAAATTACGAACACGTTTCGCTTTCGAACTGGAAACAAAACACTGTGGGGGTTCGATACGGCCACCACCCCTAGCGCCGGGGTGGACGTGGGTGGAAATTTACACACATGCTAAAACGAAAATAAATATCCGGGCATCGCCAAGCACCTAGCTAGTGCTAAATACAGTTCTTGCAAATTACATTAACATTTGATTATAAAACATTTTTCATTACAATGGGACATCGCTTTTATATTCTATACTAGCTGGGTGCCCGGCGTTGCCCGAGATATCATTTATCTATAACCCCCAATATGTCTCCAATTTCGGTTGCTTTGCGCTATTTTTATGTAACGCTCCTCGAACCCTATCCCTAAATGTGCACCCTCCGATGCCGAAGGAGGTTGAACTCATTGACATAATATATCGGCCGATTATACATGTTAGAAGATGACCACCCCCACAAATGTGCGATAATCAAACAGTATTTATTCCACGCAAAAATGGACCGATTACATGGTCTGGAAATTTCTACCCCCACCCACCACCTCCCAAACCCGTCGCGTTACCAAGTTTGTCCCAATTAGACTCGGCGACATTCATAGTTTCTGAATTGATTCGAATCTCGGTCGTTTTAGCGTTATTTTTATTTACGTAAATCCACCCCAACCGCTAACCATGCTCCCCTCACAAAGGTTGAAATTGTACACAAACAACATCAGTAAAAAAACTATCAATGACATTGACAGCGTAAAATATCTATTTCACGCAAATATCAGCCATTATACATTTCTGAAAATTTATACCCCTGCCCAGAACCTACCACCCCCAGTCACTTTCCCAATGGTTGTCATAAATAAACTCAGTGACATCCATAACTTTAATTTGACTCCAATCTGGGATTTATTTTCTTGTAACGTCCCTCAAACCCCCACCCCTAAGTGTGATCTTTCACGTCCTTAAGAGGTTTAAATTAAAAACAGAATCGGTAGAAATTTTATCAGTACATTGACCTCGATAAATATTCATTCCTTTCAAAAATGGACCGTTAAACATGTTTTAAAATTAACACCCCCGCCAATCCTTTCTTGGGGAGAGTTAAACGATTAGTTGAGTGTAATAATTAAACACATTGACATCGATGACCGTGAGTTCGACTCCAATTTCGATTGTTTTTGCATAATTATATTGTAATTAAACTCCACCCCCACCCTTAACGGGAGCTCCATTCCCAATCTCAATAGGGGTTTAAATTATACGCGGAGAAAATGTAGAGAAATTTTATTAATCAAATTGATCCAGAAATATATTTAATAACGACCGGTCAACACTTTTTTAAAAATTCACCCAACTCCTCTCACCTCAGCCCACCCCTCACGCGATGTCCAGAATGTCATAAATAAATTCAGCGACATCCTTCGATTTGACTCGTTTTTTTCTTGTCAGTCCCCTCTACCGCCATGCATCGCCCTCAAGCCGAAAGAGGGGTTCAATTTTTACACACACAACTTGGGTAGAATTACTTTAAATCAAATTAACCCTGAAAATATTATTCACCACTAATATCGGTCGTGATTTCATGTTTCAATATTTCAACTCCCGTCAAACACCACTCCTCGGGAGTTATATGACAAATTAAATGTCATAATTAAACTCAGTGACATTCATAACACTGCATTTGACTCAAATCTCGGTTTTATTCGCGTTATTTATTTTTAACGCCCGTCGACCCTCACCCGTAATGTGAGCACCCTCTCAATCCCAAAAGGGATTCAAATTAAACTCAGAGAACGTGTAGTGAAATTTTAATAATCTCATTGTTTCAGAAAAATACGTAACCGTCGAAAAATTCAACCGCTTAACTTACTTTAAAATTTATATTCCCCACTCACCTCCACACAACCCCAGTCCAGCCCAAACCCGCGCGTTGCTGAAATTGACATAAACAAACTCAGTGGCATTAAGTACGTTCGACTTACTCGAATGTTGGTTGTTTTCAAAATATATACTTGTAACACAAGAAGCGTTCTGCACTCTCATGTCACAAGAGGTTGAAATTCTATTGACAAAATGGGTATAAATACTATAAATCTAATTAACCCTGAAAAAAATTATTTCTGCAAATATAGACCTTTTAACATGTTTGAAAGTTTCCAACCACATACTCTTCCGCCCCTGGGGGTTAAATGGCCAAATTCAATCATAATTACACTCTGCGACATCCAAAAACCTGTGTTGGACTGTAATTTGGGTATTATTCGCGTTATTTAATTGTCATGTCCGTCCACCCTTACCCTTAAGAGTGCTCTTTTCATCAGTTAAAACACTATCTATCTCTTCGGTCCCAAAAATGTTTATCTGCCTAAGTATCTGCTGTTTTAGCATGTTTGAATGTTTCTAGCTCCTCTCCTAAGTGTGCTTTCCTCTAATGCCGAAAAAGGTTAAATTTTACAAACAACATCGGTAAATATATTGTCAATGTTACTGACTTCGACAAATAATTATTTAATGCAAATATCGACCGTTAAACATGTTAGAAAAATTCCACCCCCGTCCAATTCATCCACCCAAACCCTTGGGGTTAAAAGGCCAATTGAATGTCATAATTGAACAGGGCGATATCCATTACCTTTGGTTTGACTCCAATCTCGGTTGTATTCGCGTTATTTTCACGTAATACCCTTCCACCCCTAACCCTACGGTGCTCCTTTCCCATTCCGTAAGAGGTTGAAATTTTACTGACATACATTGGTACAAACTTTATTAATCACTTTTCCCCAGAAAATATTTATCCGACTCAAATATCAGCCGTGTTGGCATGTTAGAAAGATATCCACCCCATCTACTCCTGCTTGAGGCACTAAACAACAACTTGAATATCATAATTAAACTCATTGACAACAATAACCCTGTATTTGAGTCCAATCGCGATTGAGTTTGCACTTTTTTTTATATAAATCTACTCCTCCCCCACCCTTAAGGGTGCTCCTCCCAAACCAGGAAAGAGGTTAATATTAAATATATGGAACATTTGAAGACATTTTATAAGTATCAGTGAACCAGAAAAATATTTATTCGACGCAAATATCGACTGCTTATTATGTTTGAAAATTTCAACCCCCGTCCAACATTGATCCTGGCGGTTAAAACACCAATTTATTGTCTTAACTAAACTCAGCGCCATCCATAATCATTGATTTTACTCTAATCTTGGTTGTATTCGCATTATTTTCTTGTAACGCCCGTCCACCCAAATCCTTAAGGGTGCTTCCCTCCCAAGCCCAAATAGGTTTGCAATTATACACGGAGAACATGTAGAGAAATTTAAAGAATCACACTGTTGCGGAATATATTTATTCGCCGCAAAAGTCGGCCGGTTAAAACGTTTGAAAATTTCTCCCCTCGCCCACCACGGCTAGACCCTCCCACTTCCGCCCTATCCCACACGTTGCTCAGGTTGTCATAAATAAACACAGCGACATGCGTTTTCTTGGATTTTACGTCAATCTCGTTTGTTTTTGATTTATTTTATTGTAACTCCCCTCTACCCCCAACCCTACGCGTCCTCCCCTCTCATACTGAAAGGAGTAGTAATTATACACAAACATCACCAGTAAAAATACTATCATTGCCATTAAAGCCTGCCGAAGATTAATTCCACACGATCATCAACCGGTTAACATGTTTGAAAATTTACAATCCCGTCAACCCCTCGTTGGGAATGTTAAACGGTAATTCTAATGTCATAATTCAACTTATTGACATCCATAATACTTTGAATTGACTCTAATCTAGGTTGTATTCGCGTTATTTTCTTGTAACGCCCGTCCATTCTTACCCTTAAGGGCGCATCCCTCCCAAGCCCGAAATGGGTTGATATTATACTCGGAGAACATGTAGGGAAATTTTATGAATATCATTGTTCCCGAAATATATTTATTCAATGCAAAATTCTGCCGGTTAACTTATTATACCCTCCGCCCACCCCTCCTACGCCATCTTACAACTGCGCGTTGCCCAGATTGTGATAAATGAGCTCAGCGACATTCATTACCTTTGATTTGACTCGAATCTCGGTATTTTTAGCGTTATTTACTTGTAACCCTCCTCCACCGCCACCCCTTAATGTGCTCAACCCTCGTGCCACAAGGGGTTAAAATTAATAAAAATCACATGAGTAGAAATACTATAAATCTAATTAACCCTGAAAAATATTTATGCAACGCAAATATCGGACATTTTAGCATGTTTGAAGATTTCCTCCACCGTCCAATCATGCTCCTGGGGGTGGTAGACGTGTTACACCCGAAAAGAACACGTGTACGAAATTTGGTGAAAATGCTTTGAGGGTGTAGATTTGTAAGCGGAACATAACCATATACATACCCACATGTATACACACATACATACCCGCATAAGGCAATTTTATATAATAGAAGCTATATATATATATGTATATATATATATATATATATATATATATATAGCTTCTTTTTAGCTAGTTTAAAATAGTGTGTATATATATATATATACACTATTTAAAACAATTACTAAATTTGTAGATATATAATTTTTCCGTCTGAAAATAAACTATTTGGTGGTTTTAGCAATCTGCAGTTGGCAGCATTGTATAAAATTAGTGCAAAACATTACGAAATACGCTTTCTTGAATAAAAATAATTAGTTTTTAACATTTAAGTATTGTTCTTATCATAATTCTATGTATCTTCCCGTGCGTATTGCAAGATATAATGAAAATAAACTATTTGGTGGTTTTAGCTGTCTGCAGTTGGTAGCATTGTTATTATTAATACAAAACGGAACGAAATACGCTGTCTTCAATAGAAAAATATCAATTTTGAACATTTATGTATTGTTTTTATCATAATTCTATGTATCTTCCAGTGGTATTGCAAGATATAATTTGGCAACATATTGGTCCCTGATGCCGTGAAATATTCCATGTCAAAAGTCAAGTTATTTAAAAGAAAATTAATGCAATGGATTGTATAACCTTTCATAATGAATTTTATTTATCACTCGATGTGGTAGTGGTAGATTTAATTATACTTATTATTCAATCAAAATATTTTTGCTCAGTTTCATTTCTCATAAATTGAACATCTATAACGTCGTTCTCAAAAATGTAAAACAAATTCTGCTATCCTAACCTAAAATTTTTGTTTCACGACACAAATTGCACGCAATAATTTGTTTACACTTATACAAATTTATAGAAATACGTTGCGTAAAGTAAAATTAATTGTACTTTTATTTCAATATAAATGTTCCTATTTCTGTACATACCTTTGACTGAGAGGGCATTAATTGAATAACGACCATAAAAACTTTCCGAGTTCCGTACGTCATTTTGAATACTTTTATAGTTACAAACATATAATTCAGCAGTCGTACCTTAGACAAATCTTATTATCTTCTAATATATTATACAGGATACAATAATACGTTATATTTAAAATTTTATAAATCTCGACCGACCCACATTTGAATGTATTATAAGGCGCCATATTGGCGTTATTAAAGATGGAGAATATTTCCAAATTAACTTTGCGCAAGGGTAGTAAAGTATTTCGTACTCTTTTTTATTACTATTTGATGGAGTATTACTGAAAAAAATTTTACTTTTTAGTCAAGCAAAATATTTCTGCTTAATTTCATTACGAAATACAGAACTATATTTTTATGATGCGTCAATGTTTTTCCAATGACTTCACCGTCTCTTGGCGCGCAGTAATTTAACACTAATTCGTAACTTATTTCAACTATAATTATTTCCACGTTTATTCTAGGGGTTTCTCACCCCCACAGTAACGGTTCTGGATTTTGGCAGAATATATATACCAATTTTTGTTGAATTCTGTCCACGCGATAAAATTTGTATAAGGAACATACAAATATATATACCAACAAACACTCTGCTTTATTTATTAGATTCCGATAATACGAAATATTAAAATAATTAACAACTAGTCCAGTTAAATAAATAATATGTATAGCAGACATTGTCTTTCATTTGTTTATTTTATTATTATTAATGATGGATCTACGGTCCTTGAGGGCCTTGGCGTACCAAGACGTCTGTCACACTGTCATCTTCTACGACACTTTTCGGATTTTTGGGAGGTTTCAGCGTAGTGTTTCTCCTTCGGCTGTATCATGACCATGACGAATACAAACATACGTTGCAGGCATTACTTTTAGGCGAATGTCAGTTAGGATCCTTAAACTATAGCCCGCGGGCCCTAGTTAACCCTTCCGCATCCCCCCTTTTAAATCCCTTTCCTATGCTATAAGAGGGGATTACCCTATAAATAGCCTGTCTACATTAAAAAAAAAGGATTCCAACACTAAGGTTCGCGAGGGCTATTTTCTCGCAGGCAGAACCTTGTAGGAGAGACACGAAGGGGCTACCTTTGGGGATGCCTTTTCCTCTCCGTTTTTAAACTAAGGTTCCCACAAATCGAGGCACCTCGGCCGGTTTTGAGAGGTGTATGTTCCGGGATCACAGACCTTGTGCATATGGTAAGAGTTGTTCGCTGTTCCCATTGGAACAGTCGGCCAGCTGCCTCCTAAACTGGTCGAGGTACGGAGAAGAGAATGCTGCGACCCCACAGCACTCTTCTCCCGCTATCGGAAGGGCGTGGGACAAGTACCCAATGCCCGACCTACCTGATGCAGGATTTCTAGGGTTTTTCCTGCATTACGTTTAGGCGAATGCCGTGTAGGATCCTTAAACTATAGCCCGGGGGCCCTAGTTAACCCTTGGCTAACTTCCTCTACCCTTCCGCATCCCCCCTTTCAAATATAAATTGTTTAAAAAGGAAACAAAGGCAAGAGCTACGCTTGGGACTTGAGTTTAAAACAGCCCTCGTGGCTACCTCAAATTACGCCATCTCTTTAGTGTGAGGTGGTGACGCAAGACCGCACAGGTGGTCGGCTGTTTATTTTATAAAATTAGAAAATCTTATCAGAAATCACTTTAAGGGAAACTGTATTATAATATATAAAAGATTATTAAACAATATAAATATTTCTTTAAGTTGAAGTTGATAATTAGTTTTAGTTACATGTACATATTGTTAAAATTCTCGTAATTATTTGTATATAGTTTTTCCTCGATTTGATCATACTGTACTCATATAATACGTCAGCCATAACAGATTGCAATCTGAGCCTTGATTTTACTAACGTGCACGACGGTTGTGACAGTACTCGCTAACTACCTCACAGACCTTGCGATGGTTTGCGGCTTTCAGCACGTCTGTGTGTGGATTTATTAACGATAACCTTTTTTCGGGAACTGCTATTAATGTTTCTCAAGTGTTGGTGATTATGCTGATGACGTTAATCGTAAAAATTGACTGAACTATTTCGGGAGACAAGGCATCAGGATTTATTTAACGGCGTATATAGCAATGGTTACGTCCTTGGGATCACGGAATATTTTGGGGAACAATGGTAAAATTCGAAAAAACTTAAATACACTTTGCCAAACATTCACATGTAATTAAATGTTAAATGCAGACCAACAAAGGAAGCATAGATGATAAATATGAAGCCAAAATTTTTTTATATGTTTTGTAATGAATGATTTTCATTTAAGTTTTATTTATTATAAATAATTAAAGATTTGAATTATATAAAGTATTTTAATTAATATCAAAGCAATCAAATGAAAATACATAAATTTTACAAATTGCAAAAAATTATTTAAAACATGTATCACCGACTTTTGTCGTCAGGGTTAATTTTCTTGGGGATATAATGAATGGCAAAAGTTTTGTGGAAATATGTACGTATTTATTTTATTTTACAATTTTTATACAGTAAAATATTATCTGAAATGTTCGTGTCCGCTTCGTTCATCGCCTGACTTTCTGCAAGCCGTCTTGAATTATTTTCTTTTTAACATTACAATATTCTTCCGTTCCCACTCTTCTTTCACTGTACTCTGCTTTTTAATTCACACCACTTAACTTTTCCCTCTAACCGTCACACTATAACTTCCACTTTGACGACTTTTGACATTTTACATATATAATCTAGCTCCTTGGCGCACTGAAATAAACTTTATGTTTTACTTTACTTTACTTTTAGTCTGACACTCAGCAGCTTCTGTTTTACTCCCCTGGTCTGCCGAACAGGTGTGTGAAAGTGACCGTGTTAAATTTTCAGAGCTGAACCGTCTCAACAAAAGGCTGGAAAATGTCACTCACTGCCCTGCAACCCGTAGATTGCGTCCTTTCCAAGACTCTCCAAGTCGTTGACAATTTTATTTAATTTACCATACAATTTTTAGGCAGTCAAAATTTTTCCTCATTACACTTTACTGCCAAGAATATCAAAAACAATCCTGTAATGGTAATTACGAGTGACTGACTTTAAAAAATCTTGGTGCAATGTTAGTGAATTATTATGTTTTGTTATATCCAACTTTATGAAATTAGTAAATATGTTGTTTTTTCATACAGGGAGCAAAACGATCACGGACGAAATTTCAGAATAAAATAACTTAGATATGATAAGTATATTCAACACTGGCAAAATATTTCGAACAATTCAACGCATGTGAGTTTCCTTCATCGGAATAATTTTTGCTAAAGACAATTTGTAAAACAGAAACTATAATCAATTTACAAATTTCAGTCTTAAATAAGACAAAAATAAGAATTAAATCTAACTAGATAGTAAAATCTGCCGGCCTTCTGTGGTGTAGTGGCCAGCGCCATTGCCTCGTATCACAGAGGTCACGGTTTCAAATACCAGCATGGGCATGGATGTTTGATCACGAAAACTGGGGCTAATACTCTGGGAAAATGGACACTCTGACCAGGTGTTACTTCTAAATCCAGACTGTGTCATGTAAGATGACAGTCTGACAGCCGTTTCGGTAGTCCAACGCCCTCCATGGGATGTCGAGCCTAGGAGTATATGAAACAGTCAAATCTGTTCGAATTAGATAATCCCAGTCTTAAATCAGACAACAAGAAGAATTAATTCCAACTATATAGTAAAATCTGTTTCAATTTCAAATCCAGGAGGAAGAATAAATAAATTACTAACTGAAACTACACTCGAACAAATAACAAAACGTTGTCCACGGTAAAATAATTGAAAACTCAAACGGAGCGGCACGTAATAAACTGCCCCGGCCACGTTTTGGCCATGAGCGATACCAAAGGTTTTACTGGAAATAACGAATCATCGAAAAAATTGATATTCGAGGTACAAAAGCTTTTTCATCGTTTTCGTTTACTGTTAAGAGACTAATTACACTGCCAGTAGAGTGACCAATTTGTTGGTGTAATTTCTATCTCAGATAGCGCTGTAATCGAAATAAATGGGAAAAGTTTATTTATTAGTTCACCAATAAGTCAAAAACAAATATTAAGATTACCTGGGAACAACGACGTTGACGTAAGTAGTATTATGATCCCGTTGCAGTGTTTGATTTTTCGGCGAGTCCCTTTGCCCTTCACAACATTGGGTATTTGCTTTATGTGAAAACAGTACTGAATTTTTATTTGGTTGATCTGATGTGTATTTCTCAAGATATTTCGACTTTCCTACGTATTTTTTTTAACAAAAATGATTTTTTTTTCAATTACAGCACTATCAGAAAACTAAATGACATCAATCGTATGTCGAATCAATTTGTGGAGAATTCAGACCTGAAATAATTATTTTTTTTTGGGTAATAGGCTACATGAGGGTAATCCACGTTGTGGCAACTCCCCTTTAATAGCATAGGAAGGGACTTGAAAGGGGGATGCGGTAAGGTAGAAGAAGGGAGCCAAGGGTTAACTAGGGCCCCCGGGCTATGGTTTAAGGATCCTACCCGGCAATTCGCCTAAAAGTGATGCAGGGAAAAACCCTAGAAAACCTGCATCAGGTAGGTCGGGCATTTGGTACTTGTCCCACGCCATTCCGGTAGCGGGAGAGGAGTTTTCTGTGGGGTCGCAGCATTCCCTTCTCCGTGTCTCGACCAGTTTATGAGGCAGCTTGCCGACTACTCCAATAGGAATAGCGGACAACTCTTACCGTATGCCCAACGTCTGCGACCCCGGAACATACACCTCTCAAAACAGGCCGAGGTGCCTCGGCATGTGTGAACCTTAGTTCAAAAAATCCAGAGATGTGAAGGAATCCCCGAAGGAAGCCTCCGCCAGAGCTCTCTGGGCATGGGGGTATCTTTCAAAAGATGATTCCGATATGGCCTATACCATCTTCGGCTAAAATTCCACCTGAAATAAAAAATAACGGTCCTCTCTTATGTATTTATTCTTCACCTCCTCCCTTCTGCCCCTAGAAGTTGTAAACCAGTTTGGAGTCATGGGATGTTCCCCTCCACGACCACCAAATTACATTACTCATTAATTTGATGCGATTGCTAGTTTTCGGGATATTATGTCTGTACGGACAAATCAGTTACTCTACATATACGTATATATTGTTTTGATTAAAAAAGTCTTTAATTAAAATAAATTATTATACAAAAATAATTAATTAAAATTAGAATGATAGTTAGCCGCCACACGTTGAAGAAGCCAATTATGTAATGATTAAAAAGTATTCATTAAATTTGCGCCACGTTGTTGGGCCATTTTTGTTATGATTAAAAAGGTGGTCTTAATTAATAGGAATAATTAAGAATATTATTATGTATTTAAAATTTATTGTTGATGATTACACATTATAAGCCCTGCTTTACACGCCGAATTACGTCAATTTAACAACAAATATTTCAAATTTTATTTGATTAATTCGTGGCGTTTTATAAAACTACAGCTTTATAATTTTACAATCAATTAGGAAGAATGAACTAAAATATTAACAATCCAAACTCATTGAAGTTAACGGAATACAATATTAAATACAAAAGTAAAAGAAAACGAATGAAAAGAAATACGCGAACGAAATCTGACTATACCCTTTAATTATCGTTTACAGTCAGTAATAAATGTTTTGTACTCACGACAGTGCTACTGGTACCAGTTCGGTCTCTTGTATCTTGAAGTCAACACCCACTAAACAGCCCATTATACACTGATTCTACTCATTAGATTTTGCTCTGAATCTCTGCTATACTGGAAACTGGATTACCTCAGCCAGTTGCCGGACGTAGATCTCCTCAAAGTCTCTCTATGCGAAAGTTAGTTCAGTTTGTGAAGCAAAACGTCTGTTTTTTTTTGGCGGCCCATTTTATTGACTTTATTCGTAGGTTATACCCGCTCTCCGCGTTAGATGGTTGTGGTGTTTGTGCTTATACTGCGCTGCCTCCCCCGAACTCCTCTCCCTCGAACTTCTGCGCTACACGCCGTCGTTGCCGACGCATGCTATAGTAACATGCAACTGAGTTTGAATATTACTCATACGCTTCCACTATGTTAATGAATCGAGTATATTTATAGTGAAAAATGAAAAAGAGCAAAACACAAAAGAGAATCGAATTCTAAAATTGTGCAAATTTAAAGATTCTGATAGAAGGGACTATTTTAGGAAATTACATAATAAGTAAAATTATCCAAGTGTCTAGAAGCCAGTCTGGTGGATAGACACAGAATCAATGACCGGTTTCTGAACTGCAAATTGATGATGAGGGGAAAAAAACATAGAGAAAGTTATGAAACAGTTAAATATACCTAATGACTAGGTATTAATATTTAGATGCAAGTATGTCGCGAATAGGAACGTAATTAGTAAATTGTAGTGTTTATGAAGCTTGCCAAACCGGTGCTGTTAGTACACGTCATAATTGCAAGTCTCGTGCTAAATGCAGCGAAGTGTCAATTTTTTCTGGTTGGAGCTCATCAACGTTCTTACCAAGCATAATTTTTTTAAGTAAAACAATAATTACAATGAATTGAATCCGCCTGAAAAAAATAAATGAAAATTTAAGTCTATATTGTGATAATGTCTGCAATTGTAGTCACATTCTGAGAGATATTTTGAACAGGTTTCGTCCTTCACTAGGCAGGCCTAGAACGGGAAATAGTTAACACATATGGTTGTGAAATATGAGCATAGTCATTACAATCTCAATTAGGTCAACGAAATTAGTCAAGGGAATGTAGAAATTAACAACTTTAATTTTTCCTTGGCCATCGACTCTCAGTTCGAGAACATGATTATGTAGTGAATTATATTTTATATTTATTTTACTGCCTCTAAACGCTTGGCAACTATTTATGAGGAACCAGAGAAATGTAAAGTGAAAATATATTTTCAGACAGTAAAAATTAGTTTATAATTTCGATTTAGAACCTATAGGAGGGAAAAAAGACTTTCGCCACGACTCATAACAGTGTAGATATGTAGAATGGCTAGAATACTAGGGGTTAGGCTTCATTAACATTATTAACATTAATTAAATATTTTCAAACTGTGCTGAGTAAATTTATAGTATAGTATTATATCATATTCTGTAGTCCCTGTAGAGAAGCTGGGCTACAAGTATGTGGAATTAGTCATGATTTGTACACAATTCCAGTAATATATACATAATTTATTTATTTTACATTGGATATATTTTCATATTAAACTCTGTCAGTTCGTTAAATGAATTAAATGATTGGCTAAGCAAAAACGTGGTTAGATTTTTTAGTTTTAAATTATAATTCTTTGATAGAAATATATATATATATATATATATATATATATATAATTATTTGAATTTTCCCCCCCTTTGTATGATTTACGCGACATCAAACACTCAAAAATTGAGAGAAAGTAAAATTTTTCGCGCTTTGTTAGTAATGTGGGAGACACTCAACGCTTTGTGATATTATGGTTGTAATGAACGGTAATGTAAAGTGAAATATGCATTCAAAGGTGAAAGCTTTTGATGTATTAATACAAGGCTTCGGAGACTGATATGTGTTTATTTTTTTATTTTAAAATGAGATCTGAACGACGTTTCGTTAAAATTGAACTAACCTTAATATGATTCATTCGAAAATTATATTCTTGAAGAATAGCGCGACATTTGGAAGAACAGCTGAACCATTTTCCAAATTTGGAATTGATCTTTATTTGTAACCATTTCACGACTGAAGTTTTCATTACAAAATTCAGCGGTTGTCCCTTATTATATTTCCAACAAAATCAATTGTCATTTTCATGCTAGTGTGTTTCGTAATGAACCATGTGATATGTATTAATGTACGGTGACCACTTTGTATTTTCGGATTTTGGCAAAATTAAATTGTAAATCAAGTAAATATTGTGTTAATAAATTCAAGCAAATTCTATTAAAAAATATAATACGTAATTAAAGTAATTATATATACAATTGAGTGTTCTTTAGTGAACAATACTACACTTCCATTAATATCAAATTCAGTTTACTCTGTGGACAAATTTATTTTTTGTAATTTCCCAATTGCCGTGTAACTTTCAAATGGATATTTTCCCAACGCTATCTAGGACATTTATAATTTAGATACTCCAAAATATACTTTAAAAACCAAAATACTGCCGTCTACACAAACGAAGATAAAGAATATCAAGTAGGAAAATGATTCGATATTATTATTTAAATTTTCCCCCTCTTTTTAAACATTTACTAGATATCAAATACTCGGAAATTGAGAGAAAGTTTATTTTTCGCGTTTTGGTTTAGTTATGTGGGATACACTCAACGATTTGTGATATTAAGGTTGTAATGAATTATAAAGTAAAGCGGGTTATTTCGGAAAGCGGAAGACGTTGTTTGGTCAAGTTTCTCGAGCTAGTGGAGTCGAAATTGGCAAGTGTCCGTTTTGGGACAAAGTAAGTTGGGTACAATGGACCTGTAGACAATAAGAACGTGTTAAAAAGTGTGACTGACAGCTCCTAGTTCCGACCAAAATTATTAGGCATAACAAATTGAAACCCGGAAGCATCTTTTGCAGACGGGGACACCAAAATTTCAAACATCTGGAAGAATTCCGTCTGGCTAGAAATACAATAGATTTCATAGTCTGAGAGAGGCCAACCAATGACATCCTAACAAAATTTTTAGCCATTGGGAGTTTCGAGATCTGAGGAGTCGAAAACCGAGTAATGAAGATACAGTAAAGGGCCGACGGTGACCAGCCACAAGGAAAAGGGTAGTCGGGTCTAGCTCTCGACCCAAGCGGTAAATGAGTCAGTAAGAGTAGGGCGGGCGCACCATCTGTCTGACGCCGATAATTGATCATCAGAAGTCCACGACCACCACAGCAAAGGCCTCACATCACCAACCACAACAAATAGAAATCCGCCGGCACGGTATCATTAATATTTTGTATTTTCACTTATCTAAATACAAGTCCTCAGTTGTTGATTAAATTAAATTTGCCATGTTGTGATTCACACGACGATATTTGTAAGAACCAAGAGAGAAAGAGGAAGTCATTGTTTTTATTAATGGAATATTAACATTTATTGTATTGAATCCAATTTTGTTCTTTTGTTATTAAATTCTATTTTAGGTAAAACTATTTTGTATGATTAATTACAGTTTTGTCGACTGAAGAAGTATTATTTTACAGTTCTCATTCGGTTTAATGAATTTTTTCAGTTATATAAATTAATATCTGGGTGCTCGGCGTTGTCCGGAATATCATTTATCCATAACCCCCGACTTGACGCAAATCTAGGTAGTATTTGCGTTATTTTTATGTAACGCAACTCGACCCCATCCCTGAATGTGTTCACCTCCAATTCCGAAGGGGCTAGAATGTGCCCAGCACCCGTACTGAACGGACGTGTCTTCGCAGCTACCGTTTGTTTACGGAACATAGTGTTCGAGCATTCGGCGGACCTCTGAATCAAGTGCGCCGGGCCGCCGTGGCCACAAAAATCCACAGACTAGATTAATTTATCATTTATCAATTATCAATTATCCAGCAGTATTAAAGTGCAACGAGTGTAAAATCAGTGTTCAAGTGCTTTCGCGTACTATTGCGAATTCAGTGTTTTAACATCGGTGTCCAGTACGCGTAAGATAACAGCTTAGCGCCAGATGGAGGATTCCCTCCCGGCGGCGCTCTCTCAACAAGTAACCCCTCATTCAACAATCAAGATAACCAAGAAAAGCCAACTCGCCAAGAAACCTTCGGACGACAATACTAAAATGCAGAGCCTACCGCCAACAAAACGGAGCCTCCCGCAGCAGCTAAGTCAAAACGAACTATATTCCTCTGTTTCGCCCCTCCAACACAATCCAACTTATGCACCATTGCTAAATATACCTCATACCATGTCTCAATTCACACCAACCGCTAGTAATATCACTTCAGCTTACTTCCAACCCGCACAAAATTGCCAAAATAGTGACACTATTAGCATCGAAAATATGAGCACAGATCCAGAAACTGAATCTGAAATCGAAGCTGACAATGACAAACATCCCTGGCAATATATGAATAAAAAGCGAAAAACTACAAGTATATCAAAGTTAAGTGACGACATGACTGTACTTAATACAACCAACAGATTTAAGATACTTGCAGAAATTGAAACCACCGCCCAAACTACAAATAATCCCACCAAAAATAACTTATTACATTCAGAACAGAGACCTCCGCCTGTATTTATCTATGGTGTAACCGATTTCAAAGCAATGACCGAAGAATTAAACGTAGCAATCGGGAATGAAAGATTCTACTCTAAATCATTAGCCAACAACACAGTAAAAATAAACATAAAAACCATAGAAGCCTACAGGAAATTGATAAACCACTTGCGTAAAGAAAATATTGTCCACCACACTTATCAGATCAAGCAAGAAAGAGCCTACCGGATTGTTATTCGTGATCTTCATCACTCAATACCTCCTGAAGACATTAAGGCCGAACTAAGTAGACTTGGACACCCCGTTAGAAACCTGATTAACATTCGACATAGAATAACCAAGGAACCCCTGCCAATGTTTTTTATAGACCTCGAACCTCAAGCTAACAACAGAGAAATCTATAAATTAGAATTCATTCTAAACACCAAAATTCGAATTGAAGCACCCCGAATTAAGAACAACATTATTCAGTGTATTCGTTGCCAGGCATATGGCCACTCGAAGACCTACTGCACAAAGCCCTATCAATGCGTCAAATGTGGAGGACCCCACGACAGCAAAACATGCAAAAAGTCAAAAAATACTCCCGCTACATGCGCCTTGTGTAGTGGTAATCATCCCGCGAACTATAAAGGCTGCACAATATACAGAGACTTAAAAAATAGGAATACACCAATAGCATCAAATAAAAAATCATATATCCATAATACCAACCCAGTGACAGACAAACCAATCACCCAACAACCCTGCTATAATCCCCCCCAAACCACTCCTAGCTATTCTCAAGTTGTAGCTGGTCGAACTAACAATGACATCACAATCAACCAAGTAGCACAACGAGGCATCGAACAAAATCATACGCAAGACCTAACCTTACACAATTTCCTAGAAGAATTTAAAGGTATGTTTTCCCAACTTATGCAACAAAATAGCATGATAATTAACATGCTATCCACGGTCCTCAATAAACTCATACATTAATGGCTAAAACCATACGTATCAGCTTATGGAACGCAAATGGAATCCTTACCAAAATATATGAAACTGAATTGTTCCTAAAATTAAATAACATTGATATATTACTGGTATCAGAAACGCACTTTACGGACAGATCATACCTTAGAATACCACACTATACGTGTTATCATACCGAACACCCAGATGGAACAGCCCATGGAGGCACGGCTATATTAATTAAAAGTTCAATTGTCCACCAAGAATTGCATCACTATGCTGAACCGTTTCTTCAAGCAACTGTAATCCAAATTGAGAAACTACCAAATCCAATAACAATATCTTCTGTGTACTGCCCACCTCGGCACAGACTTAGCAAGGACATCCTTCGACCATTCTTCCAATCACTCGGTAATACTTTCATATGTGGTGGAGACTTCAATTGCAAGCATACCTACTGGGGATCTCGACTCATCTCGACAAGGGGTAGTGCATTATACAACTTGATACGTGAACAAGACTACGGATACCTCTCTACTGGCGAGCCCACATATTGGCCCACAGATTTGGCGAAAATACCAGACTTACTAGACTTTTTTGTGACTAAAGGAATGTCCTCCAATTATTTTGACATCGTCAACAACTATGATCTGTCATCCGATCATACAGCAGTTACAGCTACAATTAGTACAACAATAATCAAAAAGTCACCTAGACCGTCGCTATATAACCAAAAAACAGACTGGGATACATTTAGGACAGTGGTTGAAGAAAATCTACAGTATAATATTAGCCTACGTAGCTTTCATGAGTTGGAAGAAGCTGTCGCTCACTTCACTGATACTGTTCAAAACGCAGCATGGAATGCTACACCTGAGATCACCAAACAAGTACGGGATGATATAAATATCCCCAACGAAATTCTGACTCTAGTACGACAAAAACGCAGAGCAAGATCCCGAAACCCATTAGACAAAACAATATTTAATAGATTAGCAAAAATTATTAAGAATAAATTAAAAACGCTAAAACAAGAAACTTTTAACCACTATTTAACAACACTCTCACGCACGGACCACAGTATCTGGAAGATAGCAAAAACAAACAAGAGACCACAAACAACAAATCCTCCGTTAAGAAAAACAAATAATGACTGGGCCAGAACTGACCAAGAAAAGGCAGAACTGTTTGCTCAACATTTCGCCAAAGTTTTCACACCACACTCCGTCGAACCAAACGAGGAAGTAAAGCGCCTGCTAGATGCACCTCTGCAGCTGTCACTACCTATTAAAAACTTTTCCACTGTAGAGATAGACACTGAAATTCAACATCTTAATCAAAAGAAAGCGCCAGGTTACGATCTAATAACAGGAAAGGTCCTCGCCGAGTTACCGAAAACAGCAATAATATTCCTAAGAAATCTATTCAACTCCATCTTACGTTTTAAATACTGGCCTGCACCACTTAAATTTGCGCAGGTAATACTAATACTAAAACCTGGTAAACCCGCCGAAGAAGTCTCATCATATCGCCCAATCAGTTTATTGTCACAAATTTCTAAATTATTGGAGAAACTTTTACTAAAAAGATTAAAGGAAACTGATTCACTAGAGAACTGGATCCCGAATCACCAATTTGGATTCAGAAAGTTCCATTCCACAATTCAACAATGCCATCGAGTAGTAAACATAATCTCAACGACGTTTGAAAATAAAGCGTATTGCCCAGCAGTCTTTATAGATATACAGCAGGCTTTTGACAAGGTGTGGCACGATGGGCTCCTACTCAAGATAAAGTCTTCTCTGACAAGCGAAGTTTATCTTCTTATGAAGTCATACTTGTCCGACAGATTCTTCCAAATTAAATATGGTCAATGCTACTCTATAATCCACCCGATTGCTTCCGGTGTACCCCAGGGAAGTGTGCTGGGACCTATACTCTATCAATTATATACAGCCGACATCCCCACAACAGCTGACACATATATAGGTACTTTTGCTGACGACACCGTCCTCCTATCTCAACATACCGACCCACACATGGCCTCCTCAAACCTTCAAACCCATCTATCCCTTCTCCAAGTATGGCTCAATAAATGGCGGATCAAAGTTAACGAAGCAAAAAGTACTCAAGTTAACTTTACATTAAATCGATCAGAATGTCCATCAGTGTCCCTAAATAATATAGAAATTCCAAAATCAAACGAAGTTCGCTATCTGGGTCTACATTTGGACAAAAAACTAACGTGGAAAAAACATATATTAAAAAAAAGGAAGGAATCCGACCTGCGACTGAGAAAAATGTACTGGGCACTGGGGAGAAAATCGTGTTTATCGCTTGAAAACAAAATCTTACTTTACAAAGCTATAATAAAACCAATTTGGACATATGGCATTGAGCTATGGGGCTGCTCTTGCAAATCCAACGTCAACATCATCCAACGATTTCAATCGAAAACACTCAGAATGCTTGTAAATGCACCTTGGTACGTCAGCAATCGAACATTACATACGGACCTCGGAATGCCAACCGTTCAAGAAGAATGCACCAACCGGAGTGCCAGCCACTTCCTGCGTCTCCAACTTCACTCAAACGAACTAGCGTCCACCCTGCAACATGACCCTCCCTACAGAAGACTCCAGAACAAGAAATGGCCGAATGACCTGAAAGCAGTATAAGTTCACAATCCGGATAACGTCATTGGATGGGTATCCGCTCACGTCATTGTATAACTCATGGAACATGTACTATATAGTTCCGATTGTTAATTTTCTAATAAATTAAAAAAAAAAAAAAAAAAAAAAAAACCCGAAGGGGGTTGAAGTCATTGAGCCTGTAATAGTTTCATTCGACGAATATATCGCCGTTTGAACAAGTTTGAAAATTTCTACCCCTCCCAACCTCTGCCCAGCCCCTCCCATCACCGCCCTACCTCGCGCGTTGCTCAGGTTGTCATAAATAAACTCAGAGACATCGATAACCCAGGATTTTATTCCAATCTCGGTTGTATTCGCATTTTACTTGTAACGCCCGTCCACCAACATCTCTAAAAGTGCTCCTTTCCCATGCTGTAAGGGGTTGATATTATACTCATATTACATTGGTAGAAATACTATCAATCTCTTTGACCCCTAAAAATATTTAACCGACTCAAATATCGGTTGTTTTAGCATGTTCGAATATTACCACGACGTGTCTGACCCCGACAGTGTTTGTTTTCTGGTCGCTAAGAACACGTGTGCGAAATTTGGTTAAATTTGCTCCACCGGTGTAGATTTGTTGCGGAACATTAAAAAAAACACTCTGCTTCATTTATTGTTTTTCCAGGCTTCTATTTTTGGCGTGAATCTTGTAGAGTTTGCTTCGAGTTCGTTGACAAAGTAATGGCGTCGTCGGATTGACTTACTGATGGGTAAATAAAAATTCAGGCGTTGATTAAACAATATAGAAGACCAGTGACTCATACCAGTTACCTATCTAACGAATACTTTACAATATCCTAATAAATAATTGCCTCATTTCACGCCATTTCTCGTATTTTAAATGTAATGAATTGAGATTTTTATTTTACTGAATCTGGATCGTGCTTAAAAGTGTCTAAAATTCCAGGTGGCTTAAAGTTCTGTGGCCGGGGTTTCCTTAAAGTCCTGGAGGGGGAATGGGATATTACTGGAGATGATATCCCACAGAGTTGTCTTCGTTTGTTAAGGTAGGTGGGGGAAGGGGACATTATTTTTGTCTGTAATCGATATTTCTGATGCAGCGGAAAATCCTAGGTAGCGTCCTTTGTGCAAAATATTAAATTCGTAAATCATTTGCGTATGTGTAAAATTTCTTACCAATACTCAGTTAGTTCTGAATTGAAGAAAGCAACTCACACTGGATATCACAGTGGGAATAACTGATGATAACGTTAAATGTATTTACAAACTGCCAGGGATCCAGAAGCGTAATTTGGAACATCGCTGACAAACTCTCGAAGAATCTCTAGAAAGAATATTATACCTGTCAAAAACTTTTATTTTCATTGAAAAAATATAGAGTGACAATTTAAAGATCCTCTTATAGTTAATATTTCGTATGTTTTATTAATATTCTAATTAAATATATACTGCGTCCCTACAACAAACTCCTCTCCCGCTATCGGAAGGGCGTGGGACAAGTACCCTGCCCGACCTACCCGATGCAGGTTTTTCTAGGGTTTTCCCTGCATTTCTTTAGGCGAATTCCGAGTAGGATCCTTAAAATATAGCCCGGGGGCCCTAGTTAACCCTTGGCTACCTTCCTCTAGCCTTCCGCATCCCTCCTTTCAAATTCCTTCCTATGCTATTAAAGGAAAGTTGCCCAACGTGGATTACCCTCATGTAGCCTGTTGCCCTAAAATAATAATAACCTTTTCAGATATTCTGGAAGCTTCTTCCGGCTCTATCGTGTCTCGCTGTCTTCTACAAACTTATTATCATTTATACTAACATGTGGACGTTTGTGCGAGACTGTTTTCAGGAGTTGCTGAATTTCTAGACCTTCCGGTGCAAAATCCCGGACGTGGAACAAGGGTTGAACTGGGACGACGAATTTCTCGCCCCTGTACCTTACAAGTGAAGTCTCAAAGAAACACTATTAATCTATTTTATTGCTAGAAATATTTATCCGACTCCAATATCGGTTGTTTTAACATGTTTGAATATTTCCACCATCGTTCCCCCCCGCTCCTGGGGGCTATTCATAAGGAATACAGAAACGAAATGTAAAAAGGAATAAACATTAAGTATCCCAGTAGTTGTGTTTCAAGATAACAGAAATTTATTGAGCCACTTTCTTAATGGACTTTTAAACAATACATTGTCTTCAATATGCCCAACGTATTGTTACGCAACTATTGTGATATTAGATACTTGAACAATTATTTGTCACTTTTCAAGAATAAATTTTTATAATAAATAAGCGAAATTCTTTAGTCCTTCGATATTTTTTATATGCAATCAAATTTCACAATACTAGTACAGAAGCTTTCTACAACGTTTAGCCGTAATCTTCTGTAAAAACAACTATAGTAACAAAAAACAGTTCACATCATGAACAAAAGATAGTATAGAAGTTTGAAGGCATCTAGTCATTACGTAATTGTGTTTATAATCAATCAAAACACCCAAGTCACATATAATCATATACATCATATTAGAGGCCATACGCCTCGGCCCATTACATTTTATAGCCTGCTTCCATACGAAGATATCACACTATCATTATATAATTCCAAAGTTCATATATTATAAAACCAAAATTAGTAATATTTCTATCTTACAAAATAAGGACTTCATTATTTTACAGGTTTTTTTATAGACTCCAATATTGGCAATATAGCTAAACGTAGCCGAAAGCTTCTGTATTTTTATTGTGAAATTATGTGAGAAAATTGCTTTAAATTAATACAAATTGAAGGACTGAGAAGTTGGCTTATTTATTATAATTACAGTCTTATATAATGTGATGATTGAATAAAATTTTATGGCCAAATCTGACAAGAGTATTTGATTCAGCATATATTTAAAAAAGTTCCGTTCAATGAGAAAATCCGAGATAGCCATGAAAGCAAGGAAATTATGCAAATAATCTCATCAGTGATTCTAGGAATAATATGTAAGCAGACTTATAAAGTGACGTATGTTCGAAAACTCTTTAATGCGAGAAACAATCAAGCGTACCGAGTCAGGAGACGAACTTGTAGACACATTTATCTCTCTGAAGCCCACATTATCATCTCATTTCTGCCAAACTGTCCGATGTTGATGGAACAGCGGACACGAGAATGTATTCAACTCGATTGGACTGGCCTCGAGCAGACGAAAGAATGACCGCCGACTATGAGGATGAGGCACGGAAGGAACCACTGAGCACTGAGAGACGTCACGACGTTCTTTCCACAATTTACAAATCAGCGGCGACCCTGTTTGATGTTGTGCCAGACCGGAGCAACGTGGAACTACGCAGGGTAGCGATGTGTGATGTTTAGTGATGAGGGCCACTTTGTTATGGAACTGCTGATGACTATCGTGTCTTTGTGATAAGGCACAGTTCCATCCACGATAACAGCGGCTAAGTAAAACCTACGATAATTCACCCGTATACAAAATATTATGTTGTACATTGACGGCCCAAGCATATTCACCTGATTATGTTCCTAGCTGCCTTTACAGACGAGAGGGCAGAATAGTTTCCAACCAAACAAACACGCCAACACAGATCCCTTCCCTCAAATATCTGAGCTAGAGATCTTTCGAAATAATGAGATTTAGCGGACCCAGAATTCCATGTATGTTGAACTCCATGCCTCGAAATGCGACCCATTATTTTTAAAATTATTTTTCTTAAAAAATTAACAATCAGAACTATATAATACATGTTTCATGAGTTAATGTGATGGCACAATAATACAATAACGTGAGCGGATACTCATCCAATGACGTTATCTGGATTGTGAACTTACACTGCTTTCAGGTCATTCTTCTGTCTGGAGTCTTCTGTAGGCAGGGTCATGTTGTAGGATGGACGCTAGATCGTTTGGGTGAAGTTGGAGACGCAGGAAGTGGCTGGCACTCCGGTTGGTGCATTCTTCTTGAATGGTTGGCATTCCGAGGTCCGTATGCAAAGTTCGATCGCTGACGTACCAAGGTGCATTTACAAGCATTCTGAGTGTTTTAGATTGAAATCGTTGGATGATGTTGACGTTGGATTTGCAAGAGCAGCCCCATAGCTCAATGCCATATGTCCAAATTGGTTTTATTATAGCTTTGTAGAGTAAGATTTTGTTTTCAAGCGATAAACACGATTTTCTCCCCAGTGCCCAGTACATTTTTCTCAGTCGCTGGTCGGATTCCTTCCTTTTTTTTAATATATGTTTTTTCTACGTTCGTTTTTGTCAAAATGTAGACCCAGATAGCGAACTTCGTTTGATTGTGGAATTTCTATATTTTTTAGGGACACTGATGGACATTCTGAACGGTTTAGTGTGAAGCTGACTTGAGTACTTTTCGCTTAATTTATTTTGATCCGCCATTTATTGAGCTATACTTGAAGGAGGGATAAATGGGTTTGAAGGTTTATGGGGGCCATGTGTGGGTCGGTATGTTGAGATAGGAGGACGGTGTCGTCAGCAAAAGTCAGCTGTTGTGGGGATGTCGGCTGTATATAATTGATAGAGTATAGGTTCCAGCTCACTTCCCTGAAATAAAACTGTTCAGACCATACAGTCTTGTTATTAATATTATATCCACTAAGTAAATGGATACCATGATAATATGCACTCACATTATAGTATGCTTCATTAATAATAGCATAAACTTCTCACTCACTATTAGTAAAAACATTCGGATCGATGAGAAGTTTGATTACGAAGCTTCATACCAGGGTAGTGCCGGGTTCTTGTTTAAAAAACTTAATTGGTCCAAAGTACCAACTTTACAAAGCTTAAGTTTGAAGCCACTACACGGTTTAGTGTTTGACATCCATCAATAGTGATCGCTCTCAGTGACTTTGTAAACCTGGAAAAATTTGGTCATCTGTGATAAATTCATTTGAATTGTCTCAGTCCAACCAATATCAAATTCGAGCTAGATTATTCTCTGGGAGAATAAGATCCTTCGTTTATAACAATAAAATACTGGATGGCAGAGTTTAAATGAGGTCATACGATCTGACAAGACCAACATAGCAGTGGTCGATCGAATGAAGTGACCGCGCCAGAAATTTTGACGAAATTCCGTAAAATGATATTGGATGACCGTCAATTGAAAGTTCTGGAACTAGCAAATAAGGTAGGCATTTTAAGAAGTGCTGTGCATCGCATATTGACTGAAAATTTTGACATGAGAATCTGTGTGTAAAATGAGCGCCGCATTTGCTTACAATGGAACATAAAGAGCGTCGTGAGGATGCTTCAATCCAGTGTTTGGCGATGTTTCACAGCAATAAAGCCGAGATTTTACGACGATTCATAACCATGAATGAAACATCACTTCATACCTGAGGCGAAGGAACAGTAAAAACAATGGACTGATATGGAAAATCGGCTCCAAAGAACGCGAAAACTGTTGTATCTGCTGGCAAGGTCATGGAGTCAAATTCTTTGGGATGAGCGATAATAATTTTCATTGATTATATTGAAAAGATGAAAAAACAATCAACGGCGAGTGAAATAAAAAAAGGGCCACATTTGGCGAAACAGTAGGTGTTGTTTCATCACGAGAATGCACCATTATCACGATTGGAAAACTATAAAGATGGAATTGCTTCCTGACGCGTGCTATTCGTCAGATTTGTCTACCTCCGATTTTTTTCTCTTTCCAAACTTGAAAATATTGGCTGAGTGGCAAAATATTTGCATAGAAATGAAGGAGTGGGGTATGCAATTGATGGATATTTTGAGAACCTCGATGGTTCTTACTTTAACGGTATTGAAAATCGCTGGGAAAAGAGTATCGAGTTAAAAGCTTACAACGTTGAGAAATAAATAAATTTTTTCTTCACCTTTTTATTTTATTTGTTAGATCGGATACCATTGAATCTACGTTACAGATGGGCAAAAGGTTCTTTTGATGAATCAGATCAGAACCTAAAGTCCATAATGAATCTCAACTTGTTTACATCAATTTTAACCCGTTAAGACTTCAGACAAATTTATTTCATAGTTTCAACCTGATTTGATTCTTATTCGAATAAAAAAAGAAAGAAAATAAAATAAATTTTCGTTTTTGCAATTTTGTAAGTATGTTACTAACTTTATTACAGTAATTTGTTCTAATTCAAAGCGCCGTAAAATTATTCGTAAGTTAAATGCTTTCTTTATTTTAATGCTAATGAATGGCGCAAGGAAAATAAAATGGCCTTGTCTTGGCTCAAGGTCTATAACATAAACACCTTTGTGGCTAAAATATTTGTATATTAAGAACATTCCGACCTGTTGTAATGTAACATACAGCGTCATCACACAGATCCGGGGTTTTTATCACGGTGTAGGCATTGATGTATGTGCTCGTCATATTCTCGAAACTTAAGACTTACGAAGAATCCAGGCACTGACCACTTGCCACTCTTCAGAATGTATGATGTAAAATGGCAATCGTACCGGTAATCCTAGGCTCTACAAGGGTTGTAGCTCCAAGGAAAATGAATCGTTAAGACACGTGACATTGGTCATTGTAATTGGCTAACAATTGTGTATCTGTTTCTCTTCGATGAAAAATAAATTGAATCTATAAGAAATAACTTGCATTATTAATGAAAATTATTAATTTAAGACTTACGAGAAAACTATATAAAATTTCTAAAAACAGGTTAGAAAAATATCAACCGGACCAGGAATCAAACGCGGGAACTCCGCTTACCCAGGAGGGGGGGGGGGGGAGCTCTAGCAATTGACTGCAGAACCAATGCCTAATTCCTCCATCCATTTAACCTGATTGAGGTTCCCATACAATTTACGAAATCACGATTATATTAAAACTAATATTTTGTCCTTTCTATATATATATATATATATATATATATATATATATATATATATATATATATATATATTTTAGAGTAACAGGCTTCATAAAGGTAATACACATAGTGGAAACTCCCCCTTAATAGCATAGGAAGGGATTTGAAAGGGAGGATGTGGAAGAGTAGAGGAAAGTAGCCAAGGGTTAACTAGGAACCCCGGGCTATAGTTTAAGGATCCTACCCGGCATTCACCTAAAAGTGATGCAGGACAAACCCTAGAAAACCTGAATTAGGTACGTCCGGTATTGAGTAATTGTCCCACTCCCTTCCGATGGCGGGAGAGGGGTTTTCTGTGGGGACGCAGCATTCCCTTCTCCGGGCCTCGGACAGTTTTTGAGACAGCTGGTCGACTGTTCCAATGGGAACAGTGGACAGCTCATACCGTATGCCCAAGGTCTGGGACTCCGTAACATACACCTCTAAACACAGGCCGAGGTGCCTCGGCTTAGGGGAAGCTTAGGTGAAAAGCAGATTGAGGAAAAGGCATCCCCAAAGGTAGACGTCTCCGTCTCTCCAGAAAGGTTCTGCCTACGAGAGAACAGCTCTCACAGTCTTGTCTATATATAAAATTTCATCGATACAATATATAAATTCGTTATAATTATTTAACAGAATCTTTCGTCGTTATGTTTCGACACATTCATCTGCTTTGAGGCTGAAGAATATCGACGAAAGCTTTTGTTAAATAATTATAACGAAAGGATATATTGTATCTAGGAAGTTCTATATATTGACAGGATTGAAGATTAATTTTAATAAGAATTTTCACTTGTTTTAAATTGCATAAAAGTCAAAATTCTCTCACTACCTAAATTTCAGACTCAATGAATAACTGTTTGTTATACGTAAATTGGTGAAGGGTTACAGAATTTCAACTCTAGAATAGAGTGAAAGCTTTCTTGAATTGAAAATTCTAAAATCCTTGATCAATACAAGCATACAAATCCGGTTTTCATTGAGATCCTGGAATTTAGACCATGTAAGAATTGTAATTTTGTAAAAATTGCTTGTGAGCCCGCAACAGGTATAATGGATGGAGGAATTTCGCACCGATTGTAGAGTCGACACAGGTAGCTGCGTTGGTAGAGCTTGACCCTGGTAAGCGGAGGTCCCTTGTTCGATTCCTCATTGGGTCGCGATTATATCAACCTTCATATTAAATTTAATTTAATTACATGGACTCTATATCTTGAGATTGTGAAACCTTTCTCTCCATTCTTGAATGTATAAAATGTAGAAATTTTTTAAAAAAAATCCTAAAGTTTAGAAAAAAAAATTTAAAGAGATTTTTTGAGTGAATTACAGAAAACATTTTAAAGTACAAATTAACATCTAACATTTTTACACATATATGCCACCTAAATATAGATTCATTTTGAATCAAATATTTTGTATAACATTATTATACCAGTCTCCGTCGATAGTAATAATTATTTGAAGGCGTACAATTATTTAATTCTGAAATTTATGAGATTGTAATTAAATTTTTCAGTACATCAGTGTTGTATTAATAAACCACTAACTATTCAATAACGCATTAAACCTACACTCTTGTGTAGTGTATGCTTATGTACATACTACTTTTGCTGTGACCATTGACTGTCGTAGAAGGAAAAAACAGAGACCTATAATCGAGTGTGATCATTTTTCACAAGTGTTTCTTTTTTTATATTTTACTTTATTATTTTTACTCATTAGTAATATAGTAAGAATTTTATGGATCATACAAATGCCGTGATTCCAGTACAATTTCCCCAGAAAATTGTACCATACGGATAGACAAATGCATGGAGATTATAACAGCAATAAAATTATTAGATACGGTATTTCGACTCATAAAGATCAATTTATGTACGTTTGTGGGGATGTAACACGAGATAAAAATTTTCATATGATATTTCACATTATTGAATAGTTCCAAGTACATCATATTATCAAAATGGAGGATGTTAATTCCAGAATTTTTTTTACACATATTTCTTTAGTTTAATTGAAATAAAACTTTTTGATCTAAATAATAGAAATAGCGTCAGAGAAGAACATTAATGCAAACATTGAGCCGAAATTTAAACCCCAAATTGAAGCAAATCGATATTATAATATCCCTCGCCCAATCCGAACTGACACAACCGAGACCAAGCTCACTAACTCCAGAAGAATGGGAAATCGAAATCAATTAGCTATGTAAAAACTACTCATGATATTTTTTGTGGTCGGTCCCAGAAATCTCTACAGTACAGGTTGCGATATATATGCACCAAACAACTCCACTTCCATGTCAACATCAATCTTCACCGCAGAAGTACACGCTATCCTTTTGACCCTAAAACATATCAATTCTTCCTCGTCAAGCAAGCATATACTCGTCACAGAATCACTCCTCGACAAGCGGAAAATGATCCGAAACCGAAGCCTTAAACGAAATTCAAATGTAAACCCAGGAGACATTCCACTCAATAATGGAAGCTGCAAAAACATTTATAAGCTTAATGGCGTCGATTACTTCGCAATAAAACATATTACGAAACGTCATCGCAGTCGTTGGAGAGGCACCTCGGCCTGTTTTGAGAGGTGTATGATCCGGGTCGCAGATCTTGGGCATACGGTAAGAGTTGTCCGCTATTCCTATTGGAATATTCGGGCAGCTGCCTCCCAATCTAATCTAGTCGAGGCACGGAGAAGGGAATGCTGCGTCCCCACAGCAAACTCCTCTGCCGCCATTGGAAGGGCGTGGGACAAGTACCAAATGCCCAACCTACCTGATGCAGGTTTTTCTAGGGTTTTCCCTGCATCACTTTTAGGCGAATAGCCCGGTAGGATCCTTAAACCATAGCCCAGGGGCCCTAGTTAACCCTTGGCTACCTTGCTCGACCTTTCCGATTCCCCCTTTCACTTCTTTTCCTATGCTATATGAATTACCCTATACATAGCCTGTCTACACCTTCAAAAAAACAACTGAAAATCATTTAACTAGCGTTCGGGAATCCAGACTTTAACAGCAATTAGAATTCTAATGGAACGAAATGAAACCAAGAAACTATTTATTATGTCATTAGCTAACTTCTACACCATAAAAATCAATCCTTCTACAGAGTCTGTACCTGTGAACCAAAGATTAACTACGTTCAATAAATACCTCCACTCCACATCTACTACCAGTTAATGAATGTATCTAATTTCATCAACAGCCTAATATTTAAAGCCTCAACGAGATTGAATACTCATTCCAATACAAAACAAATTAATGTTGACTAATATATAGTCGCCAATGACAATTTGTAGTTGATGCACCTTTTTATATTTTTTGAAAAAAGGACATTAAAGGTGTTGGGGTTTTTCGAAACTTCAATAGCAATAACGAAAGTTTTAATGTCATTAAAATGCTAAATGAAAAACTAATTCCCCTGTGCTGAAACATAATAAACACCAGGGAAGGAAACAAATGTATTTCGAGAATCTTGATAATAATGGGCGTTTCCTATTATTTTATATTGAAAAAGAATTAAGCTGTTCTCCTCATGTATATAGGAGGAGGATTCCGGGGAAAACCATTTTATGCAGCATTGTGAAACATATACGATTAAAAATATTTCCTTTGTATAATGATATACGAAATTCCATGAATATTTTTTTCATTGCGGAAATTTAAATATATAACTTGTTATTTAAATATATCGCTTGTTAAAGTTATATGTGTATTATAAATTATAAAATTAAATTAGACCTTGATGAAAAATTAATTTTTTTTAAATATTTCAAAATGGTTGTAGGTTATTGTCAAACCCGGGTGGCAGATAAACTGTGGTTAGACAGCAATTTATATCTTTTTTACAGTATTTCTAGTCTATCGTTAAGAACATATTATTAAAAAATAAAAGTTAAATATATAATAATATAAAAATATTCTAATAAAGGATGTTAAACAATATATTTTTTTTAACTGAAATGGTTTCAATTCACGGGACAGGCCGCTAGCTGAAATTGTGTATAAGGGAAGTGGAAGAAAACTGCAGGTTATGGAAATAAAGGGCTACAGCGTCTAAGTAAATGGACGAACACCAAACAGCCGCCATTCTTATATCAATTACATTTGGAAACGTGTATGTTTAAACACAAATTACGTATGTAAGTCTTTTTCGAATTGGAATTTCCATTAATATATAATAATTTAAATTTTATAAGGTTGCATTTTTAAAAAAATATGGCTGTTGTAAACTACAAAAACTGAATCATAGACAAGCATGAAGATGGAGAAACGGCTTTCGAATATCATATTTAGAAGTGTAACAAATTAGTTATAAATAATCGTAAATCAAAAGAGAAGTGTACGTGAAATGAGTACGTATAGAAGACAGTTATTGGGGTTATTTATTGAATAAGGGAGTGGCAAGCCAATCCGCCCAATTAAAAGGGTGGCGTTGCCGTGCTTCATTTGTCACAAATAAGCTGCTGGTCGCGCCACCGTCGATCAATATGGCGGCGGCGGCGGCCCCATGATGCGTCGTCTGCTTTTCAAGTTTTCTCGTCTGTTTCTGATCCAGGTAAATCAGTTATTACTTCTATATATGTTCCGGGAAAGATAATTAGTAGTTTTGTTGGTGACAAGAGTAACTGTCTCTTTATAATGTCATTGTTTTACTATTGAATTGCTTCGTAATTATACCCGTCACCGAGTAATTGTGGATTTACGAACAAATTAGGTGTTCCTGGGGGTTGATATAATCTAAACAACGTTCATATTTCCTGTTTATTCATTGCTCCAAGTTCACTACATTATAGGTTATCAAAATTCATTTGTAAACTGGACGACGCAGGGCGTGAGAATATTTTTAAACATTTATCAGAGCAACAGGTCCTTACGATTAGACTCCAATTTAGAAAGTTGATTTCAAACTACTTCAAATAAGTAAAATTGTAAAGCCCGTTGCAATACAATGCTCATCTTTTATAATATGTTTTATAACCTTAGAATTACCTGTGGGAATAATAACATTCTTAGTAATAATTTACAAAAAATTTGGTGAAATTTTATTACTAATATTTTTCTAAATTTATAGTTACTTAATTGTAAATTGTTTTTATGCATTCGGAAATACCAGTCTTATCATCAAAGCTTTGTGAAGTAATTTGCAACATTGTGAATGTATCTATGCTAAGTTCCGTACATCCTATTGCATATATATATATATATATATTTCTCTCATGTTAAAATTATTACATTCCATGTTGTGAAAATGCTATGAGAAACCCATAGACACTTTAATATTATTTTCTCCACCCTATATTTACGAAATGTAATGCGAAAAACTGTAAATTGCACCTTATTGACTAAAAATGTTTTCTTTTAATAATTAGATAGTCAAAGAAAAAAATATATTAAATTTTTTTCAAAAATTGGTCAATTGTCGAAATATAGAATAAAAATTTTCTAAAACTATTTCTACAATTCATCTAAATTGTGAATTACATAATTTATAACTAGATTTTAAAATACAAAAATATTTATAGAAAATTAAATGGATTACGTTTTGATTGTCGTGGAAAAGATTTTTCATAATATGAACACTTTCATGGTAACAAAACGTTCGGTATATTTATTTATAAATCGGTGTTTCACGAGCAGGCATAGGTTGATGTGGCAACACCGCTCTCTCAAGGGCGCTTTTAAGAATTAAAAAGAAAATGAATGTAGCAGAACACAATGCTTAACTCTTACGAGTTAGTATCAAAAATTGACGTTAATAGAATTATGGGTCTGAAGTATGAGAAATTTACCAGTTAAAAGTAATTTATGAATATTTTTATTAATGTTTATAATATCTACAGACAAATTTCCGCCACTGTTCGTCAACAAAGTCCTGTGCTTCGTCTGCTAGTCTATTTTCAGCTAGTGTCCTGAAAATCTTTCTACTGGTGGTAGTAAAATGCAGTTTGAAAGGATATCAAATGAGAATATGGTTATTAAAATAATTTTTATTCTTAAAACGTTTAGGTATTAACTTAATGACGAGTAATAATCTAAGTTTGTTCATCTATAATAAAATTTCCCTAGTGATGATGCCTGCTACGATTGTTAAAATACATTTTTTTATAATTTTTGAAGGAACTGAGTGGATGGGATACTGATTTGCCTTCCAAAATAATTTTTAAATAATTGTTTCGTTAAGTATGTGAAAATATTTTTCAATTTTTTTTATTAACAACGCTTATGTCGCCTGACTATTTGGGAGATGGATTGCCTTATCTATCGTGGAAAGTTACCAGAATTCTGTCTGCCATTCACCATTGTTAGCAACAGATTACTTAAGGACTGCCGGAACTGCTTGGAGGAACCTTAATTGCTTTCGAATAGCGTCGGCAACCTTGCTTCGCTATACTGAAGAGACATGGAGCAACGACAGTCTGCTTCTCTCTCAAACACACTCTCAAGTAAATACACATACAGATTTTCCACTGAAATTCGATTCGTTGACTGCTTGGTTATAATTTGTTCATTAGAGTTTTAATTTTAAGATTTAGAACTATTTGAGAATGCGAAATAAGTCTTTAATGTAGATTTAACGTAGTTATATATTTTTTACAAGCCCTAAATTATGAAAGACCATCATAATAAATATGATCTCAAATTAAATCTTGATTTTCAATTATTCGACAATTCTACAGTGACTCTCATAAAAATTACCGGACAATCATCGATAGAAAATCCATAAGAAAGAAACTTAAAACCGATAATCAACAACCAAAAATGTATAATGTGAAAGTCGCAGTAGAAAACAAGAACAAAAAAACCATAAAATTCGATTTGAATGAAGAAGGAGAAGAAGGGGTCTGCGAGGGTTATTCTCTCGCAGGCAGAACCTTTTAGGACATACACGAAGGGGCTACCTTTGGGGATGCCTTTTCCTCTCCGTTTTTGAACTAAGGTTGCCACAAGCCGAGGCACCTCGGCCTGTTCTGAGAGGTGTATGTTCCGGGTCACAGACCTTGGGCATACGGTAAGAGTTGTCCGCTATTCCCATTGGAATAGTCGGCCAGCTGCCTCCTAAACTGGTCGAGGCACGGAGAAGGGAATGCTGCGTCTCCACAGCAAACTCCTCTCCCGCTGTCGGAAGGGCGTGGGACAAGTACCAAATGCCCGACCTACCTGATGCAGGTTTTTCTAGGGTTTGTCCTGCATTTCTTTAGGCGAATGCCGGGTAGGATCCTTAAACTATAGCCCGAGGCCCTAGTTAACCCTTGGCTACCTTCCTCTTCCCTTTTGTATCTTAATTCCCTTTCAAATTCCTTCCTATGCTATTAAAGGGGAGTTGCCCAACGCGGATTACCCTCATGTAGCGTGTTACCTTAAAAAAAAATTAAAAAAATAAACGTCGAGTAGAAAAGCGAGCTAATTGGTATCAAAAAGTGAATGTCTGACGTTTGTACAGCGAGGAAAATTATGTTTGTCTTCAGGGAAATAGAGAAATTCTGAGATAGACAATGGATATGTTTACTATATTCGCAGGCGAATGCTTCTTTCCTCCTGGCCGTAAAGTTTCTTCTTTTTCTATTGAAAAATTAACTGACTGAATGTAAGATTCTGGGAGAGGTTTCTATTTGATACACAAATAAAACACTTAATTAATTTAAAATATAATTTAATTACAAAATAACAAAATTTAAATTTGAATTCATTATAAAAAATATAAATATTCAATTAATAAAAACAACGACTTCCTATTTGTATCAGGGTTCCTTCAAATATCGTGTGGTGAATCACAAAACGGCAAATTTAATTTAATTTAATCAACAATGAGGACTGGCATTAAGATACGTGAAAATACAAAATATTAATGACACCGTGCCGGCGGTTTGTTGTGGCTGGTGATGTGATGTCTTGGCTGTGGTGGCGTCGGACTGCGCCGTGGACTTCTGAAGAGGCTGTCGAGCCCATCGATGGTCGACGACACACAGATGGTGCGCCCTCTTAACTTAGCTTTGCCACATATACCACACGGTTCGTGATCTAGACCCGACTACACTTTTCTGTGGCTGTTCACCGACTGTATTTTCATTCCTCAGATTTAGACTCCTCAGATCTCGAAATTCCCAATCGTTTAAAATTTGGTAGTATGTCATTGGTTGACCTCATCCAAGATGACAACCAATAAAATCTATCGTATTCTTCGCTAAACTGGATTCTTACAGATGTTTGAAATTTTGGTGTCGCCGACTGTGAAATAGATTCTTCCGGATTTTAATTTGTTATGCCTAATAATTTCAGTCGTCACACAAAGCTAACAGTCACCCTTTTTAACGTCAGAAGGTCCACTGCATTCTGCTTCTTTTGTCCCAAAAAGGAACTTGAGTTCAGTAGCTTCATCATAAACAAACAAACGTCTTTCGATTTCCGAAATAAGTTGATTTACTTTATGATTCATTACTCAACCGAAACTAATTTCTTGTTTTGTCTCACGTATTTCTCTTTTTACGTTTTGTTGTTAATAACTGACTTGTTGATTTTCTCCCTAATATTCCTACTACAATCTACCATGTTGATCTACTCATAGATCAAATCTAGATGATTTTTTAAATAGCCTTCTTTCCTCTTCCTAGTCTTACAATAGAGTACTCGATTAATGCATCTAATATATAAAATTTATTTTTACACATGAGTTCATCTATCAGACAGAATGTGACTCAGAGTACTGTGAATCTAAAATGCTTGTGTCAACGTGATTATAATTTGTTAGTAGTTCTTTCAATATACATTTTCTGAACTTTCTGAGAGTTGTGTTTACGTCTTTTAACACCTACAATTAATGAGAAATATATATTGCGGTAATTAAAAACAAATAATTAATTAATGAATAAAATTTGGACTTGCATTGTTGGCGGCGTAAAAATACACAAGTTATATACAAGAATGTGTGGCAATAATGCATGCTTGCTGGGATTGTAGAAGTTTCGTTCGCTAGACGCTCAGTGCTCCAGAGTGCTCGGGAGTATATAGTAGTAGACGGTCGAGAAAGGACAGTAATTCAGAAAGTGTAAATTAACAGCTCAAATGTTGAAAAACGGCCTACAGGTTCCATTCGGTGAGCAAATAATTAAGACGACCCAACGCCGACTATTATAGTGCGCAGTCTAGCTTACATTAATGAACTAGACCTTTTTCTTCAATTATTGGGAGGCCCCGGTTATTGTATCCAGCAGATAACAAACTTTGGAGTGTGTTAGTAAGATCTTGTTAGAAGGAACAGCGAAGCAAGCATTGTGAGTCATTTTAGCAAGCAGAAAGTGTTGTGTATTAAATTCAGTGAATAAATGGCCTATCTGTAAAGTGTTAATAATTGTGTGTGTGTGAACGAGCCAATGTCCTTCGTACCAGAGAAAATTAAAGTAAAACTGCATTAATTTACTATCTGTAAACCCGCAAGTAAATGATATTATCGTCATATTTCCGAGTTCAGATTTTAAATTTTATATCTCATATTTTGTGTTGTAATGTTCTATTGATTGTTTGAAATAAGGCCTTGATAGCTTTGTGAATTTGATTGTTTAATAAGTATTCTTTATTGAAGGCCCAGTGATCGGCCTGAGAAATAGCCGTGGTATTATTGTTAAGTATTAATATGTATTGTGATTTAAATAATTTGCTTTAATAAATTAATTTGTTTGTATATTTTAAATTTTTATTTTTATTAAAACATCCGATCATTTTAATTGTTTTACTACAAAATTCGCATCATCAACGTGAGGTTTTTCCTATTAAAATTTTATTTTTTTTGGTAATTATTTTATTGGACGCCCGATTTTGCCTTGTAATTGTAAAAAATTTAGAATCTCTACAAATTGGCACTCTAACGTGCAGTTAATTTTCCGTTGTATTTAATTAAATACTACAAATTTGCACTGTCCCGCCATCGGAAGGGCGTGGGGCAAGTACCAAATGCCCGACCTACCTGAAGCAGGCTTTCTGGGGGTTTCCCTGCATCACTTTTAGGCGAATTTCTGGGTAGGAACCTTAAACCATAGCCCTGGGGCCGTATTTAACCTTTGGCTACCTTCCTCTACCCTTCCGCATCCCCCATTTCAAATCCCTTTCCTATGCTATAAGAGGGGAGTTGCCACTATGTGGATTACCCTATACATAGCCTGTCTACACCTAAAAAAACTCCAACCTGGGGCTATAACTGTCATTTATCTTAAATCATTATATATATAGATATATATATTGAAGTAATCAGAAATTAAACTACAATTTTTTTTATAATGTTTTGCCTCACGTTTGAGGTCAATTTATGGTAAACACAAATAATACACTTTTATTTTTAAACTTTGGGCGCCAATCTATATAATAAAAAAGGATGTATATTTGTATGTATGTATGTATGTATGTATGTATTTACGTTGTTCTTTATACAAATTTTATCGCGTGGACAGAATGCAACAAAAATTGGTATTCTGCCAAACTCGAGAACCGGTACTGTGGGGGTGACAAACCCATAGCATAAAGGTGGAAAGAATTATAATTAGAAAATGTGATCATTTTGTGTTAAATTCCTGCGCGGCAAGAGACCGTGACGTCACGCGAGAGAGCGACGTTGCTACGCGACGAACAAATTAATTAGTTCATTTTCTCGTAATGAAATAAAGCAGAAATATTTTCATTGAATAAAATGTATAATTTGATTCAGTAATACTCCATCGAATTATAATAAAAAACAATACGAAATACTCGAAGAACCTGGCGGAAATTGTAAGTTAATTTTCGTGTAATATTAGTGACTCCAATATGGCGACTGTTTGTTTACATTGTGAATCTAACTAACAATTTCATCTATTTAACCTGAACACTTTCGTCAGTACAACTATGCAGATTGTTCACGTAACAGCTGACGACCTACGATGAATTCTCGACGACTCTTTCTTACGACGAACTCCTATTTATTTCGGCCACATAACTGGGCCCAATCCGGCACCTAGGACCACCACCAACGATCTCTCCTGACAGACTGATCCTCTTTCTTGTTCTTACGACGCCTTATATCTATTTCTTTTGCGCACTTCACCACGAAGCCGTGTGCACTTCTCGCCACATCCTCGTCTAATTTTCCATCTGCCGCTGATAATACGAGTCCAAACTACGACTCAGAATGGCTTTTTGCAAACCACACCACAGAGTTCGGATGTACTTTCGTCCCTCTCCACAGAGTTCGGACGCACTTTTTCCCCTTTCCCCACAGAGTTCGGACGCAGAGTTTGGGTGCAATTCTGCACACCGAGCCGGGCGTCCACACACACTTAACTCACCCTATTTTAATTTGCCATCTGTCGCTCAATTATATCATCATTTTATCCTTGGGCACAACCTGAGTGCCTTCTGACGTTGACCTCGCGAGTCCAAATATTTGTTCATTAATTAATTATGTCTTTTAATATACTCAAAAGAAACCCGGAGTGTGTCTGGATATTTGTATGTGTTTCCGGCACTCGTTAATCAGAATTTTAAATGCAAGGGTTATTAGAAAATTAAGCATTAGAAACTAAGACCAAGACTCAAGTAACAACACTACGTAACTTCCCAATCCACAAGGGATATTTATTACTTTTAGACGTGCAAGGAAGAGGGTATTGTCAGGTTCTGAGACGCAAATATTAGCTGCTGCTGCTGCTGTTTGCGGGCTGGATTGTTTCAGTGAGCTACCTTGAATTCTAAGAGAGCCAGAACTGTAGTAATTAAATGTTTATGGAATGGGGGATGTAAAAAGATATATAATTGACTAGCGGAGCAGAAAAAAATGCCCTCTTCAGTCTGGTTTCTAGCAGTTCACACGACGTTATGAGGTTATTAACATGAGTGGTTTTTATTGAAGTTTAAAATTAATTGAATATAGGAACTGATAGGTAGATGTAATCTTGACTATGAGACGACTTTTGTGATGAAGACTTGCAACTGGAACAGCCGAGGCCAGGATCTTTCACTACGTAACAGATAAGATTTTTGTAACGTAAATAAAAATTATAAATTCTTGACACCACACTGAAGGATCTTGATAAATATTAAATATTTTAATAATTTTTTCAAAAAAAGTTGTAACATTAAATTCAAAATAAATTAAATAAAGTAATAAATTTCTGATAATAAAAATAAAACAAAATACCTACGTAAACTAAGTATACCCACTCATATGATTATCGTTCATTCTAATACATTACATTTTGTGTTTTTTTTTAAAAAAAACACCTTTGCAACAATTTAGTTTATTGATGACAGCTTATTGACTCGATGCGATGAAAAAATCGCAAGAGTTCGAGTAGTATAACTATTTCGTGAAGGTCCCGTTAACGTTGAAGATAACCCCAGCAGCCGCCGTCCATCCACTTCCGGCGTCTCTCTTTAGTTTATAATTTTATTTGGAGAATTTTGAGATTTTTAATTGGTTGAATACATTATTAAGGAATGGATGCTTAACTTTGCAAGATGGTATTGAAAATATTTAAACCGATATTAAACAATATTAAAACATTTAATAACCAAAAAGTGTATAAATTATCTTAATATGTGAATATTGCTCCATTGTTGACCGTGGGTGATGGAAAATCACTCGAACAAAAATCGGAGAAAAATGCCGCGCCGTTAATTTTTAAAACCCATAAAAGACCATAAAACGGTCAGATTCATGACCCATAAATTTACATCTACTGCAACCTCCCGGAAATATTGCGTCACATGAGAACATTTGATTAGGACTGTTGCTTCTTACTGTGCGATAAATGCTGTCTCTCTGATCCTCCAAGGCTGCTCAGTGTCGAAGCCAAAAACCTTGTGGAGCAGGCCGCTGCTGATGCTTAGACATACTCTGTGAAAACTTAGAGGTTGTTAAAGGATCACACCTTATTATCCGCGCCGAAAAAAAAACTACTGTCACGTAGCGTGTAATGTTCCCCAAGTTACTTGTCTTTTACTATTATTCCTATGACTTTACGTGTACAAGACTCTCCATGGACACTTAGTATATATCTGGGGCTCCAATCATCAGCTGGCTTTATCCTTAAATCACGACACCAAGATAGCTGCGATTTTTTCAATTTTTCATCTTTTTTACTGTTAGTCAGATGGGGCAGGGGGGAGGGGTTGATTTGTGCCGAAGAACGCACTACCGAGTCAAAGAATTTTATTAACTCTCCTATCCAAGATTTCCTGCCAAATCGTATACAAAATGGTAATAAACGGTTAAATTAAAGGAATTATTAGGATTTAGATGACGCTGATCATAAGAGGATCATAGTATCAAGTTCAATTTTTTAAATAATTTTTGGTAAAATTTTTGTAAATGGACATATTTGTTTACATTTTCAAATTGTTATTAAATTTAAATTATTATATATTTTGTTATTTAATATATTTTATATATTTCAACCGCAGGGATCCCTCCCGAAGAATTTTAATGGACTCTAAACTTCATATGAAGGGATACCAAACCAGCTGGAATACACATAAGCATGATAAAGAAATACAAAAAATATAAATGAAGACCTGGATGACCGGGAAAGATTTGATTACGTCTATATATACGGGGCCCTCGGGAGTAAATACAGGAAAGCCATAATGATAATAGATAAAGTAGTAGTAGTTGTTGTAGTGAGAATGTAGCACATATGCCGTTGCCGGCATACCGCTTCCCCGCATATACCGATAGGCTTCGCATGGAAAAAGTCCTTAAACCGTTTAAAACTGCTGATTCTTTACTTCAGATGCTTCTTCTCATTTAAGAGATTAAATATGGCTTCCACAACCTGGGTTTCATCTCCCTGTTGCCAGGGGAGATTCGGTCAGCTACACCACTGGATATCGCGCCCCCAGGGCCAAATGCCTTCCCCAGGGCTTGAGGTTTCAATGTCGGGCATGATTCACTCTCCCCCCCCCAACTCTTGGGTTATAGGTATCCAGGACCGACTTGCTATCACCACCTCGAGGGATTTTTACCCAACCCACTGCCACATCGAGTCCAACCCATTTTGTGAGCTGAGCTGCTGTCCAGAATGCTAGACAACAGCTGGGGTTTCGCTGAAGGTTCTGGTCTAGCATGCGCATTGCTCTGTTTGACGTCGCTATTTGGGCAGATAATCCATGCGCGACACCCAGGGTGCACTTCCAGGCTATTAAGACACCTCATCACCGATACGACCTCCTGCCGGACCGTATGCGGAAAAACCCGTTCGGAGCGCAAACGGTCGGTGGGCATCTCTGGCTTTGAAGCTTTCGTTCCCTTCAGAATATCGGTGGGTCCGAAACCACCACTCAACTTTTGGTTCGGTAAAGCTAGTGGCTATCTCCTTGCGATGGGTAGGTTGCGTTCCCACCCAGCAGAGAACTGCAGCCATGCGGTTTCGTCGTCAGATAACTGAGGTTGATCACCCTCAACACCTTAGTCCGTAGACTAGACGACCGCCTTGAGTGGACTCAGTTACTAGTGATTGCCTAGGCTCCCAGACCCATCATTGTCCGACTCCCGTGCTCATATAGTATACTAGGTAACCCGGCCAACCGTCACCAAGGCACATGAGGACTGCATTCAGGATTCCTATGCTGACCGAAGTACAGAGTAAGCCTAAACTAGTAACGGCTCGATGTGACAGAATCATCATCTACCACACATAGATACTGGAAGCAATGAGTCTGTTGCGCACATTCTGTGGGATTAGAAACAATGCGACCAGTTTTACGGTTTGGCGCCTCCCATGGATCTACTTTCCCGTACACCAGGGAGCGGCATCCCGGATAACCTTCTACGCAGAGTTCTGCCGCTCACCCGGTGATAATTGATAAAGTGGTCTGCGAACTCATAAAGACAACGAGGTGTAAAATATGAAGCTAAGATGGAGTGGTTAAATTCATTTATAAAAGGAATAACAGCAGAGGAAAAACATAAAAGGCCTCAAAATAATGTTTTAACACATGGATTTGCTTGTTTAAACCATATAAATTTCAATAATAATACAACCAGGAGCTGTCGGTCACTAATTGCTGGCCACATTCATCTGTAACATAAAATAAGATTTATAAATCAACTCCATACTCCGTAGATTAACGCAAACTGCAAGGGAACAGAAACGTATTTGTACACAGTTTCTGGTACGCAAACATCGTAGTCAGATTAGCCTTCGAGGAGTTATAATGCACCATTCTAATATATCATCAATAGCCTGATACGTCACTCATGATCGATTTGGAGCGGAGCAAAATCTCATGTAAGGGTATAAACCCGGAGCCACAATATAAACCATAAGGCTTGGTATAGCAATAGCCCACTTGGGCAACACTACATTCATAATCCCATCGGATTAATATCCCAAAACCAAAGCCTAGTGAGCCACATAATGTAGCATACAATAAAACCATAAGCGATAAATTACTTGAGATTTAATAACCGTTGTATGCTGTGACAGCGAAGATCACTACCAACAAGCGTCCCTTTCACCCTTTCCTTCTGTCCATCTACCATACTATTCCATACAGAAACATCCAAGGGAACTTAATTCGTTGGAGAATAAAGTACATGTTCACAATCAAATTCCATTTAAATCTGTGATTCTCCCTGCGTAAAATATCAACATTCTCCAAATTTCTTATATGTAAATTTGTTCCGATAAGGCAGTATTATAGGACGCTTCAGCAACGATGGAGTGTGGCGAATTTGAGGGAGGGGAGCGGAATACGCAGGAAGATACACCACAACTGTCTAATGCGTCAATCTACAGGCGCTAACTGAAGCTTATTCGCATAAAACCAGGGAGAGGGGAATTAGCCTGCACTGAAAGACAATAAATTGGGCCGCCAAGAAATCTGACGCGTTCTATAGTAATTACTCTTGTTTGTGTTATATATGGAATTTGTATGGCTTTATTAAATTATTATCAATTCCAGGTGTTAAAACTAAAGATCTGCATGGTTTTTTCTACTATTAATCCAAGAAAGTTCCAATAAATATTGATTGATAAAAGGGTTATCGAAACATTACAAGTCTAACATTCATTCAAGTGTATTATGAAACATATATTCATTCATTCTATGTCATTTCTATGAAGGTGTGGAGCTCAAAGGCAAACTAAGCATTCTAGCTGGGAGGTAGATAAGTATTGAGCAGAATAAAAACTGAATTTAGTATTCCCTTTGTTGACTTTATTGAATACCGACATAAAGACTTCGGGTGAAAGAGTTCCAATACACGCTTTCCATTACTTGGCCATGATACAAGTGGGCATGTGTAGGTGGTAAACGACTAGAGCTTGCCTGAAATATCCAGTGACCAGTAGCAGACAAGTGAAAACGTTTCTTCGATTAAGTCCGACAATTTGAAATAATGTAAACTATATAATAATATTTCGCTAACATATTATTGTTCCATGACCCTGAAATATTCCAGAGAAAAGTTGTGTTTCTAGTATTTACACTATTTTATTTTCTTTGCTGCTATTTTATTTCTAGTAATTACTTTACAAATAAATGTATTTTTTTTGCTCAGAGGTTTTAAAATTAATAATTATAATTCATAATACTATCAAAATAAAGAATACAATCACTTATTACAAATCAATTCGAAACTGTGGAGTCTTATGCCCCACTCTGAGCATTACAAAAGATTCATTGTATTTATTTAATAAATGTATTCCTCAACAAAAGAACAAATTAAATGATTACTTCTACAAAAGTAATTCAAATCTTAAGTTTGGTGTTTGCTACACTGTCACCAATAATGAACGCTCTCAGTGATCATGGAAAAATTTGGCCATCGTGATACAAGACTTTCATTTGAAAGGTCTTAGTCCAACCAATATCCAGGGAATCTGCTTCGTCGTTTAAAACAATAAAATGTTGGGTGGCAGAATTTAAACGAGGCCGTATTAGCTTCCAAGGCGAACACCGCAGTGGTTGTTTAAATGTGTTGACCCCGCAAGAAATTGAAACGAAAATCCAAAAAATGTTATTGAATGATCGTTTACTGAAAGTACGTGATCTATCATACAAGGTAGGAAATTCAAAAACTGTCGTACATCGCATATTTCATGGAAATTTAGACATGTTACAAAGCTGTGGGTGCCGCGATAGCTTACAACGGAACAAAATATTCGCCGTGAGGATTTTTCAATCGTTTGGCGATGTTTCACAGCAATAAAGCCGAGTTTTGGGACAATTCATGACCATGAAAAGAATACGGTTCCACGAATTCACACCTTAGACGATAGAACACACAAAACAATGGGAAAATCGGCTGCAAAGAAGGTGAAAACGGTTGTATCTGCGGGCAAGGTCAT
The DNA here is from genome assembly GCA_037074705.1 of Zhengitettix transpicula. Taxonomy (NCBI): domain Eukaryota; kingdom Metazoa; phylum Arthropoda; class Insecta; order Orthoptera; family Tetrigidae; genus Zhengitettix; species Zhengitettix transpicula. The sequence goes on along the minus strand of CM073591.1, from coordinate 202,204,187 downwards.
GACGTCATGCGTGAGAATAATTTTCAATGATTATCTTCAAAAGGGTGACCTTTTTGCAGCCATTGACTGATGCAATCATGATAAAATGGCCGCATTCGGCGAAAAAGAAAGTGTTGTTTCACGCACTAGTTCACACATCCATTATTGCGATGACAAAAATCAATGATTTTAAGTTTTAAATACTTCATGCACCCTATTCACCACATTTTGCTTCCCTTGATTATTTTCTATTTCCAAACTTAAAAAAATGACTCGGTTGTAAAAGATTTGCTAGCAATGAAAATTAGTATTTTTTAGGATGTTAACTGTTCTCACTTTAAACAGGTATCGAAGCTGTTGAATAAAGCTGAGAAAAGTCTTTCGAGCTCAAATCTGACAAAAAATAATTTTTCTGGGACTGCCCTCGTATCGCAGTTTGTGATTTAAAGTGTCACGGGAGACCATAATAAGCTGTAACTTGTTACATACATCTTTTTTATTTACTGTCGCCATCATTTTTAATTTTTTGTCTCATTACTTGATTACTTGCATCATTATATCCCAGTATCCTCTTTCATGGCGAACGTATCAATTGTCTATTGAGTGTCCTATTATTTCCTTTCTGTTACGCATTCCGCTTCGTCCGTAATTGTCGACCTACTTGTCTAGAGGTCATGGGTTCTCTAGTTCTCTTCTACATGGTTCGTTCCATGATTCTTCACGCAATTATTTGAGCAGAAACGTGCAACTTATCGTCTACGTTGCTGACCAGGAAGTCATTGTTCATGTATCTACCAGTTACACCAACGTCTTTAATTTTACGGTACCATCTGATATATAATTTTGTTCTGTCAGGTTGAGAGCAACCTTCGTTATTTTTCATGTTAATTCATAGTTTTGTCTATGTACTTACGGTTTTCAATTCCCGTATTTATTTTTATAATGATATGACAGTTTCAGAGAATCCTGCGCTGGTATCTTCAAATTGTGAGCCTCTTTTATTTAGATGCTACATGAGGGTAATCCACATGGTGGCAACTCTCCTTTAATAGAATAATAAGGGGATGCGGAAGGGTAGAGGAAGGTAACCAAGGGTTAACTAGGGCCCCCAGGCTATAGTATAAGGATTCTACCCGGCATTCACCTGAAACTGATGCAGGAAAAACCCTAGATATCACGTAGGATGGGCATTGGGTACTTGTCTCACGCCCTTCCGATGGCGGGAGAGGACTTTTCTGTGGGGTCGCAGCATTCCCTTCTCCGTGCCTCGATCAGATTAGGATGCAGCTGGCCGACTGTCCAATAGTAACAGCGAACAACTCTTACCCAAGGTCTGTGACCCTGGAACATACACGTTTCAAAACAAGCCGAGGTGTCTCGGCTTGTGAGAACTTGAGAAAAGTTTACGTGATATAGTCAACTTCATGATACTTATACTGAGTTCATACGCCTGTCCCTGAAGTTTCACTGCTGTAGTTGCTTCTTGTACACGTTTGTTAGTGTGGCTTTGGACGCACCACGCTTCGAGTTCTACAATAACAGTCGATATCCTTATCTTATGTTTACAAATTATAAGCATATAGGATTTCCACTTTAGTATTACACATAATTTATATTAGCAACTTAATGTTAACAGTAATGAAGTTATAACAATAATTTATAATCCAGTCACATCATGCAAATATAAATATACATAATTTTATGAGCCCACCATAATTCCATAAAAAATTTTATATGAAATATTTATCCGGTATATATTATCAGTGATATAGTAATTGTTATAGCTTGTGACCAGATTATCACGTCAATGGTTGAACAGAACTGAGAAGCCATCACGTCAGTTGAAACTGACAAAGTGTAGCTTTAAAAACCACATTAGTCGTAGTCAGCCGAGAAAGACGGTTATTACAACAAAAACACCCTTTCAAATCCCTTCCTATGCCATTAAAGGGGAGTTGCCTCCGCATCGATTACTCTTCTGTGGCCTGTTACTGTAAAAAAAATCTTGTCTAACATCTTGAGTGATAAGATCCTGTGGTTTTGTCCTGCATTACTTTTAGGCGAATGCCGGGTAGGATCCATAAACTATAGCCCGGGGGCCCTAGTTAACCCTTGGCTACCTTCCTCCACATTTCCGCATCCCCCCTTTTGAATCCCTTCATATGCTATTATAGGGGAGTTTCCACCATGTGGATTACCCTTATGTAACCTGTTACCCTAAAAAACAAACAAAAAAAGCTGAAAATTTCACCTCGGCCTGTTGTGACAGGTGTATGCTATTCCTATTGGAATAGTCGGCCAGCTGCCTCCTAAATTGGTCCACTCACGAAGAAGGGAATGCTGTGTCTCCATACTAAACCCCACTCCCGACATCGTAAGAACGTGGGACAAGTGCTGTACCCGACCTACCTGATGCAGGTTTTCTACGGGTTTTTTATTTTACTTAATTAATATTATTTATTGTTAATGATCCACTAATGATTGTATAACTCCTGATATCTCGAAACTGGTCGCTCTTACACTAATTTCTCATTGAAGGAAAGTTGTAGAATATTTAATTCTCATTTTAACGGGATTCAACAAATCATCTGCAATTTACTAAAATACACCTAACTTCAAATGAAAGGAAGATTGTAATTATTTGATTGAATTTAAAATCTATCAACCATTCTTTTTCACATTTAATTTAATTATTTGATTGTATAAAAATTTATCTCTCTGACTTATTATCTCAGTCAGGTCCTTTTATTGTTATTTAATAAAGCAAAATAAATCCACGTACATTGAATTAAATTTTTGTATAATATTTGATATCACACAAAACTGTAAATATATATAGAAAACAGATTCTGTGTAATATTTTATATTATGTGTTACTGTCTCTAGTTTGAGACGTGCAGGCTGCTTCAAACGGAAAAATACTTGGTATTTCCGGAACGGTATTAAATTTACTTTTCGTGAAAGAGAGTGGTAATTTACGGCTGATAGGTACATAGATGTAGACTCGTATATTGAGGAAAAAATTCTCTGAGCCACCCACTGCAGTTACTTGTCTAAATTGATTTTGCCGGTCGTGAACCACGTGACGTGACAGACGTGTGCGATTGAGGGTGCAGCCGCGCTTCAACTTTATGGCCGGCACATCACGTGACGTATTAGCAGTGTGTCTCCACCTTTACCGTCATGTAGGCTGTTACTAAAAATGAAACATATTTCTGAATGAGAAGAAAAATTATTTCAAACATAACAGAAGCCATCAGAAAATCTATTTTGCTAACAAATAAAATAATTAGTCTTGCAGCACGACACTATAAATTACCTATGAAAATTATGAAATTGTACCACAATACAATACTAGCAACAATAGCAGGTTATGGATCAAGTGTCTGGCCCCTTAGACTTGCGAATATTGTCCAAGCTAGGAAAAAAAGAAAATACAAAGAAATATTCTTCTCCGACTAACTGGTGCATACAAAATAACGTCCACAGATGAATTACAGGTCATAGTGGGTATCATCCCACTGGATTTAGAGATTCGTAGGAGGGGTTGCTGTTACTGGCTGAAAAAACAAAAACTGAACAAAATAGAAAACATAATAGGAATTCCAGCTTGTGGAAAAAGTGAAATTATAGAAAAAATAATAGACATCTGGCAGCAAAGATGGATAGGATCCATAATGGCAGAAAAACTTTTCAATATTTACCTGATGTAAAGAAAAGACCCGCAACAAAACACCTAAATCCATCAAGAGGCCTAATTCACTTCTTATCAGGACATGGACCATACCCAGAATTCCTAAAAACAAATACAGAAAGCAGACAGCAAAAAATGTAAATGTGGAGAGGTCGGAACCCGAGACCTCATGGTACTGTGGTGTCCCCTAAATGAGGAAAAACAATAACGTAAATGAAATATGTCAAAACCAATACGACAAATATTGTTAGACTCTGAAAATTTCAAAATACTCAGTTCAGTAACAGAAGCCTTTACAAAGATAATGCTAAACACATATTTAAACGACAATGTAAATAGACGTCAATTCTAAATAGTGTGGGTATGGAAACACGGAAAGCTAGAATAGTAGAGTCCCTCCTCCTCGTGGCAGGGACAAACTCACTAGTAAATATAGTGAGGCAAATATAAGATTTCAAATGTAAAAGGAAACATGAAAATTGTAAAGTACTTGTAAAGCATAATACATAATATGAATTAAACATATACAAACTGAAACTACAAATAAAATAAAACAAAGAATCAAACAGGGTCTGATATAAATATTTAAGGGATCAGGCTTCATTAATCATATTAGATGAAAAAAAAGTATCTGGCTGGTCTCTGAATGACTATCTGTCGCTCGTTGGAGACTACTTGTAGGCTACCTGTGGGAGTGCCTTCTTTTCTCTCTGCTTTTGAATTGAGGTTCCCATAAGCCCAAATACTTCGGTTAGACCTTGGCCACACGGCTAGCTACTTCCGTTGGGACTGTCGACCAACTGAATTTAAACCTCGTCGAGGAATGGGGACGGGAATTCTGCGTCCCCACAGCAAACCCTGTGATCATTATGACTTGGGACAAGTACTAAAGCCCGACGTACGTGATGCAGCTCGTGCCTCATATTTAGTCTAAGGCGTTGTAGGATCCTTAAACTATAGCCAGGGTTTTTAATAACCCCTATGCTAAATTTCTCTCCCTACAAAATTCTTCTTTAAAATTTTTACTTCTACTTCTTGAAAGGAACTGTAATCAACATATTGTAGAAACTATCGAAACTACATCTGTTTGGTTAATAATACTTCTAGGTGAATACCCGAAATTATGCCTTTTGCGCAGAAATTTTTTTTTCAACGACTACAGGGGAGGTTGAAGGTTTGTCACGCCTCCCCGAAAGAGTTCGCTATAATTTTCCCTAATCTGTCTTCTGTATTCTCACTGTCTCTATCCAACCCAGATATGACCTTGTTGCACAGTGGAACAACCGTTGTGAATTAATCCAACATAACTGAGCTTTATCCAGCCAACTGTGAGCTGGAGGGACTGGAGCAGTGGTGGTGATGGAAGGCTGTGAGGTGGAGGGGGCTGTTGCGCGGCGTTGTGCAGTCTGGACGGGACCAGCGCCGCGCCGGGACATGGCGGCCAATGTAAGTCATCCGCCACTCTGCGGCCTTCCTCTGACCTTTCTCTTCCTGCTGCACTACCGTCCATCGTTCTAACATGTCTCGTCACCTTTTCTCTCTTTCCTACACTAACGTTGTCCGAAAATTCCTAATTTTTTTTTAAGTGCATTTAATTTTCATCATTTGTCTGGAGCTTCCACAATCAGGGAGTCCAACTGAACAAATTTAATTATCCGCACGTATATGATTCTTTACTTTTTACAAACCACTGGAAGCTTTCAGAATGTGAATATACAGGTGTTGATAGTATTCAAAAAAATGTTTGCGGCTTCTTTTGAAGACAAGTGAAATCTGTGATAGATTGGTGGATGTTAGAGGCCGCAGTTCATGAATGTGGAATGTACCTGTAGTAAATACTTTGATTTGAGGAAGTGATACAGCCCAGTGAGGATCCAAGCACTTGATAGATTGGTGCCTTAAAAGCGCTACACGTACAGTTTTAGAAACATCTCCCGCGATTCTGATACGATGTTCGGAAATATCTTTTCTTTAATAAATCTCTGATAGGTTGTGCTACGTTACGTTCTGTGCAGTCTTTGCAGTGGTCATCGTGAGAAACTGATGAACATTCGAGAAGTAGTGCCGTAGATATTCGTACGAGAGACTCGCTTCTATGCGTCTTTAAGTCTATCTGTTTGCTGTGATTCTATCAAATGCTCTAGAGCAATTGATTTATTGAGTTTTGTCAGCCGACAAGTGAGTTGTGTCGCTCTAGGCTCTTCTTCGCACCTGAGGAAAGGGATAAGAATCCCAGAAACATTGTGTGGTATTTGTATTATCACTTTTTGTCTGAATTGGATATCTTTCTAATTCACGATTGAGATTATAATATTCAATTCTCCCGTCTTGTTAAAAAACTTATTGATATAATTTCAATAAATATTTATATATTATATTTAAAAAATAATAATACATTATTTGATATCGTTTCCTTCAAATAAATAGAAGATGACGACAGAGCTTTTAGTCGTCGAAACGTTGCGTTCTACAATTATGCAAAACCCGGTTGAACTCCGAGAACAATATATTGAACAACTGCACCGGGAAAGGCTTCAATCTTTGAACATTCTTCAGTGTTTCATTTGTGTCAGAACGTTAGAAATTATCGTAAGTGGGAAATGTTTTTCGTATTAGTATATTGTTTAAATTGAAAATTATCTGACATTCTCAAAGTAACAGTTTTTATGAAAAATTACAATTTCTTTATATAAAAAATTCATACAGTACAAAAACACACACAAATTTTAAAACCCATATCTTTATATGTATGAATTACGGAATATTATTGTAATTACATTTTCTTGAAATTGAATATATAACTGAACGTTCAACATCTTCGAGTTTCAAATTTTTTAAGTTTTTCTACTCATATTAATTTTATTACCTCATAATTCATATAATAAAATTTATGTAATGATATTGCAAATAATAATTTAATATATCTTTATGTCAAAAGGTAATTAAGATTTTAGTTGTAGAGTAATGATTCGATGAACTCGGCGACCTTCGTAATATGTTGCAGTATCCGAATTAACACCTGCGGGTAAATTTTATAGGCTACATATTTTTCAGTAACCATAATGTAAAAGCATCCGTAGAACGGAGATTTTCCCGGTGTAGATGGATAAAGGCTACTCGGGATTACAGCCAGGTAAACTCGTCGATATCACGCGACGTTTCGACGACTGCCCTAGTCGTCATTTTATGACGGAAGAGTTTACCCGGTTGGAATCCCTATAAGCCTTTATCCTATAAGCACCGTGTTATTAGATATCATTCCGACCATACTTAAATTTGCTTAGATGGTCATTATTTTCACGACTTTCAGCCTGCCCAATGCAAATAATATCACGACTGAATGGTGATAATCATTTTTTGAGTATTAGTCTGTAGTGGTAGGTTTTTTAAATGATTGAAGTAAAGGGATATTTTACAGAATTTAATAATCATTTAACTGAACATGAGAAAAATAAAATAAAATACATACAAATTATGCGTGTTCAGCTCACCGGGTAAAAGAATCGGATCCCTTAATCCCAAGTTAAACCATGGTTTACGGTAATTCCCCCAGGCGCGTCAAAGATTGAGACACTAGGCAGTTACCTCGCGTTGATCTCTGGCCGTGATGATCATATGGCACCCTCGATCTCTCCGAGTCCTCTGGAAAACTGCAAGTTTGGGGCTGTACGTCCGTCCCTGGCGACGGTTCGTCGAGGAGTCTTTCTACACTTGCTTTACATCCCCTTCGCTGGATGTGAAAAATCGATGTTCTCGACCAATTTTCGATCGATCTTTCCTGAACCAAGAAATGTGATTGGTTCAGGCAGTCACGTGTTAATTCAATTTCTGTAATTTTTGGAGAGACGTTTCCCACGGTGCGACAGTCCAGGTAACTTCCGAGGGTCAACATTCTATGTGCGTAAGTCCAGACCGTAGGGATTATCTATCTGCCACGGCGGCGCCTGGTCAAATTCCAACTTGCCAAGCTCTCAACCCTTGCTAATATCTATTTATATTAAAATGAAATATATATATATATATATATATATATATATATATATATATATCAATAATAAAACTATCGCGCTACGAGTCTTTCCTAGTGTTACCACATGAAACATTAGTAAAAATGTAGGTGGATTGAATCTGCCAATTAAATTGTAATAATTTTACAACTGTTTATTGAATGATCGTACAAGAAAAAAAATTGAAAATTTCCCATCATGATGGAAATATTCAATTTGTCGATTATGTGATTTCCGAAGCATTAACTCGTAAATTCTAAACGCTTTAGGACTGACTCGAGGCGCTGAAGAATTGTTGTCGACGAGAGACAATGAGGTAAGATTTTTAAAGTGACTACGAATCTACAACCTAGAAGCAAAATACTTATGGGCCGAATGTAATCTATGTTATTAACGTCCTAACAATCACAAAGCAAAATTGACGTCATTTTTACTTAAACTAATATGAGGCAAGTATATGTTTGCGATGTATTCGCGTAAATAACTCAGGCCCACTTAATATCAGTATAAGAAAAGTAACGATTCATTCAGTATACTTTTGACACCCTTAAGTAAAACATTTATTAATACATATAGATTTAACGTCTGATTCAATTATTTATTGTTAATATGGACCTTAGTTTTCCGAAAAATTTGATATGAGAAACAGTTACACTGAAAAAAAATTTAAACATAGCTGGACGTTTCCAGGCTACTTTGTGTCTTTTTCTCTAATAACATTTCGACACAGAATGATAAGTAAAGCAAAGATCGAAAACAAAGGATAAATACAGAATTTTTGATACGTAAAGAAAAGATCGAAAACGAAGGGTAAACACAAAATCTTTGCTTTTTCTATTATTCTGTGTTCAAATCCTGTTAGAGAATGACGCAAAGTAGAGTCGAAATGAAAGAGAGGATCACTGTATTTACCTTTTGTTTTATAGACGTAAAGTTGCGTCGAAACGTCCAGCTAATTTGAATTTTCTTCTGTGTAATTGTTTCTCATTTTCAATTTGTCAGGAAACTAAGGTCGTATTATCAATTATTAGAACATGCAGTACATCAATACGAGTCTCTCTAAGTTAACTAACACGATAAACGATGATGGTATCTACTTTTTTTTAATGTCTGTGTAGCAACCTTTCTTATTTATGCAGAATTTTCCTTCAAATAGGCTTATCAATGCTTAAAAATATGTCGATAAAAAATCGTAAAGGCCATGGTTAAATTGAATTAAAGTATCAGGTTGGAAAAAATGTCGGCCAGACAAGGAATAGAACCCTGGACCTACAACCACTGACCTATCCCTGTCGATTCCAGATCCGGTACGTAATTCCTCCATCCATTAGACCTGATGCATGATCACATACAGGTTTTAAAAATCACAATTATTCACGGCTTTAATTTTAGGATCTCAAATGAAGAACGGACTTATGTAAATTGAGCGTCCACAAGGTAAGCGGGAGATCGCGGGTTAGATTCCTGGTCCAGTCGATATTTTTCTACCCTGATACTTAAAAATATTTCTTTGGTTTCATTTATAGTTTCAGAGCCTAAATTTATTAAATAACGCTTTCCATTGGTGACTAAATTATCCTATAATTTTAGCCGCGTCTGTTCGCAATTATTTTTTGGTTTTTATTGGCTCTACCTAAATAATATCTACACCTTTTTTTAAAAAAATGTTGTGCCTAAAATTGTTCCTTAGTGATGACAATTCATTAGTCACATGCAGTTTTCGACGTGACATGTGGCAGTTGTAGCTGTTTCGCGGATCAGTTAACATCTCTTGATTTTCAATTCTCTAATTTCCTGACTACAATGAAGGTCTGAATATTGTTAAAGTTAACTTCACTAAATCTTAATTTTATTTCTGATTTTTATAATGTTTAAACTTGACTCAAATATATTAATATATATTAAGCATGTACTCATAGAAGTACGTGGGTTATTCGGAATATAAAGTAAGGTCCGATTTCTTATAAAACATAAACCATCACAGTTTTTTAAAATTTAATTTAATTCGTTACATGTTTCTCTATTTTTATACGTAGTTTCCATATTTGTTTCAACGTTTTTTTTTTTTTTTTGGGAAACAGGCTACATGAGGATAATCCACGTTGTGCAACTCCCCTTTAATAGCATAGGAAGGGATTTGAAAGGGGGGATGCGGAAGGGTAGAGGAAGGTAGCCAAAGGTTAACTAGGGCCCCCGGGGGCTATATTTTAAGGATCCTACCCGGCATTCGCCTAAAGAAATGCAGGGTCGGGCATTGGGTACTTGTCCCACGCCCTTCCGATAGCGGGAGAGGAGTTTGCTGTGGGGACGCAGCATTCCCTTCTCCGTGCCTCGACCAGTTTAGGAGGCAGCTGGCCGACTATTCCAATGGGAATAGCGAACAACTCTTACCGTATGCCCAAGGTCTGCGACCCCGGAACATACACCTCTCGAAACAGGCCGAGGTTCCTCGGCATATGGGAACCTTAGTTAAAAAAACCAGAGAGATGTGAAGGCATCCCCAAAGGTAGCCTCTGCCAGAGCTCTCTGGGAAGGTTTACTAGCGAGAGAATATCCCTCGCCAGGGTTTCAACGTTTGTGAGTACGATCAACATTCTTTTGTATGCATGTATTTCACCTGTGAGAAAAAAACAAGTCTTTAACTGCTCCTTGATCACCTTCCTTATGATATCAAGAGCACAAGCCATTCCTTTCGTCTGTTTCTGAATATTTGGAATTTTACAGTTAGCATTGTGTTGCTCGGTTACTGCATTTAACTTCATTCGTATGGTGTGACATTTGACGGCTCGATTCATCGACTCAGTACAGTGGGTGAGTAGTTGAATATAATCGAGTTTTTACACTGATTTGGTTAATGAAGTTAACTGTTTTCAACCGTTTTACTTATACCCTACTTTATATCCTCTTTTCCTCTGATTTTCGTGTCAAATAGTTCGTTTTATGTCCATATAAGTTTTTCTACTTTCATTCATACACAGTTTTTAGTTATATCTTCTTTAACAATTAAGTCAGATAATTTTATTATATGAGTAAATTTATCATTTTGAAATTTTAGATGTGATTTTTATTAATTAACTCATTTAATAATTTTTTCTCGCTTAGTTAGCCAAAAATAATTATATTACTTTATAAATTGTCCGACTATTGATTGTATCATATATTCTATCAATTTTCCTACTCCATACACTTATTTGAATTGCTCCCCGCCATCACGTACTTCTCTCAACTTTTCCGAAAACACAGCATGTAAAGAATGTTGAATCAATAAAATAAATGTATTCAAGTCTCATGGGGTAGAGCACAGTTGAGTTTTATGACGGCTGTCATTGAATTGACGTCAGCAAAGGGTCGTAGTAGTTAGTATAATACTGACTCACAGGCTCAGGTTCCAGGTAAGCCAATGCGTTCAACAATGAAGAGACTGGCGCACGTTGGTTGAACCTGTGACTGCTGACGCCATTCAATCCAATCAGCAGGGCAGTCACGCGGATAGGACCCCTTCCTCAAGCGTTACCCAACTTCCGCTCCAGCTAACCGATCCGAGCTCCAAGTAACGAGTATATAGAACCAAGTTTGAGCCAATCAAGGTGGTCGAGTCCATCAAATGGCGAAATCTCTCTCCGTCGTAAAATAACGTTCTTTTGAAGTTTGTTGAAATTTCGATGTTTCAGCTTAGTAGTTTGGGTTATAAATATATTGTGTGCACAATAGAATCATTATTAATGTGATATTAAAGGACAACCCACAAAAGAATTCCAATTTGATTATCTTTAAATAAATTACGTGAACAGATAGAATACTGATGCTGTACTACTGTTTATTCACCGCATATATACAATTCAAGTGACCTTGAAAGTAGGACTCCATTGAGTCAAAGCACACGATCCTTCAACAGCTCAAAAAATTTACATATCGCTTTCTTTCCTGCGTAGGAGCTCCAACGTTTTCTCAACTACCTCTTCCACTGTTGACAAATGTGTCCCTACTAGTGCCGACTTGATTTTTAAGAACAGGAATAAAAAGCAATGACCAAATGCAGGGGATGATGTTCAAGAACTGTTATGATTTTGGTCTTGGGTCATGTACGGATTTCCACTTGTTTTCTTTTCAATTGTTCGTAAATTTCCACATCTCTTTATATGTAACAACGCGCTTTAAGAAACTGTTTTCTCCTCCAATGCGATCAAAAACCTCACGAGAAATTTATTTCCTTCTTGTGGTAAGGTTGTTTATGGAGACTCTAATTTTTTACATAATTACTATAATATTATTAATTTTGTTTCATATAATTTACTTGAATTAAATAAAACTAAATTTATTGGACTTACATTTTAATGTTGCCAAATTTTAAACAATTCATCCACATACACAAAGTGCGCAATGAAATATTAAAATGAAAAAATTTATGTCTGATTGAAAATAATGAATAAGAAAGATATCCAATTCAGACAAAAAAGTGATCATTTAAATACCACACAACGTTTCTAGGATCCTTGTCCCTTTCGTGCAAAGAAGAGCCTAGAGCAACACAACTACACTTGACAAAACTAAAAAAGAAAGGGTCAAGGATCCAAAAAACGTTGTGTGGTTATCAGTTTTTTTTTGTCGGAATTGGCTAATTTTCTTATTCATAAAGTATGAAATATGTTAGGGTTCTTTTCGAAACAAAGTAGCATGAAAATGGCAACTGAAAGTTTTTGGAAACGTAATAAGAGACAATCGTGGGATTTATTTCCGTAAACTTCATCCCGTATCATCGTGAAACGGCGATCGGTGTTTCTTCTTCTCTTTTTGTTTTCTATATTTATTTACAGTCACATCAACGTCGGAGGTCATTAGCGACTCATTATGAGCTCATTTGTCTTTATCTGAGGACTCATTGACGGGAGTTTCTCAGTATAGAAGCACGCACACAACATCCAATCCCTCGCTGGGATTCGAACACGGGACCTCTGTGATGCAAGTCAATAACGCTGACCCCTACACCACAGGAGGTCGGAATCTTCTTCCCTTGTCTTCTACATAAAATCATAATTTTATCTCTATCTCATCCCCAACCGCCAGGTGCGTTTACTTTGCAATCTCCTTAACAACTCCTCCACAGAGCATATATTATCTGTATTGTTTACCAAGCTAAATCTCCTCTCTCTCGTTAGTTTTCTACGACCAGCTTCCTCTGCTGTCTCCATTCCATGGTCCGCATCTTCGTTGACCCTTTTCAACTCCACTGACCACCCCGTGCGTGGTCGAGACAAAAATCTGTCCCTCCCAAGAATCTGCTTCCCGGCGTCGTGCTTTGTTTTCGAAAGCAAATTATTGTTCCCTGGGTACGCATTTTGTATTTGCTTTTAAAGGCAAGATGGAAAATTTTATCCTCCAAAAATTTTGACTGTTATGTTCAAAAGCATCGAAAACTTATTCTGTTCTCGTGAAACATTGCATCAACAGCAGACATTAAATCTTCGTTCTTTTCGTATGTTGTCTAGAACTTTTTAAACGTTTTTAATAATTGCTGATGTCCGTGGTCGGACTGGTCGGTCATGTTTCACGGAGTGACAGCCAAATCTCGTAATGCTGTTGAAGGAACCGTGACAGCGACCAATATTTATCGCCAGTATCTTACAATGACATACGGTAAGTTTACGTTTACAGATTTTTTAAGTTTTATGAAACTCCTGTTGTGTTGATCACTTATATTTCCGAAATTTTCCCCTGTTCAGTAAAAAAACGATTATATTCAACTGCTTACCCGTAGTGACTGAGTCGATGAATCGAGTAGTAACTTGTCACAGCATATTGCAGTTGAACATAGTAACGGACCGACAAAACACAAACTAGTTCCGAAGTTACAGCATTAGACTTTTTTCTGTCTCGGCGTGTCCGGTGATCAACTTTCTCCAGTGAAGATTCACCACTTTACCATTACCAGATGCAATGTGTAGTGTAAAAGTGAGGAAGTAACAACTCTTGCGGTCTTACTTAACTACGTGTTGCATTAGAAATCTGCGGGAATAAACATGCTGTGCTCAGATTACAAGCAAGTTGTTCAACATGGTAATTTCATGTTAGATTACTCGTACTATCCACGCATAGACAATAGTATGTTGCATGATCGCACATCTAAAATTACTTTTTCTTACTAAATAGCAAGTATATATTAAATTAGACTTAAATTGATAACTAGGTTATTATTACTAAATCATAAGTCAACATTCATTTTACTAGGAATCAGTATAATTACACGAGTTCGACTGTCAGACAATATCAAGGTTACGTACTATACATTACTGAGAAGGTCGTTAATCATAAATATAACAGAATAAACTACTGATCCTATTGTAATGTTAAAATTTATATAAGTATATTATGATTATGAAAAATATGGCCAAAAAACAGACCTCACGAGAATAAAAACAGGTACGACGTTTCTTCCACAGATTTGTGGACCTTCTCAAGTATGTAAACAAGAAACCGAGAAACGTCTGTGTGCTGGTATATATCTGTCTACATAATAAAAAGAATGTATATTTGTATGTATGTATTTACGTTAATTTCTATACAAATGTAAACGCGTGGACAGATTCCAACAAAAATTGGTACACATATTCTTCAAAACTTGAGACATGGTATTGTGGGGGTGAGAAACCCCTAGCATAAATGTGGAAAGAATCATAATTGAAAAACGTGATACTTTTGTGTTAAATTACTGCGCGGCAAGACAGAATATGTCGTCACGCGAGAGAGGCGTTAGTACACGATGAACAAAGGAAATAGTTCCTTTTTCCGTAATGATATAAGGCAGAAATATTTTCATTGAATAAAAAGTATAATTATATCCAGCAATACTCCATCGAATGATAATAAAAAACAATACGAAATACTTTACGATCCTATATTTAAGTATTCTATTCGTAAAGAAATTCGGAGGTATGTTTGTTGGGATTGATACAATAAAATTCCATGTATTTTACAGACGTTAAATTAATGCACTGTCGGTCGAAAGTATGTACGGTATTTGGAACAGTCATATTTAGGTTAAATCACTTCATGACAAAAAATTAATATAGAATTGAATACTTTTTCGGGTTTACATAAATAGGTACTCGGGCTACGCCGAGCACCCTGCTAGTATTTAGATAATATTTGTAGCTAAACCTCAAATAATAAATTGTATTCATTATTGACATACACGTTTATTCAGCACAAATGCCCAATACAATCACAAAAATTAGTAATAAGGGAAATCAGCGATTATAGTGCACCGCTATATAGTAAACTCATCATACTCCAAGGATGAATATCTGCGACGTATCAACATTACGCTACATATAGCTGTCTAAAGATGAAAGAAGGAGTCAACTGGGTAGCAAAAGATCGTAGACTTTGTTCAAAGATTCAGTGTCACTTTTAATAATAAGAGCAGTCCGTTTTTGAATTTTGATGCGAACCATTACCGAAATTAGTCTTTGATAATAATTGGGTTCATCGTCAAGGATCTTCATTTTTATCCACTTTATATTGAGTTGTATTAAATATATGTATTTCGTAATCACAGAATGCTTGTCATTAGAATTGCAAACAGAATTGCAATCACTGCAGCTGATTTTGTATACTATAAAATGCGTGTCTTCCGGTTGTAAATGATCTTTGCCGTTCTTGATAAAACTCGAACGTGAAGTGGATCTATAAATAACACCAATATTATACTGGTGTAACAATTTGGAGATTTTTGTTTGTAATATTGTTCATAATTGTACTGATCGTATGTTTATCAACAGTACGTAATAAGTTATAATCCATTAATGTCATGAAATTTTTATAAACAGTTTTATTTCGATTACCAAAACAAAAGTCCAGGATCTAAAAAGATTCGTGTTACAGATTTCTGC
The DNA here is from genome assembly GCA_037074705.1 of Zhengitettix transpicula. Classification (NCBI taxonomy): domain Eukaryota; kingdom Metazoa; phylum Arthropoda; class Insecta; order Orthoptera; family Tetrigidae; genus Zhengitettix; species Zhengitettix transpicula. The sequence continues at coordinate 202,188,618 of CM073591.1, read as the reverse complement.
TGTTTTACGTCGTCTAACTCGTTAAGAAATGTAATAAACTTGGAACATGATGCAGGCTATTTTACCCGAGCCTTGTCTTCGCTGTCGCATCTGAATATCCCTAAAGATTTGTTTTGAATTTTCAGAACTATTACGTCATCATTATAAGCATACAAACAGTGGAACATAAATGAATAATGACGTTGCACATTTCACTAAATTTGCAGCTTCATCTTCTATAATCTATCTTAGCTCGGAAGAATACTTCACCCTGATCCTTGCATAACCTTTGCTGAACAAGTAGCTTTGGAAAAAAGAGAATTGATTCTTAATGACATGGTTGACAATAAACGTCGTATCAATGTTTATTTTTTCCATTCAGGAGTAAATACCTGAGATACCAGTACAATTAGTGACCCTATACTCGAAATAAAAAAATTGAATTAGCCCGAATTGATAATAATTAGTAATAATGGCAGCAGTGATACCTGCCAGTCATCTGTTAGGACAGCTATTATATAAAAGGAATTTTAATAATAAGAAAAGTTGCCAAATAAATAGCCGATAAAGTTACCGAATTTAAACTGCATCCATCGTGTTCTTCGTTGACTTTTCCATAAAGATATGACTGAATTTAAACAACTTTACGAATGGTTAACACAAATTCCTAATATTTTGGAAACCATTAACAGACAATGAATTGAAACTTCGCCCATCGTGTTCCATGCCAACGATTCCATTCAGATCGAATTATTTCAACAACGTTTTCGATTTTTTTTGCAAAAACACGAAATATATCTGAAACAGATTTAGATATAGATAGTAATCCTAATTATAATAATAATAAATATCAAAATAACACACAACGTTTCTAGAAACCTTGTTTATTTCTTCAGGTGCAAAGAAAACTAAAAAACACAAGAGCCTAGAGCCTAGAACCTGAAGAAAGAAACAAAAACGTTGTGTAGTATTTATATCATAGCTTATTTTGTCTGTATTTGGCTATTGTTTTCAAAACATACGTAAAAATTTCATTTTAATAGGAATTTTGTTAAATCTTTATACGTCCAAGAGGGGCGCATATAATATTTGTGGTATTGACACTTGTACATGATTGAGAACTGAAGGGCGAGTCCTGGCGAAACCTATAGTTGTGTTGTAGATAAAGAAGGGGTTTGTGCAACTAATTCAGCCATCTGCGAGTACTTACAGTCGTTCGGACAAGAATTGTGACTGAAGCGTATTCATCCATTACCTTTCCTTAAGCGGAACTGTTGATGTACCATAACTTAAATCAACAGATATCACTCTTAGTAAACCACAAGACGGTAGTTCTGCGAATTAAAATGTTTTTCCCACTTGTAGTATTCAGCTTCTAAAATTCATTATATTTTAAAAAATTACATGAAGCTGGAAGGATTATAAGACATTAATTAGTCAATGAAATCATTACGGCGTTATCAGTAAATTAAGATTAAAATATTAGAAAATTTACGAAATATTAATGCCTATAGTGTTTTTTAATTTTAAGGGGAGGGGGATCATATTCCTTTTTGGATTGAAAATTTTCTGGGTATAAGTTCAGAAGAATTCATCACTGTTCGCGAATTCTAAAATTCAGATTTTTCACGTAATGAGACCAAATTAAACAGCACGTCCCCAATTTACTGTTCCTATATTAATAATAATAGAAAGTCACGCTACGTCCTGTACAGAAACCAACATTCGAGAATGTGGAATATGTCAGGGTGTACATTTTTTTTGTTTATTGTACTTTAATTTGCAAAAAATTTCATACACCTGTTATATTTCACAAAAGCATTCATTTATGGTATTAACAGTGCATGCTATTTATAATAATTTAATTTTGAGCTAATAGTATGCAAAAACATAAACTTAGACAGATGAATAGCCTATTTACAATCACATAATTAGTAATGACTTGTGCAATAACACATGATGGTGATGATTAATAGTTCATGCTGACTGTCTGCATTTTACCGTAATTCAACATTTTACTAAATAGAATGAGTTGGTAAAGACAAACGAAGTTAACTCAGCTTTAAATTGACTTTGGTTAATAGATAACTGTTTAAGTAATAATAAATACGGCTTTCATACAGACAAACTTTAAGTAGAGAAACAATAACTAAGAAAATTTAGTATTATTATTGGTTATTGTTTCTGTATTAAACGTTTATCTGTGTTTAATATTAATTTTTTATCAGACGTTAATTTCACTGTTATAACTGTTTAATTCTGTATGGCAGTTTGTTAAAGATAAAAATTACTGGATACTGAACAGAATTCTGTGCTATGGACAATGATTTACATTTTTTTGTACAGATTGTTTGTGTCTAGTGTTGAAGTCACTAATACCAGAATTGTTACTAAAAAAGTGACTATTTGTAATCACAAATAACGTTATTAAATAATTGTATTGGAACGGTGTAAGTTATATTACTTATTTCTCTCTGATATCGGTTTAAAAAAAGAAGAAAAGACAAATTTACCATTTTTGCATTAAGCCAAATGCTTAGATTATTATTGCTGATATTTTTAATATTTCAAAACTAAAATACGGTTTTTATGTACCGCATTTCAAGCAACTAAACAGTGAGTTATTTTGATGTAATCGTACGATGATATATAAATATAAAGGAGCTAAAGATGGATTTCACGAGGAAGCGACATATTTCTGAGAAATGTTTTTGGGGCGTTAACCGCTTTTCAGTACTGAATCTACAGTCATGCCAGCTAATGAATATTATGTTACTAGTACTCAAAAGCGGATAACGGTCAACAAAAATTTCTCAGAAATCTATCGCTACGTCGTGAAATGATATTTACCAAGAATAATGTATTAATATTAATAAAATCGATGTAAACGTAAATGAACATATCATTTAATGTACCGCTGTAATCAAAGATGATGTCATTCATTAACATGGTTCCCAAAACCAGCTTTAAATCCAGAGACTTAGAGAATGACTTCCGTGATAATTCTTTGGTGGAAGAGACACGAGAAAAGATCAACACATATTCGAAATTGCTATCGTTTCATTTCACAGCCTCGTCAATGGGTGGATTGTAACTTTTAACATTAAATTTGTTCGATGGGTCGTTACAGAGTTTACAAATACTGAATGATTTTTTTTGCCAATTTTATGTATTTGGTCTTCCTGAAGCAAATGCATAAACACATTATACAGTCCTGTCTGGCACAACAGTCGCAGCAGAACGCTTACTGTACGTTACAAATTAGCTTAAATGACTTCCGCTCTGGTTGTGAATCTGTCTTACTCTGGAAAATTATTATCGAGTTGGAAAAGATTTAGAGAAACGCACAATTTGGTTGAATGTGTATTGAGGAGTATAGGTATTAAGTTGATTGTGTATAACATGATCCAAAAAAATATCTAGTAAACAAGATAAAATAATGACAGATGTGATATAAATGAGTAAGGTGGCATAATTTAGTTTTGCAGAAAATTTACAGATATGAAAGACTACGGCCATAGGAACCATGATGAGGCAATATATTGTAATGAAGTTAATTCGATTTGGTTATTGGTTTTGTGTGTTCTTGGTATTGTTGGATCTACAAGAATGAAGAAAGCTGTTTTTAAACACTTTTGATAGTAAGTATAAACTGTTATCGACATATTAACTTCTTCAGTATACTTAAATTGAGCACTTAACTACGGATTTATTCTGTTTGTGATTGAAAACTCTTTATTTTTCATCATCGTTACTGTTGGATTCTGCGTTTTAATTATTGTAATGGGAAGCACGAGTTAATAATCGGAAGCGACAATCGGGGGAATGGAATTTACTTGAATATTCTGATTATCGAGTAGACCTACGAGGAGGCTCGACAGACACGTCATCGCGGTGGATTTCCTGATGAGCTGTGGAGATACGCTATCCCGAGAGAAGTCCTGAACATCTGTGGAGATCTTGCCATATGTCGTATAGAGAACACTAAAAGTAAGAAGGTGCCGATTTATTTATATGCAGTGTGAGGCCAAATCGCTAGATTTTCATTGCCGTAGAGTTCAGCCTGGAATTTCTGGAGATATTTACAGCACTCCTGATGAAGAAGTGTTTTCATGTCTACCAACTGAGCAAGAACCTTCTACAATTTTGTTTATAATTAACTTCTCAATTTTGAACAATTAAAACACTTGTATTTTTTAAATATTGTGTTAATAAATTTGAATTTATAATTTTAAATAATTAATGCATTAAATTGTAAAACAATAGTAAATTTTACAATATGTCACGACGGTCGTGTTCAAAATTAATGATAAAATTTAATATAACTTCGTTTTGCAATTTTTAATGTGGGATATATGATGTGAAATACTGATAATCGTTTTTATCATAAATTAGACAATTGTTTGTAGAGTATCTGCAGATTATTTCAGAAGTCTTTGTGAAAACAAGAACTGCCCAATATTACGAATGGTTCTCCACTAACTCCTGTCTTTTATGGTTTTCAATTAATAATAGCATTGTCCTGAATTTGCAAAACTGTTAAAGCTTTCGTAAACCGTTTGAAGATGTAAATGCGTGATAGTGAAGCCGTGAGTTGTGTGATGCTGAGTTGACGAAAGCGTGACCTGCTCACCTGCGTCGCTGTTGCGACACGTGTTTTACTGTTGAGCTGAGAACGACCTCCTACTTACAAAGTTCCTCTGCGTAATTAAAAGTCATTACTTCCTAAGCACCAAACCGTGACGAATGTCGAAAAATCTCAAGACGTTCCCCGCTGAATATCATCGTCACGAAAAAATCTGGAAATAAAGAAGGCTTTCTTAAACTTCTTTGGAAAGAGTGAATAGAACTTGGATTACTTGGTTCATACATACAAAGGTTCCATAAAATAATTTAGTGGAGTATTATCGCTGCCCCATACGGACGTCAAAAGATTATCGATACAGTTTCCATAATGTTTACGCCTAAGAAAATATTAGGATAAATCATTAATAGCCAGTCGTAATTAAAACAAATAATTTGATAACTTCGGATATAAATGAATGTACATATTTATTTATTCTAGAAATGGGCAGTTACATGAAATTACAATAAATATAATTTAACAAAATAAACTGGACGTAAGGACAGTATTTCAATTATCAATATGAATAATATTTAAGTTTTGATACTTGAACAAATTAAGTCAAATTGAATTTCAAAAACAATACTGGTGGTACAGGTACTGGAATAAGATGAAGGACTTGCCTTAATATAAAAGCCAGTTGAGTAACCATTAACGTTGTGGAAGCAATCACATCTATTCCGAGTCTCCAGGAGTGATTATTGCGAGGGAAAAAGAAGCAGGAAAACCTCTGGAAAATTAACTTCAAAATAGGTTCAAATATATATCAGGTGCGTTCGATGGTGTTCAAAGGAATATGAGTGCAGGCAAAGAAAGGTAATGTAGACGCATGTATATGCTGAATATCTTGCGATAAAAAGCGGAAGAATATAGTTACCCTGAGAAGATTAAAAATATATATTTCTGCTGTAATAAGGACCTCAGGTTGATAGAAATCGTCTAACAAAGAGAACAGCAAAAAGAGCATTTTACAGGCAATGGTTGACTACTGAAACAGGGCCAATTATTACAAACGTTCGGTTTGAATATTTTTTGGAGGATAGTGAGAACACTACAGTGAGTGAAAACTTTATATTCAGCTTCTCAGATTTGCGTTTGCAGAATGCTTTCCTTCGTCCCCTATACCACATTAGTTGTTAATGATTTTTATTTTATTACGCACCGTTTGGATAATTCGGTGCAAAAAAAACCATTTCAAGTACAAAATATACAAAATTTTCAGTGAATGAAGAAAACTCTATGAATTGAACTAGACCTCCAGTAAATTGTCTACTTTACTTTCACAAAATATATAAAAATAGTTCTCTAAAATTATTATCAAAGATGGTTATAAATATCACTTAACACTAGATCATAGAAATGGTTGCCAACCATTGCCAACTATTTATTTGTCAATGGATTCCTCAGGAATAGGACCAGTCCAAAATCACTATTATTGGATCTCATATTCACATCGAACTATTTTAGCTCTAATGGAACATCGAAAGTGCTGTACTGTTCTTAATATTCTAGCTTTTATGAGAAACATTCACTCACTGGATATTTCACACAATGTGATACCATAAACACTTTGTATCATAATTTTATTAATATATTTGATTTCAGTGACGTTTTTATTTGAAAAGTAATTAACTTTTAAACGTAAAATGTTTCAACTATTTATTTTTCCCGCGATTAAATGTCCCGTTAACATCTTCCTATATTTCCCATATTTTTAAAAGCACTGTATCAAGAATATTGGGAATCTGTATAGAATAGAACTCTCTCTTTTTTTCCCCCGAATATTGAACGACAAGGACGAACAAATCGGATGATACTTACGTCAATATATTATTGACTATAACGTTTGCAGATTGATGTTCAGCGTATACTAAAGAGTAAAAGAAAACAACAATATTAAATTACGTAGTCAGGACTTCAATTAATCAACCTAAAACTAAAGATTCATAACAGAAACGTGAATGCCAACTATTGGATTGCGAGATTGCGCTGAATTGATGACATATAATGTATTAGGATATATACAGTGTACACATTAATCACATAACTCATTTTTATATAAATCGTATGTATCGTTAGTCCTTCTCGGAAAATTTATCTTAGTGGTTCTGTTAATTAAATCCGAAATTGCGTTTAAATTCATTAATTATTCAGGACTGGTAATGAAAGTGTACTTAAACACCACAGTTGTTCCTCGATGGAATCGTATCATCATCTTCTTAGGCGACTCTACAGCGTGACGTAGGTTTTGACTTCCTGTCCTGTCTTTCGAAGACTCTCTCCAACCACGGATGCCCGCGTCGACAAGGTCTTGTTTCACTCCATCATGCCATCTGAGGCAAGGACGCCCCTTCATCCTCCGGTTTAACAGCTTTCTTTCCACATTTTCTTAGGCAGCCTTTGTTACAGCATTCTCGCCACGTGCTACAGCCATCTACGGCACTATGAGCTTTACCAGACTCTTGCGTACTCTAAATTCAGCTCGTCTACTAATACGACGGCTCTTGGACATATTAATGTTGAAGTAAGCTCTGTTGTCAACCAAGTGTCCGTTATTTAAGGCACTCCGAGTTAAAAATTGTACAACTGCATCAAGGCACTTCGAATTATAAATTGTGAATACCGTTTGGGCGCCTTCAGATATTATGCGTATATAGTTGCCAGATTTGAAGATGTAATGTATGAAACAAGAGTTGTAAAGAGAATAATAGTGGTTCTGTACTGAGAGGGAAGGTCACTTAAATAAACGAGGAGCGATATACCTACGTTTTGTACAGTAAACAAAAAATGTGATGACTCACCTCCCGACATCGTTTTGGAAACTTTTAAACACGCTAAATCGGTCGATATTCGCGTCAAATAAATATTTTTCGGGTTTAATGAGACTAATAGTGTTTAAAGCGAAAACAACCGAGATTGGAGCTTAATCCGGGGATATGGATGTCTCTGAGTTCAACATTTAAATAGACGGTTAAGTTGTACTTGAATCCTTAGGAGTGGGGGTGGAAAGGGAAAACAATATGTGTTTGTTCCGCATACAAATCTAGTCGTAGAGCAAATTTGAACAAATTTTGTACACTTGTTCCTTTTGAAACGGAAACAAACTCTGTGCTGACGCTCTTAAGGTGCATAAAGCCTCGCTTAGGACACCGGGTGTATAATTAAGTCTCTTAAGATATTTTTATTAGGGTACGATGTATATATTACATATATATATATATATATATATATATATATATATATATATATATATATATATTAAGAATATACTTGACTCACTCAACGCAGCGGCAGTATTTTTTATTCTCTTAAAGTATTAAGAGTGCTTTTTATATGTCGGAAGTATTTATGATTCTGTGAAGGCAAGGAGGAAGTGGGATTCTAATTAAATTAGCATTCCGTCTGCATAGGTAGATTAAATCACTTATTGATTATAGATTAATGTAGAATTAGATACTTTTTTGGGCTTATATAAATAAATAACCGGGCAACGCCGCACGCACAGCTATGGTTAAATAAAAATATATGTAATGTCATAATGATCTCTGGCGATTAATACGAATTTATGTTGTTTTTTTTCGGCGCGCGCATGCAAGATGCTTGATTGGGAATTGTTTCAAAGAAATTGGCGGTCAGGCGTTGCTGTACCGTTATCAGGCGAAAGACACAATGGCTCTCCAGAGAGAATATCTAGTCAGAGTAAGCTAGAGTAGTAGCCTTGAACATGGTTTGAGTGGAGGAGTGTAGCGCTGAGGGTATTTTGCTCAAATACTGCTACCTGCAAAAGAAATCAGTCTTACATAAGTCTTGGGTGGAGTGAGTTGTCTCAAAAAACACAAATGTTATCTGCGGAAGTAGTAAAAACAATGTTTATATTTCGTTATTAAATAAAAACCAACCAAATGGATGGCTAGATAAAATCCAAGGCAGAAACAAGATAAAATATGCGGTCCACTAGGTCGGTTCCGTGCATGTTCACGCGAGTCTTCAACAACGAGAATATCTCCTACCAAAACAAATATTAAATGGTTCACCTGCCATGAACACCGTTCTCGTCTACGCGTGTTTATTCGCATTTCAATTTTTGTTGTTTAATTTTCTGTAGAGTAGGGAGAAAATAATCAGAACCGGAATTCTGAGTGGTATTGCTGTTATCTCATTTATCTATGATATTACTAAAGAAGATGATACTGTAACGTACATATTTTTAGGGTGTGTTGTATTGAATAAATAATTTACTTAAAAACAGATAATTTATTTGATTACTAAATTTTAAAATCAACTTATACTGGGAATTATCGGATTATTAGGGCGATTAAGTAAGGGTAATATTTACAAGAGGCTGAAATTAAAACATTTTTTAATTGATTTCTTTAAACTCGCATTAACTTCTCAGGTCGTTAGCGACTCATTAAGAATAACTCATATTTGCCTTGTCGGGGGACTAATTGAACAGAGTTTCTCTCTCACACACAAACATCCATGCCCTCGCCGAGATTCGAACCCGTGACCTCTAATCCACAGGAGGTCGCCTATAAAAAATTATTTTGTTCAAATTATAGATCATGCCTCCTGTGCGGCGTGCAGTCTCGTCAATTGCAACTCGATGCGGAAATACAGACACATGTCGGCCATGAGCATGTACCTGTGGTGGCTCAGGGTTCATTCTCGGAATTTCAGGCGGTGTGTGCAAGGTTCCCTCGAGCTTCCTTCCTGCTCAGCGACACGTAGTCTCGAAGTCGAGGAAAGAACTCCGGTTAATTGGTGGGTGATCTCCTCAGATCTGCAGCTGCACTGGGCTGTGTTCTCTTTCTCTCTCTAGGCTGCTACAATAACTCGTGCATGGAACTCACAAAATTAATTCTAAGTTCCGGCTTCTACGACGAACTACTCACGTCTGAAATCCGTCTCCAACCTTCCTTTCCGACAGAAATACTGTCTCTTCTCAACTCTCGTTTACTCCGAGCTCGACCATTTCTTTTCCCAACATAGGCATGGAAATCAAATTACCTCTCCATCAATGAAATTAAAATATTTTACTTCACGAAGCCCAGTGCTGAGTTGTGGAGGGCGAAGGTTCCCTTCGAAATATTTCAGGGTTAACGTCCGATCGGTGGAAATGTTCTCAAACGACCCTACTAATCCCTTCGAATTATATTTTGGCATGTGCGCATCCTGTCTTCCCGACACGGTGTTATTATCAGAAATTCCAATGTCCGACTTGTGCTTAAAAGCCATTAATAAATTATTTAGTAATTGTTAGTCTCGTGTAAATGACTGAACTGTTTATTTATTTATCACATGATAATTTTTAGATTATATTAAATATCAATTATAATTAAGTAATTCAAATGTGCTTTCACTTGACTCCAAATGGCCACTGTTGACTTACAATTCGACAAACTCAAAATCTTATGTTGTTACTTAGGAAATGAAAATTCAGTGAAATATGTTCAGCGGAATTTAAGTTTAAAAGTTCGACGCGTTTTCCTTTTATATTGATAATATTGTTTCCAGTTTTCTCCATTAGTCATACGTACAGCCAACTGAAATGTGTCTCCATTTATGACAAGTTGTAAATTTTTACTGAACGCAGTTGTAATAAATTTTATTGATTGCTTCCATGGCGTCATGCAGTTACCCGCTTGCCTTTGAAACGTGAGATCGTGAGTCCTACGAGGTCGGGTCCGAGACCCTTTGCTAAGAAAGGACGCCCCGTGTAATGTTTACTATGATTTACCGCAGAGAACTCTTCCCAATATGGCATTCGTCACCAAAACATATACTGCTGAAAGCGACAACAAGAACCGCACAGTAACCCACGCATAGGTGTTTTGCCCACCTGTACTCTCATCGACCTACAGCCAGAAGAAACTACAGGTGGAAGAATGACCGGAATAAATCCTGGAGACACTCCTGTCATACAGCATTGTCAAAACATTTACATATTACTCGATGAATAATAAGAGTAGATTGTAAATTAACAATTGAACTAAAAAAACCTTCTAATTCTGTTGCAACACAAGTGGCTGAAAATAGTATTATACTTAACACATTCAGAGGTTTCGGGAAATTATATGTAAATGTTCGTTTTGAAATGATCACATATTATAATGATAGTTCAAGGAAAACCAGTAGATCCAACGAATGTTTGAGGTATTTTTATTATTTTATTGAGTACGATTTTATAGCTGAATATTTTATTACTAATTTAATATTTGTTGAAAAAATATTTCCTAGTTACATAGTTGCCGCTTGCATAATAATTTGCACATGTTATTCTCGTAAAACCACTCTGAGATGAAAAAAAAGCGCTGTCTCGAGTATCTTATTCAGATACTCGGATAAATAGCCTTTCGCTTTCTATTGAGACACGTTGAACTACTTTACAGAAAGGAACGAAATTGAACGAATTAACCACTTAATTCCATGTTTTCAGATTTCATAACTTATTCCACACAGATATTTGATCGAAATTTCTAATCACTTATCCGTAACACTCTTAAGCAAGTAGTAAAACTGAATTAATAACGACGGGCAAAGACTCGCGTGGACATGGAAATTATTAGTCGATACTACTGTCACGTTTTCCATTGCCTATATACGTTTAAGTTACTCTTACCATATAAAACAGGGATTAAAATCTTGCTTCAACATTCGCTGAGCAGAAAGATGAGATGGCTGTCTCCCTGGCACTGGGTTGAACCAAGTAGGTCGCTGTCCACAGGGGTTGTTCACACTTTCATACCCATGTACTGAATACCTTCGACCTTGACGAACAGAGCTCGTTTACTATTAAGTTGGTTTCTTACTTCTTCTTGCTATATTTTTGCCTTCGGCCTATTTATTTAATCTTATTCCTTTCTCTACCTAACTACATATTATCCATCGCTAAGAAGTTTCTGTTATCCTTGAACCTCCTTAATCCGATCTAGGCAATGGTAAACCCGACAATAATATCTACTGATTCCTCACCGCCACCACAAAATTTCAGTTTCTTAAAATAGGATTTGTGTTACATCAAAGATTTCTCTGTATCTTGAACTGAAATTTTAGCACATTTTTGTTCTAAGCTAAAAAGTCTCCTTCCATTTATTTCGCTTCTATGTTTTAAAACATAAGTGAACTGTCCTCGAAAAATATATTATTTAAAATTTTCAAAGTTTTCAGAATCTTATTTGTGGTAATAATTGTCGAATTACGCTACACAGAATATTGTGATTACAGTTAATTGAGGAAAATGTAACAAAAAAATTAAATAATTTCTTCGTTTCTAAATCAAAATAATAGGAACTTTAATAATTTTAAGGTATCAAACTCTAGTATTACATATATTTTAATATAAATGAGTTCTGGTTATATTTTGTAGTTTCAAAAATTTCCCCTAAAGTTTCTGTAATCTTCACAATTATCATATTTAAATGTACCCATTGAAGAGTCCTTAAATTCTCCAATAACAATCATAAAAATCTGCACTTTATAATGAAATATCTGTTAGTTGTCCAAGCAGTAGTACATTAGATTGTTACAGTAAAGTTATCTGTCCCCGCATAGAAGAGAAGCTATTTGTTAACAATACGTTTTATTTCCCTTCGTTTCGTGCTGTAATGGCAACAACAAATGGATTTTGTGTAACGACACGTTACCTCAGATCTTACTACAACATACTTTTTTATCTTGAATACCAAAAATATCAGAATTACACACCAAATCCTAGAAGTTTCAATTCCAATGTTCATTCATTGGAAGCGACAATGGTGAAATTGGAAGAGATAAATAAAATTAGAATTGGTAGAAATGTTAGTCACATTCGATTTGTCACAGCGAAATTCTCAGAAATGTTTCGGAAGACTAATATTAGTTTGGCCTGCTTTTGGGTAGACGAAGTAGCTGACCTTGTCGACACAATTGTCTCGGTGGATCCAATCCGTCCAGCCTGTTTTTGTGCACGTGAAGCGACATATATAAATTTGCAACCTACACGAGAGGTCGCGAGCAGTTCTGCCTTGATGACGAAACTGCAAGAAATGTGAGTGAATGTCAATTAAACCTTGGTCTTTGGGCTTTAAGTTGACGCCGAGAGCTGCGTCGCAGTACATCGAGGGACGACGCCCCACAACTCAAAGTTTGATAATGACAGAATGACACTAACTGAATGAGTTGTGCTTATGTAATATTATTTTTGTTTCCAAAATATTTGTGACGTAGTGAAATAAAACTAAATTGTAAAAATATAAAATAAATAAATAAGTGCTACACTGGAAATAAAAACGATCTAGGAATACAAAAAATGGATATGATTACATTATTTACGATTCGCGGAATCCATTTCCAATTCTTTGGAAGTTCCAAGGTTGAAAATTTTCAAATAATTAAACAGGAATTGCATATCTAAAACATGTGAGGCAAAGAGGAAACAGAGAGTACAAAGAGAAAAATTATATATCGTTGTAGCCGTAAGAACACAGAATTTAAATCAACTCTTAGAAGAGTTGATAAATAATAGCTTCCTAGATACAAAAAGTTTATAAAAGAAACATCCTTGGCTGACTCAAAAGGAATTCAGTAACATGCAAATGTAAATACCTAGAATTACCATATGAACGAGTAACGTGAACCATAAATCACTCAACTATACAGATAATGAACTATCATAAACGAGCGAATTATGTTGGGGAAGAATAAAATTATTTGTTTAAGGAATTACATTAGAAGTAAGTCGTGAATTATTGACGTGGTGGAACAAAAAGTATGAAATTACAGGTATATTATGCGATGTGGATGAAAAGGCTTTTATAAGCTTGCACGAAACGTTCTTGCTTCATTAATATTATTGATTGACTGTTTGGATGGATTATGAGAACAATTGATAAATTCAAGAGAATGTACCTTTCGCCAAAATATGTTAATATTCGTTCGGTATAAATTGTTTAGGGTTTAATTTAACGTCTGTTTTAAAAAATTAATAAAACAATTGATGACCTTATACAGACACGTGTTTTGTGTGTGTAGGATAATACAAGAAGAAGATACAGAAAGGTATCGAAACGTCGTTACAATATAAATAAAAAATAAAGTGTCTGTATAAGATCGTCAATGGTTTATTTTATAAATTGTTTAGATTATGTGTTGTTTTAACTTAAGGCTATATGGGTTTTGCCTTTAATGTGACGGTTCTTAAAGTTTCATGATTTTCATAGTCGAACAAGCATCTTCATGAACTACATATCTGATATATTCTCCGGCTTTATCGTTTAACCTTATTTATTTAAATTGCACTGAACTGCAGACTTGACTGACGACTTTCATAATATTTTACAAAAATAATTATTACGTTTTTTTTCTTTATTAACATTATTTTAGATAAAATTATTTAAATACTGAAATACGCATTCAATAACTGGCTCTTGGACGGATAAATAATATAAGCAGGATTATGACTCCTATCGACAATACTTAAGAAGATTTTTTAAATGCACGGAAAAAAAATCCATAAAAATAACCTTGTATGTCAATTTTACTCAAACGTCTTCAATTCGTATCTTACAGTGACGAAATATAAGGTAAGTGGACAAGCGTTGGGAATATCATTACAGGGCTTCTTAAATGAACAGCGTACGTACTGTGAGGCGGCTTCCTTAGTGATTAAAACTGCAGCTTTGCTTTGAGAAGCATAGGAATCACTCGTAAGTGATGCCTACAATGAGGTCAATAAAAAGGAAAGCGCTCTCAGTTACAAGGAATGCAAGATAAGCCTGCGAGAGGATTTCTCGCAGGTGAACCTTCCCAGAGAGCTCTGGCGGGGGCTACCTTTGGGGATGCCCTCACATCTCTCTGGTTTTTTTGAACTAAGGTTCCCACATGCCGAGGCACCTGGGTCTGTTTTGAGAGGTGTATGTTCCGGGGTCGCAGACCTTGGGCATACGGCAAGAGTTGTCCGCTATTCCTATTGGAATAGTCGGCCAGCTGCCTCCTAAACAGGCTAAGGCATGGCGAGGGGTAAGCTGCGTCCCCACAGCAAACTCCTCTCCCGTCATCGGAAGGGCGTGGGACAAGTACCAAATGCCCGACCTACCCAATGCAGGTTTTTCTAGGGTTTTCCCTGCATTTCTTTAGGCGAATGCCGAGTAGGATCCTTAAACCATAGCCCGGGGGCCCTAGTTAACCCTTGGCTACCTTCCACTACCCTTCCGCATCCCCCCTTTCAAATCCCTTCCTATGCTATTAAAGGGGAGTTGCCCATAGTGGATTACCCTCATGTAGCCTGTTGCCCTAAAAAAAAAAAAAAGTTACAAGGAACGGGACCGCTGTCCCGGATTCCTTCCGTCCACTCACAACAATAAGATGAACGAATTCTACAACGGATCCGTTACTTCCTGCCTTGCTGAAGGAAAATCTTATCGGCGATCTGGACGAAGGACTAACTGCATTGCACGTGATAAATCCTTGATGTATTTGGACTCGGGGGTAATTATGCTTCGATTAAAACTTAGTTTACTATTATTAAAACCGACTGATATAAAGAAGTGAGGACTGTTTCGTGATACGCGTCGGTATAATAATTATAATTTAATTAACCCTCCGTTAGTTACGCTAGGTCCAGGGGACCGACGCAATTTAATGTCTTTGTTATCTCCGGAATACAGGAATGAACGTTTATGACAACTCAGAGATATGTAATAACAATACTCTGCCAAGGCCACACTCCAAAAGAAACAGTAGTTTCTTGGAAAAAGACCTTTGAATAAGAAAGTAGCGTATTTTAGGTCCAAGGGACCTACTGCGACCACTCACGTCAATTTGTTGTCGTCCGAACCGCAGCAGTACGGAGTGAAAATACACATCCTTTTCGCAAAAATCGTAGACGATTATTCTGTTTTCATATAAAATATTTATCTTTTGATACTTAAATTTTTATTGTTATAAGTGGATATTATATTTGTGGTTTTGTATTACAACTTAACGTTTTTTTGTTTGTGAACACTTGTGGAAAATGATTAAAAATATATAGAAATTAAAAAATCCTCAAAATTGAGATGAAATTCGTCGTCTTCTTTTAGAAGAAGATAATTATGACACAAATTTCAGCTAGTTTAGCTCCTTCTTCAGAGTTGACATGTATTGCGGGGTACTGGAGCATATTTCCATGTAGAGATAAGTGCTGTCTACTGTAGCCGGTTTCAAATGTATTCTTGTAAAGATTCCTTGCAAGGATATCGCAAATCTCATAAGACAACATTTTCTCGCGTATCGTAAAAAGATATATATATATATATATATATATATATAATATAATGTAATATAAAATGTTGTCTAAATACGAACCGAAATTCATTAAACGCTTTATACCCTCAGTCGTTACGAATAATTTAACATCTGATGGGCCCTGTAAACAATGAAACGTGTTCACTCAGCAATCATTTCCTATTTTAATAAAG
This sequence comes from Zhengitettix transpicula, assembly GCA_037074705.1. NCBI lineage: Eukaryota > Metazoa > Arthropoda > Insecta > Orthoptera > Tetrigidae > Zhengitettix > Zhengitettix transpicula. The sequence continues at coordinate 202,172,577 of CM073591.1, read as the reverse complement.
TGGAAAGGGCACAACGTCTTAAGTAGCCTGTTTCTTGAAAAAAAAATGTGTCATTAGGAGTCTGTCTGGTTCTAAATTAAGGTTTCTGTTAGCCGAGATATTAGGCCATTTTAAAAATATTTGGTTTCGCTGTCGCAGTCTTTGAGACCATTGGAACAGTCGGCCAGCTGCCTCCTAAACTGGCCGAGGAATGGAGAGGGGAATGCTACGTCCCCATAAACCGTTATTAATTCCTGACTGAGACACTTGAGTGACCCGATTGACGGACTGATTTTGGCACCGGTAAAAATGAGACCCATTCACATTTAATATTTTTTTGCATTTTGATTCAATAACGTTTAGTTAATTATGTCTATTATATATGAATTCGGTTTTGAAGGTTCTTTTAGGGCTGCAATAAAATAATAATAATATTTTTGTAAAATAAAGAAAAATTTCACATTGTATTTAGAATTAACCTGTTTCATATATTTTAAAATATTTTTATAATGTCGACGAGTAATATTTACATATGTATTTTTATTGTGGAACACGGGAGGTCAGAAGTATTAATGAGTGACGCAATTTAGTTGGAGGAGAATTAACAACCCAGTTGCCATAGCATATTTTGAATTTCTCAAGACTACACCTTCGGTTTAGTAAGCCGTTACCTCAGTATGGTAAATTTAAGAATAATTAAAAATAGGAAGAAACAACAGTCCTGAAAATGAATCAAGAAAATAATGCTGAAAGGTTTTTAATTACAACTTTGAGCTTTGGAAAAAAAAATTGTTTCACTAAACATCAAACGGAATTACTTATGAGTGTAGATAAACTTCTGAAACGTCAATGTTGCCGTTCATAAATATGGAGGTATTTTTAGCTCAACACTTCGAATATCAATAAATAGATAAATTAGTCTTAAATAAAAATAATAATAAAGCAATGCATAAAAACATTATTTTATACAATATCAAATTTTGGCGTCTCTCAAGTGAAACAATTGGAAATGCTCCAACAATTGGAATTGGAAGTACTCCAACTCCAAACCAAACCTGATGAGGTCATGAATTACAGACGAAGCGTCGCGTATTTATATTTGAACCATTGCTTATTTTCTGACTTATGGCCAATTTATTTATTGTAAAATTAAAGTGTCTGATAATTATAATTAATTTAATATCAGTTTTCGTTCTGTGGTCCCGTAAATTACCTCTTGTTTTGCGTGTTTTCGAGTACGTTCTATTAATAGTTGCTTGAAAATAAATGTTATGTTTCTTTATGTATTTCACAATTAACAATGTTTCTATTTGGAAACTTCGATGACAGTAGTTGATAACGGAAGTTTTATATGGAATTTCAGTCTGTTCAGCCACGAACTTTATATTACTCAGCCGTTGTACACTTTCTTCTCATAATCGGACGGTGGTAAAGAGAAACGTCAGATTATTTTAGAGTAAACGACCACAGTTTTCGTCTGGAAATTAGGTTTGGAAGTATGCTTCTGGAAGGTTGGATGTTACGTTAAGGCATTCTAGACGCTCTTCATGAACGTAAATAACCAGCCAATTAAAAGGAACAAAGAGTCGCCACTTCATAACCAGACGGAGACGTTCTTTTACAATGTGTTGTAGAGTCGAAATTAATTTTCATTTATTAATATGTGTTTGGCACGTAATCTTGAATAACTAGCTTGGATTTTTTTCTATTCGATAATTGTAGAAAGTGAGAGAGTTTGAAATGAATATGATTCACATATAAAATATTACTGACATATTGCTGCGAAATGAAACTTCGAGGGGCGGATAAAGGCTACTTGAATATGACAAACAAGAAAATATTTACTTGAAGTTATATAAAAACAAAATAGAATTACAAAACTATGAAATTGAACTTTTTATATAGGCGTAAAAACAATCATGTTTTCCAATAATTTGATATTTTGGAGTAAATCTTTATATATATTTCGCTTATCGTGCTGCCTTCGCTTAACAACGTTTTCGTAAATATAATAGGTTTTATTAGTTATATCCTTTTTAAGTGGACTATCAAGCACTTCGTGATAACATGAACAGTTGTTAGATTATACTTAAGAGAGCATTTGCTGTTTTCCAATATTTTTCTTTATGACAACGTTGTAGTTTATATTTTGTGATTGTTTAGTAGCTAAACCTCCCCGGTCTCTCGGCCAATTGGAGGATGTAGCGACGTACAATTTCATCAGCAGGGATATCCGGTCATCTGAAGATTCTATGAACACGTCCGGTACGCTGCGTTCTGAATTTCTACACTTTCTACGGACCTACGTAATGATTTGCTCATCAGTTTAATCGTTTTATGAACGTAATATTTAAACAGCTTTTCGTTTTCAAAACATTTATTTGTATCGTTCTGATTATTAAAATTTTTATGGTCTATTACATAATTCCAGAAAACTATATTTGAATGTTTATTTTATTTTGGCCTTTTTTACGACATTATATCAAACTTTATCATCAATAGACTTTCTGATGTTTCATTTTGTAATTATTCGTTAGTCCATCGATCGTGTTATGCGACTTTTGAATTCAGAATTTAAATTTCGACAAACACACAAACGATATACACCACATCCATGCCTATTAATGAAGGAGAGTGTAGTTCAAAATCCCGACACACACTTGCCCGAAGCACATTTTCTCGACAACAGTATCCCGATTGACGTTTGCCCGACAGGTCATTTTCCAGAAAAGTGCGTTTTTACGAAATAAAGCATAATATTAATATTGTAGAACACTAAATATGTAAGTTATCTTATTGTATATGATTATTATCGTAAATTAAGTTACTCATTAAAGCTTAGAACAATTTCAACCAAACTTGGTACACGTAACACTTCAGATCTAGGAAGGAAACATGAGGATTTAAGATATTTCTAGCACCCCTTTTGGATGGGGTTGGAATGGGGTGATTGAAATTGTGCGATTACGACCGAGACTTGCGTTGAATCCGGTGCGATGGTAGTCGCTGAGTATAGTTAGGGCATTCTAAATGGGTTAAGTTAAAGTTTAACCTTTACGGGTAGTAGGGAGTGATAATAATAATTTGATATCGCCCGAAATTGGTGTCGATTCCGGTGTAATGGTATTCGACACTAATTAATCTTGGTCCATATCAAATTATTATCCCTAGGGTCTAAACTTAACCTTGTTGGAATGCAATAACCTACCCAACGACTACCATAACACCGGATTTATCACCAATCTTGGTCTTTATCGCAATTTTATCACCCATTTTCGTCCCACCCTTAGAGCTGACCTTATGAAGTTAGTGGATTAATTTTTTCACTGAAAACATCGAGACTGACATTATGAATCTGAAGACCCCGTAAACTATTTATTCGTCGCCAATATAGGTTGTTAGTGTATATTTGAAAATGCCACCGCATTCCACCCTCACCCATAGAGGTTTTAGAATTATCTTAAAACTGCGGTGTTTGTTCAGTGATACGTGTTCTGAATTTGGTTTATATTGTTCCACGCATTAATGAGTATCTTAATTTTGTTTGGACATAAATTTTGAATTGTTTGATAATTCCATTATAGCGGTCTGATCGAACAAAGCGACAATGGAAAAGCAAGCTCAGTCGCTTTGTCGAAAAATCAAAAATGGCGTATGCGCGCTAAAACTCGTGAGCACTAGAAGTTAGTTGGTGGCGGGATATTTCAGAGGACAGAACGAATAATACTAGAGCAGAGACTAGCCATCGTTAATGTATTATTAAACAAAGTTGTGAATTTAAGACAAAGTAAAAACGTTCACGGAAGTATTACCCCGTAAATAACGCTAAGTTAGCAGTTTTACGTCTATCAGCAGCCAGGAAAGGAGTGCAGTTTTACGTCTGTAGCCAGCCAGGAAAGGAAGTCAGTTTAAGTCCAAAGCGGTAAAAGACAAACAAAAAAGAGGATCATCCGAGTTCCTGGGAGCCTATCAATTTTGACTTCAGTAGTGTAAAATCTGTGAATCTTAGAATCAGTGAAAATTTTGCAATAGTGTATTTCCGGAACCAAAAAGAATGCTGGTACCAGATGGACACTACGTAAGTAACAAAACCAAAACTAACGATTAATTGTAAACGTAATTAAAGGATAGAGTCAGATTTCGTTCTCTTTTAATTGTCAATCAGAGTTAATTTCTTTTCTTTTTAATTTATTTCTATCGACATATTGTTAGGTAAATATGAACTGTCCAATATTAATTATTACAAATTGTGTTCCACAACATGGGGCAAATTAAAGATCTATTATTTAATTATTACAATATATATATATATATATATATATATCATGTTTAATAAGTTGATTAACATTGTTCTACAATAATAATATGTCTCGTTTCGTAAAAATTCACCTTTCGGGAAAATGACCTGTCGGGAAATCGGCATATTGTTGACGGGAAAACGTACTTCGGACAAGTGTGTGTATGGCAAACGATCAGATCCCAACGGCGTGAGCTGGAAGTCCTAAATCAACAATGGTGGAATTAGAAAAACTTCGGCGTCGCGCTACGGCGAGAAAGTTCCAGAAATTCATCAAGATTTCCTGGAGTTTTGGCCAATTGCCAGAAACTTGAAATTAAATGAAGTTTAGATGTCAGCTACATCGAGTGGTCGTCGTCGAGAGGCATTTAAGAGTCAGGATAAGAGTAGTGAATAGCCTTGACTACATAAAAGGAGTTAATGAGATCAATTAATATATCAAGAATATGTATATTAACAGTTGTGAACTGTCCTTATATACTATAAATAGTGCAAATAAATACATATAACAATCAAACCTCCTAAGATATTTGAATATTGTGAGCATAAAACAGTTATGAATGAGATCAGAGTTAGGGTTCGAATGCCCAAACGTTCATCTTAAGTTTTTCCGATAAGCCAGAGACACTTTATTTCCAAGAAAAATAGGATAATCAGTACAATGCCCACGCCTATGCATATACATACATATATCGGATTTAATAAAATTATTAATTTATACTAGGATATATTTGCATGAACTGAGACAGCTGAAACATTTCTTGTAGGAATTTAGCAAGTGTTTTTATTTAATTACCTTTTCATTAAATAAATCAACAATTTGCCTATGTGTCAGGAAATATTTAATAAAGAAATTTATTATAATATAATTACTCGTTTCGTCCCTAATTTAGGACTTCGACGGATGAATTTGAGATGGAGTGTTGTAAATATTTAGTTCAATTTAGTTTACAAGAAGTGTAGGCTTTGAAATTTTACTCAAAATTGATTTATATAACATCAATTTTTGAATTTCTGGGCCACGTACATCAATTTGTAAATTAATTAAGGTTTAAATAATTTCAAATAAAAAATTGCGTTAACACATCTTTAAATATATTTTATTTTAATTTCAGATTTGTAATATTCCATATGATAAAGTCATAAATTAAGGACGAAACATCGTTTAATAATATTTTGATTTATCGCTTTATTAAATATTTTCTGACAAGGCCGACTTATTTTATTGAAAAAATATTAATAATAAAACATTTACTACACTACTTTGCTTTTGAGTTCATTTACCTGTTTTGTGCTGTGAGTTGTTCTTACGTCACCTAACGAAAGCAACAAGGAATGCTGAAACGAGGTCTGTACTTATTATTGTCTTTTATTTATTTATTTAGTACACTTTCAGCACAAACGTTTTATATTTCAATTATAATTCTTAGTTATTTTTAATGTGGTTTTACTTCGTGAAATGTATTATTTAATAAATAAATATCAAATGTATTTAATTTTTATGCTATTGAGGGATCAGAAATTCTGGGACTTAATACCACGGGAAACATAAGATCAGTTTTACTGATACCGAAGATGGGAAACCGGCTTACTGTACACACTCGCTTTCACCTTGCATATTAAATACTCCCGCTGCCTGTCTCTTCCCACTCTACAGTACCTACAGCCTTTGCACAGTGTCATAGACATTTGTATGAAGTATTATGTCTGAAAGGTTTACCAGTATTTGGAGGGTTTCACGTAAATTGACAGAAAATTCTCTTTGTTTCGTTCATACTCCACGGAATGCTAGAGAATCATTATGATTTCTCAATTATAACCTCAAAATAGTTGTATTCCAACTTTTTCTACTACGAGACGACGTGAACTATTTTTTCAATTTTTAACTTTTTTATGTTTTATAAGTATATTACATCATTTCGTCGTCTCTTTGTCATTTATGCACTTTTTAAGTTGTAGAGTAACACTTATTTAACCAGTGATTCTAACCCGTCCATTTTACATAGAGCTTAGTATTTTAATTTGCATTGACAGTTGAGCAGTTCATAATATACACAACTTGGCGATATAGTTCTCCGGGAATATTCTATGATATCACAGAATATTGTAATGAGTTCATTCAATATCATCGACAGGTTGCTACAAATTGGATGTCAGGCTAAGAAATTCTAGGTTCGGAAGATGGAAGATGTTGGGCCATAAATCACGATTGACCAGATGCTGGTGTTTCGGTGGGGAACGGATCCAACTGGAAATCGGAATACGAGCAATATTCCGGCATTTGGCAAGGAGAGATGTTGAACGTGTTAGTGCAGAAAAAAGAAACAGTCTATGAGTTTGTCAAGGAGTCAGCTGGTTAAAGAGAAACATTACGTCGCAGGTATCCGGAGTTTATCAAGCAGATGTAGAACGAGTTTGAAAAGACGAAAGAAACAGCTAGTGGTTTAGTCGAAGTTTGAGTGAGCGAAGGATTTACATTTGAGTCGGAGAAGTGAGAGTGAGATTTATTAAAACGAGAAATTCTTGGGTCAGGACTACGAAAAGCAGCCATCGTACCTGCCTAAACATCTAGTCAGCTACCTCTGAACTCTGGCCATAAAAACCTGCAGAGGCCAAAACTTGTCCGCTATTACTATTGGAATAGCCGGCCATCTGCCTCCTGAACTGGTCAAGACACGGTTTGGGGAAAGCTGCGATTCCACAGTAAACCCCTCTCCCGCCATCGGAAGGGTGTGGGACAAGTACCAAATGCCCGACCTACCTGAAGCAGGTTTTTCTAGGGTTTTTCCTGCATCACTTTTAGGCGAATTGCCGAGTAGGATCCTTAAATCATAGGCCGGGGGCCCTTGTTAACCCTTGGAAACCTTGCTCTACCTTTCCGCATCCCCCATTTCACTCCCTTTCGTATGCTATAAGAAGGGAGTTGCCACTATGTGGATTACCTTATACATAGCCTGTCTACACCTTATTTTTATTCTTTTTCTACAAAACAACAATAAATAGTGTACCGCGAGACAGAGCTGGAAATTTCATTTAATGGCCCACCACACTGTGTTTCAAATTTAATGTACTGAGCCAAGCTTTTTATATTTGTATTGAAATTGTTCCTTAAAATATTTAAATAAACTTTAAGTCTAAACTAAATGTTAAAATAATTTACAAGCCGGATTAATTTTTCCCAGTTCAATTATTGGAGAAACGCTGCGAGTGTAGGTGACTGTGGTATATTCACTTCAAATAAAAAATTGTTTAATTCCACTGCATTTGAGGTATTGAGGATCCGAATTGTTCAGAGGTAATGGTAGTTCAGCCTTCCTATGTATAGCAGCTTTATCCATTATGAGTTTATTTGAGTGGCAGTTCTTATCTTGGTATAATATAACCTGTTAAACATCACTCACGATTGATATGTTTATAAAGAGAGCGTCGAATTTGCTTTGTGTTCTTCTTTAAACTACATGTTAAAAAAAGAGTTTACAACTCAAATTACTTTGTTACGATTGATTTTAATTACCATTTTTTACTCGTACTCAAAACCAGGCTGCGCGATCAATGACAGTGACTTCAATTTCGAGGTCATGTAAGTAAAGACCATGCACGTTCCGTTAAACAGAGTTCGTGGAAGTATTAGCACCAAATTACGGGAAAAACACATCTATTAAGGGTTTTAAAATCTAAACACTACAGTATTAACTGGGTGTGTAATTATAGAGCTATTAAAATCAGGAGACACTCTACTGTTATTTCCAGCGAGGGGCGTGACCTTTAATCACCAATCAGAACGCTTGAAATGAAGGGCGAGACAAGCAGCGTTGCCGAATAATCGGTGTATCTTATTTTTTTCAGTATTCCAAGTCCATTTATAACCTCCCTCCACGCTGAAACCCCAATTGACGTCTAATTTTAATAAATCTATAGGTTTCTATTCACATATTTCTTGCAAATATTTTTGTAATCAAACCCAACGATTGGGTCTGTTTAGTATGAGTTTTTTTTAAAAGCGCCTATATATATCTGTTTCTTAAAAGCTATATTTCTGTTCGCTGTTACATTAGACTGGCTTTGACCCACTTTCTTTTCACAACAGTCCAAATACTCCCTCAGTACATTTTAGATCAAACTCATCTACAAATAAATTCACTCTCTCCCATACATATTCAACGTCCACGTAAGTAATGATCGTCGTTTCGGTTCTAACTTACGTCGGATGGACTCTTTCCATCGCCAGACATCAAATGTTAATTTCCCGTAATGGTTCTAGTAATTTTATCGGCAATAATTTTCCCGAGATTTTATAGTAAGCCTTTAATCACTGGCACTGTAATTGTGAGAGCGAGAAACTGTGGCTGCAGCCTCTTTTCTCGCCCTAATTCACAAGTATGTACGATCTGTCTTGTACATTATTTATTACGCAATAAACCTCTTAGAGTAATGGTTTTCCTCTGATCTCTGTAAGTAGAACTAAACGAGACAGAGCTGGCGGCTCAACCAAAAGTGACTCGCCTATTCCAATTGGAAATTCTCAACGACGTAAGGCAATGATCACAATTTTGTGTAGAAAAACAGGTCTAGCATTTAATAAAATAAACTACTTATTTCATAAACCCAAGCACTTGACATCTAGTTTGTTCGATTAGATAATTATTCATTCGTTTTATTTCATGAATTTATATAAAATAAGTTATATATCAGCAACTGTCATTTTGAATGTTATATTTTGATTTCAACAAAAGAACCAGAACCAATTCTCTACTGAGTTCGGTTATAGGCTATTGTGAACATAATAAACGTATTTACTATGAAATAATTGTTTCTTCACCTTATTTGCACAATTATTGGTTGTCGTCTTCAGGATAGGATTTCATTGAGTTAACACATTTCTTCCAGTGGCTTTCTTTCCGGTCGACAGAGTAGCATCTCTGCCGGTTTCGCTAGAATCTTTAGTAGGATTGAAAAATGGACTTAATTTTGCACCAACTTGATTTTTCGGACTTAACCGTCCAATAACATTTGGAAAGTCAGTTCTGTTGACTGTCTTTGTTTCACGAGAAACCTGTAGTTAAAGCGCTAATCACTTTAAGCATTCGACATTTTCCGTCATATCATTACATTAAATTGCACACCCACTGCACTGAATCCATGAATAGAGCTGTAACTTTTCACAGTAAGAGTACATAGTAATCGTGCTACACACCTCGGAAAGTTGTCTGATCTATGACTTGCTGCCGCCAGACGACTCTTTTGAGATAACATCGTCCAGTTCTCATTACTTCATGCAATTAAAGTACGTTGCATTAAATGTATTGTTCTGGAAAAAATGAATAACAAATATTAATAAACAGACCTACGTATTAAAATTGTATTCAAAAACAAAACGAGCACTGAAGGCTATGAAACTGGATTAAATTATCAGGAAGGAAACTTCTCGACTGGATCGGGAACAGAACCAAGGGCGTTGCTTAAATCATCTGAGATATCGTGGTCGGCTTCGTGTTAGGTACGACCCTTCTCCGTCCGTTATATATATATATATATATATATATATATATATATATATTGTAGAGAATAAAATGTGTAATGAAAGGCTGTATTTACATTATTTGTTTAATTATTGGCGGCGGAAGTTTGAGGCCAGAGCATTGTAAATAACAGCATTGTTTGGCGCGAGAATGCAGACAATATAATGGGTGCTACGAATTGTTGTCGAGAAAGCTCATATAAGACTCTCAGAACTTTAGCAGTAAACTGCAGACAGTCAGTCAGAGAGCTGAGTGTGTGTTTCGGAGTATGTTGTGAGAAATAGTCAGAGAGACAGACAGACAGTCAGTGTGTTTTGGAGGCCTGACCATGGTAGTCCAGGCGAGAGTCTGTGGTTGTCGAATTCAGCAAAGTATGGGCTGAATATCATAATTTTTCCATTAAAGGGATTTGTTCAAGCAAACTGAGTGTGACAATACGTACGACAGCAAAGTAGAAAGACGCCTACAGTTTTGGAAAGTGAGGCGATATTAAAATCAGTGCTATGGCCTGTCATTGTGTTCTTTTAAAAATTAAAAAAATCATGTGTGCACAAACCAGAGGAGCTCTAATTAAATGGTATGTAAAAACAAAAAACTTTCTTCTGTAAACCTTTACGTAAATATCGTGTACCGCCAGATATTTCTATAACTTTGCCAGATTTCTATAACTTTTCAGATTTCTATAGTTTTTGTTGTTGGTATAAAATGTTCGTATTTAAAATTTAAATTAATTTTTTGCTTTTGTAACTTGATGAAATTTGCAAATCACTGTCATTATTAGAGGCCCAATAAACGGCCCTAAAATTTATTTTCTCATAAAAGCTGAGACAATTACTTCAAAAATATAAATCGAAGAAAATCAAATTTGTCAAATAGATAATTTTTGTTATCTTTTAAATATTTTGGTTTAATTTCAACTTCCTAAATTATTTTTGAATTTTCCCATTAGTGCATGACGTATGGTATTTTTTAAACTGCGTATTTTAAGATTGATTTTTGTGAATACCATACGGGAAAAATAACCAAAATATATCACACGTGAACAAAGTCAATTTATCTTATGGTGTTGCACATATTCAACATAAGTATAATTAGGTCCAATTTATCAATAATTCTCATTATTTGGAAAATAATTTTACTGCAATTAGAATACCCTGAGAATGACACTTAATTTTTTTATTGAAATAATACATTAAAAAACCACCGAAAATAAATATTCTCATGTTGACCGGCGGGTTGAGAAATCTGGCTTGAGGGGTTGACTCACAAAAAGCTAGGACATGTCCACGTGGCCAAAAATTTCACATTTCCTTAAGTGCATGTTGTTTCATATCTGCATCTTAATTTATCTCTGTTAGAAAGAAACGCACCTCTGGGGTTATGTTGCATATATGCTACGCTATGCACTAAAGGGTTAACAGGAGACTAAAACAAAAAAATGAGTTTAACATTATACATATACAGTAAGATAAAAATACTTGATCGAAGCGTGAATCGTTCCCGGAACCACTGATTTACACAAATCGCTAAACAACAGAACTATCCTGTTCGAGGCACGACTCCGTACGAGTTTCTTCTATCTTTTTCTACATAATATATTATGTTTCGAGCTAATGTGTTCGAGTCACTCCTAAATCCAGAATGTGTCATGTAAGATGACAGTCTGGCAGTAGGCCAAGGCCCTCAATGGACTGTCGCGCCATCAAATAATAACAATAATTTCTGTTTAAATAAGATTCATATATTTTTTAATTAATTTTCCAAATAACTTAATAACTAGCGCAATATTATTATTAGAAGGTAAACAATATATTCGTTTTCAACTGCAGATGAGACAATAACTGCAGTATATTTTTGAACGAAGAATCCCAAGAGCCGAGGCACATCGGCCTGTTCTGAGAGGTGTATGTTCCGGGGTTTCATACTTTTGGTGTACGGTTTTATAAGAGTTGTTTCCTGTTCCCATTGGAACAGTCGGCCAACTGCCTCCTAAACTGGTCGAGGCACGGAGAAGGGAATGCTGTGTCGTCACAGAAAACCCCTCTCCCGCCATCGAAAGGGCGTGGGACAAGTGCCCAATGCCCGATCTACCTGATGCAGGTTTTCTAGGGTTTGTTCTGCATAACTTTTAGGCAAATGTCGGGTAGGATCCTTAAACTATAGCTCGGGGGCCCTAGTTAACCCTTGACTACCTTCCTCTACCCTTCCACATTCCCCCTTTCAAATCCCTTACTGTGCTATTAAAGGGGAGTTTCCACCTTGTGGATTACCCTCATGTAGCCTGTTATCCAAAAAAATGTATGAAATCAAAACTTTGATAGTGGAACAATGATTATGACTAACTATCCGGGTGCCCAGCGTTGCCCGGGTTGTCATAATTAAACTCAGCGACATCCATATCCCCGGGTTTGACACCAATCTCGGTTGTTATTAGTGCTAACGTCCGTCCGTCCCCTCCCCTTCCATGTCAAAAGGAGTTGAAGTTATACATAAACAACATCGGGAGAAGACTATGAATCTTATTGATCTCGAAAAGTATTTATTCGACGCAAATGTCGGCCGTTATACATGTTAGAAAATTTCCACTCCCGTCCACCCCCGCCCCAGGGGGGTGCTAGACGTGTCTTACCCTCAGAATATTTCTGGTTTCCGGTTCGAAAGAAACGTGTAGGAAATTTGGACAACTTTGCTTCACTTGTGTATTTTTGTATGCGGATTAATAGACGCGTCAAAAAATATAAGACTCTATGAAGGACAGGCAACCGGATAATGAATTATAATTACACAGGAAATTTATTGATCCTTTAGTTTGTACCATTTTTCTAATTTTACAAAGTTTCATGACTATGGATTATATGTAGGCATAAATAATTAAAAATAAATTTACCGCTTTTATATTTTAAAATACAGAACGTATGTAAATCATGTGACAATACAATATTTTTTAAGTTTCTACCGTACTATATTTTAAGTGTTTCTTTATTATTACATTTATGTAGCTTTGATTCCAGGGAATCATGCCACATGTGTAACGTCCAATCTCAGTGCAATACACAGATAAGCACTATGGGAGAATACCACGTGTTAACTATAATATTATGTAGCTATTTATGTAGGCTGTCAGTATGCAAGTAATTTTCCGAAAAAATCTTGTAAGCAGAATTTTTTTTAATAACAAAACCGATAACATGAGGAAATTGTGGAAGCAGCGACACTGATTAACGTGTCAAATATATTTGTGATGTTTAGAAATTTAATATTTTTTTCATAAATATTTGTTAAGAATCTTAGAATTCGAACATACTAATTGAAAACCGCCATACATGATTTTTTTTCGTGTTATGCAACTACCTCATCAGTCTTTTATTATTATTATTATTATTATTAACGGTACGCGAAATAATTTGTAATATAATTTATTTTACTTTTAATTAACATTAAGAATCAAAACTTAATTTTTCATTCAGAGTAATTTTTTTGCTTTATAATCGATGTATAATACTAAATTAAACAATTATTATAACCTTGTTACACCTCTATATAGGATTATTGTGTTCTGCCTACTATCAGGTCCTTGGACTTGGTCTGTAAATTACCTTCTTCGCATTGCCCCGTCCAATGCTTCTTCTCTCATCACCCAATATCTTCTTCTTTCTCCCTTTAAGTCGTGTAACTGTTGCACTCTTCTTCCTCGACCTGGAACTGTCGTGCAGTACACATTTTCTCCTTACGATGTGATGGCCGAGTTAACCTTTCTCTTAAAATACTTGGTCAAGATAGATCTCTTCTCTTTTAATCATTTCAGAACCTCTACAATTTTTTAACCTTTCCGTTTAATTTATTTTTGCAATTATTCTGGAACACCAAATTTCAAAAAATTATCAGTCTTCCGCAATTCTAGGTTCGAAATACCTGCCTGTAGGGCTCTTTGATTGGTGAATCCTGACTTGGTCATCAGTCTACAAAAATGTAATAAAATAGAACGAAACTGTTCCTTTAGTCCATTATTGAGCTACACCGTCATATAATTGGTTATGTAAAGAAGTTGTTCATATTCTACCAATTATTATTCACTCGCGTATCGGCTTCTCCTATATCATGTACTACCCACGCATATATGAGTCCTATATTGTTCAGTAATGAAATAAAATACGTTTATGACTTCATTATTAAAATCGTCATAAATACGTTTTCGCGTGAAAATTTCTATATAAATATACAATTTGCTTGGAGATATTGAATTATTTACTGTAGTTAACTTTGAAAAACCAATTTAATATACTATTGAGTTTTGAATATTTAATGAATTTAAAGTTATTTTACAATTTATGATTATTTATTGAAGGCGTGAACTACAAGGACCGAATAATCTTACCTCTTTTCTAAAATTAGGTTTTTATGTGATACATCCATCGAAAATCAAGGAACTATAAAGTTCGTTGACACGTTTCAGAGCGAAAAGAATAACCTGTATTGTTAAGAGCTTTGGCACTATGATGAAGGAAGGGGAAAGAAATCTCGGTCAAACCAAGTAATAGATCCGTCCTGATTCTCGCAGTGATTCTTAGTTTATTTGTGTGGAAGATTTACGTAGGAAAGTAAGAGGTACTCGTAGTTGTACCGCGATATCTGTGCCACGTTCGGACGTTCACCCTCTCCTTAAAGGATACGCTAACTATCATGCCAAGAGAAACGCAGGCTTCAATCTCACACGAAAGCCAACAACTCGTAAAACCTGTTAACGTCCTCAACAAAACAATCAAAATACTAATTATACAGATTTACAGTAGTGTAATGGAGCTTTTCGTTAACAATGTACATAATGACACACACATATATTATATACATTGTAATATTCAAAATGTAATTATTAAACACATTTAATATAATACGTTTCAAAGCCAATTAATGTACTATACAACTTGCTTGGAAATATTAAATTATGTAACGTATTTAACTTTGAAAGAAAAATGTTATATAATATTGAGTTTAGAATATTTGAAGTTATGTTACAATTTATGATTATTTAATTAAATCATTAATTTATAAACTTTAATAGTATGATTTAGTGACAGAGTTGAAATGATAAAACTGATATTTAATTAATATAAAATATATAGAATTAATTAAAAACAGAAAAATTATTTTATATTTAAATTTCCCAAAAATATGCAGCGGCTGTTTACGTATTTATAATGATTTTCTTAATTTCATCTCGGGGCGTTTTCCCGGGCCTCAGAAAAGTATAGAATTAAAATTAACTATAAAATTTACAAGAAAAAATGTTCAGTTTAAATTACAAAATGTTATACTTTAAAATATTCCTCTTAAATACAAAGAAAATTAAATGAAATTTGACGGTAGAAAAATTACAAAACGTTTACATTGTATTTTAATTTTACCTTATTTAAAATAATGCATTTAGATACCAGTTTTACTTGATCTTCAATTTCACTTTCGCTGAATTTGCAAAACAAATGAAATCTCTTAATTTAGACAATAGGCCATTTTATTACAAACACACTTCAACAATAATACACAATTAAATCCTTTTAGCGGTACCAGACTATAGAATTCCGCTTACGTGTCACGTACGATGTTTCGCCTATCAGTTCGTATTTATGATCGCCAAGGTAATCTTTCCAGTGAAATCGGTAAGTGTTATTAGTGATCAAAATAATGCACAGAACGTCAGGTAGTTCGTATCTGGCCACCAGCACAATGTACCAAATATTTCGACAAATTTCGCAGCATGACTCCGAATTATCTTGCCAATGGCGACATTCTTCTTCATCGACTATACACGGACTGACTACACTGCAGATTCAATACTTAAGATATTTTTCTCCACAACTTTAGCGTTACTGGTCCGTATAGGAACGATCTCGGCCCATGGTGAACCCCAACAGACTAATAATTTTTACTGATTATTTTCGCCCTTTCCACAAGGTTGCCACTGTGGAAACTTGACATAGTCCGGACCCTCATATGGTATCGGCCGAGCACCATTTAACTTACCTGCCGCCGAAAATCACCAGAAATTCAACAAAAAAATCGTTTGTGAACGCTGTAAATTCTGCTTTCGCACGGATTAATGACTGTTCAAAAATATTCTTACAATGCCATGGCCATTATCCAACTCAACAAAAAATAGGACATTGGTGAATATTACAATATATTGGACCAATTTTGCTTAAATAATTTAGTTAGGCATTATTCAGTACATCACGTTCTTGCAATTCAAAGCATTAGGTAACAATACCAAAGAAACTAAAAGGATCCTTAATCATTCTTTACACTTGTGTATAAGTTAACAATCTGTTTATGTAGTCTTCAAAATGAGGTCAGTAGTATGCTGATTCACTCATATTCTGGATGGATGTGGCTACCACCAACGTTGTTGCACACATTGATGTTCTAGTAAACTCGTACCTGGTGTCTCTTCAATATGTTCTGTGACGACCAGCATGTCTGTTTCTGCAGGAATTCTTCATACGACACACAGGAAAAACTACGATGAAAATCAAATCAATAAAATGAATATTAGTTTCATATTACAATGAATCGTACAAGGATTTTTTACATTTATAATAGGAATAATTTCCAAATTGGTTGTGTGAAGTTGGTTTCAACGCGCCTCAAGGCCTTCTCCGGGCCTGATGAGTTATAGCAACACGGCACTGGCCATGGCCTCTGAATCCGAGCTACGAGCAAAACAAAGTTCCCCCGCGCGTTGCTTTACTTTTCTTTCCAAAAGAAAAGCTCAGAGAAGCAGCATAATCACTATGGAAGATTTCCACGCGGAACAACGAAGTCAAATTCAATTAGATGAATAGGACCTTTAAGATAAATTTGAGTTTATTGCCACTTTTCAGGTTTATAACCAATTAATACCCAAGCTCATATATTTCTCGGATCCTTGAGTTGGAAACACCTACATGATATTGCGGTTAGATCTTATCAAATTCATTTTACTCCTTTCTGACTGCCCATCGAGTCATGAGTGCAGTTGCCATACCAGTAGCCAACAAATTGCTATGCACGAGTTAGTCATTATCTGTTGATCATATATTTATGGTTAATCGATAAGTATGGTGGTCAGAAAATAGCGATGATTTGAACTTGAATTTTATTAGAAATTTGAACGCTTTGAATTCTATCCACATGCCAATATTTTACTCTCTGTACATTCTAGTGATATACGGCCTTTTTCTTTGTCATTATCAATTTTTTTTTGTAATCTATATAATAAAAAAGGATGTATATTTGTATGTATGTATGTATGTATGTATGTATGTATGTATGTATTTACGTTGTTCTTTATACAAATTTTATCGCGTGGACAGAATGCAACAAAAATTGGTACACGTATTCTGCCAAAATCGAGAACCGGTACTGTGGGGGTGAGAAACGCCTAGCATACATGTGGAAAGAATTATAATTAAAAACCGTGATCATTAAATATTAAATTACTGCGCGCCAAGAGACAATGACGTCACGCGAGAGAAAGACGTTACTACGCAACGAACAAAGGTAATATTTCCTTTATTAGGAATGAAATAAAGCAGAAATATGTTCATTAAATAAAAAGTATAATTTTATACAGCAATACTCCATCGAATGGTAATAAAGAAGAATACGAATTACTTTACCATCCTTGCGGAAAATGTAAGTTAATTTTCGCGCTATATTAGTTGTGAGTCTAGCTAACAATTTCATCAATATAATATTTCGTAATGTATGAAGACTGAGTGACAATTGACAATTATATCCTGAAATACTCAGGGAATATATTTAAGTATTCAATTAAATACTTTTTCGAGTTTATATAAATAAGTACACGAGCAACGCCGGGCACCAAGGCTAGTTATAAATAAAACTGTTTGCTTTTTCGTCTACTCATAAAAAAACTCAATACAATTGAGAAGGTTTCTTAGGTCTGTTTTAAATAAATGCATTAGGTCGCAGGTATTCTAAATGTCGTTGAGAAAATCGTTAAAGGTTCGCTGAAGAGAAGTATTTAAAATATGAACGGGATATGGTAGTTACAGCAGGAATTAAATAGGCATTTATTGTAAACATTTTTAAGCGGTTTAAACCGGCGTACACGTGTGAGTCTTGGGGAAAGTTTTGCTTATCCTTGAACCAGTGAACTTGACCTCACACGTGAGTCCCCTGCTGGTGCTATTATCCTCACGGAAATTTATATTGCACAGCGTCTGACGTAATCTCAGAGGACCAATTGGAGTCTGGTATTTTTAACTCTCCAACTACGCACATAAGTCGCAATGTAATTGATAAATGGGAGAAGAATAAGCTTTATGTCTATATTATTTAATACTGTCTAATAAATAAAGTAACTAAATAAACAGTATAATTTTTCAATCAAAAAGGCCAGATTTTCAGATAGGAAAATATGCTTTCGAACTGTGTGTGTACTTGAACTGTCTTCAAAACTGCATTCTACGCTTCAAGCAGCAATATGAAGAATTTGTAATAGTCTCGTACTAGTTCTGATGAACAGTGACTATTATGTATAATATTGTAATATATGATATTAGTGAACAAAAAAGGAAAATAGTGAGTCTTTTATGCAATGTTTCTACTCACGTATTTTTGAAATATGTACGCCCTATGATGAATGTCGGTGAAGGTTGATCGTTGAATCGGCATTGTCCGCTGATGGACTGACGACGTCCTCCAGTGTAATTGTTGCTGATTTCATAGTCTAGCACAGCCAGCAAGCCTGATAATTGTGTTTGGCATTCACTCGTCCCTCTCCCAAGGTTAACAAAGTGCTATTTCGCATCTCTGTTTCTCCCGATTAAAATACTAAGACTCAGTAGAAAGTGTCTCGTAGTTCTCTCCAGATTGACAGACTCAAAACTCTCGATTAACATTTCGTACATTCCTCTCAATTAACAAACTATCTGAGGTCTCCCCTTGCTTACGTTGCAAAGTATATACATCCGCTGCTTCACCCTCACACAAAACAAGCAGTAAATTGTCCCTGCTTAAGACTCCATGCTCTCTCATTTCAGTAAGCACTTGTGCGAACATTCTCTTGACCAACTACACAGTCGGCTGCTACGGATACCATTAATCCTTGCTTACACACTCCCTCACATGCGCATGCAATACTATTTAGTAAGACTATTTATTCTCTACAAGCATTAAAGTGTTACATTAATATAATAATTATATGTTCAGTATCTGAAGTTATGGAAAATGATAGAAATGTCAATAATTTGTCACAAATCGTTTTCAGTTTTAGAGCTTCTTAATAAGAAACTGTTTATATACAAAGTATCACAAATGTCTACTTAACGTGGAACTTAGTAAAACCATTACGAAGACTGCGACAATAAATTAAATATTTATTAACAAAAATATCCCGTTATCAGACGGATCCACAGAACATTGGTTTTGAAATGTTAACTTGACGACTTCAGAAGTCTTAATCTCAGGGTCTCGTGGAGTAATGTCTCTCTCATTGAATCGTCAAGCCACCTAGTTTTGCCACCTACAGCATTTAGTTCACAATACCGTTTCTGAAAACTTGCTGACGACAGTAATCTCATCACGGGATCAGTGTTTGTCTGATGACGTCATCAAGTGACGCACGGCTTTATCACATAACCTGCCATTCTCTCAGTTACATGCAAGACAAGAAAATTAGATTTCAATCACAAGTATAAATAAAAAAGAATTCGTTTGAATTAAAGGTCTTATTACTGACTACGAAAAGTAATACAATGTAATACCGACATATTCATTTCCTCGCGCAGCCTCAACTTGGGCATACGGCAAGAGTTGTCCGCTATTCCTATTGGAATAGTCGGCCAGCTGCCTCCTAAACAGGCCAAGGCATGGCGAGGGGTAAGCTGCGTCCCCACAGCAAACTCCTCTCCCGCTATCGGAAGGGCGTGGGACAAGTACCCAATGCCCGACCTACCCGATGCAGGTTTTTCTAAGGTTTTCCCTGCATTCCTTTAGGCGAATGCCGGGTAGGATCCTTAAAATATAGCCCGGGGGCCCTAGTTAACCCTTGGCTACCTTCCTCTACCCTTCCGCATCCCCCCTTTCAAATCCCTTCCTATGCTATTAAAGGGGAGTTGCCCTAAGTGGATTACCCTCATGTAGCCTATTGCCCTAAAAAAAATAAAAAAAATAAAAAAAACTTCCTGGCCAAGAGGCAACAGTGCCTAGCCCCGACGGTTATACTTGGCCTCATTAATTGTTAATATAATTCAACCTAAATAAAACTCTCACTATGTAATCAACATATTTAAAAATG
Source organism: Zhengitettix transpicula (assembly GCA_037074705.1). Taxonomy (NCBI): domain Eukaryota; kingdom Metazoa; phylum Arthropoda; class Insecta; order Orthoptera; family Tetrigidae; genus Zhengitettix; species Zhengitettix transpicula. The sequence continues at coordinate 202,152,485 of CM073591.1, read as the reverse complement.
TAGTAATTCAAATTTATTGTCTTTTTTTGTCGTCAAATTAAAACAAAAATAGTAATCACAGCGGCATAGAATCTCCTCTTGCGGCCCGTGATATCAGTACATCACGGACGTTAGTATCACAGATACCGTACGTAAAAAATAAACAGGATAGAAAATTAAAACACACAAAAAAAGAAATTTAATTTTGAAAACGGTGACTGGCGTAAAATAATATGTCACAAGAGTAACAAAAAAGTGTTACTATACATAAGAACAGCCGATCACGAGATAGATATGGATGACGGAGGATAACTTTCTGTTCAGTATTTTCCTCATTTCGGCCCTCGGGTAGGAATCTCGAAAATATGGTTCCCATATTGTCTGGCTTTGTTGGGTGTATGTTCAGGTGTCGCAGACGTTGGGCATGCGGTAAGAGTTGTTCGCTGATCCTATTGGACCAGTCGACCAACTGCCCTTCAAATTCGGCCTAGGCATGGAGTTTGTTACACTGCGATCCAACAGCTGACAAAATTCTTGTTGACGGAAGGGCGTGAGACAAGTACCCAATGACCGACCTACCTGATGCAGGTTTTTGTAGGGTTTTCCTTGCGTTTCTTCAGGCGAATTCCGGGTATGATCCTTAAATTATAGCCCGGGGACTCTAGTTAACCCTTAGCTACTTTTCTCTACCTTCCGCATTCCCACTTTCGATCCCTTCCTATGCTATTAAAGGGGAGTAGTCATCAAAGCGGATAATCCTCATGTAGCATGTGACTAAAAAAAGAGAGACATTAACGCTGCATAGATTACAGAAGCATAACATACAACTTGTATGAAGAATATGTATTAAAACTGTTACAATCATATGGAAATTTGTATGAGAAGAAAAACTGTATAAAGATAGAATAATAGACTTTCTTCTGAATTTTAGAATTCATTATTTGATAGAAGAGATATAAGGGAATGTGACCAGACTGAAGAAGTGTATATAATAATTCATTTCCATCTTTTGAATTAGGATTTTAATTTATTCTTGTTATAACTTAGTCTTTATCTTTGAGCACAGCCTTTATCTGCATTTTAAGACTCTCACGCAAAATCTATATGGTTGTATCCATGTAAATGGCAGGACAATCCATTAATAGAATATTCGCGCTTTACAACAACTCATCAATAGTAGTAGGCCATTTGACTTTCGCAGTATCCCAGAAAGAAGAATATCGATGATTCCATGGATATAAATTGTTTCATATAGCGAAGTTTCATCACCATTGACATTTTTCGAAATTTTTGGTGGAGTGCTAGTTGGAAAAACTAGTGCCTCATATACATTAAATTCTAAGTCAACATATCATAAACTTATATTTTGTATAATAAAATAAGAGAATGACATTTATTATCATTATTTATTCAAAAGACTTTATTGTTTGAGAGGCCGATCAGATTAGCGGGCTTCTGGAATCGCCGGGGAGAATGAATACACGCTAATTTGTATATCCTTGCGTTAATTGTACAGAGATTGCTCTCTATTTCCTGGAAATTGACTTATAATACTGAAGATAAATCGGAACACCGTTCTCGTATCCTCCATGAGAAGCAAAACAACCATATAATAAGAGGCCCTGTCATTATGACAGTCCTATCACTGTCCAAACTTGACCTACTGATGAATTTATGATCGACATCTCAATAATAATGGGTAACTATTTCGTTCACGATTTTTGCCTGCTGTTTAGTTCATTAATTTTCATAGATATTATTTTTTTTGTCCTAATATTATTTATTAGCAGTGTTGTTTTGCTTTTCACAGGTACTAAAAATTTCATTCATTGTATTACTCATACCTTCTTTGACTCTCCTTAAGAATTTCGTTATATACTTTATTATAACTCCAAACCGCATAAAACCGCATAGAACCGCATCAGGAACCGTGAACCGCTTTAATTTTTTTTAAGCTAAATAAACATCAAGGTAATAAAGGCCCTATAATTATCTCAAACGACGTTAACCTCAGACTATATAATTTTACATATTTCGCCTTTATGTATGAGGAAGTGTTTGGCTGGTCAAGTAAGGCCATTCTCCAAGCATTTAGTAACAGAGTTTGTGCTGGGACTTTGCGATTTATCACTTATCTCGACACATTAACGATCATCAGGAAATGCCGACGATCCCGTTTTGCTTTCATTGGACAATAGCGAGAAGCCTAATACGGACCTGGTAATGGGACTTGTCTCCTTGAGGTTCAGGATCAACCTTGAGATTGACAGTTTTATGGAGCTCTAAACGATATATATGTATATACTTCAAATCTGAGACTTTTGAATTATGACAATACTTTAAATTATTATCATGAAATAGATTTAAACAATTTTGTTCTGTACAAAATTTTTGTAACTTTGCAGTTTGTTCCCCAGTAAATCATATAAGTAGACTTGCTCATTACCAACATGCCGTTCTTAGAAAACATCCTACTGATTTCACATAACTGTCATCATGTAAAAGCAAATGTGCCCTAAACACTTGCCAATTTTTAATACAGCATTCGGATGGCGACTGTTCAAGCACATTACGTTTTTTTTAAAAAAAAAAAAAGGTTCGTCCGATGGAAACTCTTCAGTCAATGAATTCAATTGACAGAACATTTACGTATAAGTTTTGTGAATAATAAAATATATTCCATGAGCGCTATATTATTGTGGAATAAGTGAACAGTTGGCAATTATTAGTAACAGATCAATTACGTATTATTTAATTTTATTTCGTATTATTATTATTATTTAGCATTTAATGTTAATGTCATAATACTATAGCTTTCATGGAAATATTTTGTAAAATTTTATTAGATCTATACCATTATTTAATCTAATGGGAGAATTGTATAAGTAGAAAATTAAATTCATGAATTTAAACTGTCCGAGTGTAAATTTTTAATGAATTTTTCTCGGTTAAACGCCAGGTTCAGATTTATTTTATAAACTGGACGTTGACGTTTCTGAGTTCAATCTCTATCGCTGTCTTCAATCGTGAAAAATTCATTGATAAAATTAAATATTTGTAGTTTCAATTCCAGTTAATTTATTCTCAGCTGTTAAAGAGAACTTGGAAGTTAATTAAGAATAACAAGCTATTTTGTATTTATTTAGCGTTTTTTATAATTGTGTAAAAAATGAAATACTTCCGAATACATGTATGTCATTTACCTAAAATGATTGTATGTATCTATTAGAACGCATGAAACAGTATTTCCATTTTTGAAATGTCTTCTACTTTCATTCTTGATAAAACTTTACTGAAGGTCTGTTAATAATCTATGTAAAAATAAAACTTCTATATGTTTACAGGAAAAATATGCTACAAAATGATACGGTGTTAAAGAATTAAAGTATGTGAAATAAACTAATTTTATCTGGCTACATATTTACCTTCATATATCTCTATACATACATATATATATATATATATATATATATATATATATATATATAATATTCTAATTGCAAAGGCAGATTTACCGATTTTTTAAAAAGAAGAATAGTCATGTGATTCGTTCAGTTTTATTTATTGTCTACAATTACTCCCAAACATTTTATGTCTTGAATGTCACTGTAGTCAGCGCCATGTTCGATGACCCAGCTCAGTGTCATACGCAGGTGCTGCCCTCTCCCCGTGAGTAGTCAAACATCTTCAGTAAGCGCACTGACCTTGACCTCGTTGTGTATGTGTTTATTCCGCAAGCATTGTGGCAGCGTCAAACTTGTCTACCCTCCCACAATTTGCGCCACCCGCCTTCCTTGTTGACTCGTGCTATAATTTTATTATTTATTACCTCTATGCTTACTGAATTCAGTGTCGTATTTTTATGTTTGACGTGTGTTTTCTATAACTGGTTGATAAGCTATTAACTGGAGAACAGTGTCTGCTTCATTTACTGCTATCTGTAAGGCCTTTTGTTTGCTTTTTATTGTTCCAATGGTTTTACTAGCGTCACAATTCTAAACATAATTGTTGAAAACAACCTAAAGTCGCTTGTGTAAACCACATAAATATCTATGTATGCGTTTACCTTTGCTGTATTCTATTGGATACGTTAATCTACTTGTGAATATGTTATTAGCCAACAAGAAGGACTGAATTTTGTCTAAGCAGTTTAAATCAGGTTTAGTCATTTAGTCTCAAGATTATTTTTCAGCTTGTTAAAAGTCATCTTACGGAAAAAAAAGTTTAATACAAATCTATAGGAACGTTCCTGCAAAAATCGTCTAAATCAAGCAATCTGATTATATTAACCAATAAGGCAGTAGATGTAAAATAATTGTTAAGTTCAATGATTACATAAAAATTCGTACTATTCATTCATAAATAAACTACCTTCCTTCCGTCTCTTGTTTGGGACAACAGCAGGTGATGCATAATTCTTAGAAAAAATGAGACATAGGCCTAATAAATACGTTGCAAATAAAAATTTCTTTATTGATGTTAAATTTGAATTAATTTAATTCGAACAAGAACCATAATAAATACGTTGCAAATAAAAATTTCTTTATTGATGTTAAATTTGAATTAATTTAATTCGAACAAGAACCATATTGAAATTTTATGGAATAACTTCCACGTCACTTAAAGCCGATTTTTGACTAATATATTCGTTACATTATTATTATTAAATTTTCAGATAAAACATCAACGCCTAAATCAAGATTTTTCAACGTCTTACATATTTTTAAGATGGCGTTCAGATATTAATAAAAAAAACCTTCTTACTCCTCTATATAAGAACAGAAAACTAAATCGCTGAGATTTTTTTATCATGAAAATTCAGAAAACTCTACGCCAGTGGCAGGCAGATAAGAATTTAGATAGCATCTGTTTCTGATCCTCTATGGGAAAACAAACTAAAATGATTTGATTCTGTACTATGTGTTGATGAAACTAATATTTGACTTATATATATATAAACCCGTCTCAGAATTCAAACTAATACGTCAGTCATGACTAACGATTCTGAGAATTATGCAGACTCTCATTCCATTTAAACACATATTTTATGTTTAATTTTATCTTTAAAAATATTTAATGAGAAATTAACAAAATTTTGTATAAACGGTCACGTTCCAATTATTGAGTCATGTTGCTTTGTTCCTCACTTTAAAAATACTATTTCCAGAGTTTCTAGCTGCTGAAACCTGATAGTTGGACCGATTGTATTGTAAAATGACAATTAAATTACATGTGTTGTCCGTGAAACGTATTGTGGAACGTCTATGTAACAAAGTTGCAAGGTCATACACACAGATGGTCTCGAGGGAAATTAGAGGTTCGATTTACCGTTACATAGTTTTTTTTTCTTCTGCTTGAGGTGTGATGTCGTTAGAGCCATGAAATGCGTTACAGTCGCGCTTCTTCAGCTTTCACAGAAGAGTGCGCAAGCGGTCAGGCTTCCTTCTCAGCGCAACCTATATATAACGGGTAAGAACGAAAGATACATACGTAAATGTATTTTCAATCAAAATCCTGTAATTAAATTGGTATAAGAAATTTTGAGTGGGCTTACGTTAGTGATAGATTTAATGAATACAATTTCAGAATACATTGAAACGTTTCACTACTGATGACTATAACAACCCATGTGATTAGGTTTAATTCAGTTGGGCTACGCGTGTACGAATATTTGGACATTCCTTCGTTCCTATTTCCCTGAAGACAAACAGTTTTTCCTTTATTCATCACATATTAATGCCCAAATTGTATACTATTCATGCAACACTGCCCGCTTGAATAGTTTTTACCAGTCATATTTAAATTTTTTTCTGTCCTTGTTTTTTATCCTTCGATTAAATATCGGAAATCATTCGCAATAGACTTCACCAGTTCCAAGGAGAAATATAAATGACGTTAAACATATGTCGTGCTATATAACAAGTCGTACGAATTGCGCAGTAGGGGAAAGGAGCAGATGGAGGGGAGTAATGTCGCCAGGGGGGAACTTCCCCTTGGAGACAAACTGGCTTCGCTTAAAAACAATCCTTATATTATTACAAATGGCGGCAAGGTCTTTCTTACCACACCCTGCACTTATCGTCTCTTAACTTTTACGGACGAATTTTCTGACGTAAACCTGAACTGAATTGTTAAAATAAAAGTAGGAAAACAGAGTGAGACACGTTTTCTAGGTGTTGAAATTCCAGTGTTTTAGAATATATTATGAATAAGGTTTTTGTGATGTTATCTGGCGGATTATAAATTAAACGAACCATGCTTGGATTCATGAAACTAAATCTGTAATTCTGATTCTTGTACTTTCCTTTTAAATTGCGAAACATCTTACAAAAGAAAATAAACACATCACGAACTCACAATAAATCAGGAAATGTTCAAATGTTTCAAAAAATCGTATGTGGATTTTTCTGTTACATGATTATCGTGTACATCGATCTAGGTATTTTTCATATAAATAGGACGAATATTTTATGTTCGGGGAGGGGAGTGGTTTTGTAGATTACAGCATCAAACATGATATTTCGAGAAGGAGAGTCACAAAAATTTTTTAATTAATTTTTTGGAATTTATCAGTATTAGAAATTTTTTTTGACTGTAATAGTCGCTGTATTACATGCTGATTTAAAATCAAGTAACAAGGTTGAATTATATCAAGCTTCTTCAACAAACGTGAATTTTTGTGTCAATTTACAAGTATAGGCCCGTCAGAAAAATTCCGCACTCAGTTGCGAAAGCAGAATTAACGGACTCTCTTGGATTAGGCTTAAGAAAGTGGGGCTACGCGTGTAGGCATGCTCGGACACTCATTCGTTCCTATTTTCCTGCAGACAATCAGTTTTTCCTTTATTGATAATATATTTAGGCATAAATTGTATGCTATAGATGCAAGACTGCCCGCTTTAATACTTTTTCCCATTCATATTTGGATTTTATTTTGTCCTTGTTTCTTGTCTTCCGATTAAATATTATATCTTAAATCAAACATATGTCGTGCTATATAACGCAGTAGGAGAAAAGAGCAGATGGAGGGGAATAATCTCGTCAGGAAGAACTCCTTCTTGGAGACGAGCTGGCATAACGCTGCTATCTGTCTTAAAAACAAACGTTATATTCTTACAATCGGCGGCAAGGTCTTTCTTACCACTCTCTTAACTTTCTACGGATGAATTTTCTGACGTGCAACATATCCTGAACTGAACACAATATATTTCCTTGCGTCAATGTTTATAAAATATATTTTACACTACCAAGTTGCCTTATCAAACGTTGTGTTAAAGTGGACTCCGGCCTACTCCCACTACTACGTCAGGCCAGTGGACGACTACGCATCGTATTTCTATTTCTCCCCAGTTCTACGTTACTCCGTCTGAAAGTTCTTGCAAAATTCAGGTGTTTATTTCGAATTGCTATAACCTGTTCAGAGAGAATACTGCAATCAGATTGTTATACGGACTGAAATGGTTTAAAACGATTGTTTTTATTTGTATTCCTCCCTCCTAAAACATTTCTGTAAAGATTATTTAACCACCCTTTGCAATCATTGAACCCTAAAAATTTTCTGGTAGTTGCTTCCACAACACACTCAACAAACTTAAAAATTAAAGTACAATATTTATTATGAATTTTTGCAAATGATTAAATACTGTGATGTCACCATTCACACAAAAGTAGTTGAATTAGAGAATAGAAAAGCCACAAAAACCTACAATGACACTACAGTGGAAATTTCAATTTATTTGCTAATCCGGACATAACTGATTATTTATTTTTCTATCCTCACATTTACTGCTTCTCATTCTTTCACGTTAGGAAAACTAGAGACCACAATGTCGAAATCTTGACACGACTAGTTATTTTTCTTTTATAGTAGTATTTATTCCGCTGTAGCAGAAGGAGAATTTTAAAGCTGGAAACAGCAACTTTGTTTGTCTTTGAACGTATTATTATTTGATGGCATTACATCTCATTGAGGGACACGTGGTCAGTGTGTCGACTCTCCCTCAATTTCAACCCCTGTTTTCTGGAACGTACTTCTTATGAATTATGATAATTCACGTCTGACTGTTGTTAAGGAAGTAATAAAAGTAAATACTACTTATGCCTATACAAAAAAGTATACGTAAACATCGTCACGTTATTTTATGGGCGAATCCATTGCAAAGCAGTGAATCAGTGAAGTATTGCTGTTACACGGCAGTTATACTAATTTTATGTCCTGATACGCGATTCGATTAATTTCATTTGTAAACATAAAAGTATTTACTAATTGTGGAATGAGGATTGCGACAGAAAAATATTTATTTCCAAAATTTCATATAAATAAATTTAAATTATTATAAACGCGAATAAGTTAGAACAAGTTTAATAGCAAATACCCTCTTCAATAGTTTTCATTGGCATTGAAATCTATACAAATAGAAAAAACAGAGAAAATCTACGTTTTGTGTCTAATTTGGGACTTAATCAAGTGACCTAATAAAGTTGGGGAAAAAATTGAGACCATAATAATTAACGTTCCAAATTCTTCAATTACTAGGTTAAAAATTATTTATATGATAGAAAATTATTTGGAATAAAATTTAAAATGCGTGGCCTGGTTTCCATGACAGTTATAAACAAAAAGTAATTTCAGAATTGAAGTAATTATTTCCGTAAATTCAAATCTCGATTCTGAAAAAAATATGGGTATTCTTTCTTAGACTAATGACAAACAGTATTAATGATGAAAAATATGGCATTTATAATAATATAAATAAATATACGACCTTGAGTCGGAAAATAATGGTCTTCAAGTTGAATAATTTTTCATTATTTATATACCAAATTATTAAACTTGAAGGGGTTCTAAACGAGGACAAAACGTCGTATATTTAAGTTTTTTTTAAATAAATATTATCTTATGACTCAATGCGGTTTATTTATTTATTTACACTTTATTCATTAACTAAATATGAAAATGATCGTGGTAAAACATATTCTCAAATATCCAAAAACTGTGTTTTGATCAACTGTATAACTAGAACCGTTATTTATATACTGCAGCTCCTATTTTTTCATCCGGATTAATTAATTCCTGTCTATTCTACACTCTACGGTAACAACTGCTTATTTGGTAGTAAGAACGAACTTCAATTCTTCCTTCCCCACAATCAATATAACTTATTTTTATCCAAATTACTAGACGATTTTAGACACTGTGACCAATCTCCGGCACTGAAATCCAAGTCCCCGACGTAAATTTCCTACCGCAGGTTTTGTCATGCAGTTCTTAATTGTTATGAGATCGCTTATGGAGGAGTGAAAAGTAAGTACATTTCTTTGTCACCGACCCATCTGGCAATGTGCCTCGCTTTGGCTTGTTGGAAAGCAGAGACACGACTTTCTCCAACCTTACGTAACGACGTATTGACAGGTTCTGCAACCGATAGCATTCTTCATAAAACGAAATGAAAGTACTTATAAAAGGTAATTATATTCAAAGTTAGAAGATGTACAGAAAAATATTGAGCGGTTGGAGTGGAATGATTCTCTAGCGAATAAGTCTGAAAACCTTACTAATATCAGGTTTACCATACCTACAGTGCCATTCATTATCTTTGAATGCAATTTGGTTGGATATGATTATAGTAATTACGCTGCCTAAGGGAAATGAACTTAAAATTCCAGCTACTGCTGCAAAACGTTCCTTAATTCGAATAAACACTTTCAGGCAAGTCAGGACATAGTTTGTGGCTAGCTAAATCGTCCAACACAAAATGACAATGGAGTCTCTGAGGTAAAAAAGCGTGGTTTAGAAGTAGAGTATCATTAACTGAGGCACCTGATACTTTCGATGGTTGAGATACCAGCCTTCGTGAAAGTAAAAACAGCCGTTGAGGACATAGGTTAAGGCTATGCACACCATACTTGATCCAACAGCAAAATTATAGATGTAAAGGAAAAAATTGATGTAATGGTAGACATTTATTCTTCAAGGAATCACACAACTATGGTAGTGTATAGTGAATATTATTTGAAAACGGAATGTTTCGCTGAGAATTGCTGTGCAACCAGCATGGACGGCTCATGCGTATGTGCTAATGTGCTACAGCACATATATTATTGTAGTAATAATGAATTTTTCTCAATTTTAAGAACATTCATAATAATTGTGTTTTAACACTGCGAATCTATGCTTCGATATTGAAGACTTTACACTCCCCGGTTCGTGATAAAGCAGCCAGCTGGACAACCAGTGCTATCACAGCTACCGCACAGGACCTGACACATTATTGATAACTGCGCATGCGCAGTATAACTTTTAACCCCACATGCGCCTCCCGTAAAGCACAACAAACTCATTCATTTTCGTGCTACAGATCTGAGAGCACTCCGCAGCTGTGCAGTGCAATGACAGAGAAGCGGCCCCATCAGGCGGCATAAGGAACGAAATCTAGATCAATTTGAACTATTCAATTTTTTTAAAAAATAATAATAATAATATTCGGACATTTTTAGAAAAATAAAACATACACAAGCTAAGGTTATTTAAAGAGGAAAAAAACATTTAAAAACCGTCATAATGCGAAAAGTTTCCACACGACCTTGCTTACAGCACTGCTCAGCGTCTTATTCCGAAGATTAACTTTATTTAAAATATTTGCCGAGGAAACATATTTTCGTGTTAGAAATGCTAAATTATTCCGAGGTTAAAAATGAGACACTATTGGAAATTATGTAGGCAGAATTAGAACAGAATTTGTAATACTATCACTTTTTATTATTATTTTACATGTAACAAAGGGTCGATTATTTTATTTTTATTCCAACTTGTATATATTGTGGCAATGAATGAAAAACCAAGTTTTCCAATTAGAAAATCATCGGGAAAAGTTTTTTGTGGCGTAAAAATCACGAAATTTTGTACATCTTTTCGGTTTTTCGCTAATAGCAACGCATGAAGCATTATATTGAAAATAATGTTCGGAAATAAATTGTAAAGCATAAAATTCTGCATCGAATGGTAAATCTACGAAAGAAGTCGTAGATATCGTTCATCAAATTTATGACATTTTACGTAATTTTAATAGAGAATGCAGTTTTTTATATTTCTAGTGCAGATATCTCCGAAATGGTGAGCCATAAATTAATTTGTCATAGAAGAAAATACAATTTAATTGGACATAGCTACTGGGATAATAGAAATCCTCGTAAAAATTGTTGCTTGGGGTTATGTAGCACGAAACTTAAAAAAAAAAACTCACGAGCAACCACTGGCAACCAGTTTACATGAAAGTGAGTAAAGGTGAATTAGCTTCAAGCTAGATGGGACTAAACATGGATTTACCGGCGTGAGTAATTCTTGGACTTCCAACCTGGTGAGAGTCGGCTTAAGCCACAATGTTTCAATAGCGGTCAATGACATCGTTATCAAAGCCTACTCTCAGCCGGCTGGAAGCCCAAGAATTACTCACGGGGAAACTTTCGCTCCTTGGTATAAAATTCATTGCTAGACGATGTTATTACATATGTCAGACCACGATGGTCATTACCAACTCATTCAGAATTTCCGAATGAGCTTGGATTCAGTCGGATAAGTGAACGTCAGAAATCTTGAATTTGAAACCAGTTGGCGGTGAAACATTGCAAGGGACAGAACAAATAAAACTTGAGCAGAGACTAGACGTCGTTAATGTATTACCAGTTAAAGTTGTGAATTAATACAAAGTAAAATATTCACGGAAGTATTGCACCGTAAATATTGGAAAGTAATAGCAGTTTTGTCAGAATAGAGCTTTCCATAATCTTCGTGGAGGAATTGTTCCAGGAGAACATTTATAAATTATTGTGGAGCGGAGCAGTCTACGAAATACAGCCAATCTTGCCAAATTTTAAAGTAAAGTGTAGAATCAGTGAAATCTAAGGCCTAATATTAAAATTGAAGTGTGGTAGTGTTCAAGATACAAGAGAGAGATCTGGTACCAGACATACGGTCCGTGAGTAACCAAAGCTTTGATATAAATTTGTAAACGATAATTAAAAGGGTAGAGTCAGATTTCGTTCAGTTTTCATTGCGTTCAGCTTTCTTTTCACTTCTTTTCATTGTTTTAGGTTAACATTTTATATATTAATTGTTAATTGTCAGTTTATACATTCATTTTGTTCTAATTATCAAACCCAGTAGTGGCTGGCCATTCTCTTGATCAGGCTGTTTCACAGTACTGTTTCAATCTTCTAGGACGTTTTTTTACATCACAGTTTACGTCCCTCATTAATTTATCGACAGCTGACTTAATTTTTTCCCCCCCGATATGTACGATAATTACTTTTTCCGCGCCTTAAAATGCGTTCCTTTCCATTGCCTTGACCAATTTACAGGTTTTTATTCTTAGGTAACGTAGAAATTACGTATCTTTCCGAACACTGGCTTTTTCCGTCGTGTTTGTCAGAACATTGTAAACACTACCGAACTCTCGCCTGTTTGACTTCCGCTGTACCTCGGTATTTGCATTCTGCCTCTCTCTCTCTATCTCTCTCTTTGGCTCTTCTCGCTTTGTTCGCATGTTTCAGCAAATTACAAGCGCAAAGTCTCCTTGTGCAAGATTCCCGGTTCAATTATTGTTGCTACACGAACTGGATCACGCGATCAATTGATCATAACAGAAACAGGATTCGTCACTACTGCTACCACCATCATTATGGTTATAATCGCAGACAGAGTACACTTTACTGGTGATACCAATAATTCCCTGGAATTTTATTGCTTTGTATTTGAGAAAACGGAACACATCGGTTAAAAACCCAGAATCTTGATAGTACGAGAACAATTTTTTGGTCGAAGAAAGGAAAGATACTTCAGGCATAAATTACCAAAAATGAGCATTATTCTGGGGCGTGAAAACATCAGCCTAGGCTAAAGACATTAAGTATATATAAAATAATTTAATTGGCAAATAAATAAAATATTAATATGAAATATAGCCAATTCAGACAAAAAAAGTGATAATATAAATACCACACAACGTTTCTGAGATCCTTGTCCCTTTCCTCATGTGCGAAGAAGTACCTCGTCTGTTGACATAGCCTCTTCTTCGCGCCTGAGGAAAGGGACAAGGACCCCAGAAACGTTGTGTGGTATTTATATTATCACTTTTTTGTCTGAATTGGCTATATTTCTTATTAATTATTTTAATCAGACGTATTTTTTTTTCATTTTAAATACAATTATATTCGAGAATTCTCGATAATACAAAAAAAGTTCAACGTTGCGTCTCAACTTGGGGACATTACAAGGTAATATAAATAAATTATAAAGGAGACCTAAATTAATATCCAAAAAATTGATGCTGTTGAAGTAAAATTTAACGACCAAAACCAATACTTAAACACAATAGTCAACGAACTCTGATTAGGGCTAACCAATATATTATGAATTGACAGACCCCGTGAAATATTTTTTCCAATAGAGATAGTCTCTGGTATTCGGCTCAAATCCCCTAAGAGGAAGATTGTCCTGAGATTAAGTTTGAAAATTAATTAAAAATAAAAATAATTTACTTTCTATCATTAAAATAGGGTTGCAGTTTATTGACAATGCAAACTGTAATATATATATATATATATATATATATATATATATAATTAAAAGGAAAGCCCTTTCTATAAGTCCTCAATAAGATTGAAATTCCACATTTCTCCGCCATCCATTTATTTTTTAAAAACAGAATACTTCGGGATATTTCAGCCATACGCATCTGTTATCGTTATCGCAAAATAAAAACCAAAAACCTAATTTTTCCTCTTAGCTCTATTTTTACGCGTGAAAATGTTAACAGAGCAAAGGTAAGCTCGAATAGAGCTAAGAGGATAAATTTGGTTTTTGGTTTTTGTTCTGTAACGTATGTGTTCAGATGAGTATGTCCGAAATAGCCCTAAAACTCCTGTTTTTTTAAATAAATCATAGACTGACAAATGTGAATTTTTAATCTTATTGAGGACCTATAGAGGACCTATAAAGTAATTTTGAGTCAATTACTGTTTTGTTTTAATTTAGTCGTTATTAATGTGGAATTTCCACATCTAAAACTAAATAAAGTTTTACAAATGGTTCGCAACATGTTGTCAAAAGAAGTATGAATAAAATAAATAGCACCTATGAGTTGATTGAATTACAGTATATTTCCGAATGGTGTCTTTCGTTTCCGTCTTCACAGAATTCAAGTAAACACTTCCGAACTTTCGTGATTCCAAAATTAGTCAGTTGTGTTGGATTCATCGGGGGTATTTGTTGTCTGACGATCAACTGTGTATAGATACAGTATTTGTCTTTTGAAACCATATGTTCCCTTATAGAGTTTTAAATCCGTTTCGTCCTATTGTAATAACCATCATGTCAAATTTTTCTTCTCTGATTAACCGTATCTCTTTCGTGACAGCTTCACGGTTTTTGAGATTTAATTCCCCCCCCCCCCTCCCTTCTCGTTCTGAACATTAGGTCGCTTCTCTTTCCACAATCAGGAATCCTTTATTAGGTTGTATAGGCTGTTTTACGATATGTCTTACCAGATCAATAACCAAAAAAACAGCCTTCAGAAAAAAAACTCCGGAGAATTTTTCTTTTTGAAGAAGGAGGTGTACACAGGCTACTTGAGGGTAATCCACATGGTGGCAACTCCCCTTTAATAGTATAGGAAGGGATTTGAAAGGGGGGATGCGGAAGGGTAGAGGAAGGTAGCCAATGGTTAACTAGGGCCCCCGGGCTATGGTTTATGGATCCTACCCGGCAATTCACCTAAAAGTGATGCAGGGAGAACCCTTGAAAAACCTGTATCCGGTAGGTCAGGCATTGGGTATTTGTCCCACGCCCTTCCGATGGCCGGAGAGGGGTTTGCTGTGGGGTCGCAGCATTCCATTCTCCGTGCCACGACCAATTTAGGAGGTAGCTGGCGGACTATTCCAATAGGAACATACACCTCTCAAAAACCTTAGTTCAAAAAACCAGATTGGCACTAATCTTGTTTTAAATCAACCGTCACCCGATTGATTAGGAGATGCACTGACCATTTTTATCGTTGGCGGAAAAATAACTTAATGAGCACCCTGAATAAAATTTTAATATGCAAGTGACTAATTGTTGTTAGGCAACTGAAGCTGTGGCCTTCCATAGGCTCATAAACCTTATATTTTCTTAAGCTAAAAGCAGTTTAAAATTTTCATTGCTCTCTAAATTAATTATTATATTTCAGCAGAAGCTCCAGATGTCGCAGTGTTTTTATTAGCTATTCTAGAAGAAAATATAATGCTATAATATAAAGTAATGTCATAAGAATGACTGCACAAAGCTATTAACATATTTAAGCTCCGTACATTTTATTATGTATGTTCACGAAATGAAATAATCTACCTAATACAATAATAACGGAAAGTGTACGAAATCGCGTACCAAATTAAAGAAGTAAGTAGCCTCGTGCTATAATTTACGACAGAAATAATTTTTATCAATCCAAAGTTCAAAGAGATCTCATTTCTGTCAGTCGGCACTTCACTTTCGACACGTTCTCTCATCTATTATTCAATATTGTATTTAATCCTTGACTTTGCGTTGTAGGCAAATCTTGAGTGTTGATAATATTCGCGGTAGTTGAACCTGCAACCGCTAGATGGCGAACATCGGCAGTCCTTGGCAAGGTATCGCGGGAAATTACTAACTACCAATTTTATGGCTCACAGGCCGTCTTCGGCTCGTACGTCAGATAGTCTATCCACGAGAACTTTTTCTTGAAGTAATTGAGTTCAAGCATCCGTAAGTTAAATCGAAACCTCAGTATATATAAAAATGAATGCAAGTCTGAGCGCTCCTACATCATTTGTCCGGTTGCGATGAAACGTTGCTGAGCTGTTGTGCGCACCCCGGGGAAGGTGTCTGTCGGGTTTTCGAAGCGTTAGGAACTCCGACGGGGTGAACGGGGGTGAAAAACATGCTAAAACGGCTAATATTATCGCCGATTGATTATGTTTCTGGGTCTATATGATTAATAATTTCTATCCCGACGTATTTAGTGTATAATTTCAACCCCTTAAAACACCGCAAATGGAGGGGTGGAGGGGCGTTACATTAAAATAACGCGAAACAACCAAGATTGGGGGACAAATCCGGTGTGTATAGAAGTTAGTGACTTTAATTCTGACATTCACTACGTTCATCCCCTATAAGTCGGGGAGGAAGGGGGTGAAACAAATTTACGTATACAATGTTAAATGTGTAGACAATTCTCAAACAAACTTTATTCACATGTTATTTACGATCCAGGAACAAACCTTGAGGGGTTAAGACACACCTATGCGGTCGAAGGGGTGGAATTTAAAACATTCCTAAACGACCATTATTAGAGACGAATATAAACGTTTTTGGGGTAGCTTTATTTGATAGTTTCATTATAGAAATTTTAACTGTCTAATTTCCAATCGAAAAGGCAAGACAATGAATCACCCTTATCGTACTGGTGGTGGAACATAAAAAATAATGCAAAAAAATACCTACATTGATGATGATTCCGGGGCTATAGGAGTCGCTGAGTTTAATTCTAACATTGACAATGGTGGTTAATGAAATTTTATGTTCCACTTCGAGGAGGTGGACGTGGTTGACAAAAAGGTACCCGGATTGGTTTTGACCCTCTTAATGTATCGGATATTTTATTTTTAATATTCTTACGGTACGAGTTATATTTGGTCTCTATTTAGTTAAATGTTGTATTTCCTTACTCCTTCAAGATACCGGAAGTAGTTTTAGTCTTTATTAATTTAGCGAGTATATTTTACTGTTTTAATTCGTCGTTATTTTTAGGCACTCTTATTTTATGTAGTAGGAGAAATCCCGATTACCGCCACTCATCGTCCTGGTTTATTTGAAGTTAGATGCCGAGGGGTTAGGTCAGGGAGGAGACCGTAAATGGGTAAATGTTCCAAACACTTGCGCCATTGATGCTGGTTAAATGAAATGTTTACCAAGAGGTTAGCGTCGAATCAATTCCTTCCCTGGGTTAATTTAAATAAATACCCGGGAAACGCCGGACACTCAGTAAATAAATAATTTTAAATTGAACTGAAATGTAATTGATAAAATTATTCATCTGAGAGAAACAGTCTGAAAATATTTTCACTATCTTAGTCCACAGGAATTTCCAGTTGCATTATTTCGTTCCAATTATTTAATGAACTTTTCATTCGCGCTTACAAGTTCTCTGAGAGTTTGGCCCTATGAAAAGAAATGTCTTCTGGAGGTACGCTATTCAAATGAGGCATCACCGAGTATTAAGATGACAACTTACCATGATCAATTTGGAGAGATATTCCCTTTGGAATAGTCGGCCAGCTGCCTCCTAAACTGGTCGAGGCACGGAGAAGGGAATGCTGCGTCCCCACAGCAAACTCCTCTCCCGCTATCGGAAGGGCGTGGGACAAGTACCCAATGCCCGACCTACCCGATGCAGGTTTTCCTAGGGTTTTCCCTGCATTTCTTTAGGCGAATGCCGGGCAGGATCCTTAAACTATAGCCCGGGGGCCCTAATTAACCCTTGGCTACCTTCCTCCACCCTTCCGCATCCCCCCTTTCAAATCCCTTCCTATGCTATTAAAGGGGAGTTGCCCAAAGCGGATTACCCTCATGTAGCCTGTTGCCCTAAAAAAAAAAGCAGAACCTTTTAGGAGAGATACAAAGGGGCTACCTTTGGGTATGCTTTTCCTCTAAGTTTTTGAACTAAGGTTCCCACAAGCCGAGGCACCTCGGCCTGTTTTGAGAGGTGTATGTTCCGGGGTCGCAGACCTTGGGCATACGGTAAGAGTTGTTCGCTATTCCCATTGGAATAGTCGGCCAACTGCCTCCTAAAGTGGTCGAGGCACAGAGAAGGGAATGCTGCGTCCCCACAGCTAACTCCTCTCCCGCTATCGGATGGGCGTGGGACAAGAACCCAATGCCCGACCTACCCGATGCAGGTTTTTCTAAGGTTTTCCCTGCATTTCTTTAGGCGAATGCCGGGTAGGATCCTAAAAATATAGCCCGGGGGCCCTAGTAACCCTTGGCTACCTTCCTCTACCCTTCCACATCCCCCTTTTCAATCCCTTCCTATGCTATTAAAGGGGAGTTGCCACTATGTGGATTACCCTCATGTAGTCTGTTGCCCTAAAAAAAACTGATGTTGTTGTCTGTAGAGTTTTTCTTGCATCACTTTCCCTACCGTCGCTACCTTAGTCTCCATTCCGAATCCTCCTTTTTCATCTCTTCCTATTCTATTAAAGGGGAACGTGTATGATCATCATGCGACTTGTCACTCCGAAAAAACCTCTGTCTTAGGAATTTCGCACACATTGTAGAGATTCAATGTAACATTATCGGTATTGATCTCAAAACAGATTTATAAAGGAACTGAAAGCAATAATTTTTTAGTGTTACCATTACTTAGTTGCATCTGCGTACAACAACTCTTGATTTCTGTATCTCTACTTGCTGGTATCGAAAAACGAATCAAATTGTGAGAATATAAAAGAAAACTCACATTGTTTTTTTTGCATTTGTATTCCAGATTGCATGATTTTTATTAATATTTTTAAAAGACTTACCGAAAAGTTGATTAATTTTATTACAAAAAGATTATTGCGAATAAAAAAGACAAGGACTAAAACCCCGCAGTTATGAGAGTTTATTTAATTTTAATTTACGTTTACTATAAGCAAATTATATACATTACTCTGATGTTTCGTGCCTATATAGAGGAAGATTTCTGGTAATAATAAAACAAAGACAAGATACTCGTGTTCTTTTTAACGTGAACGTTTTGCTATGAACAACGGCGGTAATGTTCTTACGCCACATCCAGCTGTCATGTAATTAAAATAAATACCTGTGCTTTTTGCGTTTCCTGCAGCCGGTTAGCTCTTCACGTTCCTCCCAAGTTCGTCAAACATTCACGTAGCTCATTCAACACAACGGTCTGCATTTTTGGCCAGCCTCGCCATTCTCGCCTCTTGGGAATTTCTATTTGCTGCTCAGTCAATTCACTCTTGCATATCTTTCACTCATTACATGTGCCCCAGACCGAAAATTTTCGTAGCAACGCAAGGCACATTACTGCAGGAGTACACCAAGGTCCTTGGACCCCCTTCTCTACTCAATATATACACATGATATCCCGATACTCCCAAACGCATTTTATTCCGTCTAAGCCGATAATATAGCCATAATATGCCAATCCCCAGACCAATAGTACAACAATCACTTAATCAAATACACAAATGGGCAAACTAATGGAGAATCTCACTCAATACTAACAAATCTGTCACAGTCCCCTTCTCCCTCTCACGCAAAATTCACCGTAACAGCAACTTAATCCTAAATAATCAACCAATCCATAATAAAACATCCCATTCATACCTAGGAGTCATTATAGATCATAAACTTTCCTGGCCTCTGCACATTACCAGCTCAAAAAACAAACTTAACACAAGAAACGGTTATTAAAACCTCTACTATCACCCAAGTCTCCACTGATCCAAACCTCACTAAAATCCCATATCTGGCAATTCTCTTGTAACACCTGGGATGCAGCAGATAATTGCCACATTAATAAAATCCAAACTTTTCAAAATAAAGTTCTAAGCTATCCTTCGTATTTCCCCAACCTCGGAATGAGACCTGCATATTCCCACAATAGTACAAGTAGCAAAAATATCATTCAACAGCCAACTGCGCAGATCCATCCTACATCCTAAGCCATTAATTTCACAAACATCCCACAACCTCCCCCCACCAAGAATCTTAAGAAGATTTAAAAGAAAAAGCCCTATGGATTTAACCAAGGACAAATTATATTGTAGGTTTATCAAAACGATAAAACCATTTATATAAATATCACTGTTTAAAACCTTCATATATGTCAGAACGAAAAAATCTTTTAGACAATAAGTTACCTAATAATTTTTTAAAAAAATCGGAAGGTAATTTTTTCATTTACACATCAACAAAAAATATTTACGTCAGCTGTTAGTACGTTCTTATTACCTTCTGCTCAGATGTTTACCATCTTTAAACTTATCATTATTATTATGCAGCCACCTAAATTAACAGAGGTTCTATATTAATCCCCCGGACCTAAATTAAAATATACACGTAATTAACTATCTATCTATATTCGATCACAACAAATAAACTAAACATCACATTAAAACTATAAAAAATAGTTTCCTATCTCTCTTTTTACACCAAAAATTAAGAAAATAGCCAAATTAAAACTTTTTTAGGTGAAATTTATTTAAAATCTGTTACAATTTTAATAAGTCAACGTAGAAATTATCAACAATAGAAGTACCAAGTTAACTTTATAACAAACACTACACATAGTAAATATTTACTGCTGGATTTATTCAAAGATCATCTTAAATCCGATTGTTATTATCTTGGTACAATTAATTTAAGAGATGTTCCTATTAGATCTTATCCCTTTTCAACAGATGACCACGATTATTTAAGTAGAAAGTTCAAAATAAAACTCACACACGCACATACATATCTAATAAACAAATGAAGTCGACCTAATGGTTATTATCGTTTACATAAAAATAATATACAATATTATTGATATAACATAAAAACATAATATCATTAACTTGTGGTCTTCAGTTAATTACTTATATCAAAGTCTATTTGCGTCTGATTGAAAATTAATAATAAGACACATAGCTAAATTCAGACGAAAGAAGTGATAATATAACGCTCTTGCCTTTATGCACCTGAAGAAAGGTACAAGGCTTCCAAAAACGTTATGTGGTATTTATATTAGCATCTCTTTTGTCTTAATTTGGCTATATTTCTTATTATTAATGTCTAAATAATTTGAATTTATGCTTCTTTAATTTTTTTAGAGGGACATGCTACGTGATGGCAACTCCCCTTTAATAGCATAGGAAGGGATTTGAAAGGGGGGATGCGGAAGGGTATAGGAAGGTAGCCAAGGGTTAACTAGGGCCCCCGGGATGTAGTTTAAGGATCCTACCCGCCATTTGCCTAAAAGTTATCCAGGACAAACCCTAGAAATCCGGCATCAGGTAGGCCGGACATGTCTCCCACGTCCTTCCGATGGTGGGAGAGGAGTTAGCTATGGGGAAGCAGAATTCTCTTCTCCGTGCCTCCCCAGTTTAGGAGGCAGCTGGCCGACTGTTCCAATGTTAATCCATAATTATTTGTTTTAATCTATATATTTACAAGAAACACCTTTCGTATTCTTCAGTCCGTACCGTTTTTCCATACTCTCATATAAATGATACAAACGTCTTCATATTATAGCAAGTTTTACAGGTGAGGAACACATGACATGTTACGTGGTGCTAGCATACGAGTTGACATACTCATCGCCTAAAACATTTCACTGATTATGGTCGCAGAACCGAGACACATGAATCTTTATTGGACTCACACATAAAACACTTCCATCTCTCGCACTTTAGTGATACTTTGTCACTTTCGTTTCACTCACCTATTATTTTGCGTCCAGTATTGCAAACAAAGCAAATAATAAAAATTGAAGCCTAACCAATTGCAAATGAAACTACATATAACGTCATCGGTTAAGTGTGATCTTTTTCGTAATATTGAATGTTCTTTTTGTTTCGCCTCCGTGTTTCTTTCTGCGTCTGTATCGGTATTCATTAAAAGACCGCACTACGCCGCTTTGTCGTGCCCAACACCAAAATTTCAGTGATAAAATTTCTCTAGTTTCCCTATAATTTCCTTTCTCCCCACTTGCGATTTAGATCCATTGTAACGTTTCGTTTTCTAAATTTTGCTTGAAGAACGCGTCCTTGTAAGAGTCTGGAATTCGTTTCATTTCCAAACATTTTTTATATAATTCATGCATTGTTTCGTTCTCACAACACCATTTCCCCGACACTTTTGCTGTTTGTTGCAGTTGCTGAAGTTAGACTAGCATTCGCCTGAACTGCCTCGTTTTATGCAATAGTTTCATTCGACCCACTTAGGTTTTCTGACAGCTTTTCCTCATTTTTTCCCTTGCCTTCTCGGAGTTTTTGCATAATTTCGATACATATTTTTGTTAAACAGAATCCTGCAGTTCTATTTCGAAATTCGCTTGAGTCTGAAGCAACGAATTTCCCTTATCTTTGTTCGACTCCGGTATTTCCTTTCCTTATTTACTCAACGCTTCCGCTATTCCAACTACGATCTGAATGTGATCCTCAATTCACTTTTCCCGTTTAAAGTTATCTGACCCCCACTCTGCACTAAATTTATGATATTATTGATTATTCGCTCCTTCATTTCTTGACGTAAGCCCAGTGTTAATTGTATAACCACGTTCGTATTTATTTCCGCATTCCCAAGCTGTGAATTTGTCATTACTGCACCTGGGCTATAATAAATAACAAATCACAGAAAATACATACAGAACATCTGCCTCACACATCTACAAGAAAACTTTCCTACCTACCACATAAAAAAAATTATAAATACAAGCACAAGATTTCAACATAATTTTTAAAAAGTCTGGTTTGTCACGTCACTCAAATACCGATGTTACACGCGGACATAAAACGTAACTTAGAAACAAATTACAAAACTACTGTGCATCAATACTGCAAGCATCTGAAAATTGACATGAAAGAACAACAACAGCAAGGTTACCAATGGATCCCTTCTGCGTCGATTCTTCCTCCGCTAATTATTGCCACGTAACCACCCTTCAAATAGATGTTATCGGCCCCGCGTTGTAGTACCGCTTTGAAATTGTTAACGAGATGAGTCACATATGTGCATATGAAGATGACATTCCCATAGTAGCCAGGTCTAAAAATAAAATAATAGGGTGTATCTAATTTTAAATACCTGGGAAACAATAGATAACGAGGGAAGCATGGGTACGACCGTAAAGGATGGAATTCGAGCAGGAAATAAAGCATACTTTGCAAACCTGAAATTATTGAAAAGTAAATTCCTAACCAGATAATATAAAATATTGATATACAAAAGTAATGTTTAAGGACTGTGACTGATGCAGAAACCTGGACAATCACTAAAATAGACCAGAAAATGTTGAGCAATTTTGAACGTAAAATAATTAGAAGAATCTATGGACCTGTAATGGAACATGTAATGTGGAGAATAAAGTACAGTCATGAAATAAATGAAATAATTCATGGAGAAAATATAGTCATGGAGACTGATTGAAAAGGAGGTCAAGGCTCACTCAAGGCTGTAGTGCGTATAGTAAGTAAGGAAAGAGAACATATATACTGTATCAAAGACCGAAGGCTTTCTCGGTGTATTTGTTGAAGAAAAAAGCTCTCGGGTTTCCACCCGGGTAACACTGCGATTGTAACGCGACGTTTCGACAATAAAATGCAGTACCGTCACCTTCTAGGCGAAGTGTCTATTCTGTATCACAATTATTACCCCCCCCCCCCCCATCTATTTAGAACTACAGTTTTGGAAATAATAAAACAAATACTAGATACACGAGTTCTTTTTAACAGGGTTTACGTGGGATTTTTGCAATGAGCAATGGCGGTGATGTTTTGACGCCACATCCAGCTGTCATGTAATTAAATAAAAAAACCTGTGCTTTTTGCATTTCCCGCAGATAGTCAGCTCCTAAGGTTTCTCATAAGTCCAACAAACCTAGCTCTGGAGGAGGCTACCTTTGGGGATGCCTTCACATCTCTCTGAGTTTTTGAACTAAGGTTCCCACATGTTTTGAGAGGTGTATGAGCTGAGATCGCAGACCTTGGGAACACGGTAAGAGTTGTCCACTATTTCTATTAGAATAGTCGGTCAGCTGCCTCCTAAACTGGTCAAGACACGGCGAGGGGAAAGCTGCAACCCCACAGCAAACCCCTCTCCCTTCATCGGAAGGGCGTGGGACAAGTACCAAATGCCCGATCTACCTGATGCAGATTTTTCTATGGTTTTCCCTGCATCACGTTTAGGCGAATTGCCAGGTAGGATCCTTAAAGCATAGCCCGGGGGCCCTAGTTAACCCTTGGCTACCTTGCTCTACCTTTCCGCATTCCCCCCTGTCACTCCCTTTCCTATGCTATAAGAGGGGAGTTGCCACTATGTGGATTACTCTATACATATCCTGTCTACACCTTCTTATTCTTCTTCTTCACTTAGCTCATTCAACAAACCTGTCTGAATTCTTGGCCAGCGTCGGCTCTGTGGAAGTTCTATTTGCTACTCAATATTCTCTTTTATATCTTACACTCATTACAGGACTCTTGATGTATTTAGGAACGTAATATTTGAACATAGCGATCGTGGATTAAAATTTTTTATGTCGATGGTGGAATTAATTCAGACATATTCGGGTGTTCCATTGATTGATTTGGAGACGAGTGTTGTGAAATAATAGAATAATGAGACAAAAAGGATTCAGACAGTGAGTAAAGTTAATTAAACCAAAGGAAGAAGTTGTATACCGACTCACTTAAGATATTAAACATAACTATAAAATTTTCTCAGCACAGTGTCAGAGTAGCGTAAAAGGTTCCTCACTGTTCGAAATGTTGGACTACCTCCCATTACCTGTTTCAGTAACTTATATTTCCTACCAATAACTATGTTCTCTCATTAAAATACTCTTATTTCACATTCAATATTTAATTCCAAATCAATGGATCATCCGAAGAATGTTATCTATGAATTAATATGTCACATTCTTAAATGAAATTTTTTTTATTTACGTCAGCTTATAATTATAAACTGTTTTTATTTTTATAGTCATAAAGTAAAGAAAATTTTTAAAATATATGAACAAAATGGAGGAATTAGGAAATGGCATACGAGGCTGCAGTCATCAACTTTTCAGCACTTGACATAATTTTCTGACTATATTGCTCTGGAGTTTAATAAGTTTTTCGATAAATTACATTACTTTACCTGTAAGTTTTCTTGAGCCGTATAATTTGATCAGCCTGATTAGGACCCAAGGAATTTATCGAGAAATACGCAGAAGTGGTTGAAATCAGTTCCAGGAATGCATTAAGTATCAAGTAAATGTTAGCAAGCAGAAGGTATTTTGATACGTGACTCAAAGACCTATATGCGGTTTTCGTTCGTTGGAGAGATTCGATTGCCATTTGCGAGTACGAGCTGTGTTCGTGTGAAGTCCAGGTGAGTGAGTGTCAGCGCTGTTGTGAGCCAACACGTGAAGTGGTCTGCAAACATATAACGCTCTGTTGGTAAACACGTACAATTCATCCGTCAATGAATTATTCTTAACAGTATCTTTGTTGACGATATTTCCCAAAGAAACAAACTCACGATGTCCGGATAACATTCGTAGTATCATTAGGTCATAAATGTTTCTTATTCAGTAAAAGTAAATATGATTTAAATTCGGTGTGTGCAAACTTTTGGCTCTTCTGGGTCACATTCGAAGAACGTTTCTTTCGGAATGCAAAAATATATAATTTTAAAATATATAGTTAACATATTAATGAAATATTAGTTTATGAATTTTCATTATAAACACGAAAATAGCAACATGAAAATAGCTCATACATTATATATAATATTTCATTATAACTTTAATTCATAATTATAAGGATTCTAGAAATAAAAAAATAATGTAATATTTATCATGTTAATTGAGGAACGGATGCGTTTATATTGGTTGCGATTACCCTGGAAGTTCTCATCCGATAATCTAGTTTTTATTTTACGCTTTGTGCGCCTGCCCCTGAAAATTCCTAATGTACGTGATTCCAAACAATAGAATGAGTAACGCATGACTAGGCAGCGAGGGACATTGTATCCAGTGAGGCGTGATGTATGAAAGTCCAAAAACCAGAGGTAATTTAATTTTTCATTAGATTGTGACGTCATATTGCAAATCCAGGTATTTCATTCGCTGACAGACAGCTACATGCTACAATAAAAGGTAAAAAAAATATCAGTTATCACTTTATTTTCTTCAGAACAGATATTTCAATTCAACTATATATATATATATTGTAATAACCCAAAACCATGCATTTAAATAAAATAAAATATGCAAATTTTTCCAAATATCATAAATTAAATTTAAATACTTTGTCGAACCAAAATAAATAACGACAAATACTATAATAAAATTGCTTCAAGTTATTGCCAAATGTTCTTAACAACTATAAAGCTAATTAATTTGCCCACACTGGAGCACAAAATAAAATTAATTTGATAGGAATTTTAAATTAAACAAATTATTAAATTCAATAAAACAAAACAAATTTATTTACTCAACAAATCAAAAAAAATTAAATTTCTGTTTCTTTTTTATTTGCGAAATCTGCTATTATTTCTCTAGTATCCAAACCGTATAATATTTCAGATTTTATTGAAATAATGGATTGTAGGCCTTATTAATTCTTTATATTTTTAACGTAGAGAAAGATTTTTTCTCCAGATGCAACTGTAACTGATAGAGTAACAAATATTTTTTATCATTTTTTATGTGTTTGGAATTAATTGACATTAAATAATTTGTGAAACATTTTTGCAAAAGTGTGCGTGGATCACAAGATTTATTGTCTGTAAAAAGCAACTTTAAACCGTTAATTTAATCGTTCAAATCAGTACCGTCAAGTAAGCTTCATTCCTCGTCTTTATGTTTCAGAAGTATATCTTACAATGTTTCATTTAGCGTTCTTTAGGGTAACTAAATAAAAGACTACTGAAAAGACCCAACAATTTGTCTAAAGATTTTAAGTTTTTAAAATTATTTTTTAAGGAAACTAATGACTGATCTACTTTTTAAATGATTTTAGGGTCTAATATAACTTCATCGCGTTGATAATGCTGAAATATTGTCGGTTTTCTTCTCGGACGACGTGCATTTATTGGTGACAAGTCTGCTTCAGCTTTTATTTTGAGAGGAACTTCAGTAGGTTCTTGTGAAAACATTTAAAAGTGTTCGTCCTAGCGATAATTTTGAACGTGGGTTAAACATGGGAATTTGTGGGACATAAAAATGAATAATTATCCATATAGACACTACAAAATGCTTTAAAATTTTCTTAATAATCAAATTAAAATGTCAATTTTTATTCACAAAATGAATGTAACCATTCTTTGTCCTTATATTATTCTATTGTCAATAATCGATCCTCCTTAAGTGGTTTGAATCTGCAGACGTTTTGGATTCATTCTTAATAGAGATCAATAGATGATGATGTTAAGATATAATAAAAAACGTAGGTAGAAATGAAGAAAATCAGTTCGAGGCCTATATCCCTGTGTTAGCCGCCCCCATGAAAGTGCCGCCCCCTCCCGGCGACCCTGGACACTCGGTGTCACTGCGATACCGCCCGAACTTCCACTACACATCAAATAGTGTGATAAATTCTTGATTCAATAAGCTTGAAAATTATAATACATTAATCGATACTGCATACTTCAAACGAACGGACGTAATGTCATCTAATTGTAAGACACTCTAATTTCACTAAATAAAAGTAACAATTGTAATATTTCGTGAGCACGTGGTAATTCGTGCAGCAGCCATAACTCGTCATTCGGTAGGTTATTATTATTAATGTTTCTGTCCATTGGCAGGTCCTTGGACTTGGTTTGTAAGTTCTCTTTCACCTTGGAATGTCCTAAATTTTTTCCGTCATCATCAAATATATTCTAGTTTCTCCCGTCAAGACGTCCAGCTGCTGCACTTTTCTTCTCCTTCGATCTAGATTTCCGTCCTGTGTCTTCCGTCCTCTTAAAACCTCTTAGTTTTTGCAATGTTGTCCACTTTTTTAAAAAAATTATTCTCCAACACCACGTTTAAAATTTTTCCGTGCATTTCTTCTCCCCCTTCCTAATGTCAATGTTTGTAATCCATACAAAGTCCTGCTCCAAGTTTACCACTTTACCAGGTTCTGAAATTATTTCTAGGTCTCCTGCTGACAATTACCCAACAATGCGCATGGCTGGTTCGTGAGAAGTGACCTTTTGTGAATCCATTTCCGTAAGAGTAATGCGCCAGCAGTAAAGACCGAATGGCCTATATGTTAAAAGCTTATAGAGGCGATACCGTATTGTAATAATTTAAGCTCTACGTTTAAAATTGAGTGAAGACGTGAAGCTTTTTTATCATATTATATTCAGTGAATAAAATACTCTATGTATTCACCAATGGAAGTTGTCAAGCTGTTTGCTAAATATTTCTATATTTTTCGATCTGTACAGGTGTAAAAGACGCAAAAACAAATGATATACATAGCCCAAATTATCGCGGCTGTATTTTCTTTAAATAATTGTATCCAGAAAATAAGTTTTCCATTTTGAAAAAATTGTTAAAAAATTATTGCTATTATTTTTGTTCTTAATAAAATACAGCGATGAAAAATATTCAGCAATATGTATCAAAAATAAAAATAAAATATCCGATCTCAAAACAGAAATTTTTTTCATATTTGGATATGCATAAAAAACTGAATTTTCTGATTTATTCAACAAGGACACAAATTGGAATCCCAAGCAGTTTACAAATTCTGGTCAAGCAACGGACAGGATGTCGAGTCCTATTAAAACCATAAGCAGAAAATAAATCAGAACAGCGAATAATCAAGTGATCAAACTGATCACAGAAGTTGTACGAAAAAATAAAAATATATAATCGCATGTCTTCAGTTTCATTTCGTTATTGTCCATAATATGGTTCGAATTTATTTTTCTCCGAATTATATTCCTCATCTATCTATCATTTTTCAACGGTACAGAATTTTTACGTGATAAAACTACAAACAGATACTCCATGACTTTAACCATCCTGGGACTGCTTGCGCATTACTTCAGGGTGAGTTTTCTTGTGTCTCCTCTTCTGTTAACTTATTATCGATTTTTGTCTTCATTATATTGCATATAAAGGTTTAAATGCGCTTCCTGTTTTTTTTTCGGATTTTAGCATCATTTTTGCTATTTTTTCAGGCGATATATTTGTTCCGAATTGTTCCTTAAGACTCTGCCGTTCGCAGCTCCAAGCTGCATAGTGGAACAGTATGTGTTCTGGGTTGTCTTTTGGTACGTTGCATTCTTCGCATCGAGTCTAATTAAAGCCTGCGTCAAATAGTACATTGGGATCTACTCACTCAGGCCGATAGCTCCATAATCAGTCATCTGCCCGTTTTATCCATGACCAAGGCTCTTGGATCATAGCTGCATAAGTTTTGTCCTAGCCTAGGCTTTTATTGTCCTCATGTCGCCTGGATCCGTGTTAAGAGCCTCCGTTGCTCTGTAAACTTGTTGACGCTCAATGGCTAACATATCTTTGGGAGCCTGGCCAAGACTAGCAGTAGCTCTGGCAATATTCCTTTTCCCGCCTGTAAGATCTCATTTGGTATCTCGTCAGGTCCAGTACTTTCTTATTCTTTAAGGAATTTCCAATTTTTTGTAATTCTGCCACTGTAAATGGCTCTGTTGATGGACTTTTCTACGGTGGGAAATAGGACTTTTATTATTTCCAGAAACCACGAGATTTCTTGGAATCCCGGGATTTTTTGTTGGGGCATTAACCTACCCATATTAATCTGGAAGGCCTTTCCCAACGGTTCTCCGTCATACTTTTCATATTGTTGCTGTTTTCAACCGTTGTTTTTAGATCTTTTCTCAATCGCTTATATTCCTCATTTAGCCCCTGATAACCTCTGGAGCGGGTGAACTTCCTTCTGACCACGAGAAACCATTTTCCCGCCAATACTCTGGTTCCCATTTCATTTCTTGTTTTCTCCGCGGCATGGACCATTCACATTATTATTTGGTCAGTATCCTTTATTTTTTTATGTGGTTTTCTTCCTTTTTTACGCAAGTTCAAGATTTTCAGTTCCCTCATGAATTTAAACGGTTTTTGCTCGTTTAATTTCCCTTTATGTCGGTTTTCTTGGTGGCCCACTTAGTATCATATATATTAAAGACAATGTACGTATGGTCACTCAGTGTTACCTCATCGAGGACCCTCCACCTCCGTATTCGTCTAGGAACATTGCTGGAAGCCAGACTTAGGTCAATGACTGAACTGGAGCATCGTCTATGAAAAGTTGGGCAACCGTCATTATTCAGCACCATTAGGTCTTTCTGGGCAGTAGCGACACTCTCCTATCTCATTTCCATTCTGCGGACTTAGCGTTGAAGTCATCCACAATGATTATTCCTTTCTTTCGTCGGGGTTAGGCAGACTTTAGGTTTGTATGTTCTTTCAAAGTCGTCAAAGGAGAATAGTAACAGCTATAAAGGCATATTTACTCCATCTATATCCGAATGAAGCCTCTGTGGTCTTCCTTTACCGCGTTTATATTCAATTTGGTGCTGTTTATCAGGATTTCCGCTTTGCCTGATAGGTTCTGGTATGAAACGCACGAATCTGGATTGCAGCAGGGCTCGCTGATCAGCGCGATGTCCTCGATCCTCTCCTTCATTGTCTGTAGCAGTAGTTCCTGGGCCTGTTTGCCTTTTCCCAAGTTTATTTGAAGGAGTTTTATCACAATTTTTGTTGTGTTTTAGCAGTTTCTCGTTGGAAACAGGTACACCGTTTTACTATCTAGGATGTGTTGAACTTCGGTTTCTCCACTCTCCTTGCAGCTCCGACTCCTTCGTGTGAGCTCTGGATTTGTGTCCATTTTTCCACACTTGATGCACAAATTTGTTTAGTCACTGCCTTTGCAATGACTTGCAATGTGGCCATATCCGTGCCACTTAAAACAGCGGGTGACCTCTATTCGTTCTCGTACCTTGCACTTCACCAATCCCATCTTTACACTCTCCTTTTGGAGAAGATCCGTCGCTGCACTTGTTGTTATGATTGCATGCTGGACGGAGTCGGCAATTTATTTTTTCTTTGTTCGTATTGCCGAATAGATAGCTTCCATTCGCTCTGCCACTGTGGTACAGTCGGGGATACTTATCAACATAACATCATGACCTGGTTCCAAATTAGAGTTTTCGACCTTTAAAAAGCTGATCAAGTGTTCAAGTCGCGGAGACCGTCTTAGAATTTTTAAGTCACATTTTCATAAATGGCTTTAGATGTATCTGCTGCTGACCATCGGACTGAGACAGAAAGGCGCTCGACTTTAGAAAGTAGTAAAAGATAAACCCGTCGACCTTGACACTGACAGCGGACTACCTCCATTAATAAGGCTCGTGTTCACGCCTGTCCAGTTCTATCACATACAGTCGGTCAGCTGTGGAAGAAAAAAGGCAGCGATTATTCTGCACTTTTGAGATAATATAATAATTTTAATCAGTTTAAAACTCTATAATGCTTAAGCTTTGAATGAAATAGTAAAACGTCAGTTTTTCACTTTTTCGAAAGACTGATTTCCTATGTTTCATATCCTAACAATTGACTATTTTAATCAATAGAGGTCTCACGTCCAGGTATAACAAGTCTGCACAGATAGTACTTAAAGAAAGCCTGCAATTAAAATGGTTAAAATAGGAATGCAAACAATAAAATCATAAAGTGAAATGGAGAGGAATTCGTACAAAAATGAAAAATAGCAGTACTATACAGAATGCGTTACAATTCTAGAGTAAAGAGTATCGTGATAGGACCCTTCATAATTAATAACGTTAAGGATCTGAAGAGAATTCAGGACACTGAAAATTGGTTAATTTCAGGATTAGAGAAAAGGAAATTATCATTTTGGAAACCGTGGCAGCCAAGAAAAAAATTGCATAAATTTTACATCTTACAGCGTTTATATGAACAAATTGACTTAAGAAATGTAAATAATTGTTTATTACCTCCAAATTAAATTTAAAAAATGTTTATGAACATACCGACCGCCTTTTTTTTAAAAAAAACAAATAGAGATTGTACGTGATTCTTATTCATTTAAAAAATAAAAGACGATTTCGTGTGACAGGTTGTACATAGCATTAATTAAAGCTTAAGGATATAAATCAGTGCAGACGTTCCAAAATGAGCTATTTATTGGAGCTGTTTATTGGATAATTTATTTAGCCCAGAAGGGACGTAAAGCGATATGGGAAAGGGGTATGTATAATTTGCTATTACTTTGAGATGTAAATAGTGAATATCTATTACATGTACTCGATTCTGTTCCGTTTATTTTATTGAAAGTTGTCTAAATGGAATACAGTGAAATTTAAAAAATCAAACGAAAATAATAAAATCTTATTCGCAATTCGACCCTGTGATAAAGAATTGAGAAATATGTAAGAATAAACTGAAAGGGAATACGACTTGAATACGATAAGTATTGATGTTTAACTGACTAAGTTAGTGATTATCACGAAAACTGATCAGGAAGACAACGATAAATGTTATGCAGTAATATGCTTCAGAATATAGTAGACATGAAATAGAATATGTCACATTTGAAAACGTAATATCTAACACAATTAATGCAGCTGACGAAAACACGAGTCACTTCAAAAGTAAATCACACTATTTTTATTTAAATTTATTTTTCATTCAACATATTTGCAATTTATTGAGTTCATAGATACATCTATCTCCTGATCAAAATTATTTCAACCCGTTCCAGCGAGTGGTGCTGTCACAGCACGTTTTCAAGATGGCTGCTATACTTTACATTAGTCAAAAGCAACGTGCTGTTGTAAAATTTTTGATTTGTGAGAACGAGATGGTTGGAAACATCCACAAAAAGTTGAAAAATGTGTACGTAGACGCTGCTGTAGGTCGCAGTACAGTTAGTCGGTGGGCAAGTATATTACGTGGTAAAAGAAGGCACACCAATGTTCGGGATAGTCCTCGCAGTGGCAGACCCCACCCTGCATTAACTCCTGACAGTGTATGAAATTCCATAATGACTTGTTTTTGGGATAGCGTATAGACTGCAGTTACGTCTGCTCCGACAACTAGTAATAAATCCTTTTTCGGGGACTTCTGCCTCGTTTAGAGTGAAGCAGCATTATATAAATTTTGCACCCTAAGCAGACAGGATAGTTGTGATCTTGGAGGAGCCGCGAGTATTTCTCTGATCTCTTTGAAAATAAAGTCACCGTCAATTTAAGGTTTTCTTGCTACTGAACTGTGCACTACTACCGTAGTTTGAAGTTTCGACGAATATCGCGAGATGAGACCACACAACGCAGAACATTGCAGTAGCACACCGTGTGGATAATTTATGTCTGTCTAATATCAGAATATATGTGAATAAAAAAAATTATGACGTTACTGTAGAATCATTAATTAATATTGCAAAATAAGACAAATTGGAAATTTATAATAAATCAGAGTTACAAAACTTAAAGAGAAAATATATATATTCAATGTCAACTTATAATAATGATCGGACCATTCAGAAAGGCGCCTGTAAAACTAATTATATAAAAATAATGTCACATGGTTTTTGCGGTGCATCATTCTTGCGGCTCTTGCACTATTCAATGACCTGCCGAAAGCATAAGGATGGCGGGAACGTTGTGTGGTATTTATTTTATCACTTTATTTTCTCTGTTATTTGGCTATTTATTTATTTATTTAATTAATATGTTTTCAAAACTGCCGTTTTATATTTTATAATTCCAATAACCACATACAAAGTATATACAAGATATTAAAAAAATAGGATAAGGTATACAAGTAAAGTTTAGAACTTGATACTGCAAATTTAAATAATGATAGGAAATTAATAGTGCCAGTAAAAATTAATGTATTCGAAGATGATTTAAGAGCCATTTGATAATAATTGACCAACTCGGAGCTCAAGGTGAACAGGCATATGTATATTTATAGAGTCCTTTTAACATATACAAGGAATCAAAGGAAGTAGTAGAATGTACGTAAGTCTCGAGAGTTCAAGGTCGGTTGAGGAGAAACTGAAGGTGACTCGGTGTAATTGCAAGTATCAAGAGACGTTGTGCGATTGTGTACACCATGTAAGTTGCAAAGCAATAATTGAGAAAGTTCGTAAAGTATAGATCAAGATCTATAAACTTATGGAGACGCATCAGGATTATGAAGTTGCAGTGAGGTGGAACCATCGGCCAGTAGGAAAGGCCATTAATAGAACAATACGACGACAAGATTTAACTTGAAGTGGAAGTAGAAAATGAGTCAGATTTATATAAAGATGGAAATGCTTTTCTATCAAAAGTAATTGAAAAATCGGATAAGGATATATCTATACACTAATATATATATTGTAATATCCGATTTTGAAATTATTAATTAATTTTAAATTTTATTTATCCCTCAGTTTAATGTAATACTCAAATTTGAAGTTATTAAATAAATAAATAAATTTAATACTATTTGATCAAAATGTTTAAAATTTTAATAGAATACGGGTTCTTAATATTCAATGAAAGCTATGAATTGATAAAACAAAAATTTAGTTGATATAAAATTTAATAAATTTATGTAGTAAAATAATATAAAATATTGTCACAAATGAGAATCTCAGCTCAGGGCGCTTTACCAGGTCTCGTAATAAGTATGGAATATTTAATAATATAATTTGAATTTATTACTATGAAACATCAAAGTTAAGAAAACATTTAAACTGAATTTACCAAATATTAAAGTTTATAAAATATTCCCCAATTTAAGATTACACAAAATTAAATTTGATGGAACAAAAACCATGCAATATTTACAACGTATTAATTTTAAATAATCACTCAATATATCAGTTCTCAATTAATCCAATATTTTAGCACACCACATAATTACGCCCAAATGTTTTAGGCAATAAAAGATAAGCCATACTGTTAAAAAAAATACACACACTTGAACACATCCACAATCATATCTAATTAAATCTTTCCGGAGCTCCATGCAAGAGAGGATCCATGGACCTCAAGATGTTCAGCAGTCAAGCTTACAGTGAGCAAAGTTTATTAGCACACTACTAGATCTTTCGCCCGTAGACATCAATTAAGATTGAAGTGATAAAAAATCATTAATGGAACTTAAGCTATTTCGCTTGTAGACACCAGTCAATTACAAAATGTTCAAAAACAGTATTAATGACAGAGTTCAACTCTTATCTGCCGCCAACTCGTAACAAATCTTTGCAGACAGACGTCCGTATTCAAACTACTGCAACTTCCAAGTCCAACTCTGCTGATCAACTTTTTAAAAGATTCTTATAATCAGAAATCTACTTTTCAGATTCTTGTTCATGCTGATTGCCGCTGCTCAATTCGTAGATTTAGGCATGCTGATCAACTAACATTTCTGACTAAACAATATCCCCTCCACTTGCGTCATATCCATCTACTGGTGAGATTTTGATATCGTTTATGTTCTCTAGAGTTCACGACCGTTCACATTTTTACTGGTAGACGCGTCTACATATTGTCTTAAGATCCTTTCAAAAATAAAAACTCAGAACATTATAAATCCAATTTTCCCACAACACACGCTGACTGTTCAAACATTCTTTCAAACCACATGACATTTATATGACAAAAAAAAATTTGTAGTTACACAATTTCGAAAAATAATATTATTTCTTACATTGTTGTATATATATTGTAATAAATACAATTAAATGATTAAAATAAGCCCCACGTTGGGCACCAAAATGTAATAAACACAATTAAATGATTAATTTTAAATTAAATAAGCCCACATTGAGGCACCAAAATTGTAAAAAACACAATATTAATTTAAATTAAATCCCACGTTGAGGCACAAAAGTAATAAACACAATTTACAAAATCGGGCCTCCAATAATGATAGTTAATTTTAAATTTACATGAAGGCGACGTTGAAGCACAAAATGCAATATTCAAAATTAAATGAGATTTTATATAAGCGAATTAAAAGTTAAAATGATTGGATTTTAAATGAAAATCAGAATTTAAAATCTAAAACAAAGTTAATTTATTCAAAAAAATTCTTATCACCATTTAAAATTATATTACAAGTTGGTAAAATGCCACTGCTTAATTTCAGGGCCGACTATCGGGCCTCCAATAAAGAATGTTACAAGACAATTAAAACTTACAAAGTGAAAAATTCTTAACTTAAACAATTTGTGAAATATGAAATCTGTCGATAAATATTATTTACATTAGGCTTACAGATAATTTCTTTTAGTTTACATTACCATTTTGCTGTTCGAAGGGGCTCGTACTCGTACAGACAGCCCATATTTCACTGAATTTAATGTGTTAATGCGGTTGTAATGTTTAGACACAACACTTCCTGCTCTTTACAGTTGATATAGTAATTTCAAATATTTGATGCTTGCATAAATTTGCCATTGGACAAATACTTCCAATTGTCGACTCGTAATTTTAAAACCCGGTACTTTAAAATATTGTCTCTGCTGCCTTCCAGTACAAACTTTGCATTTAAAGGTCTCTCTCCGCCGACTCCCAAGACACACTAAAGATTTTCAGAATATATTTTGCTATTTTCTCCGCCGACTTCCAACACACACTCTTTCTGGTCTCTGAGTATCCTGTACGTCTCCAAAAAACACACAAGTTTCGCGCGTCCAGCCATGCCTTCGCGACAATGCGCATAGCATGCAAGCATTATCGTCCCCATATTCTTGCACACAATTCTTATATTTACGCCGCCGACAATAAAAATCGTAAAATTTTGTTCATTAAATAATTACATGTTTTTAATTACCACAATATATATTACAATATTGCCACCTATACAATTCTCGACAAAGTAAAGAAAAATATACCTTGATGTTATTTGATTAT
Organism: Zhengitettix transpicula; assembly: GCA_037074705.1. Lineage (NCBI taxonomy): Eukaryota > Metazoa > Arthropoda > Insecta > Orthoptera > Tetrigidae > Zhengitettix > Zhengitettix transpicula. The sequence continues at coordinate 202,115,830 of CM073591.1, read as the reverse complement.
TTCGACGCGCAAGTATGTATATATATATATATATATATATATATATATAATTTAGTTTGTCATAAATTTCTTGTACTTTTGTACTTGATAGCATAAATGAAGTCGCTCATCTGTAACAAGTTTATTTATTACATTAATAATATAATTACATTAATAATTAATTTATGTTGTTGAATTAACTCTATATACCTTGATGTATTTACGCACAATAGCCATTCCTCATTGAAGTCGGTGAATAATCAATAGATTGTAGGTGAGATCGTTTTCAATTCTGTTACAATGGATACAGAAGGCTCGAATGAGACCGAGAGTTTACAAGGTATAGCTCAGTGGTTAGAGGAACCACAAACGAAGTGATTGTCTTGGGTTCGATTCCCGGGCCTGTCGGGAGTTTTCTGACATAATCTATTGGTTTATGATAATCTTCAAATGAATTTTTTTATATACATTTTAAATACGAAACACTATGTCGGGTTTTAATTTTTTGAAATCAACTAGTATAATTTATAAGCTCGGACATAAATTCCTACGTTATATATCAACGACGCCGACCTTGAAGTCTGCGTCGGGGGAAATCGGAGTATAACTAAAATTATTTGTTTATTGGTCATAACAACGAAGTGGCAGTCGATTTAATTAACAACGTCCTCACAAACAAAACAGACGTTATTGGATTTACAATATTGCCATCTACAAATTTCTAGTCAAAATAAAGAAAAATATACCTTGATGTTATTTTATTATTTCGACGCGCAATTTGCCTAACTCTGACTTGAAATAAATTTTGGTATTGATGCCATTATAGTTCACAAAAATGATATTATGTTAAAGAGTTCTCTGTATATGTATCTTATGAGACCACAAATCACGAACAAAATTGTTGACTGAGAAATACATACAAACGCCACGTAGTTTTCAACGAAAAGTTTAAGAGATTCAAAATATTTGTGAATATTTGTATAGTTTAAAAATGTCAGCAAGGTTTCACGTACGTAATTAATCAATAAGTTTCCCCCACAATAATACTAGTGTTCGCATGCAAGCCGCTACGAGGTTGGTTGGGTGTTAAATATGTCGCAGTCAGCATACCGTCAGCACAGTGTCGGAATCCTGCATTATTTCATAAAAGCTAACTTGGTCAGTTGCGCCTCCAATCTCAATGAATTTGTGAATGTTGAGTAAATAATTATCCAATATTTTGGTATTATTGGTATTAGTATCTCCGAAAAAATTAGTTAATTATTCATCCGTCGCGACCCTGAATTTGCTTGGCACCAAAATAAAAGCAAAACATTTTTAGACACAGTTTTTCATTCAATGTGCGAAATTATTGACGACCAATACGTGCGGTGTGATGGAAATTTTGAGCCTTTCCGCTTATCCAAACAACGATTATTCATCGAGTAGTATTGAACTGTTTGTAAAATAGTTCGTTTTTTCTTAATTAATCTTAAAAACTTTTATATTTGGATTCTACAGTTTTGTTCTTAAATTTTCAATAAATATGGTAAATAATTCACATGCTGGCTTGTGTTGGTGGAGAGTCCAGTGACTTTCCAACTCTTGAGTTCTTGATTGTGTTGTTCTGAGAGGTTTGGGGTGGAAGATGAGGTGGGTGTTTGGTTATTTCGGTCAAGATTTGGGGTGTTGGGGAGAGAATGAAATAAGTGGGTTATCGTGAAGGGAGGTTATATTGGGGTTGGTGGGAAGAGGATTTGTCAGGAAGTGCCTTAATAGACCGAGGTCTTTTGCGTTGGGAGTTTGTAGGATAAAAACATTTAGCACAGTCTCCGGTTATATTTATTTATTCAGTTTGACCATTTATTTAGACCAACTTATTTCCAGCCGTGGTTCAATCTTATTGTTTACATTGTGTCATAATAAGATTTTATAAATATTTAGTGTTTTATGTAGTACTTGGCAAGTTTTTTATTTAAAATTTGAACTATACTAACGTGTGCACAAAAATATTATGTAGTAAACAACTTTATCAGAATATTTTTTGCACCACACTGTATAATTCAATAATGTTTTCGTACGTTAATCTGATATAACACAAAGTCGAAAACTATCAAACTGAAAATATACATATTACCGGAGATTTTCCTAAAGAATTTTATTCCTACGAACAGCGATTATTCTATACTGGCCTTGTAACTCTGGAGTCCACCTCCAAAAATCCATACTTTTTATCCTCTCCCATGTTAGTCACGAATATAAATATGAACAACGCAGTAAATACACGCAACGCTCATATGGATTTGTAGACGGTCTTTCCTGAGCACGGTTTCACTGGTAAAATTTTATATATTTTAAAATGAAAATATAATACGTCTGTTTTAAAATATAATAATTACATAAAATATCCAAATGACAGACAAAATGAAGTGATGGTATAAATACCATACATTTCTGGAAACTTCGTTCATTTCATCAGGTGATTAAGAACACAAGAGCTGTAAGTGACACAACCGCACAATCCAGATGGCACATTCAAAAGATTTTTGGATAGTGTGGTTCTGTCACTTACGGCCCTTGTGTTTTTAATCACCTGACGAAAGCAACGAAGTACTCAGAAACGTTGTGTGGTATTTATATCAACACTCATTTTTGCCTGTCAATTTGCTGATTTATGTAATTTTATTATTATTTTGTGATATTTTAAGGAAGCAAACCCTTACACAGTCTCTTTTTTTTGACAATGTAAATACTTTTTTAAAATTCTTCAGTCAAATAAACCGATAAAAGACAGTTGTATTTTACTAATAATATTATAAATGATAAAACCCTTAAATCACAGTCACATATAAAATTTATTTTTATGTAGTTTACATTAAAATGTCAAGATTTAAAATTGTATGTCAGAAGCTTTCGATTACTTTATCCATATTCATATGATAATTTAATTAAAATATTTACTTAGGCCAACCAGCCATGGTTCAATCCTATTGTTTACATTGTCAGCAAGTTTTTATAAATATTTAGTGTTTTATATTGTACTTGGCAAATTTTATTTTAAAAAAACCTTCGACTATTCTAACGTGTGCACAAAAATATTTGGTAGTAAACAACTTTATCAGAATATCTTTTGCATCACACTGTATAATTCAATAATGTTTTCATATGTTAATCTGATATAACACAATGTCAAAAACTATCAAACTTAAAAAAATAGATATTACTGGAAACTTTCCTAAAGGTTTTATTCCTACGAACAGCGATTATTCTGTATTGGCCTTGTAAGCTTTGAGTCCACCTCCAATACGATTTACGTGTTCTCTGACTCTTTAATCGATTCTATGATTCAATTGCAAAAATAATTTAATTGTTTAAAGAAGTAATTTTTCAGCTGATTATGGCCAAATATTAGGCCGAAAGTGAATGTAAAATGACTGACGAACTTAAATAAAATATTTACATTATCAATGAATTGAGAGTAAGGGTTTGTTTCCTTAAAATCTTGTAAAATACATCTAAAGTCAGTTAACTTCATATATATAAGTAGATTATTTATTTTGATAAATTGCACAGCCTTCATTTAGTAGATTCACAATACCACTGTTGGGAAGATGCTAAAAAGAGAAAGTATGAAGTAGTGTGTCTAATCAACATCGGCTATGTAAAGTCGTATGAAAATATACAAAAGCTGCTTCGTGGATCACTAGATCATTAGCGCCTTTTAGATGGAAAACTTGTATCAATTAGTGGAATAGTATTCCCATCGACAAGGATACTTTGAATCCCAACGTGGTCACCATGGTCTCTCCCCGTTATCAGATTATTTCGTTCATCTTCCCAAAAATGAAGTATTTCTCGATCATTAGTTTGACTGGTGCAATTATAGAATATTACAGATGGGAAATCCTACTATGCTCAAGGAGAAACAGGTATAAGCCTTGCAAAGAACGAGTTAGAAGAGTGGGGAAACCAGAAAACGGCCTTCATCACACAAATGGCCGACGATCCTCAAGAGTCGCGGAGTTTACTCAACACTGTGAGTATTTCAGTTTGTACAGATATTGAGAGCAGATGGTAGTAGTCGTCAGGTGGGTGTCTTCCATTACCTCTTTTTTGTACAGTTGTTCGAAAATTATCCATTAAATGTGTGCGAACTACATCCGAGTTTGGGGAATTTATGCAACTACTACAGTGTCAGTCTGATGAACTGTTGTCTGTTTAGGGGGTAGTGATACCTGAGGGAGTAGATAGAGTAAGTACAGTACGAGAAGATTTGACAGTGGCAAACTGCCTGTCTCCTGAGGGAACGTGTTTCAGATTAGATCATATTAGCGCGAGAACACGAAACCCTTACAGACATGAACCTAGATAGACCCAGACAGATAAGTGGGCATCTTAATTTTTTCTGTGTTTTCAGAACGATCACTTCGTACAAATTCTCAGTCAATCTATCCTCCTCAGCTATTGGCTCCATATAAACCCACGAAAAATCCGATAATATATTAAAGTCTATAGTGAAATTAAGTTTAAAATCCACAATACGTTTTTATAATCCGACGTTAACTTTCAATAATTCCGCTACTCTTACAAGCTATTAATATTTGATTAATAAAAAATGACATCTGACATTAAAACGACAGTAAACGTAAATTCATTAAACGAACTAACCGAAGTTTTGCTTAGCCACTTCTATTTGATAAATGATTATTTAGAATTAGATTTATATTAAAATATACCTCCTATTACAAATATGGCACATACGAACTAATGCTTTTCAATTTATGTTATAAAATATAGGGTATCATTATTTTATGTACATTTCACGACTCATTCCGTCCATTTTGTATCTAAGGAATATGACCTCATACTAATACTAACAATTTATTGTGGTTCATATATTCGTAGTCATTAATGTACTTGTCATTGCAACATCTTTGCGTTTATTAATCTCCAGTCCGTTGGAATAATAAAAATTATCTCATGACGTAAGGATTAATCGTTGCCGTTGAATGATATTAGACTTCTCAAATTCAATTGATTCAAATAGGACTTTTACTTAGTATCTGTCCATTTTGTTTCTTTGGTTCAATTAAAAAGAAGTCTGTGAAACCTGTCCAGGTGTATAGCGTGTAATGAACTCACAACAAATTCAAGTTTACACGTAGGAATATATGAAATAGTTATCGGCTGAAGAAAAGCTAACACTGATATATCTAAACAACGCCGAAATAACCACAAAAACAGAAACCACCTACCTAGGACACCCCTTCGATTCAAAACTCTCTTGGAAACCCCACATTAAACACCTCCGCTCTAAAATTAACCTTAAGTTCAGAACTTTATATCCTCTCCTAAACAGAAAATCCTCACTCGCCCTCAGCACAAAACGCCTAGTATATCTCTCCATAATTCAACCCACCTGGTCCTACGCCTCATCCATATGGGGAGCAACAGCCAAAACCCATTCAGCCAAAATCCAAACAAAACAAAACATAATCCTTCGCACCATCACCAACTCTCCCTGGTACCTCAGAAATTCCATAATCCACCACAACATTAAACTTCCCCAAGTCAACTCAATAATCACCAAATCCGTAACCTCATTAATCAAACGCACCTTCAATCATCCCAACACCACGATCCAGCAATTCCATTGCAACCCTCCACCACCCCCACACGCACGTCGCCTCAAGAGAAAACGCCCTATCGACCTCATCCTTCCCCCAGAACACTCTGGCACCTCCTAACCCACCCCATCCTCATACCCGCAGACCCCACCCACCCATTCAATCCATCCCATCAAATTCAACATCACCAGCGATCCCTCATAACTCAACAATGTATTCCCATCAGACACCCAAATTAAAATACAAGAAAAAAATTGCAAAATTATGTTAATTTCTGGATTAACATAAGTGTCAAGTTCCCAGGTTAATTATTTTAATTGTATATACTCTAATACTGTATGTAACAACAAATAGTCGTAAGATAAAAGTTTTGTCTAATAAATAAAAACAAAAAAAGGACATATATATATATATATATATATATATATATATATATGTATGTATATATATGGAGTCAAATTGTCATAAAAACAAACATTGTGCTCGTAACCTCAGGGTCAATGTGTTCGCCTAAACCAGTGTGGCCAGGCGAACTTTCTCCACACAGGAAAAGAATATTAAAGACACTGCCTCATATTATAGAATAATACATTGTATCTTGCGTTTAATTTCACCGCATATCATTCAGCCTCTGAGGCGTTTTTAATAACTTGGCTCAACATTTGTTCGTCAAATAAAATATACTATATTAATTTAGGTTTTTTTTACTGTCAGTTACATTAAAGGATTCTTTTCTTCTGATCATTTATTTAGATGTTGAAGTAGCTTTCAGCGTTTGTCATCATCCGCTTCATATACCGAAACCATTTATTTGGATTAGTTCCCTAAAACGTAATTATAATCGGTTTTATCATTATTTCCGTAATGTATTAATTACCACCCTCCATAATTACACCGTCCGGAATATTTAAAGATCACGGGCCTTCTTTTTTCACCAAATTTATCAAAAACAAGTTAAATGGCCTATTTTTTGAAGCCTGTTTTCGTCGTACTCAATTAAATGGTTTTAGAGAATAAAATACAATTTTTGTTAAAATGTCTAATGCAGGACGCATCTATATTTCTCAAAATTGCTAGACTTTTATGTTGTTCAATGCAAAAGAACTGGACATGCATGAGTGTTTTTTTTAGACAAGTAAAACAATGACCTAGTAAGTTCTGATCACGAAGAAAGTCGTGGAATAGTGAAAATTTCATAGAACAGGTGTGTTTCTTTAATTAAAAATTGTGCAAGGAACTGCTTTGTGTAAAATGGGAGTATCAAAATCGCTCACTTAAAAAAATTGAAACGAATATACGCAAATACCTCTGATGATCGATTTCATACTTGATTCACATATTTTTAAACAAAAGAATCTATACAGCAGCCAAAACAAAATGTGTTCTAACGAGAGTAAAAATCAGGGGAGGGTAATTTAATTTTATTTAGTATTTCCGAAAAGTTTGAACAATATCATTCCAACACTTGCGTGTGTTAAAGAAAGTCCAGAACTGGTCCTTCAGAAATACAATGTAAACTCTCAAAAAAAGTGTTCTACTAATGGAAAAAATTATGGATCTACTTTCATAATTACTGTAACATTCAACCATATTTGGCCTTACTGTCTCTCACAAGATACTGCCGTCACAACGCTCATGAATAAGGGTACTTCTATGAATAGAAAGAAATATAAAATTAAATTTTAAAAATATAACTTCGGGAATGAGCCTTGATAAATGGTTTTCTGCGATCGCGCGACTGAATGGGCAGGATCACAGTGCGTGACGCTAAACACACGTTTTTCCCCTGTCCCGTTGAAGTATTCAGTTACGTCTGAAATACACGTGTGAGTCGAGGCATGGCCGCTAGAGGGAAACACGGCCGTGAAGGAGCACAGGTTCTTGTCCTGTCATACTTCACGTCAGGTTGCAGAGAGGAGAACCGAGCCACGCGTTATTGACTGGTAATTCTACAGCAGTAAGATTGAATAAAAATCGACAACAAACTAAATCCAATGGATCTGACAAAAATAAGCCACTCGTTATGCGGTTGAAGGAACATACTGTTGAACACATGGTTTCACTCCGCAGTGTTATTAATTTTACCAACAAGGATTTATTTATAAATTATTTTGGTTAAATTATTTCAAATTATTTATCCTATTTAAAATAAATTGTCCTGAAAATATAAAACAGCTTTCATTAGTATTAGCATTTTTCATTTATTAATTTACTCTCAACCCGGTAAGTGCAACAATGAAGCTCCTGAAACTGACACCCACTCATCACTTCGTTCCCTTCGATATTTTTTATTCGTGTTGTTGGAGTATATGATTAAAAAAGATTTGTATAACTGATTTTCATAAATAAATATCAAATTAATCTACTTATTAGAAAATTGCAATTTTAATTTTAAATAATGTCAGAAAATGGTTAAATGTAAATTTGTCAATATATGTATATATATATATATATATATATATATATATATATATATATATATATATATACATATATTGTAGAGAGAGAAAATGCTCTTTTCTTTCCTTATACAGAATAATTCTTAATTTACAACAGTCCAATAATCATTTAGATTCTATTCACAAATCAATCCCAACTTGCCAATATCAGTTATTTTGTCATCCCACTTTTGTATTTCTAGAAAGTAAACTCATTCTGTCTTTGTTTATCCTTACAGCCACAGGACGTTGAACGGTGTTCAGTCAATCCACAAACGAGACACCTGTGTTGCAAAATGGCTGTGGGTTTGACATTTTTGAGCATCTTCTGTGGTATTGCAGCTGTAATATGGATATTTCTTGGCTGGATATTCTTTGTACAGCTTGTGGTTGTTACGGTAGTAGTGTTCTTCGCTTCTCGGGGTGGTTTCCATTGGCTTTATGTGGCAGCAATGACTGCACCTAGAGATACAAAGTAAGTAAAGAACCAAAAAATCTATAAATGTCTCCTAAAACGCATTAATATTATTGTTTTTATTTGAATATCATTTTTATGATCTATATTTTACATAATTAATAATATTTTACATAACAAATAATATTTATAAGTGATGTCCTTCAGCACAAACACTGCTACTGTGCCTTTTTCATATATGAAATCTTTAAATCTTGGTAGTGGACATACATAATGTTCTTAATATTTGAATAGGCATGCTAGTTTTAATCTTTTAAAATTAGGTTAATTGCTTAAGAATTTATATACAAGGAAATATAATTTTAAAATTATTTGCCTGTGACAGCTGCTCTGCTGGTTCAGTGAAAATAGTTATTAGACACACCCTCATGTGATGAACAAAACATGAGACATATACGCATGCCCCAAATCTATAGAAAATTGATCTTCTGATTAACAGAATAATGGTCTACTTTGAACTATTCATAAACCTCATTATTAATATAAAAGCAATTATACAAGGATGAAAATGTTTTGTGCAATATGATTAAATGTATTTTAATATCTTCATTTTGTTAAATTTTGACTTTGTGTTCCCACTTTCCATTTAATACTGTAGTACATTAATTTAAATTCACTTTAACTGACCTTACCTTATCCATAAAAAGCTGTTCAGAGAATCACTGGCTTACCTTAAATTGATGGCCAGTGCACAGTCGTGCAGGTAGCCGGCACACAATGTGCATCTTTCCTGAAGAAGGAGGCTAATCATCACTCTGAAAATTTGTCATGCTGCTACCTACCCAATTTAAAGTTAATTTAAAGTAGGTCTTCAATTCTTGGTCTTTCTTTCTTGTCCATATTAATTATTTTGACAATGTCACATCATCCTTAGTTATTTTAATTGCAATTGGAATATTTTCCTAGCTACAAATTTTTGTCAAGTAATACATGAATTTTTTCTTTATTTACAGAGCACTTTTCAGATTTATATGTCTTAATTGGAAAGTACATTCTTATCAAAGAAAAAATATCTCAGTAGGAGAGGTCTTTCAACAGAATGTTGCAAAACATCCTAGCAAACCATGTCTAATATTTGAGGATGAAGAATGGACTTTTGCACAGGTATGACAAGTGATTTATTTAAAAAAATACACAATATAATACAATGATTGTTGTGTTTGTTAACAGATATGAAACTGAGGCCAATTTCCTCAGTGTTTTAAGTCCACACACAGTAAATCTAATTTTTCTTATTTCAAACCTCAATTTCTTTCTATTTTATCTGATAATAACAAGTGCCAACTTATTATAAACAAAATTTCATGACTAATATTTATTAATTCCAATGTCAAACATCCATAATTTACAACAACAAGTACTACAATAAATGGAATAATAATTCCTAATGTAAGTTTTAAATATGGAAAATTACAAATTACCCAGGTTTGCTGCCACTTACCTAGTTATTTTTTTTTTTAAAAAAACTTATATTGCATCACTGGCATTTATCTATTTATTTATTACAAAACTTAAATTAGAACTACACTTTCTGCATTTGCTCTACAATACAATTTACAATTTTTTTTTATAAAAGCTGTTTCTATAAATAATATTAACATTTAATAGATTCCACAAACCATTAGCAACCCTGTTGTTTAGAATTCCATTACAGTAAAAAACAGATGAATCAATGTCTGGTAAATCAATTTTTTTTAAACAATAATACTAATATCTTGTATGGTGTCATCGTGGAAAAATCAACTAGTGAAACCATTTCATGTATCCAAATTTTACTTGAAATATTGAATTTAATATGCATTCTTAATTAATAATTTTAAATATGAATATACTAATAGAACTTTACCTTCTACCAATACTTTAATTCTTAATAAAATACTTTAGATATGCTAATAGATAATTTTCTAAAATATATATTTTTAACTAATTCCATAATTTTATTGCTAACTAAAGATGTAAAATAATAATTGTGTACCTGCTTAGTTAATTGGCACATTATTTTTGCAGGTGGAAGAATATAGTAATAAAGTAGCCAATGTATTTTCCATGAATGGGTTAGAGAAAGGGAATGCTGTAGCATTATTCCTTGAAAATAGGCCTGAATTTGTTTGTTTCTGGCTTGGACTATCTAAGCTTGGAATAATAAGTCCTTTAATTAACTACAACCTACGACAAAATCCATTGCTACATTCAATTAAGGCTTCAGGTTGCCAAGCAATTATTTTCAGCAGTGATCTTGCAACTGGTGAGTTAACTCACTACTTACATACCAACTTGTGTATGTGTGTGTGTACATGTGAATGTGTATAATTGTTATGGATAGGAAAGAGGAAGTGGGTGGCTTAATTGAAATTCAGTGTCACCAGGAGTACAGTAACAAGTTCTTGAATTTTTCAGAGGCATTAGCCTCCTTTTCCAGGAAGAAAATATATATTGATACTGAAATTTAATTTCAGATAATGCATCCACTTTCTGTTTCCTTTACATGCCATTTTTTAATATTATTTTGACAATGTCACAAACTTACTTACTTTATATACTTTATATATATCTTGAAATCAACAGTTGGTCCAGTCAGGCTGAGGAGTAAAAATATTTCAAATCTCCGCTGCCCTGGCCCCCCTTTGTAAGGAAGGAAGGTCTGAACTGCATGCCAGCAGGAGACCCTCCTTTTTGACAAATGGGGGTTCAGGCCCTTGAAAATATTAAATATTTTCACTTCTCAATCAGACTGGACCAACTGTTGATTTCAGGTTAGTCCACTGCGCTATCTTACTTTCCTATCTAAATGTTTTATTTAATTTAACCTCACCACATTATCCATAAGTGTTACATATATTTTTAAGAGGATGATGTGACATTGTCAATTTTTTAATCCACTTAAAATGTTCTTACTATAACAGTAATTCTTTTGATTCAGCAATAAGGGATATTGCATCCAGTTTACCTCCAAACATAAAACTTTACCAGTGGAATAGTTCTAATACCTGTGAGTCTGCTGGATTGGGAGAAAAAAATCTGACAGAACTGATACAAGAAGCTCCATCTAACGTGGTAACTGTTCGTGAGAAACCTGGCTATCATGATCCACTTGTGTACATATACACATCAGGTACAACAGGACTTCCAAAAGCTGCAGTTATTACAAATGCAAGGTTAGTATAACTGTTGATGTATGGCAAGTCCTGTCAGATGTGCAGTATAAGGGAGAAAATGGAGCATAGCATTTAAGTCCAGAGGTAGCCCTCTCTTGGAGCAACCCCATTAGAGGTGTGTTAAACTGAGCTCCTGCCTACCCCCATCACACATGGACCACTGAGCATTTTACATAGACATTGCTAAAACTCACAAGCTAATTATACATACATTTTTGCCTCTCAAAATTAATTTTATTACATTTTTTAGCAGATTTAATGAAGTATGATATTTGAGTTATGTTAAAGAATGGAAAAAATTAAAATATTAAAAATACTTATTTATTTAATCTCTATTACAGGTTTCTTTTTATTTCTGCAGCCATTAGCTATCTTGCAGGTTTTACTTACTCAGATCGGTTTTATACACCTCTTCCATTGTATCACACTGCAGGAGGAATTATGTCAATTGGACAATCTATTCTGTTTGGTTGTACAGTTGTTATTAGGAAAAAGTTTTCTGCGTCATCTTATTTCTCAGACATTAAAAAATATGAATGCACTGTAAGTTTAACTACTTTCAAATATTCTGTAAGACTGAACCTTGTATTTTATCACTGAAGCATCAATTTTATGAATTTTTCTATTTAAAATTTGTACAGGTTTCACAATATATTGGAGAAATGTGTCGATATATTCTTGCAGTACCTCCCAGACCTGAGGACAAAGATCATAAATTAAGGTTGATATTTGGCAATGGATTAAGGCCTCAAATTTGGGAGGAATTTGTTAAAAGATTTAACATTCCTCGAGTGGCAGAATTTTATGGGGCAACTGAAGGCAATGCTAATATTGGTATGTACACCATACATATCCTCTTATATGTATGTATGATGCAAAGTTTTCTACTTAAACACTAGAACTGGAAGCTTTATAAGGTATAATTGTTAAAAATATCACCAATTATTTTAAATAAATAATGTTTTTAAGTAATTAATTCAAATGGAAACTATTCATTGCAGCAATTGCTCTATAGAGTCATTATAATGTAGACATATTACATATTTGATTTGGAAGAAGATGGTGGTGCCAGCCATCGAAACATTGTGACAAACTAATGTTGATACCCAGTTGAAAGCCTGGAGAACTCTTCATCCAACAATTACACTGGGAAAAACCGTCATACCATATTTGATATTGTTTGTTATGAATTATTAGCATTAACCATATTTGTATATCCAAGAAGATTTAAAACATATTTTATTTAGTTATTATTACTTAACACTGTACTTTTCACTAGTATGAACCCTTCCACATTTACACTTTGAAAGCAACAGAAAACCAGAATTAAAATCAAGTATGATGCATATCATGATTGCTGTTAATTCAAAGTTTTTTTATATTTTTCAGTTAATATAGACAACACAGTGGGAGCAATTGGCTTTGTTTCACGTATTATTCCATCTGTTTACCCTATATCCATTATCCGAGTGGATTCTGTAACAGGTGAACCAATAAGAAATTCCAAGGGACTTTGCACAGTATGCAAACCAGGTATTTACACTAACTATATTATATTCATTATCATCTAATAAAACATTCATATCTATCATACATTTTAATTTTAGGTGAACCAGGTGTCTTCATAGGAAAAATTATACCTAACAATCCATCAAGAGCATTTCTTGGATATGTAGATAAAGAAGCTTCTCAGAAAAAAATTGTCAGAGATGTTTTCAGCAAAGGGGATTCAGCTTTTCTTTCAGGTAATATTGTTGTTATGTTCAACTTATAATATGTTCTAAATCTCTCAAACACTTTCCAGTAAATTACTTAGGAGGCCCTTGGAATGATTCCAAAATATCCAACTAAACTCTGAAGGGAAAAGTTATTTTATAATAGCTAATTAAATTTCCTACATTATCTTTCTAATCAAAAATTAATTTACAAAATTTCATGTAACTACATATTCAGATTTTTGGGTAGTTGTTCTAGTGCCATCAGTTCTTACAACATTTCAGAAAAAACCACGGGTTACCATCTACTTTTGGAAAAAAAAATTGTTAATTACAAAGACAACTTCAAGTTACAAATTCATGATGCTGAATCTGTTCTTAAATTTCCATCTGCTTATAGCCCTGTTTCTTCCTCCTTGTCATAAACAAATTATAACATTATAAGAAATTGATGTGATCAAGGCACAAGTCTGGGAACTCCCCCTCCTTCGATGAGTTCACCACTGAAGAACTTAATAATTTCAGAATGAAATAAAGGATATAAAAGCAGAGAATTCTTCAGAGAATGTCTGGTTCAAGAGCATATTAAAGCCATGTCTAGTAAGAGAAGTGAGTTTGAGGAATTTATTGCTAATAAAGTTGTGGTAATACAGCAACATTTTGAATGGCAATTTCTTGCTCTACTTCAAGAAAATTTTGGAAAAACAACTGATAAAATTATCCTTAGACAATTTTTTGTTCTGGGAAGACCCCACTAAAAAGGTTTAAGTCAGAGCACGCAGGCAAGACACATGCATATTCAATGGTGGTTATTTAGTTACAGTCAGGTCTGTCTAGTAAAATTGAAGGACTCATTCTGCCAGACACTCTTCTGTTGAAAACCCTTGAGTGGGAGTCTTGTACATGTTGCAAGGATGTAACAAAGGCTAAATGCTAAGAGCAGTCTGGCAGAATTGGTGCTTGGAGTAAGACGGCTCCATGCAATGAACACAAAATCAATTTTAAAATAAATTAATTTCTTCAACTATTTGAATACCAGACATAGGTGTGGTTAGGTTCAGGCTAGTGCATGACAAAAGCAATTTTGGTGACCAGCCTGTACAAGCAGCTGACAACACTTTCACTTCGATTTCCACACAGTACAAGTTGACAACACCAGCCAAATCCACAGCAGTTCTGTAAAAGTTCTGGAGGACCACATGCAAAAGTATCTATGTCAGCCATGGCAAGACAATGTACAGGCATTCTTCAACTCTTTAAATAATTGAACACCATTCTCATCGAAGTGTGTTATTTGCATTTTAGATTTTTATTTCTTTAAAATTTTTGCCCACATTTCATAAGAGCAGCCATAGATGCTACAAATAAATTATGTTTTCTCTCCAGAGTTAGGCCAATTAAATAAATTTTATTTTCTTGCAATTTATTATAATATTTAATTTGAGTTAAATTATATCACAAATAAATTATTTCATGTCAATTTTTGTTAAATCATTTTAATACCCCTAAGAATCTTAAATGATGAGAAAGACACCTTAACAGTACTTATGTTTTAAAGAACTTACAGGTTGGCTTTTAAATATAACAATACAAAATTATTTAACTCCTAGAATGCAAGACTAAAAACTTCAGTAATTTATATCCATCTGTAAAAATCAATTTATAAAACATCTTATTACGAAATTAATTTTTTACCTTATTTCAACTATATTTGGTTAGGATGGTTACAAGGTGCACTGAAGATTTTGCAGTGTTTTGTCCAATTATATCCCAAGGAGCTAATAACTTTTTGTTAATGTTGCAGGTGATATTCTTGTGTCAGACAAATGGGGCAATCTATTTTTCAAGGACAGGACTGGTGACACATTCCGTTGGAAGGGAGAAAATGTTTCTACTTCAGAAGTTGAAGCTGTGATTAGTAATATTGTGAATTATAAAGATGTTGTTGTATATGGAGTTGTGGTAAGAAACAATTTTGTCTGTGGAAGCCATAATCTAAGCATACATATATATAGTTAATTTATTTAACCTTGTCATATTATGCTTTGTGCATACATACATTCATTCCCACCTTTCTGTTATTTATTTCTATCGTTCCTCACTATCCGTGATCCTATGTGAATTTGTCACAAAATTAAAGTTGTGGAGGTCACTAGGGTATTTTCTGTTTATGAAAGCATTGAGGATTCAATTAGTGTAGGTGGTGAGACTGTTCCAAGAAGAGAAAATTCGAGCTCTTCTGAGGATATATATGTGCTCCAAAATCTTCGCTCCCTCTCCTCTATCCATTCCACCCTCTACACCTAATAAGACTGGCTATATCCATTAGGCCTGGGGAAAGCTCAGTGGTAGAGCATTTGTGTAAAAATCAAAAGTACCTGGGTTCAATTCCCGGTCCTGCTGAATATTTTCAGTATTTTTCTTCTTCATTTCCTCTCTACACCTTTAACATAGGCATCCTTTGAGCATATTACTATCCCCGAAGCATATACTTTCTTCTGAGTGTATTCCCAACCTTTGTCCTATATTTCTGTCCTTCCTCACTATCCAATTATCAAATGTGACTTCATCACTTAATATCCTTAACATTTGTATATATGTATATATATAATTAGCTTATATAAAATATAAGACATCTGTGTTTAAAGCATAATAATTTCGCTTGATATGATGGCTTGTCTGTGTGACTTGACAAAATTTAGACACATATTCTTATTACCTCCCAGAGTAAGGCCAATATATTAATGCTAAATATTATTTGGATATCATCCAGTTAAATGTAGAAAGATTTTATATTTGCTTCATTATATAGAGTAAGGTTATGACATTGTCAAAATAATTGTGATCATGAAAATGAAAGAGAGAGTTTATGGCTTACCTGAAATTGAAGCACAGTATAGCCACATGGGAGTGAAGGAAGTACTTCAAATTTTCTGAGGCTCTCAGCCGCCTTCTTCAGGAAGGAACACCATTACCTGCACCGGCCGGCTGCAGACTGGAGTTTGGCTTAACTGAGTGAGGAAAATCAGAAAATTCGTGGTGGGGAAAGAATCTTGTGTCCTGCGGAATGAGAAATATTCAAGTGGGGACACGAAATATTCAATTGTTGCTAGTCCATTGGCATGGGGGATATTAGTGTAGAGTGAGACAACATATACAGTACCAAAAGGGTATTGGGTGGATGAGGTTTTTGGAGTTCATGGAGGTGGCAGAGGAAGTGGTTGGTGTAATTTTTTTACTATTGTAGTGTTATGTGGATCTGTGTCGATTGGGGGTTTCTTAGTGAAATTCAGTTTCTACTGCACTGTTGGGCAGAATTTCAGGGTGTCACAGGTAAGGCTGAAGATGAAGGACAGACATTGTTTGAGGATAGGTTGAGGATGCTATTGTTGGGTGTTTTGGGTGTCTGTGGTGGTTTGTCTTAGGTGGGTTGAGGCTCCAAAGTTGTATGATTGGGTAGGCGGAGGAGGTCTTCCAAGCAGCGTTTCGACGCAATGAGAGGGGGTGAAAGTGTTTGCGGAAGCCGGGGTTGCGTGGTAATTTGTACGCCGGCGCTCGTGGTCTGTTTAACAAAGTTATTAAACTTTTGTAAGTGGCCTGGGGCCGAGACGCAGCGGAAATTAGTCAGGCATACGAGAATGGTGGCGGCATTTTGGTCTAAATCGGGGAAGCGGTATATGATTTCATTGTGGATGCGAGATATGTTTTTTATGTGTGTCGGGATTAATGATGAGTATTAATCAGGGATCAACTTAATTGATTGGAGGGTCTGGTGGAAAGTTTGCACGTGCATCTTGGGACGGATATGCGGTTCCATTCCCATTTGACGCATCTACAAGGACTTACTAAGAAATTTATCCATGGATACAGTGGGATATGCGGTTCCATTCCCATTTGACGAATCTACAAGGACTTACTAAGAAATTTATCCATGGATACAGTGGAATTATCCACAGAAGTTCAGTCTAGTTACATGATTTGACTTCCAACTGAAAATAACCACATTGATGTTCTGATCAAATGACAGAACTTTGCTTCTCTTATATGACAGAATGTGAAAGAATGCTTGTAGAGGGCTGTGAATCCAAACAAGTATGTGTCTGGACACCTTATTTGGAGATGATCAAGTTAAATGTAGAAATATCTCATGTTTGCTAGCTTCAATGTCAGCCCAGAGCTTATCTAAGGTCCCAACAGAATAAACCTAAAGGGAAGGGAGAGTGAGAAGCTCTGAAAGCAACACAAGAATAAGAAATCTGAAGAAATTGACATAAAAATTTAAATAAAAATTCTGCATTGAATTTGCTTCAACGTCTGATGGAATTTTTCTTATCACAAATGTCTTATGTTGGAAAATTAATTAAATACTAGTGTCTGAGTTGAAACTGAAGAGGTAGCAACCATGTCCCAGAAATTGTTTGTCTGTTTTGTGAATCACAAAATGTTACTTATGGTATTATTAATGTGATACAATTCATCCTTCCATAATAATGCTCACTTCAGCAACAAAAAAATTATCATGAACATAGGTTTTTTTACTGTTTGTCATATTTTCTATTAAAACTGAATACTAATACTGTATTATGGGAATTAGATGTGGATATTAGAGAACAACAACAAAATTTGTTACAATTACAAATTCACGTACAAGTTTGTGGTACTCATAATATATATTTTACTCTTGCAGATTCAAGGCCTTGAAGGGAGAGCAGGAATGGCAGCAATAGTTGATGATGACTACACCTTAGATTTAAAAGCTCTTGCTGAAGGGCTGAAGAATTCATTACCTCCATATGCCAGACCACTCTTTTTGAGGACCCTTGGCAAAGTTGATATGACAGGTAATGAAAAGTATTTTTTTAAAAAAATATTTGGGTAAGTTAAGTATAATATTAATATATCTGAAGTTAATATGACATAAAATAGAAACTAAACTAAATTTTTTTTATGTATTATTTATGAAATTTATTCTGAACTAACATTAGGGTTTGGTAACATTTCATCTTGCATTCAGTTTGTTCTAATTGTTAATTAAGTTTATTTGTCAAGTTCTCTGGTCGGTATGTTAGTAGAAGTAAAAAGAAAATGGAATAAGTAATAACCATGCATGTGTGTTGCTTATATCCACAAAACAAGATACTCTATATTATTAGAAGAATTAATAGTATTTGGGAAAGTTGTAGAGGACAGATGAGGATTATTCCTCTTCATATATAAATTCATCATTAAATTTATTTTCATCATTTCTTTGTAGGAACATTCAAATTAAAGAAGAATGATTTACAAACTGAAGGCTTCAATCCAGCCAATATAAAAGATAAATTATACTACTTGACATCAAGTGGGAATTATGAGCTTTTGTCTGAAGAGGCTTATTCTCTTATATGTGAAGGAAAAATTCGGTTCTAGTTTAATTGCAGCATTTTTGTAACAAAGACTTAAGACATAGAAGTCAGTTCTTCAGACTGGACTTAAGTTGTTTGTTTCTGTCATTATAGACAATTGGCCCATGTTGGGCTTCTCATATTTTCATCTGATCATTTACATCAAAAAAGACAAGTGCAGAGTAAATTTAAATAAAATAAGAAGATAAAATATAAATTTTATCCTCTCACATAAAATATACCTTCAATTTGATCATAATAAGCACTGGATCACATTGAGTTATGCCAACTTTAAATTATTTAAAGTAACGTTAAGGTACATCTTCACTATTGATGCCCTTTTTATTGTTTATTTTGATTGAATGGCACAGTGAAACAATGTTTTGTTTCTGCAGATAACAATAAATCTGAATTATATTCAAATTATGAAAGTAACTGTTAGTTTGATAAGAGTTTAATTAATATGTTAAGCTCTCATTTAAGTTTTCACCATTAAAAACTATAAATGATTTAAAGTAAAACTAAAAATTTCATTTATATCTGTAACAATGCAAATTATTCTGACAAAACCAAATAGTCATATATGTATTGCAACATATGACATTTTGTATTGAGATAAAAGTACCTTTCACATTTGTTAGTTAGTGACAAAACCAATCGCAGTCAATTTGTCACAAATATTTTTATAAATTTTTTACAATTGATAAAGATTTTTATATAGGAAATGGTCTATTTTTATGT
The DNA here is from genome assembly GCA_037074705.1 of Zhengitettix transpicula. NCBI lineage: Eukaryota > Metazoa > Arthropoda > Insecta > Orthoptera > Tetrigidae > Zhengitettix > Zhengitettix transpicula. The sequence continues at coordinate 202,096,337 of CM073591.1, read as the reverse complement.
TTCTCATTATACAAATGCAGTATAATTTCTGTATATTTATTTAGATTTAGTGGCTGTGAAAAATAAACATATTTTCTTCTATAAAATATTGTGTTTCATTTAAATTGAATGTATACCAGTACCTTTAATGGATATTTTGTTCATAAATTGAATCTGAGCCTTTAACAGTCTTTATTTTACTTTAAGGGTCATAAAGGTTACCAACAAATGTGCTCAAATTTATAGTACGTTACAGAAATAATATTTTATTTGTCATTTTATAATTGTTATCAACAAGGTATCTGTATAATATATTAAATAATTGTGTGAAGTATCAACATGTGAATCTGATTGTCACATGCAGTTGTAGTATTGCAGCATACATTCAGAGAGAAATAATCAGGAAAGATAATGGCTTTTACATTCATGTTCTTTCATTAGTTTGGACATGTTATTATTTAAGATCTTAGTTTGTGGATTTATTCTCATATATGTTAATGGTAATGTTCTATTTAATTATAACTCTAATTAATTGTAATTAAACAAATTAATTAACTGTCTGCTTGAATATTCTGGTGACATTCTTTATCATAGTTTCTTTCAATTAAAATTTGACGCATTCAGGGCTCCCACTATTGATATGATGTAAATTTTCCTTTCGGATTGATCTATATTTCTCATAGATCTTATCAATCTCATGGATGCAGAGTCAACGACAAGGGGGTGCAGAGGTGGCAAATGCCTCCTGAAATTAAATTAAATCCATTAATTAAAAATAATTTAAATGTCAACCAGAACACAAACTTTTGTTGTTTAAAATGTGTAAAAAAAACATTCAAGGTACAGCTTCTGTCAGTGTGAAGTAGAGAAGTTATAATATATTAAAGTTGAAGTAATTCCTAGTTTTGATTATGGTGTAATGAAACTGTGAAATGTGTTAAACTGTCAAAAAGATTTATTTCAAAAATGTTTCCCTATCCCTTTCCACTGACCTGTGTTTATATTTTTACATATATCAGTTCGGGCATCATAATTTAACAGGTTGTAGTCAGCTCTATCAACTTTCACGATGTTGTCATGATTAATTTTTCAAGTGGAAAGAATTATCAAATCTTTTAAACAATTAAATAACTTTATTAAATTGAGACATACTATTTGTCAGGGTGTTGTAATTTATGATGTTCCTTACTGCTTGACCATGTGGAGACTGAAATGCTAAACACACTCCACGAGTGCCGCATGGCAAGTCCCTTACAACTCCACAATCGCCAACAAGCGTGACCCTAACATTGTTCCCTGTTTCCATTGGAACATTCAGCTAACTGCCTCCTAAACTGATCGAGGCACAGAGAAGGGAATGCTGTGTCCCCACAGCAAAACCCCTCTCCCGCCATCGGAAGGGCGTGCGACAAGTACCCAATGCCCGACTTACCTGATGCAGGTTTTCTAGGGCTTGTCCTGCATCACTTGGCGAATGCCAGGTAGGATCCTTAAACTATAGCCCAGGGGCCCTAGTTAACTCTTGGCTACCTTTCTCTACGCTTCCTCATCAGCCCTTTCAAATCCCTTCCAAAGCTATTAAAGGGGAATTTCCACCATGTAAATTACCCTCAGGTAGCCTATTACTCTAAAAAACCGACGAAGGAAAAAGCAACAAGATTTAATTGTTATGTTACAATGTATATATATTTTTTGAAACGTTAGGCAACTATCAAGGGGTGAATGGGGGTGAAATTTAAAAAACATGCAAAAACTGCCCAAAATAGCTTCGATTAATTACTTTTCGTGGTCTATGTGATTAATAGTTTCTATCCAGATGTTTTTAGTGTATAACACAAACCCCTTAACGCACAAATAAGTAATGGGGTGGAAGGGAGTAACATAAGAATAACGCAAAACAACCGAGATTGGTGTCAAATCCAGGGTTATAGATGTCAATGAGTTTGTCAGTTAAATTGTAAGTCTTCTCTAGGTGTGGGGAAGGAAGTAGGTGTAAGGCCGTTACACAATAGTATGGAGATAAACAACGGAGATTGGTGTTGAATCTGGACTTTTGGAAGTTTATTTTGGACATTAAAATACTGGTTAAGATGTAGTTCAGCCCCTAGGAGTGGGGGTGGAAATTAGTACGAAACTCTTAAACACATGTTTCTTACGATCCAGGAACAAACACTGATGGGTTAAGAGACACCTACCGCCACTAAGGGAAGGGGTGGAATTAAAATCATTCCTAAACAGCCGTCATTAGCGTCGAATAAAACATTTTCGGGGTCGCTTAATTTGATTATCTTATTCTCGACTTTTTAAGTATCTAATTTCAACTCCAAAAGGGAAGGGAAGTACCCATATCGAACTGGCGATGGTGGAAGAGGTTTACATAAAATTTATAGAAAAAAAAATGTCGATTCCGGAGCTATAGTAGTTCCTGACTTTAATTTTAGCATTAACCATGGTCGTTAATGAAATTTTATGTTTCTCTTCATGGAGGTGAACGCGGTTGACTAAATGTTACCGGGAGTAGTTTTGACCCTCTTAAATTACTGTATATTCTGTATATAACAAAAGGAAAGTGACAACAACAATCATGTCATACCACTGTGAACAAAAAGTAAGGTGAATTTATTTATAAAAGGAGGAGACAGGACCCTACGGCCATCTCAGGAACCAGAGAAACAAAGGATGACGATCTACAACCAGGAAATAGATATACCTGGCTCTATGTTGGGAAATTAAAAAATGGAACATCTGAACAACAAATAAAAAACTTTCTATTAAGGAATGGCATAACAGAGAACATAGATTGTGAAATGCTGAATCCGCAGGGATACCTGAAGGCCTGCAAGCTGGGAATCCCTTACGAGTTTCATGAAAAAGTCACAAAACCGGAGTTCTGGCCATCAGGAATCTTCGTAAGAAGATATCGGTTTTTTCGAGGCCAAAAGAGAAATGAAGGAGCATCTCTTGAATAGACAGACAGCTAGGAACGCACAAAACGGCATACATAAAGGGAAACATACAGGAAAAATATTCAAGAACACAAACAGCGGTCAAGTACTTCAAACGATACTTTGGAACGCAGAAGGCCTAAAAGGAGCATTACAACTAGTACCTTACGACTTTTTTCACAAATATGATATTATTTGTTTAACTGAGACCTTCCTAACTACAAACTGGAACACAAATGGGTTCTATTGCATTAATAACCTTGCTACCCGAAGCAATATGGGACGACCAAAAGGTGGCATAACATGCTTAATAAAACCAAACCTGTCACCGTTCAGAATGGAATATCAGTCAAAACACCTACTAATGATACGCACAAAGTTATGTACCATTCTATGTGCTTACTTCCAACCGGAAATCCTTGCAGAAGACATCATAGAGGAAGTGGATGAGGCCATATCGAAAATGTCCAAATCAGAGGCAGTTTTATTGGCAGGAGATTTCAACTGCCGCATAGACGCACTGTCAAAGAAAACTAGCTTTGTGATAGAATATTTAGAAGAGGAGGGGTTTCATATGATCAATAAAGCAAACGAGAAAACATATGTGGGACCCACCGGCGCGAGCACAATAGATCTAGTATTCATAAACGATGGCATAAAACATATAAGCCAGTCAGTACTATCAAATATACCAATAAGAAAACACCTACCAGTGGAAACTATCCTACAAACAAAGGCACAACATAGAAATGCAGCAGCACAAAACAGATTGAAACTAACGAGGAAATTGAACATATCGAAACTACAAGAGTCTGACGCACATACTATAATGCAACAGATTAAAACTACCAATATAAATGAGACGCTGGAAAAAACGGAAACATGCATAAGAAACGCCGCACAGAAAATACTACCAAAACAGAGGAAAGCAAAGCCATGGTTCAATGCCGAGTGCTATGCAAAAAGAAGAGAAACCATAGCTGCGCTACATGACGTTAGAAGAAAAACGGATGAACGAAATGTAAAGAAATACGCAGAAAAAAAGAAGGAATACAAACAAATGATAACACAGGCAAAAGAAAATTACCAATTGGAGGAAGAAAAAGCACTAATACGAGAAGCAGAGAGAGACCCCTTCAAAGCACTCAGCCCTAGACAACCACGATTTCCAAGAAACATCCCAATACAAACATGGGCTCAACACTTCAGCATAGTACTACAAAACAGAGACACCAGACCAAGCTATAACACAGCGACACCTGAATATATAAAGCCCATCACAAGCAGAGAGGTTGCAGCGGCCGTACATGATGCAAAAAATAGGAAGGCCGCCGGCCCTGACAATATATACAACGAACATTTGAAGCAAGCAGTGGTATTCTTCTAAGAGATATGGGCTACGCTAATGACGAAATGTCTGGAAAACGGACACATCCCGGGCAGTTGGCGAAAATCCCGAATAAAGATACTATACAAAGGGAAACACAAAGACCCAAACTCTTATAGGGGAATAGCCCTACAGAGCACACTTTACAAAATATTCACAAAGATATTGACAGCAAGACTCACGGAGAAAGTGGAGGACAAAATACCGGAACTACAATTTGGTTTCAGAAGAGGTAGATCTACCATACAAGCAATATCGTGCCTCATAAAAGACATTGATGAAGCACTGAGACACTACAGGGGGAAGATATATGCGGTCTTCATTGATTATACAAAAGCTTTTGACTTTCTCAACAGACGACTAATACTAAACAAGCTGGAATCAATGATTGGAAAAGAAAATTACCTGACGATAATAATCTCAAACATCTTGCATGAGAACCAAGTAGAAAAAGATGACAGCATATCAGTATCGGACCCAATAATACAGACAAACGGGGTACTACAAGGAGACCCCCTAAGCCCGTTATTGTTTAATATTGCGACTGCAGATATAGCCGAATCACTACCAACAGAAAACACGCGTCTCTATGTGTATGCAGATGACATGGTCATCACAGCAACCTCCAGACAAGATCTACAAGAGGCCTTAAACAATCTGACGAACTGGGCTCAAGAAAATGAACTAGAAATAAACCTTCAAAAGACAGCAGCAATGATATTCAGGAAAGGTGGCAGACACAGCACGAAAGACACTTTATACCTCGGCAACAGACCAATAAGTGTTACAAACAACTTCAAGTACCTCGGGATAACCTTGCAACCGACAGGAAGCACATTCACACTACACGTGAAAGAAAAAGTAATCGCAGCTATCAGAGCAATGCAAGATATTCGGATGATACGACAACTCTCCATAGACACGGCCATCTCCATCTACAAAGCAAAAGTCACCCCAATAGTCACATACGGTTTGGAATTAATATGGGAGAAACTAAATAGAAAAAACCTGAAAGATATTGAAAAGATAAAGGCAACTTTTCTGAAAAAGATACTGTGTGTCTCAAAATATACGCCATCACGACTTGCATATGAACTCACAAGGGAACCTTTCTACTTAGAAGACCTACTTTATACAACAGGGTTAACTTTGCCATCTACACCTGCATATCAACACGTGATCCAAGAACTAAAGGAAAAGAAGAACCAGATATGGGACGATTTCTACACTACCACCGCCATGATGACAAACGAATGGAGGAGAGCATCATACGAACTAAGACACACGGTAACCCGTTTCGCCGTGCACGGTTTTCACCACAAGATTTGTAAATCAAAAAGCTTTCATCAACCAGATGTGAATTGTGTTTGTGAATTATGTGAAATGGTGTGTGACAGATATCACGCATATTGGTGTTCCAGAAGATCTATCTCAATGACAGAATTTTGTAGAGAGTGACCCAAATTACTTTACACATTGTGTGAAATTCCTTATATTATTTATTTATAAAATATAAATTCTTTATTTATTCTTCCAAATCAATTTCATCCCTTCAAAGTAATCCCCGTCCGATAAAACGCACTTTTTCCAGTCGTCGAAACAGTCGGAATACTTTTTTTCCGGTATAGCCTTCAAGACCTCCTTCGATTCGGTTTTTATCTCCTCAATCGTGTCAAAACGGCGTCCCCGCATTGGCCTTTTAAGTTTGCTGAATAGCCAGAAGTCGCACGGAGCCAAATCAGGCGAATACGGTCGTTGCGGAACGATATGAGTCGAGTTTTTGGCAAAAATGTCGCGAAGAACCAATGCAGTATGACATGGTGCATTATCGTGATGAAGGAACCAAGAGGTGTTCGTCCATAATTCAGACGAATAGTTTCACGCAAACGACGCATAACGCTCAAATAATATTCTTTGTTGACAGTTTGGCCCGGCGGAAGGAATTTATAGTGCACCACACCACGATAATCAAAGAAAACTGTCAACATGACTTTGATTTTCGGTCTTGCTTTTCCTTTTGCACGATATTCGCTGGATTGGTCGGTGGTTTCAGAGTCGTATGCGTAAATCCAAGTCTCGTCTCCAGTAATGATGCATTTCAAGTGGTCCTGATAGTCAGACAGCAAAGTTTCACACACATCAACGCGACGCTTTTTATCCAAAAAATTGAGCGATTTTGGCACCAACTGAGACTTGACGCGTTTGAGACACAAAACATTCTCAAAAAATGGTTTGGGGTGAGCCAAATGACATTCCAACACTATCAGCGGGATCTATAATTGTCCATCGACGATTGTCAAGCACCAAATCTTTGACTTTTTGGACGTGGCCCTCGTCGGTAGACGTTGATGGTCGTCCAGAGTCGTCTTCAACGCGTTCTCGGCGCTCTTTGAACTCGTTGCATCACTTGTAAACCTTTTTTTGTGTCATAGTTTGATTACCAAAGGCCTTCCGCAACATTTTCAACGTGTTCGCACAAGAATTTTCGTTCCGAAAACAAAATTTGATGCAAGTTCTTTGTTCAACAAAATCACCCATTGCAAAAATCGAAAAATTCACTTTTGGTTGTTTACAAAAACACGTGTAACTCGGAGATAATTAAACCTTTTAACAAACAGACGCTTGGCAAATATTAATGACAGTCCTACGAACCTAGGAAAAAATTTACCTGCATTCATAATAGCTGGGAGTTTTAAATGACAATTTCACCTTACTTTTTGATCACAGTGGTATGAATGTAGTAAAGCTAGCGTACCTGTAGACGGACCTTACACCATTAATCTGACATGAGTTCAATCCAATTCTGCGGTCCGAATGCTGGTACTGACGGACTGATGGAGTAGATTGGTCGTTATTCGAACACTCCAATAAATACTGTCAATCATGATTGAACTGAGCCAGATTGATGGAATAGTCGCATGATCATGAATTCGGGGTCTACAGCAATGGCACAGGAAAATGTTCCCGAGCCCCATCCGATTTCTCCTCAAACCAGGAAGAAAGATTATTCTTAAATTTGGGGACATAACAACCGAAAGTTTTACGACTTCAAACTTCTTCTTAACGTTGCAGTCAGTTTTTATTCAGCAGATATGGACTTATTAATGAACGTGTGTATTCTGGTTAAATATGGCTTAACCATATTCAAGAGAACATGAAAATCTTTCGTGCGATCATAGTTTTTCCCTTGGATAGTTCATTTTATTTCATTCAATAAATTCAAATGAGTATACTGATCTGATTTCTTAGTTTTTTTTAGTAACTAACGCTACTATTATCCCAATAAAACCTTTTCGAAAATTGTGAATATGTTTCATCTTAGTGCTAACTTAACACTTTCAACACTGAAAGTGATTGACTGATGTCACTATCCGTCAGCCAATAAATCTGCCATCAATCCATTCATGATCAAGGTCATGGACTGAACTGACCGGATTCAAGATTGATCATGTACTGGCATAACCATCTCTTGTAATCACAAACTTAACGGGTGTTTTTGCTTCCACGTGGTAAAGAAACAGTAGTTGTTCATTACAATTGTTAAAGTATTAAAGATCGTTAAATTTCATAACTTTGGAGAGGAACTTAAGACCGTATCGCAGTCCTGATCGTACCGGAAGTTTAACTTAGATTTGATATATACCTACCTTATCGTTAGCCTAAATCAACAATGAGGCGCTCTCACAATTTAAGAAAATGATATTTTGTTTCTGTGCTCTTAAAAATGCTGAACAATGTACTTATTGATTCCTTTGAGGAAGATGGGTTACATGTTCGTCTTTAGCTTGCTATGTATTTATAAAACGAGGCTTGACGGATATGTTCATATGCGACAAGAGAGATTACGCATGCAAAAGTGGTTTTATCATCTTTATCAATTTCGCTTTGAATGCGTAATTAAGGCTAGGTATTTGTGCGCAGATAACCTATAATTCAATGCGTGGTTCGTTCAATTTCGTGCATTCGGGTTGGCGGTGGGGAAACTCTGATTAGTACAGAAGGTACCTGATGAATGTTTGTTTCTAATAATAACTGTTTTGTATGCTTTAGTTACAGTGTTCAGAAACCACATGACAAACTCTCTGAAAGCTATGGAAGTACTAATTCTCAGAATTGAAAACCATCAGAGACTGGATGGCGTAGAAGCTTTTCGGTAGAGCCAGTACATGTTACGTCAAAGAACTCATTACACGAAATCTCATCTATAACATATTTTAACTTATTTGATTCGAAACCTGTGGCTCTTGTACACTACAATTTACAGTAATTTAGCAGATAAAAGGAATATAAAATAATGCTATTCGAGGAGCTGAGGTTATTGGGAAAGCGGGACTGTAGCACAGTGTGTAAGTAAATGAGTGTCGTTGGATGACGTCATCTCGACCTGTTACATCAGGGTTTATTTGCTCGATTTATTCATTATAAAGAATAGTAATATATTAAAGATCGAAGGCTTTCCCGTGTAGTTGCTGAGGAAATAGTTCTCGGGTTTCGACACGGGTCACACAGCAATTAAACAACTTTCATGTGCAATATCAACGACTATGTCGTGTGATTGCATAACGGTGACAGAGTTTCTGGTCGTCGAAACGTCGCGGTTTTTGGCTCTGACCCGTGTGGAAACCCGAGAACTGTTTCTATACTAATAGATATTACAATTTTGTGCACCTTTAGTATTAATCTACACTTCAACTTTTAAACTATATGTAATATATCTTCTATTGAAGTAATACAACCGTAATATATTATTTGTCATAAATGCTAATCGGGCCAGCTTCGTCCGGTGGTTTACAACAGGCTACGATTAAAATCAGGTGGCACTTTGCTGTTATTTCTCTCGTCGGGACCTTAAAAAGAACGCTTAAAATGAAGGTCGGGACAAGCATCGTTGCCGAACAATCGCTGCGTATTTTATTTACAGAGACGAATACGTGTTGTGACATCAGAGCCTCCCTGCGCGTCAAAACACCAAGTGGTAATTAATTTTTAATATAGTCGCAATATAGTCGTTGATATTGCACAAGAAATTAAATACTGATTCCAAATGGAAATCAGCCGGGAAACTTAATTAATAGATCAAGATGGAAGAACTCGCTCGAAATGGAAATCGAACTCGGGGCATCCACTTGGTACGTGGACGTTCTATCATCTTAGCTATCCGAGTAGACTACCCGTTGACTTCCACACGCGCCTACAAGTTACTAGGTCAAATTCTTCGCCGCCTAATTTTAGGACTTCAATATTACGTGTAAATTCATCAAAAGTACGTAGTGGAGGCCCGGTTCCGATCCGGTTGAAATATTTCAATCCTGGTCCTTTCGACAATCTGTTTTGGCCAAGATCATTTTATTTAATTATTTAATGAGAGATAGGCTGCGTGAGGATTATCCACTTTTATGGCTCTCCCCTTTAATTGCATTCGGTGGGATGGAAAGGGGGGAAATGTGGAAGGCAGCGCAAGGTAGCCAAAGGGTGATTAGGATCCTACCCGGTATTCGACTGAAAGTAACTTGTAGGTCGGTGCTTGTTCCACTCCCTTACGAAAACGGGACTTGTGTTTGCTATGGGGACGCAGCATTCCCTACTCAATGCCTAATTTTGGCGGGCAGCTGGCCGACTGGTCCAATAGAATCAGCCTACAACTCTTACCACATGTCCAACGTCTGCGACCCCAAAACATACACTCCTCAAATTCTGAGTAGGTGCCACGGCTTATGGGAATCTTATTTGAAAATCGCTGCCTTAAGCGGAACTGGAATCTTTTTCAAAAGAATGGCGGGTCTCACGATTACGCGACAAGAATTCGCTCAGGTCTAAGATCTTTGCAGAGAAGTATTCACCATTCAGGGATTGTTTTCTACAATAGTCTTCCTCCAGATGTTAAGAACAATAATAACTACAAGAGTTTTGGGATTCATTGTAAATTCTACTGAAAGGTGCGCGGTGTTTTTCTCAGTACAGGAGTTTCTTGATCGTTCCCTTAATAATAATTTTTTAAAAAAAAAAATCTGCAAAAGTGTTCAAAGTGTTGCTAATAAAACCACTTATTTTATAATTTGCTTATTCTCTCAGGGTATTTTCTGCTCTTTTATTTGTTTGTTTCGTGTACGGCCTGGAGTTTAAAGATTCCTCGTCGCTCTATTTCGTGAAGTGACTTGTCCGTCTTTTGTGTTTCCTCCTAGTGTGCGTGTGCTAAGTTTTGCGTTTATTTTTGTGTGATGTGGAAATTTTATATTTTATAATAGTTCATTCGCGAACCATTAATTATTTACTAGTACATATTGACTATTTTTATTAGAACTGTAAATATTATATTATACCCTTAGAATAGTTAAAGAATTATTATTTTTGTTATTATTCATATTATTTTACTTATGTAAGACAGAGAAACTTGTGTTCCCGAATTTTAGTATTTTTATGTTAACTTCTAATTATTTAGAATTGTAGAATTCAATTCTTATATTATAATTTTAAGAGTTGACGTGTCCTATTTCCTCATAAGAGGACTAATGAAATAAAAAAATCAAATCAAATTAAAACCGGGAAGAGAAAATATCATACAGGAAGTTGCTCCTTCCGGGACTAGAGCAGCTGGCTCACCCAGTCATTATTGTCTTCATTATTATATATGATTGTCTTCAAAGGTCCCCTTTTTAATCTACTGTTGCTTGAAGTCCAATGTGAGTCAACCTGCTGTTTCGTTTAACGGTGTTCTTTTTTGCTCGTGATTGGTAACACAAATGTCATGAAGAAATCTGAACGAAGTTCCTCAAAATTTATGATGAATCTTAGCAATTCTATTATTTTGCAACCTATTATTCTCATAAACATGAACTAAGTTTCCGTTGTCTGCATTAAAGTACCAATGAAATCTAGAGTGAAAACGTTTCACAAGGTCACCGTTCCTCGACATTATTTTACAGCATAGGACAAATAGTATGTCTGAAAAAATGACAGGGTGTATAATTTTAATGTATGCTATCATTCTAACATTTTGTCCATTGTTTTACTATAACTTAATAAATCTAAAAACACGTTTGAAATTCAAGCGGAAAAGGGGTCAAGAAATATAATACTCAATAGTATAATTGTGATAACCATTTCTTTTATTAAGATGTTTGCCCTTGGCGTCCATTACATAGTTTCGTTACACACACACACACACACAATGTTGTAATACCAATTAAAAAGGCCATTAATTGGATTGTTAGCGGTACGAGTTGCCAAAGAACAACAATGTACGGTAACTCTGCGTCGGCGGAGCCTTTGTTGTGAACTGTGTTCTGTACGAGAGTTAAGCAGTCTGCGACTAGAAGCGAAACAGATCAGTTCGGCAAAGGTTACAGTAAAGCGAGGATGCTGATTTAAAAGTATGAATAGCGCGGTCCAAGAAGTCCAACTGCGAGATCTACTAGTTTACATAAAACGCGGGTAAACAGTTTAAACGGAGAGACTCAAATAATAACATCGACGTAGTGTATTAAAATTTTATTGTGTAGAATCAGCGAATAATGGCCTTTTTAGTGAGTGTTGTCCTCAAACTCCAAGAATCAGATCTGGTACCAGAAAGACATTCGTGAGTACAAAACAATTATTTTAAAATCTATAAACGAGGATTAAAGGTAGAAGTGAGATTTCGTTCGTTTTTCTTTTCATTTAGTTTCTTTCATTTCGTTTATTTTCATATTGTATTAAGTTAGATTCAATGAGTTTGAATTGTTAATGTTAGTTTATTAAATTGGATTGTTCTGACTATCAAACCCAGTAATGACCCTGAGACAAAGAGAATTTCGACGTATTTGATTGTAAAATATAAAGTTGTATTTTTCCTAGAACGCCACGAATTGCAAAATTGAAATAAAATATTTGTTTATTAACTTGATGAAATTCGGCGTATAAAGTAGGGATTACAATTTGTAATTTTAATGAATAAAATTTAAAATCTTAATAATTTAGTTAATTAATTCTTTTAATTAAGACCACCCTATTAATTATTACATAAATTGGCTTCCACAACGTGGGGCAAATTTAATTTATTTAATCTTTCCTTTTATTTATTACAATACTAGCTGGGTGCCCGGCGTTGCCCGAGATGTCCCGATACACTCCAATTTCAGTTGCTTTTGCGCTATTTTTATGTAACGCTCCTCGAGGGTGTAGATTTGTAAGCGGAACATACTCATATGCATACCCACATGTATACACACATACATACCCGTCTAAGACAATTTTATATAATATATATAGATAGATAGATATACATACACTATTTAAAACAATTATTAAATTTGTAGACATATAATTTTTCCATCTGAAATTAAACTATTTGGTGGTTTTAGCAATCTGCAGTTGGTAGCATTGTATAAAATTAATGCAAAACATTACGAAATACGCTGTCTTCAATAAAAAAATATCAATTTTGAACATTTAAGTATTGCTTTTATCATAATTATATGTATCTTCAGTGCGTATTGCAAGATATAATTGGGAAACATATTGGTCCCTGATCACGTTAAATATTCCACGTCAAAAGTCAAGTTATTTAAAAGAAAATTAATGCCATGGATTGTATAACCTTTCATAATAAATTATATTTATCACTGGTAGTGGTAGATTTAATTATACTTATTATTCAATCAAAATATTTTTGCTCAGCTTCATTTCTCAGAAATTGAACATCTATAACGTCGTTCCCAAAAATGGAAAACAAATATTGCTATCCTAACCTCAAATTTTTGTTTCACGACACAAATTGCACGCAATAATTTGTTTTACATTTATACAAATTTATAGAAATAGGTTGCGTAAAGTATAATTAATTGTACTTTTAATTCAATTTAAATGTTCCTATTTCTGTACATACCTTTGACTGATAGTGCATTAATTGAATAACGACCATAAAAACTTTCGGAGTTCCGTACGTCATTTTCAATACTTTTATAGTTACAAACATATAATTCAGCAGTCGTACCTTAGACAAATCTTATTATCTTCTGAAATATTATACAGGATACAATAGTACGTTATATTATGAAATTTTATAAATCTCGACCGACACACATTTGAATGTATTATAAGGCGCCATATTGGCTTTATCAAAGATAGCGGGATAATTAACTATTCCAAATTAACTTTGCGCAAGGATGGTAAAGTGTTTCGTATTGGTTTTTATTACTATTCGATGGAGTAATACTGGAAAAAATTTTACTTTTTATTCAATCAAAATATTTCTGCTATATTTCATTACGAAATACAGAACTATATTTAGGATGCGTCAATGTCTTGAAAACTTATGACGTCATCGTCTCGCGCAGTAATTTAACACTAATTCGTAACTTATTTAAATTATAATTATTTCCACGTTTCTTCTAGGGGTTTCTCACCCCCACAGTACCAGTTCTCGATTTTGGCAGAATATATATACCAATTTTTGTTGAATTCTGTCCACGCGATAAAATTTGTATAAAGAACAACGTAAATACGTACATACATACATACATACAAATATACATCCTTTTTTATTATTACAATATATATATATATATATATATTTATATATATATATATATAGAGAGAGAGAGAGAGAGAGAGAGAGAGACGCAGGGTTAAGTTCTTGAAACGTTATGTACGATGGCGTGCCAGATGAAGTGGATTTGGATTTGCTAATTACTTTGCTAAGTATACACAATATGTGATACAAATAAGTAAGGACGCAATAAGGACCATAGCTATGTGAATGAAGCCGGTCGGACTTGAAATATCTGACGATGGGAGGTTGCGACATAACTCAACCGCCAATACGATACTTGGGAATACAGCCGGATGACAGTCTAACATTCAAGAAACACCTTCCAGTTGCAGGAGAAAAAACGGCCAAGATGTGTAGTATTCTTTCACACTAATGCCGAACATTGGGGACCCGCATCAAAAGCGTCGTTTGCTGTTAGCGAATGTACTAATTTCTGTATTGCTCTATCGTGGTCCCATCTGAAAGAACGCGACGTCAACGAAGACATACTGCTGTAGGGCAGATGCAGTGTACAAGACAAGTGCATTAAGAACTTCGTGCGTCTTCCGCACCGTGTCCAATGACGCTGTATGTTCTAGCGCGCGCCTTTGATCGCAGCCGTTTCGTTGATGAATATAATTGGAAATTTCCCCGCTCTTGAGGACGGTTATTTAGACTATTTTGCCACGGCTGAGGAAAGGAAGGCTGGTTTCTGGTTAGGTCACGTGACCGTCCCTCCTGGCGGAGGGATAGACCACCCCGTCCAAGAAACAGTGAGTGGGTGGGTTGACGAGACCCCTCTCCCGCCATCGGAAATGCCCGTTTTTCTAGGGTTTTTTTTGCATCACTTTTAGGCGAATTGCCGGGTAGGATCCTTAAACCATACCCCGGGGGCCCTAATTAACTCTTGGTTACTTTCCTCTACCCTTCCGCATCCCTCCTTTCAAATCCTTTCCTATGCTACTATGTGGATTACCCTCATGTAACCTGTTACCCTAAAAAAAACCGCTATTCCTATTGCAACTGGTCAAGGTACGGCGAGGGGAAAGCTGCAACCCCACAGCAAACCCCTCTCCAGCCATTTGAAGGGCGTGGGACAAGTACCCATGTCCGGCCTACCTGATGCAGGTTTTTCTAGTGTTTTCCATGCATAACTTTTAGATGAATTGCCGGGTAGGATCCTTAAAATATAGCCCGGGGACCCTAGTCAACCCTAGGCTACCTTCCTGTACCCTTCCTCGTCCCCCCTTTCAGATCCCTTCCTATGCTATTAAAGGGGAGTTGCTACCATGTGGATTACCCTCATGTAGCCTGTTACCCTACAAAAAATCGAGAAAATAAAGGAGAGGCGAAAGAGAGGATAGTGAATTTTGCGACAGATCCAGCCAGTCATACGAGCACGTGAGTTTTTCGCACGAGTCAGCAGCCGTAGTGAGGAACTCTGACCGCAGCAACTGCGAGCCATCAACGGAGCCTTATTCACCAAGCCGGAGTAAGAGATAAATTCGTATTTTCGAATCGAGGATCTATAACGCGATTTTGTGAGGGCCACATTTTGTTTCGCACAGCTTGCCTGTGACCCCTGGGAGAGGGTTGTCTCTTGGATCTTCTTTACAAACGATATTGTAATTTATCAACCCTGAGATTAAGTTTTTATAAAGTCCTGAGATTGTTTGAAAATCACTTGTATTGTTAATTGTGGAGGAGTGTAATGAATAATTATATTACAGATATATGTTACCAATTCCTCTAACTTGTATCTTCAATTATATAATGAAATAGGTATTACAATGTGTCTTGTCAGAAATGCCGACACGGGACCTTCTAGCAGTGGAGCGACAGAGGAAAGCAGAAGGAAATAAGACCGATTCTGAGATAACCAAGGAGGAGTGGCAACACTGCTGGACTGAGTCCTGAAAGAGACGATGGACCTACCGCCATACACCAACGTGGACAGAAAGACGTTATGGAGAACTCCTAACGTGGCACGGATGTTTCCGCAAGTACCTCCACACGTTGAAGGCGACAGAAAGTCCTTTGTGCCTAAACTATGGCAGGGAGAACGAGGACGTTGAACACGTGTTCGTTAACCATTTAGTGCATAGTGTAGCAATATATGCAACATAACTTTTAGTATCACCACAGAGGATTCTATAGCTTTCTAAGAGAGCTTTGTGATGCAGATGCAGCATGACTTAAGAAAATGTAAAATTACATATTAAAACATACCTGCCTCTGTGAGCCAACCCTTGACATTTTTCTACGCGCCGGTCAACTTCAGAATATTTATTTTCTATGGGTATGTATTTTTCAAGGCAAATTTAAACGTCATTCTCAGGGTATTGTAACTGCACTAAAATAATAATTATCCAATTAGAGTGAATTATTGATAAATCAGACCTAATCATATATATGTTGAATATGTGCAACACCATCAGCCAAATTAACTTTGGTCACGTTTGATATTCTTTTGGATAATTTTTCCATATCATTTTCACAAAAATTGTTTAAAAAAATACAAAAAAATCATGCCCTAAAGTGTTAAGTGTTTCCACTTCCATCATCTGTGAACTTCATTTACACAAGCAGCAAAAACGCATGTCACTGCGAAGAAATTGGTGGCCGTGATGCTGGATTCGGAGAACAATTCGAGAACGGTCTGCACACACGCTGAAACGTTTACAAAAGAGTTGCGACGGATACAAGAAGACAGAGGAAGTCGATGATCGAGAAATAGCTACATCTGAGACCACTTCCTACAAAGTAATGCTTAATAGCAGCTCCGTAAAAAGTAAGAATTGGTCATAGAATGTTTTTTAGTGGGTGAGAATCCCACATGTATTGCGGACTGCTACCGGTGTCTTTTTGAACATTTCTCACCTACACTCGTAAATATATATATATATATATATATATATATATATATATATATATATATATTGTAATAACCAGCTAAGAAAGACATGAAGTCTGTTCTTATTTTTGTCAGATTTGTTTACAAACTGAGACTGGGGATCCTTGAGTGGTTGGTACATATTAAAAATAATGATAAAATGACGGATAAGTGTACTTTTAGAGAAGGAAAGGACAAATAATTGGGGCAATTTGGCAGCTCTTAAGGCAAATTGTGTGACCGACGGAACCCTGAAAGGCAGCATAACAGATGGACGAGGCAATTATACTAAAAGGAGATGCTTATTGTAATTGATTAAGTGGCTCTCGGAGCGGGAGAAAGCTAACAGATGGTGTTTGTTTTGGCGAACATGTAATTTCAAAACAACTGTGAAAACAAGGGAATATCCGGGAGCCAGGATATAAATAAGAGGGCAGTTGGACAGTTAAGAGGCTTCATTATTATTTTCGGTTGGAGAGGAGACGGACGTGTCAGCAGGGAGAGCGGTGGTGCAAGTCCGCAGGGACGGACGCGGGGCCGAGTTACTGTGGCCGAAAACAATTGTTATGAACAGTTGGAGTTTGCAAAAAGGAGAGATCATCGGATGCTAGGCCAAGCAGGGCCGAGAGTAATCAGTTGGACATCAGTCGTCAACAGTTGGGAGTTTCATCGTGGAGGTCTGTCTGAAAGCAGCGTTGTTTGAATTCGTCGAGAGGGTGACGTCGTCAAGAGTGTGAGAGCAGCCTGGGGACTTTTAAGCTTGTCTAAAGTGAGTGTGTGGACCCGAGAGCGTGTAAGTTTATTTTTCTGAATTTATAATTGTAAATTGCTAATAAAGGGTAAAAGGTGTCAGATTTCGTTACATTCGTTTCAATCATTTCGTTTTTCATTTATTGTAACTGTATTTGTTTAATTGTAACATTTTGTAACGTTTCCTTATCAACCCAGTAAAGACCTTGATGGTACCGAGTCCAAGTATTTAAAATGTATTCAATTAAATAAAATTGTTTTGATTTATAAAATTTCATCAGATTTGTGTAATTGAAAATTGTGTAATAAAAAAATTAATTGATTGTTTAAATTGGTAGTTATTTTATTTTTCTATTACATAAAATGGCTACCACAACGCGGGGTAAATTTAATTAATCTAAAATTTATTAGTGGCTATTATAATATATATATATATAAATACATATATATATACATATATATTGTAATACAAATTTAAGGCCATTATTTTGTGTATATTTATAATTATTTGACGACGCAGAGGAGTGGTAGAAGCCGGTTTGAATTTTGGATCTGTTTAATGACTCAGACTGGAGATGGATTCCGACTCTTATTAAAAAAAATCTGAAAATATTTCTCAAAAGAACGATGGACGGAGGTTTGTTGACATTCAATTAGGGAGACCACGAATTGTTTACTTTTAATATCTGTGAGTGACAGGCGGTGCTCATCTCAAAGGACGGAGCCAGACCGTGAGAAATAATTGTGAGACCCGGATGTGATTTTTTGTGTGGGAACCTAAAACATTCTGGACTTCCATGAAAAGTTCGAATGTAATACGAATAATCGAACGAGGAAATGTCTCAGTTGGAAGTCAGAGATGGAACGAGGAGGACGTGGAGTCTGGGGTTAGAGTTGGAACTCAGAGCTCGGAGAAGGCGGATGTTGGGTACCAGAGCGCAAGAGGGAAGGAGGATAAATAGTGAAAGCGGAGAACTGCACTCTGTTATATTGAAAAATCTAGAACATTTTGAAAGTGAAATAATACTTGTAAAATTTTAATAGTGACCACTGGTAAAGCATATCCAGTCCATACATGCTTGGATTAAGGATATCAAACGGTTAGAAGTGTGCTGTGATAAGTGTTTCGCTAAAAATATCTGTGTAAGTCGTATAATTTGGCCATTATATTTAGAGTGAGGTGTGTTCCTGAAAACTGAAAAATGTAAGTAGCAATAATAATAAATTTTGTAAAGTGAAATTAAAGGTAAAGGTCAGATTTCGTTTATCGTAATTTCATTAATGGTATTTTGTTTCCTGTAATTCATTCAATTTATATCTCTATATTTCTATATTCTGTGAAATTTATCTAAGTGTATTTATATACGCATTCTTTCTAATCAAGCCCAGTAAAGACCCTAGAGATTTTGAGTTTCATGTTTTAAAAAAATATTATAATTGTTTTAGAAGACATAAGTTTGAAATATTAAATGTTTGTAAAATTTGAGTTAAGGGTATTGAAAAAAATGAGATAGGAATTTAAATTGTATTCTTTTTGAGAATAAACTTGTTTTGTTTTGTTGAATTTAAATATTTTTGTTTAATTTAAATTTCCTAACATTAAATATATTTCTACAACTATTTTGCTTCTGGATCATTCCATGCCAAGTGACCAAATCGCGTTTTGGGCATCACCTTGGATTTGGATGAAACTTGGTGAGTAAAGCTTCAAGTGATGTTGTGCAAAATCTAAGATTCACTAGTAGTATTGAGAAAAAGTCACCTGTGCAATTCAACCGTGCGCGTGAATAGATTGTGAAGTTTGAAGTACTACTGTTGTGGAACTGTAGCAGCTAGCTTCCTGAAACATGGTAACTACAGATAAATTTTTATGCTCTACACGATGGTTGCAGTTTCAAGGTTTAAAAAGTTTTAGTTTTATTGCTGTTGTATCACAAATTTGCTCAAAAAAACCGTCACGTCAATTTGAGGCGGATTTTTCGTGCTTATAACTTTTAAACAAGACGTTCTACAAACCTATGCTTTGGTAAGTTAACTAAACCATTACTGATTATAAGCTGCCAAAGTATTAGCTTTCAAGCTCACTTTGTTGTCAAGATATATGTTAGTTAATATGAGGTTCAAATTTTACGCGTCAAATTTTGTGCATTTTCACACAAAAATAGCAAAAAATCATTTGATACAATCAAGTTCTTTTTGTTACCATTGGAAAGAGCAGACGTTTTCCTTTTAGAATCATCTAATTTCATTTTAGAGACTCATCATTTAAGACCAGAAAAATCACTTTGGCAAACTAAAAGTGTTGATTAGATTCAGTGTATAAAAATGGCCTGTCTATGAAATGTAATAAGCGTGTGTGTGTTTGTAACAGCCAATTTCCTGGAATACCAGACATATTAAGGTAAAATTTCATAAAAGTATTATCTGTAAACTCGTAAGTAAAGATATTATCGTCAGATTTCCGATTTCGTTCAGAGTTTAAAGTTAATATTTTGTATTTTGAATTGTAATAATCTATTTATGAATAAATCCCATGATAGCTTGATAAAATTTGTTTGTTTAACAAGTATTTCTTTATTAAAGGCCCAGTAATCGACCCTGAGAAATAGTCATTTTTTATTGGAAAATATTAATTGATAATGTAAATTGAAATTTATTTGCCTTAATAACTTTTATAAAATTTAATTGTTTGTTCGGAATAAATTTTAATTGTTTGTTTAAACTGCTTGTTTTACATTTCATATTATTGAACGTCCAATTACTACATAACTGTTTGCTACAACGTACCGTTTATTTAAATCTTATTAAGAAATTACTACAAATTGACGTTTCAACGTGTGGTTTTCTTAGTAAATGTTAATTAATTGTCTTTTTGCATTTTTCTTGGAGGACTAAATTATTGTAAATATCACAATATATATTGTGGTAACCATTTGCTCCAATATGAATTTTCCTTTGAATCTACATTTAAACTTAATTTAAATTGCAATTAATTAATATAAGTTACGCAAATTTATTACAACGAAATTTTTGTTGTTTTACTAATTTATAAAGATTTTGCCACTGATTTTATTTTATGAAACTCTTGTGCATCTCTTATAACAAGCTATAGACAATTGCATTGAATAATAAATGTATAAGATAATCAAACAAACAAAAGAAAATTACATTAATTTTTAAAAGTTTACAAAGGTATTTCCCCAAAATGTAAACAAAAAGAACAATAAAACTGAAAATTGTCGGTATACAACAATTATGATATGATTACAACTAGGTTATAAATTTAAATGATTTTTACATATCATTTTGTGAATAATCAATACATTATCCAAATTGTATACCATTACACAATTAAAACTTTCTCCGTTTGAGCAAGAAACCTAATACGTGATATCACTTTTTCTTAAATAAAACATAATATGCATTAAGTTGCACATAATTTACGCAAAGCAGTTCAGTTAGCACAACAAATCCCTAATACACGGCAGACGATCATTGCCAACATTTCTGCGAACAAAATAATTTCTACAGCAAGTAACATTGAATTACCATTTCTAAATATCAGTCAGATACAATTATCAATAAATTGTACCGCTGAAATCAATCCAACGGTTGCCAATACCTAAAAAAATGTTATTCGTTTTGTTTCATTCAATATCTAGAAAGGGAGTAACTATCCCTTGAATGCCAACATCCTTGATAACCTATCTTTTACACGTTGACTGAAAACTAATAGAATCTTGTCGCCTTCCTGTGACTTCTACATGTAGACTGTCCATACAGTTTTTCAACATCACAAACACCGGCGCGTTTGTTGCTACAACAAAAGAGACTGCAATAATTCTAATCTCCGCATTCTTGCGCCACGCTGACTGTTACAATAATGTGGCCTCAATATTAAAACAAATGGAATAATTTAACAATTTAGAAATTATACATTGATGTCTACCACAATATATATAATTAAACATACATCCTTTCTAGCTAGTTGCTATACACCGTGTACCTGAATTTAGAATTTAAACCCTTCGGCAATGATTTCAACAAGTGTACGGGTGGTGAACTTAACAGAAAGGTAGAAAAGCAATGCGAATTTATTAAGTCACGCAAGAATATTCATCATGACATTAAGCGGATAGCTATTTCAATCAGTATCCTGTCTAAGAAGTTTTGTACAATGCAGAGAATCAAATGCCAGCAGTGGTGAAGCCAAAAACGTAGGTGAGCGAAATGCAGACTTTTCCTTGACTTCCTTCTCGGCAAGAAGCTCCAAGGCGATTCTCTGTTAGCAGAAACGTGAATTAATCGTCGCAAAAGGAGAACGTGGCGAATAAGGGGAAAAAAAGCCGAAAGCATACCGTAGCCATGAAACAAATGGAAATTTTAACCACGGTCGTTTCGACACTTGCTTCAACAGCTGGTAAGTAGGTAAAAGAGGGATACAAAACGTCAAACAGAACAAGATATCAAAGTTTAAAACTTGTTGGTCCGAACGCATTGATTGTGAAGGCACTCACATAAAGTCTTATGCTGACATCCTTAGATCTATGAGAGACGATTCGGAATTGAAGGAACTAGGTGAGAGTGTCAAGAAGATTCGAAAATAATTTCCGACAATCTTCTTCTGGAGCTCGATCAGAATTCACACGGAAAATTTCATGCAAGAAAGTCCACAATCAGTGAAAACTACGGTTGAGGACGTGTATGTCTACAGCGTTTGTATACCACCTGGTGCCAAGCACGATGCGTTCGAAACGTTGCTTCGTCAACAATCAGGAGATTTCAATGCTCGGTCTACAGAATGGGATAGTAGAGAAACTATAAGACATCTTCGCTTGGTAAAGTGTTGTGTTTCTTAACAGCGGTTCGACCCTTACTTTCATCAGGAGCGGAAATTCATCTATCATAGACATATCTGGTGGAACGATGAGATCGCGGACCTGAGAGGAAAAGTGTTACGGTACTAGAAGACTGGCGCAACGAGCTTCATGACGATCGAACTACGATGACCTGGAACAGGAATATCAAGATAGACGATGTGCTGCGCACAAAGCAATCAATGCTAGCAAACGCCGCGGGTGGGTGGAACTTTGTATTGAGGTCGACAACGATCTGTGAGGGAGACCTTATGTGATAGTCATGAGTAGGCTTAAGAGTGCTACGATGTCGCCTACAACCGGCCCCGAATTACTCTGTTGAATTGTAGCTACGCTGTGCCCACGGTAACTCAATTCATTCTCCTACCGACCAGAATGATGTTCATTTAATTACGAACAAGGACCTGTTAAAGGCCTGATCGCAGATTCAAAGGCCCCAGGCCTAGACTGAGTACCGAACGTCAAAGCTGCAACCAAGGCTTGACCAGAACTATTCCTGAAACTTTGTATCGCCTCGGAAGAAAAAAATTTGCCTAACGTTTCATCATCGTATTGGCCAATATGCCTATTAGATTCTATAATGTTTTGGAAAGAGTCATTCACTATAGGTTGGAAGCATTCAGTGAATGAGGACAAGGACTCTCGGAAAACCAGTATGGTTTTAGAAAGGAAAGATAAACAATCGAAGACATTAGCGTTGAGTCAATAATGCTCGAGAGGTTAAGAAGGCAAACGGTGGCAATGAAGATCCAAGAAGTAATGTGCTATCGTAACATTGGTCGTGTGGAACGCGAAATGGAACTGCTTCATGGACTCACTTAACTCCATGGGAGTTCAATCTTACATCAGGAAAATAATCGGAAGTTATTTCCGTGACTGTAATATAACGAGTAGGCGTCTGGACTCTGAATAGATGGTTATACTGGATGCCGTTCCCCGGTGTACCGGAAAGTTGATCAAGGGGATACCACACGGCGCCCATTCGTAAAAACTGGTCGCATTGCTTCTAAACCCACGGTAAGTGGGCAACAGTACCTATGTGCTAAGATGATTATTCTGCCACATCGAGTCATTATTAGTCTTGCCTTATACTAGTTCTCTGAGTACTTCGGCCAGCAGAGAACTCCTGAATGGTGTGGCATGAAGGGAGATGCAAAAAATGATGGGGAGTGGCGTTCAGTCCTCATGTTCTTTGGTTTCGGGTAGCCTACCTAGTATCCTATATGAGTACGGGAGTCGCACAATGACGGGTCTGGGATTGCCTAGGCAATCACTACTGAGTCCACTCAAGGCGGTCGTCTAGTCTTCGGACTAAGATGGCCAACCTCAGTTCTACGACGACGAAACCGCCTGGCTGTAGTGCAACCTACCCAGCGCAAGGAGATAACCACTAGCTCTACTGAACGGCCAGTTGAGTGGTGGTTTAGGACCCACTGCAATTCTGGAGAGAACGTAAACTTCAAAGCCAGGTAACTGCGAGATGCTCCGCGACCGGCTGCATTCCAAACGGATTTTCGCATTCGACCCGGGAGTAACCGCACCACTGATGGGGGGCCTCAATAGCATGGAAGTACACCTCTACCATTGGGTGGCCCCGGGGGTCGCACATTGTTTGTCTGCCAAAATAGGACCTCAAACAGAGCAATGCGCGTGATCGGCCAGAACCTTCAGTAAAAATCACTGGTAGTCGGGGTGAGCGAAAGCTGCTGTCTAGCTTTCTGGACAGCAGCACTGCTCACAAAATGGGTTGGACTCGACGTGGCAGTGGGTTGCGTTAAAATACCTTGAGGTGGTGTTAGCAAGTCGGCCTTAGATAACTGTAACCCAAGAGTGGCGGGGGGACCAGGCCCGACATTGAAGCCTCAAGCCCTTGGCCCTGAGGGCGCGATATCCAGTGGGGTAGTTACCCTGGAAACAGGGAGATAAAACCTAAGTTGTGGGAGCCATATTTAGTCTCCAGCAGTTTTGAAACCGCTTTAAGGACTTTCTCCATGCGAAGCCTATCGGAATTTGCGGGGAGGCAGAGTGCCGGCAACGGCAAATGTGCTATATTCACACTAGTAATTGTAATTTAATGTACTACACCGACGCCGAAATTAAGACCAACAAAATCACCGGCGGCATTCCGGGCTCAGCTCTTAAATCCCTATTGTGGAAAATGATGTAGGACGTAGCATTCAGGCTACGCATGTAGTCATCGACCACTTGAAATGCATCATTACTGGAGACGAGACTTTGATTTACGCGTACGATCCTGAAACCACCGACCAATCCAGCGAATATCGTGCAAAAGGTGAAACAAGACCGAAAAGACCACGGCAAAGTCGATCGAAAATCAAGGTCATGTTGACAGTTTTCTTTGATTATCGTGGTGTGGTGCATTATAAATTCATTCCGCCTGGCCAAACTGTCAGCAAAGAATATTATTTGAGCGTTATGCGTCGTTTGCGTGAAGCTATTCGTCTGAATTATGGACGAACAACTCTTGGTTCCTTCATCACGATAATGCACCATGTCATACTGCATTGGTTCTTCGCGACATTTTTGCCAAAAACTCGACTCATATCGTTCCGCAACCACCGTATTCGCCTGATTTGGCTCCGTGCGACTTCTGGCTATTCAGCAAACTTAAAAGGCCAATGCGGGGACGCCGTTTTGACACGAGTGAAGAGATAAAAACCGAATCGAAGGTCTTGAAGGCTATACCGGAATAAGACTATTCCGACTGTTTCGAGGACTGGAAAAAGCGTTGGAAAAAGTGCGTTTTATCGGACGGGGATTACTTTGAAGGGGATGAAATTGATTTGGAAGAATAAATAAAGAATTTATATTTTATAAATAAATTCACCTTAGTTTTTGTTCACAGTGATATATATATATATATGTTAAGAGCGGCTGTCTTATCATAATTTAAAAGTCCGCATTGCTGGATAGTAAGGAGCGTGTCAAACTTTCAAGGACCAAAGCCCACTTCCTCAAGACATAACTTGACTGCACGTTTTGACAACCTACCACATAGTCTTCCAACTAAGGTTAAATTACAGTTGCAATCACTCGTGATCTTTTCCTTTAAAAAAAATTCAATTACTTGATGATAATATAAATTATTCCCATTGTTCTTTTTTTCCGGTCAATGACAAACTAAAATGATGAAAGCAGAAAAACTTTATTACCAACCTTAAATATAAGTGTGTCTTTATCATTTCGACCAACATTTAGAGAGTCCATTGTCATCCAAAAAATCATAAGGAATCCTTCCGATTTAGAATTATTATTTCCTCAATAGTCTGTCGTTTATATAATATCTAATAATTTATACAAGAACTCTTCAGAGTAAGCTACATTGAAAAATTTCAGTAATCATATGTTTAAAGCATTCAGCAATCTAATTTTTTCGTATACTTCGAATAATCTCATCTGTAAGATATTATTTTTAAACTTGAATGTATTTTCACATTATCCCAATAGCTAATTTATTTTTTACTCTGCGAAGACTATCCAAAATTAATGAGTACAGTTAAACATTATTATTTGTCTACGACTATTTTGTTTGAATTGAAAATGCACAGCGAAAGAAGTAAAGTTCTGTAAACTAAAGATAAGATGACGATTTTACAGGCAAATAAATGAGCGGAAGAGTTTCGGTTTCTGTTGCAGGTTAGTTATCTCGGCGGAAGGTTACACATGAGTGCAAGTAGAGAAGAGTGGCTCGATAATACTCGAGATTGCACTTAGCTAATTGGTTACTGCCAAAACAGTCAATTATTGTGTTTGGCTGCCATAAGTCAGTGGTTCTAAGAGTGTCTTGGCTTTGAATCCATCATCTGTCTTTAAATTCTAAAGAAGTTTATTTTTTTGAAGTGTTTTATCAAACAGCTTTGCAGTCATAACTGAATATCTTTTATAACATTTAAATAATATTTAACATTGACGAAAAACTCTATTGATAAAATAACGAATTTATTGACAAGCTAGGAACTGAAGCGTTTAGTATAAATAAAGAAATGATAAAATAGAGGTATAACTTGTATAAAATCGAATTCCTTGAATAAGCAAAACTGTAAAAGGATTTATCAAAAGATTGAAGTCTATTCATAAATAAATTATTCAGTTGAATGCTTATTAAGAATATGGTCCTGTTTGTAGGTTATCAGTGTCATCGCCAGGGTTATCACAGATAGCAGGAGTGTTGTGTGTGTGTGTGTCGACGCGACGGAGGAGCTTTCCAGAAGCTCTGGACAATAATTACTGAAATACGTGATTTTGGGTTGATTCATTTATATTTCTCAATACTATTTCTTTTCATTCAGCTTGATAGAGGTCGTCGAGCGTTTCTCCATCGTTTTCAATCTGTGCATATAAAATGTTTTTGTTTAGGCCAGCAATGTTTTAGGACATATCTTAGTAAATACAAAATGGTCCAGTATGGTGTGTGCGCAAACTTTCCCAACTTTAATTCCAGAGTTGATATTTATCTGACGTTCAGTATAAAATAAATAAAAAACCTCTAAAGTCAGAATAATTTAATACAATGTAATGAGAGAATTTAATTTTTTGCCAGTACAATAAAACGTATAATTAAAACACAATATATGATATATATAACGAAGATTTAGGAACTGGATAAAGGCTTCTCATCTGCTCAGAAGGTCATGGAATCAATTTTTTTGGGATGAGGGAGAATGATTTTCATTGATTATCTTTAAAAAAGGAAAAAAAATCAACGGCGAGTATTGTGCGAACTAATTGCAGCGCTTGAGTGATGAAATAAAAAGCAGCCGCATTTGGCGAAAAATAAAGTGTTGTTTCATCGGGATAATGCACCAGTTCACAAATCCATTATCGCCTTGGCCAAAATCAATGAGTTAAAGTTTTAGATGTTTCCTCACGCACCCGATTCGCCAGATTTGGGTCTCTCGGATTCTTTTGTTTTCCAAACTCGAAAGAAAACAAGGTCTTTGGTAAAAGATTTGACAACAATGGAGTCAGCTCTTTAGGTTTTCAAAGCTGTTGAACGCCGCTGACAAAAGTGTATCGAGCTAAGGTAGACTACGATGAGAAATAAAGATATTTTTTCCCAAATAGAGTAAATCAATGAACTATTAATATCCTGATTTAATAATAAATAAATACTACAACTTACTGTTTTTTAACTCAAATATAATATGATTCTGAGAACCCCCTTTACACTGTAATGAACGATACTGTAAACTGTGAGTTATTTGGAGGCTGAATTCGTTGTTTGGTTAGCTGCTGGACTGAAAGGTGACCAGTGTCCCTTTTGGGACAAAGGATAATGGATACAATGAACCCGTGGGTAACAAGAAGGCATTGGTAAGGTTGACTGACAGCTTCCAGTGACGACCGAAATTATTAGGCGTAACAAATTCAAACCCGGGACATCTGTTTGGCAGACTGGCCACCAAAATCTCAGTCATCTGGGATAATTCCGTTTAAAAGAAAAGACGACCAATTTCATTGGTTCCCATCTTGGCTGATGCCATCCATTTATATCCGAACAAAGTTGCGATTGGGGGACTTGAGAATTTCGAGATCTGAGGAGTCGAAAGCGAAGATACAGTGAAGTGCAGTCGGTAACCAACCAGGGTAAAGGGCAGTCGGTGACCAGCCACAGTCAAGGATGGTCGGGTCTAAATGATGACACGAGCAGTAAGTGATCCAGCGTGAAGTTGATCGGCGCACCATCTGCCCCACGCTGAACGATCATGTACCCGATAGATCCAACAGAACTCGTCAACAGCTTCCGCAGTGCATCATAAAGCCATTATAAATCTGCCGGCACGGTATCGTGAATATTATTTTATTTTCCAGTATCGTAATGCCAGTTTATTCCGTTAAATTAAATTTTATTGTCATGTTGCGTTTCACCCGACGTCGGTCATAAGAAGCCTTATATATTAATTGAATAGTAATGTGTTATTGTCAATAATTTGTTATATTAAATTAATTAAAATCTTTTTCTTTATAAATCCCTACATAATCATAAAACCAGAAAGTTTAATTAATACAACACCTTTCCGTTTCTCCTTTCCTTTGGCAACTGTTGCTTCTCATCACCATGATGTAATTTTTCTTGAGCATAAATCTGCCACGCATTTCCAGTCTTTTGCGCTGAAGTGACATATTTTCTTCCGGAATTAGAAGAATCTTCAACAACAAATAGGCCCACTTCTTTTT
Organism: Zhengitettix transpicula; assembly: GCA_037074705.1. Lineage (NCBI taxonomy): Eukaryota > Metazoa > Arthropoda > Insecta > Orthoptera > Tetrigidae > Zhengitettix > Zhengitettix transpicula. The sequence goes on along the minus strand of CM073591.1, from coordinate 202,067,800 downwards.
AGTCCAATGGACTTTCAGCAATAACTTATGTCCGACTTCTGAAATCCAATTATGTTCCGGAGAGGACTTGATTGTCATGGACACATGCTACAATTACTCAGGCCCACCCTCTGACAAACCGAAACAGTACTATCCGAATCAATATATGTATAACATTGGAAAGTTATTATTACAGATTGATATATATTTTTAATCTTTTAATAATCAACTTATTTCTAAAAATTTTCTTCAATTAATTATTAAATTATCAAATTATAACATAATTGAAGTATTTTTTTACTTACTAGCACCATTTTACCTGAAAAAACTAACTGTTCATACAACAATTGCATAATGTGTTTATTTCATTCTTGACCCTTGTATTGAATCAATCTAAATAATATAACTAAATTACCTACCTCCACTATTTTGTTTTCTCGAATTGCAATGCATCATTCATCATAACAATAACCGTGTGTGTGTGTGTGTGTGTGTGTGTAGGAGCCCATTTTTTGCACAAAAAACTATAAGATGAACTGAACAACTTATTATCTGTAAACCCAACAGTAAATGATATTTTATCGTCAGATTGCGGAGTTCAGATTTTATATTTCATATTTTAATATTTTACTGATTGTTTAAATTAAGGTTTTAACAACTTTGTAAATTTTAATTGTTTTACGTTAATATTTTTTATTGAAGGCCGATTGTCGGCCCTGATTTCTAGCCGTGATATATTATCCAGTTTTAACATTCAATATAATTTCAATAATTTGATTTAATAAATTAATTTTGTTGTATATATTTAAACTCTGATTTTTTTAATTAAAATCCACTCATTTAATTTTAATTTGCTTATTTTAATTATCATTCAATAATAATTACTACAATATATATATATATATATATATATATATATATATATATATATATATAGTAAACTTCAACTCGGAGAGAAAACCAAAGTCAATTCTTGTGCATTTTACTTACTTTTTAAAAAATAATTTACTTACAAAGTTTAAAAACATTTACGGGTTTTTTAAGCATCTGAACTTCAGACTCGTAGCTACATCCCCCAAATACACTCTCACCATCCAGCTATCTGGCGTCAAAGATTCACTAACATTTGCATTTTTACTACAAAAGTTTTTAATACACTAATATTATAAAATGAAAATTGTACGTCTGACTGAAAATAATTAATAAGAAAGATAGACAATTCATATGACGCAAAAAGTGATAAAATTAATACCACACAACGTTTCTGGGATCCTTGTCCCTTTCGTCAGGTACAAGTAAGAGTCTAGAGCGACACAACTGCACTTGTCAGTTGACAAAACTCAAAAGAGACGAAAACGCAACGACAATGGGAGAGCCAAAGGGTTAGCATAACAATAAGGGAGCAACGACAATGGGAAAACATAAGGTTTAGCGTAATAATAAGCAATTATTGAGTTTCATTGTGTCTGTTTGTACGTTAATAGCAGTTGTGTCGCTCTAAGCTCTTCCTCGAACCTGAGAAACGTTGTGTGGTATTTATATTATCACTTTTTGTCTGAATTGACTATGTTTCTTATACATTCATATTGTAAATTTGTGTTCATTACTGTTCATTAATTAATAAATTGTTTCTTCAATTATTGGCGGTGTAGCTTTGAGGTCAGGGCATTTTAAAGAACTTCATTGTTTAGCGCGAGAATGCAGAGATGAAAATGCTTGCTAGGTATATGTCGACAAGGCATATAAGACGTCGGAATTTTAGCAAAGAACATTAATCACTTAGGGAGCAGAATGTAGTCAGTAATCAGTTACTCAGATATAATCAGAAGGAGTGTGTTTTGGAGCGAAGGAGAAGTCAGATATTCAGAGAGCAAAGAAGTAAAACACTCTTACAGTCAGCGAGTGGTATGTAGTCAGGAAACAGTCAGAAGTTCATAGAACAGAGTGTATTTGGGATTTCCTGACCATAGTAATCCGAGGTAGTGTCTGTGATGGTCGAATTCAGCAAAGTATGGGCTGAATATCATCGAGTTTTTTTTAATTAAAGATTCTCCACAGTAAAAACACAGTTTGACAATACGAATTCAGGGAAGCAGAAAGGCACCGAAAATGTTGCAAAGTGTTGGAAAGTGAGACGAGTATAAAATCAGAGCTATGGTCTATATATATATATATATATATATATATATATATATATATTGTAATACCCAGTTAAGAAGGACATAAATTTTGTTCTTATTTCATCAGGTTTGTTTACCAACTCAGACTTGGGAATCTTGAGTGGTTTGTATATAAAAAAAGATAATAATAAAATTATGGATAAGCGGCTCTTAGAGAAGGGGAGGACTATAATTGGACGTTTAGCGGCTCTTAGAGCTAATGGTTTTGACAGACATCGGGACGAAACCCTAAAGGCATAATGACAGAAGTTTTGTGGACACACAATTATATTAAAAGGAAATGTTTATTTTAATTGTATTGAGGGGCTCTCGGAGCGTGAGAAAGCCAACAGTTGGTGTTTGTTTGGCGAATGTGGAAACTCAAAAACTGTGAAAAAAAAGGAATATTCTGGAGAGGGCGAAGTGCATAGCAAAGTCAGTTGGACGTCAGAGAGCAAGGGAGGAGGACGTGGATGAAAGTTAGTGTGGTGTCAGAGTTGGACTGGAGACCTCGGAGGAGATGGACGAGGAGTGTTGTGTCAGAGTTGGAACGAGAAAGACATAGGAGTTGAAATGTAGACCGCAAAGGAGGAGGAGTGGAGGCGTTGATAAATATTCGGTCAAATTGAATGGTGGCCGTCCCTAAAAAAATAAAATAAACATTTTAGTCCATGCAAGCTATCAGGAGTCGGGATATCAAAAAGGATAAAGTGAAGCGTGTGTAAAAGTCTGTGCACGGAAGGGCATTGTAGATTAAAGTGCATTCCTGAAAAACCCTAAATAAAATTGTAAGTAGACATTCAGTAATAAATTCTGTAAATTGTTTAATAAGGGTAATCAGTCAGATTTCGTTTTCATTTTATTAAATTGCATTGTTTAAATTGTAAATTTTAGTTTTCCGTTTCCTTATCAACCCAGTAAAGACCCTGGGGTACAGAGTCTGTTTTATAAAATGTAACTGGTTTATTAGTGTAATTTAATTGTTGAGGTAAAAGGATATAAAATATACATATATTTTCTTGAGTCGTATTCTAGATTAATAAAATTGTTTTGTTTAATAAAATTTAATAACTTGTTTAATCTAAATTCCTATAACAATAATTAACAACAAGAGGGGTATTACAATTTATATATATTGTAATAAACAAAAAGTGCTCCTCCTTAATTCGCCCCACGTTGTGGTAGCCAAAATGTAATAAACAAAAGGCGACAATAATTTGATGGGCTTTTAAATGAAAAATTATTGACTTTAAAACAAACAACATTTATTTATCAATTCTTGAAACATTATACAATTTAATAAAAACATATATCTCTTTCTCTCATGGGTCTTTACTGGGTTTGATAACGGACAGAACACTTAAATAATCAAAGAACCCAACATTTATCTTTAAATTAAACAGAAATATTTAATCGTCTAGACATCGACGAAACTTATTAACGAACTTAGAATTACCGGATTGCTTCTAAATTTAAAAGAGTTTATTTTATTAACAAAAAGAAGAGAACGATATCTGACTGTATCTTTTAATTCCGTTTACACATATTAATACCATAAATTTCAACTCACGATTACTCAGAAACATTTGGCTCGTGCATTACACACACACTTTATAGACTGGACGTTTACACACACTGACTCTAACACATATTATTGGTTCGACGATAGCTGATTCTCCATACTCGGTGAAGGACATCCCAGTTGCTCGTGCTGAAACTACTCGACGCTGGATGCTATGTCCTGGTATCCTACCATCGAAGACAGTGGTCAAATTTAGATATTACTACAGATTGAACTTCTGCATATGAAAATGTTTATAGTTGAATAATTTTCTATTTCTCTCGCAGGCTGCATTCTTTCTCCATACTGGGTGCTCATAGCTCCCCGTCCGCTCTGACACTCAACTCCAACTCCTCGACTCCATATCCTCAACTGACTAACAAATTCCTATCCTCCCTTTATATATATCACCGCCCCTTCTATCTTCTGCTTTGTTCCAAGACTACGTCGCAATTGCATTGACAGTTTCTCCATTACGTAATTACTTTGCACTTGCATTCTCACCCCCACATGTGCGGTGTTCCAAGATCCTTCAGACCGCTTTGCTCCCAATTCAACAAGTTAATGGTCAAGCCCATTAACCAGACACAATGCCTATCCTAAACCGATACATCTTGCGACCGGCCACCCGCGCGTGTCCCTTGACCTGCTTTACAAATCCTAAGTACACATTGCCACTTCCTGTGCCGGCCAAGACCATTAATCCGAAACAAATATCTTGCCGCTCTGTCTTGTCACATCGAGACAGGACCCGCAATTACTTTGCACTTGCATCCTCACCCCCACATGTGCGCTGTTCAGAAACAATGCATTCCCTCAATGCATTACAATATATTGTAATAACCACATAAGTGGCGTCGAAATAAAAATATAATATTTATAAACAACAAATAAATTTATTAACACAAGAAGAATTTACAATCGAATTTCATATTTTACTATTATAACCAGATCTCTTGCTCTCATGGGTCTCTACTGGGTTTGACAACGGACAGAATCGAACTATTAAAAAGACCCAACATTTAAGTTTTAAATTAAACAAAAGTATCTACTAAATTTATTAATGAACTTAACCTATAGATTGCTTCTAACTTTATTATCAAAAGAAGAGAACGAGATCTGACTGTTATCCTTTAATAACGTTTACATCTGTTAATATTATGCATTCCAACTTACGGTTTCTCAGGTTTACTTCGACTCGTTTTTTTGACACGCACTTTATAGTCTTGACATTCACTCACTGACTCTAACACAATATCACTGGTTCGCCGTGACACTCCTTGACGTCGTTTGCTGCATCCAGGTCGCCTACCATCGAAGACAGGTCAAATTCTCCTACTCATACAGATAGAGCTTCTGTATGTTAAAAATGTTTATAGCTGTTATAGTTTTGCTGACTGATGCTGACTCTTCGATGCGTCCTGCACCTCTCTCCCACGCTAACTGCTAACTGTCGAGGTTCACCGAACCCCTCTCCTACGCTGACTCTCGCTGACTGTCACACAATAGGTTATTTCCCCTATATATACCACTAGCCTCCTTCTTTTTCTCTTGATGCAAAATTCCGTCGCAACGGCGCAGTGACAGAATCCCATTACCGAAATTTACGTCCCGGCCGCTGGAGTCATTTAGCCGGCTGCTCTCTTTTGTCCGAAACCCGACAATCGCGACAGGTCCAATTTGTCTTTGGACCTCTCCCCTCACAAGTGCGCGATACTAATTTCTCCCGATCCTAAGTCAACAAGTGCCTGGACCCTCATCATCCCAAGTAATTGCGCCACTTGTCATGCTTGCAGCTGCAGTATTTCGCCCCCGCAATTACTCAGGACTCGCACAAGATCTTTTCTTGCAAGTCCCAAGCAAATACGCCACTTGTCAGGTCATTCATCAGAGACAATAGCCTGCTCTAACATAACCACTTTGGGACCATCTGCTCGCCCACGTTCTGCGTTACGAATTCGCCACGCCGTTCCCCAAATCAATAAGTTACTGGACCCGCATTCACTCTTTAGACCTAATTGCCGCACCGTCACACTGTCCCTACAAATTACGGCTTCCTCTCTGCCGCTCACCAGCACTCATCCTAGATAAATGTCTTACCGCTCCGTCTTGTCACCTCGTGACAGGACCCGCAATCACTTTTCCCTCGCATTCTCTTTACGACATGTGCGCTGTTTTTAAACCAATGCATGATATTATATGCATTACAATATATATATATATATATATATATATATATATATAATGTAATGCCAATTAATTTGGCCATTAAATTGTTAGCGGTATTTTGAGAGAAAAAAGCGACAATAGGGCTGAGCTCTGTTGCTTTGAGAAAATGCCGAAATAGAAATGCGCGCTCAAACTCGAAAGACACTAGGATACTTAGTTGGTGCCGAAAGAATGATGTGGACGGATGAAATTTTGAGTCAGCAGCCAGAAAGGACAGCAAGTGGTCGTGTCAGAAACATAGTCGAGACGATCTAAAGTATTAAAAACTAAAGTTCCGGCAGCAGCAAGGAGCGGAATAGCAGAGTCTACATTTAGGATCAATCACGATAGATTTAACATTTAAAACTGAGCTACGTTGCAGTTTAAATCCAAATGAGTAAACTGATAAATTATTAACTCGTAAGATTCCTGTAAGGCAAGCAGACATCAGATAACTGATAATTAGGAGGATCTTCCGAGTTCCTGGGAGCCAAGAAATTCCATTTCGATTCAAATAGTGTAGAATCTGTGAGTCGACATTTTGAATCAGTGTAAAATTTTGCAATAGTGTACTTCTGAAGCTGCAGAGAATGCTGGTGCCAGCCAAACAGTATGTAAGTAACAAAAACCAAAACTATGATAATATTCTAAACGCTAATTAAAGGATTGAGTCTGATTTCGTTCGTTCGTTCGTTCGCTTCCTTCTAGTTTTCTTTCATTGATCGACTTATTGTTTTAATTTTAAGCAAATAATATTTTTAATTGATAATTAGTCAAATTCTACTTTTATCGAATCCTAATCATCAAACCCAGTAAAGACCCTGAGATATTAAAATTTTAATTGTAATTGTTTTGATTCTTGAAGCCACAATTTGATAATAAATTATATTTTATTTGTAAATTTTTGTTTAATCATTCATTTAATTAACGCCTTCCATTTGTATGTTACAATATATATATATTGCAGTAATTACATTTAAATGATTAAAATAAGCCTCTTGTTGGAGCACAAAATTATTAAATACAATTATTAATTTTAATTAATTGAAGCACCAGAAGTAATATTCAAAATTAAATGAGATTTTGTATAAGAAAAATAAAAATTAAAAAATGATTGATTTTAAATGAAAAACAGAGTTTAAAATATACAACAAAGTTACTCTATTAAATTAATTATTATCACCATTGAAGTTATGTTATGTGCTGGCAAAATTCGCCACGGCTTGATTTCAGGGCCGACTACCGGGCCTCCAATAAAGAATATTACGACAACAATTAAATTTGCAAAGTGAGAAATTCTTAATTTAAACAATCAGTGAAATATTGGAATCTGAAATCTGACGATAAATATAATTTACATTTAGGTTTACAGATAATAAATTCTTTAATTTACATTACCGTTTGCTGTGCGAGACGGTGGCTCGTACTCACTCGATTATTGTTTAACATTATCACATACAGGCCTTGTTTCGCTGAATTTTATTGTGGTTATTATTTCTGCACACAACACTTCTCTCATTACATACTCAATATTTAGTGCACATTATACTTGATATATCTGAGCATCAAATTAACTGGTGTCTCTCGCAACATTGGACAACAATTGCGAACTGTAGACTGGAGACTGGAAACTGGCGAGTCCTAACACGCTCCAGGTCTGACAAAATACATTCAGCTCTGTATCCTGTTGACTCCCCCCAAAAAACACACTCTTACAATTTTATCATTAGAGCTCCCAAACTATCCTCAAACTTTTCAGATTTTATTCTCCTCTCTCCACTGACTCCCAACATACACTAAAGTTCCGCGCGTCCAGCCATGTTTCACGACAATACACACAGCACTCAAGCATTATCGAACCCATATTATTGTACACAAATTTTATTTTTATGCCGTCAACAATGCAAGTCCCAAAATCTTGTTAATTAATTACTTGCAAATTTCTTTTTAATTACCACAATATATATTGTGGTAAATAAAAGACAATAATTAATTAATAAACAAAAATTTGGACTCGCATTGTTAGCGGCAGAAAACACACAAGTTTAACACAAGAATGTGGCAATAATGCCACATGTTTGTGGTATTATAGGTCGGCTCGCTAGACGGAGTATGTGCGCCAGTCGTCGTGGAAGTTTAGCTGTGAACAGACCAGAAGTAAAATATCCAGAAAGTATCTGTATATCTTGTAGTACAACAGCTAAAACAATTAGAACAGTTCATTTTTACAAGTGGCAGCCTGCAACATAAATACGTAAATTTTCAACGCTAAACATTTTGAGCGCTGAGTCTAAACTATCATATTCGTCATTTAGACCATTGTTCTCCATTGTGGGAGCCAGGCAACTGCATCCAGAAGCTAATAAGATTCGGAACGAGAGAATAACATTTCCTAAACAAACAGTGAATCATTTCGTCAAACAAAGTGTTATTAGAATCAGTGTTAAAAATGGCTTGTATATAAAGTGTGTGTGTGTACGATCGAACCAAATTTACCTGAGCACCAGAGACCGTAAGTTCAAATTTCACTGAATTCATATTTGTAAACCCATAAGTAAAGTTAGTTATCGTCAGATTTCAGATTTCGAATTTTGTTGAGCATTTAAAGTCATATTTTATGGGTTGTTTACATTGTAATAATACATTGATGAAGTAAGTCCATGATAACTTGATAAAGTTGAATTGTTAACAAGTATTTTTTATTAAAGGCCCTGTAAACGACCTTTAGAAAGAGTAAAATTTTATTGTCAAATATTAATAAATAATATAAATTGAAGTTAATTTCTTAATAACTGTTGTAAATTCATTTAATAATTTTTGTAAAGTTAATTGTTTGTACCTTAATAAATTAATTTATGTTTTTTAATATTATAACATTCTATCATTTTAATATTTAAATTACTAAAATTTGACGCATTAACGTGGCGATTTAACTTTTATTAATTGGTGATTATGACAAATTAGCGTCATCAAAATGTGGCTTTGTTTTTAAATTTTTATTGTTTAACATAAATATAAAGGTTGTTTATTACTTAGAAGGTCCAGATAAATGACCCTGAGAAAATAGTTGTAAAATCTATAAACATTGAAAAACTTTAAATGTAATTAACCTCATAAAAAAATGTTGTAATTTTCAACTGAATAAAAGTAAATTGTCTTGTAAAGTTCAAAGAATGTCGTAGTTATTTTGCAATCCATCACTTTAAATAGAAAATAATAAAATTGATTCATAAACAAACTATTGAGTTAAATTCATGGAAATAATTTTATTTAATTAATTTGTTAATTCAATAATTTTTTTAATCATTACAATATATATATATATATATATATTACTGTTAGGTATTAAGCGGATGACCTTCCGCGTTAATGGAAATTTACTATTTGTAATTTTTGATTTCGGGTCGTTGAAATTTGGTAATAATTTATAATTACAATGTCCTATTTTGCAATGAATTGATAAATGTATAGATTATTTACGCCGAGGAAAGGTCGAGTTGTAGCGCACAGCTTCAGAGCAAAGGCCAGCTTAGGAGGAACTGCTGATAGGCAAGTTGCGGGAGCGTTGTGCTCTGGAAGAAATTAATGCTTGTTTGTACACGAGGCGGAACTGAAACTTGTTCTTCTTAGTGTAACAAAAATACATTGCTTTTTAACTTCATATGATTCGATAGAGTTGCATGTTATTTACACGTGAATTTTCTTATGTAGAACGGAGAGACAGAAGACAGTTGTAGGTTGGGAGCCATGAGTAAATGAAATTGGAGAGTAGACTTTGCTAGTTGAGCGAGGATATAAAGTTAACAGCCGTTATGATTGTCTCTATCAATCATGGACATCAAATAATTTCGAGACTTGAGACTACAAACATGAAATGTAAACAGTGAGAGTTGACATAGGCTACGTGATAGTTCTGGAGACCCGGAGACAATTATCTTAGATGCTGAAGCCTATTCCTTAATGAGGAGAGACCTATGAACGTGATATAAGCATCAACCGTACGCCGCTTCTGGGAATTTCCAGTCTCTAATAACACTTTGCTTTCTGAATTCGTAAACTGTGAATTATACTCTCTTGCATAACTAAGGTCATTCATTTATTTATTGTTCCGAAGACAAAAAACACCTCTTACCGATATTTACATACAGCTGTTAGTATACTACATTTAATTTTTTACCTTTTTTATCTTTAATTATTCATCTTAGAAAAATAATTTGTGGCAATAAAGTCAATTGAAAACAATTATAATTAATATCACAAGAGAAACATCTAAATTATTTAGAAAATGCATATTAAATCTACAGGGCAAAACTATCACAAAAAGTCTAAAAATATATATGCATTTAAGGTCAGACATTAATTTCTGTATGTACATATTTTAACCCCCACACGGTTAGTATACTACATTTAATTCATTTACAAAACATTTCTCTTTCTTTAATTATTCATTTTATATATTCATACCTTAAGGAAATCGATGATTTTCAGTTTATGTATCAAGTGAAAACCGATACAATCTTTAATTTATCGCTGTGTCACCAGCTTACTGCAGGAATGCACAAAACGATGGAGAGCTAAGCCAAGATCGTGTCTTGGGAAATTTTTTTAATGATTTCTCCTATGTCGTCCCCGCCCAGAAATTTCACGAAGCTGCAGTCTTTGTACCTCGTATTATGGGCACTCTGCGATTAAATGGATGACGTCATCTTTATCGTCCATTCCACAGTCGCACCACGCGTCGTCTACCCCAAGGTTGAAACGCTTCAAGTAGGTGTTGAAACCACTATGTCCCGTCAGGAGGTGTGTCATTTTATAGTCCATCGGGAAATTATGTTGTAGGCGTACGTCTGGTATAAACACGTGTACGTGTCCTCCTTCCTCTCCTTGTGTACATTCTACTTGCCATCTTTCCATTGTTTCTCGTCGTATTTCCCGCTAATAGGGAAAGTTTAGAGTAAATGAAGGCCTGTAGATGATCTCATGCTGCTTCTTTCGCCAGCTCGTCTGCTCCTGTCGTGGCCGCGAACCCATTCAATTTTTATGTTTCTGCCTCCATTTCTTATTTTACGCATTAATGCTTGAACTTGCTGCGCAAGGGCATTTGTTATTCGTCATTATTACGGCTGCATTGTTGTCGGCCTGAATGACAATATTGGCGTAGTCTCTCCTTTCCTTCGCCCAATCCAAGCCCTTGATTATTCCTACCTGTCCGGATTGTAGAACAGCACAGTGACGGGTCAAAGGGAATTTTCCGAAAGAAATTTCCTGGCTCGTGTAGGAAGCCGCAGTACCATGTTCCATGTTCGTTTTGACTTCTATCAGTAGATATGATGAGGTAATTTTCCTCGTCATTTTCTTCCATTCGATTGAATGAAGGAACATTCCAAACTGGATGTTGTAATTCGGCATATTTTCCTCTTCTTTATATTTTCCTAGGGTGTATTTGAACATAGTTATGTCTTTGTATTCGGCAGTGATTTCTTGATTCTCAAATGGATGGGGATTAATTGGGCCAGTGCTACCAATGCTTCCCAGGTGACAGTGCGAAATGCTCGAGTAGCGCGGATTGCCATCAGACGTTGAACTTTCTTGAGTTGCCGAAATGCTTCTCTTCCTGGCTCTTTCGTGCCAAATGCATGCACTGTTGGTCAGAATTGGTTCTACGGCGCATGTATATATTTTCTTTATAGCATTGTCCACCATTCCACCTTCCAGTTTGGCTCTAATTGTGACGCTATCTTTATGGCCTTGGTGGTGGTTTGCTTGATGTGCGGGATCCACGTAAGTTTTTCATCAAATAGGATATCAACGTAGTTCAGATTCCGCACTTGACGAAGCTTCACGCCCTCGTAATGAACTTTGATGTCCGCACGTTTGCGTCGAGATACCAACAGCACCTCGCTTTCAACTAAAGTCATTCTATTCAATTAATAATGAGATAAATTAGCCAAATGACAGACAAAATTAAGTGTTGATATAAATACCACTCAACGTTTCCGGAAACTTTGCTCCTTTCATCAGGTGATTAGAAGAACACAAGAGCTAGGAGTGACAACAAACGCACAATATAGCTGACAAACTCAAAAGTGAAGCAAAACTCAACGGCAATGGGAAAACAGAAGGGTTAGAGTAACAATAAGTGATCATAGCTATTGTTGACTTAAATAGTAACAGTTTGTCCGTTAATTGCTGTGATGTTGAGTCTAAACGTTGCGTGCTATTTATATAATTTCATCTTGTCATTTGGCTATTTTATCTTATAATTATTATTTTAAAACAGACAATTATTTTTTCATTTCATTCCATTATATGTTAAATAATTTTGTCCCAAGTGTTTCTCTCATATACAATTTTCATAAATCCAAATTAACGTTGTCTTTTGTTAACGTATCTTTGATACAGATAAAACCTGACAGACAAATGAGTCAGACTCGAAATTTATGTTTTTAATTTAAATAAATTGTGAAATAAGTTATAATGCAGAAATATCTATTTTAGTCCATGGTAGCTGGTGCAAATGTGCTTATGCGACACAACACATGAATAAATTTAGAAAGAATTAATTTTTATTAATTTTATATACCTTTATAATAGCTGCGATCAAACATTGTGAGTTTATGCTTCGATTTGGAAGACTTTAAACTGCCCGTCTTGGGGCGCTCTCGCTCCCGATAATGCAGCCAGATAGAAATCTCTGTGCTCAATTTTCCTCCGCTTAGAATATCTCACTGGGATGATAAATGTGCATGAGCACATTATTTGTTTGTTTTTCCCTTATTGCACGCACGAGCTGTAGAGCTCAACAATGTGTCTCCTTTGGGGGCTGTGGGCCAGTCAGCACAAAGACAACAGTGCGTAGCTTGTTCCTAAAATTAACTTTATTAAAATATGTACGAAGGAAAAATATTTTTGTGTTAAAAATGTGTCAAATTATGCTAAATTATTCAGCTTTTAAAGACACTACTGGAAGTTGAAATGAAGTATATTACTTGTCGGGTCACACTATCTCTGTTTTAGTATTATTAATATTTTACATAGTTATCCTCGTAAAAATGCTTGCTTTTACTGAAGTAGCACATAATCTTTAAAAAAATCATGAGTCGGCACTGGTTTTAATCAAATTAATATATAATTTAGATACTGAATACTTTTTAATTTATGCATGTGCATTTAGGGGAAGAAGCCGGCAGCCGGTGATGACAATAGGAAAATTAAAATAGATAGAGGGTCAATGAAACGTCTAAGAATTTCCGTATTAGGAATATACATCTACCTGGGAAAGCCGTCGAAAGGGATACTAGTAATGGTCACTATAAAAATTTAAGTGCGCTGAGTAGCGGGTAAGCCACAGTAACACGAAAAAACTCATTATATTAAGGGTTGATTGATCATTGGAATTTTTTGCAGATAATTTTTAAGGAGGAATTGGATGGCGGCAGGTAATGACGTCAATAGTCGTTAGAATATTAAACAACTAAGGTGACCGAGTGCGCTACCAAATAAGAAAACAGAAAAGAGGTGGTGTAGTTGGATACAAAGAAGCTATTAGATAAGAGACACAGAGTCGGAAAATACTAAGATTACATAAATAATTAGTCAGGTGAAAAAGGGGGCTCGTCACGAGAAGTGAGTGATCTCAGAGACCGAGAATAGTGATTACTCTTTAGATTCAATATCCATCAAGAACTCTCATTGGCCGTTTTCATATACATTTAGTTGACTACTCATTAATTTCTTTTAGAATTTTCTTAATGCACAGTCGTCATTAGAAATAATGAGCGTGCTTCACTGAATGCAACATTAATCTCAAATTTATCCCTTGATACTTTGCGATTATCTATGACAGAAAATAGTTCTTCCATCATAGTGAGTAATGCACTTATCACTAAGCATCTCATTTATTTTACTTTGTTCTTATATTGAAGTTTTTAATATTAAATACCAGAAAAATACTCATTTTATTCCATACTAATGTGCCAACATAATAGTGATTTGTGAGTGATCAACTGGACAACTTTTATAGTGATAACAATTTAACTCTATGACAAGGGTAACCTATTCGGAAATTCTTTTCTCTCCGCGGCAATATATCTCTTTTCGTTTGAAATATATTGTGGCGGGATTTATTTGAAACGGTTAGACATCAGAACAGTTTTCCTCTCAATTTAAGTTCCTGAAAAATTTCTTACCCCTCCGCTTCGTCACTTTTAACACTGTGAAGGTGAAAGAGAACATTCAATAATTTTGAATCTACATTATTTAAGAATTGCAATTGGACATTGACCTTATTTCTGATATATTATTTTCCATTTGATTCTACCGGCTTTGCGGGCAGAAAAACATAAAATTAAATTAACTCTAACGGGTGGGTTTTTAACTGGTAAAAATCAAGGGAACATTTATGGAATTTATTAATTAATATGAAATTGAAAATGCAAATATGAACATGGACAAATATATAAAAGTTATACGGGTTTAGCTAGCCGAATAAACAATCAGATCTCTTAATTCTCAGGGTTCATCGTGGATTTCAATACCCTGCCCTAGGAACGTCAAGGATTGAAACACTTGGCAGTTACCTTGCGTGCGTCTGTTGCCGTGCTCACGTTGCATCCGTTTCAGTCACAGTCCTCTGAATCAGGCGACGGCACGTTCTAGAATTTTTCGTGTCTCTGTCGACGTATCGTTGAATAATCTCCTCACAGCCCCTTCGCTGTAAAAAAAAATCTCTATATTATCCACCCTTTTAAGTCGATCGATCCTGGGCCAAGAAACATGTTTAGTTCAATCACATGTTCATTTAATTTTGATAATTCTGGAGACGTCGCTTTCCCACGGGAGCAACAGTTCAGGTAACGTCCTCGGGTCCGCTCCTACGTGCTTATGGCCAGACTGCAAGGATTATCTCTCCGCCACGGTGGCGCCTGGTCAAGTTTCAACATGCCAAGCTCTCAACTCTTGTTAATATATAATGAAATTAAATACATATACACCAATTAAACTATGTCGCTACATAAACACGGGCAAAAACTAGGCCCAGAAAAACGAAACTAAAATTGTCTACACAATTATGAGACGTAACGATATTCGGTGTCCATCACTTTTGATCTAGTTGCGGTAATCGATTATTGCGAGATAGAAAGTCTTATGTTCGGACGTTTCTGATAACGGTCGAGTTATAGTTTCTCCACTGAATGCTGTGCTGGTTCCAAAACTTAGTGACTTGTGTGTCTATCTTTTTTCCCAATCTGCCCTTCTTTTAAGTCGTTTGAGTAATAAAAATCCAGGACGATATGACGTCATTTTCTACGAAAAAATGATGACGTTCTCTCTGTTACTATCCTATTTCAGTTCCGATCGCCTTCTGATATGGAAATCAGGAAACATGTCCACACAATAGACTTTCGATAAGAATTCTGCGCAGGACAAACGTCACAAGTATATAAAGAAATTTATCGGCTGCAGTGGAATTACGAGCGAAATACCAGCACATCCGTTTCTAATGACTGACTCAAATTTTAGTGTAAAGTAAACCCCCAATGCTTCACCTAAAAATGACTAAAACGCATTGTACTAATAAAGCAAAATCATTGTTACACAGGGTGTGCCTTCCAAACCTCGCATATTTCATAGGCTCAGGGGAAAAAAATACAATAGATATGCTGCTGAAATTGCGACATATGCAAGAGCATTTAAAATAGTTTATTTAATGATTAGCAGGGTGCCCGGCGTTTCCCTTGTACTTATTTATATAAACCCGAAAAAGTATTTAATTATATATTAATCTTTAGCCAAGAATTGATTTAACCTAAATCTAAATGTTCCTAGTTCCGTACATACTTATGACCGATAGTGCATTAATTTAACTGCTATAAAATACATTGATTTTTATTGCATCAATCCCAACAAACGTGCCTCTGAATTTCTTCTTAAATATACTCCTGGAGTACTGCAGGATATAATTGTCGCTCAGTCTTCAGACATTACGAAAGATTAAATTGATGATATTCCAGCTAGATTCATAATATAAACAAATTGTCGCCATATTGGAGTCACTAATATGACATGAAAATTACCTTTTCCGCAAGGATCTTAAAGTATTTCGTATTGTTTTTTGTCATTCAATGGAGTATTGCTGGATAAAATTTTACTTTTTATTCAATGAAAATATTTCCGCTGTATTTCATTACGGAAAAGGAACTATTCCCTTCGTCGCGTAGTAACGTCTCTTTCCCGCGTGACGTCACGGTTTCTTGGCGAGCAGTAATTAAACACAAAAGATCACATTTTTTATTAATAATTCTTTACACCTTTATGCTAGGGGCTTCTAACCCCCACTCGATATTCATCGTGCTACAAATGATTCTCATGGTAGAAGTGCACTGCTACTTATTAAATAAATTCTTTGAGATGCTCTTGCGTATTGTGCAATTTCATTATCATATCTACTGTAATTTTTCTTCCTAGGCCTTTGAAATGTGGGATATTTTAACAGGACACTCTGTATATCAAAGTCATGTGTTTTTTAACAACGGAAATATTTAAAGGCAAATATTTTGTTTATGTAAAACCACTAAAGGGTTCTATTGAAAATAATCTTCTTGAAAAATAAAACAATAATTATATTTATTATTAAGTGAAACAATGTCAAACACTCGAGACTTGTCAATATGCTCAATGAAAGAGGTATAGCTATGCAAAGAAGTTATCCAAGCGGTATAATTCGAAAGCAATTTGAAAAAATCAGAGCAATTTTTGAAAATAGTAGAAAATAAACAAAACAAAACCAAGAAAACGTGACTTATTTTGTAAAATCTAAAGGCAGAAAATGATTCGTAAAGGAAATACTACGTTTCGTCGATAATTGCGGCCTTTTCAGGTGTGGACGTTTTGCACTATGAAATACACAATACAATAATTAAAATAAGATTTTGATTATATATTTTGCAGATAACTAATAATATAAATTTTGATGGACTTGCAAAAATTGATAGTCTAACGTTGTATTATTTCTATTACAAAATATTTTCTGGCTTTAAAAGACTGTGTTTTATCTATAATTTATTTTTAAATAGTCAGATATAAGTAGCATAATGTTGATACGCCGCAGAAGATCCATCCTTGAAGTAAAAAGAGTTTACTACTTTGCGGTGTTCTGTGATCGTTGGTTTCCATTCCTCCTATCTTTAATGATTGTATTCTTTTTGTGCAATAGTGTTGAATAAACGGTTATATCAATAATGAATACAATTTATTATTTATTTAAAGTTTAGCTTCGAATATTAGCTATATATATTGTAATAACAAAATAATATATAATTAATTTCTGATTAAGTCATTTAATGTAATAAATAAAATAATAACCACTAAAATTTTAAACAAACATATATAATTTATTACCACACTTTTACAATTAATACAAATTTAATGAAATTTTGTAAAATCAGAAAAACAATTTTATTTCTCATTAAATACATTTAAATAATCGGACTCTGTACCTTCAAGATCTTTTCTGGGTTGATAAGGAAAACAACAAAAATTTACAATTAAACAAATACAGTTACACTTAAATGAGAAATGAAATGAAATTATCGAAATAAACTAAATAAACCAAAGTAACGAAATCTGATTTTCTACCCTTTAATTAGAATTTACAATTATAAATTCAGAAAATGGACTTACACGTTCTTGGGTCCACACACTCACTTCATATATGCTTAAAAGTCACCCAGGCTACACTCACACTGTTGACGGCGTCACCCTCACGACAAATTCGAACTCCTTTGATGGCAGTCACGATGACAATTGTTGACGGCCGATGTTCAATTGATTAATCTCGGCCCTGCGTCCGTTTCCAGTCCGCACAAAATGATAATGCTAAAATCTCTCTCTCTCGACGGTCTCCTGCTCCTGACTCTGACTCAGGCTTGATTTCCTCTATAACTTGAATGTAACTCGACCAATATTAGCACTCCAACACTCTCGACGACGACATCCTCTCTCGCTCGTACTCCACCAACACTGTAACTCTGCCAACACTCTAACTCAACTCTCACTTGTCTGAGGTCTCCTGTCTAACTAACTGTCTGTCAAAATTGTTTCGGCACCCATAACTTGGACCTGCGTCCGTCTCTGCGGACCTGCACCATCGCTCCCCCAGCCGACCAACACTCACTAACCTCGTATTTATCTCCTCTTATTTATATATCCCGGCTCCCGGAATATTCCCTTGTTTTTCACAGTTTTTTTTTCATTACAAGTTCGCCAACAACAACAACATGTGTTACCGTCCATTCGCTGTGAGAACCCCTCAACCAATTATATTAAACGTCTCCTTTTAATCTAATTGCGTCGTCCATCTGTTACGATGTTTTTCTTAGGGTTCCGTCGGTCACACAATTATTTCTAAAAGCTGCCAAAATTGCACTAATTATCTGTCCTTCCATCCGCTAACAGGTCACTTACCCATAATTTTATCATTATCTTTAATGTACACACCCTAGTTTCTCAGTTTGTCAACAAATCTGACAAACATTAAGGACAGACTTCCTGTCCTTATATATATATATATATATATGTATATATATAATTATTTTGTCTTCCAAATCTACAATTTTGGTTACATCGCAGTTGGACGGCAGTAAACTCAAAAGTGTGGTATTTACTTCAAATAGTATCGTATGCATATGCAAAACAAACTCGCCTTGAATGGAAAACTTGGCGGAGTATTTTTATTTTATTTTACGTTCAGTTGTATACTTATAGGTTTATTATTACTATTAATTATTTAACTGTATATTATTTATAAATCTGATAAATGCCTTTTTGTAAAAAAAAATAGCAACATCGCCGACTAACATCGTGCCATATATTGTACGGCTCCGTTCACATATCAATCTGATTCTATTAATATACCTTTACATAGAAGATATGCACACAAACTGTTTCGTGCTGAATAAGGCGATTAATCTCACATCTCGGATTTGTATACTAACGGAATATTTTGGTGAGAACTAATTATAAACTCACCCTATAATAACGATATATTAATACTAGTAGGGTTTCTTAAGTATCGTACGTTACTGTCAGGTAAAGTAATTCAGTGGAATATAAATTTATTAATGATAATTTCGTAATAAAATAGTTTGTATAATGAGATTTTTACCATTGTAACAAAACAAATATATATCGGAAAATCTTTTTATTTCAGCTAGGATAAATATTAAAAACTGTATTACTGTCATAAGATGATTGTGGTTAATGTTTACGATCCAAGAGAAATACAGATATATTTCTCCGTTATAATTCACGGATATACCAATGTTCTCGACAAACTTTGAAATGTAATGCAAATTTGTAAGCTTCTTATTTTTAAAAAATCTTTGTTCTGGGCGATTGCAGCCCCGTAGATGTTTCGGAGATTATTCACGTGAGACGAAAGAAAAATTGAATCCAGATGCTTGTTGGGAGGAGACAGCTTTCTATACGGCTGGACAGATGCAAAGGCCAAATTTAGAAGGAAAAGATCAAGACATACATCAAGAAGAACATTCATGATTCTGTAGGCTCTGAGATGATCACTTGCCGATTTCAGTACCAACGAAACACAGTCTGGCGGCGTGTGGTAATATTATATAATTACTAAATGATCATCCACCAGGCGTCAACAGTTGAGAAATTAACATAGTGCCACAGTTGAATCTCTTCATGTGGCGTGCTTTATTTAAAACTTTGGCGCCATATTTTCGATCAAAGTCCTGGAAAATTGTGACAGTCCCTGGCTTCATCACTTGTAGGAGGGAAGATAACTTATTCGAGCTTTACCTTGTTAATTTTGCGTCTAGTTTAAAGTTCAACGGAGTCTGACCTGATCTCTATTTAAAATAATCATACATTTAGCTGAGGAGAAAGAAAACTCGTAATCCCGGATGAGACGTGGGTCAAATTATGCGTAGAAAAATGTTTCTAATATTGTCCACACAACCAGTCAATCATTCTTACTTTTCCGATGTCTTAGGTTCAACGCTTCATGTTCAAGGTCTACTTTATAATCGCTCCACACGACTATCTTCTGTTACTGCTGGAGAACTCTTTTGACCTGTGAGTCACTCTGCAATGCCACTGACACTTCTTTTGAATTCTTGGGCTAATTACAAGTCTATGACGAAGAGACGTCGTCATTATCGTCTTTTTTACTCCACGGTTTACCAACATCTTGACGGTAGTCTCTGGGCTGGTGACGAAAACACCCAGATCGTCTGGACAAAGGAAATCAGATTACATCATTCGTGAAACTGGCACCAAGAGCCATATATATTTTTTACATTGGTGGCCGAATAACCACATCTGTTTCTCATGGTTACTCACGCGATAAATTATTGACTCAAATCTCAGCGTATTAATGAATAAAACGGTCGATAGTCTCAATTCCGCGAATCTCCGTCTTGTGAAAATACTTGTCAACCAAAGGCCTGGAGCCATATAAATCCCGTCGCAGTTGTCACAATATAACTGAACGATGACCGTAAATTTGACATAATATACCCACGCATAACCAATTCTGTTAAAATATTTAGTAGACAAATATTACATATATTTCTTCAGTCATTCATTTAACTCGTTTTTTTTGCGTGTTCTTTATCAATACTTACCGATTTAACCTGATAAAATGAGTCAATATATTGTGTTATACACTTTTAATTAGAAGGAAACACTGGAATGAAATTTTCGGGATTTTACTTTGAAATTAAACCAAAATTTTTAAGAGATAACAAAGATTATTTAATTGACTTTACATTCTATGTTTTTAAGAAAATTCCTCAGCTTTAACGAGAATCTAAATTTCAGGACCGCTTATAGGGCTTCTAATAAAGACAGTGAAATTTTCACCAAGTTTCAAAAGCAAATAATTAGTTTAATTTACAATAACAAAAGTTCATACAAAGACTCTAAAAACAACAAAACAATAGAAATCTGACGTTAAATTTATATTTGTATAAAGGTTTACAAAAGAAAGTTTTTACGTACCTTTTTATTTTGAGATGTCTGTTACCTGTTTGTGTACTCGTGGTTATTTTAAATTTTTATAGAACAATATTTATATTGACAGGCCGTAGCACTGATTTTAGTATCGTCTCACTTTGCAACACTTTCGGCGCCTTTCTACTTTACTGTCGTACGTGTCATCACACTCGGTTTTGCTGTGAAAAATCCCTTTAATAGATAAAGTGATATTTTCAGCTTATACTTTGCTGAATTCGGCCTCTATTGGCCGATTCGCCACAACACATTGCTCCAGTTCCCAGAACACACACATGACTTATTGACTGTTTCTCACAACATACTGCTCTGCCTCCCAAACACACACTGCTCTCTGACTGTCTGCTAAAATTTCTGAGCGTCTTACATACGCTCTTTCGGCAACAATTCGTAGAACCCATTCTGCATTCTCGCTCCATACAATGCTGTTTTTTACAATTCTTAGCCTCAATGTTAAGACGCCAATAATTAAACAAACAATTTAAATAAAACATTTCATTACACATTTGTAATGTCTACAACATATAACGATTTATTATAAATATACTCCCATATTGGTAATAATATAATTTCCGTATAATATTGGCATAATAAATTTACAAAATACCGCAATACATCTTCACATTTGAAGTATATCGTGGTAGAGGTAGGCTCGAGTTCAGTTTTGTTGTGACAACTTTGCTTTTTATTATTATAAATCATTTTGATTATTATCTGCCCAAGTGGCAATAAATAATATGTAATGTTTACAGGTATTACAGCAGTGTGAACTGCCTTATAATAGTATTGCGGAGGAAGGTTCCATTAAACCCTCTTCATATAAGGTTCATACTTATCAAATATAGTAAGGATTAGACTAATATAAAATGTTTAAATATAAATCCCTAATTTTTAGTCAGAAAACACATGTCTTTTTCATAGATAGCAACAAAAAAATTGTTCAAACTACCGGCTCTCGATGACTACACATTTATATACATCTTTCGGGCAAATTGTGCATACCACGCCAAACAAAATCCTCCTTTTTCGAGGAAAACCATTCATTAAGCCATTTTCGGACGTCTTTGTAAGAATCAAAAAGCTAATCAGTTGAATAGACCATCAACGAAAACAGGTGGTAGTCGGAAGGAGCCAGGTCTGGTGAATAAGCGGCATGAGGTAGCACCTCCTAGATGAGTGCCTCCAAGTACGATTGTTGACGTGTGCGAAGGTGCATCCGTGGAGGAAAATCAGCTTGCCATGGCTTTGCTTATGATCCGGCCTTTTTTCAAGTAGAGCACGGTGCTCAGTTGTTGATGCTAGCGGTGGACAGTTTCACCAGTAGACGATACCCTGATGATCCCACCAAACGAATAGCATCGGCTTCCGTCCGTAGCAACCCACGATTTTTTGCGTTTAGGATTCATCGCAGAGTCACAATCCGATGCAGGAACGACTTTCTTTTTTGTTTGGTGAGCAAGATTTCGCATGTGTTTCGGTGTCGCTCCATCTGCCTATCGTTCAATTCATGCGACACCCATTTTCCGATTCTTTGAACATTTCGCATGGTACGTAAGCGCATTTAAGTGGCTGGTTCAATAAAATCCAGTTTGTCGGCAAGCATTTTTTTGCGATTTGGTATCGTCTTTGTCCTATCTCTCCCTCATACAACCCATCTGGTCCTACGCCTGTCCTATCTTGGGTTCCGCCGCCAAAACACTCTCACACAAGCTCAAAATTACCATAACCAATGCCCCGTGGTTTATAAGAATCACTACAATCCACAAAGACATCAAAATCCCTACCATTGACAGAATAATTAAGAAATATATACCCTCTCTAATCAAAAGTACTCTAAATCACCCATATCCGAACATAGGATACATGCATAGTCATCACCCACCGCCGCCCTCAAACCGCTCAAACTCTCGATAGACCTCGTACTTCCCCGACCATACTCAGGTACTTCCTGAAAAATCCTCTGCCCATCAACCAGTATCAATCCCTGCCGGATAACCCAACTATACCATTTTCTACCCAACATTCCAAATCTTTACAATAATAACCAAACGTCCATCTCAGCTTCCACCTCAGACCCAGCCAGCATGTGAATTATTTACCACATTTATAGTAAATACTTTGGAATTTATGAGCAAAACTTCATAATAGAAAGATAAAAGTTTTTAAAATTAAATTTTTAAGAAATCCAAAATGTTTCTGCTGCGATTTGGCCTCATGTATTTGTATTCTCCAGAGTTTGAGCCATTGCTGCATTTTGCTTAGGTGTGCTTGTAAATATCAGGACGCTTCTTCAGGTTGCATATGTGATAGAATCACTGCTATGTCATCAGAAAAAGTAGCAGTTGTGGTTCGCTTTGCTGTCGGAAAATCAACTGTGTAGAGTAGATAATGCAAGTGGCATGGCAACTTGGATTAAATAAAAACTATTCTGAAAGCGTTGACGCTAGGAAATATATTACGGTCAGTTCAGGATATGTTGTACGTCTAAAAACTAATCCGGTAAATTAAATAGATGATGATTAGTAGGATTACAGAGTGTGGAAGAAAGACCGTATCGCTGTCTGTGTGTAAGGTTCGTAATAATATAATGAATGTTTTAAGAATGATTAGTAGAATTACGCCTGCGTGTGTCCGAGGGACAGTTCCCACCTGACGATAGTACTCGCCTCCATCTTCTCCATTCTACTGCGCAATGCTATGACTCACGACCAATACAAATTTCCAACAATGTAACCCCGACCGCTCCATGAAGTCTGTCGTAATTCTCTAATGCTTTCCTGATATTCTTGTATCACGAACAGTTTAAGAGGCAAATACTTCCGGAGGCGAGTCTCATATTTTAAAAGGAGTTTCTTACAGGAGTTTGGTTCCGTGGTCGTGACCTTGGTTCGAAGGTCGCGCTCTCGCGCATGCGCCTCAGCTGTTTCAGGGGGCGTAGCTCTGCTCCGCTTGTAAACACGGCGTCAGTGCGGCTGCAGCCATGAGGGACGCTGTAACGTTCTTAGCGGTTTTGTCCGCCCTAGTGGCGGCTCTTGTTTCTGGAATACGAACTTTGTATGTGGTAGAGGCACTCCTGCCTTTATTGCTACTTAAATATGGGAAGAAATTATATTACATGCTGGCGGTTCTCCCCCGAGATCTCAGGTAAGTCGCTAACATTAATTTGTAAATGTTTTTTTAAAATCACGTGGGTCGTTATTCCATTAATTTGAAGCTGTTTGACCGGTAAAAGCTGGGGTTCATTGCTAAATTCCCAGTAATTTAGAAACGTTCTTACTGTCAATTCTGTTAAGCGCAAACAGAAATTACTCATGATTTCGTCAGCCAGTGGGCGCTTAATTTTGCAAGGTTTCAACGATACAACTTAATTTGGGCCTTATCTCTGATCGAGGATCATATTTTGTCTTTGTTGTAAGCGAAAAGAACTTATGAAATCTCTTTGTTTGTAATTTTCGAAATTTCATGCTGCTAACATGCGGCTTAAGAATCTACACGCTATTTTCCGGTTCCTCTGTACCAGTTTTTGATTGCATAGGAGTTTTCCTTTCAATCAGTAAAGGTAGCCTCATCCTTGAAACAATGTTCTTGCCACTCTGAGAATTTGTTTCACCTGGAGATCGAAGTTCCGAATTTTTATAACATGACATCACACCAAGTTATACGATTGCGCAATTCAGCATTGTTCTTGCAACGTTATTCGAGCTGTTAAAATGGCTTTCTTCCGAGAATCTACCTAATGTTAATATTATTGTTTTGGTAGCGATCGGCGTGACATGAATCGCCTTACCAGTAACTTCGTCACGACCGTGACCTACCTTGATGAATGAAGGCTGCCTTTTCACGAATTTAAGAACAAACTAAATTATCTCGCCACCACATAACAATGTAAAGTACCAGGTTCATTTATTCCTTCTATCGATGTCAATCCTGTTTATTGCATTCCATATTGTAGTAATTGGTAATTAAGACATTGTTCTAATTGGAAATTTGGATTGTAGAGGACTCATTATTAGAGGATATAGAGCGGACGCCGCAACAATTCGGCGAGGCAAAGAAAACATTGTTGAGGTTCTACGCGCTCAAAATTTACGAGACGAGGAAGACAGTCAGGCAATGAACGGCGAGGCATAAGGACCAGCAGAGTTTTTGTACAAAAGTAATAGAGTCAGGAATGTGCAGTCAGGCATAGAACAGCGAGGTGTAAAGACCAAAACTTTTCATATTATAAAAAGTTTTGCAGTCGGGCAGCGGACCGTAAATAGAACAGTTTGTTAATTGTTTTCCCTTAATAATCTTTTTATTTTAAAGACGTCATTTTATTTAATTATTACAAATTGGCGCCCAACGTGGGGCGCCAAATTGTAACAATTCATTTACAAGTTCCCAGCCATTATCCATTATTCATATATAATATTTAATTATTACAATATATACGCTCATTCTTCTTAGCCTAGTAGCTATATAAAAATATGCATCTTACCGCGCAAAAAAGGTTGGGTAATTTTTTTACAACTTGTATATGTTGTGGTCATTAGTGAAAACCAAGTTTTCCGATACGAAAGGCTTCGGAAAAAGGTTCTGTGGCCCAGAAAATCACGAAATTTGTACCTCTTTTCAGTTTTTCGCTAATAGAAAAATAATGAAGCATTTTATTGAAAATAATGTTGAGTAATAAATTGTAGAGCATAAAATTACGCATGCAATGTTGTGTTCAAGTACGAAATTCTGAAGAATAAAGTGGTAAAAATCGTTCTTCAAATTTACGACATTTTACGTATTTTTCGAAGAGAATGCAGTTTGTCCTATTTCTAGTCCCGATATCTCCAAAATGGTCGGCAGTAAAGTAATTTGTCATACAATAAATGTTTTACAGAACTTAATTTTCTTTCAAACGAGTTATCTATTTTTAAAAATCCATTGAGAATTGCCGAAAATACACTCCTTTTGCTGGACGGAATAGCAAAAGTGCTCGGACTCAAGTTCGCAGTTCTGATTACTATTCTTTCTTCCTTGAAAAAAAAAATGATTAGCTTTGAAACGCTGGACTCTTTTTTCCTCTTAGAAAACCAATACTCTTAAAAAATTTAATTGTGTTCTTCAGCAGAAAAATTTTACCCTCACGTAGGTAATCGTCACTCCCATCCTCGGCGCCATATTAGCTTAACTGGTCCGGCAATATACAGCCAGCAAAACGGGTGTATTTTCGGTCATTCTCAATGGATTTTTAAAAACAGATAATTAGTCGGATAGAGAATTAAATTGTCTAAAACTTTTATTGTATGACAAATTACTTTACTGCTGACCATTTTGGAGATATCGGCTCTATAAATAGAACAAACTGCATTTTTTTCTAAAATGAGGTATAATGTCGTAAATTTGACTAACGATATCTACCACTTGGTTCGACTGAATTTTGTACTCAAATACACCATTGGTACATAATTTTATTCTCTAAAATTTATTACTGAACCTTATTCTCAATAGAATGCTTCATGCTTTTGCTATTAGTGAAAAACTGAGAAGAGGTCCAAAATTTCGTTGTGTTTATGCCACAGAATCTTTTTACGAAGCATTTAGAATCGGAAAACTTGGATTTTCACTAATGGCTATAACATATATCAGTTGGAAAAAAATAAGTCGGCCTTTTCTCGCTGACGCAATTTTTTTGGGCTGGGTTATCAGTAAAATCTCATTTTGTAATTTATTTAGAATATGAAAATTGATCGTGCAAAATCTAAATCTTTAAAAATGAATAATGAATCAAGATAATAGAATTTTTATCTTTTTTTAATATTTAAAAATGAATCAAGATAATAGAATTTTTATTTATAATGTAAGATGGAAGGAGTTTGACGTAGTCGGGAATCGATCCCAGGTCCACCGCTTTGTACGCAGGAGATCTAACTACGGTCCGAATGCTTCCTGGCTCAGTCGAATACTTTCCTTCTTACTGCATTATTAAAATTTATTAGCAACATTCATAGCTGAACCGTGAGATATATTATATTCAGATATATGTACAGTAAATTAGAGATAGATGAGGTACGTATAAAATTAGAGGAAACTATTCGTAGTAAGTACTTTCATAATTTTTTATATCTACCTCATCATCCTACAATGTAAGGTACATAAAATGTTATTAATTTATATATATATATATATATATAATAATATAAGAAACTTTTATCCTTAATTTCAGCTATGAAGCTTAGTAATAATTTTTAATTATGAAGTAACACGGAACATATTCGATGGAGCCAAGAAGTATTCGTGCGGACTAGTAAATTGAATCAACAGCGTAGTTCATTGGTTAGTTGGACTGCATACAAAGCAGTGTATCCGGGTTCGATTATCGGCTCCGTCGAATATTTTACATCTAAGTTCATAGTCAAAAACTATTAACAAGCTTCATATCTAAGCTTTAGGTTAAAATGTTCCAACATTAAGATATAGACAAAAGAATTTTCTTTCTGGGCACTGTTTTCTTTGATGATTAAAACATTATTCGCTTATACGTAACTGTGTTCGTGACCTTGCACGAGAGATTAATTCGGCTGATAGTCCAAACTGATATACGGATATCATAAATGTATGAATTCAAAAAGGAAGTAATGTTTTTATGCTTCGCCTGGTCGAAAATTATCGAATAAAGCTAAATCTTCGAAAAGCAGACGACTCGTATTTTGTATGATAATATCAAATTTTACTTTGTTGTGGGAATGTCGGACCAATTTATATACATATTTATATATATATATATATGTATATAATATATCAACCAGGTGTATAAGCTTAAATCCGACGGTTTTTTTTCAAAAAAAATCCTGCTGCAATAAATTATACTCCCTCTCCAACCTCATAAACAACTCCTTCGAACAACGACAATCCCGCATTACCATTTTTATAGACATCGAAAAAGCCTTCGGCAAAATTCTTCACCCTTCCCTTCTTTCAAAAATCAAAGATTACCTAAATGACACCCACTGTAGAATACTCCTCAACTACCTCTGTAACAGAACCTTCTCCATCAAAATAAATAATCACATCTCCCAACCCCACACTATCACTGCAGTAGTCCCTGAAGGAATCGTTGTTGCCCCCTTCCTATCAACATCTTCTCTCACGATATTCCACAACATCCCGCCACACTAACCAAAAATCCTTCTCCGCACACCCCCCTCTTTCTAAACAACGCCGAAATACCCACAAAAACAGAAACCACCTACCTAGGACTCATCTTCGATTCAAAGCTCTCTTGGAAACCGCACATTAAACACCTCCTCTCAAAAATCAACCTTAAATTCAGAACTCTATATATCTCCTCCTAAACAGAAAATCCCCACTCACCCTCAGCACAAAACACCTAATATATCTCTCCATAATACAACACACCTGATCCTACGCCTCATCCATATGGGGAGCAACAGCCAAAATCCAAACAAAACATAATCCTTCGCACCATCACTAACTCTCCCTGGAACCTCAGAAATTCCATAATCCACCCGGACATTAAACTTCCCCAAGGCAACTCCTTAATCACCAAATCCGTAACCTCACTAATCAAAAGCACCTTCAACCATCCTAATACAACGATCCAACAATTCCATAGCAACCGTCCCCCACCACTACACTCACGTCGCCTCAGGAGAAAACGCCCTATCGACCTCATCCTTCCCCCAGAGCACTCTGGCACCTCCTAACCCACCCCATCTTCACACCCACCCATTCCATCCGACCCATCAAAATCAACATCACCAGTGAACCCTCATAGCCCAACAATGTATGCCCCTCAGACCCAAATTAAGATACAAGAATAAAAATTTTGCCAAATTGAGGTTAATTGCAGGATTAACCTAATTACCATGCTACCATGTAAATTATGTACATATTTTAAATTTGTATATACTTGTTTAACCAACAAATAATCTTATGATAAAAGTTTTGTCAAATAAATTTTTTAAAAAATCAAAGTACTGGCCCGCGCTAGAAAACAATTTTTCTCACCTCTCGGACAATTTGTGGATATCACGCCAAAAAATATCCTTCTCTTTCGAGGAAAACCACTTTTCAAGCCCTTTTCTGACGTCTTCGTAAGAATCGAAGTTCTGCTCAGCGAGCTCGTGGCCCATCGTCGAAAACAGTATGATTGTCGGAAAGGACCTACCGAGTCTGGTCATATGGAGTTTCACCTCCCAGTTTAGTGCCTTCACGTGCTTTCAGGACATTGTTGTCGTGTGTGGTGGTACCTTGTCGTGGAGAAAAATCATATTGTCATGTATTTTCTGATAATCCGGCCTTTTTTCAAGTAGATCACGGTGCAATTCGATCAGTTGTTGATGGTAGCGGTGGACAATGCCCTGCTGATCCCACCAAATGCACAGCATCGTCTTCAGTCCAAAGCGATTTGGTCTTACGGACGATGTTGATTGTTGGCCGGGATACACCCACGATTTTTTGCGGTTAGGATTCTCTAAATATATCCACTTTTCATCGCCAGTCACAGTCCGATGCAGGAACGACTTTTTTTTTGTCTGGCGATGAAGATTTCGCATGTGATTCGGCGTTGATCCATCTGCTTATTGTTCAATTTATACGGCACCAATTTTCCAATCCTTTGAATGTTTCCCATCTTAGGCGCATGGAAATGGCTGGTTGAGTAACACCAAATTTCTCGGCAAGCATATTTTTGCAGTTGGGTATCGTCCTCGTCAAAAAGAACCCGAAATTGGTCAAAAACTTTCCTGAGCCGATTTTCAAGCTTGTCGCTCAGATAAAAATTTCCATATTTGAACCGACGAAACCAATCTCTGCACGTTGTTTCCAATAGAGCACTGTCGCTATAGGCCTCCACAAGTATTTGATGCGATTCGGCATCCGATTTGTTCAAATTGAAGCAGAGAATAATCGCTTACCGAATTTTCTTTTTTTTTGTATAAAACTTTATTAACATTATTACCAAAGAAAATGTATGTTGTATGAAATTCCTGATAACTGACTACTGTTGATAGATGACAATCTCATTGAAAAAGAATGATCACTAATGCCACATGAGAAAACAGCGGATTGAAGCTTGTACACATGGTATATATATATATATATATATATATATATATATATATATATATATATATATATCTGTGGTTGTATTTCAAGTTGAGGGTAAACGAATACAATGTAGCAGGTGGTAGCTAATGCATTAAAACTTTTAAAAAATGTAAGGATGATGTAATTATGTCCCATTATTAGAAAATAGAGGAAAAGAAAATTTTGAAAACGTAAAAGTATAAATAATATGGAACTTCGCAGCTCGACGACACTTCACTTAGGTAATTATTTTTCCCACACGCTAAAGTCTCGCTACATTTCAATGCACTTCTTCTTCAATATGTCACCATTTTTTATCTTCTGTTAAATATGTTGATGATCTCCAGAAATGTCACAAAGACCTGTGTAGTACAGCTGGTCAAATCCTTTACCGACCTATTAAGAAGGGACTCAGCCGACATCTGTTTGTTGATCTATCCTACACTATCCACAATCCGTCTTACAACCGATATTAAATATGCCGGTTTTGCCTCGCCTGATTACCTTTTCATTCCTATTATTCACCAAAGTTTACTCCTGTATCTAGGCATTTTTCGTCACGAATGAATCAGACAAATGCTGAACTTTACATCTTTAATCACGTTTATGATATCGATTTCATTAATTCCCCTGTATGCAATTCAATCTCCTGCAAATAAATAAATCTCTATTCATTCCAATGGTCGCATCATTTGAAAATACATTTAACAGTATTAGCGTCGCAAATTGAATTTTACGGTAGCTTCTCACTGAGCTGTTGGAATTCCTGCATTCCTTTATGTCCTCATGTTTACGCCTCATGAGTTTCATTAAGTCTTGTTTTAATTCTTAATCTCATAATTGTAATATTCATCATCATATACTCGAACAATATATTTTTTAATGCCAATTTTCAAAAATATGAGATGCTTTTGAATTTATATATTTACTTTTAGGATTCGTATATCTAAATATTATGAGTATGTTCGATTGAGGTGGCTTTTAATTTCTGCATTGTTCACCTCAGAAACGAAGACTTAGATAACTAATATCTAAGACTGGTAATCAGTATGTTCAGTGTACAATTATTAAGTTATACATTTTGTGTGTTATATGAATATGCCGTTATATAACATTGTGATGTAAAAAGGAATATAACCTGTTTGCCGCAAGTATTGGGCTCTTATATAGGGACATGGTAATGACCGTTACATAAGGAATATCTGGACGTCTGCGTAAAGGCTTGGGTCCTGAGATTGTTTTTGCATAGTTTCTCTCGTGATCTCTCGGTTTTTGCTGTGTGCATTATTGATTTATGACAAACTGGAATCTGAGTTCTATCGTGGATTCACCTGCAAACTACTTCTTATATAATTAGTTCCAGTTTTATATAACATTTCCTGCCTTGACCCTAAAAAAAATCTTGTTTCCACTCCAGTCACAGAACTTTCTTCTATTTTACTGTAAGTTGTAACCATTAAATCGGAGCGCTTCATTTATATATATATATATATATATATATATATATATATATATATATAACTTAATGAACAGTTAGTTACATATTGACTGGCCATATTATTATTATGACCACTCCATCAGGAATTCATTGGGACATTTTGCCGTCAATCCTGCGGCTATTCTTCTTGTTGTTGACTCTACGAAATGTTGAAAGGTGATCTGAGGAATCTGACACCATGACTGATGAGTATCTCTGTCCAGTTGTGTGAGATATGGTGGTTGTGAAACCAGCTGCTGGATGGCTATTTCAACTGCGTCTCACAAATGCTCAATTGGATTGAGATCTGTTGATTGTGGGGGCCACCTAAGAAATGCATCACATTACTAAAACTACTCCTGAATAATACGAGCACCATCCATGGAATGTCGCATTGTCTCTTTTTAAATATCCATCTCCATAGGGATACATCAGGAAAGTAGAACGATACTGTACTAATCATTGTTCCACCCGAATTGTTCCACCTGTGTAAGGAGATGGTCGAAATTTTTAATACCCATACGAAAATAATTTAAAAAATTGTCTTAAAATTTTCTCAACTCATCAAAGTGAACATAGAATGCCCCCAATATGTCTCTTTTCATAATCATTGGACAAACATATTGCATCATTAATTGGTTTTAAAAACATCTATACAAGACTATGCAATGAAATAACTTATCGGTCTCCATATTCGTAGAATGACTAAAGGTAAGTTGGGTCGAAAACTGGAAAAATGTGAAGAGAGCTAGCAAGGAGTAGTGGCCGGCTAAAATGTAGTTTAAACTGTTGTTTGACAAATGTGAAACTAGCCTAAGCAGAGGGGAATTTGGTGAAAAAAAATAGAATAGGGAACATAGTAGCAGTTGACTTGAAAGTTGGTTGGATACAGAAAATAGAAGAGTTCATGGAGATAGTTGGAGAGTGAAGTTTGATTATAAAGTAAGCGTAGCAAAACTAGAAGAAACATTATAGTAGTTTCATGCAAGTATTAAACCCCAAAACAGTCTATTGGATAATAAGGGATTCTTTAATTAATTATTACCACTGAGTCTAAAATGTTGGATCTGTATACTCTATCTTCATAAATATATAATTTTGTACCGTTATGTTTTAGTTATTATTTAAAATCACTTATAGTATATGCTTAAAAAACAAAAGCTCAAGTCAATAGTTTCAAATTCTTTACGAAAACTATAAATATGAGAAATATTTTGGTTTGTTTTATTATAGGTTCTGTTTGACGTGAAAAGTTATCTTTTGTGGTGCCACAAAGTCTCACGACAGCGTTAAAACATCAACCTTATCACATAAAACTGTCTGTAAATATAACTCATGTTCGTAGACTCGTAAATACCCCGAGGCTGTTTCTGTCTAGTCATTTGCAGAGTCAGAACAATTAACTGGTTCGATTGTGGTTCTCCAAAATTCAAGAGGCTAGGTTTGACTGAACATTTACTTCGATCAGGAGAGCGGTTCGTTGTATTGGTAATAAACTTTTCGTAGTAATTGTTTCTATTTACATTGAATTTTGCCGTCCATCCCACACTTCGTCAAGATACTTTAACACGATTGATGTGCTTGTACGTACAGATCCTAAATGTATTCTCAAATACAAGGAATCTTTCTTCTCGAGAATTCGAGTAATTGATACCGGATGTTTCCTTCTAATGTAGATGGGGAGTCTCTATGGATCATTTCCTCTGAGGGCGACCTTCCCTTGGGTCTGTACGAGGTCGCCTTTCATATATAATTAACTACACGTCCCATTCATTTTCGTAGCATGCTGCAAATTGGTAGTCCCCAGGAACATCACGACAATTTCCATTGAAATAACGAGTAATGTCAGGGATGTAACAAACTTTTTTTAAAAAAATTAATTTGAACCTAAATAATGTTCTCTTAGTATATGAATGCTAATGACCACCAACCCACAATTTACTAAAAACTTATTTTACAAAATTTGTTGCAACTTTATAATTAACGAATAATGTATTTGGTTCCAATACATGATCATATAAACTATATACAATAAAATGCGGTTAAATGGCTGTGGTTACTGGATTTTACGAAAAATTATATTTATCTAAAGAATATTTATTCCTTGATAAGCTAGATTGAATATATTATTAAAACAGATTGTTACAGTTGTGTATGTTAGATGGCAGAACGTTGAATATGCTAGTTCAAATATTCGCTTTGGAATTTTCTAAATTGATATCAACACATTAGTTTTCTTCCCCAAATTCTTGTTTTAGCAATAAGAATCAATTTGTAGGTTGCAATATAAAAATTATAATTCGTTTATAGAATCCAATTACGCTTTAATGCTGTATATTATTGTTCGGAAGCCGAGAGAGCCTGTAAACCTGAGCTGGGCCAAACCAAGTAGGGCCAATTCTATAACGGTTGCTGATTCTCGTTCTTATGCTGTGAAGTGCTTACTCCTTGAAGACTAAGATCATTTCTTGTACGAAACGTACGCCAACGACTTCTTCCCCTAATTACCATATTACTTCATAAAGTTATTTTCTCATTCTATATTTTTTCCCCTCTTGATATAAATTCTCTGTCTACATTATTCTTTTTTATATCTAGACGAGGTGCAATGTCAAAAAAAAGGACTCTGCGAGAAAAATGTCTGGTATTTGGTTTTCCATCTTGTATATGTTGTGGCCATTAGTGAAAAATCAAGTTTTACAACTCAGGAAAAGATTCTTTGGCATAAAAATCACGTAAATTTTGGACCTCTTTCCAGTTTTTCACTAATAGAAAATTAACTAAACATTCTACTGTAAATAATGTTCAGTAATAAATTGTAGAGTATAAAATTCAGTATCTAATGGTGTATTCGAGTATGACATTTGGTTGAACGAAGTTGTAGTAATCGTTTGTCAAATTTACGACATTTTACGTCATTTTCGGAGAGAATGCAGTTTGTCATATTTCTAGTGCTGATATCTCCAAAATGGTCAGCAGTACACTTATTTGTCACTGAAGAAAAGTTTTAGAGAATGTTATTCTCTTTCCAACGCAAGATGTAGTTTTAAAACTCCACTGAGAACGGCCTAAAATTCACCCAATTTTCTGTCTGTATACCGCCGGACCGGTTGCCCTAATATTAAGGCGCTGAATATGGAAGTGACGATTACCTACGTAAGGGTAAAAGTTGTATGTTGCAGAGCATATTAAAAATGTTTAAGAGTTTTTTTTTCTAATAGGAAGAAACATATTGACGGCAAACTCTTTTCCTCCTCATTTCATTGATCATAATGTCAAAAAGAGACTCAACAAACTTAGATATTTTTTCCGGAGAAAGTGGTCAAAGATAATCCTAAAATTTCCATAGTATTAACATATTAGCATCCATAATACTCAAAACTCTTTCGTTTTCTGAAAAAAATAAATATATTCCGTTGCTTTTAAAGCCACCAACGCCTTATCCAATATAAATAAGAATAGCAAAGGTCCAGTAGACCTTGGTGATAAGCAACGTGTTATAGACAAGGTTAAATGTAATGATTGCAATGCCATATACATCGACCAAACAAAACGAGCTTTAAGAACTAGGATTCAGAATCTCCCAGAATATTAACACAATGTCATCTTGAAACATATTTTATCACCTAGCCATTATTTTGACTGGGATAAATTCTAGATATTGGGAATAGATATTATGTTAGTCTAATTTCTGAAATGATTCATATCAATTCGAAACATTTCATTTTAAATATCCAAAGTGATACAAATGCTCTAAGTAATATTTATGACACTATATTATCTTTGTAAATTCTATGTTTCTGTGCAATTGATTCATGTGTAACTTAGTTAATTTCTTTTTAAGTAATTGAGAGGAAACGTCTTATTATTGGTAAGTTATATATAAATTTACTTACCGGTTTGACCATACTTTATACATGTAAAGGCTTATAGATATTATTATGCGTACATGTAATACTTGGAACATTCATTACTGAATTGTTCTATTTAATAAAAGCAGTTTAGAAATTAAGCTAAAGTTACACATAGTTTCAACATTCAAGATTTTAATGTTCTGACAGATAACGCTGTGGTTCAAATATTTGTATAAACGACTATGCCAGCAAAATTGTGGAATTCCTGGAGTGACTTACAATCTTTAGATTAGACAGTCCTAGGGGTCGGATTGTGAAGGAGGGAGCATGTATCAATCGTGGATAAGACCAATATTGGTGCCTAATCCTGAAGATGCGGGGTCGCTAATCTGGTGTGTGACAATCCTGATTACATTTAAGCCCAAATTTAGTCGAATAGAACCCTGTAGTACCTTTGAGAAGGATGTGGAATTGTGTACGATTCTGCATAATCTTCTGTTAATTTTTGTAAATAACTATGCCTCGGTCAGGACACAATCATTGCATATATATACTCTTCGCGCAAACACCATGTCCATATTCCAAATTATTTAAATCCTCACGGTCGAGACTCAATCGTCTCTCCTCATTTCTCTGCGAACTGAAATTCGAGAAAACTCAGCAATTTTGAATAGCATTAATATTATAGTGAATATTTAAAACACTTTATAACAACAATAAACACATTTAATTAATGAATACCTTTATCAGTCACAATACAGTTTATTTTATTTAACTTTGAACGAGATTCGTCATTATCAATATAAGTAATACAATTTCAGCATGTCGCAGAATGTCCTTCCAATTATTACATTGTTGTTCCCAACTGCGATGTGCGTGAAAGTTAATCCATTACTGATTAATTCTATTCATATTCTTAGTGTGTGCGAGAATGCCGCAATGCTTATATTTGATAATGGCGCATCTAGCCGAAAGTTAAATAAAATAAACTACGTTGTACTGTAAAAGTTATTTGTTTATATATATATATTGTAGTTTATCTGTTATTTATGAGTAATTTAGTCCTTATTGGGGTGCCAAATTATGTAGTATTCATAATATCTTATAGTAAAAATGCTCCACGTTTGTTGGGCAAAATATATGGTAAACTCTTATACCTACTATTTTCTAAATTGCACGCACTTAAATTTAATCAAAATCAATTACTATTATTTCCACGGCTATTTGAGTTCTTACGATCACGGTCGCCTACGGGCCTCCAATAGAATATAGGAATTAACAAAACTGAAAACAGAAAACTATAGAACTTTTACGATGTTAATTAAAGAAATCTAACGCTTAATTATTATGCACAACTAAAACTAAACAAATACTTCAAATAACGTCAAAAGCGGTTCTCAAGTGACCCGCCTCAACGTATGCTTCGTAGTTTGTTAATGCTCGGAACAAACTTCGAAGATCTGGAAATTGATTGAATCAATCCGAATGAATCTGCTAGGCGGCGAGCAAAATGTAGCTCAACTCGCTTAGTTTTAAATAACCAATCTCACAACCTTTTAACACCCTTCTCCACTTAGCTGCAGCAAGCTGTATTGCCCAGAGCCACCATAGGAGGTGTGGCGATAGGATATGTTGGCAGAGCTATTATAGATAGACGGCATTAAACAGGATTACCATCTCCCGTGGCCTTTTACCATCCTTTGTCAAGTTTAGCTAAACCTCGAGTGAGGTTCGTTATACTAAATCCGCATGCAAAAACAACGTCCTGCAATAAAATACAAGTTGGGTCCACTATAACGCAGAAAATTGCTTAGCATTAAGTATGATTTCACACTCAGATAAAAACAGCGACCAAAAAACAACGACGCCCCTGGACGGAATGTCCGAATTTAGTCTACTCGGCCCAAAACCTGACACTCGACTTAGCTTTATCAGGCGAAATGTAAATTACACCAACAGCCACTCGACGGAGACTTCCCTCGGCTAGCCTTCTCCACTTCTGCCTCACACTTCACTACTGAAATGTAAACTAGAGCGCTGGCGCTTTGCTACTGCTAATGCCTTCTGTGTTTACTTCTCAAAGCTTTTATACGTTTACCTCGGGACACATTTTGACCCAGGGGTAAATGTTCGTAAACATTGGGCGTAAAGGAAATACATCACCTGTATTGCTGAACTGAATAAAATAAATTCCTTAGTAATATCTTCAATATATATATATATATATATATATATATATATATATATATATATACATATATATACTGTAATGAACACATTATAATTTAATTATTATTTAATATTATTTATGTATAAAATAATTTATAATTATTATATTATATTAAGTAATTTTTAATTATAATTATATTATATTAAGTAATTTTTAATTATAATTATATTATATAATAATTAAATTTTATTATTGTTAACTTAAAAACGATACGTTACAGGAAACATGTAATCTCTGGATACAGATATTCTTAGCAAGCAATCCACAAAGTTTTTTTTAAAAAAAATAACAAATATAGAAGCGAAGGCGAAGAACACGATTGAGACATCTTTGTCGCTGGTTGTTGTTAGTGAAACAGTTGCGAGAAGTATTATGGGGGTTTTAATTTTTTAGAAAGAATTAATGAAAGGTATCGAGAATGGAATCTGTGTTTCCATCGGGACACAGACGTATACGTGGATCGGTGTTACGAAATCGCAATGGGTTGGTGTTCGTCTTCACGGACGTCAAGATTGTCGTTTAACGTTGAAACCGGAGACGTGGTCTACTGTTCTTCTACCTGGTGGGTGCTTGTGGATTGTCTGAGCTACCATGTTTGAATACACTGGGATATTGACTATCAAATAGACCAACGCATTTAAAACTAAAATAATTTTAATCGTTGATAAAATATCCAGCTATGATTTATATAATTTGGCAAAAAGAACCGCATAATACCCTTGAGATAAAGAGATTCACATTTTTATTTTTAATATTAGAACTTTTTTCTATTATTACTATTTAATTATTATTAGTTAAACACGGTTATTTAATAAATGGCTGAATATAAATTTATTTCTGGTAGTTTTAAGAAATTGGGATAGAAGTTGTAATAACTAATATTGGAATCGTAAGGAACACATTACAATCAGGTAGTTTCATAATTCCTATTGCACTCGTCTAGGGGTTGTAGAGGGGACTTTGTCGATAAAGTTTTAATATGGAACCTATGTCCTGGAAATTTTCCATTTGGATGCAAAATAATTTTGAAGATAAAATCGATTTCAAATCTCCCACTTCGCGGCATGCAAAAAAAATAGGCTGAGGGCGACTGCTTATACCATGTGTCGTGTGTTTATAATCAGTTCTGATGATTCGCTGTTCATATCAGTTGTCATTCAGTCACCGAGCAGTACAGAACGAAAAAGTGCAGATTGGTAGAATACACGGCAAGACATTACACTGTGACGTTGACAGTTTACGACTAATCTGGACGTTATGATCCAGTTGCACAACGCATGTATCACGAACGTTTTCCGCATCGCCTCACTCCATCACATACAATTTTGTCAGAATAAAACAACGGATACGAGAAATGGGCACCTTAAAAGCTGGGAGGGCAGACTTTTTCGTCCTTTATCTCTCTCTCTCTCTCTCTCTCTCTCTCTCTATATATATATATATATATACATATATATATATATGTTATATATTGTAATGCCAATTAATTAGGGCATTAATTGTTTGGACATAAATTTGAATTGTTTGAGGAATCCATTGTAGCGGTCTGATCGAACAAAGCGACAATGGAAAAGTGAACTCACTTGCTTTGTCGAAAAGTAAAAATTGGCGTATGCGCGCTCAAACTCGGGAGCACTAGGAGTTCAGTTCGCGGAAAAACATCGTGAGGAGCAGAACAAGTAATATAACTGTTAGTTGGTGGCGGGACATTTCAGAGGATGGAACAAATAATACTAGATCAGAGACTAGCCGTCGTTAATGTATTATTAAACAAAGTTGTGAATTTAAGACAAAGTAAAATCATTCACGGAAGTATTACATCGTAAATATCGCTAAGTAAAATCAGTTTACGTCTATAGCCAGCCAAGGAAGGCAAGCAGACATCAGATAGCTGACATTCAGGGGAATCATCCGAGTTCCTGTGAGACTATCAATTTTAACTTCAATAGTGTAAATTTTGTGAGTAGACATTTTAGAATCAGTGTAAAAGTTTGCCATAGTGTACTTCCGAAAACAAAAGGAATGATGGTGCTAGCTCGACAGATGTAAGTAACAAAACCAAAACTAATGATTAATTGTAAACGTAATTAAAGGATAGAGTCAGCTTTCGTTCTCTTTTAATTGTCAATCAGAATTAATTTCTTTACTTTTAAATTTCTTTCTATCGACATATTGTTTAGGTAAATTGTGAACTGTTTGTTAATAAGATTTCTAAATCAATTCGTTGTGTCCATTATCAAACCCAGTCAAGGCCCTGAGAGATTGAAATCTCAAATTTTGTGTTTGTAATCATCCTTTGTTGCCACAAAATAAATAAATCTTTTGTTTGTTAATTTCGATCTTTTTATTTAATAAAAGCCTTTCATTTAATCACTGCACTTTGACGCTTCACGTGAGGTAAATTCACTAAAATTCTTTAAAT
The DNA here is from genome assembly GCA_037074705.1 of Zhengitettix transpicula. Lineage (NCBI taxonomy): Eukaryota > Metazoa > Arthropoda > Insecta > Orthoptera > Tetrigidae > Zhengitettix > Zhengitettix transpicula. Next base: position 202,027,787 of record CM073591.1, on the reverse strand, counting down.
TAAAATTAAATTAATTCAAGGATTTCATTTGTTTATTACAATATATATATATATATATATATATATATATATTGTAATACACACTTTTAATAAAAAGGAAACAAGTCACCACATTTGAGTCAATTATGTAGTAGTATTCAATAATACATTAAAAAGAAACAAGTTTACGGGATTTTACTTTGAAATTATACCAAAATTTTAAAAGCGACAACAAAGATGATTTAATTTCAAATTTTATTTACGTTGAGTTTACATTTTATTCTTCTTTTACGCAAATTGCCTTATCTTTCATGAGAATCTAAATTTCAGGGCCTTTTAGGGCCTAATAAAGACTGATTTTCAATTTTCACCAAGTTAACAAAAGCAAAAAATGAATTTAATTTACAATAACAAAAGTTTATACAAAGACTCTAACAACAACAAAACTATAGAAATCTGACAGTAAATTTAAATTTGTATAAATATTGTATTTATTTTGATCTGTCTGTTACCTGTTTGAGCACTCGTGATTATTTTAACTTTTATTGATAGGCCATAGCACTAATTTAGAACTTTTCACTCTTTACAACACTTTTGACGCCTTTCTACTTTATTGTCGTACGTATCATCACACTCAGTGGCCGATTCGCCACAACACATTGCTCCAACTCCCAGAACACACACATGACTTATTGACTGTTTCTCACCACAGACTGCTCTGCCTCCCAAACACACACTGCTCTCTGACTGTCTGTCTGCTAACAGTTCTGAGCGTCTTATATACGCTCTTTCGGCAACAATTCGTAGAACCCATTATATACTCTGCATTCTCGCGCCAAACAATGCTGTTCTTTACAATGTTCAGCCTCAAAGGTAATAATTAAAGAAAAAATTTAAATAAAACATTTCATAACACATTTGTAATCTCTACAATATGTATATATATATATATATATATATATATATATATATAAATCTAATAAAATAATGGATAAAATATTATTTCACAAAGTTCTGTCGGAAATTTAATGCATCTAAAATATAAAGAAAATGTATTTAAACATGTGTTGACAAAATGTGTTTGATAAAAAAGTTTAAAAGACTATAATTTAATTTTAAATACCTATAAATGAAATTACGTTTTACATTGTATATAGAATCAGTTATGACCGGTATTCGTTTAATAAATTTCATTGGTATTCGGGCTTAACTATGTGGAAGACTTCCGATCAGGTGCATATCGTTCTTTCGGAAATTTAGCTTCTGATGTAGCAGAGAATAGTTCTGTATTCATTAAAGGTTTCTTTTATATGAAGTTGCGTTCTTTGCCTTTTGTCGTCGAGGTACAGAAGCCAGATTCCTTCCACATTGTGTTGTGAATGTTTAGATAGCGTGTCTGTCACCTGTCGATCGGTATTTGCCCCGGATTATTTCTGTACGTGGTCCGATTCGAAGTAGCGTGTTTGGAAGTCATTTACTTATCTCTGAGAAAGAATGAGAGGATTTTACCGTACATCTGTTGCCTTGAGTTAATTAATTATCATAGGTGTTTTCAAATACTGGAATTATGTCACACTGTGTTTAAAATATCACTAATATTCGATCATTGTAAATGGCGGTCTATGTGTAACAGTCAATCTGTCAGTATACACTATTTGTGTGAAGAACCGGATAAACGAACGATGATCGGCGGTTACAGGAAATCTCCTGTTCTCTTTTCTCCTCCTCCCTCTGCCAATGCTCGTATGAAAGGTAACTGTATCCTTAAGTTATTTGGTTTTAGAATTCGCTCAATGAAAGCTGATACTGTATGGGACTTTTCCCAATCACAGCGGAAGTATTGATTATTCATGACATGTTAACTACAATAAATAGCACACACTACGTAAGAACTGTTATTTAACTCAGTATCCATAATTCAACTTACTTTGCCTTTCTTGGCGTAAGTTGGAAGATTGATCATAAGAGTTTCTCATTCGGATTCGTATAAAAGCCCCATGGGACGAGACGGCTTCCTGTGTACGAAAATAAATATCTGTCTAGGTCTAAGACCCTTCAGAGGTCCCAAGCAGCTTAAAATAGCAAAACATAGTTAAGTCAACTTTCTCACATGAAAATATTTAAGATCTAGTAGCTGAGTGCCAAGAAAAATCACCTCATTAGTTCTTATGCAGCTATAAAGTCTCGTGCGGTAAGTCAACATCATGCAAACCCATACAAACACTACATATTTGCCATTAATTCGTTACACCAAACACATAGTCTTATTAATAAACGGTATTTTCAATATAATAATGAATGTGTACACCCAGGCTTCCAATACTTATTTGGAAATAAGGGAAAACCCGTCGGAGGAATTTTTAAATCTTTAACGGAACATTACCTACTTAGTTTATTGTCGAGACGCGAGCTTTGTTTTTTGCCGGGATTTCCCTCTAATTGAATGTAGTGTGTTTGCTGGATTTATAACACACATTTTACAATTCTGGGGATTAACGTGCACGTGGTCGCAATTGGACTTCGCATACATCTTACTGAAATCAGTAGAATGCACTGCAACGGTTCTTGATCCGCCATTCATTTTAAGCGTTCTGTTTGACGGATTCAAGGTTACAATGACAGCGGGAAATAACAGCGAAGTGTCATTTTAATCGCATTTTATCAGTTCTTGTACGGGGATGAAAACGTAGTGCACGGCTAACTTTCGGCACAAATGTGTTTATTTTAATTCGTTTAACGCGTTCATTGTTTTTTTTTGTTTTTTTTTAGGGCAACAGGCTACATGAGGGTTATCCACATTGGGCAACTCCCCTTTAATAGCATAGGAAGGGATTTGAAAGGGGGGATGTGGAAGGGTAGAGGAAGGTAGCCAAGGGTTACTACGGCCCCCGGGCTATATTTTAAGGATCCTACCCGGCATTCGCCTAAAGAAATGCAGGGAAAACCCTAGGAAAACCTGCATCGGGTAGGTCGGGCATTGTGTACTTGTCCCACGCCTTTCCGATAGCGGGAGAGGAGTTTGCTCCAACATCAGTTTCTTTATTTCATACTTTTCGTTACTACTTTTTTTTTAGGGCAACAGGCTACATGAGGGTGATCCACATTGGGCAACTCCCCTTTAATAGCATAGGAAGGGATTAGAAAGGGGGGATGCGGAAGGGTAGAGGAAGGTAGCCAAGGGTTAACTAGGGCCCCCGGGCTATGGTTTAAGGATCCTACCCGGCATTCGCCTAAAGAAATGCAGGGAAAACCCTAGGAAAACCTGCATCGGGTAGGTCGGGCATTTGGTACTTGTCCCACGCCCTTCCGATGACGGGAGAGGAGTTTGCTGTGGGGTCGCAGCTTACCCCTCGCCATGCCTTGGCCGGTTTAGGAGGCAGCTGGCCGACTATTCCAATAGGAATAGCGGACAACTCTTGCCGTATGCCCAAGGTCTGCGACCCCGGAACATACACCTCTCAAAACAGACCGAGGTGCCTCGGCATGTGCGAACCTTAGTTCAAAAAAAGCCAGAGAGATGTGAGAGCATCCCCAAAGGTAGCCCCCGCCAGTATTTGCCTGTGAGTACAATATTGTCTTCTCAACAATTCTTGACAGCAAGTATTTTATTTATTAATCACATAACTCGTTAGAACAAAGTAAAATGGGTCAAACTGCATTATAAGTTGTTATTTTCAAATGGTGGATAATTTAAGACGTCCTGAAAGTTATTTACGGCTTCAGACAGTCAGGCGTTTTACTGACAGTCTAACGAAATCCTTGTCCAAGAATTTAAATTCGGGTTTCTGAAATTTCGTCATTTTATCTGAAGGTGTCGGATGGCTGTTTGATATTACCAGAAACCTTGTCACACTTATGTACAACAAAGAAATAAGTTTCGCCTAAATCGAGATAAATAAATTGCTGCGTGAAACAATTATTTACAAATTCCAAATGCTTATCAGTCAATCATCTATATCAGTGTTTCCCAATCTTATTTTTTACCATGCCACACCTAAGTATTTCAAATTCCCCCCATGTAACATATACATATTTTTTAAATTCAAAAATTTAATTATTTGCTAATCAGCCTTGTGTGTCACGGTTCTTCTTCAGTGGGCCCAATAATCCTGTGCATAAATAAAGTAATAACTTATTATAATTGCAGATCACCATTCGGGATTTTGTATGAAATTAAGTTCTTATTTAATTTAACACACTGACTTGGCGCTAGACTACAGTAGGCAAGCACTTGGCGCATGCGCATAGCAACACAGTACGTACTACTAGTGCTTCACTAGACATAAACAATACTCTCAGAGAGAACGACGCTTTTCCCGGTGAATCTGTTGTAGATAAAATTCTCGGGTCTCAACCTGGGCCAATGGTTTGTTAAATAACAATGTTTCGACGGCAAGTTCCGCCATCGTCATCAGAGTATATCGTAGTTTATTTGACTCCTATCTTTCAAGTGTGGCTCTATACAAAGCACAAAACTAACCACATACTTATTTCAAATTGAGATACGAACAAGTTTTCCTTTGTGCAAGTTAAACCATAGCTAGCGGTTTTTTAATTCTAGACGAGCTAATTTTCGAATCGCCCCCCTGAACAATCAAATTGTCCCTCTGTGGGGTGTGGACCACACGTTGGGAAACACCGATTTATATTGTCGAATATTATTTACTTCAGTTCCTCTCTCGTAATCTCGTCCACCCGAATTGAGCTCTCAATTCTTCCTAATTTATCTGAATTACCACATTCTTTAATACTACCTTACGAGAATATCTAAGATCCGAACCTGGGGGTAAAGAATTTTCTGCGGGAGCAGTAAGGTCGGTATTAGATAATAAATTATGTTAATTAAACCAAATGACAGAGCCGTACCACGTGGCTTGCTCTCCCTCGTCCTCCGTAATTGGACTCTGTACCACACAAAAGTACGCGCAAGAGGAAACTTTTAAGCACGGTTTGTGAGCTCAGTCAAGAAAAAGGATTATTTTTTGAAAACCAGGAAACATAAAAAGAAACAGAGTTTTACTTAAAAATAGAGGTAAAACGTTTGTCGCAATGCTGGCTTATCTTGCTACATTTTTGAGTGAAATTGACAGTCTGAATATTACATTCCAAGGAAATAAGACGAATATCTTGACATCGCAGGATAAACTTACAAGTTTTTGTCAGTAAATTGGAACTTTACCAACGCAGAGTTCAAGTTGGAGATGTGTCGACGTTTACTCAACTGTGTGAACATTTGGTAAATGACGAACCTAAAAAAATCACGTTTACAAACTCCGTGGTTGACCATTTATTTGCAGTAATAAACTCACTGAAGCAATATTTCCCACGTTTTGGTAATCGTCAGTCCAACTGTTTTTCTCGGACTACGCGAGGATAGCACGGTAAAAGTGGAATTTCAATAACACTTTTCTTCTTTTTCAGAAGAAGGTGTAGACAGGCTATGTATAGGGTAATCCACATAGTGGCAACTCCCCTCTTATAGCATAGGAAAGGGGCTGAAAGGGGGGATGCGGAAAGGTAGAGCAAGGTAGCCAAGGGTTAACTAAGCCCCCGGGCTATGGTTTAGGGATCCAAAACGGCAATTCGTCTAAAAGTTATGCAGGAAAACCCTTGAAAAATCTGCGTCAAGTAGATCGGGCATTTGATACTTGTCCCACGCCTTTCCGGTGGCGGGAGAGGAGTTTGCCGTGGGGTCGCAGCTCTCCCCTACATCCCTACGATTCTGCCTTTACCGTCAACTGAAGGTGCTACTACTGAGGCCGTTTTCAATACTCATAGTTTCTTTTCATGAGCACAAGCACGCGGTGAACGGTGACTGATAATTTAACACTCCTAATTTCACAATTTATTATATATCTATAACGTCTTATTTTCTCATGTCATTAACATTTGCTTGGATGGATCACTGTCATAATAAAAATTTCCGTATTACTTGTTTTGGAGCCTGGAGAATTTAAAAAAAATTCCGAAAGCAAAGGAATGCTAAATACTTACGAATTCTAAATAATGGAGCGTTAACAAGAATAATTAACTAAATTAAAAGATTGGAAATACTTTTTAATTTCTTTTAAAATACAATTATTATAACTATATTATTAAGTGGAACTTGTTAGACCTTCATTAAAAATATTTTAATCCAGTCAAAAATTCATTATAACGAGTTAAATACTAAAAATAAAGCCTATAATATGTATATAGCCGATCTACTATCTTCCGCGCTTAGGATATTAATATGGATAGTATATGATGTAGCGCGATAGTTTTATTATTGAAATATATATATTTCAATTTAATATAATTAGATATTAGCAAGTGTTGAGAGCTTGGCAAGTTGGAATTTGACCAGGCGCCGCCGTGGCGGATAGATTATCCCTAAGGTCTGGACTTAGACACGTAGAATGTTGACCCTCGGAAGTTACCTGGACTGTCGCACCGTGGGAAACGTCTCTCCGAAAATCCCAGAAATTGAATTAACACGTGACTGCCTGAACCAATCACATTTCTTGGTTCAGGAAAGATCGATCGAAAATTGGTCGAGAACATCGATATTTCACATCCAGGGAAGGGGCTGTAAAAAAAGTGTAGAGACTCCTCGATGAAATGTCGCCAGGGAGGAACTTACAGCCCCAAACTTGCATAATCCAGAGGACTCGGAGAGATCGAGAGTGCCATATGATCACGGCGAGAGATCAACGCGAGGTAACTGCCAAGTGTCTCAATCCTTGACGCACCTGATGATTATCACCACAAAGACAAAGTGGAATTGTATTTAGGATCGGATTGGGAAATAAGTTATTCTCGTATTTTAAATGGCTGAACACTTGTTTGCTAAAAGTTGTTGTTATCACCTATTCAGAAAAAAATATTTTGTGCGAGGTCCTTATTCATATTTGCATTAGTTTCTTTATCGTCATCCATTACCTCTGTGTATGATAGACATCGGTCATAATATTCTGCCAACTCTCGTAACGTTGTATTATACTTCCACTATTTTCCAATAACCAATATTGAGGAACCCATTTTTATCGGGCTGATCCTCAAGATTTGCTTGTAATTTTCTTTGTTCATTGATAATATGAGTGGTTCTCTCTTAATTCAATTCTGTAACAAAGAAAGAATTGTGAGCCATAATATATTGCACATAGACTTAATTTATTCTGTCAATTTCAGTTTCGGTTCATATTTGCTGTTCCATAATCGCTGTTTATCGAGGTTACTACTTTTTCGGCACTTTGTATTTTTTATCAGATAACCGACACGAGACGCTGGAACTTTACTTTAAAACCTGTACTTATGGTAAGCAGTGCAACTAACCCTCATTATAAATATCTACAGTTTATCAGGCTTTCTAAAACAAAATAAAGTTACCAGGGACCTCATTTAAAATTTCTTCACCAATCACGAAACATCAAACCTTTAGATTTTTATATCATACTTTACAAAGTTATCCGAGAAAATACCTACAATTACTAGAGAATTCAATATGAATATGAAAACAGATAAAAAGTATCCGAATTACCGCCAAGAAAATTGGTAAATAAATACCACTCAACGTTTCTGAAATTATTGTTGCTTTCGTCAGGTGGTTCAAAGTACAGGATGAGCCGTAAGAACGACACACGGTAAAAATGTATTTTTGACTGTATTTTGGCATCTTATTTATCTAATTATTTTACTTTCATCATAAGACGTTTTATATTTTAATTTTACGATCAGCTTTCCCCTCGCAGAATGCAATCTGAGGCAAAATTTCTATTACCAAGCTCTTCATAAGAACTGATGTCATTATTTCCTTTCAATACAGCTAAAATCTTGGAACGTCTCACTGATCTCCGATGGGAACTTCAGCAAGCAATCAAGAAGAAAATATTACCAACATCCAACATATACAGGAAAAAGATGAGAGCCCTTCAATCGATGAGAAATGTGTCCAATATCAAAATCTTTTCTTGCCAACAAAGGAAATACTACTACCGAATAAGACAAAAAAACAACGGACTTGACTACGTGTGACTCTTACGTCTCTTTATCAAAATGCCCCAAATAATAACTTTTAAAGGAGGGTATTCAGACTAAACTCACGCTGTTGAGATATCGGAGAATACAAAAAAATTAATATCGTAATACGAAAAACATTCTCATATATATACCGGTTTTCCTTTTAAAAAAAACCAACACCTTCCCTACCCAAGATTCTCGTTATTGAGTTATAATTTTTTAATTCTACAGTTTTATTAGTTCTTTATTAAAATTTCCATCAGAAATACAGGTTCGGCGATGGATATTATTGGTTTTGAACGAAGTACTACACGGAAACGAAATATTTTCCAGGTTTTATTCGTATTAAAGATACGAAACAATCATATCGTAAAAGTAACATTATACGTACACACGATCTTCAAAACTTTATTTCAAATCGTGAAAACTCATTTGCAGAATTCTTGTGGAATCAGACACATTCTTTTTCCATTGGAATTCCTGGGCTAGTTTGCTTATTGTAAACCTGAATTTTTATACAGAACAAAAAAAAACAATGTAATGTTCCCGCTTCACGAAATGAGTTTTCCTAGTTTATTTAATACCCCGAGAGTTTCGTTAGACGTGTGGCACAATCTTGTCGAAACCTAATTTTGTTGTACATTTCAAATGAAGCACTTTCCAGAAAAGAAGTACCGTTGTTGTGTACTAGTCGAAATTTACGCTTATATAGCGAAGAAGAGGAAGCCCCAGTGTGGACATGCTGCCCGTATTGCAGATTTAGGAGAACGTAGAGGTTTTAAATATTTTTATTTGGAAATTTAAAAAGACCCAGTGCTTATAATGTCCAAATTTTTTGTTAACGTTACCATTTAATTGAAATGAAGTACGCCCAAAAACGTACAAATTATTTTCCCGCTTCAAAATGGTTTTGACAAAAAGCCGACTTAAATTAAGTTCATTCGTTTTTAATTCTTTTCAACGCAATACCTGGTTCTTATAAGGATGTAATTTAAAGTCTATTTATAATTACACCCCAAGTATGTTTGTCGCATTTTAATGTCATCTGATGTACGAGTTGATCAAGGAATCGTACAAAAACTACAACTACACTAACCACTTCCTCTGTCTTTATTGACCTTTGACATCCTGATATAGGATTTAGCCTGTAGCCTGAAATTTTCTAACCCACGACCTAATCGCACATTCACTGGAATGAATTCTGCGCATAGTAAACGTTTGAAACGTCATTTAACACAAGATGCGACGTTATGCATCCGTGAAGGACCCATCGTCACTTTATCTCCATATACATATAAATGAATGTCTGTGTGCCCCCTATGCGCTCCTAAACCATTCATCCGATTGCTACGAAACTTTTGTGAGTTGTTGTGTGCAACCCCGTGAAACTTTCTGTCGGCTTTTCGAAGCGTTAAGAAACTCACAAGGGATTAACGGGGATTATATTTAAAAACACGCTAAAGCGGCCGACATTAGCGTCGATTAATTATTTTTCGGAGTCAATGTGATTGATAGTTTCTATCCAGACATATTTAGTATATAATTTCAACCCCTTAAAGCACCAATAAGGGAGGGGTTGGAGGGGAGTTATAAAAAAATAACGCGAAACAACCAAAATCGGTGACAAATCCAGTGCTATAGAAGTAAGTGTATGTCTTTTAAGTTTTAGTTCAGCTCCTAGGTGTAAGGGTGGGGGAGGAATTTGAAAACATGCTAAAACTGCAGCTTTTAGCGTCGAATATTTAGTTTTCGGGGTCGATGGGATTGATACTTTCTTGTTCAGATGTTTCAGAATATAATTTCAACCACGTACATAATGGGAAGTCAACAACACTAATGGAGGGGGTAGAGGGCCGTTACAAACAAAAACAACGCGAAACAGGGTTAATTCTGGCATTCACTATGTCATTTAAGTTGTAGTTCAGCCCCTAGGTGTGGGGGTCGAGGAGGATGTGAGTGAAAGGCCGTTACACAACAGTAATGAGTAAACAACGGTGACTGCTTATGGTAGTCATTGAGTTTAATTCTGACAGACATTGGCTTCGTTTAGGAAGAAATAGTCTCCAAATTCTTTTAAGAGTCGGAAATAAATACGGATACAGGTGCCGAACATGTTGTCGAAAAAGATTCTAAGCGCGTTGGAGCATTATGTACACCCCGAATAATTGGGAAATATGTTTGCCATCTGCATAGATAATTAATAGGCAAGATATGAAAAATTACTGTTTTCCTATATAACTGCACAAAGTATCTTCGGATACTATTTCATTTGGACCACCACCGTTTCAGAACATTAACATGGAATAAATTCTGTTAACAATAGTCACTGTCCTGTCTATCGATAAAGCCCAGTCCTTGACTTATTCTTTTATGACAAAAATTTGCTTTCGTAGCGACGCCATGTAATATATGATCAACGATTCAGACAGTTCCACATTTCCACGAATTATCTCAAGATATTCAATAAATTTGTCTCATATGACGTGCAAGAAGAAAGAAAGTATTTTTTAAAAAATGAGAAAGATTTGGTTACGTCTTTAATTGGAATTGAGTGTCACATCAAAATTATTTGTCACTTATTTAAACAAACTGCAGTAATGTTTATCTCTCACATAAAATTAAGGTTAATTTCTATGCGGTTACTTTTAATTTCTCAATCACAAACACAATTATACATCATTAATACATTTATTTTACGTATTTGACTTGATTTCCACCGCTAAGATAATAATAATTCTCAACAATGCCACAAATACAATTTAAATCATTCTAATTTAATGTATTTTATTACAAAACGACATCTTCCAGAAAAATTTTGTTGAAAGTTTGGACAGAAATTTTGTGACTTTATCAATTTTTGTTTTACGCAAGTTAGGTGTGAAAGGAATTTGGTAAATCAGTATAAATTAAAACAAACCTAGTGCTAAAGAGTAGCATGTTCAGGTGGCATTATGTCGTTTTCTGTTGGGAAACAATGGCACGTAGAAAATTACCTACTCCGCTCTTCATGGACAAAAGGCATTCTCAAGCTCCATATTTGTCGACTCTGTGCGCAGCATTCAGCAACGGAATATATTATTCCAAGGTCCAATAACATCAGAGGGATGCTGTAAATGAAAGTCACTGTGATGTCGTGGAATAATAGCTCGATACACAATAATTTTCACAGGTAATAAAACATAACTCACTCAAAGCAGTTGAAAGCAGAGTATCAAAGCTGTAGAAATCAGTACGATTTATATTAATCCAGAACGAATTCAATGTAAACTTCTCGTTTCTGTGTCAACGTAATCGATTTTGTGATGATGGCGGTCAATTCACTTCGAATTCTAATTTCGTACTGTTTCTAGCTTCTAAAATAACTACTCCAAATTAAGAAATTATAAGATACTGAAAGTAAGTCCGAATAAGATGAAGTGCTACCAAGGAGTTCACTGAATATCTGTATTAAAGCTTGTGAAAGCTGTCTAATACGGCGATACATCACATTCATACATCCTTTGCACAACCAGAGAATTGGTCCTGGGAAGCAGAATTTGCTTTTAATGAGAATTTAGTTTATTTGTTGCGTATTGCATGACTTGTGAAATAGACTATAGTGGACTTAAGAGAGTAACGTGTCTGGACAAAGCTTTGTTTGAAACATGGGAGAACCACTGTAGAAACATAAAATGCTGAAGTAAGCATTAGGAGATGATTCTTTAGACCCCAGTCCATCTTACTTGAAAATGTCCTTGGTGTTTGAAATGATATTCTGGAAAATGTAAACAGAACTACATCATTATGGCTGTCATTTGGCTGTTTTATGTTATTATGAGACTAATTGCTATAAAGTTTGTGACTCGACTTCTGAGAGACGAGCAGATACAGAATCAGATAGTCTGCAGAGACTTTCAAGAAAAGTATGAATGTATACCGAACGAAAATTGGGTTCTATGATAGGATTCCGACGCAAAGTATTTTCAATGGAACAGTCCGTCATCCTCTCCTATTTTTTTTAATTACAATTTTAACGTCGCATTAACCTTTTGGTCATTAGCTACTTTCATCTGTTAAGTTCTACATTTGTATAACATTTAAATTACTTTAAACAAATCAGTTTTCATCGTAAAGTCTATGAGATTGTTTATTGCTGCTGATGAGTTGCAGATCTCCATCATTAAATGGGCGGCTATGGTTGATCTTCTTATCTTGCTATATATGGGGCAGTCAAAGAGGACATGAGGAATTGTTGTGGGCTCCTTGCATGAGCTGCATACCGGCTGCGGAGATCTGGAAATCAAGAATGAATGAGTGAAACTGGAGTGCAATGTTCTTATTCTGGTTACAACCTGTTGCCTTCGAGACAGTTCTTTCGGGTGCGATATTTCTCTGATGCTGCTGACATTTCTGAGGATGACTCCGCATTCCTCTGGGTTCACAGGTCTACTCCACTTTTCCTCCAGTTCCTTGTAGAACCCTACTCTGCAGTCTCTGCTGGTGCAGATTGGCAGGTTGCTGGATCTTCCTTGATGATCAGCTTCCATCTTCGCTAGGAGATCTGCCCTGTCGTGCCCTACTATGTCCTTATGCGCCGGTACCAGGCAATTGTGATTCGGTTTCCGTTTTCTTGTATTCGATTTATTCAACCATTTCTGTGCGCTGTACTTCTGTGTACTGCGTCCTTGGAATCTGTTAAGATGATATTATTGGCCTCCAGTGTTTCCAGACACAGTTCCGTGGCCATGAAGATGGCGTATAATTCTGCTGAAATTATCGACGCATTATGGTTTATAGCGAAAGATTTTTCTTTGCCTGTCGTAACTATTGCGCACCCGACTCCATTTGAATTTTTGGACCCATCCGTATAAATGACTCTGGGAGAATTATATATCTTTGTAGCAACTGATAGATTTCTGCGTTCCAGTTAGTGTTATGTGGGTTGTTTACTTTAAATTTATGTAGCGATATATCGATTGGCAGTTCGTTAAGCTTCCATGGTCGTATGCTTGCCGTGGTGTTGTGGTCTATCTCTGGAAAAGTCATTCCTCCCTTTCGTAATATATCCTTTAGTGTAGTGTAGTACGGGTGGTTCTTTCTCTGCATATCAAAGAGTGATGGTTTGTTCTATTATTATTGGGTTCGATGCCTCTCTTGCCTTGATCACGTATTAATTGCAATTACTTTCCTTCTGCGTCTAAACGGGATTTCGTCTGCCTCAAGTGTGAGTCTCGGTATTGGGGTAGTTTTATAACATCCGGTTATCACTCTCATTGCCTCGTTTTGGACAACGTTTAGTCTTCTTAGCATCCAAAAGGAATTGTCCATAAGTAAATCGTTCCTTCGTGTCAGCCCCTGAATGCAGCGTTTTTATCGTGATGTCCTGAGGCTAGAACAGAGAAACGTGAAAATTCGTTCGATCATCATGAAAAACGACACCACATAGTGTCTTCACAGATCAGGAGTTACTGTCGCAAAACAAAATGTATTCCACATGATGATTAGATTAAATTTTATTCGTTCCATTAGTCCTCTGCTGAGGAAATAGGACAACTCAAACTGATATTGCTTACAAATCTATTAATAAGAATAGACATAAATACTCTACATGTTTAAGACTATACATAAATAGTGATATGAAGAATTTAAAGTGTACATATTTGAAATTATATGAAATAGGTTGAGGGAGAATATAAGGAATACTACATACGTAAATAAGGGAGAATAAGTTAGGATTACAGAACATTAAACAAGTAAGAAATCTTAATATAAAGTAAGGAAAAAATAATTGTAAGCTGAACTTCACCTCACTAATAGCACTGAAACGTTTTCCAAAAATAACACTACACTACACAAATAACACTCCCATTTGTATCTTCTTGTACTGATGAGCCTTCAAAGTGTTGGCGCCTCCGGAAGAATTTATCTGGCAGCTCCGAAAATGATCTTACAGATAGAAAATTTGATGAATTTTATTGAAATAATTTATTTGAATTTAATAACACAAAATATACTTGATTGACAAATTAATGATGCCAAAATATTACACAATTCATCCACATGTACAAAGTGCGCTCTGTAAAATATAAATATCTCAGGGTGAAATGCAAAACAAACTAGCATGAAAATTGAAATGTTTTTAAAGAAATGAAATAAAAGACAATCACGGTTTGCTTACGTTAAGTTGAGACAGTGTCATCAGGAAATGGCTCTTCTTTAGTCTCCTACAGAAAATCCTCATTCAGAGTGTATTTGACGTCCTCTTCTTTAATCGTCCAGTCAATTTTAGCCACACTTTCCTCTGCAGCATCATTGCATTTCGTCACCTTAAGAGATGATTGGATCGGAAGCTCTGCAATTCTCAAACATCTGGATGAGCATAAGAGCATATTTTGTCTGCATTCAGACGCACCTTGCCAAACTCGATCCTCTCTCTACGATCGTCCAGTTTGTTTTACCCCAGCTTACTTGATGTTCCTAACAAAACTGCACATCTTTCAGTTCCGCTGACCGGGACAACCAGCTGCGTGGGCGAGACAAAAAAACTGTTCCACCCGCTTCCCGGCGTAGTTCATTGTTTACGAAAGCAAATTCTTGTTTCCTTGGTGTTCTCTTTGTATCGGGTTTTAATTCTAATAGGGACAATTTATAAAAAGGGAACGCGATCACGCCACAGTAGCTTCTGTATCCGAGAAATCACATTGACATGCTCTAGTCTTTCGTTTTTGTCGACAAAAATCGGCGTCTTTTTCATTCATAAAGATATATTAAAATACAATACTATTCGACGGCTTATGTTCAATGTAAAGCTATATGCAGTAACTGTAAACCTCCAGATAATGTACTACGTCTTACGACTGCAAATTTAGAATTAATATGCTGAGAGGTAAAATAACGAATAATTATTCGCGGGGTCAGGTTTTTTTATAGTTATAACGTGAAATATAATGTGAAATAAATTGGTTGAGTGACGGCGGTTAATATTTTATTAGTACATAAACGTTTTATTTTTAGTTACATGGAGCACATTATGACTAGACAAATACAATCAAGGTTATAGAATTTACTTACTGATGAAAGAAGGATGATATTACACAACTAAACTACCTATTCATATGGACATGGACGTTTCCTTATTGGAAACTCGGCAAGTTCTGGAGAGAAACCCGAGCTTTAGTTGTGTGACGTGTCTTGAATTGTGTCAAGTTTCTAAACTTACGAGCCAAGCGAAACTACGGTTATCTAATGAAATTAAAAGCAAGAGCTCACTTGATTTCGATGTAGAATTTATAACATTAAAAATCGCTAGAGTCATATTTTCAATTCAATGAATGTGGAAATTAATATCCGAATAGCATGCATTAACTTGAATTTATTTATTTGCAAAGACTGGGAAAAACATAGCTTCTGAAAACTGGACGTCATGGAAACTCGAGAACTTCTCATTTCGAGAACTGCAAAGTCATATTCTTAGGTACATACCGTAAGCATGTCTTATGAGAACGTAAATAAATAAGCTTTTCTAAGTGCAGAGTTGGTAAAATTATTACACGCGACGATCAATATTTGAAATTTAATTTCGGCGATTTATATGAATCTTTGTATCAAGTAAATTATAATCACGATTTACTCCCATAAAATAATATTTCAGCTGAGAACAGACAAAGTTTTTTCTGTTTAGTGGAAGTGAGCGTAATTATCATTGGGAAATTAAATTCTCGTTACAAATAATGCCTTGTATTACGCATGCGAGTGAAAGACCGACTGTAAAAAACATGGTTTCCGGCTCTGTGCGATTTCGTTTTAAAGTTTTTTAAAATTTCATATAGGAGTGTACCTGGAAATTAAATTTTGCAAGTCTTTTCTTATTATTATTAATGAAAATTTTGCTTTGAGGAAATTAATGGAACTAGTAACTCACGGCTTTGGTCTCCTTACGGAATGAACCAAGGCTGAATCCCCATCCATTACGTCATATTACAAATAAAAACTGTTATTTTAGCAGTGACAAAATTTTGGATTATTAAAAATGCGCCAAGGTGTCGCAAGATGATCAAACTAGGGCTAATATGGCGACTAAGAAAGCATTAAATAATATGCAAATTTCAGAAAGTCTGCTGTAAACATTTTAGTTAAAAAATTATTTGACATAAAATATTTGAAAAAATGTAGTTATAAGACATAATTGTTTCTCGTCCCTGCTCCTCCAAACGTTTATCCAAAAATTTTTTATTTTAGCAAAACTACTACCAATTACATAAATAAACAGGAAATCTTAGGGTAAAAGTTATGTAATAAAAAAATAGAAAAAATAGCAAATAAGTGATGAATAAATATCAGCGTGGTATTTATTTAGTACTTATTTTTGTCTGTTATGTGACTATTTATTTACGTAATTAGTATCCTTTTAACACCGACGTTTTATATTTTTTTTTAAAAAAAACAGGTTTGACCTGGACAATAGTTTGGAATTTGTTAGCTATATTCTATATTTTTCTGAAAAATGTAAGGATTAAAAGTATAAAAATTGTGTTGAGTTATAGTTACTACCGTACTTTTCTGTCATGCTTGAAGCATCTTCGTACGTCACCATAAAACAGAACATTGTCAATGTTTTACAGTCTAATATAATTTATTTTCACGGAACGACTTGATAATGTGAGATACTGTAAAATTGTTGCTCGGAACTATAAGAAAAATAAATTTTTGATTTTGAACATAATACTTTTTTTGTCTGATAGCAAAGAATGGTTGTCCAATTGAACAAATATCCGGATTTAATTTAAAAGATCAATCACATCGGCTCGTTCCTCCTGCCTTTTCTTGAAATCTATTCTTAAATAGTAAAATCCGTGTAAAATTTAGTGAACTGTTTAGAGTAAGCCTGCCTAATCTTTTAGCTTTTCTTGATCACATTGGAAGAGGGTGAATTGTTTTTACCCACACAAAACATTCCTAAAACTAAGTTTAACATTTAAGTAATTTAAACATACTAAGCTAAGATTTTTAATTATGAATACAGCGACCTGGAATTAATTTGAAATTATTGTATACATTTATAAATTAAACTTCATTATACATTTACAATTATGAAGATAACTAGGAGTCATAAAGTTAATTTGATATTTGGCACTGAATTTCAGAAAATAATTCATCAAAATCTGGTTCTATTGAAGTTGTTGCAATTCTCAGAGTTTTCAATGTGCCATGTTATTCTGGGACTAAATTTACCTTTAGTTTACTGAATTAATTTAATCACAAATGTGCATTTTTTCAAACAACGACTTCAATTACTAAACAGCGAGGAATTATAAAACTCTAACAAATGTCTCTCGAGTGTCAGATTACAATTCCATACATTCAAGTAGAAAATTTGATAGCAGCAGATCTACATTGACTAAAAATAGAGTCGCAATAATACAAAATTGTTAATTTTTTCAACCCCATTGGTTGAGACTTAGTATTGATAACATCAGAGAATTTTATATATTTTTAAAACACTAAGATAATTTATGAGTAAATTAACCAGTGTTTTAACGGATTTTTGGAATCTAATTAGATATTTGCGATTAGAATGGGTTTGATATGTTTTACTTGACTGGACCGGCAGAGGAAGTGGTATGCATATCCGAAACTAATTTCTTTACTCAGACGCCGGAATTGAACGAGTGTCCATTGGGCTAAACACGAATAAAATTTATTGGAAATTTAAATATACATCTTAATTTATTTCAACGTGCGTAATATATTACTTGAAATTACCATTCGAAGACCCATGTTTTGAGCGTATAATTATGTAATAATTTATTTTAATTTATCCAGGCCCAATGTAAAACATTGACAATGTTCTATTTTATGGTGACGTACGAAGCTGCTTCAAGCATGACAGAAAACCACGCTAGTAACTATAACTCAACACAATTTTTATATTTTTAATCCTTACATTTTTTAGAAAAATATAGAATATAGGTAATAAACCTATTATCCAGGTCTAACCTATTATTTTTTTTTTAAAAAAAAAACAGAAAATATAAAACGTCTGTATTAAAAGGATACTAATTACATGAATAAATAGCCACATAACAGACAAAAATAAGTAATGAATAAATTCTATTTATTTATTACTTAACTTTTACCCTAAGATTTTCTGTTGTATAAATATTATTTACAGTTTTTGGCGATTTATTTATGTAATTAGTAGTAGTTTTGATCAAATAAAAACATTTTTGTATAAACGTTTGGAGGAGCAGTTTCGAGAAACAATTATGTCTTATAACGGAATTTTTCAAATATTTTGTGTCTAAAATAATTTTTAAAATAAAATTTTTTCAGTAGACTTTCAGAAAATTACATCTATCAATTTATCTAATAATTCAATTACATCAGAACAATTTCAGAATTAAAGCTAATAATCTGTGTCTGTACAATTTTAAACCCTTAACAACATGAAAGTAATGAGACCTCATGTCCAATGACTGGGCGGTTAGTTAGAATGTGGTAAAGTTTAACTTTAATGCCAACACAGCGAGATATTCTGCAAATAAACTGCGATATTACAAGAAAAACCTGCCTCGTGGAGAAGTTGTGTCTTTTCTCATGATGAGCATTTTGTGGTCCAGCAAAGAAGTTCCAACGAAGAAGTCTTCTGCGTATAGCCTGTGGTCGGTGGTTTACAAGTCAAAGTGTTTTTTTTAGGGCAACAGGCTACATGAGGGTAATCCACATTGGGCAACTCCTCTTTAATAGCATAGGAAGGGATTTGAAAGGGGGGATGCGGAAGGGTAGAGGAAGGTAGCCAAGGGTTAACTAGAGCCCCCGGGCTATATTTTAAGGATCCTACCCGGCATTAGCCTAAAGAAATGCAGGGAAAACCTTAGAAAAACCTGCATCGGGTAGGTCGGGCATTGGGTACTTGTCCCACGCCCTTCCGATAGCGGGAGGGGAGTTTGCTGTGGGGACGCAGCATTCCCTTCTCCGTGCCTCGACCAGTTTAGGAGGCAGCTGGCCGACTACTCCAATGGGAATAGCGAACAACTCTTACCGTATGCCCAAGGTCTGTGACCCCGGAACATACACCTCTCAAAACAGGCCGAGGTGCCTCGGCTTGTGGGAACCTTAGTTCAAAAACGGAGAGGAAAAGGCATACCCAAAGGCACCCCTTCGTATCTCTCCTTACAAGTCAAAGTGTCTGTCGTTTACATTTAAAATTCTTTAACTTTCAACTTCAACTGCTAGCATTACTTCTCTCTTTTGAAAACTCGGAGAAGAAAAATCTTCCTCTTTCTGTTTCCGTCCAATCGCAGTTGAACATTCCGATCTCCAAATTGAAATTTCTCACCCACGAGGATTACTCTGGAGTATTTCGACTGCCCTGCATGCTTTTTTCTACACACCAACCTTGATAATAATCTTCCAATGTTTCATAACCCCACAATGGTTGTGCCAGTGCATGCTTATTCGGAAAACATTGGACGTCGATACAAAGTGGTACCATAACAGTTCCCCACGTGACAGCTGCGCCAGATATGAATAAATTGAATTCTGAATATATATCCTCATTACAAGTGATTGTCCTTCATGTCTGACATCATGTACCTTACATTAGAACGCATTTGCATGTGAAGCATCAACAAAACCCGTTCCCTTGATTACGTTAGTATTGTTGAAACTCCAGCTTATGAGGTTACTCTTAATGACGCCAAATATTTCGGTTTCGTTGTCAATTCTGGATGTAGAAAAAGAAAAGTGTCGAGACATTTTTTATTGTAGCGGTTTCAACTGCCTGTAAAAATGTCACTGATTAGATTATATTATATTAGATGTATTATTCATTCCATTAATCCACGTACGAGGAAATAGGATACGTCACAATATGAGATTACATGAAAAGAATAATTATTACTAATACACAGTTTAAAAAACAAATTTTGTACTTTACCAAAAAAATATATGATTCAAAACTAAAGATATTAATATGGCAATAACTATTAATTGAAGAAATAGTAAGTGTTTTAATTCATCTTCAAGTACCATTCGACGGAGTTTCCAGTTGAAAATTTTACATCGATTCCCGTCGAATATGAAAAAGTAAATAAGTTAGAAGTTAAATTCTGGAATATTATCGTCGTAAAATTATAGCGTAACTTGATAGGATACCAGCAAACTATTTTATTATAGAGGATCTAATCTGTCCTTCCTTTCTACGAACTCTTTCACCGAGTAATATGCTCCACAGATATTTACATCTCTTTATAAATAAATTTTGTATAATCAAAGTTTTTATTTCTTCCGGAAGACTATTGAATAGATTTATCCCGGAATAACGAATGCTTGATTCAAATAGGCGTAGGCGATGTTATTCTATGCGGAGTTGAGAGCGGTTTCTAGTGTTGTATAAATGATTTGCTCCGTTTAGGGCATATAAATTTATGTTTCTCCAGACAAACTTTAAAATTTCTAGAATATACGTACAAGGCAATGTTAAAATCCCAAGATTCTGAAACAAAGGCTTGCACGTGGCATTACAATTCACACCTGATATGGTTCGTACGGCCCGCTTTTGAAGATTAAAAATTTGCAACGCATGGTGTGAACGACCACAGTTTGCTATGCCGTAAGACATTACAGAATGAAAATATGCTTGACATACCATTTTAAATGTGGATATATCACTTTCCCGAACT
The DNA here is from genome assembly GCA_037074705.1 of Zhengitettix transpicula. NCBI lineage: Eukaryota > Metazoa > Arthropoda > Insecta > Orthoptera > Tetrigidae > Zhengitettix > Zhengitettix transpicula. The sequence goes on along the minus strand of CM073591.1, from coordinate 202,007,148 downwards.
AACACTCTTAAAGTGAATCAAATTTTGCTAAGTTTTCCCGAGAGTTTATTTATATGGTGATTCCAGAGCTTTTAATGCATAAAAATTATCCGTATACGATTTAGAAGAAAAGTGTTCTCTAATTGACCTATTTAAAAAAAAACTTTTCCTCAGCTAAGAACGCCGAGTACTTTGTAATTCAAATAATCAATAATTTATTTATTTAATTTTTATCGAAAAAATAAGAGTAATTTTAAAAATTGTTTAAAAATACGACTTGTATAAATTATTTTATACATTTCTTCTACAGTAATACATTCAAGTTATTTCAAGTATAATGATAACCGCAACAAAAACTGCCATATTCGCCGACGATATAGCCATACTCTGTCATTCCCATCACTACGAATCGGCTACAATACCCCTGAAAACTACCATTAACCATGTAAGCATTTGGGCTAATAATTGGAGAATAACCATAAACCCAAACAAATCCATCACTGTTCCTTTTTCCCTAAAAAAGATTAACAACACACCCACTCCAATCAAACTAAACCATAAATATCTTGGTATAATTTCGATTATAAGCTAATATGTTCCCAGCTCACCAGTCACATTATAAATAACATCAATCACATGCTTCAAAATATTAAAACAATTACCTAATCATAATTCACGTATATCCCTTTCAATGAAAAAAATACTTTATATATCTCCATTATGGAAGTACGGCATTTGGGGTTCCGCAGCCAGATCAAAATATCTCAAAATAAAATCGTTCGTTATATCACAAACTGTCCCTGGTACTTCTCCAATTCCCGCGTCCACAGTGACCTCATTATTCCATTTATCCACCGAACAATAACCAAATACACACCTCTTCAATACAAAAAACGACATAATTCACCCCAACCCGTTAATATCCGATACAGCTGTCCAACATCGCCGATTAAATAGAAAGAGACCCATAGACCAAATTAATAAACAGTGAAATACATAAGTTCAAGAGGTGAAACAAAATGCTCCCCAGGATACATATAATATAATATAACATGTACATAAAGCACAACTGTAAAATCTTTACATTTGTTAAGTTTCCTGTAAAATAATAATAATAATAATAAAGTATAATATTTTTAAATATTTACTGGTCGGGAAAAGATGAGAAAATAATCCGAAATGAACCGTCAGCTTAATGATAGTCGTTATTTGATGCACTTCCGTAGTACCTGATTGTTATCGGTTTTGTTTCATATATTCTTAGAAACGTGTCATTTGAGCTGGCGTGCTAACCCTGGAAAGATAATGACCACATGCAATCGATCTGTATCCTTGGTAAAAGCTGAAGTTTTCGTATTTACAAAGGGGCAGAATGTAACAACTCATTTCAAGTCCAGATTTATTCCGGCACCGCGATAAAGCCTTTATATTTCAATAAGCCATATGATTTTTATGGAGATAATTTATTTTCTATGTCATTTCTGAGATTACTTCTTCTTCAGCAAACCTCGATGAGATACAGGATTTTGTAATATATTATATATAAGGTGAGGACAGTGGAATTCTCCTGTTTCCGGGCGTGTCATACTTATCTCGTTCAGTTGACCAACTTTTATTTTCTCCACCGATGTAACCTTGCAGCGTGATACTTGAATTGAAATTACTGTATTTATATTCTACGTATTCAATAACAATGTGCACATTTCCCTATTGTATGATAGTATAAATTACAATTCATATACCACTATAGTTATACAATATCTTGAAAAATCCCACAACATATAATTCAATTAGTTCTCCTTAAGAATCTAAAAGTTCCATTCTTTCTGTTCATGCTCCCTTTTTTAGGGTAACAGGCTACATGAGGGTAATCCGCATGGTGGGAACTCCCCTTTAATAGCATAGGAAGGGATTTGAAAGGGGGGATACGGAAGGATAGAGGAAGGTAGCCAATGGTTAACTAGGTCTCTCGGGCTATATTTTCAGGATCCTACCCGGAATTCGCCTGAAAGTGATGCAGGACAAACCCTAGAAAACCTCAAACAGGTAGGTCGAGGATTGAGTATTTGTCCCACGCCTTTCCGATGGTGAGAGAGGGGTTTGCTGTGGGGACGCAGCATTCCCTTCTCCGTGCATCGACCAGTTTAGGAGGCAGCTGGCCGACTGTTCCAATGGGAAGTGAGAACAACTCTTACCGTATACTGAAGGTCTGTGACCCCGGAACACACCTCTCAAAACAGAACGAAGTTTTTTTTTTTTTTTTTTTGGGTGTAGACAGGCTTTGTATAGGGTAATCCACATAGTGGCAACTACCCTCTTATAGCATAGGAAAGGGAATTGAAAGGGGGGACGCGGAAGGTTGGAGGAAGGTAGCCGAGAGTAAATAGGGCCCCCGGGCTATGGTTTAAGGATCCTACCCGGCATTCGCCTAAAGAAATGCAGAAAAACCTGCATCGGGTAGGTCGGGCATTGGGTACTTGTCCCACGCCCTTCCGATAGCGGGAGGGAAGTTTGATGTGGGGACGCAGCATTCCCTTCTCCGTGCCTTGACCAGTTTAGGAGGAGCGGAATCTTAGTTCAAAAACGTATCTCGTAATAGGTTCTGCCTGCGAGAGAATAGCCCTCGCAGACTCCTTCAACCCCGTTCCAACTCCTTTGTGTTTGTCGTATATTTTTGTAAGCAGTTTCACAATTGGAGTAGCGGGAGTAATAATTTATTTGAAAAGTGTCAAATAAGCACCGGACACAGATACTTCATTGCATTTCATTTCGTCTACCTTTAAAGTTTCAGACTCATTATATACTACTGAAGTTTCAAGTTGACAGAATATTTTCAGTCTTTAACTTTTACAACCACTGATTATCAAATAAGAAAGGATATGGATAGAGTAATTCTATATTAAGAAGAATTATTAGCTTCGAGATTAGGGGAGAAAGGTTGTTATCTCAAGTTGTGTTAAAGGGCAGATAGATAACTTTATCAAACCAGACACACTAAAGCCGTTCTTACTCAACTTCCCAAAACAAGGTTGAAGTCCATGCAAGATTTCTAATCCGGGGGCTTGACCCGCCTTTGTACTTCGCTCATCCCGAGAAGATGAAAATTAGTCGTTGCGCGGTTCGTTGACTCTAAACAAACTTTATTACTTCCACCCGGTTTCATTACTTTTTCTGGCAGACAACAAACAGGAAATTTTAATTATGGCTTAGTCTTCAGCGTTTAATACAATCGACTGCAATGTAGGTTTCAAAAATTTTGGTTTTATTTTTCATATATACATTATATTTATCTTGTGAAGCTTTCAATTAAAAGCAGATGATCATTTAACTTACGAAGAAAAGACCGAAATTATAATGTAAACGATTGTATCGAATAGCAACTTACTACTATTTCAGGTATGTTTGCTAAATGTTCGGTTTTGTTATTGTGTACCAAATGATACATTTATCATTGATGAAGTAATTTCAATTTTATTGAGAACCACTTTACTACTAATATTCGATAGTCAATTTTCTACGTATCACATTTTCTTGGCACTTTGACGCTTACTTAAACTTAATAACGAATGTTTTAACGGTACATACTGTCATTCATATTATATAAGTAAATTAAATGCCAATCTTGAATTTAATTAACATTGCGTGCTGATTTAAAGGACCAAACGGTGATAATACGTCATCTTGATTAGTTATTCTTCCATTGTCGTCTGGTGATTGGGGAATTATCCATCGAAACGTTGGTACAATAATATTATCATCCGATTAGTCACCAGGTAAAAATTTATGATAGCCTGAATTACTTAAATGTAAACTGTTTGGAACAGTATTTCATTAATATGATCTATCAGTGGTTGCTATATTACAATTACACAGATGAACGTTTCAGTTAAAAATTTAAATTACATCTCTAGGCTGCATGCCAACGAATATTCTACAAAATTGAAGTAATCAAAGAAATAACAAAGCAAAACAACTGTTACATTTAAACAGACTATTCTGATTTTAAAAAAAGATACAATTGTTTTCTGATTTACATATATAATCTACATGCACAATATAATATTGTTTACTTCAGTTTTGCGGAGTATTCGTTGGCATGTTACCCAGAGTTGAATGGTATTTTTAAATTTAAATTTTTAAAGTTTATTTGTTGGCTATTATACATAAATTTTGAATCAGTATTTTCAAATAATTTAATAAGTTTTATATTTTAATGGTCTCCTATCTATTTAATACCTGAAGAAGTCATTATGTAAGGACGAAACGTCGTGTAGATGTATATCTAACAAATTTGTGTGAAGCATGTGTATAATACTTTTAATTATGACTTATTTCCCCATTAAAATTTATATTATATCAATTAGACGTAATATATTAACGACAGGAACGTTACAAGTCTTTACGTTGGAGTTCGCTCAATGCCGATTAATTGGACTGCTAAATTTGCTAATAGCGTCGAGTTAATTATTGATAAACAGTACTAACATGAATCTATGTAATTGTCAATAAACATTCCAAGAACTAATTGATTCATGATTTTTTTTTCGTTTTCTAGCACTGGTAGTGTGTAAAAACATAAATATCCATAGAAACGAGCCATCGATTCGTACAGTCAAGTAGGAAACGGTAATTTCTGTATCACATTCAAGTGAATCGAGCTTTTGAAAAAGGAATTTTTTTATTAATATACAGAAAAATCTTTTAATCCGAAGTTTTTAGAATTGCTATACATTGTTGACGTTAACATGTTAAAATTAACTTGACTGAAATGTAGTCGATCGGTAGCATTTACTTTTTCCAACTGATTAAGAGCAACGAGTTTTGTTATTCAGTCATTATAAGAGTTCAGTAGTTTCAATTTATTGCTTCCATGAGTTATTTACTGTTCAAATAGGACAATACAAAGCACAATTAAGTACACACACAAAAAAGCACACAACTGTGAAAATGCATTCGTGAGAGAAAATATACCAATTAAAAACATAAATATATAAGAAAAACTAAATAAAAATTCACATATTCTTCTAATAAATAAAAATGACTGTTTGTGTGTATGTTCCGCATACAAAATCTACACCGTGCATAAAATATGGCTTAATTTTGTACACGTCTTCCCCTCGAACCGAAAACAAACACAGTGGGTGTAAGACACGACTACCACTCCCAGGGACGTGGGTGGGCGGGAGTGGAAATTTTTAATGATGCTAAAACAGCCTATATTTCCGTCAAATAATTATTTTTCTGGGTCAATGAGATTGACGTTTCTTGTGTATGATTTCAAGCTCTTTCGACAAGGAGGGGATCACTCTTAGGGGTGGGAGTGGAGGGGCTTTACATAAAAATAACGCCAAAACAACCGAGATTGGAGTAGAATCCGGGGTTATGTATCCCGCTAATAGTGTTTCTCTCGATGTTGTTTCCGTATAAATTCAACCCCTTCTTGACGGAGTAGTTGAAGAGGAAGTTAAGAAATTTTTAATTTACTGTGGTTGCCAGGTCAATTTTTCGTTTTCTGAGGTGTTTAGGTGGAGAAGGGTGGGATTCTGTATTAAAGATAATGAGATTGAAGTGGTGGAGATTTCTATTGCGTTGCCTAAGGCCGGTTTGAATTATGGTTTTTCGGGTTGAGTTAATATTTCAGTCATTGTGGATTCTTAGTTACTAACGTACCAAGGACAGTTAGTTTTAAAGCGGAGGATTTTATTTTGGGATATTTGGATTTTATTTATGTGGGTGGTAGCGGCCGAACCCCAGATGTAACAGGCATAAAAGCAGAGGGGATAGATGAGGGATGTGGAAAGGAGTTTTTTTTGTTGAGAGGTATAAAGGAGATTTCTGATTCAGTAATCGTTTTAATTTGTAGAATCTGTGGAGTATTATTTTTTTAAGGTGGGAAGTGTGAAGGGGTCATGTTAGTCGAGGATTAGGCCGAGGTATTTACGGGAAGATTTAGTAGGGATAGTGGCGTCCTTGAAAACGGAAGATGATTTAAAAAACGTTTCTTAGAAAAAGCTCTTAAGTTTTGCAGTTCAGTGATGGATAATATTTATCAATCTTGTTTCTATTCTACTTCAACGTTTCTCCGTTCAAAATACAATACACATTATGAATTGAAAAAACATCCCTTTATGTTACGGTCTTTTTTCACGCAAAATATTTCGAATATTTTATTTGATGTAGAAGATCATAATCTGGGTAAATGGTTGGTGGAACGTGATCACCTAAAACGTTACAAAGTATTTCTCGCAACGTTGCTCTAATCTGGAAGCTGTCCAATACGACTTTTGTATTTGGTGCCACGTGTTTGATGCGACAATCATGAATTACGCAGTTCCAGTGGCATTGAGTCGCGTGACAGTCCATCGTAGAGTTCCTTGGCTTTGATCATGTGTGTTTAAGTGCCACTTCCGCAAGAGTTGCGTCACTTCGGGGGCACGAGTACCCTGTCTCGCCTATCACATCGGGGTCGGATTTCGATGAACTTCCCACGTTATTTATTGTGTGAGTAATATATTCATGCCTGCACATTTTATTGGAATCAAAAGTTTGTTCAGTTTATCGGTAATCTGCTGGAAACTGGGGTAAATAATTTGGAACCATGATTTCAGTTTTCGGATTACAACCATCTATTCCCGTTCTCATATTAATCGTTTCCTGCGGTTTCGCTCATTATTGACGCTCACTTTATTCACACAGTAATTAATATAACAATTTTGTACCAACGTTACCGACGAACCGTCCTCACAATTTGCATCATTAGCGGTATTTTCGTTTCATTTTCATTTTCTAGATTTATTCAGCTACTTTTAGGAAAAAAACCGTCAGTACTGACTAATTTCATAACAGAGTCTTTTAAGGCAGGCCGCACACTGCAAGCGACGTAACTGTCGAAGACACTTTCCCTGGAGTCAAAATGTCTGAAGCCTTCGGAAGCAAAATGTCTCGAGGCTAATGGACCTCCGGCAAGTTACTTCGAGCTGTATGAGACCGTTTCAAGCTGTATCTAGCAACACAACTAATAAGGTCAGTCAAGATGGAGCGTGACGACGAAATAGCTGTTGTTATTTATTGTTATATGTTGTTGGAAGAATACAAAAACACCCAATTTTCTTAATAAATTACGAGCTGACAGACACAAAATTTTCTATTTCACAAGGATTACCTCAAAAAATTTTAATTTTGTTTTGGGTTTGATTCGTAGAAAAATCAAGACTAAGAGTTTAACTCCCGCAGAGGGGAAGCTTAGACTGTGGAAGGGTATATTATGATTACTGAAGATTCTGTCTCTTACAGTGTTCAGCAACTTCGCTTTTTCTTTGCCGCCTTTTCGACAATTTTTCAATATCAAAAGAATGCAGCATTGGTGATTCATGTTCCATAGAACTTCTAAAAATCTTCTTCATGTGAACAGCTGTAGTTTTCCGTTTTCCTTTTGGTGGAGGAGTCGTGAATTAAGTGAACTTGACGATTGATGGGTAATCGCGATCTCTAAATTAGTTTTATATCTTCCACAACTACATTACCAGCGCTTTTGTTGTTCTGGTTCAGACAGTTATCAAGAAATGAAAAAAATACACGTCCCTTTAAATTGTAATAATTAGGAGAAATGGCCAAAGGGCGTGAAAAATGATGATTTAAATACCATACAACGTTTTTGGAAACTTTGCTCCTTCCGTCAGGTGTGACACAACTGCACGATACAGCTGACAATGTCAAAAGGCGTGTTTTTCAATCACCCGACGAAAGAAACAAAGTTTCCAGAATTAAGTGGTATTTATATCATTTTTGGCTATTTCATCTAATCATTAGTTATTAAGAAAGCTCATAACGTCCCAATTTCTTCCCACGGTTGATTTATAATATTTTTATTTGAATGATCCTTAAAATTATGGTTGCAGATAGTTGGTTTTGCTTGAACACAAGTTATCAGTCTATCTATATCAGTTTCCACTCTTGCTTTATCATCCAACGAAACTGAACACCAATACACAACTGGGAGGAAAGGCAAGGGTTGGCTGCTCGTAATGCGCAGTGGTTTTACTCGTCAGACAATTACGACGTGACATAATTCCATCTCTCATCGCCCGACACCTCGAAACATGTTTCAAGCTGTCTGGCTGTCAGAGGCCGTCGGTTAGTCTCAGACTGTCGGACGCGCCAATTTCGCCTGGTGTGCGCCCGTACATAAGTAACCCATGTTTCTTCTTCCTCAAGTCGTCGTAAGAATAGGGAATGACACATCGGAAGAATACAGGTTAGAAAATGGCACAGGGGTCAAGTCTAAGTGTGATCGTAATCTCTTTGCAATATATGACATTGGTCACATTAATAGCCCCTCAATAGAGATGTTAATCTACGCGGATGATATCATTTTACTCAGCAGAGAAAGTTGCATCAAGCAATCAACGGAGAGAAAGCAGGAGGCTATCAACAAAGTAGCGGAGTGGGCATATAATATAGGATTCAATTTTAAGCCGGTAAGGTTAGGGCAATGATCTTCTCCAGGTTGTACAAACTGGAACTAGTACCATTAAAAATGTATGAGACCAAAATTAGCTATGTAAGCCAATATAAAATCTTGAGGATATTCTGGGATATTGACCTTTCAAACCCATATAGAAAACTTGGTCCTGGAAGAAAAAAAACAGCTAATAATCCTAAAACTGTTAGCAGAGAAATGATGGGAGGCAAATCATGCAATTTTATCCTTCACCTACAAGGCATTGGTCCTGATATAGATTACGGAGCCCACTTTTATGTCTGCCCATAAAAGGTTATTAAAGAAGCTAAATAGCATTCAAAATTAGGTATTACGGGTAATAACTGGATGTATCAGAATCACTCCAATTGATAAACTTAGAGGTGAGGGAAAATAAACCCCCTTATGGCATAGAGAAAGAACTGTCGTATTAAAATATGCAATAAGGGCCCTGGAGGCAACAAACGAATACATATAGAGACTCTTCCATAGGCCCGATACCCTTTTACACCACGCTAAAAACACTCCTAAAGAAAGAAAATCTGGACTTCCCGGTAATAGGCCATAATAATACTCCTAGGATACCGCCCTGCAAATTCCATGAGCTACCAATAGACACTTCCCTCGCCAGGACGGGATCAAATAACAAGAAGAAAACGGACTGGAGAAGTTCAAGTTACCTAGAGTAATATACATAGATGCGTCAACAACCTGCGAAGGAGTTGGATGCGCTATAGTTTCAGACGAGGACGGCAACCATAAATAGCAATGCATCTATAACTACAGCGGTAATATATGTCATACATATGGCAACAATACGATACATGGAAGACCAAAACAAAAATAATTTAATCCTAACAGACTTTCTGGCAGCAATAAATAGAATAACCAAGCAAAAGGTATGGAATGGTACATCAATAAAATCAGAGAAAACCTTATGGCTATTCTAAATAGTAATAACAAGTTAATGATAGAATGCATACCGGCACACAGAGGAATGGAGGGAAACGAAAGGGCGGACAAATGTGCAAATATGGAGGCATTCCAACAAAAGAATAAAAACAACAGTCCAATATGCATTAAAAATGATGGGGGACAAGCCTATGCCAGTATATTGGAGGAAAAAGTGTGGAAGAGGAAGGAATGAAGGGATTTTTCACAAGAAAGTCGTCAATATCAAGGAAATATCCTACGCAAGCAATCTGTCACCGAGACAGTAGGTGGTTGTTGCTAAGTTAAGAATTCTTCATTCTAACCTTACGCACTCATCTATTCTCTAGATCACCGCAACCTACATGTGGCTTATGCAAGGCTGCCCTGACGATCCAGCATATCCTCTACGACTGCACGAAGCACGACAGGACTATAAGAGCCACAATTCATAAATACACGAGAAGGGTGATATATACCTCAGTATCGGCAATAAATAACCTTCTAAAGTTTAGCAAGGAAACCGGCATTCAAGATCTAATCTAAATAGACAATGAATCTAAGCCTAAGAATAAAATGCATAGTTAATATGAACTAATTGTAATAATTTCATGTAGTATATATGGTAAGTCGCGACTATAAGCAATTAATTTTTTAAAAAGTCGTCCTCTAACAATATGACTCGTCTAGTCGCTTGCACTGTGACGCAGCCTAAGTTGTCAATTGATACAACACTTAAATGCTGAACAATTTTCGCATCTTATCTTGGGGCACCAACCCAGTTTTACACTACCGTTCAATTTACTGAAATAGCGGCAGTAGATCTCAATGAATGTTCAGAGCTTAACGAGTCTATTTCTAGTCTAGCTTTTCCGCGTTCCCAGCGATAAGGTTATCTATGAAAGTGAACTTGGCCGACCATGAACGGACACACGGCCATCATCGTCGTAATAGTTATTGTGCTTCAGGTGAAGGACAAACCAGTTTTCGATCCATAACACTTATAATAATTTTTTACTTTTTGATTTCTACGGCCCATCGACCACTGTCCACTAATGATAACAGTGTGGCAAGCCCCTTTACTACCCGCCGTATGAGGTCTTCGACCGTTCAATTCTTAGAACGGCTTACCTGCGGTACGGCTTACCTGCGGTAGGAGGAAGTAACTTTTGGAAACATTATCCCTTGGTCATTCTAATCTAATTTATTAAATATTAATACAGATATATATACAATTAAATTTTGCCCTCCCGACTAGCCAGATATGAAAATCTCAAGGGTTAAAGTGGCAAATTAGGCCCGGGAAACGATTTATGAAAAGAGCTTTACGCAACCATGATATGTGCGATATTTGTTACCAGACTGGGGTCTCTGCAACACAGCGATGTTCCTCGCTGCTGGTCATCGATGTATATCTCGCTGGTGAATCTCTACTTCTCAAGCAACCTCCTCAACTCAGCATCAGCAACAGAATGCCTGACCAGGCCTCCACTTCTCCCGACCTGTGGGACCAACCGTTCCTCTATTGGTCCATTTAATTTATTATGGACCAATCACAGGTCCTAGACGATTCCATCAGCGAGACCCTTCACACCTGCTGTTTGTTAACGGGAGAAACCCGGAGGTACCGTTACTATCCCCAGCCTGACTAGCACCAAACGGTACTTTTTGCCGACGTTCAATAAACATGGTTGCTCACGCGTTTAAATAAACTGACTAAAATATCAGTAAAATCAATTAAAAGACGCCTATCCTAAATAACGCGCTATATAAATTCCCCCTTTTAGTGTCAGATTGTCGTCGAGTGCAACTAACGACGAATCAATCTGTCACTAAAAATAAATGAATTCGCGGCGATTTTCATAACTGCTTAGCCAAGTATATACAAATCAAGTTTTAAATTATATCATAATATACACATATATATATACCCAAATAGGGCCTTTCAGAGTTTATCACAAAATATACTACTATATACACAAATTATTACTAATGGTCTCTTCGGAGTCTATCAGAAAATACTCTACTGTACACACACATAGACACTATACACATAAACGGATGTAAATGGCCTGAAGGGCTTTACGGAGGATATCAGAAATAGACTCCTACTAAAACAGCATCGTTCTGTATTGGTATGTCCTCCGCGACGTGCTGCAAATCGACTGGACAGGTACGACCAAACCAACGGTGTTTCATCCGTATCCTGTAGACGCATCGGGTTGACACTTAGGTGGGCGTGGAAACTGTCATTTCCCAGCATAAGCGATTAGCTGCAGCAGTTGGCGGAACTCGATGGTGTTCGTACACGTGGCAAGGCTACCACAGGTTAAGGTGTCACTCGGCATCGGGATGACTCGGTGTGGCCTCAAGTGGACGGGGCGAGGTTGTCAGCATCTGACATTGATCTGTCAGACAGTTGCGCGTCGACTTTGGCTGCATCAGTTGACAGCACACTGCAGCCTCCAACGGATTCACGTTCAGCTACCTATGACAACCAGACTACAAGTTCTCGCCGTTACTGTGCATGCTTTCCACCCCAATCATGGCAAAACCAATGGACCAGTACCCCCACTATGACCCAGCCATTAACCTAGATGAATATTTTCAGAATACATGTTAATAATAAATAGTATAGCGAGTTAATAAACAGTTATCAGTTAAACATACCAAATTAAATATTCCCTTTTTCAGATGGCTATAAAATACGAAATAAAGAACCAATATTATTCATACTCCAAACAAATTACATACACACAACATTCACTCTACCAGCCACAAAATATCAGATTACCATACATAAAAGAATCATTTCACACACGAAACTGACTATCTACAAACATTCACGCTTCCCGCTACAACATATATGTAGTATAATTACACTACATAACAAAGTCATTCACGCTCTAAACTGACTATATACAAAACATTCACGCTTTCAGCTACAAATATCAAATTTTGCTCTAGTCGCACCTCAGACTTGTCTACAAATTAGGAATTATCTGCAGAAATGGACAAATGCGCGAATCTGGCACAATACGACCTTCCTTATTCAAAAGTCTGTCTCCTTTCTCTCGAAGTATGGCATGAGGTTCGTAATGTTGAACACTTTCATTTCTTGGTTACCCTCCTTTAGTTGTACTTTATACACCGCCATTCCGAGTCGTTCACGTACGTAATACGGCCCTTTAAATAGTGGCATCAATTTACCTGCTATTTTCCTCTCTGCGTCAGACTGCCGGAGTGCGCGAACCATTACCAGGTCATTTACCTGGAATTCTATGAATCTGGGTTTCTGCTGGCGTAAACGTTGTTCGGCTCGGCGCTTCATTCTTGATTTTGCCTTTTCAATGGCGTCCTCCATATCGATATCTTGTACCGGTCGCGGATACCTTATTAACTTCTCCAACGGTAAATCTATTCGTCGTCCGTAGTGTATCTCGGCTGGAATTTGTTGGATGGCCACATTAACATGATAGTTCAAACTATCTTCAACCTGCTGGAGGTACATAGCCCAACTTTGATGTTTTTTAAAACATAACATTCGCAGTATGGTGCCGACATTGCGCAGGTATCTCTCAGATAGATTCGATTGGGGATGTCGAATACTACTAAATACCGTCTTAACACCTTTCGTCCTTAAGGTCTGGCGCCAATGATCACAATTAAATTGCGTGCCGTGATCACTGAGTATTGTTTTAGGTGTACCTTCTTCGTCGCAGTACTGTAACATTTTGTTTACACACGTCCTGGCGCTGGCCTTCCTTAGGGGGTACAACTTCACAAACTTGCTTACTACATCTACTATAATTAATACGTACATTAAACCAAAACGACTTTTTACTAATGGCCCATAAAGATCTGTCATAACCAAATCCCCGGTCATTTCCGGAATGACTGCTGTGAATGGAGCTTCGTACTTCAGATTTGGATACTTGCACTTCTGGCAGAGGTCACACGTCTTTACGTATCTTTTTACATATTGCGGCATCCCTTTCCAGTACACCAAAGCTCTAAGCATCTCCAGTGTTTTGTATACACCTGGGTGGCAGCCTTCGTCATGTACAATTGTCAAAATATGTCGTCTGGTTCTGTCTGGAACACACAGTACCCATCGATGTCTAGCTCGGTCATTCCTTTTAAACAACAGATTCTCCTCCATTTTGTAATTATTTGTAATTTCCTCCGATACATTGTCGCTGTCCAGTTTGGCAATAAGTCCCGCGCATTTTTCGTCTACTGCCTGGGCCTCCCTTAGCAACCGTCTGAAACCGGCATATTTCCCGGAACTGCTAATCCGCATGCTGGCTATTAGCGTCTCTCGTTCCTTTGCAGTAGTTACGTCACCCGAGTCACTCTTCAAACAACGGCTTAAGAAGTCAGCTGCAAGATTTAATTTTCCTTTAATATGCACAATTTTTAGGTCATATTCCTCTATTGCCAGTGCCCATCTCTGTAGTCTCGCGCTCAGGTGGTCACACATGCGTAAGAACGTAAGTGCCTGGTGATCCGTGTATAGCACTGCACTTCGCCCGTAGATATACGTCCTAAACTTCTGTGTGGCGTACACAATTGCCATTAATTCTATTTCGGTTATGGTATAAGTAAGCTCCGCTCCTCGAAGTCCCCTATTGCACATTAAAATTACTCTTTCTGAACCATCTGTATCCTTTTGGCTAAGAATGGCGGAAATTCCCACCAAGCTAGCGTCACACCGGATCAGAAAAGGTTGTCGGGGTAAAGGATGTCGTAACACGACACAACGCGTAAAGGATTCCTTCACTTTATGCAAGACAGCATCTAAACAGGTATCCCACTTCCATCTTACTCCCTTCCTTAACAGCCCGTATAGTGGTTGAAGTAACTCGGCGAAATTGAAAATAAATTTTTTATAGAAGTTTAAGAATCCGAGCAATTGTCGAAGTTGCTTTACATTTTTAGGGGCCGGCATATCATAGATCGCCTGCAGTCTTGACGCCAAAGGTTTCACTCCATGCGCCGACACTAAATGTCCCAAAAACTCCACCTCAGCACGACCGAAAGCGGTTTTCTTAAGGTTAATTGTGAGGCCTTTTTCCCGGAGTCTCACAAATAGACTATTCAGATGCGATATGTGATCAGCAAAAGTTTCACTCGCAATTATCACATCGTCAACGTATACCGTGAAATGGTCACGGTATTCTTCGCCTAAAACTAAATCTAATTGCTGCACAAACGTTTGGCAGCTCGTTTTCAATCCAAACGGAAGGCGAGCCCAACAATATTGCCGACCGTCAACCGTGAATGCGGTAAGCTTACTTGATTCCTCCGTGAGTCTAATTTGGTAGAAGCCCTTGGTCAAGTCAACGGTACTTAACCAAGGTCTACCCTCAAATTTTTGTAGGGCCTCTTGCATCAGAATAGGGCGTTCCCTTGCGTCGACTAGGACTGTATTAAGTTTACGTGCGTCGAGGCACACACGAATCTGCGCGTCCTTCTTCTTAACAATTGTCAATGGATTGTTGTATGGGCTTGTACGTCTGACAATTATTCCATCCCTCTCCATCTGTCGCAACGCATCTCGTAATTTATCCCGCAGCGCGAAAGGAGTGGGGTAAGCTCTAAGCTTGTATGGTTCATGCTCAATGGTATCCAAATGGTGGACGTAGTCACGAAGGCAACCAGGCGAGTCACTAAAAACATCTCTATTTTCCCTTAGCATAACTCCAAATGCTTCTCTTTCTTCCTCATTTATTCCCTGAATACAACTAACTATCTCCGTCACCGATTCTTCAAACTCCCATTTATAATTTTCATCTGTTGCATTATCCTCGCGTATCTTAAAATCATGTAAGTCGTCGCCGTTTTCGTACACGTATTCATATCTTTCCTTCTCCTCTTCCTCATTCCCTTCTCTCTGGACTCTATTGATGTTATATATCCGCCTTCCGCCTTTTACTTCCTGACCCTCTAACGTCCGCCATTTAAGCGATATATGTTCCCCGCTGTGAACATCTAACCCGATTCCCCGTATTTCGCTTTGCCCAAAGTCTACTATGGCCTTTATATCAGTGAGCCAAGATGCTCCTAGAATGATGTCAGAGCACAATGTTTTCAATACAATCGCCCTCACAACAATATTCCCTTTAGGTACTTGTAAATTAAAAAGAACTTGCCACTCTACCTTTTCGTGTTTGCGTCCCAACGCCCCATAAGCTTTAAGACCCGTAACCGCTAGCTTTGCCAATATCAACTTGGATTCTTCGAGTTCGGCATACATTTTCGAACTTATGCAAGTGAGTTCCGATCCGGAATCCACAAGTGCGGTATGATTCTTGTTTCCTCCTATATTAACTTGGATACGGACGAGTTTATCCCGTTTCGCCCTACTTCCTTGAGTTTCGTCGCAGCTGAAATCCCACAATAAATCATCGCGGTCTGCCAGGTAAGCGCAGTCTGTGCCAACCCTTCCGATTTTTACACGTTCACGTTCTGGGCTCACGAGAGTGGAGACTGAACGAATTCCCCTCTCACCCTTTAATCGTTTAAACACGTCGCCGCGCCGGTCGCGCTTACGTTTTGTCTTCTCTGATCTTCCTCGCGTTTTGGTTCTCGCATTTGTTGGTTATCCCGCGTTGGGGGTTGCCATCTATTCCTATAATTGTTATTCCTATAATTGTTCCTCCTATTTATTTGGTATCCCCTGATCTGTCCTTGATTACCATTATGAAATCCGTCCGTTGGGTCACGGTGTCTATTTTCGTCCCTTCCATTCATTCTAAATTCTGAACTAGGGGGCTGTCGACTTTCCGCGTCCTGAACTTTATTTAAAAAACTCAATGCTGCGTCAGCGTTGTCAATATTGGCAGCACTGAACATCATTGTGATATCTGGTCTGAATTGTTTACTAATTAGCTGTACAAGAATATTTTCTGGTAGAGGCTGGTCCAATAGCTTATTTTCATTTATGGCGCGAATCATATGTTCTTCCATGCTAACCCCTCTATTTTCCACAAAACGTTCTTCGTAAAACCGCCTCATAACCTCCATTTGTCGACTAGCACTCCAGAACTTGTCCAAGAAACGGTCGCGGACCCGACTGAATTCTTCTTCCTGGTATGTAGAAGCTTGTATCCAGTCAGTGACCTTTTTTCCCACAGCCTGTTGGAACAGGATGGTTTTAAATTTTTCTGGCGTATTTCGCAAACTAAAATAGGCTTCTATCTCTTTAACAAAAGCCTTAGGATTTTGTTGGCCCTTATAGTCAAAACTAGGCAAAGCAACTTCCACGCCATGCGAAAAACTGGTAATCTGAGGTACACTCTGATTATTTTGCAACTCCTCGATTCTCTTCCCCAGCCTTTCTTCTACCGCGTGTATCTTCCCTACTCCCTGCTCTAATCGCGTTTCCACATTATTTTTGACGGAAAAGAATTCCTTTTCTAACTTCTCAGTTGTGCCGTCCACTTGCTTTTTTACAGCACTCATTTCGTTTTCTACCTGCGTAACTTTTATCGCCAAATACTCGGTGTTGCTATTAATGTCGTTCTGACTTTCTTTTAATCCCTCGATTTGTTCGGCTACATTGTCGCGGAAACTGTTTACTACCTCCTCAACTTCCCGCCTGTTCTCAATCACCCGAGAATCACATTCTGTCTGCACCGTTTGTAAGTCCTTTCTAATTTTACTTTCAAGTGCCGAATTTTTACTATCCATTAAACTTAAAGCTTCTTCCCTGTTATGTTCTATTGTCTTAATAATGATATCATATTTATGATTCGCCTCCTGTGTCGAGTTATTAATTCTTTCTAAGATTTCATTTTTATCAGCCTCTCGTTCCCTTTTATCAGCCTCTCGTTCCCTTTTATCAGCGTCTCGCCACTTATTCAGTTGGCTTAAGAGCCACATCATTCCGGTTTGGCCTTCCAAATTTGCATTGCATTCCCCATCAATTATTGCGGTGTCCGACCTGCCTGATTCTGCTCCTAGATCTAATTCGGATCTCTCCACGCTATTATTGTCCATTTTTGGAATGACTTCGCTCGTTTCTAAGCCTGAACGCAATTTCATCAAACACCACCAAAACGCACAAATACTTTAAACACGTACAACACTAACAACTATGCCAATCATACAAATACCAACATTCAGTCACACATTTGTTATATTAACACATTCATTCCCCCAAAATATCGTCTGAAATAGGACAAGGATACAATTTATGTCTATAGAGTAACACAATCAAACAAAAGAACACATTCAGCCTCACATACATTCTATATTAACACATTCATTCCCCCAAAATACCGTCTGAAATAGTAAACATTGCTAAACATATCTATAACGCGACTTCCTGCTACTCTGCTGCTAAAAATAAAATACAACATAAAATTCCTATTCCCTAAACAAAATCACTTCTAAAGATATACATTCCCCCAAAATAGTGTTAGCAATGGTCCATTGATTAAAACCAAACATCGCACATTCTCATGTCACGCAGGCACTTTTCTATATCCCCAAAAACCTAATTAAATATTATTCCGGCCCCACGCTATTGGGCGACAATTTATGTGGCAAGCCCCTTTACTACCCGCCGTATGAGGTCTTCGACCGTTCAATTCTTAGAACGGCTTACCTGCGGTACGGCTTACCTGCGGTAGGAGGAAGTAACTTTTGGAAACATTATCCCTTGGTCATTCTAATCTAATTTATTAAATATTAATACAGATATATATACAATTAAATTTTGCCCTCCCGACTAGCCAGATATGAAAATCTCAAGGGTTAAAGTGGCAAATTAGGCCCGGGAAACGATTTATGAAAAGAGCTTTACGCAACCATGATATGTGCGATATTTGTTACCAGACTGGGGTCTCTGCAACACAGCGATGTTCCTCGCTGCTGGTCATCGATGTATATCTCGCTGGTGAATCTCTACTTCTCAAGCAACCTCCTCAACTCAGCATCAGCAACAGAATGCCTGACCAGGCCTCCACTTCTCCCGACCTGTGGGACCAACCGTTCCTCTATTGGTCCATTTAATTTATTATGGACCAATCACAGGTCCTAGACGATTCCATCAGCGAGACCCTTCACACCTGCTGTTTGTTAACGGGAGAAACCCGGAGGTACCGTTACTATCCCCAGCCTGACTAGCACCAAACGGTACTTTTTGCCGACGTTCAATAAACATGGTTGCTCACGCGTTTAAATAAACTGACTAAAATATCAGTAAAATCAATTAAAAGACGCCTATCCTAAATAACGCGCTATAACAGGTCTCTTCTTCCGTTCAGACAGGTGTTGGGTTTCAAGGACGGAAAGATCTTGATAAATGAATAACAAAATTATCATATTTTATTCAAGACGTTTGTCATGAAGTCACACTATTGTACCGGTTGTTGATTCACACTCGTGGAGTAGATGAATAACCTCACAAAGTAAAGCATACATTTTATTGCTTCCCTTAGACCAATTGGTAAATAAATACTAATTAAGTATCAATTAAATTAGTTTTGAAGTGAAAGTCAAAGAGAAGCTTTCTCTCTATCTAAGTACAATTCTATTCAAATGGTAAAGGTAAAAAAATATGGTTATGGCGTAAACAAAAAAAAAGTTGTCCAATAAAGTACAGGAAAATCATACGTTCTCAAATTAGGCGACTGATTGCAACAGTCTGTCATGAATTGTATTAAAATTGTATTAGGGTTTAGCTGTTGACACATTCCATTCAATTACCTAATCGAAATCCTTCCCTAATTATACTATACTCAAGCATACTCATCTCCATTTTCTTTACTCTACTCCAAATACGTCATTCGATCTTTAATAAAAACGTTGAACTGTTAATGAGTTTAAACAAACGTTTTAGTGCTTTGATGTCTTACTAGATACTGAACAACTTCTCTTTAATTCTGGTCATATAAATGTCTCAAGCTTATTAGTTCCTACCAAATTACCACAAATCCTCAATCAAAGAATTCGTCATAAAACCTAACTCCCAGACGAGAATGTTCTCTGATACACTCTATTTGAAAACTCCAAATTAGTTGGATTAATCTAGTAAATGAAATAGCTGACTGGAAATCTTATAGAAATCCACCCGTCCCTTAAAATGGAGAAGACAACTAGAGAATACCACATCTTGACTGTTTTTAGAATGCTATTCCGTCATAAGTTAGAACTATATTTAAAATATTCTTCTAGATCAATTAAAACATATTTTAATTAGCATGAAAATTGGGAGAAAATATAATTTTACTCTTGGATAATAATAGACCTCTTGTATTGAAATATTATAATTGTTTTCAATTTTTAGAACGTTTAGTTAGATACAAAGTCGGTACATATGAGATTCTGTTCCACAGAATCAGAATTCTGTTCTACTCGATTTAATTTAACCCCGGAGTCACGTATCACAAATATACATTTTATTTAGTTTTCTAATACAAAGTTTCTTTCCGTTCAAAAGATGCAGATATTTTCAATTATAACGTGTGATTATTGCTCCCGCACGTTTTGCTAGTTTTGGTTACCATGTATCGGCTTGTTCATTATGTTTGTTTATTCACGATTTACTAGTAGGCTGCATTACCGTGGGATTGAATATACTACACTGCTTCTCTTTGGTATTTCACTGGAATGTTTGTTTAATAGGCGAATGCCGGATAGGATCCTCGAAATACAGCCCGGAAGCCCTAGTTAACCCTTGGCTACCTTCCTCTACCCTTCCGCATTCTCCCTTTCAAATCCCTTCCCATGCTATTAAAGGGAAGTTGCCACCATGTGGATTACCCTCATGTTACCTGTTACCCATAAAAATAACAGAAAAAGTGTAGAATAACGTAATACATGTATGTGATTGTAAATTATTTTTTGTGCGTACCTTTTTTTATAACAACTAAGTTTTATGTGGCTCATTGAAGCTATCACAATGAATGCATTTATGAGACAACGGTAGACCTATTTTACAGAAAGCAACGAGGTTTCATACAACTCAACAACACTGACATTTAATAAATAAACAACAGCCAATTGGAGGTCAGAACAAAAAATATTTATGGATAATTAAACTTCGTTTTTTCGCTAACTTTGTGACCTCTTCCCGTTTGAATTTAAAATTTTGATAGTCAGGTCATCCTCCCTTGACTGCCGCGGCAGTTTTAATTAGATTAACTTTCCGGAAATAAATATATTTTATCTGACTTAAAATAGGCTGTTGTATATTTATATGTCGTTTCTATAGTCAGAATATATATATATATATACATCATTACTAACAATTTAAATACGATTATTTTATATATTGTCATTCCTCGCGCAATAACGAACGATTTTTTTTATTCAGAAAACTTTACAATCTAATGATTTTACAGTTGTGATATATGTACATGTTATATTATAACATATTGTAATGCCAATTAATTAATCAATTAATTGTTTTGAAATAAATTTGAATTGTTTAGCGAAAAGTTTGTATTATAGCGAGAACGATCCGAGCGACAATGAGTGGTGAGCTCTGTTCCTATTATTGAGAGCGCGGAATGGCGTTTACGCGCGCTAAAGCATAGTCAGTTGGTCGTTGTGGTCTGGATTGTAAAGAGGTCAGACATCGTCGAGCAAAGTATAATAAAGTTGGTGAATCATTGGAGAATAGACGGTAAAAACGTTGCAAAGAACGGTCTTTATAACATTGAGCAGAGTAAAACATTCACCGAGATATTGCAACGTAAATATTGTAAAGTAATTCAAGTTTCGTCAAAATAGAACTTTGTACAATCTTCGTAAAGGAATTGTTGTGGAATAACATTGGTAAATTAATGCGGATCGGAGCAATCAACGGAATACAGTCAATCTTGCCAAATATTGAAGTGAAGTGTAAAATCAGTGAAAACCAAGGTCTGATATTAAATAATTAAAGAGTGTAAAAGTGTTCGAACGAGGTAAAATTGATTTTTCTGGTACCAGACCGACGGTCCGTAAGTAACATAATTTTGAATAATATTGTAAACGCAAATTAAAGGATAAAGTCAGATTTCCTTCTCTTTTAAATTGTCAATTAGAGTTGATTTCTTTACTTTTTAATTTCTTTCATTCTATCGACATATTTTTTAGGTAAATTGTGAACCGTTTTGTTAATAAGATTTTAAATCATTTTTTTGTGTTCATTATCAAACCCTAGTAGAGGCCTGAGAGGACAGATCTCAAATTTTGTTTGTAATTATCTTTTATTGCCACAAAAATAAATACATTTTTGTTCGTTAATTGTTTAAACTTTTCATTTAATTAAAGCCAAACCTGTTAATTATTACT
Source organism: Zhengitettix transpicula (assembly GCA_037074705.1). Taxonomy (NCBI): domain Eukaryota; kingdom Metazoa; phylum Arthropoda; class Insecta; order Orthoptera; family Tetrigidae; genus Zhengitettix; species Zhengitettix transpicula. The sequence goes on along the minus strand of CM073591.1, from coordinate 201,985,469 downwards.
ATATATATATATATATATATATATATATATATATATATATATATGTACATGCTGTGGAGCATTTTGGTTCACCTCCTGTACTTGTGTATTTTATTGATTATTAATTTGGTCCGTTAGTCTCTTTATTTCTAATCGGCGATGGTGGATGGGAGGTGGAGGAAAGGCAGCTGTATCGGAGATTAACTGGTTTGGGTTAATTATGTCTTTTTTTAAATTGAAGAAGTATGTTTTTGGTTATTGTTTGGTGGATATATGGAATATTGAGGTCACTATGGATGCGGGAATTGGAGAAGTACCGGGGACAATTTGTGTTATAACGAAGGATTTTAAGAATTATTTAAGATAAAGTTTCCAAACGCAACCAATACGAGCACACACATTCGACGCTGTCTGGGACCTTGCCTTGAACAGGTGGATGTTAAATTTATGCTAATTTTGCGATAATATTCAAGTATATGTACATTCAAATATAAACAACAACAAATTATACCGTTTTGAATATGCAAAATTAGGACTTTAGTTTCTGATGTGTTGTAACACAAAAATAATCTGAAATTTCTTTTGTAAATTTTTATGGACAAAGAAACCTCTAAATTCGATGAAAGCCAGTACAATGGATTTTAGTGAACGCAAAGAAAAATTACGCTGTTAATTATCAACATTTTTTATGTGGCGATATTGGGTATTTATGCCAAATAATTTTATAAGGCATTGCGAAAATGGTCTCAGAGTTAACTGGAGGGAATATCCTGGAGACAGGCTTGACTGGACAATATTCCTGCTCTCTACTGCTTAATTGGAACAGGCGTTCCAGTGTTATTCCTTCCACTTCTAATATAATTCTACAAGTACCGGCTGTTTTCAGGACGAATGTTTTTGCGTTTATACAGTTGTTATCCTTACGGAAAACTTCCCGATAAGATAGCCTCATTCTCTTCAGAAAATCTATTTAAAAGTAGTACATCAGTTGTTTCTTTGAATATTTGTCGTCTCATTAACTTTACTTATATCATTGTTTGTGTTAGTGAGCGTAATAGGTGACCTTTGAAATAAACTGTTATCTGCGATACCTACCGTTTTTACCGACTAGTCTTAAATCGATTGAAATTTAGATGTTTCCACATGTTTAAAACATGTCACAAAATAACATTGATAGCATATAGGCTGTAAGAATATATTTTAGGCTCTGCTTCAGTAATGGGAGTTTCCACGACACGTAATATAAAACTTTTTTTAATTAACGGTTTATAATGGTCGCGTTAACAACTCGGTCATTGGTGACCCATAAATAAATTACCAATAGTGCCTATTTACATAAGTATGCTGCGATTCACATTGATTCCAATAATAGACATACTATTGAACAGTTTGAAAGAATAATTATACATTTCAAATGTGGGTTTCTTACATTTACACTTTAAGAATTTGCTTTTGTTAATCATTTATCACAATATTTGGATAATTCCTTAACATAAACTTTTTTGAAGCTGCGACTGTTGCAAATTCCACTGTACTGTAGTCATTGTCTGTTTTTATTAGGAGGAAGCGTCTGCTTCTGAATATGTATCACTCTCTTATTTCTTGACTAAATTTATGAGCCTTTTTATTCTACTTTTAGCCGTTTTATCATTTAAATGTGGGTAAAAAGATTCCAATATATTTATGACTGACGTAGAGGATATTTGCTAATCCTTGGGCTCTTTGAGTCAATAGCATTTAGTATAAGAATCTTTAACTGTTCCAAAGGGATAGGTGGAGCACTGGTTTCTTCTTCATATAATATTTTACCGGGCCTGTGATTGACTAAGCGCCTTATATTTATGATCCTGTTTTATTTGGTTTTCTTGGATGGATTAGTGCTTGTTTACGATCAAGATTACTGACGTCTTTCATATCAGCTTGACTAGTCGAGCTCGTGGATGCAGTTCTTTTTTTGTATGTTTGTTGTGAATTATCCGCGTCCATTTTGTGAGGGTTACTTGCGGGAACCGGGATTTTACACTGAATTTGGTCATAATTGTCATTTGCTGTCAGATTATTCTTCAGTATTGCATCTCTATTAGGACAATTCATCGCGATGTGGCCGGGACTTTTACAGTTTAACAGTTCTCGTTCTCCACACCCTACAGCTAGTGTCTTCAAACTGCATCATTATCGAATCCGGAAGGGATTTTAGCTTATCTGGGTTAATGAAGAATTGTCTTCTGAAACTTTTAATGTGAGAAAATCTTATTCTTATATCCGATATTTCAGAGTCTGGAATTATATTTAGCGTTTCTAGTTCTAGCACAATAATCTCGTTTGGGACAACTGAGCATACATTTGACAAGATTACACGGCAGTATTTTTGCATTAAAGGTCTTATATTTACCATCTCACCCTTTATTGTTATTGATTTTTGAACTTTTATTAGGTTTTCGACATCCTTCTTATATGTTAGAAATGCGCATATTCTCGCATTGGCTATTTTAGAGATGTACTTAATTCTGATGGGGTCAATAATATTAGTTAAACCTATTAGGTACTCATCTGTATTTAAGCTTGCAACAACGTCCAGAATTATAGCATGCATTTTATCCGGTTACTGCAACGAGGCCGTCACCTTCGAATACAATCTAGTCTCCATATTCTGTGTGGACATCATATTCAGGTATTCCTATTCTTTACACAATCTGGGAGTAGTGGATTTTTCTTTATATAGCTTAGATAACATGTACTTATGCACTCCTTTACACGAAAATAGCTAGCCGGAATCCGCCAGGGCAGCCCCGCTACTGTCAACATTTTTATCACTAATCTAATTAGAATCTTGGTAAAACAAAGTTCTCTGTTAAAGTATTGAAATCAATGTAAATCATCACACGGTTGTAGACAGAGATCCTAATCCGCTACTGGACCCACTCACAGAACCAGCGACCAGTAAAAGAGTCAAAAAGATGCGGCCTAGTGAATTAGTTTGTCATAGTATATCATGTATAAAGAGTTCTCGGGTTTCCGGTCGGGTAACGTTACCCGACCGGAAACCCGAGAACTTTTTATACAGAATATACGTCGGGAAAACTTACGCTCTTTATTATAGTATATCATGTTTTAAATTCTACAGGCGATATCTCCCTGATGTCTCTTGTTACTAGTCCATTTATAGTACAATAAAAAATCTAGGGTTAGCAAATGTGGTGAAATTTGTTTCACGTTTGAAATAATTAATTTATTAAATATGGCGAACCGTAGGGTAGCTTACTGTGTCATGTCCTGTACTCACCAGATTTACCATTAAAGGGTAATATTGCAAGTGCCACCTTTGCTGGCGACACAATTATCCTTTCCACCAAAGATGACCCTCAACTAGCAACCAATACATTACAATATCATCTAAATGAAATACAAGTGTGGACACACGAGTGGAAAATTAAGATCACCGACGATACAACTGTGCACGTAAACTTCACCCTCTGGAAAGATCAATGTCCATCTCTTTATCTAACTGGCATACAAATACCTACATCATCTACTGCAAATTACTTGGGGAAGCATTTATATAATAAGCTAACACGGAAACAACATGTAGTAAAAAAATGGAAAACACAAATTTTACTTGTTAGGAAGTCCAAATTACCACTTGAATATAAACTCCTTATCTATAAAACAATCCATAAACCATGGGATTGAACTTTGAGTTTGCTTGAGCAAGTCTAGTGTGGCAATAATACAGAGACACAAAAAACAAAAATATTATGTATGTTTTCCTATCCACTCTTCATGAAAACTTGAACGCACCATTCGTCAAATATATTGTAATAATCAACAATTAGGCTTCAATTTAATAATTAAAATGATAGGCTTTATTTAAATGAAAAGATTATAAAAAAATTTAATAAACAAAATTTATTTATTAATTTGTGGCTTCTAAAATTTACAAACAATTACAATAAAATGAAAATCTCTTAAACTTTCATGGTCTTTACTGGGTTTGATGATTTACAGTGAAAATTAGTGAATGGTCTTGTTAACAATACAGTTTAAAATTTACTTCATAATAATGTGCTGATAAATGAAAGAAAAGCAACAAGAAAAGCGAACGAAATCTGACTTTACCCTTATAGTTAGCGTTTACAGATTTTATTAAAGTTTTGGTTACTTACGCATTGTTCGGCTGGTACCAGCATTCTTTTAGCGCTTCAAAATTGCACTATATTACAAAATTTTTACACAGATTCTAAATTTTTCTCACAGATTCTACACTTATGAAGTTGAAATGCGATTACTAGGCTCCCAGGAACTCGAATGATCCTCTTAATTGGTCAGCTATCACTCAGCACGAAATTGTTCAAGTTCTTTATAATGAAGCAAACCCTTGCTTCCGTTGGCTAATTGTTAGCACATCTACTCGGTCCAACTAACTGCTTGCTTACAGGAATCTTATGAGTTGCAGATTTTTAGCCTTTTACCGCTTTATTTATCGGTTTTGATTGAAAACTTCTAAGTAGTTCGGTGAAGATTTACTTTTACAATGTCTCTCCTTTCGTGGCTGACCGTAGACGTCGACTTTTCTCTTTCGCTCCTCGCTGTAGACTCAAACTGTACTCTTTCGCTCCTCGCCGTAGACTTAGACTAACTTTTACAATGTCTCTCCTCTCGTGGCAGACTGAAGACTGCCAATTAACTATGCTTTTGCGCGCGTAATCGTCATTCCGAATTCTCAATAATAGGAACAGAGCTCGCCACTCATTGTCACTTTTCTCGCTCTCGCTGTAATTAAATTGTTCGCTAACAATTCAAATTATTTAAAAACAATTAATGGCTTGATTAATTGGCATTACAATATCATAACTGAAAAAAGTATCAATCGCCACATAAAACTGAAAAAACACATTTTCTGGAAATACAAAATGCTAGAAACAAAATGGAAGGAGGACTTGTCACAGCAGAAGTTCTCATCACGTCAAAGCAGAACTAACAAGTTCTTAGGTGAGCTTACACAAATGTATTGTAATGTTCCGATTACTAGATTTAGATTTATTATTCATTCCGTTAGTCTTCGGTCGAGGAAATATTATACGTCAGTATAAAATTACAAGAAAATAATAAATTATTAGAATTACAAAGCTTAAAAAAAACATTGTACTTTAAATATATATATATATATATAAATTAAAACAATGTTAAATATATTAATATAACAGTAATTAAAGAAATGATAAGTATATTAATCTTCAATTACCATTCGGCGGAGTTTCCAGCAGAAAATCTTACTTGGATTCCCGTAAAACATGAAAAAGAAAATAAGTTGGCAGTTAAATTATGATTATCATTGTAAAACCGGCCTGCAGTGGTGTAGTGGCCAGCGTCATTGCCTCTCATCACAGAGGGTTCGAATCCCGGCATGGACATGGATGATTGTTGTCGTCCTAGTCAACTAAACGGGGGCTTAGGCTGTGGGAGAATCGAAACTCTGTCTAGGTGTCACTCCTAATCCAAAATGAGTCATGTAAGATGACAGTCTGGCAGCCGCCTCGGAAGGCCAAGGCCCTTCATGGGCTTTCGGGCCAAGGAGTTAGTTAGTTATCATTGTGAAATAATATCAGAATTTGATAGGAAACCAGCAAACTGTTTTATTAAAGAGGATCTAATCTGTCCATTCATTAACAACTATTTATAAATAAATTTCGTATACTTAAATTTTCTATACCGTCCGGAAGACTATTGTATAGATTTATGTCGGAATAACGAATGCTTGATTCAAAGAGAGAATTCTGAGTTGAGAGCGGCTTCTGCTGTTGTATAAATGGTTTGGTCCGTTTAGGGCATTTAAATTGATGTTTCTCCAGATAAACTGTATTATTTCTATAATATACGTACAAGGCAAAATTAAAATCCAAAAATTCCAAAACAAAGGCTTGCAACTGACATTCCAATCCGCACCCGATATGGTTCGAACGACCCTCTTTGGTAGTTTAAAAATTTGAAACACGTGATGTGATAGACCTCAGTTTTCTATGCCACAAGACATGACAGAAAATATTAATTAATCCACTTGGATCCACGCCAGGTTTTAGTGTATTTTACAAAATGAATGAGTAAAACACAATAGCTAATTTGACAAAGTTAAACTATTGTCAAAATAGATAAATAAAAATAGTTCCAGGAAAATAAAATTATAGCGTACCTCTTTAATACTTTCAAGATCACACAATAATTTATATTTATTCTGAACATATTCCAGTAAAAAGAAAAGTCTAACTTTTGTAGATAATTTTTTCCATTATGATATAAATAGAAGGATCCCAGAAGAGGAGGAATTGCTAAGACTGATGGCCTCCTATGGATAAGACTACACATAAAATGGGAAACATTCATCGGATTGACGCAACTGGTTCTAGGTGGACTTTATTTTAGATATTAATGGATTAATGACTACAAGCTACGAAAATAGCTGAAACAGAGTTGCATTTTCTTGGGAAACATTTAGCAACTGAGAATCTTTCGACGGATAAATTAACTCCGCGATAATAATCTCTGTGTGTGTAAGTCTTCCAATTTTTTTGAGCGGCGACAATAATTTTACTACCGGTATAAAAATCGTCGTGGTAGATATATACTGCAATAATTGCCTGCCGAATGCTACTCAAGACAAGAATTGATGTTAAACTTTCGACACTAGAGGACCTGCTTCGGTTTATTGTAAAGTATAGAGGATCTGAGAGTTGGTCTCTTGATTTTACCGACTGTTTGATCCTCCATCGCCAGTTGTGAAAAATCTGTTAGTACCTACCTGAGATAACCCATGGCATAAGTGTGAAGCGGGACCTAACTGTAAATACATTTTGATGAACAAATCGATAAATTTGCAGCAGCAAATACTAAAAACTTCTCTTAGAAGTAATCTATTACTTATAAAGCATCATACATCAAACTACCTTTTTTAATAAAGCTCATTTCAGGGTATTATATTATTATATCCAATGTAATGTTAAAGTTTTTGCAATGTTAAATTTGAATACCATTTTAGGAAATTTATTTTTGAACTACTATTGTCTTAATTATATTAATTCGTTCTATCTTTAAAAATTTAGGGTAACCTTAAAATATACACATAAAAGTATTTTAAACATAAAATATTTAAAATAAAACTATATATTTTCTTTAAAAAAACCTGTAATTCTCAAAGACAAAAATCACTTTCTATTTCATTTCGTCAAACAGGACGGAAATGGGGGGGGGGGATTATAAGTTTATGCAGCATACATCATGTAGAACCGCGAGTAGCCCTTGGTATGGCAGTTGAGCCATGTTCATTCCCATGCAAAGACAAAAGAACTCGTGGTATATATCGGTAAGACTGTTGGGAGAAATATTCAAACACTGAAAGGTGCCATGAACAAGTAATTAGGTTATGGTGAATCCATAAATTATTTTATATTCTAATAACTTGAAAAATTACTTGGTGATATAAGTACTCAAAGAAAAGAATAGTTGAAAATTAAATTATAATGTAGTATTTAATTATGATATTAAATGTTTTCTAACATTCCATTGTCTGATTTGGAGATTTTTTGCGATGATAATGAAACTGGTAGAATGAACAAGGCTTTAGATAATTATTGTATGATAAGCTGTATAATGAAGAACATAAGTGAAGAAATAGAAACAATTACAACAAAGAAGCGAAGCCTAACGCTGGTTTCGCAGGGAAGTGCAGGATTTCTGGCAGGCAGTTTCTTTCAGCGAGGCGCATTTTATGGCGGTACAGTTTAGTGTCTTTCTTCGCAGATGCCTTGAGCGATGGGCTTCAGTAAGCGCTTAGAGCTTGGCCGCGGTAGATCGTTACTGGGTACGTGTTTACATTGCGCGTATCATGGTAACGTCGGATTAGCCTCCCCTCCATCAATCTGCGCCACCTGCCATCGTTCGTGACTAATGCTACACTGTGTTTCCACGTTGTCATGTTGGTAACATTTCCCACCATATCCAACACGGTAATTACTCTAGGTCTCTCAAGATATCGAATATACTGAAAGAAGTCCCAACGCAAGACGAGAGTCTTCTATCAAGATTTTCTAATAATTACCAAGATAACCGAGTAATAAAACTCTTGGAAATGGAAAACTGCTGACGTGCTGTATCGAATCCAGAATTTGGCCAATGTCTGGCAGTCGTGTTGGTCGTTAAACGCCCGCTGAGTAGTTTAAACGAAACAGAGACGAATATTATCGCAGCTATTAAACTTTATGATTACATAACAGTGGCGGCTCGTGAGTATGTGCTCATGTGCAACAACACACAAATTAATTTAGTAAGAATTAATTTTTCTCAATTTTATGAACCTACATATAGGAAAGACTCGTGCAGGGTTAGGATTCCCGGAGCCGGGAGTAATAAGCCTGGTCTCCTAAACTAAGACTTTATTCCACCACGTGGTGCGACTCTAGCCGTTGTCCGGAAGCACAGGTAATGTGTCGCGCGAGAGCCGGGAACAGAATGGGGCTCTCCGTGTGCACGCTGTAGGTGCTCGGTAGGGTCCCGTTACTTGGTGGGGAGCATTGTTTGCATCCCCTAACGGGACGCGTAACGGGACCCTCTTGCTCGAATGGGGACACGGAATATTCGTCCCCACACCAGCCACCCGTTAAGAGACGGAGTCAGGATATACGTTTTGTGCCAGAGTCGCATTACAATACCATAATAAATATATATGTTCATAATTTTTACAAAACAATATACAGAATATTTACAAAAAAAAAATAATAATGTGCGAAATGTTCTACGGCGTGGGCGAGTAGCGGTCCGGGGCACGGGCCCGGCGACCCGAGCGAGTTGGCGGCGCTGCTAGGCGATGCGGGCGAGGCCAGTCTCTTTGCGCTGGCGTGGAGAACGTCGCCTGTGGTGCCACCGGGCTGTCGTTCGTGGCTGCCGGCGCTATGCTGGGGGGCCCAACTGCTTCCTCTGGGCGCAACATGAAGGCCGGTTTTACCCTGTCCAGTGAAACTCGTGTTTCTCCGCGACTTGTATGCAACACGCAGGTTTTCTCGTCCCTGCTGACGATGCGGTAGGGTCCCGTGTAAGGCGTACAAAGGGAGGCCTTTATACCGTCGTCACGGAGAAAAGCATAGGTGCAAGTCGCCAACTCCTTGAACACGAAGCTTCCTGGTCGGGAGCGTCGCGAAGCCGGTGTGGGCCGTATGTTTGTTGTTGCCTGGCGGACCCGCTCGATGAGTGACGTCGGGTCGCCAAGCTCGGGTTCTGCGGTGAAGAATTCGCCGGGCAGACGTAGCGGTTCTCCAAACACCAGTTCGGCGGCTGATGTCTGCAGGTCCTCCTTGAAGGCGGTACGAATCCCGAGCATGACGACCGGGAGGGCGTCGAGCCAGGAGGCGCCTTCATGGCACATTATCGCTGCCTTCAGCTTCCTGTGGAGCCGTTCTACTAGCCCGTTAGCCTGTGGGTGGTACGGCGTCGTGCGGGACCTCTGCCAGCCCGTGTACTTCCCCAGTGCCTGAAAAAGATCGGACTCGAACTGCCGTCCTTGGTCCGTAGTAACACGCTCTGGGCAGCCATAGCGCGAGATCCAGCCGTGGAGCAGGGCGTTGGCCACATCTTCTGCGGTGATTCGCTCCAGTGGATAAGCTTCTGGCCAACGCGATGCACGGTCGATCGCCGTCAGGAGGTAGCGGTAAGAGCCTGCTGGCGGCAGTGGACCCACGATGTCAATGTGTATGTGACGGAAACGAGCTGACGGCGTCGTGAAGTCTCCCAGTGGCGTGTGGACGTGCCGTGTAATCTTCGCGCGCTGACATTGCAAACACGCCCGAGTCCATACGCGTATGTCTCGTTTAACACCAGGCCAAACGAAACGCGACGTAATCAGGCGCGTGGTAGCGCGTGTGCCGGGATGGCTCAGGCCGTGGACCGCGTCGAATACCTGTCTGCGACTTGGAGCTGGGACGACTAGGCGTTGGCGACCCGTCGATACATCACATAACACCCGGAGGTCGAGTCCTGGGACATCGACGTGGCGGAGCTGGAGTGCTGTGCTGCCGGCTAGCAGCTCGCGTAGCTCGTCGTCCTCGGCTTGCTGCTGGGCGATGCGGCTGAGATCCACCGGGCTATTGGCTGCTGTCAAAGCTTCGACGCGGGATAACGCGTCGGCGACTATGTTTTGGGACCCATTGACGTGCCGAATGTCCGTGGTGAACTGCGAGATATACGTCAGGTGGTTCCTCTGAACGGGCGGGAGTCTCTCGTTCTGCTGCTGATAGGCAAAACATATGGGCTTATGGTCAGTAAATATTATTGTGTGTTGAGCCTCCAACGCGTGACGAAAATGCCGGACCGCCAAAAAGATGGCGAGTAGCTCCCGATAATATGCCGGCCACTGTGTTTGCTGCGGCGTCAGCTTCCGGGAGAAGAAACCCAACGGTTGCCACGCTCCTCCCACTTGCTGCTGCAAGCTGGCGCCGACTGCATTCTGCGACGCGTCGGTGAAAAGCCCGAGCTGTGCCGTAGGGTCCGGGTGAGCCAGCATCGTTGCGTTGGCGAGCGAGGCCTTGCATTTCTCGAAGGCTGCTGTACTGAGTGGGTTCCAGGGCACAGGGTGGGTGCCGCGGAGACCTGAGAGAGCCTCCTGGAGCTCTGCTTGATGCGCCGCTGCCTTGGGAAGGAAACGACGATAGAAATTTATCATTCCCAAGAAGCGACGGAGCCCTCTGGCGTTGGATGGGCGCTGGAAATCGCGCAGTGCGGCGACACGTTCTGGTACGGCGCTTACGCCTTCCGAGGAAACGTGGTAGCCGAGGAAGGTTACGGCCTGCTGGCCCAGCACGCTCTTTTCCACGTTGACGATTATGCCGTGCTGCGACAATCGGCGGAAAACGGTTCGCAGGTGTTCCCGGTGTTGCTCTGGAGACGCGCTGTAGATTAGAATGTCGTCGATGTACGGGAAGCAGAAGTCCAGCCCCTGTAACACTTCGTCCATAAACCTCTGGAACGTTTGTCCAGCATTTCTCAGTCCAAAGGTCATGAACGGGAATTCGAACATCCCGAACGGCGTGGTTATGGCCGTTTTCGGGATGTCCGTCGTGTGCACCGGAATCTGTGTGTATGCCTTAACGAGGTCGAGGACAGAATATATTTTGCTTCCTCGAAGGCTCATAGCAAAGTCCTGTACGTGCCGAACGGGATACCTGTCTGGGACGGTTCGCGCGTTCAGCGCGCGATAATAACCGCATGGGCGCCATTCTCCGTCTTTCTTCTTAGGCACGAGATGCAGCGGCGATGCCCACGGGCTCTTCGATCGTCGCGCGGTCCCGTCGGCGAGCATGGCCTCGAATTCTGCCCGTGCGATGTGGAGCCGCTCCGGTGCCAGGCGTCGTGGTCTACAGGAAACTGGGGGTCCTGGCGTCGTCCGGATGTGGTGAACCGTGGTGTGACGAACAACGCGGGGCGCGCCGGCCGGGCGCGTGAGCTCCGGGAATCGGCTCAGGAGGTCCTGGTATGGCGAGCACGTCGTCAGCACCCTGACGCTGGGTTGCGGCGATCGGTCCTTATTCGCGCTTACGACGCGGCCCGTCGTCCCGTCGAGCAGGCGCCCGCTTCGACAGTCCGGTAGAAGTCCAAAGTGTGCCAGGAAATCAGCGCCGATTATTGGCAACGCGACGTCCGCGATGACGAAACGCCATACGAACACCCGGTGCAGCCCCAGGTCGATTCGCATGGGTAGGCAGCCGTACGTGTTGATAGTACTGCTGTTAGCGGCGCTGAGCTTGTAGTTGGTGACCGCGCGCTGGCCCTTGAGTAGGTTGCGCGGGAAGCAACATAAGTCGGAACCGGTGTCGACTAGGAACCCATGTCCGCTGGTGTGGTCCCTAACGACGAGACGGCGTCCACTGGATGGGCAGCCGGCAGCTGCAATAGCCGGCTGCCTTACTCGTTTCCCTGGGTGTAGCTGCACGGGGGTTCGCAGCGTTGAGCCCGGCTACCGAACCGTCTGTGGTACCAGCATTTCCCGGTGCTGGCGTTGTCGCGGCGGCCACGCTGTTGTTCGGGCGGCTGGCGGCGTGCTGGCGGCCTTCGTTCGCCTCGTAGGGCTGCGACTTCCGCGGTGAGCGCCTCCAGGCGCTGCTCGAGGCTAGGGGCTGATGGGCCGTGGAGTTCATCTGCCTGATTGGTGGACTGTGAGCTCGTGCTGGCAGCGTGGACGTGCGGTGGAAGACCGGGTGTTGGAATCTCCATAAGCCTGTCAGCGATTTGGGCGGCCGTGGCGAGCGGTGCGTCTATATGACTTTGGACCGCGAGCTGTACGTAGGCCGGCAGGCGCTGCAGCCACAACGTCCGCAGGAAATCGTCCGACACTTGAGTAGGCCCTACTAGGCTGCGGAGGTACCGCAGGAACTGCGACGGAGATCTGTCGCCAAGTTCGGCTTCGCTGAGCAGCAGCCGAGTTCTTCGCTCTTGTGAGGGCGAAAGTCTCTGTATCAGAGCTTTCTTTAAACACTCGTACTTGCCTGTTGCTGGCGGGTTGACGAGGATGTCCTGGACTTCTGCAGCCCATCTTTGTTCGAGGTGAGCTGCGATGTGGTTGAACTTGGTGGCGTCCTGCGTGATGCCGGCGATGGCGAATTGGCTTTCCGCCTGGGCGAACCAGACGTCCGTATTGTCCGCCCAGAAAGCCGGCAGCTTCGGTGTGATCCTACAGACCTGTGCTGCGTCATGGTGTTGGCCACGTGGATCCTCCTTCAGCCTTGCGATCTCCTGCTGTAGCTCGGCGATTTTGTTGTTCAAAATGTCCATCGTAGGGGTCACCAATATAGGAAAGACTCGTGCAGGGTTAGGATTCCCGGAGCCGGGAGTAATAAGCCTGGTCTCCTAAACTAAGACTTTATTCCACCACGTGGTGCGACTCTAGCCGTTGTCCGGAAGCACAGGTAATGTGTCGCGCGAGAGCCGGGAACAGAATGGGGCTCTCCGTGTGCACGCTGTAGGTGCTTGGTAGGGTCCCGTTACTTGGTGGGGAGCATTGTTTGCATCCCCTAACGGGACGCGTAACGGGACCCTCTTGCTCGCATGGGGACACGGAATATTCGTCCCCACACTACATAATAATTTTGTTTTAACACTGCGAATGTATGCTTCTATATCGAAGAATTTAAAATTGCGGCCCATAGCTACTAAAACAGCCAGTGCTATTCCAGCGGTAGCACAGGATCTGACATCTGCGCAGGCACACCTCCCTATGCTACCCATAAAGCTCTACAAATTCAGCCGTTCTCATGCTACATTTCTGGGAGCACTCCAGAGCCGTGCCGTGCAATGACAGAGGCTGCCGCATCAGGCGACATAAACAACGAAATCGAAAGAAATTTGAACTATTCCATAATTATAAATCTGATTTTATAATATTTTATATTTCCGAAACAAAAATAATATTCGTACAATTTTGGTAAAATAATGCATCACAATCTAATATTATTTTAAAGGAGACAACATTTAAGAGGCATCGTAGTGCGAAAATCTGCAGAACGACCCTACACAAAACACTGCTCAGTGGCTTGTTTCGAAAATTAACTTTACTTAAAATATTTACCGATGGAAATGCTAAATTATTCCGCGTTTAAAAATTAGACACTGTAGAAATTTATTCAGACATAAATGTAGCATATTGTGTGTGGGGTTAGTGTGTTCCAAAAAATACTCACGAGCCACCACTGGAACCTACCTATAAAAATTTATACTCAAATATGTTTTAAAAACTTTGATAGACTGTAATAAACACTACAATCCTTTCTATTTCTTTACTCCTAATTATTAAAAAATAAATCTTGTTATGGTTCAAAGTAATTAATTTTTTGGGATATGTTTGACTAACTGGAGTATTCAAAAGATTAACTCAAAAATATTTATTATTAAACCAAATTCATAATATACGTATACTTCAAATTATAAGCTAATAGAATATAATTATTATTAGATCTCAGTAAATAAAACTTTCTCAAAGGGTCATTAGTGCGTCATCAATACATAGAACTTTATACATATAGACAAATCGAAAAAATTACTAGAGAACTAAGTTGCAACCCTTTCAATGATTCTGTCTGGTTGACTCGAGTCAATTTAGTATTGAACCTTGATGCAGTGAGGACGTCTGAGTTCTTTAAGTTGTGTCCCACGATCACTCCAACCAGAAATAATACTTTTTTTTAGAGGAACAGGCTACATGAGCGTAATCCACATGATGGCAACCCCTCTTTAATAGCATAGAAATTTGAAATGGGGAATGCGAAAGGTAGCCAAGGGTTAACTATGGCCCCCGGGCTATAATTTAAGAATCCTACCCGGCATTCACCTAAAAGTGATCCAGGGAAAACCCCAGAAAACCTGAATCAGGTAGGTCGGGCATTGTATGGGTATGGAAGTAACAGGCTACATGAGGGTAATCCACAGACGGCATCTCCTAGGAATACTGGGAACTATGATATAATTTATAATCTAATCAAGAAACAAGATCATAAAAATAAGGGTCAACGGCCACCTATTAAGGCCACGAAAATAGAAAACGGGGTTCCACAAGGATCTATCCTAAGTGTCACTTTATGACACCGTGACAGAGGAAAACATCATTCCGCCTGTGATTGTTCTCAAATACGCAGACGACCTTACAATATCCTGCAGAGAAAATAAATTGAATAATACCGAAAACAACGTCCAAGACGCACTCAACCAGCTCCCCTCAAGGTCTCAAAAAATGGGATTAAATTTCTCCGAACAAAAGTCAAACTCAAAGAAAAATAATCCAGATCCAATCGCAGTAAAACTCTGAAACGATACTGTCCACAATATAAAAATTTTGGAACTCAACTTTTACCCCCAACCGACATACGACAAGCATATCACCGCAATCATCAATGAAAAAAACTTGAATATATAAAAAGAAATAGGTGAAAAAAATGAGGAAGTAGATAGATTTATCTTCTTACTCACATATAGATTAGATTAGATCAAAAATCGACTATGGATGAATACTTTACTCAGCAACCAAAAAAAACTTTTAAGCAGGGTGCACATCATTCATAATAAATCACGAACCAACTAATAGCAACAGGCGGCTTCCACACAAGCCATCGAACACAGAAGAGATAATGAAAGCATTAACTTCCCCCATTCCTATCATTAGAAATTATACGTTTCCCCGGTTTCCAAAAAACACAGAGGGGTCACAAAAATACAATATAAGAGTCAGCAACATGTCAACAAACAGGCCTCACTTTACCAGACTCGGAACCGCAACAAGATTGTGAAGAACCACCATGGAAAATCCCCGAGATTGAAATATAAACTTATCCCACCGATTTTTTTTTTAAAAGAACACACTATCGGAGGAAGAATGGAAAGAAAACATGAAATCACTAAATAATTAATAATACCCGAAAAATTTGGTTGACGCTTCCGGTGGTATCGAACTAAATGTTGCCACTATTTCAACATTTGGAAAAATTCTTGATGTTTCAATTCGTTTTACGTATTCCGCGTGACAGCCGGTAGTATTCGTATTCAGTAGTAGGGTAAACTGAAAAGTAAAGAATGGGAAGGACCTACTTTATAATTATAGGTTATTATTGAAATTGAATAGTTATAGCACTTTCACGTGTACATAGAATGTAGTTGAAATATTAAATAGGACTTGCATCCTTTAAAACCATAGGAAGCGAGAAGAGTTCTGATTTTATCACTTGAAAGTATTATTCCAATAATATAGAAATGTTTATGAAATTTAGTAAAGCACATAAATGAACGTTGATACGATAATAAAAATACAAAAATAGTCCTTCCATGTTTATATAGTAATTGTAAGCTTTTAGACTCTTGTATTTTATCTTTATCAGCCCAGATAAAGGGTCTTCAAGATTCGTGTTCCTGTTGGTAGAGTGATAACCTACAAAGTAGAACTGCACGCAGACATATGAAGCGTTCAGAGATTGTATTCATTCGGAATTTGTTGTTACAAAATTTTATGTTCAAATATATGACAAAAGTTTATAAAAAAAATTATTTTATATCTCGTATATATTATTACAAAACTTAACTTTGGTATAAATGCACCTTGGAAGTCAACAATATGTGTTAAGTTTCTTTTAAGCATTTCCATTTCATTTGTCAAAACCAGACCTCAAGTAATATAACTATTGACTGTAAACCAATTCCCCTCTGTTCTGCATTATCGCAAGTGTCGAAAATATATAATTAATATATGAAAATTCTCAATTTTCTTGTTGTATGTCCTTATAGATGCCTGTTTTTAAATAATGATCCTCAATTAATCCTAGTTTACTGATTGACCCCCTCCTCTCAAAAAGCATCACCTTCCCTAGGGTTTCTAACTGACCCCTAGTGCGTGTATACAGGAGGAGGGTGAGCGTGTTTAGGGTTGTTAAATTAAATATTGCATTATTAATGTGAGTAGTAAGCACAATTATATTAACAAGCCTATGAAAGAAACTAAATATAAGACAGTTAATCATAGATTCAACATAACTTCTCAATTTTGACACTTACGATAATGCAGAACAGAGGGGAATTGGAAGTGCTTACAGTAAATAGTTTTATTACTCGAGGTCTGCTTTTGACAAATGATATATATATATATATATATATATATATATATATATATATATATATTGAAATGCATTGAGGGAATGCATTGTTTCGGATTAATGGTCTTGGCCGTCACAGGAAGTGGCAATGTGTACTTAGGATCAGTATGAAGGAGTCAGGGCAAGGCACATGCGCGGGTGGTCTGTCGCAAGATAAATCTGTTTAGGAAAGGCATTGTGTCTGATTAATGGGCTGGACCATTGGCGTGTTGACTTAGGATGAGTGTGCAGTTGGGCGGTCTGAAGAATTTTAGAACAGCGCACGTGTGAATGCCGGGGGATGAGGATACAAGTGCAAAGTAATTACGGGTCCTGTCTCGATGTGACAAGACAGAGCGGCTAGATATTTTGCTAGCTAAGGAACAGCAGCTGCAGAATGTAAATATCAGTAATGGAGAAACTGTCAACGAGCAGTTGCAACGTAGTTTTGGGGACAAAAGAAGAGAGAAGGGACGGTCATATATATAAAGAGAAGATAAGATTTTTGAAGTTAGTTGAGTGTGGAGCTAGGAGGTGAAAAGTTGAGTCTTGGAGTTGGGTGTTGGTTGTGGAGGCGTTCGGCGAGCACCGAGTATGGAGAGATTTTGCAGCCTGCGAGAGAAATAGCAAATTTATGTCAACGATAAACATTTTTGTATGCAGAAGTTCAATCTGTAGTAATATCAAAATTTGACCACTGTCTTCGATGGTAGGAGACCAGGACACAGCATCCAGCGTCGAGTAGTTTCACCACGAGAAAGTGGGATGTCCTTCACCGAGTATGGAGAATCAGCTATCGTCGAACCAATAATATGTGTTGGAGTCAGTGTGTGTAAACGTCCAGTCTATAAAGTGTGTGTAATGAACGAGTCAAATGTTCCTGAGTAATCGTAAGTTGAAATTTATGGTATTAATATCTGTAAACGGAATTAAAAGATACAGTCAGATATCGTTCTCTTCTTTTGTGTTAATAAAATAAACTGTTTTAAATTTAGAATCAATCTGGTAATTCTAAGTTCGTTAATAAGTTTCGTCGATGTCTAGACGATTAAATATTTCTGTTTAATTTCAAGATAAATGTTTGGTTCTTTGATTATTTAAGTGTTCTGTCCGTTATCAAACCCAGTAAGGACCCATGAGAGAAAGAGATATAATGTTTTTATTAAAGTGTATAATTGTAAATTCTGATAGAATAAAAATTGTTTGTTTGTTAAAATCTAATTTTTTTTATTTTGACGACCGGTTGTTTATTACAATAATTCCAATATATATATATATATATATATATATATATATATATATATATATATATATTGAAGCCTGCGAGAGGATTCTCTCGCGGGTAACCTGCAAGGGATATTCTCTCGCAGGTGATCTGCGAGGGATATTCTCTCAAAGGTCGAACCTTTTAGGAGAGATACGAAGGGGCTACCTTTCGGGATGCCTTTTCCTCTCCGTTTTTGAACTAAGGTTCCCCACAAGCCGAGGCACCTCGGCCTGTTCAGAGAGGTGTATGTTCCGGGGTCACAGACCTTGGGCATACGGTAAGAGTTGTCCGCTATTCGCATTGGAATAGTCGGCCAGCTGCCTCCCTAACTGGTCGAGGCACGGAGAATGGAATGCTGCGTCCCCACAGCAAACTTCTCTCTCGCTATCGGAAGGGCGTGGGACAAGTACCCAATGCCCGACCTACCTGATGCAGGTTTTTCTATGGTTTTTCTATGGTTTTCCCTGCATTTCTTTAGGCGAATTCTGGGTAGGATCCTTAAAATATTGCCCGGGGGCCCTAGTAACCCTTGGCTACCTTCCTCTATATATATATATATATATATATATATATATATATATATATATATATATATATATATATTGTAATAATCAAATAAAAGGCGATAATTTATTTCTGAAGAATTTGCCCCACGTTGTGGTGCCAAAATGTAATCATCAACAATTTAGCTTTATTTAACGATTTAATTTAATTTTAATTTTAAGAATTTGCCCACATTGTGGGCACCAAAATGTAATAATTAACAAAGTGAGATTATTTAAATAAAAAATATCAAAAATTAACAAACAAAAAATTTATTTTCCTTTATTGGCTTTCAAAGAATAAAAGACAATTACAAACAAAATTTGAGATCTGTTCTCTCAGGGCCTTTACTGGGTTTGATGATTGAAAATTATAGACTGATCTTATTAACAATACAGTTTAAAAAATTTACTTCAAAATTATATGCTGATAAATGAAAGAAAAACTACAAGAAAAACGAACGAAATATGACTTTACCTTTTAGTTAGCGTTCACAGATGTTATTAACGTTTTGGTTACTTACGCATTGTTCGGCTGGCACCGGCATTCTTTTAGCGCTTCATAAGTACACTATATTGCAAAAATTTTACACAGATTCTAAATTTTTCTCACAGATCCTACACTTCTGGAATTTCTAGGCTCCCAGGAGCTCGGATGATCCTCTCCAAATTTGTCAGCTTACAGGAATCTTAAGCGTAGCAGATTTTTTTTATAGTATTTTACCGATTTACTTATCGATTTCGATTGAAACTGCAAAGTAGCTCAGTAAAGATTTATTTTTAAATGTCTATCCTTTCGTGGCTGACCGTAGACTTAGACTGTCGACTTCTCTATTTTGCTCCTCGCTGCTGACTGAAAACTGACTATGCTTTTGCGCGCGTAAACGCCATTCCGCACCCTCAATAATAGGGACAGGGCTCGCCACTCATTGTCGCTCTGCTCGCTCTCGCTATAATACAAACTGTTCGCTAACAATTCAAATTATTTAAAAACAATTAATGCTTAATTAATTGGCATTACAATATATTGTAATGGTCACCAATGTCTTGTCTCTAATTAATTGAATTATTGTATTAGTAGCGTAATATTCTGGCCAGGCTATTGGCTATTGTAAGTAACATAGGTTAGCGGAGTCTGTATTGCTGTCGGGGCCGTGAGCGAAAGACGGACTAAAAGAGCGTCGGTGTGTCATGTTAGAAGCTTGTGACGAAATAAACACTATGCTAGTGAAGATCATCAGGTAAAGATCGATTTGTTATTCGGCTGGTAGACTCTGTTGGTGGAGGTCTGCAAGTAAAAATTGATTAACAAGGTTCTGCTTGTGGAGTCTGTTGGTGGAGGCCAGAGTGTATAGGTTGATCAGTAAAGGCTCATATGTAGTCTGATGGAAAAGTTTGCTTCGAATCTCCTCAGTAAAGTCTAGTTTTAAGGAAACCCATTCTGAGGTAATTATGGATAAACCACAGAAAACTGATCGTCTGTGATGCACGAAAGAGTGGATTGTATATGTTGACTGAATTGTTGTGTATAAATTGTGTGTGCAACTTAATTCAATTTATTGCAAAAGTAATTTAATAAATTTTGCGGTTTAGTCGAAAGGGAAATATTTAAATTTTGTAAAGTGAAAAAATTGGAGTGGAACGAGGACTGTTCCCACATATTGATAAAATATTTTGAAAACATTTGTATAATTTTCATACCGTCAGATTCAATTTTGTTATTGTTAATATTTTAGGAAAAGTTAAGTAAAGCTTGTAAATTCATTTAAATATTTTTGTATTTTGCTATAAATATACTACTCATTGCAGGAACCTATATCTGTTTTGATGCCCGATAAAGTGACCCTAGAGATTTAATATCATAAATCATTAAAAAAAGCAGTGGCATAATTTTTATAAAATTTTAAAACAAAAAATATTTTGATGTAATAAATTTCCATAACTTATATTAACTAATTACAACCTCGTTTTCTGTCTATATATTAAGTTTGTATAAAAGGTTGATGAATGTAAATATAGACTATAGAAAAAATCATGCGAAACGGAAAACGTTACCGAAATATATATGAAGTACGGCAGCAAGTTCTTATATGATATATGTAAAGCAAATAGACATAATGTGACACTGTCAAATTAATTAACTCATTTGAATATCAAAGAGAGTCAGAGAACAGTTGACATAGCTTAAATAGACAGTTGGCGTAGCCAGGCTACATCAATTGTTGATTTAAGGTATGTCCCTCTTTATATATGTGTGTGTGTGTATATATATATATATATATATATATATATATATATATATATATATATATATATATATATAGCGATGCCGACTTACTTGAAATCTATAGTTGGTCCAGTCTTGTTTAGGTGACAGAAGTTTCCAAATTTTCGAGGGCCTGAGCCCCCTTCGGCCGGGCACATAATTCAGATCTTTCTTCCTGACGAAGGGGACTGAGGCACTCGAAAATGTGGAACCTTCTCTAAACAATATTGGACCAACTATTGATCTTAGGCAAGTTGGCATCACTGTCTCTCTTTCCTATCTAAATGTGTTATTTAATTTGACCTCGTCATATTTTCCTTAGGTTTTATATACATTATATATATAAATTGTTGTATTTACAATTAAATGATATTTAAATTGCCACGTTGGAGTGTCAAAATGTAGTAAATGCAATTAAATGACAATTAAATTTCAAATTAATTTGCCCCAAAATATAATAATTACTATTAATTGAGATTCTATATAAGAAAATTAAAATTAAAATGATTGGATTTTAATTAAAAAGATCAACGTTTAAGATATACAACTAAAATCAAATTATTATAATCATTGAAATTATATTACATGTTGGTAAAAACTTGATAATATGCCACGGCTTGATCTCAGGTCTGCCTATCGGGCCTCCAATAAAGAATATTTACGACAAACAATTAAAATTTACAAAGTGCGAAAATTCTTAATATAAACAATCATTGAAATATTAAACCTGAAATCTGACAATAAATATCATTTAATATTGTGTTTACATATAATAACTTCTTTAATTTACCTTATCGTTTTGCTGTGTGAAAAAGAATTGGGCTCGTACACACTCGATTATTGCTTAACACTTTCATATACAGGTCATGTTTCACAGAATTTAATTGTGGTAATTATTTCCACATACAACACTTCATTCTCACTATATTACACTTTCTGTTACTTTCTTAAGCATTCTGCCGAGTCCATATATACAAGTGAATAAAACAACGTGAAAATTAATAATTAGTATACACTCAATCTCCATGCATCCAGCAATGTTTCAGAATACACACAGCAAGCAAGCATTATAGCCCCATATTCTTGTACACAAATATTATGTTTACGCCGCCAACAATGCAAGTTCCAATATCTTGTTCATTAATTAATTATGTTTCTCTTTAATTACCACAATATATATATATATATATATATATATATATATATATATATATATATATATATAAGGAATGTATGGATGTGACATTGTCAAAGTAAATGATGTGAACAAGAAAAGGGTTAGTTAATAGATTACCATAAATGAGTCATCTGGCTGGTTAACATTCAGAACTGAAAATTAATTTTGGTCACAATTGTGGCATTTGTTATCTTTAAATGATCTTAATTCATAAAATTTTGTTTTAGTAATATATTTTAATTTTTGTACATATATTTAGTTTACCTTCTTGTCTCCATTGTTTTTTCAGAGGAATATCCTCTTATGTGAGAGTATTAGTAGCCTCAAAATATTTTGCCAGGAGCAACACAACAGTTATATCTGCATTTGCTGACTTAGTTAAGGCTCATCCTACCAAACCATGCTTCATCTTTGAAGATACTGTATGGACTTATAAACAGGTGACAATTGCCTATATATTATCTTATGGTTTATCTTGATTTAATGGTTATTGAAATCGGAGTTTCATAAATCAAAATGTACATAGACCCGTTTTTATTTTAAACTATTCAGAGTTCACACATTGAGAACAATAGAGCTTTATTTATACACGAGTAACAATGTGCATAACTCGAAAGCTTGAGTTAGACACAAATACAATACAAAAGTAAATTTTCGAGGACCTGACACACATAATTAGGATAGTAGATCTGAACTAATGCTGGCTAGGCATCAACTCACAATTCTTGGCTGGCTGGCATGCAGTTCAGAACTACTATCCTGAAAAAACAGGCTTATGTCCTTGAATATCTGCACAGCCATCCTAGACAAACTGTTTGTTTAACATAAGCTAGCAACCCAGTCTCTATTTTCCTATTCAATATATATATATATATATATATATATATATATATATATATATATTTAATCATAATTTATTTATAGGTTGATGAATACAGTAATAAAGTAGCACACGTGTTCCATTCACTTGGTTACCATAAAGGAGATGTGATAGCTTTGTTTATGAGCAACAGTGCAGAGTATGTATGCATATGGCTTGGGCTTGCCAAAATAGGTTTGGTGATTGCACTTATAAACAACAATTTGAGAAAGCAGCCACTTGTACACAGTTTGGAAGTTGCATCTGCCAAAGCAGTTATTTCTAACTCATCTTTTATGCCATGTGAGTAAAAAACATTATTTTGTGTATAAATAGAGTTGTTGGAATGGACATAAAATAATAACCACTTCATACAAATTATTACTATGGAGAAATATTGTACAATGTTAAATGTTAGGAAATGACATACTGTTCCATCTCTTATGACTTCAAAGTGAAATTTAATAAATCTGACATTGTTTCTGTAGACAATAATTAGTATTAAAATATGAGTTAACTGTTTTAATAATTTGTGTAAACAGTATTTTGATTTATATTTTGGTATTGAGTTAAAATCTCATAAATGAATTTCAATTAGGTAACATGATATCTGTGACAATAAAAAAGATATTTTGATGTTTTTATATTCCATGAAAAATTTGTCTGTTTGTTGTCTTTCTAGAGAGAAATTAATTTTTTTCAAAAAACTTTTCAGTTGTAAAAGATGTAGCGTCTCAACTGCATCCAAGAACACACTTTTTCATGCTTGGAGGCTCGTCACTTGAAGGTATAGAGATTGAAGACTTTGATAAGTCACTTTCTTTGGCTTCATCAACAGCGGTCGAAGCAGAAGCACCAGGACATACAGATGGACTTCTTTACATATACACATCTGGTACAACAGGTCTCCCCAAAGCTGCTTTATTACCACATTCAAGGTAAAGTATAATCTCAACGCATATATTTTAAGTTTCATACTTTTAAATAGTTAATAGGTAACCATTGTATTTTACCATGGAGCATTGGCTTACATTACAATATGTTTATATGAAAGAAGCTTCTTAAATATGTAAGGTAGAATTTTTAGTACACAATCATAAAATACCATTCTCCTAAATAAAAATACTAAATTAATTGTGAAAAAACAATATCATGAGAGAGAAATAAAATGCTGAAATAACAAATTTTAATGTTCAAACAGTTAGTATGATGAATAAATAGTTTGGTGAAACTAGACCTATGTTAAATAATTCTGGAGAAAAAAGCACACATCATCACAATATGAAAATCGTCATAATACTGCTTCAACCTTGGTTTGCTGAAAGTTAAAACTAACACAATCCTTCAATGTACAGTGTACTGTGAAAGGTCATGGATAGGATCTATACAAGAGGCAGTCTTGACATCAGATTGTAGCACCATAGAAGAAAAAGAATAATGACCTTAATGGAGCAGTAAATATGTCCTATTAATTAATGGGAATCAAAAAGTTGTAAAACTGTCAGACCAAGCTTGTACATTAAAAGGAGACTGGATCTTAATCGACTATCTTCAAACAAGTAAAACCATTAGAGGAGTATACTATGCATTATTATTTGACAACCTGAAGGCAGAAATTTAGAAAAAAAAAGCCACATTTGCAGAAAAATATGTTGTTTCACCAAGACATTCGCCGCCTCACACCTCAGCGGTTGTCATGGCGAAAATCCATGAATTACAGTTTGAACTACTTGACCACCCTCGTTGCTCAACATATATAGCCCCCAAGCAACTTTTCTTTATTCCCTAAACTAAAACTTGCACTCGGAGGACAGAGATTGTTAAATGAGGAAGCCATCATCTTTGTAAATTATTATTATATATATAATTATATATATTATCCCCCCCCCCCTCCAGAGAAAGACTGTTTGGTTGGGCTAAAGAGCTGGGAGCATTGCTGGGATAAATTTGTAGACTTACAAGGAGACTTTGTAGAAAAATAAATTTGTAGAAAAAATATATTGTATCTTTGTTGGGTCAGAAACTTTTCAGACACACTCATAAATACGATTTGAATCTTTAAACTATTTTCTCTGACAATCACTCCAGTATGTTTTATAATATTATGATTTGACCTAGGTGAATCAATTTTGTATACTTTTGTTAATAGTAATATATATACAAAAAAAAATAATGTTTTATTATAGATTTGTGATGATCTCTGCTGGTGCGAAATATGTGTTGTCAATAAAAGATGATGATGTGATTTATAATCCTCTACCATTGTACCATACAGCAGGTGGTGTTCTTGGTATTAGTCAATCACTTGTATATGGCACCACATGTGTCATCAGGAGCAAATTTTCAGCTTCTGCATATTGGTTAGACTGCATCAAATACAAATGCACGGTATGAATTAGTATAAATCAATAATTAATAGTTAATTTCCTTCTTTGAATAGTTAATATATGATGGAGTTTGATAAGAAATTATGAAGAAATTCTTTGATTTTTAATTAATATTACAGTTTAAGTTTACAATAATGTCATATTATGTAGATCCTGTATAGAAGCCATGCTTCAAGGATGTCAAAAGTGTCATGGTGTACATTTTTTATTCCCATCATATACATTTCATTTACTGTGTTGAAACAGTTTTTGAGACAATTAACTTAAGATATATATATTTATATATAGAGGAAAGATAGAAATAAATATGAGAAAGGTTGGAGTACGCTTTATGTGAAAGCATATGCTCAGGCAGTGAATTACGTACTTAGAAAAGCATATTCTCTAAGCAAGGAGAAGGAAGGAAGAAGAAGGAAAGACTAAAAACATTCACACAGGGTGGGACTTGAATCCACATATCCTGCTCATTATGTTTGCAACTTTCTGTCTGTTTGCAACAAGCTCCTTGTTTTGTCTTACAAACTTTTGATTATTGTTTGTCCTCTACTACTTAGATAAATTATTTATAATATTTTCAAATCTCATTTTAAACATAAAAATTATAAACTTCTTGAAATTGATATTTATGTGACATTAAGAATAGGCCAAATAAATTAATTAGCCAATAAAGTCAGATAAATTGAATATTAAATATACTGTTAAATTTGAGAATTGTATCTCCAATGAAATTCAGAATTCAAAAATAAATAAATGTTTCATGAAAAATATTGTACCTCATCAGGTATAAATAAATATAAATGTATGGGATACTAAAAATTCTTAATTGTGTTAAGTAAGTTAACTATAAGCACTATTAATTCAATTAACTAAGATTATGATTATGAAATTTCAGTAATCAATAAGTTGTTACAATAATTTCCAATTAACAGAATTGAACTTGATTCAAAGTGAAAAATTGAATTCACAGGTTCCAAGACAAACTTATGAAATTTTTGAAAAGAAAGAACAGAAGAAACTTCAATCAAAACTTAATAGAAATTTTAAAATGTATGAACTGATCATCATGCATGTTAAATACAAAATGTGATATAATGGTGAAAAGTAGTTATAGTGTTTAAATTTAAAGTATACAAACACTAGTATACATGAACGAAAGTGACTTAAAGTAAACAGGAATCAAATTCAAAATATAAATATTACTTATTAGGTTAATTTATTAATACATCATAATCTGCTTAAATTATTTGTATTATTTTTTAAATTACAAGCAGTAGCAATGAATAAATTGTTTAAAATTTGAAAATCCTTTAGGTTGGGCAATATATAGGAGAAATATGTCGTTATCTTCTTGCACTGACTCCAAAGCCAGAGGACACAGCTCACAAGATCAAGTTTATGTTTGGCAATGGAATGAAATCTGCTATTTGGAAAGAATTTACTGAACGTTTCAATATATGTAAAATACTAGAGCTATATGGAGCAACAGAAGGAAACTCTACTATTGGTATACAAACTTTTCTTCTTCATCCAATTTCTACACAAAGTTTTATAAATAAAATAATTTATATATTGATGTAATTTAAAATTTACTCAATTGTAGTGAAGCTTTACTTGAATATGAAGAGTAGGATAGAACATGAGCAACTTTCAGTTTTGAGATCTGGTAATTTTTTCGGATCATTTTAATCTCTAATGAGTACCCTTTAAATTTGATTAATAAACACATAAACATTAGATTGATTCAATATCCTACTGTTACTTGTCCCCAATCACCACAATCCAATTTTTAAAGTATATCAAATATACATCATTTACAGATCTACTAACACTCTTTATTTCTTGATTAACAACCACAAGGACCCACTTGATGCCTACAACAAACATTATGTAGTTTACAAAACCTCTTGCTGTAATTGTAATTCCTATTACAAACAAAATATTCCGTTAATATACATATCAAGGAACATATGTCTAATATCAAACTTCCTATTGATAAACAATCTGGAGTCAAACATATCATTAATTCAAAACATTCATTTGATTGGTAAAATGCTATGATTTTAGACATTGACTCCAGATACAATTCCAGGCTTATATCAGAGATTCTTCACATTAAATCAAACATCACAGCAATTAATGTTCAAATAGACACTATGAAACTCAACAATTGCTTCAATCCCTTATTGTTACATTAATCCTTCTGCTTTCCCATTGTCGTTGCATTTTCTTCGCTTTTGAGTTTTGTCAATTGACATGTGCATTTTTTCTGTGCCTAAAGAAAGGAACAAGGCTTCCAGAAACATAGTTGGTTACTTTTATTGTCACTTGTTTTGTCTGTATTTGGCTATCTTTATTATTATTATTATTATTATTATTATTATAAGTTAAAAATACTCCAAAATTCTTGTAATCCTCTAAGAGAGTAAAATATATTCCCTGTACTCTAACAAAAGATTGTGTAGTAATTGCTTCACATTATTGAATAAAAGCTTTCCTTGTGTATGTGATTTACATGCAGTTCTTGGGATTCCAACTTGGTGAATACATAACACAAAGTTTCAATGGCAGTCACTGCCATTATCTTCAAACTTCACATGTTAAGATTGTACTTAAAACTTTGTTTCTTCTCTTTCGGCCTATGGGCTCAAGTACAGCTTATTCAGCATCTGAATGTTAAACTTAAACTTTGCAACTTCCGTAACACTGGATTCAACACCAATATTGTTTGCTTTCATATTATATTTAAGAAACAGGCTTTCACCCCCAACTCCTCCCACACCAAAACACCTAGAGGCTGAATTACAACTTAACCTGAATTGCGAATGTCAAAATTAATCTCAGACTTTCATAACTCTATAACCAATTCTCAGTTGTTTTTGCATTATTTTCATGTAAAGTCCTTCCACTAACCACAACTGTGGATGCTCTCTTTCCTTGCCATTAGGAGTAGAAATTAGATATTAACAACTCAAAAACTTTTGAGTGTTGTCAACTGACAAGTGCAGTTGTGCTTCTCTAGGCTCTTCTTAGCACCTGACAAAAAGGACAAGGATCCCAGAAATGTTGTGTGGTATTTATATTACCTTTTTGTCTGAATTAGTTATCTTTCTTATTCATTATTTTCAATCAGACATAAATTTTTTCATTTTAGATATTTTGTCTTACCACCACAATGCTTGTTTATAGATACATAACATTTACAATGTTTTGTAAAAATTGTTCCATGTCTTATAAATTGTATGTGGAACTTTGTTTTCACCCCATTTTATCCTGTGACAACCAATGTACTGAATGACAGAATTAGAGTCATAGACTTCTGTAATCCCAGATATGTCACCAATTTCAATTGTTTTCATGATGCTCCCTGACCATGCCATAAGGAGTTCAGATATTACACAAACAACATCAAGAGAAACACTATCATCTCAGTGACTCCAAAAAATATTTGACACTAATATGTTTAAAAGTTCCACCCTATACCTAGGGAGGTAGTAGTGTCTTACTCCCACAGTGTTTGTTTACACACATAACATATACTTTTACTTATAAGTTAAGATTTATTTGATGAAATATACAAACAATAAATTTATCAGAAAATGTTTGTTTCAGTTAACATTGATAATACTATTGGAGCAATTGGATTCATACCACAAATTATTCCAAGCTTTCTATCACCTTTGTCATTGGTTAAAGTTAATGTAGATACTAATGAAATCATCAGAGGGCAAAATGGATACTGTATAAAATGTCAAGTTGGTAAGTAAGGCAACAAATTAAAACTGGTTTCAATTATACATTAATGCAATGCTATGTTATTAAATTTTATTATTTACAGGTGAAGCTGGGATGATAATTGGAAAAATTTATCGTAGCACAGTGGGTGAATTTCATGGTTATGTTGATAAAAAAGAAACTGCTAAAAAGGTTATTGAAAATGTATTCTCAAAAGGAGACAAGTACTTTGTTTCTGGTAAAACAATTATATATATTTTTAAAACATTATTATGCCACATTTTTATATTTGCTCAAGTTTTTTTGTTTTCATTCTAGGTGATATTTTGGAAATGGATGAATTTGGCTATTTATATTTTAAAGACAGAACTGGAGATACATTTAGGTAAGCAGTATAAATAAAAATTATATATATATTAACTAATATTTTAATACTTTCACAGGTAATGCAATCATTTCAATAATATAACATAATTTATTATATGTTTTGTAACATCATTTGTGTTATGGTATACAATATACTATTACTTACCCTCTGAAATTTTGAAAAATTTTGCCCTACCCTGTAAGATAGTTTGTATTTTTGTATTTGGCAGCATTGTGTGGTCAGACACTTTTGAGAAGTAGTGAAGATGGCACTCAGTAATAGAAAGTAATAAAGTTTACTAAATAGTTAATACAGTGTGTTCATTATTCTAACATTAGTAATGTAATGTTGAAGCTTGTTTAGTAACATTTGTAAACTATTTCAAATTTTGAAATTATGTCAGAAAATGAGAATTCTGGACTTGTCAGAGCTTGACACCAAAACTGTAAGTTGTGACTCCTGGAAATATGGCTGAAACATGGAAGCTCTGGAAGCAGCAGTATTACTGGTATAAAGTTGCAGTTGACATCTAAATCTCCTGAAGTTCAAGCTGAAAAATTGATGGTATGCATGGGGGCTGAGGCCGCCCAAATATTCAATATGTTCTATTTGACAGAAGGCCAACATAAGGTTGCTGCATTGGTTGTAACCAGATTTGATGAACATATTTCACCAGTGCCAAATCAAAAATGCATGTCCAGAACTAGTTTTCTTTACATAGTAGCAGAAGGAAGGTCTGTCCTTTAATGAATTTTTCACTGATACACATACAGCAGCTAACAATTGTGAATTTGGAATAGGTTTATGCCTTTATTGATCCATCAGATATCAACAAGCATCTGAAGAGACGACACTCCACACTTAAGATATTTGAAGAAATTTCTGCCAGGATGAAAGATGCAAAGTATTTTGCCAAATTGGACCTTGCAATGATTGTGGAAAATATGAGTTACTAAATGAATGTCCAAATAACTAGTAGTTAACACACTTTGGGGCAGATACAGATTCAAGAGACTATCATTCAGAGATAGCTTCAGCACCTGAAGTCTTTCAACAACTGATTTCTGAAGTTTTGAAAGAACTTAAGCATACCAAACATGCTATTGATGATGTAATTTTGATTGCTAAGACTAAGACAATTGAAACAAGTGGTTGATACAGCTATAAGGCGAATTTATGTGAATGACCCAAGGTTAAACAAGTCTAAATACATTTTTGAAGCTACAGAGATCTAGTTTTCTGAATTGGAATTAAACTGGATCCTGTATGATGGAACAATTAAAACCACCTTTGAATAATGATGAACTCTGTATATTCTTAGGTATGGTTATATACCTGACAAAATTTTTGCCTTGTTTGTGTTGTAGTTCTTTCAGAGGAAGTGGCAAAGAACAAAAATAGGACTTCAGAGACTGGACTCTCAACAAAGCAGGGGAAGCTGCAAATGATCCAGAAATGTTTCACTACAATGTGGAAGGATATAAGCAAATCCTGCAATTATTCTTTTGTCACATTTCAATTTAAATAGAAATCAATTTTTTTTACTTTAATTTGAAAACTATAATTTGTCTTAATAAAACCTGTGATGATTATTATTTTTCATTTCTTTGCAAAAATAATGTAGTAATTAATTTGTGAAATTATTTGAAATTGTAATTTAAAACAAACAAAGAAATATAATACTTAATTTGTCAAGAAAATAATAAATATATTACTAAATTTGTTAATAATTTCATATTTACATATAATTTAAAGATTTTTATAACAAATAACACCACAAAATATATGCTATAGAATAACAAGAAGTAATTTTGCAGGTGGAAAGGAGAAAATGTATCAACAGCAGAAGTTGAAGCTATTATTAGTAATGAAATTGGATTAAAAAATGCTACCGTTTATGGAGTTGAGGTAAGGCATATTTTAAGATTATTTAACATATGCTCATACCTATATTTCACTCAAAACTTATTTTTTGGTGAAGATAGATACAAAGAAATTATGCGTGTGCATCAGTTACTTTTGTTATAGAATATTGGGTGTTGAAAAAAGTTTTGATTTAGTACTTGTTGGCAATTATGTAAATTTGTTCCTTTATAAATAAAATAGGAGAATTTCTACTGGATTTTATATCTATAGTTCTTTTGAGGTAATTGCTGAATTTCAGGTGGGATTAGTGCTACTGAATTCTCATTGTAAAATATTGGTGTTGGAGAATAGATTAGTGTTCTATTGAACAATCTAGTGGCAATACCTATTTTTAAAGTTCTGTGGGGGAATTAGGAGAGAAATTTTGACCAGAATAAACTTATATAAAAGAAATTAAAAACAGGGGAAAAAATTAAATGAAAACTAACAGAGCACTCATGGGATAATGAACATAAATTTAAGTTTAATGATTTCTCAGGGCTGAATCTCCAAGTTAAATTTAAATAGTCCATATATTTAAAATCAAATAAGCTGTCTTCTAACACAGCATCAATGGACTGGATATTTGGCATTTTTTAATCAAATAATGTGTTGGTTCTTTTCTCCTAAGATAGTTAAATGTATGCAGTACTTCACCTAGTTTTGACTTTCCTGGACATCTGTTAAGTTACAATAGAATTCCAAGTAATTCCTCTACAACTTTCATCACAAAATTGTCAAAAAAAATCAAATCCAGTTTAGTATGCATATTGAGAAATAACAAAATCAGAAAATTGAAACACTGGAAATTGAGATCTATGGTTCAGTCAAATTTACTGCTTTATTGAATTTACTAAATTCGGCATATCTTGTTAGGCTTATATTTGAGAATCCCCACAAAACTAAAATAGAGTTTCATTAAATAATAGAAGCAATTAAGGCATCATACACAAACAATCAAAATTTAGAGGTAAATACTATATTTTGTACCAAATAATTTATTATAATATGGATTATTTATTATGCAAACAATTAATAAAACATTTTACAAATAATTTCAGATTCCTGGTAAAGAAGGCAGGGCTGGTATGGCAGCACTTGAAGACCCTGAAGATAGCATAAATTTAAAGAATCTTTCTGAATGTTTTGAAAAGTCACTACCAACATATGCTCGGCCTATTTTCATTCGAATAGTTGATAAGCTGGAGTTAACTGGAACATTTAAAATAAAGAAGACTGATTTACAAAAGGAAGGATTCAATCCCTCAGTTGTTAAAGACAAAATGTATTTGTACTCAAGTAATGACTATGTCCCTCTAACAGAAGATTTATATGATAATATAATAACTGGAGAAATAAGGCTGTGATATAAACTGTCTACACAAAACTATTCTAAGATGAATTTCATACCGATTATTAATAAATGGAAAACCTCATTGAAGACTGAAAAAGTGTTTTGTGTACATGTTCCTGAGCTACAGAGACTATATGAAAATGTGAATAGCATACTGTTCAGCATTATACTGTACCCAATAGTTGTGAAAGAGCTGTTGGTTGTGAATGTTGTATTTCATATACATTTGTTATATTTTTTTATGAAAATGTGATATTAATAATATATTTTTATTAATGTAAAAATAGTTTCAAGTATAGAATGATTCAATTACAATAATAAAAAATATTATTTATTTTACTTGAAAATACAGAGATATAAATTGTGTTGTTTTACATTAAAGGAGAACAATTTCATTCAGTTCAAAACAACTTTACAGATTCCAAATGAAAAAAAAATATGATCTCTCTCATAGCTATTACGTATAAACTGATTAATTACTTGTCGAACTCACAATTAAATATATGTTTCATCAGCCAACATCATGATTAATATTGAAGCCTTTCTGCTATAAATAAGCAAAGTATAATTATATGAATAAATGCTTCATATTAATAAAAATTTCCTCAGACATTCTCTGCTACTATCATCACACAATGTGATAACCACCACAGAGAAGATTTGTGGAAATGTTGTGTACGGTTACATTTATCCCAGTTGATTAAACTTGAAGGTTACCTTAATTCATTATACCAGGCAAGCTTACATCTTTAACAATTATATTAGTTGTCACTGTCAATGGAAAATATTATTGTTGTTCATATACTTAATTATTCAAATACTTGATACTGCTGATTGACTTTATATAAACTTAAATGTTTTATAAAGTTATATAAAAATTATTGGTTGTTTCATATCATGATCATATTGTTAAAATGATTGTTTAATGTATACAATGATGTAATGTAATTATTTGTAAAATGATCTTATTATTTTTCTATGAATATATCAAACTTTAATAGATTATTCAATAAATGATTTACACGGTTCAGTTACTAATCAAATTCATATATAAACCCACTTATTGGGATTGAATAGCTTTAAACTAATTGTCCAAATTAATAAATGGTACTACAGTTCCTCAATATCTACGTGCCAATATGAGCAATCATACAAGTGTGTTGTGAGCATGTGTTGTTGAAATGAGTATGTCCATTGTGGATTATATTTATGAACAGAATATACATGCATATGTTGTAATGTTGAAGGTAAGTTGCAACTAGAAATTAAAAAATTCAATTATAAACCAAAAACAAATTTATTAATACAATTAAAAAATTAGTTTACAGAAATGTTTGGGCGCCAGCAGATATACTTGGCGTTGATTCTGGATAATGAATTTACTCCGGCACTTGAGAAATACAATTTTAATTTACGAGACTCCTTTTCGCCAGGGAAGGTTAAGTGGGAGTTGAGCAGTTATACAAATACTGATATTCTTTGTTTACTCTGCTTACGCCGGAATGAAATGTACTTCACATTAGTAAATATGGCGATTCTTTTCTTGCAATTTTAGGGTGTCGTCCTCCGTATAACTGACAGCACTCGTTAATCGTCTGTAAGCTGAAACATGTCCCGTAGCGGATCACAGGTCTGGAACAAGAAATGTAATTTGTATTAAGTTCCTTGTAAAAAAAAACCTTTATTATTTTAAATACAAATTTATTTAACTACAAGTGTAAATTGCATTTGTATTCAACGACTGCAAGGCTGCATGGCGAAAGAACGCTGATTCGTTGCATTCCTACGGATATAGAGACCTTTGTTTGTCTCCTTGGTGTTTGCTACACGCAGTAGCGTAAAAATATAAATTATTGTATAACACGTAGTCTACATAAAGACTGTCGTCCGTTCACACTCCACAATCGACAGATTATCTATGAATCTCACTGTACCCGGCCCTAACATGGAGGCTCCACACCCCGAACACTTTCGAAAAGCAAACAGACTATATACCCTATGCTCAACATTCTCAACACATCCTCTGCCGCGCCCTATACGTAACACTCATACGGCCAATTCTGACGTATGCAGGTGTGGGGCTATGCAGCCAAGTCACATCTACGTAACCTCCAGATTGCACAAAACAAGGTCCTTAAAAATCATCGCCAAGGCACCTTGGAGGCCACGAACCAAATACATCCACCGCGAATTGAACATTTTGCCACTAATGGATGTTATCAGAGAACATGTTGTACGCTCGTACAGAAAGACACAATTCTCACATAATACCATCATAAGGCGTCTGAGCAAGTATGACACTCCAAAAACCTCCCCTCCATGATTGTCTCAACATGGTACCCACAACCAACTACTAACTTAATCCATCCAACACAACCAATTTGCATGTAGCTGTCGCACGAGAGCTGTTTCCAACTCCTTGTGTCCTTCAACCCAACGAACTATCGATGACGGTTTTTTTAACCTGGCAGGAAACCTTTCATGTCGAATTATCGGCACTTTTTTCCCCTCAGTTCGTAATTATGTCTCCATCACAATCTAACTCCGTAAATGACCTGTTAAAGGGTATACCTCACTCCTGCCATGGTCAGGTGAACCTTCCCAGAGAGCTCTGGAGGAGGCTACCTTTGGGGATGCCTTCTCTTCTCTCTGGTTTTTTGAACCGAGGCACCTTGGCCTGTTTTGTGAAGTGTATGTTCCGAGGTCGCAGACCTTGGGCATACGGTAAGAGTTGTCTGCTATTCTTATTGGAATAGACGGTCAGCTGCCTCCTAAACCTGTCAGGCACGGCGAGGGAAAAGCTACGACCCCGCAGTAAACCCCTCTCCTTCAATCGGACGGGCGTGAGACAAGTACCAAATGCCCGACCTACCTGATACAGGTTTTTCTAGGGTTTTCCCTGTATCACTTTCAGGCGAATTGCTGGATAGGATCCTTAAACCATAGCCCGGGGGCCCTAGTTACCCCCTGGCTACCTTCCTCTACCTTTTTGTATCCCCCCTTTCACTCCCTTTCCTTGCTGTAAGAGGGGAGTTGACACTATTTGGATTACCTTGTACATAGCCTGTCTGCACCTTCTTCTTCCTCCACCATCGGCAAACCTTTGAAAGCATTCTCTCGCAGGTGAACCTTCCCAGATGACTGTGGAGAAGGCTACCTTTGGGGGTTCCTTGTCCTCTCTCTGGTTTTTTGAACTAAGATTCCCACAAGCCAATGCACCTCGGCCTGTTTTGAGAGGTGTATGTTCCGGGGTCGCACACCTTGGGCATACGGTAAGAGTTGTCCTATTGGAATAATCGGCCATCTGCCTCCTAAACTGGACGAGACATGGGCAAGGGAATGTTGCGTCCGCACAGAAAAACCCTCTGCCGCTATAGGAAGGGAGTGGGACAAGTACCCAATGTCCGAGCTACCTGATGCAGATTGTCTAGGGTTTTCCCTGCATCACTTTTAGGCGAATTGCCGGGTAGGATCCGTAAACTACAGCTCGGGGGCCCTAGTTAACCCTTGTCTACCTTCTACCGTTCCCCATCCACTTCCTTCAACGTAATTTCATACTTGAATGCACCATTCGATGCAGAATATTGTGCTCTAGAATTTATTACTTTAATTATTTTTAATAGAATGCTTCAAGCGAAAAACTGGAAATAGGTGCAAAATTTTGTGGTTTTTAGGCCACAGAAACTTTTCTTGAGGCCTTTCGAATGGGAAAAAATTGTTTTTCACTAACATATACAAGTTAAAGAAAAAATTAAAACACTCGAATTTTTCTCGCGGGTAATTTTTTTTCTTGGACATGGCTATTAGGTGGAACGCCTTGTCCTCACTATAGGAGAGACTCGTGCAGGGTTAGGATTCCCGGAGCCGGGAGCAATAAGCCTGGTCTCCTAAACTAAGACTTTATTCCACCACATGGTGCGACTCTGGCCGTTGTCCGGAAGCACAGGTAAGTGTCGCGCGAGAGCCGGGAACAGAATGGGCTCTCCGTGTGCACGCTGTAGGTGCTCGGTAGGGTCCCGTTACTTGGTGGCGAGCATTGTTTGCATCCCCTAACGGGACACGTAACGAGACCCTCTTGCTCGCATGCGGACACGGAATATTCGTCCCCACACCAGCCACCCGTTAAGAGACGGAGTCAGGATATACGTTTTGTGCCAGAGTCGCATTACAATACAATAATAAATATATATGTTCATAATTTTTACAAAACAATATACAGAATATTTACAAAAAAAAATAATGTGCGAAATGTTCTACGGCGTGGGCGAGTAGCGGTCCGGGGCACGGGCCCGGCGACCCGAGCGAGTTGGCGGCGCTGCTAGGCGATGCCAGTCTCTTTGCGTGGAGAGCGTCGCCTGTGGTGCCACCGGGCGCTGACGTTCGTGGCTGCCGGCGCTATGCTGGGGGACCCAACTGCTTCCTCTGAGCGCAACATGAAGGCCGGTTTTACCCTGTCCAGTGAAACTCGTGTTTCTCCGCGACTTGTATGCAACACGCAGGTTTTCTCGTCCCTGCTGACGATGCGGTAGGGTTCCGTGTAAGGCGTACAAAGGGAGGCCTTTATACCGTCGTCACGGAGAAAAGCATGGGTGCAAGTCGCCAACTCCTTGAACACGAAGCTTCCTGGTCGGGAGCGTCGCGAAGCCGTTGTGGGCCGTATGTTTGTTGTTGCCTGGCGGACCCGCTCGATGAATGACGTCGGGTCGCCAAGCTCGGGTTCTGCGGTGAAGAATTCGCCGGGCAGACGTAGCGGTTCTCCAAACACCAGTTCGGCGGCTGTCTGCAGGTCCTCCTTGAAGGCGGTACGAATCCCGAGCATG
The DNA here is from genome assembly GCA_037074705.1 of Zhengitettix transpicula. Taxonomy (NCBI): domain Eukaryota; kingdom Metazoa; phylum Arthropoda; class Insecta; order Orthoptera; family Tetrigidae; genus Zhengitettix; species Zhengitettix transpicula. The sequence goes on along the minus strand of CM073591.1, from coordinate 201,948,171 downwards.
ACGACCGGAAGGGCGTCGAGCCAGGAGGCGCCTTCATGGCACATTATCGCTGCCTTCAGCTGCCTGTGGAGCCGTTCTACTAGCCCGTTAGCCTGTGGGTGGTACGGCGTCGTGCGGGACCTCTGCCAGCCCGTGTACTTCCCCAGTGCCTGAAAAAGATCGGACTCGAACTGCCGTCTTTGGTCCGTAGTAACACGCTCTGGGCAGCCATAGCGCGAGATCCAGCCGTGGAGCAGGGCGTTGGCCACATCTTCTGCTGTGATTCGCTCCAGTGGATAAGCTTCTGGCCAACGCGATGCACGGTCGATCGCTGTCAGGAGGTATCGGTAAGAGCCTGCTGGCGGCAGTGGATCCACGATGTCAATGTGTATGTGACGGAAACGAGCTGACGGCTTCGTGAAGTCTCCCAGTGGCGTGTGGACGTGCCGTGTAATCTTCGCGCGCTGACATTGCAAACACGCCCGAGTCCATACGCGTATGTCTCGTTTACCCCCGGGCCAAACGAAACGCGACGTGATCAGGCGCGTGGTAGCGCGTGTGCCGGGATGGCTCAGGCCGTGGACCGCGTCGAATACCTGTCTGCGACTCGACTAGGCGTTGGCGACCCGTCGATACATCACATAACACCCGGAGGTCGAGTTCTGGGACATCGACGTGGCGGAGCTGGAGTGCTGTGCTGCCGGCTAGCAGCTCGCGTAGCTCGTCGTCCTCGGCTTGCTGCTGGGCGATGCGGCTGAGATCCACCAGGCTATTGGCTGCTGTCAAGGCCTCGACGCGGGATAACGCGTCGGCGACTATGTTTTGGGCCCCATTGTCGTGCCGAATGTCCGTGGTGAACTGCGAGATGTACGTCAGGTGGTTCCTCTGAACGGGCGGGAGTCTCTCGTTCTGCTGCTGATAGGCAAAACATATTGGCTTATGATCAGTAAATATTATTGTGTGTTGAGCCTCCAACGCGTGATGGAAATGCCGGACCGCCAAAAAGATGGCGAGTAGCTCCCGATAATATGCCGGCCACTGTGTTTGCTGCGGCGTCAGCTTCCGGGAGAAGAAACCCAACGGTTGCCACGCTCCTCCCACTTGCTGCTGCAAGCTGGCGCCGACTGCATTCTGCGACGCGTCGGTGAAAAGCCCGAGCTGTGCCGTAGGGTCCGGGTGAGCCAGCATCGTTGCGTTGGCGAGCGAGGCCTTGCATTTCTCGAAGGCTGCTGTACTGAGTGGGTTCCAGGGCACAGGGTGGATGCCGCGGAGACCTGAGAGAGCCTCCTGGAGCTCTGCTTGATGCGCCGCTGCCTTGGGAAGGAAACGACGATAGAAATTTATCATTCCCAAGAAGCGACGGAGCCCTCTGGCGTTGGATGGGCGCTGGAAATCGCGCAGTGCGGCGACACGTTCTGGTACGGCGCTTACGCCTTCCGAGGAAACGTGGTAGCCGAGGAAGGTTACGGCCTGCTGGCCCAGCACGCTCTTTTCCACGTTGACGATTATGCCGTGCTGCGACAATCGGCGGAAAACGGTTCGCAGGTGTTCCCCTGGAGACGCGCTGTAGATTAGAATGTCGTCGATGTACGGGAAGCAGAAGTCCAGCCCCTGTAACACTTCGTCCATAAACCTCTGGAACGTTTGTCCAGCATTTCTTAGTCCAAAGGTCATGAACGGGAATTCGAACATCCTGAACGGCGTTGTTATGGCCGTTTTCGGGATGTCCGTCGTGTGCACCGGAATCTGTGTGTATGCCTTAACGAGGTCGAGGACAGAATATATTTTGCTTCCTCGAAGACTCATAGAAAAGTCCTGTACGTGCCGAACGGGATACCTGTCTGGGACGGTTCGCGCGTTCAGTGCGCGATAATCACCGCATGGGCGCCATTCTCCGTCCTTCTTCTTAGGCACGAGATGCAGCGGCGATGCCCACGGGCTCTTCGATCGTCGCGCGGTCCCGTCGGCGAGCATGACCTCGAATTCTGCCCGTGCGATGTGGAGCCGCTCCGGTGCCAGGCGTCGTGGTCTACAGGGAACTGGGGGCCCTGGCGTCAGCCGGATGTGGTGAACCGTGGTGTGACGAACAACGCGGGGCGCGCCGGCCGGACGCGTGAGCTCCGGGAATCGGCTCAGGAGGTCCTGGTATGGCGAGCACGTCGTCAGCACCCTGACGCTGGGTTGCGGCGATCGGTCCTTATTCGCCCGTCGTCCCGTCGAGCAGGCGCCCGCTTCGACAGTCCGGTAGAAGACCAAAGTGTGCCAGGAAATCAGCGCCGATTATTGGCAACGCGACGTCCGCGATGACGAAACGCCATACGAACACCCGGTGCAGCCCCAGGTCGATTCGCATGGTAGGCAGCCGTACGTACTGCTGTTCGCGGCGCTGAGCTTGTAGTTGGTGGCCGCGCGCTGGCCCTTGAGTAGGTTGCGCGGGAAGCAACATAAGTCGGAACCGGTGTCGACTAGGAACCCATGTCCGCTGGTGTGGTCCCTAACGACGAGACGGCGTCCACTGGATGGGCAGCCGGCAGCTGCAATAGCCGGCCGCCTTACTCGTTTCCCTGGGTGTAGCTGCACGGGGGTTCGCAGCGTTGAGCCCGGCTACCGAACCGTCTGTGGTACCAGCATTTCCCGGTGCTGGCGTTGTCGCGGCGGCCACGCTGTTGTTCGGGCGGCTGGCGGCCTTCGGTCGCCTCGTAGGGCTGCGACTTCCGCGGTGAGCGCCTCCAGGCGCTGCTCGAGGCTGATGGGCTGTGGAGTTCATCTGCCTGACTGGTGGACTGTGAGCTCGTGCTGGCAGCGTGGACGTGCGATGGAAGACCGGGTGGTGGAATCTCCATAAGCCTGTCAGCGATTTGGGCGGCCGTGGCGAGCGGTGCGTCTATATGACTTTGGACCGCGACCTGTACGTAGGCCGGCAGGCGCTGCGGCCACAACGTCCGCAGGAAATCGTCCGACACTTGAGTAGGCCCTACTAGGCTGCGGAGGTACCGCAGGAACTGCGACGGCGATCTGTCGCCAAGTTCGGCTTCGCTGAGCAGCTACCGAGTTCTTCGCTCTTGTGAGGGCGAAAGTCTCTGTATCAGCGCTTTCTTTAACCACTCGTACTTGCCTGTTGCTGGCGGGTTGACGAGGATGTCCTGGACTTCCGCAGCCCATCTTTGTTCGAGGTGAGCTGCGATGTGGTTGAACTTGGTGGCGTCCTGCGTGATGCCGGCGATGGCGAATTGGCTTTCCGCCTGGGCGAACCAGACGTCCGTATTGTCCGCCCAGAAAGCCGGCAGCTTCGGTGTGATCCTGCAGACCTGTGCTGCGTCATGGTGTTGGCCACGTGGATCCTCCTTCAGCCTTGCGATCTCCTGCTGTAGCTCGGCGATTTTGTTGTTCAAAATGTCCATCGTAGGGGTCACCAATATAGGAGAGACTCGTGCAGGGTTAGGATTCCCGGAGCCGGGAGCAATAAGCCTGGTCTCCTAAACTAAGACTTTATTCCATCACGTGGTGCGACTCTGGCCGTTGTCCGGAAGCACAGGTAAGTGTCGCGCGAGAGCCGGGAACAGAATGGGCTCTCTCCGCGTGCACGCTGTAGGTGCTCGGTATGGTCCCGTTACTTGGTGGGGACACGGAATATTCGTCCCCACACTCACATTCGCCAGTGAAGTCCGTTTCGGTGATCAGCTCCAGTGCAAGATTGCTCTCGCGGTTGAAAAGATTTCCGTGCGATGTCGTATCTCTTATCCTTTTAGTGCATAATTTGTTGTATTATTTTAAACTAATTTTTTTTAAGTAGTAACCAAAATATATCAACGGGACCAAAGTAAAATAGAAAGCGGAAATTATAAGCTATTTTACTCAGGAGTGGTAGAATGTGGGAATACTAATAGGACAAAAATTGAAAAACAAAATAAAGAAGGTGCAATATATTCATGGAAGACTAATGATAAGGAAGCAGGCGAGTACGAAAGATGTGGTGTTTGCCAACCTCTCAGCATAGAGATGAAGAGGTAGAAGAATTGTATGGGAAGATTGAACAAGAGAAGAGAGCTGCATGTGTTATCATTATGGGAGACTGGAACGTTGTGGTAGCTGAAAGAAGGGAAGAAGATACAGTAGGAAAATTTGGACTAGGGGAAATAAATAATAAGGGGCAAAGACTAGTTAGCTTTTGTTAAGAAAATTCACTAGTGGTTGGAAACACAATATTTGAAAATAATAGATGATGTTATACATGGGTATCCAGTGTAAATGGGGAAAGATATCAGGTAGTCTCTATTATTATGCAAAATAGGTATAGGAATTGCCTAAAGAATGCTAAGGCATTGTCCAGGAGTAGACATTAATTCTGACCACAACCTTGAAGTGGGAGAAATAAAAGTGAGATTGAAAAAGGTGTGAAGAAGTAAGCCAAAAGAAGGATTAAACTTGGCGACAGTCTTTCCATCTACTCAAAACCTCTGGTTTCCTCTGATATTGTACCGTCCATTGGCACATTATTTTTCTTTCTTTTGCATTCAAAAACTATCTTTCAAGCTAATTTGTACATCATTCATATATTTTGTCACATATTTCTTTCTCTTGCTTGTTTAGTTTCCCTTCTTAATTATAGTTATCAGCAGCTTTATTATAATAGAACACTGTATCAGGTGTGGCACTATCTGAATCCACCATTTGTTATGTTTGCTTCTAAGTGACATGCATTTCTTTGGTAGATCATAAATATCCCATGCAAGAAGAATGGCAGAAAATAATATTTATGACAAATTTAACTTCACAGTGTATTATGATAGGGGTTGCATGCATATAAAGCTAAGTATTCACTTGTGATGAAATAATTTATTTGGATGTCTGCAGGCCAATTTGAACTGCTTTCAAAATTAGTGAAACGCCACATTATCAAGCAAGATACAAAATAATGTGCTGCAGTTCTTGTTCATGACTTCATTATCATCACATTTCTTAAGTTTTGTCACAAATTCTTCAAAAATGCTCAATTTTTTCTTGTGATTCCTGTACAATGTGTGTTTAATATTCAAAATAAAACTCCTCTTCCTCATCAGTCCACTCTTGTGGACTGGAAGAAGGTACAACATTTCTCACACTTATTTTGATAAAAACATTTATATTATTTATTGCCAAATAAAACAAATTTAGTAAACTTAAAAAGCACGTCTCAGCACTTCATACAGTGACAGACTCAGTCATGAGAGCAGGAATGAACATGTCCACTTGTGACACATACAGACTCTAATACCTGGAAAGATTTGTCTCCGAGAATGCTCTCAGTCCTTTATTTGTGAGTCTAAACTCGAGACTGTTTTGTCTCAAGTGGACACCACATAGCTGTAGACAATATTGTGAAGAACAGGATATTGACTGAACCCTGATATGATGGTGTGGGATGTCATTGGATATTGTTCACGATTTCAGCTGATTCGTATTTTGAGAAGCCATGAGAATAGTAAATACATACAAACATTGTAAAGCCAGGAGTAACACACTTTCTTCTGCAGACTAGTGACTATATGCCTGCTAGACATTGCTCAAGCTACATGTTATCATGAACATTCAAGCTGTATTTAAGCACAACAGGTATATATTCCTCCATGGTCTGCTCATTTGCACGACAATTCACCTCTTGAACATGTATTGGTCATGGTCATTTCCCAGATTGAGACCAAAGGCTTTTTTGATTTAATGTCTTGACATATGAAGGCCTCTCAAATTATTGAAATATTCATGCATTTTATTTGCATATAATTGGCCACAAAAAGGCAACTCAACAATAAAATTCATACATTTCTTCTACTAACCATCCCAAGTAACAGACATTAACAAACTGAACGAGTAGGTACCTGTCAAATATGTTATATTCCCACTTGATTATTGGTAGAAGAAACATACAAATTTTAAAATGAAAAATTTACATGTTTTGAAAATTAGGATAAAATAGCCAAAAACAGACAAAATAAGTGATATATTTTGTCTTTATTTGGCTATTTGATCTTCTTATTAGTTGTACAAATTTTCTTGATTAGTTATCTGTTTATGGTCATTTCAAAACAATTTTGTGACAATTAATAAGAAAAGAAGAGAACACTTTTTAAGTTTCTTTTAATTTTTTTAAAAAATATAGCACTGTGCATAAAATAAAATATTTAATTTGGTAAGTCAGAAGCATAGACAATTAATCATAGCTTTTAATAGAATAATATGAATTGAATCTTACCAATTCATGTGTTTGTATTTTAAATGTAAATGTATTTTGATTCTGAAGCGGAAGAGGAAGTGACTGATACCAAAATTAAACATTTAACTATTATATCTTATCCTTCAGTCATTTTAATGAAATCAAACTTTGTGTACATAACATATGCTATGATCTAGTCACTTTTGACATATATTCTCCTGCATTTTAACTATTAAGTTTGTACAATCATGTATCATTCATAGTTTAAAGAATACCTCTGGAATACAATAAATTTATGAAAGTAATAAATCTAAATAATATCAATTCTGTGAAAATTCATACACACAGTAATACATTTATTTAACAAATAATTTTTCACTCATTCATAACAAAATCATTATAATTTACATGTTACTGGGTGGAATACTTAATAAAACACAAGTAAACTATTCCCAATTTCATACAAAAGCTAAATATATAAACCAAAGTACTCTTTACTTCCCTGGGTTAATGAACTTTTTTGCACTCATTTAATAGAAAGCTTTTCTAAATGTTTCACTGCTTCCTTTAACTTACTAACCAAATCCTGGAGTTCATGGAGTGAACAAGTGAATGCAATTTTGTCCATTTTACTCCCATCAGTACTGTTTTTGCAAGTTTCTAAATCTAGCTGTATGTGATACTCGACATTTGGAGCACTTTCAATATTACTAGACTTTAAATTATAATTAAACTCCCATTTAACATCTGAAATATGTGGGAGAGGGCTGCAAACATTTTGAAGAGATGACTGTAATTTGCTGTTGCAAATTTCATAGGTCTGTACAATACAATTACTTTTATCCTGAGGAAAATTATATTCGTTTATTAATAAAGAAGACAAAGCACTTGGTGGTAAACGTATTCTGGAAGCTTCAACAAACAGAGTAGTAAGTGCAGCAAATACTCCCTTTTCAGTAAATAGTTTCAAATCCAATTCTGCAGACGAATTTGGGGCAGTGTTGCCGTCGATAACTGATGAAAACTTGTTTAATATTTCAGTCAATCTATCTTGTGTCATGGAATCGTCTAAGGCAACAAATTTGAGATAATCTACAATTCTAGAAGACAAGTTCATTCCAACTGCATTCATGATAACAGAAAGAACAAAACTTTACTTCAATTGATCAATTACAGCACTATCATGAATAGAACATTTTACGTTTGTTTTGGTTTGGAACTAACCTATTATTCAGTGAAATAAAATCAAATGTTCCGTTGTTCACTTTGTAATGTTATAGGATTACGTGTACTAAATATTTCCGTGTAAAGCGTTCCAAAAATATGTTTCCAATAATGCAGTCACTTCTGAACAATTCCTAATTAAACGGTATCACCAATCGTTCAGATTAAAACTGTCAATTAATTGAGGTTATCAAAGATATTCACTAGTCACTGAAGATATCATACTTTGAAATTTAACACTTGTGTATATTAATTGTTGGTAGGATTTTTCATTCTTTTAGAACGAAGAAATTGTCCAACGTTTCGGATAGTACAAAAATTTTCGTTTTTATGGAAAAATATTAGGGAAAACAGTTTGGTATAAACTTACTGATTTCAGTCTAATCAAGAAAGACGGCTTTCAAGACCAACGAATCTAACATGTGTAGAGCCAAACCAGCCAAACCGAATATGACAGCGGATGAACGCAATGCAATCCAACGTCTACGTTTGACTACTAACTGATGAAGATTTGGAGCTTGCTCTAAGTTAATAGAATTCAGGTGACACTGTTTAGTTTACAGGCGGATTTTAGCTTTTCATCCGGAAAGAATTAGGGGCTTGACTGATTTTCGACCGTTTGGCAGAAGGGGATGCTCGTTGGTCATTAAAGGAACAGTGTGTCGGCTCGTGAGTTATATAAGTTATGTGCTGCATCACCACACGTAATGTTTTTTACGAGGATATCATATAACCATTAATATACCAAATTTCTAATTCTGTCTGCATAATTTACATTAGAGTCTATTTCTTAAAATCGGAATAATTTAGCACCAAGTTGACACACATATCTGAACCGAACATGTTTCCTTAGTAAATATTTTAAATAAAATTAAGTTTAGGAGAATGACGGTTTTGTTTTATATGCCCACCCACCCAGAGCACAAATAGGAAAATGTTATAATAATTTCTATTTGGTTGTTTATCTTAATTATACGATATTTTGTTGTTATTTAATGTGGATTGACTTTCCTGCACGTCTCACCAATTTAGATTAGCCCTCACTTACAAGAATTGTAAAAAGACCATAAGATATACAAGGATTTGTTTTACGGATGTTGAGTCTGAAGGGCTGAGACTTGGTTTATATATTAAATTTGTTGAATATCCTACGGATTTTTGTCGGCTAGTTTGGGAACGTTCGGTTGTTTCCAGATATATGGCGGTGTGCCATTGGCACTGCTATGTTTTGTATGGATAATTTTTTCATTTTTGACTGCATAGTGGATTTGTGTGGATGTTAGTAATTTTCTCAAACATAAATAAGCAACAGTCTCTTAAAAATATTTTTCTGACGTTAAAAAGATGATGTTTATTTATAATTTATCTTAAATCGCTAAATGCTTGGCCCGAAATAATTTTTGATACAAATTCTTCATTATTAACGGTTCGGTATTCAGTGTGAGAAGCTTTTGATTCAAGCAATTATGGAAGACTCTGTAGAATAAATTTGTTGCCATGCCAGATTTCATGTTAAAGGAGTGATTTGATAGAGAATTTCGTATTTTACAGTAAAGACCCTCACGCCTATGTTAACCGAGGGATAAAAATTCATTATTTAAATAAAAGTTTTTTGATTCACAGTTAATATTCGTTAATAAGAAACGAGTTACCCCTGTTTATCGAAGTGACGAAGTTCGTCGGCGTCCCTAGTGCTGTGCACGATTGGGTTCCACACACAGAAGTAATGTATATCTCATCATCTTGTTATGTATGTGTGTGTTTGTATTTTATTTTACGCTGTTTAAATGCACGTAGAAGCAGGGATAGATCTGTGCCGTACGATGTCGGGGACATGAATACCCGTGGTTGGAGGTATAATTGTCCAATCAGAGCCGTCTTCTTAACCAGAGGTGAAGTTCGCAAAAATTTGTAAGTTTACCATTAACGTTAGGTGTTTCAACAGAGAATTACTGACGTAGAAAATAATTACCTTTTATCACCTCTGGTTATGGTATAGTGTTCGAGAAGTACCTGGTGCCACATGTTTGTTATGGAAAATTTATCCATTAGAATTCCCTGAGATAAGTATTCGTGTCCCCAAAAACATTGAGAGCAGAAATAAATTCAATTTTTAAAAAATATTAAATGTGAATAAAACTTTAAAGGTTTTTATATATACAAATTAAATATTGAAATATATTCAAATTAAATATTCAAATTGTTATTAACACCCCCCCTCCACACCCTTCTTGCTGCTTTTTGAAAAAATCAAAGTATTGTTCAGATATAGCTACCAGTTTCTGCAAATGGAAAGTACAGCTATGTCACTGAGCTGTACTTATTTTAGTAGCTATTTCCCCTTCCACTGTGTAACATATAACTACTACATAATCAAAATCTGTATAAAATTTTAGAATAATGTAAAAGAATATCCCATTGACTAATCTAATTTTCTATCTTCTAATAAATAAAATTGCCCGTATGTGTGTATGTTTCATATACAAACATAATGCGTGGAGCAATTTTGACCAACTTTTGTACTCTTTGTTCCTTTCAAAAAGGAAACAAACACTGTTGGGGTAAGACACGTCTACCATCCCCACAGGCAGCGGTGGATATTTTCAAACATGTTCAAACAGCCGATATTTGCATTGGATAAATATTTATCAGCTTCAACGAGATTGATAGTGTGTCTTGCAATGTTATTTGTGTATAATTTCAACCCCTTTCAGCATAGGAGAAATACTATCAATCTCATTAACCCCGAAAAATATTTATTAGACTCAAATATCGTCTGTTTAACATGTTTGAAAATTTTCACCTCCATCCCTGGGGGTTAAACGACAAGTTGAATGACATATATTTAAAATCAGCGACATCCATTCAAACTTCCTTCGCTGCCTCCATGAACTCCATGAACCACTTTGACCTGACACTCTCCTGGCTGCCACAGATGTTTTCTCCCTGTACACCAACATTCCCAATTCCAGTCAGTAGTAGACGGTTAACTACAGATAGTCTCAACTTTTCCATGAAATTGCACTTCCAGAATACACACTAACAATTACAGAAGTAGATTGACATGTCTTATCATAACCAGCAAAATCTGCATATCTGAAATTCTGTAGTTCTTTCTTTGTGATGTATGAATTAAACAAGAGTTTGTCATAAATGTGCAACTAGAAAGCAGATGTGTGAGTCGTGTGTATATGGAAAATATCATTATTTACTTTTTGAAAAAGAGGAAATGGTGAGGAACCAGGTGAAATTATTTCTACAGACGTTTGTGGTCTTTTTAATGATGCTTTTGGGAAGTTCAGATATTCATCGTGTTCAAAGACCACTACATAAAATTTCGCTATGTTTTTCTGCTTTGACACAATCAGAAGTTGAACAATTGCTTGATAGATTCAAATAATCTAGGACATTGCAGCAAGGAATTTTTTTTTAGTAATATTGGAATTCAACAAGAAAATGAAAAGTATTTTACAGAAGAATGGAATCACTTGGAATCATCATTATTATGCCTGAGCATAATTCTGCATCCATCGTAACAGCCAGGATTAAGTGTAGCCCACATTATTCGAGTACAAACGCTAGACTGATGAACAAAATAATGTAGAGAACAAATTACACCTGGTTTTCCTCCTACCAGCATTGCTAGATATTCATTATAATTTGTCTGGTCACTTGTTTCACTACTTCTTGAGAGATGGCTAAAACTTGAAATATTTCTCTTCAAGATCTATCCTATGCAGTTTCTGGGGGTTGATCATATGTCACTCAGAAAGGGATTACAAGGTTTTAATCATAGCAGTGTCAGATGCAACTAAGGAGATGATTTGGATACAAAGATTATTCCAAGACATAGTTCATCTTGATGAAACTATGAGTGGACAACCATGCAGCTGTGAACCCAGAGGGACATAATCAAATAAAGCATATAAAAATCAAGCACTCTTTAGTGTGTGAAAAAGTAAATGCAGGTGAATTAGATGTTGAACCGATGCCAACAGAAGATCAAGTTGTGGATAAACCACTAACTGGATTGCATCAGTAATGCATGAGACTTTTCTGAACTGTTACTTTGAAACAATAACGAAGAAAAATGTTGATATTTGTCAATGTTCCTTCTAGTTTTTCTTTATTCTGCGAATCAGAACCATGCTCTGTGTTAGTTATTTTTGTTTAATTTAGGCATTCATTGTCTTCCTTGCTCTAATATGCTCTGCTACAAATAAAGTTAAAATTGAAACATGATAATTAAAATAAACTAAAATATGAAGACGTATCACTGAGTATTGAACGATGACAAAAGCAGCTTAAAATTGGGCAGATGGCACCTGATAGAAATTCCATCGTATTATGACTGTTTCTTCTTCTTTAATGACTTATTAATATTTTTAATATCATATGAAATATATTATGTTAATATAAAAGTAAAGTCATGAAAGACATCAGTTATATTTACTTTAATTCTGCTGATACTCCTGTCAATGATTTTTACTTCCCAATAATCCTGCATATAATTGATAAAAAGTGATTGTTAAACATATTTAAGTTTTCCACAAGGTTTGATGTCAGCTTATCCAAAGACATATTTATCTGACTTTGATTTCTGTTTGTTTCAGTCTGAATAATTTCCCAAATAGTTTTAATTTTGTTCCTAGATTTTTCAACTTATCTTGAAAAATGAATTATTTTTATTGCTTTTGACCCTGCATAAAATTTTACAGTGCTTTAATGGTTTTTTACATACATATTTTGACTATTTTTAACACTAAAAAATAACTTAAGTTTGACTGAAATGTTAATTCTGTTGTAATGCAGTTATTTATTTTAGGAGCTGTATTTACCTTTTTTATGCCTTCTACTGGCAAGTATGTTTCAAAATGCAAAGTGAATATATTTAAAATTCCAAAAATAATGTTGAAATCATGTAAAACCATGGAAGAAAATGTGCAACAGCAGAACTTTTGGATAGAAACATAAGAAAGAAGAAAAGGAATTCAGGAGAAGAATATGTCGACAGAACAGGGAAGACAGTCAATGAACATGAACAGAGTCCATCATGTAATTCTGAATAAAGGCTGTAAGATGTTACATGGGAACAATGTGTAGTAATATTTAAACAATTTTGGGGAATTTGTGATTTTTGTTTTCAAAATGCATATATTAGTGCATGTAAGTGATCAGAACAGAATATATCACTCTGTGAAACCTCGTATCAATTGAATGTGTCTGATTTACTGTGTTAACCATTTAATTCTGTAGTCTGATTAACCAAAAAAATGCAATATATAATAAATGTTTGTTGTATACTAGTATTGAATTGTGTTCTGGTAACACAAAAATTTATATAAATCCAACATGTTTACTTTCCATTAAATGTCCCAAGTATATATTATTCATTTTTGTAATAGCCTGAATTTCTAAAGCATAACTAAGCAACCTTAAATGTTTTTGACATTGAAGTATTACTCTGCTCTTGAACAGGACACGAAGATCTCAAAGGGTTGCAGGGACATGGTTGAATCACAGTAGATACATTGACGTCTGGCAGTGGTCAATGTTAAGAAACTATGGGGCAGAGATGCTACCACATCTGTGTAGCAGATTCTTAATTTGGATTAAAAGTATATTTAAATATTTAAAACATTTTAGTGAATACGTAAGAAAAATACTTGGCTCAGTGCATATCAGTTATAAAGTGAGGGTGTGGTGGGCCGTTAACAATGCTTCCACTCTGTCCCATGATACACACTATTTATTGCCATTTTTTTAATATGACTTTTCTTCTCGATTACATTTCTACTTGGCAAACTGAGTGAATACTGGATTCTTGTGATTAACAGTCAGATCCAATCCCTGAAAACTAGTGACCACCATCTGGACACTCATAATTTGTTGCCCTGCATCTGCTATCGTCTGGCCTTCGAATTCCTTAGCCCCGCAAACTGCAGACCGGTCAATTTGATTCAATTTATAATTACTCTATTACAGTATATATAATGTAAAGTTTTCAGAGAAGCTCCTTAGAGAACAACAATACCCGATGAATGTCCATTGTGTGCAGTCAAACAGAGTATAATGGATTTTTTCATGAAGAAAGTGTGAAGTGATCTGGAGAAGTTAAGGTGGAAGGTGTAGGTAAATTAGTAGTAAGAAGACTACCAGATTGACAAAGTTTAAAAGCAGAAACAGTGTTAAGAGGATTGGAGATAGATTTATACGGGTACATATTGGACAATTATAGATAAGACATTTCAATTAATGTTAATAAAGGAATTATGAATACATTGCCACATCTACCCAGTTATATATATATATCTATATCTATCTATCTATCTATATCTATATGTATATATATATATATATATATATATATATATATATATATAGTCCGCAGCCGGCCGGTGCACGGAATGGTGTAACACTCCTTCCTGAAGAAGGAGGCTGAGAGCCTCCGAAAATTTGAAGAACAACCTTCAGTTCCTCATGACGACACCGCACTTCACTTTCAGGTAAGCCACAACCTATCCCTCTATCCTTTCCATACCAATATTTTTGACAATGTCACATTCTCACTATTACAATATATATATATATATATATATATATATATATATATATATATATATATTGTGACAGAACAGACGGTTCAGTCACTATTGCGCTATACCAATTTATTTCTTTCTAAATTTTCCTATGTTTTATCAGTTGTGTTAAACAGACATTGCGAGTGTTTTGATAACAGGGACAATAGGGCCCGTGGTTTGTGCCCGATACGGACACACGTGGCCGAGGTACAACTTCCGCCTGGTGAAGCGGCGACCGGAAGGTCGCGAGGATTGGCCGATCTTCGACCAATCAGCCGGGGGCCCGAGGCTAGCTGGCGAGTGGACCCCAAAATTTAGTTCTTCTAGTGGGAGAACCCGGATCGAACACAGCCTTCTTCTAGTGTGAGAGTCCGGAGCGAGTACAGCCTTCTTCTAGTGTGAGAGTCCGGAGCGAGTACAGCCTTCTTCTAGTGGGAGAACCCGGATCGAACACAGTCTTTTTCTAGTGGGAGAGCCCGGATCGAACACAGTCTTTTTCTAGTGAGAGAGCCCGGATCGAACACAGTCTTTTTCTAGTGCGAGAGCCCGGATCGAGTACAGCCTTCTTCTAGTGTGAGAGTCCGGAGCGAGTACAGCCTTCTTCTAGTGGGAGAACCCGGATCGAACACAGCCTTCTTCTAGTGTGAGAGTCCGGAGCGAGTACAGCCTTCTTCTAGTGGGAGAGCCCGGATCGAACACAGTCTTCTTCTACGATCTGGAAGGAACCACCGTCGTGCATCACCGTCATACTAGGTTGTTCGCCCAACACTCCGCCGCCCACCCGCAGCCGCCCTCGGTCGTGTGGAATCCAGTCGACTCGGTCATCCCAGACGCCTGCGACCAGCGAGTTGGCGAGCCAAGCCAGACTTCAACGCGCCACCCCAGGGTTGAACAGGGACGAACGTTAAGTACCTGTTTAACGTGTGGATGGTCGTCCGATTTTCCTTGTGTATTAGACTCGAGGCTAGTGAACTGTTCTGAATCTTCTTGAGTGAACTGTATTTGATTTGTTTTGAAATTATAAGTTGTAAAGTACCCTGGGTGTACCAATTTCATTTGCCACCGTCGAATCTGGTCACGTCCCTCCACGGTTTTCCTCGGTGATCCCCAACCTCATCCTTTATAAAATTCGCTCTGACCGTTGTTTTAGTCGAGCGAGTGACGTACCGTTACATTTGGCGCCCAACGTGGGGCCGTAGCAGAGTGACGTACCGTTACAATATATATATATACACACAATATTAGGAGAATCCATTAAGGAATTGGAACTAATTTGGTGACAAAGTCACATTCAAACTTGGATAGTGAGGAAGGATAGAAATAAATAGGAGAAATAGGAGGATTGTGCTTTATGTGAATTCATATGCTCAGGTGAAGAATTATGCACATAGAAAAGCATATGTTCAAAGCAGAGAGAAGGATGTAAGAAGAAGGCAGGATTTGAACCCACGTATTATGCTCAGTACACAGACGCCTTAACCATCTCAGCCACCGTGTCAAGTTCCTGACCAGGCAAATATAGACAGTCTTATTGTGGACAATTAGTAGTTTTAGTGGAGGAATGGATAGAGTAGAGGGAATGAAGTATTAGGAGCTTCCATTAAGGAATAAATACAATATTAGGAGAATCCATTAAGGAATTGGAACTAATTTGGTGACAAAGTCACATTCAAACTTGGATAGTGAGGAAGGATAGAAATAAATAGAAGAAATAGGAGGATTGTGCTTTATGTGAATTCATATGCTCAGGCGAAGAATTACGCCCATAGAAAAGCATATGTTCATTGTAGGATGTGTTGGAGAGAAAGCTACCAAAGCATTTTATGGGCCAGGCAGGAGGATCAGTTTGTATCACTGGTCAAAGTTGTTGTGGTTTTGGCATGAGAAATGTATTTCAGATGGTTTGATAATGCTGCGGTGGTTAGCAATGCGTTCAGGAAGAGGACGTTTCGTTTGTGGGAGGAGAGGTAAGTAATGTTTTATTTTATTTTTATAATTTATTTTATAGGTGGCTATTTGTGAAGGATTTTGGAGGATTGCAGTAAATTGTAGGATACGACAGGCACGGAATCTGTTACTAGCACAAGATTGGAACCTGGGCTAGGTGGGAGAGTGTGATATGAGGTGTAGCAACTGTCCAAGTTTTCCTTTGTTGGACTTATATGAATGTATTGAACTGCTTTGTACTGATTTTTGGAATATTAGTTCATCAGTGGAACTTACAAAAAGTGAATCACTTTTTATTTGACCGTTAATAACCTTATTTCATCCATAAACCTAAAATTGGTCATTCATACAGCAGGAAGAATTGGCGAAGGCGTAGACAGGGTAGCCCACATAGTGGCTCCTCCCCTCTTATAGCATAGGAAAGAGAATGAAAGGAGGATGCAGAAATATAGAGCAAGGAACCCAAGGGTTAACTAGGGTCCCCGGTCTGTAGTTTTAATGATTCTACCTGGAAATTAGCCTTAAATTGATGCAGGAAAAACCCTAGAATAACCTGCATCAAGTAAGTCGGGCTTTGGGTACTTGTCCCATGCCCATTCCTATGGCACGAGAAGGGTTTGCTGTGGAAACGCAGCATTTCCTTTTCCATGCTTCGACCAGTTTAGGAGGCAGCTGTCCGACTATTCCAATACGAATATCAGACAACTCTTACCGTATGCCCAAGGCCTATGACCCCGGAACATACAGCTCTCAAAACTGACCGAGGAGCCTCGGCTTGTGGGAACATTTGTTCAAAAACCAGAGAGAGGAGAAGGAAACCTCAAGGGTAACCCCCTCCAGCTTTCCGGGAAGGTTCACCTGCGAGAGCTGAGTACAGCTCCCATAGGCTTTCTTTAGTGGTCATACAGTAGTTCCAAGAAATTTATTTAGGTAAATAAATTCAAAGAAGGACCTGAGAGAAGCTTTGCAGATCTTTTTATGTGCAAACTTATATTGCATTTGAAGTATATGGATGCGTTTCAGAAAAGATTTGTTTCTGATAATGTCTGCAATGAATTTATTGGAGTGACATAAATCTTACTTCTAGCATATATATCTCGTGAAATTAATGTTGCCTTGCCTTTAAATAATTTTGGGCAACTGTTTGTATCCACGTGTGTAAGTTAAAATAAATAATTATTACTACCTCCTTGGGTAGGTGGTGGATGGGGAGGGAAATTTTCAAACATGTTAAAGCGGCCGAAATTTTCGACAGGGTCAGAGATATAGATAGTGTTTCTCCAGATGTTTTTGTGTATAATTTTAACCCCTTTCGGCATGGGAGGGAAGAACCTTTAGGGATGGGGTGGAAGGGCGTCACAGAAAAATAACGCAAAATCAACCGAGATTGGTGTCAAATCCGGGATTATGGATATCGTTGAGTTTAATATGACATTCAATTTGCCGGTTAACTCCCAGGGGCGAGGGTTGAAATATTCAAACATGTTAAATGGCTGATATTTGCGCCGAATAAATATTTTTCTGGGTCAGTGTGATTGACAGTCACATCTCCCAATGTTATTTGTGTATTGTTTCAACCCTTTCGTATAGATATGGGAGCACCCTTAAGGTGGAGTGTCATTACATAAAAATAAAGCAAAACAATCGAGATTGGAATTGAATCAGGGGTTATGGATGTAATTGAGTTTAATTATAACATTCCGGTTTAAGTTGTTCTTCTACCTCTTTGAGTGCTGGTGGAAGCTGAAAAAATGTGTGGATATTTCGCATACAAATTTACACACTTGAACTTGAGTTCTTTCATATCAGTGAACAAACACTGTGGGGGTAAGACACGACTATTATCCCCATGGGCGGGGGTAGATGGCGATGGAAATTTGAAACAGGCTAAAAAGATCGATATTTGAGTCGAATAAATATTTTACGGGGCCAATAAGATTGATTCTGTTTTTTCCGATGTGATTTGTGTATACCCCTTTCTGTATTGGAGGGGAGCATCGTTACGGTTGGGCGTCGAGGCGCGTTACATAAAATTAACACAAAAACAGCCGATATTAGAGTCGATTCCGGGTTTATGGATGTCGCTGAGTTGAATTATGACAACCTGGACAACGCCGGCCACCCAGATAGTTAATATATAAACTAAAGGGACATATATTAGATCTAACGAGTAGTTTTTATAGAGCTGCTGCGAACATACTTGGCATTAACTGTTTATGTCCATTGCAGGCCAATGCTAATTGTGAATTAGATTATAAATTTAATCGATATTAAATTAAACGTGATTTATTTCTACATGCCAGTACCATCGAAGATCAAAAACACGGCATAAGTGCAAGCGTGACACTCCACGTTTTATGATGACGCGAGAGTTGCAAAATTACGAAGTGTTATAAAATTTCGTAATGGACAACTAACATGAGATTTAACGAACATAATTTTCACTCTGTGCATCTAACTATTTACAAGGAGACTGAGATACTTTCTTTTTACTCCATGAATTAAATTTCTGCCTTCCATTTTTAAAGGACAGGCGGAGTAATTTATTCATAGAAAATGACAAATATATTTCTCCAACAGAATTGCGCATGTCATGCAAACATCACAATAAAAAAACTTTGAGCAAGGATAAACTTTATTGCTGATGAAATTTACTGCTTGTAAGAAAATATTTTCTACAGTTAAAGCGACGGTGGAGTGGGATGGAAACAGAAGAGAGGGAGTCTCAGGATGAAATTTCAGAACCACATCTCTGACGCAAATAAAGATCTCAGTGAAATGAGTGTTCTGCATGCTTTATATATGTATAACATAAAACATAGGCGAATAAAAGCCAGGGCACTTAAAGGAACTCGAATCAGGCCAAACAAAAGAATACCAGCGAAAACACCAAAGACTGATGTTTATTTAATTATCTTCGAGTCAAATTATATTTAATGATACCAATAAATTACGCATTAGCAAAACGATCTTGTATTTAATTCACAGTTATCTATTGTCGAGAAAAGTCTCTAATTAAATAACTTCTTTCTTATTACAGCAATAAAGAGCCAAAATATTTATGTGATCAAAGATATGAATGAGTAAGATAAATAGAATGGAATATACTAGAGAAACGGAAGAGTAATCTGAAATCCAAGCATTTCTCAGAAATATAAAGGAAATTGAGGAGTGTGAACAAAGCATTCTCGGGTTTCCAACTGGATTAAATATTAACAAACCGCTTTTCGGTACCATGTCCTTCCATCGTCGTCAGGCGTATTACAGTTACTTGGGGTACAATTACTGAATTTAATTAATTCATGTAATGTAGTCGATGATTAATTACATTAATAAAATTCTGTAAACGTAAATAAGTGCAAGTAAGCGCAATCCACCAGGCGACGTTGCCAATGAAACGTGTATTAATAAATATTTATCTCTGTTACAAAATTAGAATGTTTTATCCATAATTTACTTCGGGAATGTCCTCTTATAATTGAGGAATGTGTTACAAAAATCGTCGTAAAGAATATTTGAGATACTTTACCTGTATCATGCAAACCAATAAAAAATGGCGACAGGATCTTTGGAGATACGATTCAATTTTAAGTTTGTAAAGTATCAATTTATTTACCTACCTTTCCTCTCCATGTTTTCATAACAGATATGCTTTAATTATCTGTGAATCTAATAAATTATTATCGATAAAACAATTACTCAATAGAAATAATTTCGAACTAGCGGACTTTATGACCACCGTGGAACAGGAAAAGCGAGTTATTACTTTTTTAGTGATTTATTAAACTTGACTTGCATAGTTAATATTATTGATGGCGGTAAGTTTACTCGTGTCAATAATATTGGACAGTAATATCCCTTTAGTGTATGATCTTTTGACATTTTTGTAACTAAAATTTTTAAGATCTATATTTGTGAATACAACACACAAAAAACCCAAAAAAATATAAAAATTACCAAAGTCAATTTGTCTCATGATGTTTCACATATTCAATATTTAAGTCCAATTTATTAATACTTCACATTAATTGGATATTATTTTAGTGCAATTAGAATACCCTGGGCATGACTTAAATTTTCTTTCTTGAAAGCTAAATCACACAAAAAAAAATATTCCGAAGTTGACCGGCGGGTAGAAATATCTGGCTTAAGGGGTTGACTCACAGAAAGCTAGAAAAGGCATGTTTTAACATGTTCATGGTTGCCAAAAATTTCACATATTCTGAAGTGCGTGTTGTTTCATATCTGCATCACAAATTAGCTGTCTTAGTAACCAACAGATGGGGTGATATTAAAAGTTATGTTGCATATATGCTGCAGTGTGCACTAAAGGGCAAAGAGCTTGCTTTCTACGAGGACGGACGATTTCTACAATGAGTGATTGAAAATCTATTGTTATAATTGCTATTGAATTCAAGAAGACAAAAAGAAGTAGAGGGAGGTACTCCGAGATCTCAAGGAAGTCCTTGATGATTACCGTTTTTTTTGCTAATTGATAAACAACAATTTCAATATTGTAGTTGCATCTGTTTCACCAATAATAAAAAAGCTACATACGACTGTATGTATGAGGGATATTAGACAATATATTTCTTACGTAGAAAAATACTGATACCACTTCATTAATACTGACATGGCTTCAATCAATATATAATATTTTTAATTTACGGCAATTTTCCTCCGTCAGTTTAATTGTTACAATAAATTCCTCAGAAAAATATATTTTTTCTCAATAATATTAACCGTGTAAGAGAGCCTTTAGTCACACATACAGCACGCGCTCATAAAACTAAAGTTTTTGGTTGATGCCGTTATGTTAGTTGCGAGGATCGTAAAAACATTGCATTCTGGGAGAATTTATATCAATATTCTCAGTTGTTATTCGTTATTTGGAGTGTTATGCTCGTAAATACGATTTAGCAGATTTGAAAGAATTGTGTTTCAGTTTTAAGCCAAAGAAGATGAGATGTTTAATTTGGAACGGAAATGAAGAGTATTTCAGAAATATAATGTAATACTAATTAAGAAGGCCATTAATTATTTAAATTACAATTTTTTGTTTGGCGGCACAAATATCAAAGAACGGAGTGACGGCGGTCTCTTATTGATATTAAGTTAGGGAGACCATGGATTGTTTGGTTTATAATATTGATTGACAGCGGAACCGATCTCAAAGAACGGAGTGACGGCGGGCTCTTATTGATGTTAAATTAGGGAGACCATGTATTGATGATTTATAATATTTTGAGTGACGGCGGGCTTTTTGTTGCCGAGATTCGTGGGAACTGTAAGAGCAGGCACGGAAAGTGGAGCCACTCCAGAGAAGCGAATAGTTAGTTGGGTGCCAGATCTCGAGGGATAAGGATGTCTTAAAGCAGATCACCAGATTCTGGTGGAGAAAGAGTTGATCAGCAGAGTTAATAGGAGACGTCGACGTGCCGTTTGGCCGATGATAGGTAAAAATATAGCAAAATAGAGTTGAAGACTGGTTTTGAACATAAATTAGAGTACAGTTCAGCGGCGACCGTATAGTTTGAAGAATTCTGCAGCAGATAAAGGAACTCTGCCATTTTTTTGTTTGTGGTATTTGAAACATTTAATGCCCGAAGGGCAAAATATCTAATTATCTATTCATTGTTATGGACACTGTAACACTGACCGGTTTCCCTGTTAACACATCTTATGTGTCTGCGGGCGATAGTGACTGATTGACTGGTGGCTGCGGGCGAAACAGCGGTTCTCCGTAGGCGAGGAGTCTGGAGTTTTGAAAGGATTGAAGTGTATGTGTTTGTGAAAGTGAATGTGCAATTTTATGCACATAATGGCCTTTTTAGTGAAGAGTGTTCCCAAGCTTTGAAATCATTAAGTCTGGTTCTTAAAGGACAGTTGTAAGTACGAACTAAAATAATAAATGTTTGTAAACAGTAATTAAAGGTATATTCATATTTCGTTTCTTTTCATTTCATATTCAGTGCGTTTCAAATTGTTTAAATTGTAAATTCTTTAATTGTAATATTGATTTGTTTCTTACTTATCAAACCCAGTAAATACCCCGAG
The DNA here is from genome assembly GCA_037074705.1 of Zhengitettix transpicula. Taxonomy (NCBI): domain Eukaryota; kingdom Metazoa; phylum Arthropoda; class Insecta; order Orthoptera; family Tetrigidae; genus Zhengitettix; species Zhengitettix transpicula. The sequence goes on along the minus strand of CM073591.1, from coordinate 201,926,193 downwards.
AAAAAGATTAATTAGATGTAATTGTTTGTAAAAAATATAAAAGTTGTATTTTCTTTGAATACCACAAATTCACAAATTATAAAAATAAATAAATTTGTTTTAATAATTAATAATTTTCTATAATTAAAGCCCATATTTTTAATTATTACATTTTGGTTCTTCAACGTGGGGATCGATTAAATTAACATGTTCTTTTGTTCATTACATAAATTGGCTTCTACAACGTGGGGCAAGATAATTAATTAAATAGTTTCTTTTGTTTATTACCATATATTCTCTGCAAAGGCAGAGGATGTGCCTAAAATGTTTTGTGTCGGCCTCTGGGGAGAAAATTCTATAGGAAAAAGAATATGAAGAAAATAGTTTTGTTGTTTCCAAGAGTGCAACGTAGACGTTTCTGATTCCCTAAGTTCAATAAGGTTCTCTACTGAGAAAACCTACTCAACATTTTAATCCGTGAAAGTCCGCGACGTTCAACCAAAGGAGTAGTGTATATAGTGAACTGTAAATAAAGTAAATCGTGCGACATTTACATTGCTCAGGGAAGGAGCAAGAACGAAGCATGTAGTTAACAAACTTAGGTAGAAGAAAAAGAGCTTCAGGTTGATCGCTCGTTACCACGTTAACAAAATCGACCGTTCTGATGGAAGTTGGTTTCTGATTAAAATTGATTTATTTATGTCAACATAAATATATTGTAATAATTAAAATATATTACAAATGAATGTGGCGTTTCTAAATGAAAGAACTTAAGTGAAAGTTATTAAATAAGATTTATTAACAATTTTAAAACAAGTATAAAATACACAAAATATTTGGGATCTCAGGGTCTTGAACAGTGTTTGATAAATGGCAGAATTTATATAATCAAAATTACATTTACCTTTTATGGAAATTAATGCGCCTGAACATAGACGAAATTTGTTGCGGAAGAAATAATACTAAAGATTGAATTTAACAATTTCAATTTTATCAAGAATTAACGATCTCATTTTATCGATAATTAAATAATTAAAGAACGATCTGACTTTTATCTTTTAAACACGGTTTACAAATTATTTTAAAGTTTTTCTCTACTTACGGCCGCCCAGGTCTCATTTTTAGTTTTTCGTGCACAATTTTGGGGACATCACTGATTCTAAGTTCTCACATACTCTAAATGTTCACAGGCTCTAATTGGCGTTGTTTGTTAGTTGGTTTCAGAAATTGGTTTGTTCTCGATGCTTTACTGCAACTAGTTGCTCGGTCTCCTTCCCGACTGAATATTGCCTTACTTTTTAATATTTGAAAGCATGTTTGTGACTGGACCACATTCTTTCGTTCTGACTGCCGACTGTAAAACTTTTCGTCTGGTCTATTCGCTGTCTGCTGTCCGACTGTACTGTTTAAATTTTCATGACTTGGAAATTTTGGTCTTTTCTCATTGCTGCTTACTGCCCGACTGAATATTTCCTAACTGTTCGTTCGTCTCGCAAGTTTTGAGCGCGTAGAACCTTCTCGACTCATCAACAATGTTTTCTTTGCCTTGCCGGTTTGTTGCGGCGTCCGCTTTATATCCACTAATAATGAGTCCTCTACAATTCAACTTTTCAATTAGAACAATGTCTTAATTACCAATTACTACAATATATTATGGTTTTCGCAACGTCACCTAGTTACGAGTTATGGGAAATTTGCGAAAACAGTATATTAAATTCCTATGTAGTGTAAGTTGGTAGACCACTTTAATGATTGAAAATACTAACCTTACCTCATGCAATTTTTAAGTTTGTAAAATTGAACGTGAACCTCTTTCAATCGAGCGGCGAACTTCACGAATCGCACAGCTCAAAGATTGGGCTTATTAATAATTTTTTTAGTTATCAACCCTACGTTTTGGAACTTATTTTTACCCCCTCAGGCTGTGGTTTGACTGAATGGTTTGTCAACTTCTTCTTCTAATAAATAAATAGAATATTTGTGTGTATATTTGTGTTACATTTATGTGTATGTTTTACATACCAAATTTTTTACGCGTGTTCCTTTAGAACCTGAAACAAACACGGTGGGGGTAAAACACGCTTACCACCCCAAGGACGGGATGGAAATTTTCAAACGGCCGATATTAGCGTCGGATAAATATTTTTCTGGTTGTGAGATTGATAGTATTTCTCCCGATATTTTTGATTGAAAATTTCAACCCCTTTCGATATAGGAGGGGAGCACCCTTAGGGGTGGAAATGGAGGGGAGTTACATAAAAATAAAGCAAAACAAACCGAGATTGGAGTAGAATCCGGGGTTATTGATGTTGTTGAGTTCAATTATAACATTCAACTTGTCGGTTAATTTGTTCTTCTTGTGGTGGAACGGGGAAATAAAGTGTGTATGTTCCGCATACAAAACTAGATACGTGCAGCAAATTTGACCAAATTCTGCACACGTGTTCCTATAGAACAGGAAAAAACACTTTTTAAGACACCCCCAGGTGCGGGGGTGGAAATTTGTGTTTATCCCGATATTGTTTGTGTATAATTTCTACCCTTTTATCTATTGGACCACCTTAGGGGTGGGAGTAGAGGGACTTAACAAAAAAATAACGCGAAAACAACTGAGTTATCAGTCAAATATGGGGATATGGACGTCTCTGAGTTTAATTATGATAACTCGGGTAAAATCAGGCACCTAGCTAGTGAATATATTGTAATACACAAATTACATTAATTAATTAAATGATTGGCCACACGTTGATGACGCCATTTTATGTAATACATAAATAAAATTAAACAAATAAATAATAATTTGCCTCTCGTTGTCACGTCAAAATGTAACATTTAGAAGAAATTAAGTTAAATAAATGGTTAATTAACGTATCAATTTATTTTATTAAAATTTAAAATGAAAGGATGTTAAATAATATACAAAATTTAAACCTCAGAAAACAATTAATTTATTCAAAGTAAAATAACAAAATTTCTTGATGTGATTTATTTACATTCGTGTTCTTACTATTTTACAAACTTATCTACTCTCATCTCAGGGTCGTTTATTTGGGCCTTTTAAATAAATAACCAACTTTTTTTTACAAATAAACAATCAAATTTTACAACATTAGAATTAAACAACAAAATGAACGTAAATCCGAAATCTGACGATTTGATCCTTTTTTAACGTTTCTCTCTCTACTTACAGTTTCTTTACTGGTACCAGGCATTCGTTTGGGCTCTTTTTTGCACTATACACTATTCACATATAATAGACCATAATTTCACAGAATTAAATTTGTTTCAAAATCACTGTCCAAAACTTTTGCATCTATCAACTATAACGATTACTCCGTACAACACCTGTGGACCTATGAATTAAATCACTCTCCCTCTCCAGATAATTATTGTAGTTCTCGTTCTAATTAATGATCTATCAGAATGTTATTAACTCCTTCTCGTGAAATTTTGTAACAGTCTTTACTTGTTGAATTTCTAACTGTGGCTTTACTTATTGAAAACTTTCCTGCGACCTTTACTTGATCGAATTCTATGTCCAAACTTTACTCGATGAAATTCTATGTGCCACACCACTCATAATGAAATCTTGCCTGCCACTCTTTACTCGATGAAAAACTGCCCGCGACTGCTGCCGTGAGCCTGGAGTTTAAAACGCCAGCCGACAAAGGCCCGCCTGTACATTGTTGTGTTTATATTCTCGCCGATAAAAATTTACTACAAATTTCCAATTATTGCCTCTAATTATTATTACAATATAAGAGTTGCCTCCGGTTGTGTACTTGCAAGGTTTCGGAAAATTTTTCAATAATAAAATATGTTAATTGGTCGTTAAATATATCTTATTATAATTTAAAACAGACGTTAAAATAAAATATTATTTATTAACTACAATAGATTTAAAAATAAATGTAAGAATCTTGGTTCGTTTTTTCAGAACAGGAGCTTCCATTTCTTTCCCCTCAACAGTTAGGGTTTGAATGTGTTTCTTTATAAACGATTCTATTTAATAACTTACATACTTTATATTTAGTTTTTCAGTTTACAGTGGTATTCTTTACTGACTTGTTTCATGTACCGCTTCGATTTACGGTGGAACTTCAAATTTTTCCTGTCCATTTTGTTCAGCTAGTACATGCTCTGTCAGTAATTGTTTTACTTTTTACTTCGAGCTTTCTGCTAGCTGCATCTAGATGTGGAATTAACTTAATCGTCCACCTTACTAGTATCTCCCCTAAAAACAGCACTGTTGTCGTATGTTTGTGTGCTGTTCTAGAACCCCAGTTATGCATGGTGTATACCAATGCATTTACGGTTGCAGCAGACTTCTTGTCTCTGTTAGCTGAGATCAATAGGGGCGGCCGCAGTAATTACGAGTACTGCTGGATCCGAGTATGTGGTACGCTCAATCTACCGCCAAGGATCCTTTTCTCTGCACAACAACAATTCGCTTACGACATTCCTGTAAGCGAAGGGGTGGAGGATATTTATGCCCTATAAAGCAGGGTCGTTGACTTCAGTAAGTTCCGCTTACTGGACCGTGCGTCTTAACGTTTTCCATGAGCCTGTTCGATACTACTATGCATTTTAACTTGATTTTCAGACACACTCTAGATGTGGGCTAAGTATGTGAGGTTCGTGTCTACAGTCACACCGAGGTTTTTGAGTCGACTCTATTGGAGCTACCAGGTTACGGTATCGCACGCAGTCCGTTACTCCTATTAGGTATCCCGCCACCCGAATGTCACTCGAAGACCGTCATAGGAAGGGATTTGAAAGGGTGGATGCCGAAGGTTAGAGGAAGGTAGCCAAGGGTTAACTAGGCTATTGTTTAAGGATCCTACCCGGCATTTGCCTAAAAGTGATGCAGGACAAACCCAAGAAAACGTGCATTTGGTTGGTCGAGCGCTTGTTACTTCTATCACGCTCTTCCGATGGCGGGAGAGGGGTTTTCTTTTGGGATACAACATTCGCTTCTCCGTGCATCGACCAGTTAAGGAGGCAGCTGGCCGACTGTTCCAATGGAAACAGCGAACAACTTACCGGATGCCTAAGGTCTGCGACCCAGTAATATACACCTCTCAAAACAGGATGAGATATATACCGACCATATTACTATTTCTCCTTAGTTATAATATGTGACTGCGTGTATTTACTATATTTCCTTTCCAATATTCGTCTCGATATTTAGGCAACCTTTGAAAATCGGTTTCGAACCTTTAAAATTATAATTTTTAAAATCTTTTCCCTGTACCTGCATGCACGATAATATTTTCCTCTCACAGTTAACACCATCGTCAGAGGTAATCCTTCATAAATTATGACCCCTAATCAGTATTACCGCATCCAATAAAGCTATTTTTCCAAATCAGCGTGAAAAGTACATGGCGTTAATGATATGTATTTTTTTATATGTATAAAAAATAGAAGTTATTAAAAACCCGAGTCGCGTGTAAAGATAATTTCCCGATCAGAGATACTGCACTTATTAGACGTAATCGTCCTTGATCCGTCGATTTGCCTTAAAAATTACTTTAACTTTACGCATTTTAACATACTTGTGACTGGCTAAAAATGTCATGTCACACAACCATTGAATAAAGTAAAACGTTTATTTTAATTTGTGACCTGCGCCCTTTCGTTAGTTGATGTGCGGCTTTACTTCAAGAGTTCGCTTTTATAATCAGACCAAATCGGATACAAGCTAAAAGTACCAGTTAAAACAGATGGTAAATAAACAAGAATTCGTCTAATTCATAAAATATATTTCTGAGAGTATATAAAAATAATACGAAAAATAACTCCGAATTTTGGAGGAAGAGTTTATAACGGGAGGAAATAATAATCTTCATAAACTTATAAATAACATGAAGGTTAAACGAATCATAAAACAAGCTCACAACACTCACCAGCGAAGCCGAACGCAGAATTCATCATTCGAAGGGCTTATGTCAGTGATAAAATACAAACATTTACACGTCCGTGATTAGAGTATACCATTTTATTGGCGTAGTTTTATCTAAAAATCACCTTATCAATGTATTTTGTTTTTATTTAATTTATTTTACTATTCCGATTCAGCGCCCACATACAAAAGAATTCATAGTATTTTCTTAAATTTTATTAATATTTGTGAAATATTATAATTATGTAAATCAAATAAGTAATAAAGTTGATCGGAATCAGTACATTATTTTTTCATGAACCCGCAAATAAATAATGAATCCAACCCGGTAGATTAACCCAAAAATATAATGCTATAGCCCAGTTGCTATGCCCAAAATAAAAGACCTCTGCGAGAAAAGGTTGGGTATTTTATATTTTTTCCTATTTATTCGACATCTTTTCGACATCGAAAGGCCTCGGGAAAATTATCTGTGGTCGAAAAATCCAAGATATTTTGCACCTCTCTTTAGTTTTTCGCTAATAGCTAAAGCATGAGCATTCTATTGAAATAAATGTTCAGTAATCAATTTTAGAGCATAAAATTATGCGTAGAATATGAAATATGGTCGAATGAAGCAGTATAAATCGTTCGTTAAATGTAGGATATTTTACGTCCTTTCCTGAAAGAAAGCAGTTGGTCGTATTTCCAGTGCTGATTTCGCCAAAATGGTCGGTCGTACATTGTTTTGTCACAAAAGAATATTGTCACTTTCGCGCCAAATGTTGGTAAATATGATATTTTAAAAGATATTCCTAAAATTTTTAAACATATTCCAGTTGTGGTTTACTGTTGGCTGCTGCGTTCCCACAGCAAACTCCTCTCCCGCTATCGGAAGGGCGTGGGACAAGTACCCAATGCCTGACCTACCTGATACAGGTTTCCCTAGGGTTTTCCCTGCATTTCTTTAAGCGATTGGCGGGTAGGATCCTTAAAATATAGCCCGGGGGCCCTAGTAACCCTTGGCTACCTTCTTCTACCCTTCCGCATCCCCCCTTTCAAATCCCTTCCTATGCTATTAAAGGGGAGTTGCCCAACGTGGATTACCCTCATGTAGCCTGTTGCCCTAAAAAAAAAAAAATCCGCAAGGAAATTTGCGAGAGGATTCCCTCGCAGGTGAACCTTCCCAGAGAACTCTGGCGGGGACTACTTTTGGGGATGGTTTCACAACTCTCTGTTTTTTTTAAATTAAGGTTCCCACATGCCGAGGCACCTCGGTCTGTTTTGAGAGGTGCATGTTCCGGGGTCGCAGACCTTGGTCATACGGTAAGAGTTGTTCGCTGTTCCTATTGGAATAGTCGGCCAGTTGCTTCCTATACTGGCCAAGGCATGGCGAGGGGTAAGCTACGACCCCTCAGCAAACCCCTCACCCGCCATCGGAAGGAAGTGGGACAAGTACCAAATGCCTGATGCAGGTTTTAATAGGGTTTGTCCTGCATTACTTTTAGGCGAATTCCGGGTATGATCTTTAAACTATAGCCCGGGGGCCCTAGTTAACCCTTTGCTACCTTCCTCCACCCTTTTGCATCCCACCTTTCAAACCCCTTTCCTATGCTATAAGAGGGGAGTTTCCACTATGTGGATTACCCTATACATAGCCTGTCTACACCCAAAAGAAAATAAAAATAAAATAAAAATAAAAACCGAATTAGTTGAAGTCATACATGCGCCAGCATTGAAGAAATTTACTTCTGGATTAATGAGTTTAAAGAGGTCGCAGAAGCACAGAATATGAAACGCACTCCGGCCACTCAATGGAGGTCATTACGCAGAAAAACATCGAAAAAGTCACAATATTGTAATTGTAGATCCATGAAATTGGAATCCATGACTACACTCCAGAGACCAAAAAGCTGGTGAAAGTGCACCGAAAAAGGCGAAGACCGTTTTGCCATCTGGAAAGGTGATGGCCACTGTCTCGTGCGATTCTCAGGTTGTAATATTCATAGATTTCTTGTTAAAAGGCACAATCTATTATGCTGATTGAGAAAAGACCAAGATTGGCGTGCAAGAAAGTGATTTTACACCAGGGCAATGCGCCAGCACACAGCAGCAGTCTCAATGGCGTAAGTGTACGAGTTGGGATTTTCAAATTTGTTTCTCATCCGCGCTATTCAGCAGATCTAGCAGCAAGTGACTTCTTCTTGTTCTCGAACTTGAAAATGTGACTTGGTGGGAAGAAATTTTCATCAAATGAAAAAGTGATCGAGGCCATGACGGACTATTTTGGAGAGTTGGAGAAAACCTATGTTTGTGATAGGTTGAAAAATTGGAAACTCGCTGGACCATGTGTACAGTCAAGGAAGGAGACAATATTGAGTAATAAAGTTAGTTTTATATAGAAATTCTTTAGATTTATACCAGACCTGTGCCGCGTCCTCGTCCATTGCATTTATTTAGCTCGTAATTATTACATTAACATTTATTGGTTTCGTTTCGCATTGGGCCCATAAAATTGCATGTGGTTGTAAATGAAAGAATTTAGTTTAAGAAAATTACAAAATTTAATTACATTTAATATTTTACAAACAATTGAAAATTTATATTTACAAAATCAATTAGCATTGTGTGTGCAAACCGTGACATATAATTACAATTAAAGTTATTATTGCGAAGTCAATTGTGTTAAACCTTTTGACAATTGAACTCAATCAAGTTATTTATTGAATTGAACACATGTGATGCATCATTATTATCAGTTACTGAACATATAAAATTAAATGAATATTATCTGTGGCTAGTGTGTTCCCGCGACGTCATTTTATTGTTACTATTATTATTAAGCTACTATTGAATTTTTGCCTGGTGGTAGCTATATCTACAAAAATAACATAATACAAAAATACATATATACATATATAACATATATAAACTTATATGGGTAACAAACCAACTGTCTTTGTAAAGTTTATTATTATTTACCTGGAAAAAAAAGAAACACGTTCACCCCACCCCCTTATTTCTTTTCATTGCACTTGACTTTTTTATTTGATATTTATTCTCACACTTCACTGCTTCCCACGTTGACCAGATAGAGATTAATAAGTGTAATAAGAAATATATATTCCATATGCTATTCGCCGATTTTGCGAACGTTTCACAATTTTTCTCTGAAGAGGTCATCGTTTATTCTCTAATTTTGGTTCAACAATACGCGACGTGACATTGCTGCATGTCGAGTTCTACAACGGTTCTCAAACAACGATACAGAAAATAAATAATAAAATTTTTCAACCTTCATTCAAGCATGAAAAAATAATTTATTAAGTAACTTATTTCATTTCATTTATTTAAATAAACGTAAGCAATTCTACATCTTTTTAATAATAAATTATTGGAGAATTATTTGGAGAATGAAACAAATGTCGCATTGAAATTTGACGTCAACCTTGTCTTCTAAAAAAGTATAGATCGCTTTTTTCTTCTGTTTTCAACTTCTGAAACGCTAGTACGTGCTGTCAATAATTCATAGATCATCACGTACCCAACAGAATAATTAGACTTTTTAAAAGAATAATAAACATCATCCAAAAGTTATAAAACGACACGAAAATTGAGATTAAGCCACGAAGTGTCCCGGAACGATACATCATTCAACAAGTTTCCAGGAGGACATCAGATGACCGCGGACATTCAGGTCCTCCATTTTCTCCATCGCGGAAGCTGATCGGATCAACCAACAGTTCTTCCGGGTCATCATAGCCAGGACGGAATGCAGATGTATTGAGGTACATGGTGACTTTAAAACACGAGATTCGATTAATAAAGTGAATTGGTCCTGTGAAAACATTAATCTAGCGAGTTTACAAAAAATAATTACTTGAATAAGAATTCAGTTAGACGTACTATTTTTTGTTGTTCTTTGCTTTTTTTTGTTTGGTTTTGTTGTTATTAGTAAATGTGGTTATTGTTGGTCCTTGCCATCATTCGGCCGCCATTTACAAACAAATATTTTCATTGCACAGGTAATGCCAACATCTTATAAATAAAGCACAGTGTTTGTATAATATATTGTAATAATATAATGCATTATATTATTGGAGACGGCGCACGTGTCGTGGAGAGACGTGCGAGAAAGGATAAAGGGCGACTAGGGTGGTCCTGAGTAATTGCTGCAGCTGCAATGAGAGACAGGGGATGATGAGGGTCCAGTAGCCTATTGATTTGGGAAACGGCGAGTCGAATTAGTTACGCAGATGGTCACAAAGGGGCCATGTTAGAGCAGGCTACTGTCTCTAACGAATGACCTGAAAAGGACTTTGGACTTTCAAGAGAAGATTTTGTGCGAGGCGGACAAAGGAGAGGAAGCCGTAAGTTAGTAGACGGAGTGTGACAATGCGATTGTCACAGTTCGAAAGGCGGCCGGAACGAAAATTAGAGGAATGGGTTTCTGTCACTGCGCCGTGGCGACGCAAGTGAAAGACAAGGGAGGAAGATGGCATATATATAGAAGAATCGCCTATTGTAAAGTCAGTTGTGGTATAGCACGGGAGAGAGACGGTCAGCGAGCAGCTGTGATCCAGCACGAGAGAGAAGACGGAGCAAGCAGCAGAGTTGGTTGGTGTTAGCGTGAGAGGAAAGACGGAGCAAGCAGCAAAGACAGTTGTTGCTTAGCACGGGAGAGAGACATTTGTTATTTAGCACGAGAGAGAAGACGGAGCAAGCAGCAAAGTTGGTTGGTGTTAGCGTGAGAGGAAAGACGGAGCAAGCAGCAAAGACAGTTGTTGCTTAGCACGGGAGAGAGACATTTGTGTTTTAGCTAGGGAGAGAAGACGAAGCAAGCAGCAAAGAGTGGAACAGTGGTTATTTAGAGTCAGTGAAGTGAATATCAGGACCTATAAAGTGAATGTCTAAGGAAAAAGTCAAGGTGGACCTAGGAAACTGTAAGTTAGAATATACCATATTAAATAATGTAAACGTCGTTAAAGGATAGTAGTCAGATTTCGTTCCCTTCTTTCGATAATAAAATTTAGAGGCAAACTATAGGTTAAGGTTATTAATAAATTTAATAGATACTTGTGTTGATTTGAAAACGTAAATGTTGGGGTTTCCTTTTGATGGTTTGATTCTGTTCTTAGTCAAACCCAGTAACGACCTAGGAGAGCAAGAGTTCTCATATTTTAATGTTAAAGTAGTAAATTCATTGGTAAATTCCTTTCGTGTTTAATAAATTGATTTGTTGTTTATAAAAATTATTCTTTTTTATTTCGACCCATTTATATGGTTATTACATATTGGCTACCACAACGGTGGACGGAGATAGGAGTAATTATCTGTTTATTACAATATATATATATATATATATATATATATATATATATATATATATTTGTATGTTCCTTATACAAATCTTCACCGGTGGAGCAAATTTCACCAAATTTCGTACACGTGTTCTTTGCGACCAGGAAACAAACACTGTCGGGGTGAGACACCTCTAACCACCCCCAGGAGCGTGGGTGGACAGGGGTGGAAATATTCAAACATCTTAAAACAGCCGACATTTGAGTCTGATAAATATTTTAAGGGGTCAAAGAGATTGATAGTGTTTCTACCGATGTTATCTGACTATAATTTCAACCCCTTACATCATCGGAACGGAGCACCCTTATGATGGGTGGACGTGTATTACAAGAAAATAACGCTACACAATCAAGATTGGAGTCAAATCCAGTTTTTTGCATGTAGCTGAGTTTAATTATGACATTTAATTCGCCATTTAACCCCCAAATATTGCTCCATCACAGGGGTGTTTTTTGAGCAAGATCTTTGAATTACTGGATAGTATCATGTTCAGAAAGATTTGGAACTGGGCAGCTCGTAGACATTCAAACAAAAGAAAGATTAACTATTATATCTTCTAAAATCTCTGATCCATCCGATTTTTGTTATGTTTTTTAAACATGGCGTACTCTCTATTAATGGTGAAAATCTTCCTTTTGACCAGCGTTTTCCCATTTCAACTGTTGGCTGTACTACCAGCATTGAACCAGGGGTTTGATCGATAATATAGCCAATATTTGGCTACCTACACGGGGGTAGAATTTTTCTAACAGGTTAAATGGTCGATATTTGCGTGGAATAAATAATTGTTGAGGTCAATGGCGTTTATAATATATATACCGATGTTTGTAAAATTTCAACCCCTTTCGGCATGATAGACGATCACGCTTAGGAGTGGGGATGAAAACATTCAAACATGATAAAACAGCCTATATTTTAGGCTGATAAATATTTTTAGGGATCAGAGAGATTGATAGTGTTTCAGTCGATGTTATCTGAGTATAATTTCAACCCCTTACAACATGGGAAAGAATCACCCTTAGGAATGGGGGTTGTCGGGCGTTACAAATAAAACGCGAATAAAACCTAGATTACAGTCAAATCCAGTATGATATGATATTCAATTAGCCATGTTATGTGTGTAAAATTTTAACCTCTTGTGGTACGAGGGTTGAGCACGATAAAGTGTCGATGAAGGGGGTTACAAGTAAATAACGCTAAAACAACCGAGATTCGAGTCAAATAAAAGGTATGGATATGTCTGAGTTCATTTACGACAATCTGGGCAACGCGCGGGTGTAGGATAGGGTTGGAGGGATTGGGTGGAGGTCGGTGGAAGGTAATAATTTTTAAATAAGTTAACCGACAGAATTTTTCGTAGAAAAAAATTTATTTCGGCAACAACGATATTCATAAAATTAGAGTCAAATCCAGGGTTATTGATGTCCCTCAGTTTAATTAAGACAATCAATTGGCGATTTAACCCCTAGGGGTATTGGTGGACGGGAGTGGAAATTTTGAAACATACAATCGATGCGGATATTAGCGCTGAATAAATATTTTCAAAAGTTAATTAGATTGATAGTTTTTATACCGATGTTGTGTGTGTAAAATTTCAACCCTTTAATTGGCATCAGAGGGGAGCTCGCTTAGGGGGGAGGGGGTGGTAACATACAAATATGCTAAAACAACCGATATTTGAGTGGGTTAAATATTTTAGGGGTCAAAGAGATTGATAGTCTTTCTACCGATGTTATATGAGTTATTATTACATCCCCTTACGGCATGGTAACGGAGCACCCTTAGGATTGGGGGTGGACGCGCGATACAAGAAAATAACGCTCATACAATCGAGATTGGAGTCAAATCCAGTTTTATGGATGTAGCTGAGTTTAATAATGACATTCAATCGGACATTTAACCCAGAGGGATCGAGACGAACGGGGGTTGAAATTTTGAAACATGTATTCACGACCGATGTTAGCGTTGAATAAATATATTTCAGGATTAATTATATTGATAGTTATTTCTGTGAAATTTCAACCCCTTGCGGCACGTTGGGAGCTCACTTAGGGGAGGGGTGGAGGGAAGTTACTGGAAAATAACGCTAAAACAAACCGAGATTCGAGTCAAATCGAAGGTAATGGATGTCGCTGAGTTTATTTATGACAATTTATCTGGACGATTATTGAGGGTTGGCTGGGGTGGAAGCTGTTGGATGGGGGTAGAAATTGTAATACATGTTATTAGGCCGTTTATTGAGTCGAATAAATATATTTGGGGATCAATGAGTTTTAATAAAATGTCTCTACATGGTCTCCGTGTATCATTTCAATCCCTTTTGGGATAGGGAGGGAAGCTTCCCTTAGGGGTGGAGTACCATTACATAAAAATGACGCAAAAATAATTGAGATTGGAGTCGAATCCAGGGTTATGGGTGGCGCCGAGTTTAATTATGACATTCAATTGGCTATTTAACGCCCAGGGACGGGGTGGTCGAGGGTGGAAATTTTGAAACACGTAATCCAGGTCCATATTTGCTTTTAATAATAATTTTTAGCATTAATTAGATTGATAGTATTACTACAACTTAATTTGTGTATAATTTTAACACCTTTGTGTATGGCAGCGGAGTACGGGTATGTGTAGAGGGAAGTTACAAGAAAATAACGCGAAAAGAACCGAGATTCGAGATAAATGGGGGTTGAGGATGTCGCTGAATTCATTTATGACAACCTGGGTAACGCGTAGAGGTTATCGAGTGTGTGTGGTGCTAGGCGGAAGTGGGAGGAGGTAGAAATGTTCAGAAATGTTAACTTATCGATATTTGCGTCAAATAAATATTTAGCGGTGTTAATGACATTACTAATATTTTTAATGTATTCTGTGTATAATTATAACCCCTATAGACTTGAGAGGAGAGGACCATGAAGAGGGTGATCTGGGGTAGGAGGAGTTGGGCGGAATTGAGCGGGGGTAGAAATTTTAAAACATGTTAACCAACCGTTTTTTGCGTCGAAAAAATATATTTCTGGATCAATGAGATTAATAAAATTTCTCTACATGTTCTCCGTGTATAATTTAAAACCCTTTTGAGCTTTGGAGGGAGCACCCTTAAGGGTTGAGGGTGGATATCGTTACATAAAAATAACCCAAGACAATCGATATTGAAGTAAAATCCAGGTTATGAATGTCGCTGAGATTAATTAGGATATTTAATTGGCCATTTAACCCCAGTGGTGGAGGACTGTTGTGAAAATTTTGAAACATGCAGTCACGGTTGAAATTTCCTTTTAATTATTATTTTTGGTTTAATTAGATTGATAGTATTTCTACCCCTTTCGGTAAGGGACGGTAGGAGGGTAAGTGGTGGGGTGGAAGGGAATTACAGAAAAATAACACAAAACAAACATGATTCTAGTGAAATCGGGGTTATGAATGTCGCGGAGTTTATTTAACACAACCTGTAACGCGCGGAGCTAATTGGGGGTGGGAGGTGCTGGGCGGACGAGGGCGTGGGTAGAAATGTTCAAAACTTTTAACCAGTCGATATTAGTGTCGAATAAATAATTATCGGGATTAATGAGACTCATAATTCTTTTACCCCTATCGGCTTGGGAGGATATAACCATTAAGGGGAGGGTGGTTAAAAATAACGCAAAAAACCGATATAGGAATCGAATTCGCGGTTATGGATGTCGCTGAGATTAGTTATGACATTTAACTTGCAGTTAACCCACGGGTGGAGCTGAACGGAGGTAGAAATTTTCAAACATGTTTTTCAGCCCACATTTGTGTCCAATAAATTATTTTCGGTGACATTTAAATTCTTAATATTTCGGTATATATTATCTGTAAATAATTTCAATCCCTGTCGCAATGGAAGGGGAGCACGTTTAGGGGTGGGGGTTTGATGTTTGGTTACATGACAATAACGCGAATAGACCTATATTCGAATCAATTTTCGGGTTATGGATGTCGATGAGTCGATGAGTTTAATTTTGACAAACTAGTTAACGCGTGGTGGTGGGAGGCGGGGGGGGGGGTCTGAATGGGGGTAGAAATTTTCAAACGATGTAAATGGCCGATTTTTCCGTGGAACTTTTATTAACCCACAATAGCGGGGGTGGAAATTTTCAAACATGTTTATTCGATTGAAGGAAACTATTTCAGGGTCAATGATTTCAACTCCCTTCGGAATGGGAGGTGAACACATTTACGGATAGGGGTCGACTTGTATTAAATAAAAATAATCCAGAAGCTACCTAGGTTGGATCGGGGATTATGGATAAACGACATATCGGGCAACGTCGGGCACCCAGCTAGTCTTATAAATAAAAATGAGTATATGTGTGTATGTATGTATGTTTATTTGTTCCGCATACAAATCTACACCCGTAGAGCAAATTTAACCAAATATCGTAGACGTGTTCTTTGCGACCAGGAAACAAACATTGTCGGGGTGAGACACGTCTGCAACCCCCAGGAGCGGGGATGGATGGGGGTGGAAAATTTCATACATGCTAAAACGGTCGACATTAGAGCCGGATAAATATATTCTTTAACATTCTTTTTCAATTTAACATCTAACCACGATTTTCATTGAATTAATAAGTTGTTTAGTTATTATGTATGCTTTAAAACGTACACACTCTTAAATTCAATTACAATATTAATATTGCTAAATTTGATAAGTTAACGTTAATACATTTCGGAGCTGCCTATAATGGCTCCATATCTTGACAACCTTTATAAACAAAGCAGTTTTCTGACCAATACCAGACAATATTTTTATTTATTTACGACAACGTTTCGGTACGTGTTTGTACCTTCCTCAGGTCTTTCCTGCGGAGAAATTTTCCTGCACAACATAAATTTGTTGTTATCGAGAATCCAATGAAGTGCCTCGGAAGAACTTATAAAGTGTGTGTTTTTTTAATAGGATGTGAAAATAGTTTTTAACATTTAGCATAGTCAGGTGAGTGTTTCTTAGTTTCAATGTGTTAATAATATAATATATTTTGTTCAACCACTTTTATAAATTCATTGGCTGCTCGAAAACAACAAATTTATTTTGTACAATTTCTCCGCAGGAAAGACCTGAGAAAGGTACAAACACGTACCGAAACGTTGTCGTAAATAAATAAAAATATTGTCTGGTATTGGTCAGAATACTGCATTATTTATTTCATATAAACATACGTAAAAATACAATCTTCAAAACATTTATAACCTTTTACACACACCAACCTTTGAATCTTTCAGGTGCTGCACCCTTATGTATTAAACCCAATATTCAATTTACAGGGTTACAATACATATACGGATTACTCACATGTGGGCTGCCATACAGACAGAAGATATTTTATGAGACTTCTCAAATATATTAACTAGTTTTTTTTTCAGTACCTTCAATATTCCGCATATTCCGGGTAAGCTAAATTAGCAATTTAAAGTTGATTTTTGTTTTCTGATTAATACATTCAGAAAATGACTTGTCCAACTAAGAATTTCTCAGATCCTTATAATTTAAACAATAGGAATTGCCGTTAATCTCCTGAAATTTGCTGGATTGAGGATCTCCACCGGTGCGTGATAATGGGAGCAAGAAGTTGGAGTGAGGCCAGACTTCGCACCTGTTACAGCGCCTCGTCGCTGACTCACTTGTTGGACCTTTTCTTCGCGATAGTCTGCCATATTCCAAAAGGCCACACTGGGTCACACGTACACGAGAATACTAAACGTATTCGTTCCGACTCTTAACGACGTCACGTAAAGGATCAAATAACACAGTTGTTAGAAGCACAATTTGAGGATACCGTCTAAGTTTTATGTAAGAGGTACATTACTTAGCGACGTTCTGATTCGAAACAGACCAGTGATAATCCAGAAAATACACATAAGAGATTTTATTTTTTGAAATGCTTTAGGGAAATGAAAAATTACTATCGTCAACGAAATAACACAGTGAACTACAGCAGATCTATTGAATGGTTCACCTCAATACAAATTGTAGAAGCAGAATAAGATAAAAATATGAAAAACGTTTTAAGAAATACGCTTTTATTTCGAAAAGACCAAATAAAAATTAATTATTTTTTCCCTGTTGCCTGTTGCCTGTATCTCTCTAGATATAAAAATGAATGTCACTGAGTCTGTGAGTCGCCTATGCGCTACTAAACCATACATCCAATTACGAAGAAACTTTGGTGAGTTGTGCCCACCCCCGCGAAGGTTTCTGTCTGGTTTTAGAAGCATTGGGCAACTCCAAAGGGGTGAACGGGTTTCCAGGTTAAATGAAATTTTAAAAAAAATGCTAAAACGATCGATTAATTACTTTTCGGAATCCATGTAATTAATAGTTTCTATCGATAGATAGTTTCTGTCTATGTTTTTAGTGTATAATTTAAACCCTTTGTAGCACCCGTAAGTGGGCAGAGAGTGGGGATGGAATAGAGTAACATAAAAATATAACGATATTTATCATTCTCTATGCCAGTTAAGTTGTAGTTCAGCCCCTACACGTGAGGGTTGTGGAGGAAGTAGGTATGGAACTGGGGTTATGGAAGACTCTGTGTTTAATTCTGACATTTACCTACACTAGTTATGATGAACTCCAGCCCCTAAAAGTGTGGGTGGAAAGAGGTGAAACAAATGACCGTTTACAATCTTAAATGCGTAGACCGATTTCTACCAAACTTTATACACACGTTACGTACGATCCATGAACAAACACTGAGTGGTTAAGACACACCTACGGCCTCTTATGGAGGGGTGGAATTAAAAACCATTCCTAAACGGCCATTATTAGCGTCTAAAAAAATGTTTTCCGGGTTGTTTAATTTGATAGTGTCATTCTAGAATTTTTAAATGTATAATTTCAACTCCAAAAGGAAAAGAAGAAAATCACGCTTACCGTACGGGTGTTGGTAAAAGGGGTTTGCGTAAAAGATTATGGAAAAATCTCAAGATTGGTGTTGATTCTGGAGTTGTAGGTGTCGCTGAGTTCAATTTACCATGGTGGTTAATAAAATTTTATGTTCCCCTATTTGGAGGAGGACGCGATTGACAAAAGGTTATCCTGAGTAGTTTGGACTCTCCTAATTTACCGGGTAATTTTTTTATTTTCTTAAGGTACGAGCGATATTTTGATCTCTATTTAGTTAAAGGTTGTATTTATTTACTGTTTTATTTAAAAACATGTTAAAACGGCCGATATTAGCGTCAATTAATTATTCTTCGGAGTCAATGTGATTAATACTTTCTATCCAGGTGTATTTAGTGTATAATTTCAACCTCTTCGAGCACCAATAAGAGAGGGGATGGAGAGGCGTTACATTAAAATAACGCGAAACAACCGTAATTGGTGTCAAATCCAGGGTTATAAAAGTAAAAGTTTTTAATACTGACATTGACTATGTCAGTTAAGTTGTACTTCAGCCGCTACGTGTGGAGGTGGGGAAGGATGTGGGTGAAAGGCCGTTAAATAATAGTAATGAGTAAACAACGGAGACTGGTGTTAAATCAGGGGCCATGAGTTTAATTCTGACATTTACCATAATGGTTAAGATGTAGTTCAGTGTCTAGGTGTGGGGGTGGAAGGGAACGACACAAATTTACGTTTACAATATTAAATACGTAGACCAATTACTACCAAACTTAATACACATGTTACTTACGATACAGCAACAAACACTGAGAAGTTAAAACACACCTTCCGCCTCTAGAGGCGAGGATTTAATTTAAAACATTCCTAAACGGCCATTATTAGCGTCGAATAAAAACTTTTTCGGTGACACTTAATTTTATACTGTTATTATAGAATTTTTAAGTGTAAATTTAAATTCCAAAACCCAAGGGAGGGAAACACCCATATTGGTGGTTGAAGCGTTTCACATGAAAAATAATGCAAAAAAACTTTATTAGTGTTAATTTCTGGGTTATAGGAGTCGCATACCTCAATTCTCTCATTAACTATGGTGATTATTAATATTTTATGATCCTCCACGTGGAGGTGGACGTGTTTGATAAAAGTTTACCCGGAGTAGTTACTGGATATATTTATTTTCATAGGGTACTAGCTATATTTTTGGCTCTATTTCGTTAAAGGTTTTATTTCCTTACTGCTTTAAGGGAGTATTTTTAGACTTCATGAAGTTAGCGAGTATTATGTAATATATTGATTCGTCGTGATTTTTTAGACACTTTATTTTATGTAGTAGGAGAATTCCCGAATATCTTCAGTCATCATCCTGTTTATTTGAAGTTAGATTTCGAGGGTAAAGGTCGGGGAGGGGACCGTATATGGTTAAATGCTCCAAACACAGGCTGGTTAAATGCAATGTTTACCAAGAGGTTAGTGTCGAATCAATCCCTCCTCCGGGTTAATTTAAATAAACATTTTATACTTATTTATCCAATGGTGGATTTACAATAATATTATTTAAATATTGTGTTATACCAAAGGAGAAAGAACATCTTCCAAACGAAGCTCAGCCATATTGGCCATGAAACTGAATTAAAGTATCATAATGGAAAAATCTCATCCGGACCGGGAATCGAACAAATTCGAGTCAATTCCAGACGAGGCAGAATACATCCCCATCCACTGTATAGCCTAGGTCAGTCTAGTCTAGCCTATACAATGGATAGAGATGTCTCGAGCCTGGCCTCAAGTGGACTCGAAAATGTTGAGATTCTTGCATTCTGATTATTTAATTCAGTTTCATGGTCAATATGGCTGAGCTTTGATTGGAAGATATCCTTTCTCTTCATGAATTGCAAGGCGTAATATCCGTTCTCCATTGAGCACTAGAATAAGGCCATGAAGAATGTGAATAGTAGGTGAATCTGGTATAGCTCAGGATAGCTCAAAGGAAGTACGCCCGAGTACTAAGAAGGAGAGACAGGTTCGATCCCCAGTCAAGTGGAAATTTTATCATCCTGATTATTTATTAGTATGGTAGGTATCATTTCATGAAATATAGTTATTTTGGCATGAGGAATTGTTAATGATTCACTCTGTTAAAATAATCAATTTACAGAAGTTATTAATAAAATAAATATATCATCAAATAAATAATGGACAAAATTGATTTTCATACAGTCAAATTAGAGGTTTACATCTCATGAAATTACAAAAAAAACCTGAATATAGCGTTTTGTTCCAAGTTTTGGACCTCAGTAATTAAGTTGAAACAATTTACTACAAAACATATTCATGACCTTGTTGAATTTAACGTTAAACAAAATTAATTCAATCAATTTAAATCTAATAAATAAATTAGACTGTACGTACTGTATGAATATATGTTCCCCATACAAATCTACACCCGTGGGGATAATTTCACCAAATTTCGACCACGTGATGCATGTGAACCGGCAACAAACACTGTCGGGATAAGGCAAGACTACCACCACCAGGGGCGGAGATGAAAATTTTCAAACATCCTAAAATAGCCAATATATTTTAAGTATTTCAAAAATACTAGAAAAAATTTTACACAAAAAGTTACTTGAATTCTTGACGAAGTATAAAGTAATTACTCCTGCTCAACACGGCTTCCTCAAACAAAAATCCACGAGCACCGCTATGTACGAGTTTATTCAGAGTATACAAAATTCCCTTGATGAAAAACTGAAGGTAGCCGGAATTTTTGCTGATCTCTCGAAGGCATTTGATCTTGTAGACCACAGCATACTCCTCCAAAAATTAGAATATTATGGGATCAGAGGCAACGCTTTGGCACTCTTTGAATCTTATCTCAACAATCGGAAACAGAAGGTAGCCTTAAAAAACAAAGCTGGTGAGGTGCACTTGTCAGAATGGGAGGGCATTTCTTGTGGCGTGCCTCAGGGCTCAATATTAGGTCCCCTGCTTTTTCTTTTGTATATTAACGATCTTCCAGAATATATGGACCCTATAAAATGTGTCTTATACGCAGATGACACTAATTTGTTAATTACGGACATTGATTTAAATAATCTCAATGCGAAGATTGAGACTGCATCTAGAGACCTAAATACTTGGTTCGCCGCCAATAAATTAACACTCAATGTACAGAAAACTAAGTTAGTTCGTTTTACAACAGAAACCAACAACATCGTAACGGATAAGTTCTCTGATCATGCGACTTTCCTCGGCTTGCAGGTCGACAGTAAATTAAAATGGAACTTGCACATTGATCGCCTCGTGCGCAAACTTAGTTCTGTTTGTTACTCATTGAGACTATTGACGCAACAAGTTGATACCAAAACTGCTTCACTAGTCTACTTTGCCTACTTTCATTCACATATGTGTTACGGTATTGCCAACTGGGGCAATTGTTCTCGTAGTGTGGATGTCTTCAAACTGCAAAAACGAGCCATTAGAATTATATCAGATTCAGATTCTAGAGAAAGCTGCAGGCCGCTGTTCAAAAGACTCCATATTCTGACTCTACCTAGCGCTTACATATTAGAAATACTAAAATTTGTTAAACGCAACATGAACCTTTTTGCAAGTAACGGGGACAATCATGGCTATGACACAAGAAACCGTTCAGTTCTTAGGTCTGACAAGCACAGCCTCAGTCTCTATGAGTCTAGCGTTCATTATTCCGGTATCGCACTATTTAACAGCCTTCCTGATCATGTAAAGAACATCAACAACTACAACTTATTCGTAAAGGAGTGTAAAACTTACCTTGTCAATGGAACTTATTACTCCGTACACGAATTTTTGAATCGGTCTGACATTCGTTGAACTGCCTTGCCTACAAAATTGCCGAATATGCTATAAATATGTAAATAGTTTGTCCAGTTTTCCCCTTTTGGTTCTGTTTTCCTGCCTCTGCTTTCTGTTTTAGTAAATATCTATGACGACATCCCTCCGTACCTAGCGACAGGAGATTAATACCAGGAAGTGATTTGTGTCGTGTGCGTGTTTCCTAAAAATAGTGTGTATGATTGTAGTGACTAGACTAATATAAACAGATATGAATTTTTGTGTGTGTTTTTGTGTATTATAAGTTTATATGGAATTTATCTACTGTACATTTGTGACGAATCCTATTTCCTCTTTAGAGGGCTAATGGTGAATAAATCTATCTATCTAAGTCAATGTGATTAATGGTGTTTCTCCCGTTGTAGATTTAGTATAATTTCCACACTTTTCGGCATGGTTGGGAAGCACCATTAGGGGCGGGGGTGGAGGGGCGTTACATAAAAGTAAGGGAAAAACAACCGAGATTGGAGTAAAATCCTAGGTTATGGATATCGCTGAGTTTAATTATGATAACATGGGAAACGGCGGTCACCCAGCTAATTATATATAAAAATGTTACAATAAATTCCTTACCATAATAAAAGTTACACTTATATTCAAAGAAGTGTAAAAAGCTTCCAATATGTAACCTAATATGTAACATCTTGTAAGTTATTATTTCTTCATCTGATAAATTTAATTATTAGCTAAATTTTGAACAGTAGAAAATTATCGGACATATTCCGGAGTCCAACGTAATTTCATGAGATATATTCCTACTTATAGAGTTCTCAGAACCATGTCAATCGTTTCTAAATCTTAAAAATAAAGTTATTTCATACGGCAGATATATTTATGTATCGATTTCTATTTGTTTTAATTTTAATATTGAAATAACGTATTTATTACAGGTATGTAATATATTATTGGCGTCTCACGATTTTCATATTCCTAGGTAAGAGGAAACTTTTTTCAATTCAAATTGAAATATAACGCGAAAATCCTAAAATTATTTAAAATTTTTATTTTGTATATATTAGTCTTTGCGCAATATTTTAAACAAATTTTTGGGCACCATTTATGAAAGATATAACAATGTTTACAAAAATAAAGAGCTAATTCTTTATACGGCTTAATCTTAAATTGAAGCAACTAGTTATTTTTTACGTTTCTTGAGTCATTCTTGTTTCACCTCTAGCACTGTCTTTTGACACAGCTTCAACAATTCTATGATCTCACTCGGCATAGATCCTTGAATTTGTAACGTTTTATGATATAGCCGAATCTTTCACTTGCATTATATTTGCCGATGAAGTTATTAGAGTTGACAGATGAAATAGTAACCGCATTATAATTTGAACAATACTATGCACATATTGCATTGATTTAAATCAGAGGTGATCGACCATACGCCAATTTTTTGACAATAGTTCAGATACGCCATATAACTCGAGCCCTTTATATACCGCCTTACGTTCATGAAAATGTTAGTATCTTTATTTTTTTTGGTGAGAATGCAGGTCTCCATTTGACCTCAGAGTAAAAAGAATCTTGTTCAATTTAAAGTGCTTTGTAAATTTGCATTTTTGAGAGTCTTGTGAATTTTTAATTAATTCTTTTTTTTATTTTTCTATAATTCGTAAAAAAAACTCCTTTGGATACATATTGAATAACGTGAATTGTAATCAGTCAGTTTTGTAATTATTTTTAATGTAAATTAATATATATAATTTCATATACATTATTTTTATGAACATGTCACATAAATCTCATTAAATAAAATTAATGTTCCATTATCAGACACACCACACTATTTGACAAAGATAATATTCCGTGGGTATGAATTGTTATCAACGCGTGTTAGAAAATAGTTAACTGCTGTTTGGAGAGCATTCGAAATGTTGATTTTGAAAATTTGATGGAGGGGGTCAATTTAAACAGTTCATATTTGGAAGCATGATCGAGAGAGTCGATGAGATTGATGGAAGCAATTAATAATTAGGACCTTCAATGAGGTATTCTTTATTTTGTGATTGTACGACTATGTTGATTTATAGGATTCAAGTCCTTGATACTGTTTCACGTATTTTTTAAAATATTTATTAAAACAGTATCTAGCTTCAATAGTACACTAATGCAAATTGAAGACTTGCGTGTGTGACGCCACACTATTACTTATTCAAAACATCCTCTGTAAATAATTGTTTTGGATTGTTACCATAAAGACCCTTAATCTTTTAAAACAGTTACAATTAGCTTATTGCAAACACTACTTGTTAAAACTGATTATTAAAATTGTTTTTTTTAGTTAAGTAAGTGGTATTTATTTAAATAAATTAGAGACATGTTACGAAAGTAGCTGATATAGAAGCCAGCAGTTCTTCAAAATTATAAAAAATAGTTTTACCGTGAAAAATAATTGCTCAAATATAACAAAACTGATGGAGTATATCTTATTAATTTTATTAGCCAAATGACAGACAAACTGAAGTGATATAAATACCACACAACGTTTATGGAAACTTTGTATTCGTATTATATTTTTCATTTTAATTGCTTTAGGTTGTTATGCCCAAGAATATTGATACTAAGAGATTGTAACACGTGTTTGGGAATGAACATTCATCATTAAGTTCGTACAACCACTGTCGAAGTTGCACTAAGTTCACGATATTCAAAAACAGGTGCTGAAATCAGAAAATTAAACAATTACATTTCTCCACAATAATTCATGATTAATTTAACAAAAAAATTTCAGATGAGCTTCTATTTTTTGTCATCTGTTGTAACATTTTATTTTATAACTAGCTGTGTGCCCGGCGTTGCCCGAGATGTCATTTATCTTTAACCCCCGATATGACTCCAATTTCGGTTGCTTTTGCGCTATTTTTATGTAACGCACGTCGAACCTAAATGTGCTCACCTCCCATGCCTAAGGGGGTTTGAAGTCATTCACCAAATATATCGGCCGTATTTACATATTAGAAGATGACCACACCCACAAATTTGCGATAATCAAAAAGTATTTATTCCACGCAAAAATCGGCCGAATGTCTGAAGATTTCTACTCCCCGCCCACCACCTCCCAAACCCGTCGCGTTACCCAGGTTGTCACAATTAAACTCAGCGACATTCATAGTCTCTGAATTGATTCGAATCTCGGTTGTTTTTGCGTTTTATTTAATTTAACGTATCTCCACCCCACCCCTAAGCTTGCTCCCCTCACAGGGGTTGAAATTATACACAAACAGTATTGGTATAAAACGATATGTATAAGGAACATACAAATAAATATTCAAAAAAAGATACAAACAAACATAGAAACAAACTTACAAACAAACAAACACACTACTTTATTTATCAGATTAGCTGGGTGCCCGGCGTTGCTCGTGTTGTATATTCAGAACTCCCGGTTTGATTCAAATTTTTATGTAACCCGCACCTCTAAGCGTGATCCCCTTCCCTACCAAAAGGAGTTGAAATTATACACAGAGAACATGTAGAGAAATTTTATGAATCTCATTGATCCCGAAAAATATTTATTTGACGCAAAAATCGGCATGTTAAGATTCTCTACAGCCTTCCATCTCCGCCCAGTCCCACCCAATCTCGCCCACACCCACACGTTGACCTTGTTGTTATAAATAAACTCAGCGACATCCATATCGGGGCGATTTGACTCAATATAGGACCTATTCGCGTAATTTTTTGTAACGCATGTAACGCCCTTCCAGGATGTTCCTTTCCCGTGCTGTAATGTAAAGTGTTAAAATTTTAAACAGATAATTTCAGTGAACCACTATCAATCTCTTTGACCCAGAAAAATATTTATCCGACTCCGTTTTAGCATGTTTGAAAATTTCGTAATCCTCTGTGGGCTTAATTGAAAATGTATTTGTTTATCTTGTGGGACTTAATAGATTTTATTTTAACATATTTTATATTTATCTACAGTTTAAGAGAAGATTATCACCGTCAAACTGTAATCTTAAACTTTGGAATGAGAAAGGTCTTATTTAGGTATAAATGTTGGGAGCTGGAAACAAATCTCTGTCGTTTTCGTTTTATTTTTTAACTACCATTTTACTCCCACTCCTAGAGTTATGTCGTTAGGGGTTTAAATTAGTCACTAGCAACATGACTATCAATATAATCGATCCAAGAATCCCCGCCCCACCCATAACGGTGCTAGAGGATCCTTACCTCCACAGTGTTTGTTCCCAGAACGTAAGTAAGATGTCTGAAATTACTCCATGCGTTAATTAACAACTTATCAATAGAATAATGTATAAGACCAATATATCAAGTATCAGTCAGACAAACGCGATTCGGGAAAGTGACCCTTTGCAGAAGACGACATTCTAGTAATAGAATTTCTGGAAAAATGACTCATCGGGGTATTGACCTCTTCGGAAAACATCAATAGGAGTAATGCGTATGGTAAGTCACCTGCGGTCAAGTAACCTAATACCGCTTTTTTCCGGGAAGCAAAATTTATAGATAGATAGATTTATTCACCATTAGCCCTCTAAAGAGGAAATAGGATTCGTCACAAATGTACAGTGGATAAATTGCAGATAAACTTATAATACACAAAAACACACACAAAAATTCATATCTGTTTACATTAGTCTAGTCACTACAATCACACTATTTTTAGGAAACACGCACACAACACAAATCACTTTCTGGTATTAATCTCCTGTCGCTAGGTACGGAGGGATGTCGTCATAGATATTTACTAAAACAGAAAGCAGAGGCAGGAAAACAGAAACAAAAGGGGAAAACTGGACAAACTATTTACATATTTATAGCATATTCGGCAATTTTGTAGGCAAGGCAGTTCAACGAATGTCAGACCGATTCAAAAATTCGTGTACGGAGTAATAAGTTCCATTGACAAGGTAAGTTTTACACTCCTTTACGAATAAGTTGTAGTGGTTGATGTTCTTTACATGATCAGGAAGGCTGTTAAATAGTGCGATACCGGAATAATGAACGCTAGACTCATAGAGACTGAGGCTGTGCTTGTCAGACCTAAGAACTGAACGGTTTCTTGTGTCATAGCCATGATTGTCCCCATTACTTGCAAAAAGATTCATGTTGCGTTTAACAAATTTTAGTATTTCTAATATGTAAGCGCTAGGTAGAGTCAGAATATGGAGTCTTTTGAACAGCGGCCTGCAGCTTTCTCTAGCATCTGAACCTGATATCATTCTAATGGCTCGTTTTTGCAGTTTGAAAACATCCACACTACGAGAACAATTGCCCCAGTTGGCAATACCGTAACACATATGTGAATGAAAGTAGGCAAAGTAGACTAGAGAAGCAGTTTTGGTATCAAATTGTTGCGTCAATAGTCTCAATGAGTAACAAACAGAACTAAGTTTACGCACGAGGCGATCAATGTGCAAGTTCCATTTTAATTTACAGTCGACCTGCAAACCGAGGAAAGTCGCATGATCAGAGAACTTATCCGTTACGATGTTGTTGGTTTCTGTTGTAAAACGAACTAACTTAATTTTCTGTACATTGAGCGTTAATTTATTGGCGGCGAACCAAGTATTTAGGTCTCTAGATGCAGTCTCAATCTTCGCATTGAGATTATTTAAATCAATGTCCGTAATTAACAAATTAGTGTCATCTGCGTATAAGACACATTTTATAGGGTCCATATATTCTGGAAGATCGTTAATATACAAAAGAAAAAGCAGGGGACCTAATATTGAGCCCTGAGGCACGCCACAAGAAATGCCCTCCCATTCTGACAAGTGCATCTCACCAGCTTTGTTTTTTAAGGCTACCTTCTGTTTCCGATTGTTGAGATAAGATTTAAAGAGTGCCAAAGCGTTGCCTCTGATCCCATAATATTCTAATTTTTGGAGGAGTATGCTGTGATCTACAAGATCAAATGCCTTCGAGAGATCAGCAAAAATTCCGGCTACTTTCAGTTTTTCATCAAGGGAATTTTGAATACTTTGAATGACTCGTACATAGCGGTGCTCGTGGATTTTTGTTTGAGGAAGCCGTGTTGAGCCGGAGTAATTACTTTATACTTCGTCAAGAATTTAAGTAACTTTTTGTGTAAAATTTTTTCTAGTATTTTTGAAAATATCGGAAGTAGAGAAATTGGTCTGTAATTTGATGCGTCGGTGGGCGAACCCTTTTTGAAGATCGGAATAACTTTAGCAGCTTTAAGGGAGTCGGGAAAAATGCCGGTAGAAAGACACGCGTTGAATATGATTTGAAGGGGAGTAGCTATGACGTCGGCACAGTAGTTCACGACTTTGCTTGCCCAATCAGCTAAAATTAGGTTTTTGAGCGATTCCCATCAAGTCTTCCGATGGCTGATTGAAGTTTTATGTTATTTAAATCCTTTTTACGCCTCTATGTAACAAATATATTGTTTCTTCCAAGTATATTTGACCGTTTTCTTCTGTAAAATCTGCACAATGAGAGTGACACACAGGCAGAAATTTAGACGACATATGGTTGTGATTCTGTAATACACGGTACAAATGTTTTATTCTAAAACATCTCGATCGTAATCGATGCACAGACGGAAAATCTGCTATTTTTATGCAACGCGAGAAAAACGGGATTATGATTCAATCATAACGTTCACCAATTATTTGCAATACGGTGGATGACAATTATGATTCTGATAAATAAATAGACGGTCTGGAATAACAAAATTATAATCTTAATTACCAAAAAAAAAATATTAATGTCACGACGTTTCGCCGTTTTTTAGTTTTTAATAATTTTGTATAAAATTCATGAATATATTTTTGAGTCTGGTATCCGCTGCCTCTCCAGTTGCAACCGTAATGAAACGGTCAACATTAATATGTGATATATTCTAGAAAACATAATAAGAATTTTATACGGGTCGCAACAGGCAAGGCCACATTTTTTTCTAACTGGTCCGATCGTTTTTTTGTGAATTCAGATGATAACAGTTTCGCATTTCGTGTACGGTTAAACGTAAATATGAACATTCTAGAAAAATACAGACAAAAGAGATATTTTACATATATAGATGCGCATAAGAATGACGTTTGAACGTTGGTTTATTTTATCTGTATTATTGATAAGAATATTCTCATTTTGAATGAGGTCTTATGCTTCTTTGTTTTTTATATTTTATTGTCATAATATTAAAATGCCTAATTTATTAATGTATATACGACGATTGTTGCAAATCTTACTTCGTATCAAAATATTTCTATTCTTGCGCATACTTAGTATTACACCTCACTAACTTATCTCCTATTTATCGTCACAATGTTTGGAGAAATTTAGCAATATGGTTAGTAAGATGAGAAGAATAACATTATTAGTATTTGTGGAGTATTTGTGGGTTGGAAAGGTATTGAGTGGTTTTGTGGCAGATGAAGAAGTCTAGTATGTCTGGTGATTTGAGGCTGTCTGGGTAGTAAGTTGGTTCCATTATTTGTATATGGACTTTGGAGAGGATGCAGATGAGATCTTTACCTCTGGTATTGGAAGTTCTGAATCCGAAGTTCGGGTGTTTAGCGTTGTAATCTCCTCCTATTATGTAGGGAGAGACGCAGGAGAAGAGTATCTTTTTCCAGGTGTCAGATGTAATTTGATTGGCTGGAGCAGAGTAGAATGAGGATATGTTAATGTGGATGTTAGTGGTTGTGTTGAGTGTTATTTGAGTTAGTTGCAGATCTGGAAGGGATTGGTTGTGGTGTATAGAGATTTTGATTAGGATAGCAGAACCGCCTTTTCTGGAGGAACTGGGATGGTCGGCTCTGTAGGTTTTATAATTTGGGAAGTTGTAAGGCTGTGTGGGGATGAGTTTGGATTCGGTTAATAGCAGGAGGTCGATGTTGTTTTTTTGTAGGAAAAAGTTAATTTCGTCGTATTTATTGGTAGCTCCTCGGGCGTTCCTAGTGCATATGGTAAGGTATTGTGGGGGAGAATGCGTCATTTTTGGGTGTCCATTAGCTTGGGGATTATTGTGGTTAGGAATTGGATTAAAGGTGTGATGATGGATATGAGGTTGTCTATTTTAGAATACAAGGAGAAGAGTAGGTTATTTTGGTAAGGCGAGTCAGCATTTGTTTGTTGTGGGATTTTTGGGGTGTAAGTGGGTTGCTTTGTGGAGTTTGGGATGTAGATAGAAGAGTTTGTGGACTGAGGAGATGTGGTTTTTGAAGTGCAGGCAAATTGGTTGTGATAGGTTTTATGTAGGATGATTGGAGAGATTTGAATATTGGGCAGCCTTTGTAGTTTGCCGTATGGTTACCACGGCAGTTTGTGCATACGGGTGGAGTGGTTTTTGGGATTGGGCATTTAGTGGGTGGGTAGTTGGAATCACAGTGCAAGCAGTGGGGAGGATTAAAGCAGTAGTTTTTTGTATGGCCATAGTTCTGGCATCGGAGACACTGTGGGATGTATTTTTTTAGTTTTGGAGGTTCAACTTTTATTTGGCAATAATATAGGTGGGTGAGGTTGTAAATGGTGTGGTTCTTGGGGTCGGAGAGAAGGTCGAGAAAGAATAAGGGAAGTTCAATTTTGGTGATGGGGTGTCTTACTGGAAGGAGTTGTGCAGGGAGTATCCCAGTTCTTTAAGTTCTGAGATGATTATGTTTTGGTCGGCTTTTGGATGTATGCCCCTCAGAACAACGCGGAGGTTTCTCTCTGATTTTATTTGAAAAGTATAAAATTCGGCGTTGTTGTTTTGGAGATACATTATGGCGTTTCTAAAATCGGGGATGGTGCTGGTTTTTAGTTTAAGTTTTTGTTCCTGCATGATGTAGGTAAAGGGCGAAGTACAGATGTATTTCATTTGTTGTCATTTGTTCATATATTGTCTGTATTATTGATGAAGATTGGAGGTGGTTTTTTGGGAGTATCTATGTGGATTTGGTTGATTGTAGGTTCGTCGTCAAAGGTTTGTAGTAGTTCAAACCTGTTAGTGGTGGTGAATGGTGTGTTGGATATGGTTTTGGAAGATGAGTTTGCACTAGTGGAAGAGAGGCTGGATAGATTGTTAGCGGTTTTCCGCTTTTTTGTTTTTGTTTGAATTTGGGGGGAGAAAGGGGTGGAAGGATAGTCTGTCGATTCGGCACTTAACGCACTCACTGTATCGTCGTCGGAGAAGTCCATGATGGCGGCTGGTTGCTCGATGTGGTGGTGTGTAGACGTGTACTGTAGTTTGTTTATTTGAGGCTGTTGCTGTGCGGATTCTGGATGGGCAGCTGATTTCCTGTTTGCAGATTGGGGTTTGAAGATGTTGTGGGACGAGGCGACGTGTTGATCTTCTGTGACGTCGTCTACGACGTCCATTTGAATGGTGTTGACTCGATGCGTTGTCGTGTGGGGTGACCCCTTGGATGCAGTAGTTGTGGTTCTCGATGATTTGTAAAGATTTTTTGATTGGTTTCTTCTGCGATGAAAAGTGATGAATAGCGGGTCCGATAGCGTGCGGTTTAAGCGGCCTGGGTCGCAGTCTATAACCGGTAGCAGTTTGTAAACAAGAGCGTGCTCGGCTAGTTGCAAGGTTAGATGTTTTCGAGTAGTAAACATAATCTCAACGACGTTTGAAAATAAAGCGTATTGCCCAGCAGTCTTTATAGATATACAGCAGGCTTTTGACAAGGTGTGGCACGATGGGCTCCTACTCAAGATAAAGTCTTCTCTGACAAGCGAAGTTTATCTTCTTATGAAGTCATACTTGTCCGACAGATTCTTCCAAATTAAATATGGTCAATGCTATTCCATAATCCACCCGATTGCTTCCGGTGTACCCCAGGGAAGTGTGCTGGGACCTATACTCTATCAATTATATACAGCCGACATCCCCACAACAGCTGACACATATATAGGTACTTTTGCTGACGACACCGTCCTCCTATCTCAACATACCGACCCACACATGGCCTCCTCAAACCTTCAAACCCATCTATCCCTTCTCCAAGTATGGCTCAATAAATGGCGGATCAAAGTTAACGAAGCAAAAAGTACTCAAGTTAACTTTACATTAAATCGATCAGAATGTCCATCAGTGTCCCTAAATAATATAGAAATTCCAAAATCAAACGAAGTTCGCTATCTGGGTCTACATTTGGACAAAAAACTAACGTGGAAAAAACATATATTAAAAAAAAGGAAGGAATCCGACCTGCGACTGAGAAAAATGTACTGGGCACTGGGGAGAAAATCGTGTTTAACGCTTGAAAACAAAATCTTACTTTACAAAGCTATAATAAAACCAATTTGGACATATGGCATTGAGCTATGGGGCTGCTCTTGCAAATCCAACGTCAACATCATCCAACGATTTCAATCGAAAACACTCAGAATGCTTGTAAATGCACCTTGGTACGTCAGCAATCGAACATTACATACGGACCTCGGAATGCCAACTGTTCAAGAAGAATGCACCAACCGGAGTGCCAGCCACTTCCTGCGTCTCCAACTTCACTCAAACGAACTAGCGTCCACCCTGCAACATGACCCTCCCTACAGAAGACTTCAGAACAAGAAATGGCCGAATGACCTGAAAGCAGTATAAGTTCACAATCCGGATAACGTCATTGGATGGGTATCCGCTCACGTCATTGTATTATTGCGTCATCACATTAACTCATGGAACATGTACTATATAGTTCCGATTGTTAATTTTCTAATAAATTACAAAAAAAAAAAAAAAAAAAAAAGGTTAGATGTTTAACGTTGTACGGCCGGGCTGGAAGTGAAGAGATTGATAGTGATTCACTCCTTTAGGTATGGGAGGGGAGCACGCTTAGGGGTGCGGGATTAGAAAAAAATTTGAATCAAACCGGGAGTTCTGAATATGCGACAACACGAACAACGCCGGGAACCCAGCTAGTCTGATAAATAAAGCAGTGTGTTTGTTTGTTTATATGTTTGTTTCTGTTTGCTTGTATCTTTGTTAGTTCCTTATATAAATCTACACCGATGGACCAAATTTCACCAAATTTAGTTCACGTGTTCTTTCCGGTTAAGTAACAAATACTGTCGGCGTGACACGCGTCTACCATCCCCAGAAGCGGTGGTGGACGGGGGTGGACGGTGTTGGATATATTTAAACATGTAAAAACAGTAGATTTTTCAGTCAGATAAATATTTTTAGGGGTCAAAGATGTTGATAGTGTTTCTACGGATGTTATCTGAATATAATTTTCATCCTCTACATCCTGGGGAAAGAGCTCTCTTAGGGTTTGGGGTGGAGAATACAAATTACACCGGTGGAGAAAATTTTACTAAATTTCGTACACGTGTTCGTTGAGACCAGGACGCGCTTTCCATCCCCTGAAGCGGGGGTGGAAATATTTAAACAAGCTTAATCAGCCGATAATTGAGTTGGATAAATATTTTTAGGGGTCAAAGATATTGATACGGTTTCTACTGATGTTATCTGAATATAATTTTCAACCCCTACACCCTGGGAAAAGGACACCCTTAGGGTTTGGGGTGGAGATGCTTTACAGAAAAATAACGCGAATACATCCGATATTGGAGTCAAATCGAAGGTTATGGATGCCACTGAGTTTAGTTATGACAACTTAGCATTCACCTTCAGATGCAAGGGTAGCGGGATGGAAATTTTGTAACATGCAAACACGGCAGATATTTGCGTTGAATGAATTTTTTTCAGGATTAATTATATTGATTGTATTTCTACTGATGTTGTTTGTGTATAATTTCAACCCCTTTCGGCATACGAGGGGAGCACCCTTATGTGGGGGGTGGAGGGACGTTTCATATAATTAACGCCAAATCAACCGAGATTTGAGTCTAATCGGGGTTATGGATGTCGCTCAGATTATTTATAACGAACCTTTGAAACTCACTGGGGTGGGTGGGAATTGGCAGTGATGAGAGGGGGTGGGCGGGAGTGGACGGGGGTGGGCGGGGATAGATATTTTCAAACATGTTAACCGGCCGATTTTGCGTCGAATCAATATAATACGGGATAAATGGCATTCATAAAATTCACTATTTTTATCTTACAATACATGTTATCTGTGTACAATTTCAACTTATTTTAGGCATGGGAGTGGTGCACCTTTAAGAGTTACATGAAATTACGCAAACACATTCGAGTTTCTGGTCGAATCCGGGATTATATTTGTCACTGTGTTTATTTATGACATTTAACTTACAATTTAACTTCCCCAAGCGGGGATGGACGGGGGTTGAAATTTTCTAACATGTTAAGCTGTCGATATTTGTGTCGAATAAATATTTTTCAGGTTCACTGATATTTATTATTTTTCTCTAAATGTTCCAAATATTTAATATAACCGCTTTCGGGATTTTGAGTGGCGCTCTCTTAAGGGTGGGGATGGTGTAGATTTATATAATAATAACGCAAACACAATCGATATTGGACTCAAATCCGGGGTTATGGCTGTTAGTGAGTTTAATTATGATATTCAAGTTGCTGTTTAAGTCCCCCAAGCGGGGGTGGTTGGGGCGGAAATCTTCAAACATGCTAACACAGCCGATATTTGAGTCGGATAAATATATTCCGGGTAAAAGTGATTAATAGTGTATTTACCAATGTATGTCAGTAAAAATTCAACATTTTACGGCATGTGAAAGAAGATCTCTAATGCTGGGGGTGGAGGAATGTTACAAGAATTTAACTTGAATACAACCCAGAATGGAGTCAAAACCAAAATTCAAGATAACGCTGAGTTTAATTATGACATTAAACGAACAATTAACCTCTCAGGGACGGAGGCGGTCGGGGTTGGAAATTGTCAAAAATGTTAATCTACCGATTTTTGCAACTATTTCTCTACATGTTCTCTGAGTGTAACTTCAACCCCTTTCGGATTTATCTGTAGAGCACTTTTAGGGGTGGGTGGCGGAACGCTACAATAAAATAACGCAAATACAACCGTGATTGGTTATGGATGTCACCGAGTTAAATTATAGCAATCAATTGGCCATTTAACCTCCAGGAACTGGAGTGGATGTGGTGGATAGGGGTGGAAATTTTCTAACATGTTAAACGATCGATATTTGCGTTAAATAATTAATTGTCGAAGTCAATGACATTGATCTACCGATGTTGCCTGTAAAATTTAGCCCCTTCTGGCAGGAGAGGGAATCACACTTGGGGGAGGGGGTGGAAACATTCAAACATACAAAAACAGCCGATATTTAGGCAGATCAATATTTTAAGGTATCGAAGAGATAGTTTTTTAACCGATGTTATCTGAGTATAGTTTCATCCACTAGAGGATGGGAAAGGAGCACTCTTATGGGTGAGGGTAAACGGGCCTTACAAATAAATAACGTGAATAAATCCGAGATTACAGTCAAATCCAGGGTTGTGGATGTCGCAGAGTTAAATTTTGATATTCAATTGGCCATCTAACACCCAAGGGCAGGGGTGGACCGAGCATGGAATTTGTCTAACATGTTAAACGTTCGATATTTGCGTGGAATATATATTTTTAAGGGATAATTACAATTATAGAATTTCCACCCATTTTATGTTTGTAAAATTTCAACCCCTAGCGAAATAAATGAGTTCACGTTTAGAGGTGGGTGTGGAGTTGAGGTACTGGAAAATAAAGCTAATACAACGGAGATTCTATTCAAATCGTAGGTAAGGGATGTCCCTGAGATTATTTATGACAATCTAAGCAACCCGCGAGTGTGGACTGAGGTGGGGGAAGTTGGGTGGAGTTGGGTAAGGAGTAGAAATTTTAAAATAAGAAAAGCTCCGAATTTCGCGTCGAATAAATATATTTCGGGAACAATTACATTATTAAAATTTCAGTACTCGTTCTCCGTGTTTAATTTGAACCCATTCGGGATTGGAAGGGAGCTCACTTAGGGGTGGGGGCAACGGGAGTTAAAAATAAATAACGCGATTAAAACAGAGATTAGAGTTAAATACAGGGTTATGAATTTCGCCGAGTTTAATTATGACTTTTAATTGGTCATTTAACTCCGAAGGGTTGAGATGGACGGGAGTGGAATTATTGAAACAAGAAATCACGACCGATAATCTCGTCTAATTTATAGGCAATAAAATATCTTTATGAAAATGCCTTAACCTTTTTCAAACCATCGTTTAGAACCTAGCAAGTTTTGGAAACCTTATATTTTAAGCAAAATTATATTGTCGGGCGATATATTCACGAAGCATATGACAACCATTATTCTCAGTTTGGTCATTTCCTGACTCGTCTAGCCCGTCAGTATTTTTCTTCTATACTAAAAGAGGATTAAATAAAAATAATTGGCAGACTCAAATAATACTTTAACGAAATCTATTGCAATGAAAGTATTAGGAATTTGGTTTTCACCAATTATCGTTTCTTTAAAACCGTTAAACATTTTAATACACTCCAAATATGTATTCATAAGTTGAGTCTCCAAATGGAAAGCCTTTTATGAGCGATAAGCCATCTAGGGCAAACCAGCTTCGAACTCACGAGGTGTTATCAAGTTTCGCGAACGAAAACAGAGACAAAGTGCTGTGATAATTGGTTGGGCCGGCAACAAGTGGTCACTTTGGGTGCTGGAAAAGTTCCGCCCCATGACTACAATTACCGCTAGCGATTAAAACTTTTTCCAGCTACCGCAGTCGAGTGAAACTTATTCTGAACCACTTGCTTAGTTTCTTTGTTATCATAAATCGGAATGTAATTTGTCAGTGATACAGAAATATGCGTTCCATGCTATTTACGCAGTTAATATATTGATACGGAATACAAAACATATTACTATTTTTTAAAAAAGTTATTAAAATCGGATACACATATTCTATGAGCTATTTTTATTGACTTAAAATTCATTTACTTCATTGAATTCATTAAGGTCCTGTTGGGATCCTCTCCAATGATTGGTCCCCGGTTACCACATTTTCAGGTCAATAGGCCAGCATTTCTTGAGTCTTCTGTTGATTTTATGTTCCAGAAATGGGTGTATGAGTGGATTCGTATGTATTTAAAGTCTATCATGGTGTTTCACTGCTCTCTCTTGAATTATATATTAAATCATGATGTAGAGTTAGGTTACACAAATACCAAGGAGCATCAACCGTGGCTCTGAGGATTCTCGATTGCTATATTTGTATCTCGGCCGTATTAGATTTACTAGCACACTCCCATAATTAAATTCCAAATGTCCAAATCGGTTTTATGACGGCTTTATGTTTAATTATTTTATTTTCTAAAGACAGTAATTCAACAATGCGTAAGTCCATTTGTTTCTTTTTCTTTTCTATGTGTACATTGATGTTAATTTTGAGTCTACATGCAATCCAAGATATTTTACATGTGTTGTTTGTTATTCTTGGTTACTAGTGGACATTGTTGTTTCCGTAGAGTAAATGTTTCTTGTAGGGATTTTGTTTAGCTCATTTTGATTTTCCATCTATGTATCCATTCCTGAAGTAGATTAAGGTGGTCTTGCAATCGTTTGCTTGCTGTTTTGGGATCTTCATTTATGGCCATAATAACTGTATCGTCAGTGAATGTCCCTGTTATTGTACTCGTGGGTGTAGGAAGATCGCAAGTTTATATTAAGTGTAATATAGGTCCTCGGGGAACGCCTGCTTTGATTTGGTGAAAGGTGGAAGTTTCGCCGTTTACTCCCGTTCTGAATTTACGATTCCCGAGGTATAATTTTAGCAGCTTATACTCCGGTAGCAGGTGTTTGATTTTGTAGAAAAGACCTGAGCGCCAGACTGTGTCAAATGCCTGGCTCACATCAAAGAATACGCTTTATATTAAATCCATCATCACAGAAATTAACGTTCACACTGATACTATAAAACTCAACATATCTATTTTTACGCTAACCCTTCTACTTGTCTATTGTCGTTGCGTTTTACTTACTTTTGAGTTTGTCAATTTTAATTGTGCGGTTGTGTCGCTCCTGGCTCTCGTGTTTTCTTCCAATCACCTGACGAAAGGAACAAGAATCCGCGACAAGTTTTGTGTGGTATTTATATTATCACGTAATTTTGTCTGTATGTGGCTATTTCATCTAATTATTACATTTTATACCAACGTATTCTACTTATTTCGATCTGGAATATTGTATTGAAGAGATGTGATACAATGGAGTAGTACCCGTTCCAATAATTTTGCCGCCGTTGAAAGTAGACTTATTGGTATACATCAAATTAAATTCTTTTGGTCTTTTCAGGGTTTGGATATTAAAACTCTTTTCTGATTATTCCAGTTCTTGTGGTTAGTGTCTGACTACTGCTTGAAAAATATATCTTAGAATATCCTTCCCATGGGAATCTCTTTGAGCATTTTTGGATTTACTTAGTCTACTCCTGGAGCTTTCTTGTTGTTTAGGAAATATATTTCTTGACATATTTATTTGCTGCTGAAAAATGGTATTGTAGTCTCTGGTGTATTCGAGGTGTTCCCATTTCAGAATTCATAAATGTCTGCGTCTGGTATATCGTTGTTTGGAGTAAAATGTGCCTCAGAAAACCGGTGCGAAGTGTAATGAATACTTGCTGTAGGAGGTTAAACGTTACTAAATATTTATTTAATTATTAAAATTATTAATTCTTCTCCTACCGGATACCACCAAGTAGGGTTGAAATGTTAGAACTCTCTTTGCAAGTCACAGGATACAATCGTTGAGTGGCAGGGTGCAGAGGTGACGTCAAGTTGGGAGAAACTTGGTTCCGCCAGAGTCTTGCAACTGTCCCTGTTCAAGTCTTCCTGTTGGACGCTGCTGAGTCGTCCCTGTTCGAGTATTTCCTGTCGGGCTGGCGATGGATCATCGAGGTGTTGGACGCTGCTGAGTCGTTCCTTTTTGAGCCTTTCCTGTGTGTACGGTGCTGTGAACGTTGACCTGAATAACATAGACGGTTATCCCAATAAACTGTAAGAACGATGTGATTTTTTAAAGTTTTTCTGTGAAATATCTTCATCTCGTTCAAAATTTATATGACCTACAGACTCATCACACACTGTGTATTAAGGGAATATCAGTATTTTGAAACATAGTTCAAGAGAGAAAATTCTACACAATTTTAACTTTGTAACAAAGAGTCGCAGCCACCCAACCTCTTTATTCATTTATTTAAAGTAATAAATCAATTTAGTGCATGCCCTTGTTAATAAATGTATTGTGTGAATTAAGATTGCTACTATAATTTCATACTTTAATAAGTAATAATAATGAATTCTTAGCAGCGTAGTAGCTTACAGAGGTCACGTGAAGCACACGTGGCAACTGTCTTTTAGATATTTATAAAGACTGAGAGTGGCCACTAAATCCGTCCTTATCCATTTCACCTTCTTAATTAATAAATTTTTACAATTTTGAACGCCACAACTTTAGAGATTTGGTAAAAACTACTATAAAAGCCTTGACCTGTAAGCAACACATTAACGAGAAATAGGCATGGAAAAATTATTGTAGAGACAAAAGTAACGAAATTTAAAATACTGAGAAGTATATTGAGGTAATGAATAGGTTGAGTACAGGCAGTGAATCCCGAATGTAGAGTGGTTGTTCTGGTCTACTAATATTATTATAATAATTTGTGCAATTATTTGGTCATAGCTGCAATAAAGTCAGATGGCAGGGTGCACCATAAGAAGTCTTGTCTGTTCAGAATATAATATATTTTTGTGAGAAAAGAGTAGTATTCTTGAAGGAGGCTTTTTGGTCAGAAGGAATCAGTGTGCCAATTGGGTTTTTATGTCCAATTATAAAGGAAAAAGATGGGGAGTTCAACACCTGATTCTAATATTTTCCGGATAATGCCTCAAAGCACAAAAACGCATATTTAATGTGGTGGGATTGTCATAAATAAGTTTGAAATTATATTAAAAAATTACGTCACAGATTACTGAATATATTTTTATTTATTTATTGTAAGTTTGAGCCACTGTGTTATATTGTAAAATATTAACTTTATCTGAGGGCTTAAAAATTTGCGGTTTTAGAACATTTAACAAAAGTTAACAAAGATCTTATAGTCAAGCAACGTAACAAACAAAATTGATCAAAGAAAATTTAAGCAAGAATAATAATTGTGTGTAAAATAATATCATGGATACAGATAGAAGAAAACATTAAGAAATTTATTGATTCACTCATACGAGGTTTTTTTGATAAGTCTGGTAAAAATGTAACAACAAGAAATTTTGCTTTAGAAAACTAACTTTATTTCTCATCACAGAAATAGGTTTTGTCAAACTGCAAAATACTCCATCACGGCCTTGATAATTTCTTAATTTGATGAAAATTTCTTGCCACCAAGCCAAATTTTCAAGTTCGTGAACAAGAAGAAACCACTTGGTGCTAAGTTTAGTGAATAGTATAGGTGAGCAACCAATTCGAGTTCCAACTTGTACACTTTCGCCATTGAGACTGCTGCTGTGTGCGATGGCGCGTTGTCCTGGCCAAACAGCACTTTCTTGCACGCTTATCTTGGTCGTTTCTCAATCAGAATCCGTTTCAAACGATCCAACAGAGCAGCATAATAGAGCCCAGTTATGGTTGTGCCCTTTTCCAAGAAATCTATGAATTTTATACCCTGAGAATCCCAAAAGACAGTGACCATCGCATTTCCAGCTGCCATAACGGTCTTCGCCTTTTTCGGGTCACTTTCACCAGATTTTGTCAATTTTTTTGTTTATTTTTTGCTCTCTAGAGTGTAGTGATGGATCTAAGTTTCATCGATGGTTACGAATATGCATAAAACTTATTGCATGTTACGCCTAAATATTGCTAGATATTGCGTTGAAATGTTTATCCGAATCCGTTTTGGTCCTATGTCAACAGTCGCGCACCCATCAAAACTTTTTAATGGCCAGTTTTTCACGGAGAATGAAATGCACTCCATCATTTGAGAAGCCTACGGCATCAGATATGTCACGCACATTCAGTCTGCGATATTCCATTACGATATAATAAACTTTTCTGTTGTTTTCCTGAGTGGTGACCTTAATTGGGTGGCCAGAGCGAGTTTCATCTTCTTCTTCTGCGACCTCGTTCAGACTCATTAATCCAGAACTGGATGCTTTTCAATGCTGGTGCAGAGTCCGCATGAACTTCATCTAATTAGGGTTTGGTTTCTTTAGCTGTCCAACCCTTAAAATGTGTTTAATGACAGCGCGAAATTCGTTGCCATTTCATTGTCTCTTCCTGACTACACATCTAACACTACAGAAGTCTGCCAACAATAAAGTACGACTGACAAAAAATTAAAACTAGTAGGAATATCTTTGAAAGGATCATTTGACCAACAATCGTGCGAAAGTGACAATTTTCCGGCTCTTGGATAAAAATTTGCCAGGTTCATCGAACAACCCTCGTATCTAATATGAGTCTGAAATTTAAAATGTATGTCTGAATAGGCTTCTTTCTGGTAATTATACCAATTTTAGCTACGTCTTAAATTTTTAACTATTTTATATATATCCTCCAGGCACAGTTTCCATTTCCCTGGACTTATATTACCGTTGACAAGGCGTTTCTAAATCTTCACGACTCTATTAGTCTCTCACCTAGACCTTAATTTATAATTTTCCATCCTTTCGCAAGGAGATGCGCATTCCACTTGGGTCACAAGTGTCTTGAATACAAGCACCCTCTACTATTCCATTTTATTTCGCCGTCTGTGAATTCTGCCGCTAATGGGTTTGTCGGTCTCAAGACTGAAGACACACCTGGTCCTAAGTCTTTGCGGGAATTCCATGACATTTTCGCTTTTTTCTAAACCACAGAATAAATTCAAAAATTTGTAATTATCGTATCTTGAATAGTATATGCTAATATTATTCCCCGAACCGAGGTAATGCATATGTGTGTTACTACACCCTCGTAGCGAACATGAACATTCTAATAAGCTATTATCAATTTTAGTGAGATTAAGATATATGTAATATAATTTTAGAAAATATGCGTAAATGTAAAAGAATTAAGAATGTAATACTAATTTACAATCTAACAATTACACAAACAAACAATGTTCTGTAATTTTATATTCAGTTTAACTTCTCTTTTTCTCTTTTGTTACAGTGTTGTAACAATCGGGGAAACTTTTTTATTCAAACAGTTAATTCAATTACAATTTGTAGTGTAGTGTATAATATTACAATTTATAATTATCAGCTGCCTATAACGAATGTAATATTTCTCCGTCTTGAGAATGAATAAAGTCTCCTCGGGCTTCTAACCGAGTAAACAATTTTAGTCGCGACGTTTCGATGACGTTCACTGACATCGTATCCTAGCAAAGTGTTAGACTTAATCTTCCGCCTGTTTTACAGAGTATTCGCCTTTCCATGTTATTTATGTCTTTACAATTCCGAGTCCTGGCTCAATTCCCGGCTCGTGAAATGCTGAAATCCTCAGATCTGTTATTTAACTTTTTTGTTAGTTATTTAACTCGAAAATTATTTAATTGTTTGGCAGGTGAAATTATTTAGTATAATTAGTAATTTATATTTTATGAACTCATAAAGTATATTAAATTTAATACCCACGCCTATGGTACCAACATAAACAAAA
Source organism: Zhengitettix transpicula (assembly GCA_037074705.1). Lineage (NCBI taxonomy): Eukaryota > Metazoa > Arthropoda > Insecta > Orthoptera > Tetrigidae > Zhengitettix > Zhengitettix transpicula. The sequence goes on along the minus strand of CM073591.1, from coordinate 201,883,723 downwards.
CCGAAAAATAAAGAACAGAGGTAATTCCTGAGACGGATTGATGGTCCAAACTAAGGTGGTTATATTAAAATGAACCGACTTTGATGGGATTATTTTCGAGTACTTTACCACTTTCTGGTCTCACAGGTGAAATATATCGTATTTCCTGGAAATGGTGACCCAAAGATTGCCCGGATGCCCCCTTTTTAAATCCCTTTCCTATGCTATAAGAGGGCAGTTGCCACTATGTAGATTACCCTATACATAGCCAGTCTACACCTCAAAACAAAAAATTAATTGTCCGGGGGCCAAGGAAGAATTCTCTCGCAGGTGAACCTTCCCAGATAGCTCTAGCGGAGACTACCTTTGGGGAAGCCTTCACATGCGACTACCTTCCGCATCCCCCCTTTCAAATCCATTTCCTATGTTATATGCCACTATGAGGATTACCCTATACATAGCCTGTCTACACACTCCTAAACTCTCTTATCGAAAACCAGTGAACTAACTTACTCTTAAAAACTCAACTTCTTTATAAGTTTCCAAAAAATATAGTTTTGTCGTCCACTCACAGATGGTAAAAATTATCTAACTTCCTCATAACCTCCCTAAATTTCACGAACTCCTGCTACGAAACTTACTCATAACGTCCCCGAAGAGACGTCCTTATTACATCACAAAACTAACTTATAATAACTCCGCATCTCAGAAGTAACTAATTGAAAACTAAAAACCAACTTCCTCCACTTCGAAATTCACTCTCCATAAACTAAAATTAACTTCAGCTTTCTGCGTAAGCTCCTTTCACACTTAGGTTTTTCGAAATTTCCCCCCCCCCCCAGAAATCTCAATATATTAATTATTCCGCCCCCTACGCGGTGTAAATATCCATATTCAGGGCCGTAGGGATACATGGCCGCGATGGTGATAATCTGCTGGAGTGTCTTGCCTGAAAGTGCTAAAATCTTGTGACCAAAGATTAGCCTAGCCAGACACAATATTTTAATCTGTACAAAGGAATGCCGCGCCGGGGTTGTTTTCGTTTAATCGAGTACCTGGGATGCTACCATTGGCCCTCGCCAGACTCAAGCCCAGGATATTAATTGCTCATGATGTTTTATTTCGTAAAATACATTAAAATATATAAACAAAAAAATATAATTAATTTATTCTACTTTTGTAACTACAAGAAAATGAAGGAACTAATGAATCAGAATTGTGATCCTACGAACTAAAAGCACTTATAGATTATAAGACTGAGATATTAATTGCATCTAGAAATATTATTATCATCCATTTACTCGTAAATTTAAAATTGTCCGAAAGCTTCTTAATGAAGCAGATGTAAGCTGACTACTTGAATATCTTATTTTACACTAATATGAGTTGTTTATTCTGTGCTTATGGTCTATTGCTCATAACTTACTTTATATTACAGCTAATATCTTCTAGTATTCTAAATTTCATTAATTTGTTTTCTGTTAGTCGAATATTCTTCCCCATGAACATGAGTGTGAAAGTGGAAGTTCTCTTACGGATCACAGTGTTACAATTTAATTATAAGCAATGTAATATATATGTTTCATGGTTGTAATAAATGTGTTATATATTTTAAGGGATCAAATGGAGAATGAACATTTCAAATAAAATGACGCGTGATTCACGTGCGCCTCATAACAAATCGTGGTTGAGAATAAATATATTATTTAAAGCTTTAATATAAGTGAAAGTAATACTTTTATTTAAATTTCAATAAAATGTTAATATAAGTGAAAATAATACTTTACGACCTCCTGTGGTGTAAGGATCAGCCTGACTGACCTTATCACTAAGTTCACGGGTTGAATCCTAGTGAGGGCATGGATGTCTGTGTGCGTGAAATAACTCTTGACAATTAGTCCCCCTGCAAGGAAAAATGAGTACTCATAATGAGTCGCTAATTGTCTTGAGAAGTTTATGCGTCTGTAAATAAATCAACAAAAAAACCTTTATGTTTCAGGAGATTTTAAACGTAAAATTAAAATATTGAGTGGAGCAATGGGATTGACAGATGAGCCACATAATGGATTTAATAATTAAATTAACTTGGTTTGCATTTCAATTAATTGCTAAGTCAGGTTATGTTACAAATTACTTTGAAGTCCGATAAAAATCTTATGATAAAAGATCTACCGACGAAATGACTTTCCTGGTGTTACCCATTTTGTGTTTTTGATTTAATTAATCTACATGCAAGTAACATATTCACATATTACATAAACTCTTTTCCATCTGCTATTGATACCACAAATTAATGAATTTCACGTAAACTTTGCATATTACTCACTAAAGGAGGTCGTAGATAGGAAGGATAGATTAGACCCTCTTTAATCAAATAGTTGGCTGGTATCCTATCAAGTTTGGCTAATTAATTTCAATTATAATGTTAACTGTTATATTTTTTTTATTATTTATATAGTATATTGTTTTCTTTTCATGTTCGACGTGAATCGAAGTAAGATTTGCTGTTGGAAACTCCGTCGAATGAAAATTGATGATTAATATACATATCATTTCTTTAATTACTATTATTTTAGTATCTTCAGCGTTGCTTTACATTTTTTTTGTAAAGCACAATATTTTCCTCTTTGAACTTTGTAATTGTAATATTTTATTCTTTTCTTGTAGACTTATATTATGACGTATCCTATTTGCTCGACCGACGACTAATGTAATGAATAATAATAAATCAAATCAAATCTAAGAGTATATTGTGGGCCATCAATAAACAGAACTTTAACCTTTATGCAAAAATATAAGCTATAGAAATAATTCTATAAAATATGACATTTTAAATTTCCTAAAAGAACAAAAGATCTGGTATTAAATGTGAAAATGATGCAAATTTTTACATTTAAAAATTAGAGAAATATCTACATTACCGAGCAGTTTGACTGCTTGACTCCTATAATGTCCAGAACCAACGTCCAGGACGTACAGAGGATGTCCAGAAACAATGTAGGCAGGAACACAGCGGGAGCAGGATATCACCAAACAACAAATAATTTTCGTCTCTCAAAAATACGTTTAATCAGCCTCACCTGGGCTGAATTTGTACTTAAATTATCTGATGTAGCCTGCAGCAGCCTCCCAACGACGTCCGACGCCAGCGCCGATAAGCGACATATCACAAAGCCAACCACAACGATCAACGTCCGCCAGTAAGGTATTGTTATAAAATTTGTTTTTTCAAGTATGGTTCTGCCAGGTTCTTGAGTTGTTTTGACGGATAAATTAAATGGTTTTAGCCACGTTTGGATTCAATCTACAAATTTTATTTTAAGAAATCTGAGAGAAAGAGTAGATCTTTATCATTTTATGACTTGAACACCTTAAATGTCATTAAATTATAAATTTTGTCTTAATATTTGTATTAAAATCAATTTAAATTGGTTTTTTTGTTATTTAATTATTATTTAAGAATTAATTATTATTATTTTATATCAATTAGAGGTATAAAATAAATTCTCCACTTAGTAATAATTCATATTAAGTTTTACAACCGTAATAAGAAAACTTTCCGCATTATTTTGCCATTATCAACTGTTAAAATAGAAGAATTTTTTATAACTAATATAATTTAAAAAAATTGTATTGACAATTCAATTTTTACAAAACATTTTAAGCCTCTTGATATGGCTAAATTGTCTGAATATTTTCCATATATCCCAAGTGGACCTTATCATGTAACTGCAACAAGAATATGAGCTGGCACATCTAGTTTCTATTTAATGGCCACCATCGATCGGATAGAACAGAAGGGTTTATTTTGCGGCAATACTTATTATAGACACATTGCGTATTCGAAATAAATTACTCTCAATATGGTGGTGGTTTGTTTCCCAATCTCGCCAGTATCATTACGCTCGATATTATCAGAATTCTAAAAAAAGTATTGTCTGTGTAATTGCAAAGGCATAACGTCCAACGGCACCGTTGTTGTCGTGACGCAGGACGTGAATCCATGATAATGTTCTTGATTGTGTATGTGCAATCCGAGTGTGGCAGGCGTCGGACGGATGATTTCTGTCTCGTGGCTTGCCGTTGAATGTTTAAAAACTGATTGGTCGTGACTTCCTCTGTACAAGAACTTACAATCGAATGCCCACTATCTTAAATTGGAACCGACTGCCAATATTTTTCTCTCTCCATTTCAGACTTTTGAAATCTCGAATTAGCTCCTCGTGTTCCTCGCGAACCAAATACGAACACTGTGGCTGTAAAACACAACTACCACCCCCAGTAGCGGGTGTGGAAATTTTCAAACATCCTAAAACGGCCGATATTTGCGTCGGATAAATATTTTTTGGACATAATGAGATTGATAGTATTCCACTGAAGTTGTTTGTGTATACTTTTAACCCCCACTTTCGGCATAGAAGGGGATCACCCTTAGGGGCGGGGATGGAGGGTCGTTACATAAAAATAACCAAAAAACAACCGAGATTGGAGTCGAATTCTGGGTTATATATGTCGCTGACTTTAATTGAAATTCAACTTGCCATTTTAAGCCCCAGGGGCCGGGGTGTAAATTTTCTGACATATTCTATTGCAGATATATTCGTCGAAAGAAAGTTTATCAGGATCAGTAGGATAGGTAGAGATTTTGCGAGATATTTTTGTGTATTATTTAAACTTTTTTTGGCATGGGAGGGTAGTACCTTTAGGGATGGGGAGGGAGTGGCGAAATATAAAAATAACTCAAATACAACCCAGGTTGTATCAAATCCTGGACTATTGATATTGCTGAGTTTAATTAAACCAACTGTAGCAACACCGGGCACCCAGGTAGTAAATAATAATTTGAGCTTGTGAATAGGTACCCCTTACCCTATTGGCCAATAAATTAATTTAAGTACGACAGATAGTTACAAACTATTTATTATATGAACATGAGTAAAACAGTTTACAAATGACTGTTCACTGACAACTCAATTTAAGTGTTTGGTACATAATTTAGCTGCTCATCTGCTGGGAGATGTTTCTTGTATATTCTTAATATTTGAAATTGGTACATTTTCAAATATTGTAGATTAAAAAAATGTGATATTCGTATTGGACTGTAAAGATGAATTGTATGAGTAGTTTGCAGTTGTGCCCCGGAGGTACTCAAAACTGATAACAGAATTGTGTGGAATTATAGCGCTTAATTACCTATACTTCAGAGAGTCTGTGCTCATTATCTGAGTCGAGAGTAGAGATGGCCGAACGAGGTTTGTTGCTTTATGGCTACGGAGCAGAAAAAACTACAACTGCAAGCTGGGAGATGTTTCTCGTGGCTCGCGCATATTGTACACAAGTTGGAAATATGCATACATCTGTTACTCGTAATTAAGAAACTGACTTAACTCTCGTGGAGCATATTGCGCTCTCAGACTGAGTTTAGCGATTCAGAAACTATGAGTTTTTCTTTGTACGCGAAAAATTAAAGAAAATAAATGATACGATTGCATGGAAATGATAATTTTTGTTTGTAAGCTTTCATTTTAATCACCTATGTGACACAAGTTACTCTCTGAAAATCTGAGGAGAAAATAAAATATAATACAACAAATTAAAGTATATGAATTTTATTAAAATGATGTGGACAATATTCGTGTAGTTAATCTTCTTTGTGGTACTTAATTCAAATTCCAAATGTTCTACTTGACTTAAAAGATAAGTGCAAATTGCGCCTATTTTTACGCTCCACGGTAAATTAATCTATAATTACAATTTTTATTCACGTTATAATGATTATAATCAGAAAGATATTTTGAGTTTATTTTCAAAAAATAATATACAACAGCTGGCCTGTTACGGAAATAATCCACGCTACTTGGAATTCAGCTAATACTACTGTACGTTCTAATTGTTTCGGTTTCAGGTGGGCCGTCGGTGCTATCCAGGTTTTAATTGGCTGACTCCTAACAAACTCAGATGTGTCGTCTCATATATCTAAATAATTGTTTCAATTTGACATAAAATAATCACATATTACCTCATTACAGCGAGACTAAGTAAAGTATGAAAATCAAATATATATATATATATATATATATAAATATTATAATACTAATTCGAGGCCAATAGTGATTTGATAATTGGAAATTTATGGTGGATTGTTATCGGGACCAATATAAAAAGCAACAATACACAGACAAGCCTATGTCGGCAACAAGCGTTTCGAAAACGGGAGTCTAATATTTATATATCAAGGTTTCGGACAGTAATTCATCGAGTAAAAGTTCGGACAGTAAATCCATCGAGTAAAGTTGCAGGAAAGTAACTTAATAAGTCACGCCGCAGTAAAAATTCAATAAGTAAAGAGTTCGTCACGAATTTAACCGAGAAAGAGTTGGTAACAATCTGACTGACCATTAATTTAGAAAGAGTAGTCGTTCTAGTTGAGAGATATCAAAGTTTTCAACAGTGTTTTGTAATCAATTTAAATTCACTGAATTTATGGCCTGTTAAATGTGAAATGTGTAGTGCAGTTGAACCCAAAACGTAAGCCTGGTACCAACAGAGATTGTAAGTAGAAAGAAATTCAATAAAGGTTGTAAACGTTAACTCAGGATCGAATCGTCAGATTTCGGTTACACGTTTGTTTTATTGTTCAACTTTAAGGTTGTAAAAAGAATTGGATTGTTTAATTCAAATTTAGAGTAACAGGCTACATGAGGGTAATCCACGTTGGGCAACTCCCCTTTAATAGCATAGGAAGGGATTTGAAAGGGGGGATGCGGAAGGGTAGAGGAAGGTATCCAAGGGTTAACTAGGGCCCCCTGGCTATATTTTAAGGATCCTACCCGGCATTTTCCTAAAGAAATGCAGTGAAAACCCTAGAAAAACCTGCATCAGGTAAGTCGGGCATTGGGTACTTGTCCAACGCCCTTCCGATAGCGGGAGAGGAGTTTTCTGTGGGGACGCAGCATTCCCTTCTCCGTACCTCGACCAGTTTAGGAGGCAGCTGGCCGACTATTCTAATGGGAATAGCAAACAACTCTTACCGTATACCCAAGGTCTGTGACCCCAGAACATACACCTCTCAGAACAGGCCGAGGTGCCTCGGCTCGTGGGAACCTTAGTTCAAAAACGAAGAGAAAAAGGCATCCACAAAGGCAGCTCTTCGTATCTCTCCTACAAGGTTCTGCCTGCGAGAGAACATCCCTCGCAGGTTTCTTCCTTTTTTCTCCATTCAATTTTTTTTATTGGCAACAGGCCACATGAGGGTAAAATAGCATAGGAAGGGATTAGAAAGGGGGGAGAATAAATTAATTTTTTTGTGAAGTTTAAGATTTGGTAAATTATTTAGAATCCTTTTCGTTTAAATTTAAATAAAATAAAATAAATTCAGTAATCAACCATTTAATTCTTTTAATATTTGTTGTTCATTACATTTTGGCGTCCTCAACGTGGGCCGATTAAATTTAATAACTGGTTAATTATTACAATATATATATATATATATATATATATATATATATATATGTAGTCTGAGAGATCACCATGGGGAAACCAACGTTTTGCAGCTCCTGTATTAAGAGAAACTGAGGTACTAACTAATTACGAATAATTGCTGGACTAATATTTCTGATTGTAACAGCTGCTTGGAAAATTCGTGGTAAGTTACTGTTGAGGAATCAAATATAAACCAAGAATATGTAACCACATAAAAGTAAATAAAAATATAACTATGTTTCTACAAAGTAATCACTGCAAAAATATAGACAAATATACAAATTCACTAAAATTTAATAGGCCCCATTTAGCTGTCTTTTTTTTTTTTTTGTAGAGAACAGGCTACTTGAAGGTAATCCACATGTTGGCAACTCCCCTTTAATACCATAGGAAGGGATGACAAAGGGGGGGATGCGGAAGGGGTAGAGGAAGGAAGCCAAGGGTTAACAAGGGCCCCCAGACTATATTTTAAGGATCCTACGCGACATTCGTCTAAAAGTGATGCAGGACAAACCCTAGAAAATCTGCATCAGGTAGGTCGTGGCTTGGGTACTTGCACCACGCCCTTTCGATGGCGGAGAGGAGGTTTGCTGTGGGGATATAGCATTCCCTTCTCCGTGCCTCGATCAATTTAGGAGGCATCTGGCCTACTGTTCCAATGGGGACAACAACTCTTACCGTATGCCCAAGGTCTGCGACCACGAAACATACACCTCTCAAAACAGGCCGAGGTGTCTCGGTTTATGGGAATCTTAGTTCAAAATTGGAGAGAGGAAAAGGCATCCCTAAAGGTAGCCCCTCCGTCTCCCGTAAAAGGTTCTGCCTGCGAGCAAACATCTTTTGCTGACCCTTTTCATATTCAGTCCTCTAGCTGTCTTAAATTATGTGGATCATTTATAAAATGAATTACTTGTTTTTCCTACAATTAACTAAATGCATAAAATATTACTCAATCTAATGGCTGATAAATTATGTAAAAATTATCTATTTATTACAAAATGGAGGGGTGAAATGAAGAATTATTTCACTTTCTTTCAATATTCTACAGAAAGTAATATAACAAAACAAAGCAAAATAATTATAAAAAATATTTATTCGTCTTTAAAAAAATTAGTTTACTTCAATGGTTTACTTATTGAAATTCCTCTTTCTCAGAGAATGATGGGCAATTGATTTAGCTATTCAACTATTCTGCATCACATGCAAAGTAGAGAAACAAGTTTATTTTATTCATACCTGAGAAGTTCTGAGAACACGTATGAATGAAGTGCATTTGGGGGCTGATCTTATCATACGGTTACTGGGGTTTCAATCGCAATAATTTTTAGTCATATAACTTTGGAATTATGCTCGTAGGGCCGATAACTCAAACAATATGTTCTTTAGGAAGAGGTCCGGAATAACCTCTGTTACACTCAAGGGAAAATTAGGTACTTTCGTTGATTGCAATTATTAGAGAATTATATTACGATGCGTGTTAAACTTTACAAATATTAACGTGTTTTGGAATTCGTGACAATTTCAGAATTTTATGGAAAGTGGTCAAATTAAATGGAATGAATGTAGATACTCCTATTAGTCTAGATTGATTGGTGCAGGAAAATTGCTGAAAGCACTTGGTTGTTGCAAAAAAATGCACATTTTATACATGTTTTTGAAGAAAATTACACAGAGATGATTATTAGAAATTTTAGAAGATTAATAATGCAAAATAAAGACGGATAAATGTAAAGATAGATAAATAGCGGGGGACCGCGCGATACTTGAAGTTGACAAAGGACACCTAGGTCAAGGGACAATGTCCCCAATAAAATTATCAAAACCAGTGTTTAGTCATGCAGGTGACATTCGACTGTAAATATTATAGATTGTATGAGGTTAATTAAATGAATAAAGGAAGGAAGTCGAAATTAAACCAAAATATTTAAAAGATAATAAAGATTATTTATTTGACAAATTTGGTTTTCGTTGACTTTACATTTTATATTGTTAAGTAATTGCCTCAGCTTTTATGAGAATCTAACTTTCAGGGCAGCTTATATGGCCTTTAATAAAGGCAGTGATTTTCAAATTTCACCAAGTTTCAAAAGAAAAAGTGAATTTAAATTACAAAAACAAAATTTTATACCAACAAAAACTATGGAAAAGTTATAGAAATCTGGCGGTAAACGATATTTACGTAAAGGTTCACAGAAGAAAGTTTTTTTCTACGTACCATTTATTAAGAAATGCTCTGGTTTGTGCACACGCTATTATTTAATTTTAATAGAACACTACTTTCATAGACAGGCCATAGCACTGAATTTATTATCATCTCACATTCCAGCGCCTTACTACTTTGCTGAATTCGAATTGTCACGCTCCGTTTGCTGTGGAAAATCTTTAATAGAAAAACTGATGATATTCAGCCAATACTTTGCTGAATTTGACTATCACAGACTCTAGCTTGGACTTCCATGGTCAGGTCCTCCAAAATACACTGACTGTCTCCTACACACCATACTGCCTTGCCTCCCAAACACACGCTCTGCTCTCTGAATATCTGAGTGACTGTTTTTGCTAAAATTCCAAACTTCTTATATACCGTTTCGACAATACACCTAGCAACCATTATCGTCAATCTATTCTCGCGCCAAACAATGCTGTTCTTAACAATGCACTGATCTAAAAGCTACGTCGCCAATAATTAAAAGAAAAATTTAAATACAATGTACATATAATGTAAATACATTATACATTGGTATCTCCACATTATATATATATATATATATATATATATATATATATAGTACAGAGTACAAATATGTCATTAATTAATAAATTGTTTCTTTAATTATTGACAGCGTAAGTTTGAGTCAGAGCATTGTAAGGAATATAATTGTATACAGAGTTCTCGGGTTTCCGGTCGGGTAACGTAATTTAAACACAACGTTTCTATGGCTGACACCTCCATCTCCGTCAGCTGAACCCACCTGACGAAGAAACTCGAGAACTCTGTAAACAGAATATACGTCGGGAAAACTTACGCTGTTTATTAAGAATATCATTGTTTGGCACAAGAAAACATAGATTATAATAAAGATTACTATGGCGATTTTTGTCAAAAAAGTGTATATAAGACGCTCAGAACTTGAGCGGAGGAGAGAGAAAGTCAGTCAGTGTGTTTCGGAGGGCATGACCATGGTAGTCAGGGGTTAGAGTCTGTGGTGTCGAATTCAGCAAAGTATAGGCTGAATATTTTTTTTAGGGCAACAGGCTACATGAGGGTAATCCACGTTGGGCAACTCCCCTTTAATAGCATAGGAAGGGATTTGAAAGGCGGGATGCGGAAGGGTAGAGGAAGGTAGCCAAGGATTAACTAGGGCCCCCGAGCTATATTTTAAGGATCCTACCTGGCATTTGCCTGAAGAAATGCAGGGAAAACCCTAGAAAAACCTGCATCAGATAGTTCGGGCATTGGGTACTTGTTCCACGCCCTTCCTATAGCGGGAGAGGTGTATGCTGTAGGGACGCAGCATTCTCTTCTCCGTGCCTCGATCAGTTTAGGAGGCAGCTGTCTGAGTATTCCAATGGGAATAGCGAACAACTCTTACCGTATGCCCAAGGTCTGTGACCCCGGAACATACACCTCTCAGAACAGGCCGAGGTGCCTCGGCTTGTGGGAACCTTAGTTCAAAAAATGAGAGGAAAAGGCATCTCCAAAGTAGCCCCTTCGTATCTGTCCTACAAGGTTGTGCCTGCGAGAGAACATCCCTCGCTTTACTGCCTGCGAGAGAATAGCCCTCGCAGACTTCTTATATAGGCTTTTTTTTAGGGCAACAGGCTACATGAGGGTAATCCACTTAGGGCAACTCCCCTTTAATAGCATAGGAAGGGATTTGAAAGGGGGGATGCGGAAGGGTAGAGGAAGGTAGCCAAGGGTTACTAGGGCCCCCGGGCTATATTTTAAGGATCCTACCCGGCATTCGCCTAAAGGAATTCAGGGAAAACCTTAGAAAAACCTGCATCGGGTAGGTCGGGCATTGGGTTCTTGTCCCACGCCCTTCCTATAGCGGGAGAGGAGTTTGCTGTGGGGACGCAGCATTCGCTTCTCCGTGCCTCGACCAGTTTAGGAGGCAGCTGGCCGACTATTCCAATAGGAATAGCGGACAACTCTTGCCGTATGCCGAAGGTCTGCGACCCCGGAACGTACACCTCTCAAAACAGACCGAGGTGCCTCGGCATGTGGGAACCTTAGTTCAAAAAAAAACAGAGAGATGCTTTTTTTTTTTTTAGGGCAACAGGCTACATGAGGGTGATCCATATTGGGCAACTCCCCTTTAATAGCATAGGAAGGGATTAGAAAGGGGGGATGTGGAAGGGTAGAGGAAGGTAGCCAAGGGTTAACTAGGGCCCCCGGGCTGTGGTGAAGGATCCTACCCGGCATTCGCCTAAAGAAATGCAGGGAAAACCCTAGAAAAACCTGCATCGGGTAGGTCGGGCATTGGGTACTTGTCCCACGCCCTTCCGATAGCGGGAGAGGAGTTTTCTGTGGGGACGCAGAATTCCCTTCTCCGTACCTCGACCAGTTTAGGAGGCAGCTGGCCGACTATTCTAATGGGAATAGCAAACAACTCTTGCCGTATGCCCAAGGTCTGCGACCCCGGAACATACACCTCTCAAAACAGACCAAGGTGCCTCGGCATGTGGGAACCTTAGTTCAAAAAAAACCAGAGAGATGTGAGAGCATCCCCAAAGGTAGCCCCCGCCAGAGCTCTCTGGGAAGGTTCACCTGCGAGAAATCCTCTCGCAGGCTTCCTTCCTTCCTTCCCAGAGAGATGCTTTTTTTTTTTTTTTTTTTTTAGGGCAACAGGCTACATGAGGGTAATCCACTTAGGGCAACTCCCCTTTAATAGCATAGGAAGGGATTTGAAAGGGGGGATGCGGAAGGGTAGAGGAAGGTAGCCAAGGGTTAACTAGGGCCCCCGGGCTATATTTTAAGGATCCTACCCGGCATTCGCCTAAAGGAATGCAGGGAAAACCTTAGAAAAACCTGCATCGGGTAGGTCGGGCATTGGGTACTTGTCCCACGCCCTTCCGATAGCGGGAGAGGAGTTTGCTGTGGGGACGCAGCTTACCCCTCGCCATGCCTTGGCCTGTTTAGGAGGCAGCTGGCCGACTATTCCAATAGGAATAGCGGACAACTCTTGCCGTATGCCCAAGGTCTGCGACCCCGGAACTATACACCTCTCAAAACAGACCGAGGTGCCTCGGCATGTGGGAACCTTAGTTCAAAAAAACCAGAGAGATGTGAGAGCATCCCCAAAGGTAGCCCTCGCCAGAGCTCTCTGGGAAGGTTCACCTGCGAGAAATCCTCTCGCAGGCTTCCTTCCCCCCCCCCCAGAGAGATGCTGAATAACATCACCTTTTGTATTAAAGTTTTTCTGCAGTGACTGCGACATACTTACGACAGTAAAGAAGAAAGGTACATGAAGTGTTGTAAAGTGAGACGATAATAGCAATCACTGCAGCGACCTGTACATAAAATATTTTTTTTCAAATTAAAATAACCACATGTGCACAAACCAGAGCAGCTCTGTATAAAAAAAAAAAAAAATAGTATGTAAAAACCTACTTTTGTAGACCTTTACGTAAATATCGTTTACCGCCCGCTTTCTATTATATTGTCCGATAACTCTATCGTTTTATCATATTTCTTTAGTATCTTTGTACAAAATTTTGTTATTGTAAATTAAATTCATATTTTTCTCTTGTAACTTTGGTGAAAATTGCAAAATCACTATGTTTATTAGGATCCCTGTAAGCAGCCCTGGAGTTTTTGATTCCCATAAAAGCTGAGGAATTTACTAAATACATAAATGTACAAAATTCTATGTAAAATCGAAATCGAAAATTAAATAATCTTCTGTTAATTTTGGTTTAATTTCAATGTAAAATCCCGTAAACTTTCTTCTTTTGTTTCATTTAATTAATTTTGCATCCCACATAATATTGTCTCCAACGTGTGGACGCTTTGTTAACTTCCCCAACAATTTCCTTTTATATTTTGCATATAACATTATTTGGCACTGCAACGTGAAGCTTTTGCTTCAGTAGTTTACTCAGTGCGTCGTTGGTTCTTTTGGTCGCTGTTTTGTCTGACTGTGAAGTCATTAAGATCCTTTGCAATTTTCTTCGTTGTAGTTGATCCGAGTTGCAATTTTTGAAGTACGTTGTTTTGGCATGCGGATTTAGAATAACGAATCTCACTCGAGGTTTAGATAAACTTGCCGAAGTTTCGTAAAAGGTCCTATGGTGGCACTGGGCAATACAGCTTGCTGTAGCAAAGTGTAAAAGGAAGTTTAATTTAGGGTAGTGAGATTGGTTCAATAAAACTAAGCAAGTGCAGTTATATTTTTGTCACCGCCTATCAGATTCATTCGGATTGATTCATCCATTTGAAGTTTGTTCCGAGCATTACCAAATTACGAAGCTAAAAGCATACGTTGGGGTGTGTTGGGTCACTTGAGAACCGTTTTTTTAGTTCCAAGATATTTGTATAGTTTTAGTTGTGAATAATAATTAAACGTTAGATTTCTATTGTAAAACGTTTTATAATTATTCGTTTTCATTTTTAAATTCCTATATTTTATTGGAGGCGACCACAATCGTAAGAACTCCAATATCCCAGGACTAGTGACTGATTTTGAATAAATTTAAGTAAAACGTGGGGCATATATTACTAATTAGTTATTTTGATTATTACATATATATATATATATATATATATATATATATATAGAAAGTATACATTCTTCAGTTTTAAAGATGCAGCGCTCCTCTTTGCTCCACGCGCTGTTTGTTCTACAGTTGTTCCGGAATCGTCGCTCTATCTGACGGCTATTAAAAGAACTTACGAAGGAGATATAAACAAGATAGATTTTAAACAAATTCCTAAAGAACTGAAATAGTAAACTTTAATTGTCGTTTCTTTACAGGTAGGCTTGTAAATAATGTAATTAATTGTTGTACATAGTCAATAATAAATTTATTCTGTTCTTTCTTTACAGAAAAACATATTTTTTTTTACTGCATCAGTATTCACAACAATTGTCTTATATATATATATATATATATATATATATATATTGTAATATTTAAATTATGTGTGCTCTTAAATGAAAAACTATTAACTTTAAACAACAAACAAGATTTATTATGACAATACTTTAAAACAATTATACAAAATTGAAAAATATAAAAAGGGATCTCAGGGTCTCAAACTGGGTTTGATATGGGCAGATATTTAAACAATTTATTCTATCAAAACTAAGGAACGATCTGACGTTATCTTTTAAATCGGTTTGCAAAAATTTTAAGGTTTTCTTGCTACTTACGTCAGGAAAGGATTCTTTCAACTTTCGAAGCACAATGGTGCGGTTTTCACAGCTTTTAATGAGCACTGTTGGTTTAAAGAAAACAAGAAAAAGAAGTTGGTTATCTCTCGACGACTTACTGCAACCTGGATTCGTAGATCTCTTGAGCCATGTTGTAGTTGCAACTCACTAGTTTGTCTTGGCCAGCATGATGAATCTACGCTCGACCACCGAATACAATACTAGTCGCACTGTGTCTCCTTCCCGACTGAAGATTGCTTTACTTTTTAATATTTGAAAGCATGTTTGTGACTGTCTCCTTCTCGACTGAAGATTGCTTTACTTTTTAATATTTGAAAGCATGTTTGTGACTGGACCACATTCTTTCGTTCTGACTGCCGACTGAAGACTTCTCGCTTTGCTGCTCGCTGCTGACTGCCAACTTTTATACTGTAATCTTTCTACGAACAACTTTATTCTGTCGTTTCTCCCCGCCGACTTTATGCTGCAATTTTTTTTTCTGAATTGATATCTGCCTGCAAATGTGTCCGCCATCCGACTGAAGATTCTTAACCATCTCGCAATTTTGAGCGCGTAATTTTTCTATTCCCACCAAGTCAACAATACACTCTTTTTATTGTTTCTTGTTGTGGTTCCGGTTATCGCTGTCCATAATGTTTTTCCAACAATTTAAATTCTCAATCAAAACAGTGTTTAATTAACAAGCATTACAATATGCCCCAAATTTAGTTTGACAAAGGAATGTCTAGACTTTACTCTTCGAAAAACTAAATTTCTTACAATTTTTGCCCTAATTTGTCATATTTCGTTCGGAAACTTAAATCTAATTACCATTAATTAAAATATTTACAAATTTCCCGTTAAATATTGGTGCAATGTATTATTTATTTAATTATCTAAACGGTATAGATTCTAAAATTTCTTACGGTTTAAATTAATTGTGCATTTCTTAACTTAATTCTTAATGCTTAAAAACTAATGCAATCAAGAAAACAAGAAAAAAGATATATTTTTTTATTTATTTTATAATCATTAATTAACTTAATTTAACTTAAATTTATTTAATTTATAATCAAAATTATCTTAAACATCTATCCCGTATCTCTAACCTGAAGTAAGCTTTGACCTACTTTCTCCACACAATGTCAGCTGTTTGTTTACATCTGATCATGTGCTCTTTGTTTACATTTCTCCCTCTATTTTTCAGTGTTAAAATCTCACGTGACAGCATCAATGTGCCACGCCCCCTTTCTACACAACAAATGTTACTTAAAAACATCACATATTTTACATCAACACAAAATTTAAATTCAACCACGTGACTGCTTAAACATGCCACGCCCCCTTTTCTGCACAATAACCTATCATTTAATTTACATTTCTCAACATTATCTTAACCTATTTTATCTTATTTCTAAACCTTCTCCTCTATTTTCACATTAAACATCCCAAAGTCACTTTCAAATCATTCCAATGTGAGTGAGCAATCATACAAAATTAAATTCACTCATGTGACAGCTTAAACATGCCACTCCCCCTCTTCTCTAACTTGAAAATTCTTAGTCTATCCTGTATCTCTAAATTAAAAATTGCTTTGACCTGCATTCTGCCAAAATTCACCAACTGTTCCATGTTTACATTTGATCAGATGTTCTTTATTTACATCTTTCTCCCCATTCATCAATGTTAAAGTCTTGTTTCCAAATTCTAAGTTTAAATAACATTCAAAACTCCCAATTACTTGTTTCAAATTCTTAAATCCCATCTGTTTTATCATTTTCAGTTTTATTTCCATATTTCTTAAAGTTTTCATTGCCATGCTCCCATCAGCTGTTCCCACTTCATCTTTGTAACAAACACTTCTATATTCTGATTCAACATTCCTCCCTGTAATTCTTCTATTCTTTCATAATTATCTATTTCATTTACATCTGCCCCTATCTCACCTCTTTCTCCCACTATTTCATCTCCCTGCTCATCAACACGTTCAATACTTGACCCTTTAATCTCTCCTTTATCATTATCAGCTTCATGCCCCAACAAAATTAAATTCTTTTCAACATTTCCATTAACTATCACTTCTATTTCATCTACATTTTCATCACATTTCTTCTCCTCTAACCCCACTTTCTTTGCTTCCACCTTTTCACTATCACTTCAATTTCATTAACATTTTCATCAAACTTAACCTCCAATTACCCCACTTTATTTTCTGCATCACATGTTTCTATTTCAATTTTTACATTTTTCTTGTTTACTTTTTCTACACCACCAGATTTTATCTCTGCACTGCCCACTTTAATATTCTCAATAGTTTTATCATTTCCATCATTATTTTCATTTCTCCATTCTCTTAATTCTGCTGCTAACCTCTTATAATTCAACCTACATTCTACTTTAGATTCATTTATTTCAGCTTTTAATTCTACGATGTTTTTGTTGTTTTCCTCCATAACTTTATCCATCTTTTTATCCAATTTTTCCCCTTTTGCACTCAAATCTGGTACATCTTTCTTTATCTCTTCCCTCATTTCTTTCAAATTTTGTTCATTTTTGATACCCATTTCTGATAAATTTTTATTATTTTCAGCTATATTTTTATTCATATCTTCCATTTGTTTACCAAATTTCTTACTATTTTCTTTTAAATACTCCAATAACATCCATTTTTCTCTGTGAATTATTAACTCTCGTCACCTAAATTTTCACTTTCTAGCTCTACATTCTCCAATTCCTTTAACCCTTCTTCAACTAATTCCATCCCCTCATTTTCAGACTTATCTAACACCTGCTCAAGAAAATCATCATTGATTGCTTGCCCACATTGAAATACGATTTCTTCGTCGTCCATTTTATTTCTAATTTTATCGTCTTTAACTGTACTATGATCTATTTCTATCTCTTTCTTAACTATCAACTCCTTTTTATTTCTTAACAACATAAACCTATTAATATTCTTTCTATGCACAATTAATTTCTATTTTCTCATAAAATCCTCTAAGTTTCCACGCTAAAAATTCCTTTCCAAAAATTGCATGCACATCCTATCCAAAATAAAGTACTTTCTCGCACTAATACCGCGGTTAGTCAGATTTCGTTCTTTAATTATGATTTTGCCCCTATTATCAAAAATCATGCCCCACTTTGGGCGCCAAAATGTAATATTTAAATTATATGTGCTCTTAAATGAAAAACTATTAACTTTAAACAACAAAAAAATTAATTATGACAATACTTTAAAACAATTATACAAAATTGAAAAATATAAAAAGGGATCTCAGGGTCTCAAACTAGGTTTGATAAGGGCAGCATATTTAAACAATTTATTCTATCAAAACTAAAGAACGATCTGACGTTATCTTTTAAATCGGTTTACAAAAATTTTACGGTTTTCTTGCTACTTACGTCAGGAAAGAATCCTTTCAACTTTCGAAGCACAATGGTGGGGTTTTCACAGCTTCTAATGAGCACTGTTGGTTTAAAAAAAACAAGAAAAAGAAGTTGGTTATCTCTCGACGACTTACTGCAACCTGGATTCGTAGATCTCTTGAGCCATGTTGTAGTTGCAACTCACTAGTTTGTCTTGGCCAGCATGATGAATCTACGCTCGACCACCGAATACAACACTAGTCGTACTGTGTCTCCTTCCCGACTGAAGATTGCTTTACTTTTTAATATTTGAATGCATGTTTGTGACTGTCTCCTTCTCGACTGAAGATTGCTTTACTTTTTAATATTTGAAAGCATGTTTGTGACTGGACCACATTCTTTCGTTCTGACTGCCGACTGAAGACTTCTCGCTTTGCTCCTCACTGCTGACTGCCAACTTTTATACTGTAATCTTTCTACGAACAACTTTATTCTGTCGTTTCTCCCCGCCGACTTTATACTGCAATTTTTTTTTTCTGAATTGATATCTGCCTGCAACTGTGTCCGCCATCCGACTGAAGACTTCTTTTTAATATTTATATATATATATATATATATATATTGTAATATCTAGTTAAGAAGGCCATTATTTGGTTTATATTTCATCATATTTGTTTCACGGCACAGACTAGAGGTGGACGGCAATTATTTAAAATCTGTTTACAACTCATACAACTCAGATCTTGGGTGGCTCATATAAAAAAAATTATGATTGACAGCGGATGAGTGCTCACCAAAGGGAGGACTATAATTGGGGGTCTTAAGAGGCTCTTAGATCTAATGGCTGACGGACATTGAACTCTGTTTGGTGAATGTGGAGAGATCCTGAACATTTTAAATAAGACAAAACGCATTGGAATTGTCAATCATACTAGACAAATTGATTAATGGCCGCGGGCGAAACATCCATACGAGTAGTCGGAAGTCTGCAGTCTGGAACTCAAAAGCATAAATCTTGTAAGTAGCAATTTAAAATAAATAATTTTTGTAAACCGTAAATTAAAGGTGAAAGGTCAGATTTCGTTTCTAGTAACTTCAATAAATTAAATTTCTATATTATGTAAAATAATTTCAAGTGTAATTGGATTTTGTTCTTTCTATCAGGCCTAGTGGAGACCCTGAGATTTTGAGTTTCATTCTTTGTAAAAAAAAATAATTGTATAAATTTTGTGTAAATAAATTTGTTTTGTTTTGTTAAATTAAAATTTTTGTTCAATTTAAATTTTCTTTAATTAAATATTTTAAAGTTAGTTATTACAAATTGGCTACCACGACGTGGGGCAAATATCATTAATTAAATATGTAATTTGGTCATTACAAAATGGCGCCCAACGTGGGGCAATTTTCATTAATTGAAATTATTAATTGTGTTTATTACAAAATGGCGCAACAACGTGTGGGCTCGATTTTTGATAGAAAGAACGGTAAATAATAAAAAAACGAAATCTGACCAATAACCGAGGTATTGGTGCAAAATAGTATATTTTGTTTAGGATGTGCATGCAATAAATTTTGGGATTTTACGCTTGTGAAAGTTACGGGATTTATTAAAGATAAAGTACGTAATTAAATGTGCATCGTAAAGATACTATTGAAAACAATGAAACTAGAAATAAGATGGATAAGAAGGAATTTGTGTTTCAATGTGGGCAGGAAATCACTGACGATTTCATAGATCAAGTACTAGATAAGTCTGAATATAATGGGATGGAACTGGTGGGAGAAGAATTAAGGGAATTGGAGAGTGGAGAAATAGAAAGTCAGGAGTTAGGTAATAAGATAGTAAATAACTCTCAGAAACAAGTAGGAGGGGATAGTGGATAAATGATGTTATTAGAAATGTTGGGTAAAAAAAATGGAAGGTATAAATAAAAATACAGTAGGAGATATTAATAAAAATTTGGCAGATATTAATAAAAATATGGCAGAATTAAAAACAGAGTTAAGGGCAGATATTAATAAAAATATAGCAGATTTAAGGGAAGATTATAATAAAATGAGCATGAAAAATGATCAGAATTTGGCAGATATTAATAAAAAACATAGTGGATTTGAGTGCAAGGGGGGATAAGAATTTGGCAGCATTAAAGACAGAGTTAAAGGAAGACAATAATAAAATTAGAGAAGAAAATAATAAATTGTCCGGGAAAATTAATGAAATAGAAGTAAAGTATGATGAGAGATTAGGGAATATACAGGAGACGTTTAATGAGGATTTAGGTAAACAGAAACAAGAGTTATTAGGGCGGTTAGAAGAAGAGAAAAATAATTTAGAAAATAAAATAGAAGCTACTGTCAAAATAGTACAGAAAGATATGATAATGCAAGTAAAAGAAACTGAGAGAACTTGGGAAGTAAAGTTAGGGGAAGTGGAAAATTCCCATGAGGAGAGATTAAAATGGTTGCAGGAAGAAATGGGGAAGTTGAGATTGGAAAATGAAAAAGGGGACGAATTAAGAAACGTGTCCACAAGTAACCCATTTGTTAACCTGGACTTACCAATGCCAAAATTTAAGGAACATGGATTAATTAAACCAAAGAGATTCATAGACGATTTAGAGAAGTATTTTGAAATCAAAGGGATCCCGAAATCTTTGAAGCTCACAGTATTAATGCAGGCTGTAGAGGGATATATTATACAGTGGATTGAAAGTACGTTAAAAGTTAGAGATTCGTAAGAAGAAGCTAAGGGAATATTTCTGAAAAAGTACTGGAGCGACGTAAAACAAGCTCATGTGATAAGATCTATATATGAACATAGGTTGTATGGGATATGGAAAAACAATGGCGCAATATTTTTCTGAATATTCTATGAAAAATAGTTATTTGGATAACCCTTTAAGTGAGAAGGTACTAGTAAAAGTAATGGGAAATCATTTTGGACCTGAAATAGCAAGGATTTTCTTAGGAGCAGGAATAGAAAATGTGCAGAAGGCGTTAGAATTCCTAGAGGGATGTGAGGGGGTGGAGTCACAGAGACCAAGAATGATGCGAATGCAGAGAGAGGAAAGAGAGCAACAGCCAGGGGAGAATAGAGATAATACGGATGCAAAGAGAATTTGGGGATAGATACGAGAGAAATAATTATAGTGGACGGGGTATAGGAGATAGATATAATAGTAATAATCAGAGGGGAAGGGGTTTTGGAGATAGATATGATAGTAATAATCAGAGGGGAAGTGGGTTTGGAAGTAGGTATGACAGTAGTAATCAAAGGGGAAGGGGGTCTGGAAACAGGTATGATAGAAATAATGGGGATATAGAAGGAATTAGTAGATACGATGGTCGAGAACAAGGAAAAAGCCCTCAGCGAGATCAGGCTGTGGCGGGCACATCAAAAGATTTAAACTAATACATGTTGCATGTAAAGCTCCAGCACATGTAACGGATGAGAATAATGAAGTAAATATTGGGGAACTAATTGTTGAAGAAGTTTTAGCAAATCAGGAGGACCTGTTGCAGGAAGAAGATGAAATAGATAGAAGTAAACAAGTGAATAGCAGTCAGGCAAAGATAAAACTAGAGATAGGCAAAATCGAGATAGAAACATGGGTGGATACCGGAGCAATGTATTCGGTAATAAAAGAAAACATGTATCAGCTGTTAAAAGAAAAGGGGCATGTTAAAGAATCACTGCCAGTAACTAATTTAAAACTATACGGTGCATTGGGCCGAAAAGGGGAAAAAGTGACAAGACAGGCACTAATGGAAATTAATCACGGAAAAGAAAAATTGTTAATAAATTGTTTTGTGTTAAAAAGTTTGTTTACAGATTTAATTTTAGGAATGGATTTTCTGAAAAAGGTGAAGGCCAAGTTAAATTTTGACGATGAAAGTTTAGAAGGGATGGCTAGAAATGTTGAGGGAAGGGAAATCAAGGTAAAATGGAATTTGATGTAGGTGAATGAAAATGAAAAGTTGGGTTATATAGCTAGTATAGGTAGAATAAATTTTATGAATATAGAAAATTTAGAAAGAATAGATGAGTTGGAGAACCTGGTAAAACAAATAAAGGGAATTGATACGAACATGAAAGTCAGGTTAATGGAAATAATAGAAAGATTTTTTTTTTAGGGCAATAGGCTACATGAGGGTAATCCACTTAGGGCAACTCCCCTTTAATAGCATAGGAAGGGATTTGAAAGGGGGGATGCGGAAGGGTAGAGGAAGGTAGCCAAGGGTTAACTAGGGCCCCCGGGCTATATTTTAAGGATCCTACCCGGCATTCGCCTAAAGGAATGCAGGGAAAACCTTAGAAAAACCTGCATCGGGTAGGTCGGGTATTGGGTACTTGTCCCACGCCCTTCCGATAGCGGGAGAGGAGTTTGCTGTGGGGACGCAGCTTACCCCTCGCCATGCCTTGGCCTGTTTAGGAGGCAGCTGGTCGACTATTCCAATAGGAATAGCGGACAACTCTTGCCGTATGCCCAAGGTCTGCGACCCCGGAACATACACCTCTCAAAACAGACCGAGGTGCCTCGGCATAGGTACAACTTGCTATAGAAAAATTGATAAAAGGAAACATAATAGAAAGAAGCGAAAGCCCATATATCAGTTAGATTATGCTTAGACGCAAGAAAAGTAAATAAAATTATAACAAATGTTTGTGAAAAACCTATAACAATAGACGAAGCGTTAAGAAGGTTTAGAAATAAAAAAAATGGTTAAGCTCAGTGGATTTAAGTAAAGGTTTTTACCAAATTAAATTAGACAAGGAATCCAGAAAATTAACAGCATTTTTAATAGACGGAAAACAATACCAATTTATCAGAATGCCATTTGGGTGGAAGATCAGCTGTCAGGCGTTTATTCAAAAACTAGATAGCGTGTTTACCTCAGAAATGAGGGAGTATCTAACTACTTATGTGGATGACTTAGTAACAGCTAGTGAAACCTTTGAAGATCATATAGAGTATTTGAATGAGTTATTTTCAAGGTTACAACAAAAGGGACTAACCATCAACCCGATGAAAAAACTGTTATGTAGAGAAAAAATACAGTTTCTAGGCCATATCATATCCGAGAAAGGAATATATCCATTTACGAAAAGTTAGAGAAAATAAACAACATTAAAATACCCAAAAATGTACGTGAATTAAGGGGACTCTCGGTTTTCTAAATTACTATAAAAAATTCGTAATAAATAATACAAAAATTATTGCACCATTATTTGAATTGCTAAAGAAGGAAAGTAAATTTAAATGGGGGGCAAAACAGGACAGGGCATTAAAAAAAATTAAGGAAGCTTTTAATAAACATGTAATGCTGCAACACCCAAACTTCCATAAGCCATTTATAATTCGATGCGATGCAAGTGGGCAAGGAGTAGGTGCAATATTGGGAAAATAATATGAGGATGGAAAAGAGGCGATGATATGTTTGGCTAGCAGAGGATTGAGAACACATGAAAAAAAATTACTGCACAACAGAAATGGAATTGCTGTCGATAGTATTTGCAGTGGAAAAGTTTAGACAGTATATCCTAGGGCAGACAGTCTACTTGTATTCGGACCATCAGGCATTAACTTATATAATTGCAAGCCTACAAATGCAAGAATTAGGAGGTGGACATTAGTTTTAGAACAATATAACTTAATAATAAAACATGTAAAGGGAGTAGATAATATGGCAGCAGACTATTTAAGTCGAAATGGGGATCTATATGAGAATAATGATAAATTTGGGGAATCAATGATAATGGCAATGTTAGGGTTAATGGAAAGGAAGATAAAAAACAATTGATAAGTATGACAAAAGAAGATAGTGGGATGAAGGAACTAAAGAAAAGAATAGAAGATCAGGAACATAATAGGAATGGGGAAGGGAATGATGGAAATATGTAAAAGATTAAAAATGGGTTAATATTTAAAAAGAATGAAAGAGCAAGAAAAGGATGGGTGCTAGAAGTACCTAAAAGTTGTAAAAAGGGTTTACTCGAATATTTTCATGATCATCAGGGTGCAGTAAACTAGTTAAAATGTTGAGAAATACTATGTCATGGAAAGGAATGAATGGGGATGTAAAGGAGTATGTCAGGACTTGTCATATGTGTCAATTGTGTAAACATAGAAATATTACCTTTAAAGGTAAATTTGTAACTGTAGTACCTGAGGGGAAAGGGGAGTTAGTATATTTAGATCTTTTGGGACCGTTAACTAGGAGTATTAATAGGTGGAATTTCATAATGGTGGTGCTGGATTCGTTTACAAAATATGTACGTTTATTTGGTCTTATGGATGCAAAAACTGATAACTGTCTAAAGGGGATAAAAGTTTACTGTGAAGAAGAAGAAGGGAGGCCAGGAAGGATTATTTCGGATCATGGAAACCATATTTCAACTAAAGCTATTTCTTCTTTTCTTCCTGAATGAATATTGATGAAATCTAACCAGAAATGGGTAGGATGATGTAAAAATTCGAAGGTTTTGAAAATAAAACCATTGTAACATGGATTTCTTGTTTTCTGATTGAAATACGGGGGGGGGGGGGTTCTAAATTCTCGCTTTATTCATTTTGTGATAGGGGATCATTAATAAGTGTTTTGCGGATAGGCGAGCGGCATTCGTGACCGAAAACGTTTCTATAATTTCTTACTATTTTCGTGGCAGTTGCTACAATATTTATTAAAATTTGATGATGGAATAGGGATAGGAGGTTTAGTGGGATAAAAATGCGAGTAAAAGGAAAAAAAATTATTTGTGATGGGGCATAAAGCCAATGATATTAAAAGGGAAATTAAAGAATTAAGTAGTGAAGGTGTAATAGAAAGATGAAATAGTGGGAGGAATAGTGGCAGATATAAATGAAGTAGAAAATTGCAAGGGAACAGAAGAATTGAAGGGAGAAATGAATGAGGGTAATACAGAAGTGTTTGTTTACAAACATGAGGTGGGAACAGCTGATACGAGCAGTACAAGGAAAACGTTGAGGAATAGCGGAATAAAGAAGATTGAACAGATGGGACTAAAGAATTTTAAGCCAGTTATTGGAAGTTTAGAATATTAGTTAAATATTGAATTTAGGAAACTTTGATGAACTGAGGAGAGGAGGAGGAGAATGTAAACAAAGAACATGTGATCAAATATAAACAAAGAACATGTGATCAGATGTAAACATGGATGGAACAGCTGGAGAGTTTGGGTGAATGTAGGTGATCACTTATTTGATTTAAGGATATAGAATAGATTTAAGATTTAAATAACTATTGATGAGAAATAAGTTTAAATTACATTAATTTAATTAATAAATAAATAATTTTTTTAAAAAATAATTTTTTTAAAAATAAAAATATGTAAAAAAATTAATAATAATTTAATAAGTAAATGAATTTAAGATAAATTAAATTTGATAAAAAATTTAAGAATTTAAAATGGTATGAAGGGTTGTAGCTATTAAATTGAATGGTTTATTTTGATTTTGTGACAGCCACAAACATAGAAATTATTTGTAATATGGGGCATATAAATGTTTTAAAATTATTTTGATTAAGACCGAATATGCACATTTAATTATAATTCTAAATTTTATTTAAAATAAATGACAGTTTAAAAGTAAATAATACATTGCACCAATATTCAACGGAAATTTGTAAACCTCTAATTACCAGTAAAATAGTTTTAAGTTTGCTTAATGAAATCTGACAACATAGAATAACTTTTGTAATAAAAAGTGTATTCTCCAAATTTTAAAGAAATTTTTCAAATTAAATTTGGATCATAATGTAATACCTAATTTCGTTATTACAATATATATATATATATATATATATATATATATATATATATATTGTAGTAATTAATTAATAAATAAATTTTATTGTGGCCTCAATCTGAGGTTTTTGCATTGTGCCTTACGGTATTGTTGACGAGAATGCGGAGACGACAATGAAGGGCATTTTCGGCTAAGGCATAAATAGACGTGCGAAATTTTACCGTAGCAGAGTGAGATTTGAAAAGCTGAGGAGTCTTATTGAGAATGTAGCTGAGTCAGAGTTACTCGGAGAAGTTGGTCACTAAACTTGAACTGAGAGAGTTACTTGGAGCAGAATGAAGCCGAGTGTGATTTAGGAGGAGAATGTACAGAGTGAAATGTAAACAGCGATTGGTCAGCGAGTGATGGTTAATCTACAAACAATTATATAA
The DNA here is from genome assembly GCA_037074705.1 of Zhengitettix transpicula. Classification (NCBI taxonomy): domain Eukaryota; kingdom Metazoa; phylum Arthropoda; class Insecta; order Orthoptera; family Tetrigidae; genus Zhengitettix; species Zhengitettix transpicula. The sequence continues at coordinate 201,857,317 of CM073591.1, read as the reverse complement.
GTCTGAAACAGATATACGTTGGCAGTGTTTTAATGTGTTCGCCAACAATAATAATTGGAATCAGTGTAAATGGCCTGTTTGTGAAGTTTTAAAATCAAATTACGTGAACACCAGCCAAGATGACCAGACAATGGTATGCAACTCAAACAAATTTCTCAACTGTAAACTTTGTATTGTTAATATCATTTACTGTCAGATTTAAATAATTTAATTTAAATTATATAATTTTCTACTTCGGAATAATTGTTTATTGTAAATTTAATTTCATTTTGTTGTACTATCTTTATTGGAGGCCCGATAGGTGGTCCTGAATTTTTACTCAAAAAAGCCGAGGCAAAATAAAAGTATTATTGTAAAGTAATGAAAACAAAATTTTGTTTAATAAATTTAATTGTTATATCTTTATAAATTATTGATTAATTTCAACTTCCTTTCATTTTGATTACTACGTAATTTGACGCCTAACGTGGTGGATTATTTTAATTTAATTTCATTTTAATTATTACAATATATATAGAAAACATTTATTATTTTACGTGTGAACATGTAACACAAACATTTATATTGAATGAGAGATTTGAAGACAATATAAAATTTAAATTCTACTTGTAATTCTATCATAATTATTATGAATCGAGTTATTTATATTACATTTTTTAAAATAGAAGTCGCAATCAATATCTGGTAGTAATCAAGGTTGTAAATTTTTATTTTGGACAGTCTGTCTCGTCGTGAGATGTCAATCGTTTCTCACGACTGTTTAAACTGGCGACAATGCCCTGAGCATTAATAATTCCGAAGGAAATACCATTGTCTTAGAAACGTGGGGGCAATATTAAAAAGCGGTTCATTTAATATTTTAGGTTAGTCTGTCAAAATTTTCCGTTCAGGTTAATAATTTTATACTTTATGTTGGGTTGGTAAGACAGTTATAATATAAATACGCTTTTGTTCCCTGAGCGAAGAAGCAGGTTTCACAAACAGAATTGATTATAAGTGATAAGATAAAATTTGACGAGAAATTGATGTTGGGGAACATTTCTTGAAAAACATATTGACGAAAATTGCGGCCGAAATGTGCGATGGAATAATTATAGAGGTGTAGGATACGCAAATTATTTCTAGCAGTAAATGCGGTTTATAAATATAACTTTTCAGCCATTCTGTTGCCCGAGTAAATCCCTCCTATTCAGAACCAGGAACACGAATACAATAGCTTCCCAGCCAATGTTGTAACAAGCATATTGTATTCCGTGTTAACCATGTCTAGTCAGAAGCTTCAGCCTCTTCAAAGACCTAAATATCAGCACCAGAACATGTCGCTCCATTATATAAATTATAATTAATATATGGTCTGTGTTTTTCTGTGGCTTTATTGAACTAAACAGTCGTAAATAATTAACAGATCTAATTATAAGTTACATTCAAATCAAGGATTTCTAATCTTTATAGTCTTAGATCAAAATATAATGAGATCATCCGGATAAATCGAATTTTTTAGGCAAATAAATCAGGGTGATTTAAAGTAGAGTCATCAAATAAAATTACTTGTCGGAAAATGTAGCTCTGCATTAATTATGTATTAAGCTTTCAATCATTGTTGTAGTTATTAACGGGTATTTTCGTCATTTATATATTGTCACAATGATGAATTTTCTTAATTTTTCTTGTAGTTCGTTCATTAAGACCCTGTGTGTGATAATCTGTGAAAACGTTCATAAATATTTTCAATGTTCAAATGTAATTAAAACAAGAAGGTGGCAAGTAGTAAGAAAGATAACTATTGCAGAAAATTTTACTTACAATATGAAAACTGGTTAACTATTATGAATATTTAGATCATTGGGAACTGAATTATTGCGTTATTTTATCGATTACAGCGTCGTATTGTGAACCGTACACAAGCATGGGTTTATAGCCTGGGGCCCTACTTAACCCTTGGCAACTTCCTCTACCCTTCTGCATCTACCTTTTCAAATTCCGATGCTATTAAAGAGGATTTGCTACCACGTGGATTACCCTCATGTAGCCTGATACCCTAAAATAATAATAATAAACTAAGGTTCCCACAAGCACCTCCGCCTGTTTTGAGAGGTGTATGTTTCGGGATCGCAGACCTTGGGCATACGGCAAGAGTTGTTCTCTGTTCCCAATTGGAACAGTCGGCCAGCTGCCTCCTAAACTGGCTGAGGCACAGAGTAGGGAATGCTGCGTCCCCACAGCAAACGTCACTCCCGTCATCGGAAGGGCCTGGGGGAAGTACCCAATGCCCGACCTACCTGATTCAGGTTTTTCTAGGGTTTGTCCTGCCTAACTTTTAGGTGAATTCTGGGTAAGATCCTTAAATTATAGCCCGGGGGCCCTAGATAACACTTGGCTAATCTCCTCTACCCTTCCGCATCTCTCTTTGAAATCCCTTCCTATGCTATTAAAGGTGAGTTGACACCATGTGGATTACTGTAATGTAGCTTGTTACTCTGTTTCTCTGTTATCACAAAATAACCTCTACACACATACGGAGTGTTTCGCATGATAATTCACCATTTAGGACAGAGACTACTACAAAAATAAAATACCTCACAATTATAAATGAAATGTAAACTACAATTTTTTTTAAATTTTTAATACTTTCAATTAAAATTACATAAATACTATTAAAAATTATAGTACTTTGACACTTATTATGTCAAAATTCGAATTGTACAGGAAAATATTTTACCTTACTATACAGTAATACTAATTGTATTAGGTGGGGTTTTGTAAAGAAAAAACGAATTTATTTATTAATATAATAATTGAATGATAAAAAACAACATTAACTCTGTTCGCTCCTCCGATTTCGACTCCACAGATCTCTAAATTCACCAATCGCTACTAATTTTGTTCAGATATCATTGTCTGGCCTCAGCCAAGATAGAAACAAATGAAATCTGTCGTGTTTCCCTCAACGTAATTCTGACAGATGTCTGAAATTTTGGTGGCCCGGCTGCCGAACAGATGTTTCCGGGTTTCAATTTGTTATGCATAATAATTTCGGTATCGCTCGAAGCAGTCAATCACCCCTTTTAACACCTTCTTGTTGTTCGTGGGTTCAATTGTATCCGCCTTTGGTTTGTCCCAAAAGGGACCAAGACCGCCGACCGCGTCCAGCAGGTAACCAAACAACGAATCCGCCTCCAAATAACCCGCGTTTACTGTATCGTCAATTACAATACACAGTGGTAATATACAGTGTACAGCAACACAAGTAATTAACACTCCGTATAACAGACAATTACGAAAGTAATCTCATACAATACATAAAATTTTGAAGTGAACAGACATTTCGAACAACAGTTATGATCTTAAAGATCATTTCATATATATGAAAATGGCTTTTGAGCGTTGTCAACTGACAAGTGTAGTTGTGTTTCTCTAGGCTCTTCTTAGTACCTGACGAAAGGAACAAGGATCCCAGAAAGGTTGTGTGATATTTATATTACCCCTTTTGTCTGAATTTGGTATCTTTCTTATTCATTCATTAGTTATGATCTTTATCAATACTAGATCAAGGACTGATACAATATGGCCAAATGTAATATCAATTCAAAGAATATAAACACATAGATATAAATTAACCAAGATTATTTAATAAACCATAATAGATAGATAGATAGATAGATTTATTCACCATTAGCCCTCTAAAGAGGAAATAGGATTCGTCACAAATGTACAGTAGATAAATTGCATATAAACTTATAATACACAAAAACACACACAAAAATTCATATCTGTTTATATTAGTCTAGTCACTACAATCATACACACTATTTTTAGGAAACACGCACACGACACAAATCACTTCCTGATATTAATCTCCTGTCGCTAGGTACGGAGGGATGTCGTCATAGATATTTACTAAAACAGAAAGCAGAGGCAGGAAAACAGAACCAAAAGGGGAAAACTGGACAAACTATTTACATATTTATAGCATATTCGGCAATTTTGTAGGCAAGGCAGTTCAACGAATGTCAGACCGATTCAAAAATTCGTGTACGGAGTAATAAGTTCCATTGACAAGTTAAGTTTTACACTCCTTTACGAATAAGTTGTAGTTGTTGATGTTCTTTACATGATCAGGAAGGCTGTTAAATAGTGCGATACCGGAATAATGAACGCTAGACTCATAGAGACTGAGGCTGTGCTTGTCAGACCTAAGAACTGAACGGTTTCTTGTGTCATAGCCATGATTGTCCCCGTTACTTGCAAAAAGGTTCATGTTGCGTTTAACAAATTTTAGTATTTCTAATATGTAAGCGCTAGGTAGAGTCAGAATATGGAGTCTTTTGAACAGCGGCCTGCAGCTTTCTCTAGCATCTGAATCTGATATAATTCTAATGGCTCGTTTTTGCAGTTTGAAGACATCCACACTACGAGAACAATTGCCCCAGTTGGCAATACCGTAACACATATGTGAATGAAAGTAGGCAAAGTAGACTAGTGAAGCAGTTTTGGTATCAACTTGTTGCGTCAATAGTCTCAATGAGTAACAAACAGAACTAAGTTTGCGCACGAGGCGATCAATGTGCAAGTTCCATTTTAATTTCATGTCGACTTGCAAGCCGAGGAAAGTCGCATGATCAGAGAACTTATCCGTTACGATGTTGTTGGTTTCTGTTGTAAAACGAACTAACTTAGTTTTCTGTACATTGAGTGTTAATTTATTGGCGGCGAACCAAGTATTTAGGTCTCTAGATGCAGTCTCAATCTTCGCATTGAGATTATTTAAATCAATGTCCGTAATTAACAAATTAGTGTCATCTGCGTATAAGACACATTTTATAGGGTCCATATATTCTGGAAGATCGTTAATATACAAAAGAAAAAGCAGGGGACCTAATATTGAGCCCTGAGGCACGCCACAAGAAATGCCCTCCCATTCTGACAAGTGCATCTCACCAGTTTTGTTTTTTAAGGCTACCTTCTGTTTCCGATTGTTGAGATAAGATTCAAAGAGTGCCAAAGCGTTGCCTCTGATCCCATAATATTCTAATTTTTGGAGGAGTATGTTGTGGTCTACAAGATCAAATGCCTTCGAGAGATCAGCAAAAATTCCGGCTACCTTCAGTTTTTCATCAAGGGAATTTTGTATACTCTGAATAAACTCGTACATAGCGGTGTTCGTGGATTTTTGTTTGAGGAAGCCGTGTTGAGCAGGAGTAATTACTTTATACTTCGTCAAGAATTCAAGTAACTTTTTGTGTAAAATTTTTTCTAGTATTTTTGAAAATATCGGAAGTAGAGAAATTGGTCTGTAATTTGATGCGTCGGTGGGCGAACCCTTTTTGAAGATCGGAATAACTTTAGCAGCTTTAAGAGAGTCGGGAAAAATGCCGGTAGAAAGACACGCGTTGAATATGATTTGAAGGGGAGTAGCTATGACTTCGGCACAGTAGTTCACGACTTTGCTTGAGATGCCATATATATCCGCAGATTGGGTACATTTTAGCTTTCTTATTACGTTTATTATTTCGATACTGGTAACCGGTTGAAGAAAAATGGAATTCTGAACACTCGGTACGGCGTTTTGTAACAGTTTATAAAAAGCACGAGCTTCTGATGGCTTATTATTAGAAAATTGATCCGACACATGAACAAAATATGAATTAAATATACCCGCAGCGTCTCTGTTGGTGAAAGTTTTACCGTTGTCGACAAGCTTAATATCTGCCACGTTATAATTGACTTTACCTGAGATATTTTTAATCACCTCCCAAGTTGCTTTTATTTTGTTATTTGAGTTTGCTATATACTCCGATGTATGTAATTTTTTAGCAGCTACAAGCACTTTCCTGTAGATACGTCTATAAGATCGGAAGAAAGTCAAGAATTGTGGCGATGAATTAATATTTTTAAATTTATTCATTTGGCAGAGCCTTTCGCGAGAAACTAGTATGCCTTTAGTTATCCAATTTTTTACTTTGATATTGGGTCTATTCTTTAATTTAAGTGGAGCTGTCTCGTTGATGACTAATAAGAAATAATTTAGAAAAGTTTCGAACATGTCATCAGCATTCTTAGTTTTATTAACATCTAAAATAAAATCCCATTGTACGGTCTCTAGTCTATTTGCGATAATTCTGAGTTTTGCAGAGTTAAGGTTTCTAGTAAGTAGTACTGAGTCTTTAGGGCTAGGTTTGCAGATTATTTCACTCTTTATGTTCATTAACATACCCTTGTGATCGGATAAACCTGTTTCTATTATATTAACATTGTAAGAATCTATGTGAAGGTTACACAACAAATAGTCAATGCAAGTTTCTGAAAAGGCAACTCTAGTGGGATCTAAGTTAGTGACGGAAATGCCGTAGGATTTAAGCATGGTCCCAAGGTCGCGTTTATTACTGGACTTGAATTTGAAGTGTCTTATTTTACATTTAAAGAAAATTTATTCGACATAATAGGCACCATTTATAAAATTAACATTTCTAAAATTAACTTCATCACCTAGAATAACAGTAATGTCAAAATTTGAGTTCTATACAATGTTTCGTAATAGAATAAAATATCTATAAGATGGATATTTTATATTAGCCTTATGTTCCTTAATTCTATTCAAAAAAGATCGTTTAGTCTGGTCAATATAGGGTCAATACATTTGTCAAAAGGAATAATACAAAATATATCGTCAACTCTCCTATAATAAGCTATAGGTTTAAAAATAAGTTTTTCAAGACAAAAATTTTCAAAGTCCCTAATTACAATTTAAGAGTGGCATTTATTCAGGTTGTAAGTTCAGATATAAACATTTATACCTATAATATTTAGTGAATTAAACTAATAAAATTATAAAAGAGGAATTTACAATAAAAAATATTGACAAATATAGTTGAAGACAGTCATCAAATGTACTCTCATTTGATAATTACATTTGATTCTCATGAAGACAGTATAAAACAATATCATTATGCGAATGGTAAGAATTTGAGGTAGAAATATAAAAGTATTAATTGGTGGTCTAAGGTCACCCGGGGATCCACACGGGGTAATTACACGGCTCTTTACCCCCATCGACCTCGATAATTTCAATCAGGAAGTAGCGACAGGCTCTGTCATGTGTATTAAACCTAAAAGGGTTATGTACTTCTTTAATGGTTCAGACGTCGCGTGCAAATGTACTGCTGGGAATTTAGGGGCTTAATTGTTCCCCAGCATCTGATAATCGCAGAGTGTGACAATAGATATTTGCCACCCCAAAGTCAGAAGCAATATATACCGCACTAGATCATTCGAACTACGAACACCATGACGCTAAAAGTAGAGTTAGGGATGTCAAAAGGTCAAATTCTGATTTGTGAGAAACTCCAAACAGAGAGCGATTTGTGGAGTGTCCTAAGAGTTTTTAAAAGGATGAGTCATTAATATTATGTTGGAGTTAGTTTTGCAGTTATGTAAAATTTGTAAAATGTGATACGTATATGATAAGTTGAGAATTTTTGGAAGCTGGATTCGGCAAGATGCTTGATAACCGCTGACCGTCTGAGAAACCGAAAGTAATATAGTATATTTTTATAGCGTTGAGAGCGATGATATTTTACCACTGTTCTTATATTGCCTCCTAGCCAATAGATAATCTGAGATTACTATTCTCAAACGTCGACCTGCTTAGCGTCACTCTTATCTCAGCGCTGGTCAAGAATAATGAGGTTAAGACTGTAGGAAAATCGCTAGTCTGACCACGTGTCACTGAAAAAATCTGGAAAAGGAGAAAAATTCTCATGGCTTTATGTTAACTAAAATATTCATAATCTGTACATTGAAGCCCAATTTTGTTCTACTGTACATTAACTATTAAATATTTAAAACTTATGATTTTAAAATTTATCCCATTTTTAGTCGTACAAGGAGTTTCTTGATCGTTTCTCTAATATGTAATTATCTTTTGTTTATACTTGAAAAGTGTTGAATGTGTTGTACTTTAAACTACTTAACTTGCTTACTCTCTGTTGGTCTTTTTTTCTTTGTTTCATGTACGGCCCGGATATTCTATGACAGGCCGAAAGCCTGAGAGGTTCTCTCACAGGTGAACCTTACTGGAGTGACAGAGAGGGCTATCTTTGGGGATGCCGTTTCTTCTCTCCGTTTTTGTACTATTGTTCCCACAAGTCAAGGCACCTCGACCTATTTTGAGAGGTCTATGTTCCGGGGTCACAGACCTTGGGCATACGGTAAGAGTTGTTCGCCGTTTCCTTAGGAACAGTCAGCCAGCTGCCTCCTAAACTGGTCGAGGCACAGAGAAGGGAATGTTGCGTCCCCAAAGTAAACCCCTCTCCCGCCATCGAAATGGCGTGGAACAAGTACCCAATTCCCCGACCTACCTGATGCAGGTTTTCTAGGGTTTGTCCTGCATCATTTTCAGGTGAATCCCGAGTAAAGTCCTTAAACTACAGCCCGGGGGAATCTAGTTAACCCTTGGCTACCTTCCTCTACCCCTCGACATTCCACCTTTGAAATCCCTTCCTATGCTAATAAAGGGGAGTTGCAACATGTGGATTATTCTCATGTAGCCTGGTACTCTAAAATAAAAATAAAAACTATGACAGGTCAGATTCTTCGTCGTTCAGTTTTGTGAAGTGACTTTTCCGGCGTTCGTATTTGTACTTGTTCCTAGTGTTGTTCCCTGTTCCCTTTGTAACCTGTGTTCGATTTTGTGTTTATTATCTTGTTATGCGTAATTCCATATTTTCTACATATGTATTTTTCACCTAGTGCGTATTTAATTTACTTGAATACTTTAAATATTATATTATACCGTTAGTAACTTTTAAAGAGTTTTTATCCTTATTATTACTTTTAGTTATATTGGAGAGGGAAATTTGTGTTCCCGATTTTTTGTTACGTGCGTGTTAATTGTAATAGTTATTAATTATAGCTTCTAATAATTATATTGTCATTTTATGTAATGAAGAATCCTATTTCCTCATTCGAGGGCTAATAGAATAAATAGATCAAATCAATGGACCTCACGATTCCGGTTACCAAACAAGAAATGCAACGATTATGCAACAACTACAATAAATTGCTGTCAGAAATATAAACTCGCAGAGGAATTATATACTACTTGTCCTACTACGAAGAATCATCCGAGCATGACCGAAAGACTTCCTAAGGAAAGGAAAGTGAAAATGTGAATGGAAGTAAAATGTTTGTTTATTTACAGTAAACTTGTTTAATTCTTTTTAGGTGTAGATTGTAAGTTTATAATAAAAAACAGGCTTCGCTAATGTTTGTTTGTTGGATAAGTGTACATGTTGTTTCGGCTCGCCAAAGACGAAGGAAATTTCCTCTGCTACGTATTAAATAAAACTTTTTCTTTTGTATACGAGGATACAGCACAAGTAGGCAGAGAACACACCGAGTGCTCAGACACACATTCGGCGATCTTATTTCGTGGTTTGAACTGTCATAGCACACATGTGTGGACCCGGATTTTGTTAGTTAACTGATATCAGAAAGCTTATCTTTTTCATACGTACTTTTGGGGGCGAGGAAGACGACAGGAATTCCCCAAATGTGACGCCGTCCACGAGCCCGTTCCTTACCTGGCTCTCATATCCCCCGCGTCGACAGGTAGGTTTACTTTAACACGCGCAAATAAAATTTGCATTTTTAATTAAAGAAGTTTTGCAAAGTCATGCGCGCTGTGAATGGCTGCGCGGTGCTCAAGACTGGCCATTAGTGCAGATCCACAAAGGCGTCGGCCTCTCATTCCTAGGGCTGCGTGCCACGGTTTACTCAATAAACCAACGAATATGTCCGACCCCTCGAATTAAAAACAAACTTACGGGTAAATGCCAATTTTCCACGGAAAATTCAGCGATTCGAAGTATGAGGAATCAATGTTCAGCTACACCGACGGGACGAATTTCACATCGGACTAAAATCCCAACATATTTCAAATTATACAAAAGGATTAATTGTTTCATTGGCCAATAGAAAATTTAATAAATATGAATATCATTAAAATAAGTTTAAAAGCAATTATGATATTTGCGTTTTTTAAGTATAATGTAAAAGGAACGTGGTATCTTGTAATGACTTTCAGATACGATACATAGAGTACTAAAGTACTAAATTACCACGTAGCTAAAAAGGAACGTCCAAATTACGTTGCGAAGTTTCAGAGAACTCACGTCACACACAGTGGTATAAAAGGCTGAAATTTAATAAAACACACACAGACTCACAGTTCTATTTCACACAATTTCACGGGTATATGATTAATGAAGTATAAAGTACAAAATTACTGTAAAAGGTCTTTCAATTGATAATAAACTTATTTGGGAATAACATGCCAATCTATATAATAAAAAAGGATGTATATTTGTATGTATGTATGTATGTTTGTATTTACGTTGTTCTTTATACAAATTTTATCGCGTGGACAGAATGCAACAAAAATTGGTATACGTATTCTGCCAAAATCGAGAACCGGTACTGTGGGGGTGACAAACCCATAGCATAAAGGTGGAAAGAATTGTAGTTGATTTATTTTTACGAATTTTCCCATACGAGTTAATGTTATAATTTAGTGTAAAATTAATGCGCGCCAAGAGACCGTGACGTCACATTTATCCGTTGGCGCGTGATACAAACGAGATTTTCACGCGAGACATTCAAGCGCCATAAAAGTATAGTTCCTGTTTTTTGTAATGAAAAAAGCAGAAATATTTTCATTGAGTAAAAAGTATAAATATATCCAGCAATGTTCCATCGAATTATACAAGAAAACAATATATGAAATACTTTACTATTCATGCGGAAAATGTTAGTTAATTTAGTGAGTGCAATATGGCCACCATTTCTTTACATTTGCAATGTAGCTATCAATTTGATCACTTCAATCCTTCGTAATTTGCGAATACTGATGGACAATTATATCCTGCAATACTCAAGAAGTACTGTCTGAAGACACTGACAATTATTTGTTCGCGGAGAATTATATTTCTAAAGAATAACGATGGTATGTTTGTTGCTATTATGCAATTAAATTCTATGTATCTTATAGCTATTAAATTAATGCACTATCGAATAGGGAACATTTACAAAGTGCAATTAATGTACTTTACGCAACGTATTATCTAAATTGAGAATTGTAAAAAATAAATGTGTGTAATATGTGACGTTCAACAAAATTTTGGGTTAGGATCACAGAATTTCGTATATTCCATTGTTGGGAAGAACGTTACTAATAAGAAATACTGACGAATTATTTCACGCGAGATTCGTTTCAAATATTGTTATGTGCGTATATACAATTTCAATTTGAATGTAAATGTGTAAAGGTTACGGGTGATGGTAAAAACAATACTATTATTCAAGCTTAAAGCAATAGTTTGTGGAGCTATTTTCGTTTCATTTAAAATGATACTATAAAATTCAATGAATTTCTTAGCCTTTAAATTAACATCGGTCGAAAGTATGTACGGGACTAGGAACATTTATATTGAATTATAAGTGTAATTACTGTACTTTATGCAACGTATTTCTCGAAATAATAAGTTTAATTATAACCAGCAACAATATGAAAGGTTATACAATCAGTCCAACTAATGTTATTTTAAAATACTTGACTTTTAACGGGGCATATTTAATGGGATCACAGACCAACTATATCTTGTGCCCAATTATATATTTCTACATTCACTGGAGGAGACTAAGAATGATGGAAAACACAATCCCTAATACTTCTTAATCATTATAATTTGATAGATTTTAAATCTGCATAAACTGACGTATTCTTGAAGTGAATTTCATGAAAAAAATTTGGTTATGTATGTATCATTATAATTTCACATATTTCATTCTAAATGTTTAAAGTCTAAGGGAGTAATTCCAAGTGAGAACTGTTAAATATAAATTTTGTGCAATATCGTTAATATTTTCTATTTGAGAGTTGACGCATATCGTAATGTATTGCATTCCTTATACAATGCTACCAACGTCAGAGAGTAGAATCCACCAAAGGGTACTTTGACTCCTTTCAGTTATCTGGAGTATATATGGTTATATTCATAACGGTTTTGGTTGTATACCACAAATGTAGCGGTGTATGTTTTACACAAAAGAAGTGATGATATACATTACTCTATTTTCTTATTATTAATTTATAAAACAGATGTAAAATTTTCATTTTAGAAATATTATTTTTTTAAATAGCAGACAGTGATATTCAATATTTAATATTTATACATACATATATATATATATATATATTTGATATAGGCTCATATCCTCATTTTTATGAAGTAGGTTTTATAGCCAAATACTGACAAAAAGAAGTGATGATATACATTTGTCTGTAATTGGATAATAATTTTATTATTAATAATTTTAAAACAGATGTAAATTTATCATTTTAGAAATTTTTGAAATTAAGTTGTTTCAAATGTGACATAGACAAAATTATTCAGCCAGACATAACATAATTTTGTATAAGGTATATATATATATACATTACTTAAAAGACTTCCCAAATTTGTATATATATAATTTTTCCAGCTGAAAGTTATGTTAAGAATATTTTTCAATAAATATATATATTAGGTATAGGCACATATCCTCATTTTTATGAAGTAGGTTGTTTTATTATTTATATAGTTCTATTTTGAATTTTTATATTTTTAATATAAGAAACATACAAAATAAGTGATGAGATACATTTGTCTGTATTAGGATATTTTTCTTATTATTAATTTACAAACAGATGTAACAGATGTGAAATTTTCATTTTTGAAATAAATATTTTTTAAATATTAGACAGTTAATAATAATGTTCAATAAATATGTATAACAGGTATAAGCTCATATCCTTATTTTTATGAAGTAGGTTTTTTATTATTCATATGGCTATCTTTTGAATTTTTTATATTTCTAAACTATATTAAAATAACCAAATACAGTGAAAAGAAGTGATGATATACATTTGTCTGTAATTGGATAATATTTTTATTATTAATAATTTTCAAAACAGATGTAAATTTATCATTTTAGAAATTAAGTTGTTTCAAATGTTTAATAGTCAAAATTATTAACCCATTTGCTTAGAAATCATCATCTGATTAACATTCAGGCAACAGCAGTGTGACTGGTTTGTAACAATTCAGGATTATTTAATCACTTATGGCTATTTACAAATTCATATATATATATATATACACTAACTTATTTGGATAGGTAACGAGCCAGGGTGTAGATGGCATACCATAAATCTGTATTCGGTATATATAATTTATTAATGTATTTTACTTAAAAGACTTCCAAAACTTATATATAAATAATTTTTCCAGCTCAAAGTTATGCTTTAAATTGTTTACTTTGCATTGTAGCTTAGAATTGTAAAAAATTACATATGTGAATTTCAAAGGCTCTTCCCAAATTTGGAATCTAAATTAATGTTTACTATGTCCAAAAATCATCTGATTTAGATAAAATTTATGAAATTCTATATACTATCCCATTTGGAAAGTAAAAAAGTACAGAGATCAGATTACATGATGAATGTTGATGTGGTTCAGTTACTTAAAAATATCCGAAAAATACATGTTTACCAGCAGTTTAAATATATTTTTGGAACAATGAAATTAATAAAATTTCTCTACATGTTCTCCGTGTTTAATTTCAACCCCTTTTGGGATTGGGAGGGGAGCTCCCCTTACGGGTTTGGGGTGGAGTGGCATTACATAAAAATAATGCAAAAGCAATCAAGATTGGAGTCGAATTCAGGGTTATGTATGTCACTGAATTTGATTATGACATTCTCTTTAATCCCCAGGCACGGGCACGGACGGGGTGGAATTTTTAAAAAGTATTAAATCGTCGATATTAACGTGGAATAAATAAATGTCAGGGCCATTAGCGTTGATAGTATTTCTACCGATGTTGTTTGTAAAATTTCAACCCCTTTCAGCGTGAGAGGGGAGAACGCTTAAGGGTGGGAGATGAAATATTCTAACATCCTACGACAACCGATATTTGATTCGGATAAATATTTTTGGGGGTCAAAGAGTTGATAATGTTTCTAGCAATTTATATTTTTTCAACCCCTTAGATCATGGTAAAGGAGCACCATTAGGGTGGGTATGGAAGGGCGTTACAAGGAAATAACGGGAAGACAACCGAGATTGGAGTCAAAACCAAGGTTATGGATGTCGCCGAGTTAAATTATGACAACCAATTTGCTCATTTAACCCCCAGGATTTGGGTGGTTAGGGGTGGATATTTTGAAACATGCAATCACGGCGGTTATTAGCGTAGAATAAATATTCTCAAGGGTTAATTAGATTAATTGTAATTCTACTGATGTTGTGTGTGTAAAATTTCAACATTTATCTTGCAGAACTCAAGGAGTATATTTAAAAAGAAATTAGGAGGTATGTATGTTGCGACTGATGCAATAAAATTCAATGTATTTTATAGATTTTCAATTAATGCACTATCGGTCTAAACAATGTACGGAACAGTTAGATTTAGGTTAAATAACTTCTGACTTAAGATTAATATAGAATTAAATACTTTTTCGGTTTTATATAAATAAGTACAGGAGCAACGCCGGGCACCCAGCTAGTTACAAATAAATAACGCGAATAAAGCCAAAATTACAGTCAACCCTAGGTTTCTGGATGTCGAAAAGTATAATTATGATATTCAATTGCCCACTTAACCCCCATGGGCGGAAGAGGATGGGGTTGGAAAATTTCAAACATGTTAAAAGGTCTATATTAACGGAAAATAATTTTTTTGCAGGGTTAATTAATTTATAGTATTTATACCCATTTTATGTTTGTACATTTTCAACCTCTTGCGACATTAGGGTGAAGAACGCTTAGGGGACGGGGTGGACGTGTGTTACAAGAAAATAACTCGAAAACCACCAACATTCGAATAAGTCGAACGTAATTAATGTCGCTGAGTTCATTTATGATAATTTGGGCAACGCGCAGGTTTGAGCTGGACTGGGGGGGGGGGGGGAGGGGTTGGGTGGAGGTGAATGGGGAATAGAAATTATAAAGTAAGTTAAGCGTCTGAATTTTGCGACGATTACATATATTTATTTGCTCCACCGGTGTAGATTTGTATATCGAACATACAAATATATATATACAAACATACATACATACACTCATTTTTATTTATAAGGAGAAGATAAGATAAGATTTATGTGAATTACAATACAACTGATATTTGCAATCAATATTATTTTGCCTCGTCCAATTTTTCCTATTAATCTAATGTAATGGTTAATTTAACGTCTGTTTTGAATTAATAAAACCGTTGATGACCTCATACGGACACCTTTCTCATTTATTTTGGAAATACCTCCTCTATAGGAAAATACCTGCAAAAGACAAACGTCGTCGTCATGATACAAATAAAAAAATAAATAAAAAGTGACTGTATAACGTCATCACTGGTGAAATGGTGACGCACTTCCAGTGAGGAGCAGAGGCAATTACAATTTTGTCAGTCGGCGCATCGTTTCGCAAGAGAAGTTAAAGGTCGACGTACTTATTCGTTTACGATTTCTCCCCCTTTGTGTGTGTGTGTGTGTGCATTCGGGTCGACTTTTTTCCACAGGTAACCGTATCGCATCAAACTGCCAAGATAATATTATTTTGACATTAAATACGTTTCAACTCGTGTCCTCGACGACTTTGAGCTGAAGTAACAGAGAAGAAGGTGACGTTAGTTACGGGGGCATGAAGCAGCTAACAACCAACAGTAACCATAGTTACTTCAAGCTGAACACGCTGATGTGACGACGTGGACTGGTAATCAGTTAAAATAATTTAATATTATTACATTTCCACTTGGGTTTTTTCGTAGATAAAATTGTCTGTGGATAATAAAGGGCTTAAGCATGAAGGCGGTTGAAAAAAACTGTGATCGCTACTTGCAATATCAGGAGCGGGGGTGGAAATATTCAAACGTGCTGAAACGGTCGATATTCACGTCGGGTAAATAGTTTTAGAGGCCAAAGAAATTGATAGTGTTTCTATCATTGCTATCTGTGTATAATTTCAACCTCTTACTGCACGGGAAAGAAAATAACGCGAGTACAACCGAGATTGGAGTCAAATCCAAGGTTATGGATTCGCCGAGTTTAATTGTGACATTGAAATTCACATTTGACCCCCAGAGGCGGAGGGTTGAAATTTTGAAACATACAAACATGGTCGTTGAATAAATATTATTAAGGGTTTTATTAGATTGATAGAGTTTCTCACAATGGTTTTTTTAGTATAGTTTCAACCGCATGGGAGAGGATCAACTTTTGAGCTATTTTTCTTCCCCCCGCAGCTTGATCGCTTAGTGATGGACAGAGGAAAACAGTCTCACGTTTACGTTTCTTCGTTGGCTTCCCGCGACTTCGCTACGCAAACCTGGTAAGAAAACATCGACGGGTCCTGCCCGGTTTCGAAAGTGACTCACACCTTAAAGTCTGTTCTTCTCGTTTCCAGCGACGCTTCCTGTGCCGCCATCTGCGCTCAAAAATCCGAAAGCGTAGCAGCAGAGGAAAAGGTACGTTGCGAAGGGATCCTCGATAACTCGATTTTATTCAAAATTAACTCCTTATACACCACTTTTTTTTTCGTTATCAGAAGCCAGAGCCAAAACGTGGATTTTTATCCAAACTATGTTTCTGCGGCTCCAAGAAGCAAACTGTGATCGCGCGGAGTTCTCCTAGGAGCAGTTCTGTACAGCCTGGTACTTCTAGAAACTACAATAAGACTCCTAGAAACTGTGCAGCAGTAAGTTTTTACGATCCCTTAACCCATATTATTATAGAATTTTTGTACATATTTCTTATAATTAGTATTTAACGCCATGTTATTGTTCGCATTAGCAGTGATTCATAATATACCAACTGTGAATTTATTTATAAAATATAAATTCTTTATTCATTCTTCCAAATAAGTTTCATCCCCCTTCAAAGTCATCCCCGTCCGATAAAACGCACTTTTTCCAACGCATTTTCCAGTCCTCGAAACAGTCGGAATAGTCTTTTTTCAGGACCTTTTCATGACCTTCTTTGATTCTGTTTTTATCCCCTCTTTCGTGTCACAACGGCGTCCCCGCATTGGCCTTTTGAGTTATCTGAACAGCCAGAAGTCGCATACGGTGGTTGCGGAACGATGTGAGTCACAATGCAGTGTGACGTGGTGCATTATCCTGATTATCTTTGTTGACAGTTTAGTCCGGCGGAAGTAGTTCAAAGTGCACCAAACCACGACTTTCATCATGACCTTGATATTCGCTGGATTGGTCGGTGGTTTCAGTGTCTCGTCTCCAGTAATGACGCATTGCAAAGTTTCACACACACGCGACGCTTTTTTCCCCCACAAATCGAGACGTGACGCGTTTGTGACACAAAACATTCTTCAAAATGGTTTGGGCTGAGCCAAATGATGTTCCAACATCATCAGCGAGATCTCTAAATGTCCATAGACGTGGCCCTCGTCGGTAGACGTTGATGGTTGTCCAGAGCATCTTTGAACTCGTTGTACCACTTATAAACGTTTCTTTGTGCCATAGTTTGATCACCAAAGGCCTTCAACGTGTCCGCAACAAGAATATTCGTTCCGCAAACAAAAATTTGATGCACGTTCTTTGCTCAATGAGCCATTGCTTTACAAAAACCACGTGTAACTCTGAGATAATTAAACATTTTAGCAAACAGACGCTTGATAAATATTATAGATAGTCCTACCAACCTAGGGGAAAAGTTTACCTGTCTTCCTAATACCCAGAGAGTTTTAAATGACAATTTGACCTTACTTTTTGATCACAATGGTAAGACATTATTCAGTTATGTTTCGGAAACAATACCTGTGACCCCCCAAAGGTTTTTAATTAATGTTCCCCCTAAGCCGAGGCACTGTAGTTTCCCACTGGGAAGAGTCGGCCCACTGTCTGGTCGAGGCGCCTCACCATGGAGGGCGTGGGACAAGTACAGAGAGTCCGACCCATTTAGATCTAGGCGGTCGAACCCTCAGCTGCCTTGCCTTGGCCGCACCGCGTCGCTCAACTACAGGACGAATTCTTAGATTACGCAATAATTGTAATTGCTTTCAATTGTAGCTTCATGTATCATTGTACCGTCCGCCTTCAATCACAGATGGAGTCTGAGATGGCGTCCGAGATCCCCACGTACATGAGTCTGGCACCGCCAATGCCCATCATCTCGGAAACTTGGTGAGTTACCACTTTTTTCATCAGATATAAAGTTAATGAGTCATTCGGAGCGTTGCCGCGATTTAAATAACAGCTTGCAAACCGATATGGGATTAGAATTAAATGAAGCCATGTCAGGACCGCGGTAGGTTCCTTGGGAAGGAACACAGTTACCTTTAGAACGAACGACTTGGCAGATTTATGTGAGAGAAGCCTCCGGATCGCTGCTTCAGTCTAAGGCTGTGTGTCTGTGCGTGGGGGGGGGGGGGGGGCAGATATGAGCATCTGCGTCGCACGTGTACGTTATTATATATATTTTTGAGATTGCGTCAAGAGGGAAAGATGCGAACGAAAAAATTTAATACAAAAACACCTGAAGTAAGGGCGGAAAATCATCGACGACGTCGTTTCGTCATTTATTTATTTCATAACGCCACATGGAGATGAACCCCCCCCCCCCCCAGTACGACAGGACTAAAGGTAAAGGAGACACGCTGCCACCACGTCACGTGACGCGCCGGCCATAGAGTTGAAGCGTGACTGCGGCCTGTCACGTCACGTGGCCAGCAAACAGTCTGTTGTGACAAGTGACAGCAGGGCTCGTGGCTTCAATATTCCAGTCTACGTGTGTGTGTGCTTATCAGACGTACATTACAGGGGGAAAAGTATATCTAATACAGAGTGTTGAAGCAGCCTGGGACTGTGACATATATACATATAAAATATTATACAGAATCTGATTTGGTTTACAAGAACAATACTGTATTGCACTCTTGAAGATGGTCTCGAATTACAACCATATATGTATACACACGTGTGTATCTGTGTGTGTGATTCTAAATATTATATATAAATTGAAGTACGTGTACTTACATTTTTTAGAGTTACAGGCTACATGAAGTTGGCAACTTCCCTTTAATAGCATAAAAAGGAATCTGAAAGAAGGATGCGGAAGGGTAGAGGAAAGTAGCCAAGGGGTTAACTAGGCGCCCCCGGGCTATAGAGTGATGGAGGACAAACCCTAGAAAACCTGCATCAGGTATTTCGGGCATTGGGTACTTGTCCCACACCCTTCCTAAAGCTGTGGGGACGCAGCATTCCCTTTTCCGTACTTCGATCAGTTTAGGAGGCAGCTGACCGCCTGTTCCAGTGGGAACATCGAACAACTCTGTGACCGCGGAACATACACCTCTCAGAACAGGCCGAGGTGCTTCGGTTAGTGGGAACCTTAGTTCAATTACGACGAGAGGAGGAGGGATCCCCAAAGGTAGCCCCTTCATGTCTCTCCTACAAGGTTCTGCCTACGAGACAGCATCCCTCGCAGATCCTTTATTCCGTGTACTTAGATATTTATTTGGCGTTATTAAATAGCAATAAAAAGGACCTGAATGAGAGAGTAAGGCACGTTGAGAAATTTTTTATTATAGTCAAATAATTAAATTAAATGTGACAAAGTAGGGTTGATAGATTTTAAAATTCAATCAAATAATGATAACTCGTTTATTTCTATTTTCTTTAATTTAAAGTCAGGTGTATTTCCGTAAATTTTTTATGATTTTTTTGGAATCCCGGAAAGTGCGTTAAATTGTCTAAAAGTTTTCCTTCTATGAGAAATTAGTGAACGGGCGGGGGGCCATTGTGAAGATATTAAGAGTTACACCCTTCATAATTGTGAGGTTTTAGTGGATTGTCAATAATAAATAATAAAAGGTGAGGTAATTAAGCAAAATAATTTTGTTCGATTGGAATAAAGTGACTAGGGGGTGGTTATAAAACGCGTTTCTTTAATGTTTAAATCAGAAGACAGATTGAAAAGCGTGACGTCACAGAGTTCAGGTCACAGCTTCTACGTGAGAGGAGAGCGCCTCTGGTTCCCGTAAGACAACAACATAGGCAGTAGCACAGCATCGTTAAATCACGTGGCAGTGCGTGACGTGACGTTATGGCAGCGTGCATCCTTCTCGAAAGTCTTTTATTAAGTTGAACAATACATATATATATATATAATTTAAAGCAACGATGAATATACTAATATATCAGTAATTAAAGAAGAGTTGAATCGATGGAAAGATCCAAAACTATAGCATTTGTAGACTGTAGTTAAATGTCTGATCTGAAAACTCTTACTGGTTTCAGCTACCCCTGTTCCTCGTGTGACGAAATTTGGGCCCAAGATGCCAAAGATGATGAGCCTTTAGTTCCCGAAAAGGTATATTATTTTCATTTTCCTAATAGCGTTTTAAGTTGCTAGAGACTTTTGGGTGTCTCAAGTATAGCTGTAGAAATAGCTGATTAATCCATGATAAGAGGGTGAATCAATAAGCAATGCCGCCATTTTTTCTCTCTCTCTCTTATATTTGTCAAGACAATTAAATGCAATTTTCCCACCAGTAAACCGACATAACGTTAATGAATAAATTTTCCCTTGTCAATATAGTCTACGGTCCTTTTTCACGGGTTTTGTCCGAGGGCGTGTATTCGCCGCTGCGTTAAAAAAGCGTGGTCTTGTTTCCTAAGCCAAAGACGTAAACGGGTGTTTGCCCTTCAGCGACGAAAATCCGCTGTTGCATAATTTTTCAGCCTTTAACGGGCGTTTCACCTTCCGCATTTAAGAATTTAATCACAGAAAGCTGTCTAATACGTACGTCAATGTCTTGCAAAAGGGTTGAGTTTAAAAGTTGTTACAGAAGCCAGAGCCGAAACGTGGTTGGTTCACGAAAGTATTTTCCTGCGTCTCGAAGCGTGGCTTCTTTTCGAAACTGTGTCGATCAAAGAGGCAGCCCGTCAGCGCCGACTCCAGCCAGGTGTCTAAGCCGGCCAGAGCGACCGTGGTGTCGCAACGAGTGTCGATGCCGCCTCAGCGCTCGCTGTACCTGCAGGAGGTTTACGTGCCCGGCTACACGGAGCACCTGTACAGGGTAATCGAGATCCCGCAGCCCGTGTTCACGGTGTACAGGAACGCCGAAGCGGAGGGCGACCGAGACCTGGAGCAGGAGCAGATTACCTGTACCCGGTGCGGCCGCAGCACGTGAAATCGTTAATAAAGTTTATATTATTCCTTGCGTTTGTTGTTATAAATATAATATTTAAGTTAACGGACATCAGGAATATTTAAAGTCTTCGACTCCATCTCGGATTCTTAAACTATTTTTGATTCACGGCGTACATAATGCACTTTTTAATTTAACATGCTCATGTTTTTAGCTTGACAGCAATCGAAAAAGATATATTTAGTCAATGACTTCATCCCCTTTCGGCATTGGAGGTGAGCACATTTAGGGTTCGAGGAGCTTTACATAAAAATAGCGCAAAAGTAACCAAAATTGGAGTCACATCGATGGTTATACATAAATGACATCTCGGGCAACACCGGGCACCCAGCTAGTCTATATAATAAAAAAGGATGTATATTTGTATGTATGTATGTATGTTTGTATTTACGTTGTTCTTTATACAAATTTTATCGCGTGGACAGAATGCAACAAAAATTGGTATACGTATTCTGCCAAAATCGAGAACCGGTACTGTGGGGGTGACAAACCCATAGCATAAAGGTGGAAAGAATTGTAGTTGATTTATTTTTACGAATTTTCCCATAAGAGTTAATGTTATAATTTAGTGTAAAATTAATGCGCGCCAAGAGACCGTGACGTCACATTTATCCGTTGGCGCGTGATACAAACAAGACTTTCACGCGAGACATTCACGCGCCATAAAAGTATAGTTCCTGTTTTTTGTAATGAAAAAAGCAGAAATATTTTCATTGAGTAAAAAGTATAAATATATCCAGCAATGTTCCATTGAATTATACTAGAAAACAATATATGAAATACTTTACTATTCATGCGGAAAATGTTAGTTAATTTAGTGAGTGCAATATGGCCACCATTTCTTTACATTTGCAATGTAGCTATCAATATCACTTCAATCCTTCGTAATGAGCGAATACTGATGGACAATTATATCCTGCAATACTCAAGAAGTACTGACTGAAAACACTGACAATTATTTGTTCGCGGAGAATTATATTTCTAAAGAATAACGATGGTATGTTTGTTGCTATTATGCAATTAAATTCTATGTATCTTATAGCTATTAAATTAATGCACTATCGAATAGGGAGCATTTACAAAGTGCAATTAATGTACTCTACGCAACGTATTATCTAAATTGAGAAATGTAAAAAATAAATGTGTGTAATATGTGACGTTCAACAAAATTTTGGGTTAGGATCACAGAATTTCGTATATTCCATTTTTGGGAAGAACGTTACTAATAAGAAAAACTGACGAATTATTTCACGCGAGATTCGTTTCAAATATTGTTATGTGCGTATATACAATTTCAATTTGAATGTAAATGTGTAAAGGTTACGGGTGATGGTAAAAACAATACTATTATTCATACTTAAAGCAATAATTTGTGGAGCTATTTTCGTTTCATTTAAAATGATACTATAAAATTCAATGAATTTCTTAGCCTTTAAGTTAACATCGGTCGAAAGTATGTACGGGACTAGGAACATTTACATTGAATTATAAGTGTAATTACTGTACTTTATGCAACGTATTTCTCAAAATAATAAGTTTAATTATAACCAGCAACAATATGAAAGGTTATACAATCCGTCCAACTAATGTTATTTTAAAATACTTGACTTTTAACGGGGCATATTTAATGGGATCACGGACCAATTATATCTTGTGCCCAATTGTATATTTCTACATTCACTGGAGGAGACTAAGAATGATGGAAAACACAATCCCCAATACTTCTTAATCATTATAATTTGATAGATTTTAAATCTGCATAAACTGACGTATTCTTGAAGTGAATTTCATGAAAAAAATTTGGTTATGTATGTATCATTATAATTTCACATATTTCATTCTAAATGTTTAAAGTCTAAGGGAGTAATTCCAAGTGAGAACTGTTAAATATAAATTTTGTGCAATATCGTTAATATTTTCTATTTGAGAGTTGACGCATATCGTAATGTATTGCATTCCTTATACAATGCTACCAACGTCAGAGAGTAGAATCCACCAAAGGGTACTTGGACTACTTTCAGTTATCTGGAGTATGTATGGTTATATTCATAACGGTTTTGGTTGTATACCACAAATGTAGCGGTGTATGTTTTACACAAAAGAAGTGATGATATACATTACTCTATTTTCTTATTATTAATTTATAAAACAGATGTAAAATTTTCATTTTTTTTAAATAGCAGACAGTGATATTAAATATTTAATATTTACACACACACACACACACATATATATATATATATTAGATATAGGCTAATATCCTCATTTTTATGAAGTAGGTTTTATAGCCAAATACTGACAAAAAGAATTGATGATATACATTTGTCTGTAATTGGATAATACTTTTATTAGTAATAATTTTAAAACAGATGTAAATTTATCATTTTAGAAATTTTTGAAATTAAGTTGTTTCAAATGTGTCATAGTCGAAATTATTAACTCATTTGATTACAAATGATCAGCTGACTAACATTCAGGCAATAACAGTGTGACTGGTTTGTAATAATTCAGGATTATTTAATCACTTATGGCTATTTACTAATTCATATATATATATATATACACTAACTTATTTGGATAGGTAACAAGCCAGGGTGTAGATGGCATACCATTAATCTGTATACGGTATATATAATTTATTAATATATTTTACTTAAAAGACTTCCAAAACTTATATATAAATAATTTTTCCAGCTCAAAGTTATGCTTTCAATTGTTTACTTTGCATTGTTGCTTAGAATTGTAAAAAAATACATCTGTGAATTTAAAAGGCTCTTCCCAAATTTGGATTCTAAATTAATGTTTACTATGTCCAAAAATCATCTGATTTAGATAAAATTTATGAAATTCTATATACTACCCATTTGGAAAGTAAAAAAGTACAGAGATCAGATTACATGATGAATGTTGATGTGGTTCAGTTACATAAAAATATCCGAAAAATACATGTTTACCAGCAGTTTAAATATATTTTTGGAACAATGAAATTAATAAAATTTCTCCACATGTTCTCCGCGTTTAATTTCAACCCCTTTTGGGATTGGGAGGGGAGCTCTCCTTACGGGTTTCGGGTGGAGTGGCATTACATAAAAATAATGCAAAAGCAATCAAGATTGGAGTCGAATTCAGGGTTATGTATGTCACTGAATTTGATTATGACATTCTCTTTAATCCCCAGGCACGGGCACGGACGGGGTGGAATTTTTAAAAAGTATTAAATCGTCGATATTAACGTGGAATAAATAAATGTCAGTTGATAGTAATTCTACCGATGTTGTTTGTAAAATTTCTACCCCTTTCAGCGTGAGAGGGGAGAACGCTTAAGGGTGGGGGATGAAATATTCTAACATCCTTCGACAACCGATATTTGATTCGGATAAATATTTTTGGGGGTCAAAGAGTTGATAATGTTTCTAGCAATTTATATTTTTTCAACCCCTTAGATCATGGTAAAGGAGCACCATTAGGGTGGGTATGGAAGGGCGTTACAAGGAAATAACGGGAAGACAACCGAGATTGGAGTCAAAACCAAGGTTATGGATGTCGCCGAGTTAAATTATGACAACCAATTTGCTCATTTAACCCCCAGGATTTGGGTGGTTAGGGGTGGATATTTTGAAACATGCAATCACGGCGGTTATTAGCGTAGAATAAATATTCTCAAGGGTTAATTAGATTGATTGTATTTCTACTGATGTGTGTGTAAAATTTCAACCTTTATCTTGCAGAACTCAAGGAGTACATTTAAGAAGAAATTAGGAGGTATGTTTGTTGCGACTGATGCAATAAAATTCAATGTATTTTATAGATTTTCAATTAATGCACTATCGGTCTAAACAATGTACGGAACAGTTAGATTTACATTTTCGGTTTTATATAAATAAGTACACGGGCAACGCCGGGCACCCAGCTAGTATATTAATAAATAAACTCAGTTCAGCAACATATACAGTTACAGTTATTTCAAATTACAGTGATGCGAATACCCCAAAACTAGTATATATGTAGCATTTCCAATTCGTAATGCTTCATGGATTTATATTTTGGGGTAAGATACATTCTCTAAGGCAGAAATGTTTGTAATTAGGAGAATGTACCAGATAAATTCTATGACTTCATGCAGAGATCTATTCAAGAATTTAGGTATACTTACACTTTCAGGTTAATTAAATCACTCATTGATAGTATTTGTCATAAAAAATTATGATAAATTTAGTACCAACAGCGATATACATTCATTTAATACAGGAAATAAAATAATTTACATAATGCCGATAAAAAGGAGTGGTATAAACCGGAATAGAAATTTTTAACGACCTACCTGATAACATTAAATTATTAAGAAGAATTACACAAAGATGACCTTAAAAATATTTTACTCAGCCACTACTCCTCTGTAAATGAGTATATGGTAAATAATTGTATTTATACATAAACTGGAACTGTTAATATAATAGTGTAACTATATTCTAGAGAAAAAATATTTTTGATTTTATACTGTAATTTAATTTCGAATTAATAATATTCATATGTATAATTTCAAATGAATTCTTATTTTCACATATTAGGACCTTTTATTCACATTAGGCTGTATGTAAAATGAAAGTATTATATTCTACTGAAGCACAGAACTCTTAATTATAATTCGCTTATTTTTCGTATGAATAATAAGATTCATCTTAAGATTCGTAAGATGAATTTTGCTGCAACGTTGTATTTTAATAATTAGGTTGATAGACCGAGATTCTTTTACATAACTAAAATTTCTTAGTTATTAGAGTATTTGAATCTGGTATGCAAGTAATTGATCACAACTCGAAGCTAAATATTACGAATGAGAAGTTCAATAAATAATTGGTCTATACTTTTTAAGAAAGTATCTTTCATAACCTACAAAGTTAGATGGTTAGTATATTGATTAAATGTTTCTTTCCAGCAATGTATGTATACAATAAATGCTCAAAATAGTGACCACCAACAAACTAGGAATCATTTTCAAGACTCCAGCTGACTCTATTTAGGACTTCGTTGCTCGATTATCCATTGTGGCTGAAAACGTGCATGAAATGCATATTTAGATCTGTTCACTATTCACTCCTTCGAAGCTACCAAGCATATGTATATATATATATATATATTTATACATTGTAATACTAATTAAGAAAGCCATTAATTATTTAAATTACAATGTTTTGTTTATCGGCATCAATCTTAAAGAACGACAGCGACTGCGGGCTCTTATTGATATTAAATTACAGAGACCATGGATTGTTTGGTTTATAATATTGATTGACAGCGGCACTGATATCAAAGAACGACAGCGGCTGCGGACTCTTATTGATATTGAGTTAGAGAGACCATGGATTGTTTGGTTTATAATATGTGATTGACAGCGGCACTGATATCAGAGAACGGAGCAAGAACGTGGGAATGGCGAGCGTGAGAAACGAGCATGGGAACGCCAAGAGTTAGTGTTTTTCTGGCGAGGGATGAGAAGCGAATAGTTAGTTGTGTGCCAGATCGCAAGGGAGAAGGATGTGAAAGTAGTTGAATGCCAGACCTCAAGGGAGAAATATGTGTAAGCAGTTGGGTGCCATAGCTTGAGGGAGAAAGATGTGGACGGAGAGTTAGTTGGTTGGTAATCGTCAAGGAGAGAGGAAGCTTTGGGACGATAGGAAGAGAAACGTTATACAGAATTGTAAAGAGTCTATCTGCATAGTCAGACTTAGAAAGAAACTTTATTGGGCGACTCTATAGTTTGAAGAATTCTGCAGCAGATAAAATAACTTTGCTATTTTGTTGGATGTGCATCTTGGGTGTTTGCGGAAATGTTGACTGATTGACTGGTGGCTGCGGGCGAAACAGCGGTGGTCCATAGGAGAGGAGTCTGGAGTCTGAAGCTGGGAAAGGATTAATGTGTGTGTTGGTGAAAGTGAATGTGCAATTTTATGCACATATTGGCCTTTTTGTGAAGTTTGTTCCCAAGATTTGAAATCATTAAGTCTGATTCTAAAAGGACAGTTGTAAGTACGAAATAAAATAATGAATGTTTTGTAAACAGTAAATTAAAGGTAATAGTCAGATTTCGTTTATTACATTTCATATTCAGTGAGTTTCAAATTGTTTAAATTGTAAATTCTTTAATTGTAATCTTGATATGTTTCTTACTATCAAACCCAATAAAGACCCTGAGAAAAAGAGAGTATTTATATTTGTTTGTAAACTATAAAATTTGTAACCTTGAAGAATAACGTTGTTTAAATAATAATTAATAATTTTTTAATTAAAGCCCATCTTGTAGATTATTAAGTTATTGGTTCCACAGCGTGGGCAAATTTCATTTTAAATTAAATATTCAGTTGTTCATTATATTTTGACCACTACAACTGTTGACAAGATATTATTAAATTTTTTTAAATGTATTTTTTTTAATTATTACAACATATATCGGGGAGCCTTTGACGTTGTGCTCGTGTAATGGATAGGGAATTATCCCTCAGATATGTGTAGTAGGACGGAATTGAAATGTCATCTGCGGATCCAAACGTAAAAACTAACCTACAGCATCAGTAGCAGTATAACTGTTACTAATGTTGTTCGAAATGGTATAGCACAGCTTCAGGCACAACCCGATGAATTGTAAGGCAGTTGAAGTAAAGCGATGTGGAAAGGAAATCGGAATACTACTACATCATGTTCCTCCCTGATGGGAATTCGGTCATTAAATGATGGCTCTTGAAGGAAAATACTCCCGAGGTAAATTATTTCACCGTTTGAATCTCCAGTATAGAGAGTGTTTCAGGTGGAATCGTAATTAAGAATGGAAACCGGGTTTGTAAGAATACTGACTGAATGATTGTTGAAAATATATATCACTTTAAGTTCCTTGGATATAATTTGACGATCGAAGTTTACAGCATTAAGAGAATAAGATCACGTATCGCAATGGTCAAGGCAGCATTCACCAAGAAAAGAACCTCATTGACTAGAATATTAAATTTAGAATCGAGGAGTACCTGGTACAGTAGTACATATAGGAGGGTTTTTCATAACTCAGAAACAAGGACGTCAAACGAGACGGAGAAGAATTACTTTTGTAAGTTTTATGCGAGAAGAAATTTCTAATAAACTACAGCGAAATAGTAAAAAATAAATAACGCGGTAATCCAAAGAGTAAATGAGGAAGAGATTCATCTTTACTACAGTTCTTAATATAAAGCCAAACTGGATCGGATACACACTAAGGGGCAACTTTTAGTGATCATCATCGAATGGTACATGGATAAACTTCCAGATTGTAGAAAAACTTATAATTCTTCAATTAGAACAATTCGGGTAAACATGAATATATATTGATATTTCTTTTACATTAAATAAAACAATATGATTCTTGCAGATCAATATATCTGTTGTTATGAGGGTTGTTCGGTAAGTATCGTAAATTTTTATGAAAGAGCGGAAAAATTGTCTCTTTAACGTCATTGTTTGTAAAAATGATCCTTGAAAAGATTTTCCCAATAGTTATAAACATATGCCAGTCGTAGTTTATTGATAACAGCCTTCTGTAGTGTTAGATGAGGAGTTAGCCGGAGACAATGAAATAATAACGAATTTCGCGCTGTCATTAAACTCTTTCATTTGAAGGATTGGACATCTGCACAAATCAAAACCAAATTGGATGAAGTTCATGCGGACTCTGCACCAGCATTGTAACTCACTTACTTCTGGATTAATGTGTTTAAACGAGGTTGCAGAAGTACAGAAGATGAAACTTGCTCCGTCCGCTCAAGGAAACATCGAAAACGTTCACAGTATCAAAATGGAAGATCGCAGGCTAAAATTTCGTGAGGTATCTGATGCCGTAGGCATCTCAACTGATCGAGTGAATTTCTTACAGCCTGAAAAACTGGCCATGAAAAAGATTTTTGCGCGATGTGTGCCAAAAACGGATTCGGAAAAACATTTCAACGCAGAACCTAGCAATGTTTAGGCGTAACCAACAAGACTTTTTGAACAGATTCGTAACCGTCGATGAAACTTGGATCCATCAGTACACTACAGAGACAAAAAATCAATCAAAACAATCGACAAAAAATGGTGAAAGTACACGGAAAAGGTGAAGACCGTTTTCTCAGCAGGAATGGTGATGGCCACTGTCATTTGGGATTCTCTGGGTATAATATTCATTATTTCTTGGAAACGGGCACAATCATAAGTGGACTCTATTATGATCCTCTTTTGGATCGTTTGAACGGGTGCTGATTGAGAAACGATCATGATTGGCGCGCGTTAAAGTGCCAGTATAATTCACCATCGTACACAGCAGCAGCCTCAATGACGAAAGTGTACGATTTGGGATTAGAATTGGTTGCTCACTCATCCAATAGACTATGTGACTTCTTCTTGTTCGAGGCCTTGACGGAGTATTTTGCAGAGGTTGACAAAACCTATTTTTGTGATGGGTTGAAACCTTAAAAACCTGCTGGGCAAAGTGTGTAGCGAAGAAAGGAGGACTATATTGAGAGAAATAAAGTTAGTATTCTAAAACAAAATTTCTTATCGTTTCATTTTTACTAGACTTATTAAAAAACCCTGGTATGAGTGAATTAATAAATTGCTTAGTGTTTTCTTCCATCTGTATCCATGATATTATTTTACTCACAATTATTATTCTTGCTTAAATTCTCTTAGAGATAAATTTTATCAATTTTGTTTGCTACGTTGCTTGAATACTTTTATCGCGTTTACTAGTGCTGTAACGAACTGTTTATTACTACAACACACACCGAGAAACAGATGTGAATGTCAACGTCAGTAAATTTTCATTTGAGAGACGTCTGTTTTCATAATTACGCTTCCTGAATATGTTTCTCAGCGTCTCGTTTCCTGGAGATAACAAAAAATTGCAAGTAAAAATTAAAAAAATTGTCGTTCCTTTGTCCCAAAATAATTTAGAGAAATAAAGAATATAGATGTTACCAAAAAATACTGAAACTGTCGGTGAATATTCACTCAATGACCAGAACTGATAATTATAATTATGTTAAGTATACGACGAACATAATAACTTCGTTCTACAGACTAACAATAATATAACAGCTTTGTAATAGGCTTGGCGTTCCTTTTTTCATTACTTATTCTTGATACTGGAATTGTTTTAAAATCAATTTCCTTCGCTATTTTTTATAATGCTTCATTCAAGATATACACTAATATTCGTTGAAGTTGAAGAGAGTTATGATTTGGACTTCGATCACTCAGGAGTTATTTTAACACTGAGTGAAAATCTAATAAAAAGGAAATCCGAGGCAGCCTAACTAACAGAACTACTGACTGGAAAAGCTTTCAGATAGACGTCAATTAACCTTAATATATCCATTAAAACAATTGTCCAAATAGAAGAAGTATAAAACTTCACCAGGACACCAATATTAGGTTGAAAGAGCATGTTAAAAAATCTGAATTAAGCATAAAATATAGACAATACTATTGGATTATTAAAAAAAACATCAATGTAAGACTTCACATAACAAAATGAGTAAAGTATCCAGCTTAAATTAGAGAACTTGTCAAAATAAAATGAAGAGCTAGAAGAAAATGTCAATAGTCAAGAAACCCAGCAGACAACGATACTTATCAACAAAACTCAGATGATGAGAAGAGATACAACAATGTAAAGAATAATCTGTAAACTACAATCTACCCAAATTATCTGTTTATGAAGAAAACGAGTATTCGCTCTGAAGGCAACTAAGAACTTTAAGAGACCCATAGTCTCCATTTATCCTATTAGAAACAACCATGGAAAATGGGCCAGAGAGAAGAAACAAAAATCAGACTTATTTGATGAACACCTGGTTGATGTATTCAAACCCAGCCAAGGAAAGAATAAAAGCACCATGATAACGTTGACAACGTAAGATCAAAACATATCACACCTGTTACACCAAGGAAAGTAGCTAATGAAATTAAAACAGATCTGAAGCAAAGAAAACACCGTAATGTGATTTAATCACAGGAGAGATTTGAAAGCATCTGCCTAGAAAAGGTATAGTAATGCTCACCTGCCTATTTAACGCAGAATCCAGATTATAACATGTCCCTTCGTGCTTGAAGGTAGCAGAAGATATGCTGCAGAAGCAAGGAAAACAACCCATTGATATTTTACAGAGCTACTACGAATAATCTCAAAAATGTTTGAGAAACTACTTCTTAAGAGGAGGAGGCCAATAATTGAATAATAATAATTCTTGAAGAAATTGATCAGATGATTTAAGCCAAATTCAATAGGCATCGGAGTGAGGGTGATGTGAAGGAGTTAATAGTGTAATGCCCAAAATGCCCAAAAATAATTTCGGATCGCTAATGTAATTGGTGACATTTCCGATGACATTTAACCGTAAGTTCCGTCAAATATAACTCTGTAAAACCATCTAGAAGATTGTGTGTGAATAAGATGCAGGGCAATATAATGAAGCAACTGTATTAGTAGGAAAGGGAGGTGAGCATTATCGATCACAATCAGAAAGTGACAGGGGTAGTCTCTTAACGAGTGCGGAGTTGATTTGAGATCACTATGTCTCTACCGGATTGATTTAATGTTTTCCTAGTGGCAGCTTCGGCCCAGAATTCATTTATATTTCGCCTCTGGAGCTGAAACCAAAAATATTGCCAACCTTCTGTGGTGTAGGGGTCAGTGTGACTACCTTGCATCACAGATCCAATCCCGGCGAGTTAATGGATGGTTGTGTGTGTGAGAAAACTTTCGTCAAATCAGGTCCCCGAAAAAGCAAAATGAGTTCCCTTAGTAAGACGCTAATAACCTGGGCTGTTGATGCGACTGTAAATCAATCAATCAATCTATCTTTATATTTATATATTGTTTATAACCAAGTAAGAAGCAGTTTGAAGCTAGAGATATTATTTGGCCCATAATATAAAATTGGGGTAAAGAAATACCTGGGTAATTCTGGTAAAACGACTAGTGTTATATATAACTAGTTGAGTGTCCGGCGTTGTCCCGGTATTTTTTTAAATTAGCTCCGAGTAGGAATTGATACGACACACCTCTTCGTAAACATTTCATTTAACCAGGGTAAATAGGGTCAGTTTTTGGAACATTTATTCAGTTACCTCCGCGACCTAATCCCTCGCCATCTTACTTAAAATAAACCAGGATCTTGAATGACCGTTTTTGAAATTCTCCTACTACATAAAATAAAAGGGTCTATAAAATCACGACTAGTGACAGTAAAAATACTCGCTAATTTAATAAAGTCTTAAACTATTCTCGGTACCATAACACAGTATATAAATATAACCTTTAACTAAATAGAGATCAAAATATAGCAAGTACATTAGGAAATAAAAAAATTACCCGTTAAATTAGGAAGGTCCAAACTACTCAGGGTAACCCTTTGTCAATCGCGTCCCCCTCCAAAAAGGGGAACATAAAATTTCATTAACCACAATGGCAATGTGAGACTTGAACTCAGCGACACCTATAACTCCAGAATCAACACCAATCTTGAGATTTTTTACATAATTTTTTACGCAAACCCCTTTTACCGCAACCCTTCTTTTCCTTTTGGAGTTGAAATTATACACTTAAGAATCTAGAATGACACTATCAAATTAAGCACCCCGGAAAACATTTTTTTAGACGCTCATAATGGTCGTTTAGTAATGTTTTTAAATTCCACCCCTTGACTAGAGGCCGCAGATGTGTCTTAACCACTCAGTGTTTGTTCCTGGATCGAACCTAACGTGTGTATAAAGTTTGCATTTAAGATTGTAAACGGATATTTTTTTCACCCATTTCCACCCCCACTTTTAGGGGCTGGAGTACATCATAACTAGTGTAGGTAAATGTCAGTATTAAACTCAGTGACTTCCATAACCCCAGTTCCATACCTACTTCCTCCACAACCTTCACGTCTAGAGGCTGAACTACAGCTTAACTGACATAGAGAATGCCAAAATATAGCTCATTAACTTCTATAAGCCTGGCTTTGACACCAATCTTGGTAGTTTCGTGATCTTTTTATGTTATTCTCCTCCATCCCCACTCTCTACCCACTTACGGGTGCTACCAGGGGTTTAAATTATACATTAAAACATAGATAGAAACTATTAATTATATAGGCTCCGAAAAGTAATTAATCGAATGTTTTAGCATTTTTTTAAAATTTAATTTAACCTGGAAATCCGTTCACCGATTTGGAGCTACCTAACGATTCTAAAACCAGACAGAAACCTTCGCGGGAGTGGGCACAATAACTCACCAAATTTTCATCGGAATCGGATGAATGGTTTAGGAGGGAATAGGGGACACAGAGAGACAGGCATTTATATAGTGTAGTAATTGGTAATTAAGGCATTGTTCTAATTGAAAAGTTGAATTGTAGAGGACTCATTATTGGTGGATATAGCGGACGCCGCAACAAACCAGCAATGCAAAATAAAAAGTTTTGTTGATCGGTCGAGAAGGTTTTACGCGCTCAAAATTTACGAGACGAATGAACAGTTGGGCAGCGGACAGCAAGTAGAACAGAGTAAAAGAACGAACAGTTGGGCAGTAAACGGCGAGATGTACAGATTAAAATTCTAATTCACGAAAACTTGAACAATCTTTGTCAGTCAGCAGTGAAGACTGAAAGGTCTAATTTAAAGAACGAGAAAGTGTTCCAGTAACCAGTACGCTGTTATATCAAAAATGCAGAAACTGAACTAGTCTTCAGTCAACAGACAAAACCAATGAGGTGCTTTTTCAACAAAAATCCACGAGATCTACAAATCCAGGTTGCAGTAAATCATCGAGAATCGACAAATTTATTTTAAACCAACTAACAAACTACGCTAATTAGAGTCTGTGAACATTTAGAGTCTGTGAGTACTTAGAATCAGTGATATCCCCAAAATTGTGCACGAAAAGTTAAAATGAGACCTGGGCTGCCTTAAGTAGAAAGAAAACTTTAAAATCATTGTAAACCACGTTTAAAAGATAAACGTCAGATCGTTCTTTAATTATCGATAAAATGTGATATTTAATTATTCAGATCATTCTTTATTTCTTGATAAAAATTGAAATTGTTTAAATTCAATCTTTGGTATTATTTCTTCAGCAACAAATTTCGTCTATGTTCAGATGCATTGATTCCCATATAAAGCAAATGTAATTTTTGTGATTTTGATTATATAAATTCTGCCATTATCAAACCCAGTTCAAGACCCTGAGATCCCAAATATTTTGTGATTTGAATACTTGTTTTAAAATTGTTAATAAATCTTGTTTAATAGTTTTCACGTAATAGTTCTTTTCATTTAAAAACTCCACATAATTCATATAATGAATTATTGTCAAAAGATGCAAGCTATCGATATAAATTATTACAATATATATATATATATATATATATATATAGATAGATAGATAGATATGGATGATAATGAATTTTTTAGTGTTTTGTATTAAAATGGTATTTACAGGTAAATGATTACAAAATATTTTTTCCACAACTTTGCATTTATATCTTTAATGTAATCCAACGTGCTTAGCTTTGGCGTTCAATGAGACGTATACCTTTATTAATCAGAACACAATATATTGTCTTTCAGATCTATCAAAATTATTGAATGGTGTGAGTCCTCATGTTTGTTTTTATTTTAGTTTTCGAGGGGAGAGTAAGGGAACACGAAAATAGAAAGAAAGAATGAGAAGCCAAACCTGGAAATTTTATTCTGTTCTTTTGTGCGAGTCAGATCGCGAAGGAGTTCGTCAGACCTGTGTTTGCTATTGTGTTCCCGGAACGTAGATTGGAACAGAGATCCCTTGCCAATCCCCTTAAAAATTCTTTTATTTTCTGGTTGAGATCTAAATGATCTTCCCTATTGGCAGTTTCTAAATGTGTTCAATATGTTGATGATGTTTTTTGTATTATTCAATCTTCGAAAATATAGCATATTGCCAATATCTTTATTAATTATAATACCGAATTACAGTTTACTCATGAAGTGGATACCAATAAATCTCTTAATTTTATGGTCATAACAGTTACACTTAATAAAACATGTTTTTACTAAAACTGTTATGATTACCAATTTTTAATAGAGGTCTTAGTTTTCTAATCATCATACTAAAAAAGGATTTAGTGTATAATTTCATGCGTCTCTTAATTTAAATACTGTAGTTTACATCTAGGCCACGAATGGTTATCCTAATGATTAACATATCAAGAAAAACTACAAAATAATCTATTTTGATTGAAAATAACTTCCAAACTGTTAGTGAAACCCAAGATTTTAATAGTTTTTATTTTTATCAAATTTTACCCAATTGTTTCAGGTGGTCATACAAATATTTTAAAATCCAGTAGCTCATTATATGTAATTATTAAAAACTAGAAAGACGTTATTTCTCTTGACAGGCTCAATATGGTACTTATTGTAATGTTTACACTGTTGTATATATAGGACAAACAAATATTAGAATTAAAGAATACATTGCGAATTACAAACTCCCGTGAGATAAACAATTTGATATAACTGAACCTTATAATTTAAATAATCACACTTTTGATTTTAATAATACTAAGATTTTTAGTTAACGGAAGGAAAATAATAACTGACATGTTCAGATTAAATTTGATAAATATTCTACTAATATCCGAAGGGTTACAAATGGACTCATCAGTATCTATGACGCGTCACTTCCTTCTTAATATCATTATTTGTTTGGTGTTGGCGTCCTTTATACATTTTAGTCAAACGGTTTACCCCACCTGAAAAGGTCCACGAGACATTGTTATGTATGAATTTAATTTTTAAGGAACTATACTGTCTACATGTGACCAATAATTGAAGTCAAGCAAATATGGTCCTGCCGTAATCAATGCTACAATTTTTGAGATTATTAAAATCAAAATTTTCATGAGTTCTCACAATGGCTATTTTTAAAACGATTTATGAGCTCGCGTCCTACCGTAAAGCCGTATTTAATTGTGTCTAATAGTTATTAATTGCATTTTATATAGCAGAGCACAAAAACTGAATCAATAGGGCTGGCCCACTTTCAAATGAACGGAGTCGACTGATGTAATAGTGGCTGAATTTGCACCACGGGATTTCAATCGTATTAATGCAGCCAGATGTACATCAATTCCAATAAATGGTACAAAACGGGGGACCAGGATTTCAATAATGCAAGAGCCTTTTCTGACTTTAGTTTATTTTTAACTCCAAATGAATTTATATTTTCAAGTTACATTTAACTAACCAGAGGAATTTACACAAACACGTTAATAATAAATAAATTGTCGGCCCGTCAATAATAATCGTAACTGACGAGTAAGAGTAGAAAGCTATCATTTGGTACTGCAGAAGTACTGAAAGGCTGCGAAAGGGTAAAATTTCACATTCAATACCTGAGTGATTACATAAACAACTATGAGTATTCTTTAATTGGGAAGATATTATGAAGCTCTATTAAAGAAACAATTTGTAATGCAGAACAAAAAAATATTTTTCCGAATAAGCAACAGAATTGTAATATAGAGTGGCTTTTAAAGTAATTAATTCATTACGTTTCAGAGACAATACATTTTTTAATGTCATAAGTGAATATTATATTTGAGGTTTTGTATTACAACTTTCCGTTTTTCTGTTAGTGAACAATTGTGGAAAATGAGTAAAAATATATACAACTTGAATAATCCTAGAGATGTAGATCAAATTCGTCGTCTTCTTTTTGAAGAAGTAAGTTATGACAAAAATATTGTACCAGACGACGATATTAAAGAATAATAAGATGAATCGGAAACTGAAGATATTTTATTAAATAGGTCTGATGAACCAGATACGGATTATGAAATTGTCGGATTTGATTTAGGAAATACTGTGGGCCACGTTTCAATTAAACTAAAAAAAATCTAAAACACAACATTATTGTGAAAAGTGTGAAAGTTTTTAGTATTTGCGTATACACACAAAAATAATTTGCCAAGAATGCATTATCCAAAATTCATGAAAGATTGAAACACACTCTGATTTATGTATTTATTTCACCAAAAATTTAATTATTACGATATTAGAATTTCGTCAGCATTTTCACAAAAGCAGAATACTTTAAAAAACAATTAAAATTAATCATATAAATAACTGAATTTTTACACAATTATAATTCAAGCACTCTGGAACTGTTTATGTATCTGGCATCTAACTTATGTTTGGTTTACATAATTAAGGTCTGAATATATTATGATTATAATTCCAAAGGACATTGTAATATTAGAAAATTGGAATTATTTTATAGTAGCTTTTCTTAACGTATATTTAGAATAAAATGCAACTATGTATGAATTATGTGTCTAGTATGCGTATGATAAATGTATTGTGAATTAAATTATTGATTCAGAAAAGTGATCAACAACGTAATAGCTAGCGCGACTAAACGCGTTAATTTAGGGGGCACGACTAACGGAGGGTTAATGGAAAAGAAGTCTGTAGACAGGTAATGTATAAGTTAATCCACGCAGAGGTCACTACCCTCTTATAGCATACGAAAGGTACTGACAATGGGTGATGCGGATGGTATACTAATGTAGCCAAGGGTTAACTAGCCCCCCGGGCTAGTCGTAAGTATTAAGAACCCTACCTGGAAATTCATCTAAAAGTGATTTATGGACAGAAAAACCTGCATCAGGTAAGTCGGACACCGGGAACTTGCCAAACTTCCTTCCTATAGCGGGAGAGATGTTTTCTGTGAGTCAGCTAACCGACTATTCCAATAGGAATAACCGATATCGTATCGTATGCACAAGGACTGCGACCCTCGAACATAAACATCTAAAAAC
This sequence comes from Zhengitettix transpicula, assembly GCA_037074705.1. NCBI lineage: Eukaryota > Metazoa > Arthropoda > Insecta > Orthoptera > Tetrigidae > Zhengitettix > Zhengitettix transpicula. The sequence continues at coordinate 201,819,204 of CM073591.1, read as the reverse complement.
AGACGCATATATATATATATATATATATATATATTGTAATACTAATTAAGAAGGCCATTAATTATTTAAATTACAATGTTTTGTTTATCGGCGTTAATCTCAAAGGACGGAGTGACAGCGGGCTCTTATTGATGTTAAATTAGGGAGACCAAGAATTGTTTGGTTTATAATATGTTATTGACTGGATATCAGAGAACGGAGAAAGAACGTGGGAATGGCGAGTGTGAGAACCGAGCGTGGGAACGCCAAGAGTTAGTGTTTTTCTGGTGAGGCATGAAAAGCGAATAGGTGAGTTGTGTGTCCGATCTAAAGGGAGAAGGACGTGGATGGAAGTAGTTGTTTGGAAATCGTCGAAGAGAGAGGAGGCCTTGGGACGTTAGGAAGAGAAAAGTTATAAAGCATTGCAAAGTCAGATTTAGAAACAAACATAATAATGCCCAATAGGGCGACTCTATAGTTTGGAGAATTCTGCAGCAGATAAAATAACTCTGCTATTTTGTTGGATGTACATCTTGGGTGTTTGCGGAAATGGTGACTGATTGACTGGTGGCTGCGTGCGAAACAGCGGTGGTCAATTGGGGAGGAGTCTGGAGTGTGAAGCTGGGAAAGGATGAATGTGTGTGTGTGTGTTGGTGAAAGTGAATGTGCAATTTTATGCACAGAATGGCCTTTTAGTGCAGTGTGTTACTAAGATTTGAAATAATTAAGTCTGGTTTAAAAAGGACAGTCGTAAGTACGAAATAAAATCATGAATGTTGTGCAAACAGTAAATTAAAGGTAATAGTCAGATTTCGTTTATTTTTATTCCATATTCAGTGAGTTTCAAATGGTTTAAATTGTAAATTCTTTAATTGTCATCGTTATTTGATTCTTACTACCAAACCCAGTAAAGACCCTGAGAAAAAGAGTATTTAGATTTGTTTGTAAAATATAAAATTTGTAACCTTGAAGAATAAATTTGTTTAAATAATAATTAATAATTTTTTAATTAAATCCCATCTAGTAGATTATTAAGTTATTGGTTCCATTTCATTTTAAATTAAATATTCAGTTGTTCATTATATTTTGACGACTACAATGTGTTGTCAAGATATTATTAATTTTTTAAATGTAATATTTTTAAATTATTATGTGTGTGTGTGTGTGTGTGTATTGTGGTACACACTTTTAGAAGGGAACAATGGAAGGAAATTTACATTGAAATGAAACCAATTTTTTTTAAAGAGATAACAAGGAATATTTAATTAACAAATTTTGAATTACGTTGTCTTTACATTTTATGTTTTAAGTAAATGCCTCAGCTTTGATGAAAATCTAAATTTCAGGGCCGCTTATAGGACCTCTAATAAAGACACTGATTTGTAATTTCCACCAAGTCACAAAAGCAAAAAATGAATTTAATTTACAAGAAAAAAGTTTATACTCAGAGTCTAAAAACAAAAAAACTATAGAAATTAGACGGTAAGGTTTCCAAAAGATAGTTTTTTACGTACCCTTTTATTTTGAGCTGTCTCGTACTTGCTTGTGCACTCGGGATTATTTTAATTTTTCTGGAATAATTTTATTGAGAGGTCATAGCAGTGATTTAAAACTTTTTCACTCTTCAGTCGTAACTATTTGCAACACTTTTGGCGCCTTTCTGATTTTTTGTCGTACATATCATCACACTCAATTTGCTGTGGAAAATTCGTTTAATACAGAAGCTGATATATATTTAGCTTATAGTTTTCTGTATTCGGCCACTTTAGCAGGCTCACCACAACAGACTCTCGCCATGTTCCCAGAACACACATGACTGACTATTTCTCACAACATGCTGCTCTGCCTCCCAAACACACTGCTCTCTGACTTTCTTATACATATGCTTTTTCGACAACAATTCGTAAAAACCATTATAGTCTCTGCATATATATATGCTTTTTTGACAACAATTCGTAAAAACCATTATAGTCTCTGCATTCTCGCGCCAAACAATGTTGTTCTTTACAATGCTCAGCCTCAAAGTTACGCTACCAATAAGTAAAGAAACAATTTAAATAAAACATTACATTACACATTTGTAATCTCTATATATTGTAGTATTCATAATATGTTATAGTAAAAATGTTCCATATTTGAGGGGAAAAATATATGGTAAACTCTTTACCTATTATTTTCTAAATTACATGCACTTAAATTTAATAAAAATCAATTATTATTATTTCCACGGTTTGAGATCTTACGATCAGAGTTGCCTACGGGCTTTCAATAGAATATAGGAATTTACAAAAATGAAAACAGAAAACTATTGAACGTTTTCGACGTTTATTATAGAAATCTAACGCTTAATTATTATGCACAACTGAAACTAAACAAATACATTGGAACGTCAAAAGCGGTTGATTCTCAAGTGATCCAGCACAACTCAACGTATGCTTGTAACTTCGTAGTATGTTAATGCATAAGAACAAACTTCGCAGAATTGGAAATTGATTGAATCAATCCGAATGAATCGGCTAGACTTCGAGCAAAATATTGGATCCACTATAATGCAGAAAATTGCTTAGGATCAGAATGATTTCACATAAGAACAGCGACCAAAAACCTATGAAAATGTAAATAACACCAACAGCCACTGGACTGAGACTGCCCTACTTCCCTTGGCTAGCCTTCTCCACTACTGCCTCGCACTTCACTACTGAAATGTAAACTAGAGCGCCAGCCGCTCGACTGAGCTGGCGCTCTGCTATGCGCTGGCGCTTGAATGACTTCTGTGTTTCCTACTCAAGGCTTGTGTACCTTTACCTCGGGTCACATTTTGATCCAGGGTTAAATGTTCGTAAACATTGGGCGCAACGGAAAATGGCCTTTGAGAATCTGTCTGCTTTCTTATTACCTTAAACCATACATGGTAACAGTAGATGGGTTGAGAGTTGAATTATTAGCCATTAATAAATCGTTCATGTAGCGACAAGAGAAAAACTGTTTTGTTAAATGCCAAATTATCTTTGAAGTTAATTAAACATTTTATATAATTTATGATGCATATCTTTAATATTTGAATGATAAATGTAAATGTATTTTTGGCTTGAGAGACGGTGCGAAAAGATAATTATTTCCTAAACACTTTCGAATTTGAGGATCTATTTTATTTCATTTCCAATCAAAGACAAATAATCACTTCTAGCAAGAAGTGAAAGGATTATAGTAGCGTCACTCAATTTTTGTCACAAGTACTGTACATGCACTAAGATCTCATATTATAGTCACCAGGCTAGGGACTTGTAAATCTGATTACACGAGTTCAAATGCACAGATAATTTTAACAATTATTTAAAAGGGTATACGCATTTCATCGAACCTAAGCTGTTTAGCGTCTGTTCTTCTAAGTAATACCGCGTCTTCAGGATTTGGCAAAAAGAATATCCAATTTACCTCCGCAAAGAGAATTATGACGGAAGTAAGCGGGGTTAAAATTTCTAGTAAATTTCATTGTAGAACTTTGATGTCGATAGCCAAGAATTTCTGAGGGACTGGAAAATCTTACAGTAGAAATACCAGAAAGTAATAAAAAGCAATTTATTCAAGTAAATGGAGATTTTAATGCGACAAAGAGTAAATAAATGATAATGGTAACTGACAACAAAACAAAGTTTCAAAATTTAAATCTCAGGAAATTTTAATAATTATTAATAATGTCAAATTTAAGTGCTTAAGCTTCCATTACATGTGTGCCGCCAGATCTAACATCAGTAAGCGTCTACTACAAACGAACTTTGAAAAAAAAATGCGATACAAATTGCCTGTCAACCGTATTATCAGATTATCTATAATAATCACGAAATTTAACAAATCAACGTTGAATTCAAACATTACATTCAATATCAGAATATTTGCCGATAAATTTAAGGAATCTTCATAAAATAGGAAATTTGAAAGAATATAGGAGAATGACTGCGTTAGAAGTAGGACGAGCACGCCCTCAAACTTATAATAAATATGAAATAACAGCCACTATACGCTACAATCGATGTAAATAGAATTTCTGATTGAAATCTACGATGTAATAAATATCAAGTGGACGGCTATTTCATAAGTGGAACAGTGATACTGAGAAACAACTCGGCACAAACTGATTGGATAAAAGGATTAAAATAGGGGGAAGTAGATTCGCAATATATAAATAAATTGTAACAAAGAGGTCTGTATTCCGAACAGTGACAATAATTTTAATTATGATATTACTAATATATAAGAGAATATGAGTAATTGAGATAAAATATTCGATATGTAGACTAATTACGTATTTACCAACTGAACAGGTTGGTATTAATAATACGCCAGTTAACAATTTAGATGTACAATTGAAAAACTTAAAACATGATATAAGCCTCCTGTTCCAGTTATAAAATATGATCTGCGAGGTCTCTCCCTCTCTCTCTCTCTCTCTCTCTCTCTCTCTCTCTCTCTCTCTATATATATATATATATATATATTGTATATATATATATATATATATATATATATATATATATATATATATTTTAGGGCAACAGGGTACATGAGGGTAATCCACTTAGGGCAACTCCCCTTTAATAGCATAGGAAGGGATTTTGAAAGGGGGGATGCGGAAGGGTGGAGGAAGGTAGCCAAGGGTTACTAGGGCCCCCGGGCTATAGTTTAAGGATCCTACCCGGCATTCGCCTAAAGAAATGCAGGGAAAACCCTAGGAAAACCTGCATCGGGTAGGTCGAGCATTGGGTACTTGTCCCACGCCCTTCCGATAGCGGGAGAGGAGTTATCTGTGGGGACGCAGCATTTCCTTCTCCGTGCCTCGGCCAGTTTAGGAGGCAGATGGACGACTATTCCAATGGGAATAGCGAACAACTCTTACCGTATGCCCAAGGTCTGCGACCCCGGAACATACACCTCTCAAAACAGGCCGAAGTGCCTCGGCTTGTGGGAACCTTAGTTCAAAAACGGAGAGGAAAAGGCATACCCAAAGGTAGCCCCTTCGTATCTCTCCTAAAAGGTTCTGCCTGCGAGAGAAAATCCCTCGCAGGCTACCTGCGAGAGAATCCTCTCGTAGGCTTTGAATAGCTATATATATATATATATATATATATTTGGTTGTAGATAGGCTATGTATAGGGTAATCCACATAGTGGCAACTCCCCTCTTATAGCATAGGAAAGGGATTTGAAAGGGGGGATGCGGTAGGGTGTAGGAAGGTAGCCAAGGGTTACTAGGGCCCCCGGGCTATATTTTAAGGATCCTACCCGGCATTCGCCTAAAAGTAATGCAGGACAAACCCTATAAAAAACCTGCATCGGGTAGGTCGGGCATTTGGTACTTGTCCCACGCCCTTCCGATGACGGGAGAGGAGTTTTCTGTGGGGACGCAGCTTACCCCTCGCCATGCCTTGGCCTGTTTAGGAGGCAGCTGGCCGACTATTCCAATAGGAATAGCGGACAACTCTTGCCGTATGGTCAAGGTCTGCGACCCCGGAACATACACCTCTCAAAACAGACCGAGGTATTATCCTTAAAATATAGCCCGGGAGCCTTAGTTAAGCCTTGGATACCTTCCTCTACCGTTCCGTATCCCCCATTTTAAATCCCTTCTTATACTATTAAATGGGGGAGTTGCCACCATGTGGATTACCCTCATGTAACCTGTTACTCTAAAAAAAACCCTTCTAACTCGACTCCAATTGAATCAATTCGACTCCCGATTCAATTGTTTGTGCTTTTCTTCTTCCCAACTGAATTTCACCCCATACTTTTTTCTCTTCAACTGAATACTACACTCAACTGAATTTCTACCTGTTATGTCCTACCTTATTCTCTACTGTGTTTTAAGCGAAATGAATTTATAACGTCATAATGTGCCATCAATTTTTGAAACATCGGTGCGTAAATGTTCCGCCAAATGGATCTTGATCTCTCCGATGAAAATTACCTTCCGTACCCCTGCAAACTTCAATATTTTCGTTGGCAACTCCCACTGACGGGGTTAGCACGGTTTATTACAAGGCCCTGTGATCTCTCGTTCTTCTGGGCGCCGGATTCCTGCAAAAACTTTGCGTACTTCGTAAAATGTTGGGAACAGAAATGTTGTGCTATCAAGTTATGCTAGATGTTTCTTCATCTGAGCACCTTCTTTGTCATCGGCGAAATATAATCTTAATAAGAAAGATAGCCAATTCAGGCAAAAAAGTGATAAGATATACAACGACACAAAGGTTACTGTTCCCATTGGAACAGTCGGCCAGCTGTCTCCTAAACTGGTCGAGGAACGGAGAAGGGAATGCTGCGTCCCCACAGCAAACCCCTCTCCCGCTATCGGAAGGACTTGGGACAAGTACTAAATGCTCGACCTACATGATGCAGGTTTTAAAGGGTTTGTCCTGCATCACTTTTAGGCGAATGCCGGGTAGGATCCTTAAACTATAGCCCGGCGGTCCTAGTTAACCTTATAATTATTTTCTTTCATTTTAACATTTGAAATATAATCTTCAATTATTAATGTAACAATACAATGCATTTAAGCGGTATAAACAACTGATAAAGTTTATAATACAATTTTTGTACGTTGGAAGAAATTATATATTATTCTCTCCTTTTAAGCATTATTAGTGATAGAAATATTAACGGTGATGAAGAGTATATATATATATGAATTAGCTAATAAAATATTTTACATAGTAATTTAATTGCATAGATGAAACTTGGAGTCTGAAAATAAGGTACATAAATACACCAGATTAAAAAATCATGAGGTCAAAACAGAAATTAAAAATCATCATTTCATATAGCAGTCTTAATACAAGCCCTCATCAGGTTTAAGTAAATAAGTTAAATATAATTGTACTAATTGTAAAAATAGTTAATTATTATAAAAATATATGGAATAACAAATATAATAAGGTTTGATATCATGGGTTAAAAACATTATAAACATCTTTCTATAAATACAAATGAATGTCTGTGTGCCCCTATGCGCTTGTAAACCATTCATCCGATTGCGATGAAACTTTTGTGAGTTGATGTGCGTACCCCCACAAAGGTGGGTTTTCCAAGCGTTAGCAAACTCCCAAGGGGTGAACGGGGGTGAAATTTAAACACATGCTAAAATGGCCAATATTAGCGACGATTAATTACTTGTCGGTGTCTATGTGTTTAATAATTTCTATCCAGATGTATTTAGTGTATAACTTCAACCCCTAAAGCCCTCCAATAAGGGAAGGCGTGGAGGGGTGTTACTTAAAAGAACGCGAAATAACCGAGATTAGTGACAAAACCAGGGTTTCAGATGTCAATGAGTTTCATACTGACATTGAGTACGTCAGTTAAGTTTCAGTTCAGCCTGGACGTGTGAGGATGGCGGAGGAAGTGTGTGAAAGACCGTTACATAAAAGTAATGAGTAAACAACGGATACTAGTGTTAAATCTAGGGTTTTGGAAGTCACTGAGTTTTATTCGGTCATTTACCATACTGGTTAAGGTGTAGTTCAGCTATAGGAGTGGGGGTATAAGGGGGTTAAACAAATTTCCGTTTACAATCTTAAATGCGTAGACCAATTTCTACCAAACTTTATACACATGTAACTTACGATCCAGGAACAAACGCTGAGGGGTTAAGACACACCTACCACCTCTGGGATTAGGGGTGATGAGGTGGAATTTAAAAACACTTAAACGGCCATTATTAGTGTCGAATAAAAGTTGTCGGGGTCACTTTATTTGTTAGTGTCATTCTAGAATTTTTAAGAGTCTAAATTAAACTCCAAAAGGCAAGGAAGGGAAGCATTCTTACTGTATGGGTGGTGGTGGGTGGGGTTCACATAAAAAGTAATAAAAAAAGGACCAAAATTAGTGTTGATTCCGGGGTTATAGGGGTCGCTCAGTTTAATTCTCGTATTAACCATGGTAGCTAATGAAATTTTATTTTCCAGTTCGTGGACTTCACGCGGTTGACAAATAGATACCCGGAATAGTTTTGATCCTCTTAAGTTACCGGCTAAATTTTTTTCTTTTCTTTGGGTACGAGCTATATTTTGGTTTCTGTTTAGTTAAAGATTGTAATTATTTACTCCTTTAAGGTACCAATAGTAGTTTTAGACTTTATTATGTTATCGAGTATTTTTTACTGTTTTAATTCGTCGTGATTTTTGAGACACTTCCCGAATACCGTCAGTCTTCGTTTTATTTGAAGTTAGATGATGAGTGTTTAGGTCGGGGAGCGGAACGTAAATAGGTAAATTTTATAAAACTGGCGCTATTTCTTGGTGGTTAAATGTTTATCTACGGGTTAGTATCGAATCTAACTCCGGGTTAATTTAAATAAATACCCGGGCAACGTCAGCCACTCATATTGTTACTTAATAAATAAACTGATCACTGTGCCTTCGTTTGCTGGGCTCCGTAAAATTATCTAACAAGTCCGATCACGAGAAAATAGATTCGTAACAAAATAAAATAAATATCCCCCAAATAAATAAGTTTTTATGTATACTACAAGACCAACTGAGATTTGAATCTGAATGTATGGAATAGTGAATTAACCCATATGGCACGTTCTCGTCTAAAATAGATCAGACAGTATATAAATGATTTATATTATCACAAATGATTTGTGATAATACTTAATAGGGAAAATAAGCAAATAAGTACTCCAAGTGGAAGGTTTTTATAAAAATCAATATACTTGTACAAGTAGAAAAAAATTACAGGATTGAAATAGTTGGAATGTAGACAGCTACAGGAGGAAACAGGAAATAGATTAATCACAATCGTACATGCCAATGAAGAGGTTTGAAGTATATCGAGTGCCTCCAGGAATGGCATTATTCGATTTCCTGGAATTAATCGGCAGCGTTGACTCAAGCAGAAATGGACGCACATGTTCATAGAAAAACAGAAAAGATTCAAGTTAACAGGGGTAGTAGCAAAATTAAAAAGTTATTGTCCTCAATGTTACGGATCGAAAGCTGGGACGATAAATTGAATTATTGGGCTCAAAATAAAAGTAATGCAAATATGTTTGGAACGACACATGAATATATCCTGCAACGAATTCGTAAAGAATGAAATGGAGGTATAAGAAATTTGAAGTACCAGTGATCATAATAAATTAAAATGAAATTAAGTGTATAATTTGTTACGATAATGAAAGTAGAAAAAATTGAATCGTAAAATAAGGTCGGAGATAAGCAGAAAAATAGTTCAATTGTAGAGAAAAGAAAAATGAGGCGTAGAGTAACGCGAATGAGAAACATGTGTACGGTGTACGGAAAAATGTATTTTAAATGTACTGATGTATTTATTATTAATACAATTATTAATAAAAATTAATATTAAATAACGGATATTCGAAAGAAAAACAAAGTAAATAAAGGACTATGTTTAACGATTAAAATTTATAGTTAATTGCTTATAACTTGGATTATTTCAATTATTGGCTTATTTGTAGCTTTATTTCAACTTCTGACCTAGTTATTTATTTTCGCCTCTTTGTCTTGTGTTTCTAGTCTTAGGAAGGACTTAAGTAACCTTTATCCGGGCCGTGTTCCCCTGGGGACTTGCGTGCTGCCGTTTTAATATCAGTCAGCTTCAGCCACGTGTCTGGGGTCAGAGGAGGTCTTGGCTTGGCCACGTGGCACATCGATTGGGCGCCGGACAGGGCCATAACGCTCTCAAAAACTGCGCTCCATAGCAAGGAAATCGGAAGGAAGCGCACGCGAAATGGGCCGCAATTCATGGCGGGGCCTCGGAAGTAGGCCGTGCCGACAGTCGCAAGCCTCAAAACTTCACTCGTTCAACCTATACTACCGAAAATAAAATAAATGTACGGCTTTCGAAGACAGCGTACTCAAACTGCGAAATCGAACTTTGGAGTAAAAGTAAATAATACTTGTACACGAAATCTAAATAATAAACTATTTTGTTTTATTCCTTGGATTGTTTTAGACTCTTTTTTTATCGTCACCATGTTTGTTAGATGACTAATACCAGTTGGATAACTGTTAAAATTATATAGGAGAAACATTTGACAATAAATAAGAGATCATATTAATTGCTTTTTTGTTGCTACAAATTAGTCTGTATTCAGATTCTATATTTCAACATTGCATCTTAAAAATTTTAAGTTTAAAGAAATTACATTAATTTAGCAAAAGGTCAGTAAAACGAACATATTACTGCGCAGTCATTTAAAATTAAGAATAATAAAAAAACTAACCATTAATGAAAGTAATAATAATTATGACCTTTGAGTCAGAAATACATTTAGAAATTTAAAAATTATTAAGAAAACCTTGGTTTATAAATAAATTTAATTTTTTAAAGCTGTTTCGTCCTTGAGTTAAGGACTCTTAAGTTTATAATAATTTACATAAGCTAAAAAATTATTGATAAATTAAGTAATGGCAACAAACATTCAAATAACCAAAAACTAGTAATTGAGCTACATTTATTCACACCAAAGCTTTATTGTAACTATTCAAATCTCTTCAATCATATTTAAAGAATTCCATTAAAAATTATAATACTGTTGTCTGATTTTAATTTTTAGATTTTCAGCCACCGAGGGCCGAACTTAAATGCCATGAACATTGAAATAAAGTAAAATTTCAAAAGGCGGTTGTATTGTTGAACCTGACCTAACACTTATGAATATCCATAATTTGTAATTTAACAATTTGTAAATAAAAATTATTAATTAAATTATAAAACCAAATTGAACACATTAATTAAAGTCTTACAATCATAATAACAATAAATCTTAATTTATATCGCGATTCTAAGTGTCATTTTTTACATTAATAGCTTAAATAACAAATTATGGATATTCTTTTATCAAGTTTTTTTGTTTCGCCTCCTTATACCCCCACTCCTAGGTGATGAACTAAATCTTAAGTAGTATGGTAAATGTCCGAATTAAACTCAGTGACTTCCATAACCCCAGACTCAACACCAGTCACCGTTGTTTGCTTTATGTAACGGCCTTTCACCCACTTCGTCCCCTACTCCACACGGGGAACTACAACGTAACTGACACAGTGAATTTCCGAATTAAATCATTTAATTCTATAACTCATCTAACACCAATCTCGGTTGTTTCGCTTTTTTATATATAACGCCGAACCACTCTTTCCCGTATTGGTGCTTGAAAGGGTTGAAATTATTCAGTAAAAACATCAAGAAATAAAGTATTCTTCGTATATACCCCGAAAAGTAATTAATTGACGCTAATATTGGCCGTTTTAGCATGTTTTTAAATTTCATCCCTGTACACCCCTTTGGAGTTGACTAACGCTAACTCTTCGAAAACCTGATATATATATATATATATATTGTAATAATCACAAATAATAGGTCGTTTAATTTATTATTAATTTAAAGAATTTGCCTCACGTTGAAGCGCTATTTATGTAATAATCAAATGGAAGGCGTTAATTAAATTTTCGACTTATTAACAATTAACAAACAAAAATATATTTATTTTTATTGTGGCAATAAAAGATAATTACAAAAAAAATTGAGATCCGTCCTCTCAGGGCCTCTTCTGGGTTTGATAATGAACACAAAAAAAAGGTTTAAAATCTTATTAACAAAACAGTTCACAATTTCCCTAACCAATATGTCGTTGGAATGAAAGAAATTAAATGTAAAGAAATTAACTTTGATTGACAATTAAAAGAGAACGAAATCTGACTTTATCCTTTAATTTTCGTTTACAATATTATTCAAAATTATGTTACTTACGGACGTCGGTCTGGTACCAGAACAATCAATGTTACCTCGCTCGGACACTTTTACACTCTTTAGTTATTTAATATCAGGCCTTGGTTTTCACTGATTTTACACTTCACTTTAAAATTTAGCAAGATTGGCTGTATTCCGTTGATTGCTCCTCTCCACAATAATTTACCAATGTTAATCCGCAACAATTCCTCCACGAAGATTGTACAAAGTTCTATTTTTACGAAACTGGTATTACTTTACAATATTCACGTTGCAATATCTCGGTGAATGTTTTACTCTGCTCAATTTTATAAACGTTCTCTGCAATGTTTTCACCGTCGGCCACTTCTATTCTCCAATGATTCCCCAACTTTATTATACTTTGCTCGACGATGTCTGACCTCTTTACAATCCAGACCAAAACGACCAACTGACTATGCTTTAGTGCGCGTAAACGCCATTCCGCGCTCTCAATAATAGAAACAGAGTTCACCATTCATTGTCGCTCGGATCGCTCTCGCTATAATACAAACTTTTCGCTGAACAATTCAAATTTATTTCAAAACAAGTAATTGATTAAATAATTGGCATTACAATATATATGTTTATATTTATTGTAATAATTAAAGGACATTTAATATTTAATAATTATAAACTGTTACTTATAAATTGTTACCGGGAAACATACTCAAAGACACACAAGAATGGACGATAAACAGGCCATGGCATTGTAGGATGGTTAACGCGCGGAGAACGTATTAGAGTCGGCGGTCAGAAACGATAGAAAGTGGTCGTGTTAGAAATACGATTTCAAATATTAAAAAGTAAAGTTAAGTAGACGGAGTCAGCAATAAGAAACGACAGCAAGCGGTCGTAACCTAAATAAACGAGACATTTTTGTGAAAGTAAAGTTGGACGGCATTCACGCAGATGGTGACTCAGAAAGATTTCTGTATGTTACAGATTATGCCAAATAATCTTAAAACTCTACGAGGAGGAATTTACTGTATCACAGCGAAATTGGCATAATTGGTGGTATAGTTCGTCTACGAGGTGCCGCCAATAATTTAAATCCAAAGTGAAGTGTAAATTCAATGTAGAATGGCCTATTTATTATTTTTTAAAAAAATTGAGTGTGTGTGTTGATGAAAGAATTCTATTGCCCAGGTCCCAGTCAAAACTGTGAGTTATAATTCATTTAAATTATTATTGTAAACGTTAGATTAAAGATAGAGTCGTCAGATTTCAATTTTTTGTTGAATTTGTAAATATTAATTTGTAATTTGATTGTTTGAAAAGGGAGTAAAATATTCTTTATTTAAAGGCCCAGAAAAGAACCCTGAGATAAAAAGTAAAATTTGTTTGTTTGTATAAAAAAAATGTTGTTAAAAACCATCGAGTAATTATTTGTAAATTTGAATTATTTATCAATATTCTTCCATGTAAAGTAAAAATAAAGTATTTCAACGCGGGCTAACTTTAATATAATTTCATTTTAAATTGTTTTTCATTCTATTTTCTACATTTTGGCTTCACCAACGTGTGGCTAATCATTAATTAATTGATTTAAATAGTAAGCATTACATTATGGCGGCCTCTACTTGTGGCATTGTTTATTAATTTGATTTCAATGGTAATTATTACATTTTGGCACACCAACGTGTGGCTATTTTTTTTAGCCTTTATTTAAATTAGTTTAATTAATGAATTTGAAGAATTTGCCTCATGTGAACCGTCATTTAGTAATAATTAAATGGAAGGCTTTTATTAAATGAAAAGATCGAAATTAACAAACAAAAGATTTATTTATTTTGTGGCAATATAAATAATTACAACAAAATTTGAGATCTTTCTCTCTCTCAGGGCCTCTAATGGGTTTGATAATGGACACAACAACTTGATTTTAAAAATCTTATTAACAAACAGTTCACATTTACCTAACAATATGTCGATAGAAAGAAATTAAAAAGAAAATAAATTAACTTTGATTGACAATTAAAAGAGAACGAAATCTGACTCTATCCTTTAATTACGTTTATAATTAATCATTAGTTTGGTTTTGTTACTTACATCTGTCCGCTGGTACCAGCATTCTTTTGGTTTCGGAAGTACACTATTGCAAAAATTTACACTGACTCTAAATATCGACTCACAGAATTTACACTATTGAAGTAAAAACTGATAGGCTCCCAGGAACTCGGATGATCCTCCTGAATGTCAGCTATCTGATGTCTGCTCGCCTTATACGAATCCTATTATTCGTAGATTTGTTAGTATTTTACCGCTTTGGACTTAAACTGCAACTTTACTATTCCGGCTGGCTATAGACGTAAACTGCTGACTTTTTTTCCTGGCTGGCTACAGACGTAAACTGCTTTTACTTATCGACATTTACGATGTAATAATTCAGTGAATGTTTTTACTTTGTCTTAAATTCACAACTTTGTTTAATAATACATTAATGACGGCTCTAATATTATTTGTTCCGTCCTCTGAAATGTCCCACCACCAACTAACAGTTATATTACTTGTTCTGCTCCTCACGATGTTTTTCCGCGAACTGAACTCCTAGTTCTCTCGAGTTTTAACGCGCATACACCATTTTTGACTTTTCGACAAAGCAAGTAAGCTCGCTTTTCCATAATTGGCATATATATTTATATTAGAGCAGAGACTAGCCGTCATTAATGTATTATTAAACAAAGTTGTGAATTTAAGACAAAGTAAAAACATTCACGGAAGTATTACATCGTAAATGTCGCTAAGTAAATGCGGTTTACGTCTGTAGCCAGCCAGGAAAAAAAGTCAGCAGTTTACGTCTATATATATATATATATATTTTGTAATATACAATAAGAATCCTTTAATTTTGCCCCACGTTGTGGCAGCCATTATGTAATATACAAAAACAAGTGGCTTTTAAATGAATGAAAGATTAACTTTACAAACAAACAAATTTATTTTCAATACTTTAAACACAATTACACAATTTAAAATTTATCTCAGGGTCTCTACTGGGTTTGATAATAGCGAATCATTTTATTTCTCAACTTAAACACAAATTCCAATTTAAAAGAGAAAAGATTTACTCATCAATTAACAATGACGAAATTTACTTGTCAGCGAAATTAAACTAAAAAGATGGATTCTAATTAACAAATTTTATTAAAAGAAGGGAACGAAATCTGACGTCTACCTTTTAATCAGGTTTACATACTTGGTTGATTGTAAATTGTACTGACGGCTGCCCAGCATTCCGGGATACCTTTGATTTACGAAGCACTATGACGGGTTTTTGCACTTCTTTTAAACTCACAGATGGTAAATTAATATTTTTAGATCAAAAATCAGGAACCAGAATAAACTTCCTTTCGTCTCTCTCTCTATTGACTTCTGCTACTTCTGCTCGGCTATGTGCACCAAAAACTGTTTGTGTTTAGCAGGTTTCGTAGTTCTGCACAAGTGAATATTTCGTCTTGAGCAAAATGTTGATTGGTAATTCTCGATGTTTCTCTGCAAATTTCCTTTGAATATTTGAAATTGTCTTGTCTATTTCAACTCGACCAATTTCTGTCGTGTCTGACTGCCCACTGCTTCTACTTAACTTTACTTTTTAAAAGAATATCTCGTCTATTTTAATACGACCTGTACTTGACCAAACCTTCCAGCCGACTGAACAACCGTCTCGTGCTTGGCTACATTGTTGCTGTGTTCTGTAACGCCGTCAAGAATAGATTTCTCAAACAATTAATTTTTTTAATTTCTCAAATAATGTCTTAATTAATTGGCATTACAATATATATATATATATATATATATATATATATATATATATATATATATATATATAGAGAGAGAGAGAGAGAGAGAGAGAGAGAGAGATGTAAGTTTCTAATAACCGAAAAGCTAAGGTGACTATAAATCGTTAATAAAAAAAACCAACTAGACTTGTTTCTGAAATGGTGCATTTAAAACTCTATCAATATTGAGTGTGACCCACAATTCTCTTAGAAATGTTACGCAGTATTATTTCCTACTTACTTTGTTGCGTTTCAAGTATATTTCTATGAGCTTAACAAGTGTTTTACTCAGTCCTTTCAGCAACTGATGTATATAAGAAATATAGAAGTAACGTTGTGCAATTAGTTAACCTTAACGTACATAGCAATGTATTGGTAATCTTATTATTAAGAATCACTGACCAACTAAAATAAGACGTCATTTAATTATGTTTACTGTTTTTCTATTGTAGGCTGTCATAGATATAATTGTATTTGGACAGATCATTTATACTTTTTGAATGAATAGGTTTATTGACATATAAACGTGTTACATATAGAGCTAAAAAAATTATAAAATTGCAGTTTTATATTTTCCTGGGAACTTTTTATGAAGTATCTTCAATATTTAGCTCGTAATTAACCATTAGCTTCTTCTTTTGTGGCAGCCATGAATATTCTAGACATAACGCTGCAGAATGTATGTTTCGAAGAGATTAATAAACATTGCCGATTACATAATGAGATAGTTTTTGTTTTAAGCACTAGTATGTTATGAATGTTTACAGTTTCCGCACTGGACAAATATTTGGATTCGTTAATGATGAATGGGAAACGCTTTGGCATCGTGCAACATCGGCACGAACGTTTAATAATTAATAACGCTATTAGTTACAGAAAGATATGACCACTAGCTACGTGCGTCATTTGAACATTCATTTGTAATAAATGTCATTAGAGACGACCGCAAATATTTCGACTATATTTATACAGAGAAACCGGAGACGCAGATGGAGTGGAGGAGTAAATTGTTTAACCAACGGTTGCATATTTAAATTAAATCCTAAACGGAACAATTTTGTCAACAATGTGTTCAATGATGATGATATTTGAACTATATTGTACGAGAAATATTTTGGTATCTTTATAACGCCGCTTGTATTCAACAATCAAAATACCTATGCTTGGAACCTCCTTAAGAGCAGAAGTATAACAAAGTAAATATCGTATCTATGAATATTCTGTAATTACAATGAATATTAAAATTTTGTAGAGACTTTTCTAAAAGCATGTGCTTTATTTTATTGTTGATTAAAATTAAAAATACTACAGGAAATAAATTATTTTCATACTAGTAGAATTGATCAATTCCAAATTTGATATTCAATAGTTGTAAACCTAAGGATAATCCAAGAGAAGAAACGAAGCGTCTTTTGATTTTTTTATTAAAAAATTTTCTGACATGCTGTCTGGTTTATTTATCAAGTTGATGTCAGATAAATATAACAATTAACTATAACATAACAAAAAATTAACGACTGTTGAAAATAATAATTTTTAAACGATCATTAGAACAGACAAAATTGAAAAGTAAAGACTTAAAAAATAAGTAAAATTTAAATATGCTAGATGTTTCGACGCGGATTAGAGTCTTCTTCTAATAATTTATTATAAATATTTATAACTAATTTATTGTGTTACCTTTCTGTGGTATGTTATCATTACATGTAATACAATTGTTTAAAAATCTACAATTTTCTGAAATTTTTAAGTCTAAATCTTCATTTTCTGCTTTTACCAAAGGATTCTAATAATACGTTTTCCACTACAAATGTTGTTTATAAAATTAAATGTTCAAATTGTGACCTTTGTTATATAGGCCAAACATAAAGAATTTTAAATACTAGAATTAAATAATATAAATCTAATCATACAAATACTGTTAATATTAAGCATGACACGGAAAGTCTCAACAAGTTATATGATATGATATCTTGTTTTACGTTCTTTGGCTCTTAGTTTTTATCTTTGATTATAGCTTATTCTTCAATTTACAGTTTTAAACAAAGATATATATAAACATAATAGAGTGGCTATATCAGCGTTACAGCGTTCTGGGTGGCAGCAACAAACAACACTGACCGCCATTTTTTAGTAGGTCTACTTCACCGAAATTCTTAGTTGTGTTTACGCTGTTGAGGGTGAAAGTTTTGAAGTTTCTGTGTTAAAATATATTGTTTTGTTAATATTAATCATGCCAAGCGTGTGTTCAGCCTACAATTGTAATAATCGTAGTTCGAAAACACATGAAGTATCGTATTTTAGGTATCAGCATATAATAATAAGAAAGATAGCCAAATGCAGACAAAATAAGTGATAATATAAATACCACACAACGTTTCTGGAATCCTTGTCCTTTCTTCAAGTGCTAAGAAGAGCCTAGAGCGACACAACTGCACTCGACATTTGGCAAAAAAAAAGAAAAAGCTTTGGAGGTGCTGTTGTGTCGTTCTGGACTATTTCGTTTGTATTTGACTACCTTCCTTATTATTTTTCCGACGTATCAGTATTTTTCATTTATAACTTAACTTATTCTTAGGTCGTATTTATCAAATTTATGTATTCTTCATGATAATCTATAATGAGAGTCAGATTTATTTTTATTAAAGTATTTCTCTGTACTGCAAGTAATATATTCCCCTTCTTTTATATAGATTTCCTTTGAAAAACAAGGAGCTAACAGAACGATGGTTAATAAATATGAGGCGGGAAAAGTGCTTCTAGTTGTATATGCTCTTCTCATTCTCAAGACAGATACATGTGTGTTGAGGTTGTTTAGAGGTTCTCCTTACTCCTCGCTCTCAAAGAAAAACAGGATTGATTAAAATAAAATACTTTAAAGACAAGTTAATCAGCCCGTCTAAAGACGTTGTGAAATCATTTACACTTGCTGAAAAAGTATTGAGGAATAATGAAACACACATAGGAAAGAAGAATTTGCTATTAAAATTGTGTGTGTAGGTATTCCGGATGTTGGGACATAAACAAATTTTATTTTGTGAATTCGACCATTTAATAGATTCGGCCGAATTTGGTGAGGAAACTCACAACTCAATTTTAATAAAGGTTTTATTAAAACATTACTTTCATTGCAGAATTCGTCATATGTGTAAAGAAAAAGCAATGGATGAAAGAGGACGCAATATTAGGCAATTGTATACAAAACTGATATTATTTAAAGGTCAATTAATTTTTAAATGCCCTAAATGTGCTATATTTACTTAAACCTTAAAAAATATGTTGTTTGTAGACATTTAGTTTTAAGTCATTTGTGTGGCGTAGTAAAGGCTAGCAGACGATAGGGGAACGCCCACCAACCCTTATAAAACATGGCGGCTGAATTTTCAATTTGCTTCAAATATGGTGGCGACTTGTCCAGTCTGTGTTGTTTATATATGTCTTTGATATTAAGCATAACGCGGAAAGTCGCAACAAGTTATATGATGTCTTGTTTTACGTTCTTTGGCTCTTAGTTATTATCTTTCAT
Source organism: Zhengitettix transpicula (assembly GCA_037074705.1). Lineage (NCBI taxonomy): Eukaryota > Metazoa > Arthropoda > Insecta > Orthoptera > Tetrigidae > Zhengitettix > Zhengitettix transpicula. The sequence goes on along the minus strand of CM073591.1, from coordinate 201,800,152 downwards.
TATAGTTTATTGTTCAATTTATAGTCTTAAGTTATTCGTCGTTAGAAAAAACGCTAATCCGCGTCGAAACATCCGGCAGGTTTAAATGTTACTTGTTTTAAGTGTTTCTTTTTTAATTTTGTCTGTTACAAAGGTCGTTTAATCATTATTATTAACTATAACTATTAAAACACCTTTGATATCAAGGGAATATTTGTCTCATATAAGCTAAGAAAGAAAATATGTTTTCCATTCAACACCCGTAGGCCTTCCTTGTTCTAATTTTAAAGATATGCATTATAATTACACGGAAAATAATCAATGTAACGTCCAAATAATGTAACAACCATCGATTTTTCGTTATCATTATGAAGTACTAACAATTTAACTCTCGCAACAGGAAATGATATTATAAATGCTCGGCTTAACGCAATTATCGGGCAACTACTTCTTCTTATATTACACTCTGAATGCCAAAGTGGAGTATGTTTAAGCAAAATCTTTGTTGTCTTTAAACGTCAAGAGCGTTCGAACATTAAGGGCAATAACTAAATAGATTTTGGATACTATTTTCTTAAAAACTAACAAAATGGTTTTAATATAACTGAAAACGACAGAAGAGGGTTAAAATTAATGACAATGCATTTAAATTATTTGACTTATTATATTATATCATCAAACACTCACGATATATTAGAATTTGTAAATGCATGATTAATTAAATGTTTAAAATAAATAATAGAGCTGCAGTAGGAACATAAACAATCTACTCGTATAATTTAACTGCGTATACCTCTTGCGAGAAATGTGTGCATATTCAGCTGATTAAAACTGCAATAATAATATAAATATTTTTCTGTTACTAACTACGAACATAATTTTCAAGACTTTCCCATTTTGAAATGAAAACTTATGAAATTACTAACAACACAGTCTACTTGACATTTAATTAACCAAGCGAATAATTGAAGCAGAAAAATGACGCAGACATGGAACTAGACAGATAAGAGAAGAAGCTGTAATTTTATTTTGCAACGTTTCGGTAAAGAGCTAAATAAGCGATTTAATGAAATCAGCATTAATTACCCGGGGAAACTGCGGAAGTTGGGGCACTTTGACACGAGCTGTGGCGAATGGAATTGCGCCGCTTCGAGTTTGTAAAAGTAAAGATTTTAAATATTCCTCAGTCGTCATATTTAAAAAAAATATAAATTCATAATTAAAATATTTTTCATACTAGTATCTTCCAAGTACATTAGCTAAATTGATTATAAAGAAAAAAGATGTTGATTTATAAATAAGAAAAAACACCTTCATAATATTTTATACTGTTTCGAAAGGAACTGTCGATCCTTAGTGTTCGTATTCATCTGAAGAAATATTGGATGCATGCTCAGGTAAAACAAAATATGAATACATATTGATACCAACCAGCATAAATCATGACATACGTACCTATTTTTAAAATTTATTAAATCTCTTTTAAATTACTTACATTAAAAATTTTAGTCAATTTCATAGTAATTCTTTTTAACAGCTCTTAGTCAACTGTACATCATATTTCTCAACTCGCATAGTTAAGAATACAGATTCTAATAATATTAAAGTTTAGCAAATTATAACCACAGAATAATTCACATTACCACTAAATATTGTAATTAAATCGGATTATAAAACAATACATTAGTTATATCATTGATAGATTTTAAAAATATAGTAAATAAATTATAACTTGTGAGAAATATCAAGTCGTTATGAGGTGCGCAGTAGGAAAAGTGTTGAACTTCCGTTGCAGATAATCTGGTGTAATGCTCCTACCGTTTTGAAAAGTACTTTTTATTTTCTTTCGAATCGTCTAAGACTTTTTACCACACCCTGAACTTATCATCTCTTTTACGGATGAGATTTTTGACGTGCAACATATCCTGACCTGAACACAATAAATTTTGTAGCATCAATGTTTTTCAGAATAGTTTTTACACTACGAATATGCCATAACAAAGTTTAAACCCAAGTAGTTTTAAACATATGTCCTAGTTTAAATCTGTGGGTGAATAGTTTCTGGAAAGAACTATAATTTTTATTTGCAAACAATGGATTACCCTGCAACAAACGCATTGTGGTTTGATCGTGTCCCTCGTTTATAATTTTTGGAATATAAATTTTTCCTTATTGGCATTAACACCAGATACAAAGTGCGCACAAAATGGAACGAGAATTTTTTATCGTAAACAAAACAGGGCGTCGCGAAAGTGTATTCGGAGGGATAGTTTTTTTTCAGACCAACGCAGTGAGTGGTCACTATTAGTCGAACTGAAAAGGTCAACGCAGATGACTGCAAGGAAACTCTTTGCAAAACGGACTGGACGGTCGTAGAGAGGATCGACTGTGTCTCGATGCAGACAAAATATGCTGTTATCCTCATCCCGATGGTTGAGGATTGCAGAACCTCAGATCAAATAAGCTCTAACGGCGATGAAGGAATTGCAACGAGCCTGCAGAGGAAAGTGACTGGACGATTAAGGAAGCGAACGTAAAATATGTTTTGAATGTGGAATTTTTGTAGGAGACAAGAGAAGACGGAAAGCTGCTCGCCATTTCTCGATGACGTCGACTGAACTTTACATAGACAAATCCCGCAGATGTCTTTCATTACATTTCTTTAAATACATTTCAATTATCATTTTCATTCTACTTTGTTGCGCATTTCACTCTGAGATATTTCTTATTTTTCAGTACTTTGGATATGTGTATGAATTGTGTAATATTTTGGTATCTTTAATTTTTCAATGAAGGAAATTTTGTGTTATTAAATTCACGTATGAAACAAAATTAATAATAAATTAAAGTAATTATTTAAGAAAATGAGTGTCTCAATAAACAACCTTACCACATCAGCAATTTATTTATTTATGTAGAGATTAACATTAATAGGTTACAATAATTTATGTCTTCCAATTATTCTATTCAGAATACTGGAATATGTTTGCAAAATATATATTTTTAAAGTATACACAATTTAATTGACTCCTTTAATAATAATTTTAATAACTTAGTCGATTAATGATATATGAATGACGTAGGGGGAAATGCGGTAATTTATCTTTTTGTTCAAATGAAATAGAATATTATAATTTTTAGGTTATATAACAAGATACGATAGACTGGTACAAACAGAGAATATATCCTTTTTGAAGTCGACAATGCACTGAAAGCTTATAGTTGAATAAACGCATGCATGCGTTTTGGTTACAGAACATATTAGTGGAAGTGACATTCTCGATAAACCCTTTCGTCCTGTTGCGTTCTGTATTTCCCCTTTATAAGTTTACTGATCCGTGCTTGAAATGATCTGGTCATTCATACATTCATGAAAGCTCGGACAAATTAATGTGTATCAATTATGCCCCATGTTTGTCCGCAAACTGCATTCGACTTATTACAATCTGTTCCTGAGTGAAAAAAATCGAGTTTATTCAAAAAATTAAAATATAATCAACTAATAAAAAATTTCTCGGAACAGATTTTACTTCCACGAAATTAGGCTTTAGAAACTTCTTTATTCAGTTCATTCTGACCCAGATATTAAACATTTATTAAAAAAATATTGATGAGAAGTTTTGCGAAAATTAAAAACTTTATGGAAGTAAACTGTGAAACTAATAAAATTTAAATAAAAGTCTTTTCACTAAATTAGCATATCGGTATGAAACTTTTATTAATATTGAGAGACGAATTTACATTCACAAAATTCTTCCGATATTTAAAACATACAAGAATGTTTTATTTTTTAAATCGATATATCTCACACATTCAATAATTATAAGTTAAGTTAAAATTACATGATTAAATAACTAAGAACCATTGGAATATAAAAGTAATGCGAAAACGACTAAAGTGTGGAATCAATACTTTTGAGGATCAATAAAATTAATATTGTCACTCTGAACGTAGCTCATGTCATATTACAAACACTAACAATTTGATGGAGGGAACACTCTTGGAGAGGGCGTGGGAAACGACCGAGATTGGTTTCACATAATATTTTTTGTAGCTGAGATGTGAAGTAATGCTCCAGATGGCAACAAGGCCAATTCCAGTCACCTTCAACATTGGCGAAGTGGTAAGAAACGATTAATGATAATATGTCCAAAGTGAATTTATTTTCGGGGTCACTAAGTTGATTGGTAGCAGCAACATTATTGAAGTTCAATATCAGCCCCGTCGACTATGGGAGGGAGGTGAATGGGAAAATAATTTGTCAAAGCTTTTGGGGGGTCGTTGAGTTGAATAGTGGCAGTCTCCCTGCCGGTAAGTTGAAATTGTCAGCCCATATAGGGACTCGGGTGGTGAGGAGAAGGGATAGAACAGAACTTAGACCAAAATGGCCTCTTTCTAATATCGAATTTTCGGTGCAGATTACAGCTGAACTCCCGATACCGTTTAAATAACAAGTTCAGTCCCGGTCGGTAAGTGCAAGGATATGATTGACAATTAAAAAATATTCAAAATGACTGAGTAACGAATTAATTCATTTTCCTGTGAATACAAAATTGGACAAATAATTTCCTGGGAAATGGCGGAATGTTTGTTGGTTAAAAATCTTTCTATCAGTTTCTCTCAACTATGAGAGTAATTATGTTTTTGCTACAACCGCCAGACCTACTTGATGTAGGTTTTCCTGTCATGCATCACTTTTAGGCGAATGGCGGATGGAATTCTTAAACTACAGCCGGGGGTCCTACTAAACTCTTGGTTATCTTGATCTATCCGTCCCTTCATATACTATTAAAGTGGAGTTACGTTCACGTGGGTGACCCCCATGTAGCCTGTTCCTCTGAGAAAATACAAATGAATTCGCAAGTTGAAGCTCAAGCCTGAGGTAACGGTTCTTAGCTCTCGCAGGTGTGACCTTTCTGGAGAGACGAAGGAGGCTACCTTCGGGGATGCCTTCTGCCTTCTACGCTTTTAAAATAAGGTTCCCACATGCCGAGGCCCCTCGGTCAGTTACGAGGTGTATGTTCCGTGGTCCCACGCTTTTGGCATACACTAAAAGACTTTTTCGCCATTCCTATCGGAATAGCTGTCTCCTAAACTGGTGGAAACATGGAGAATGGAATGCAATTCAATGTATAAATTAACTTTGAAATATTTAAATAAATTAAAATTTTCCAATTTATGATTATAACGCCTAAGTAGGAGATAAGGGTCTGCGAGGGGGATGTTCTCTCGCAGGCAGAACCTTTTAGGAGAGACGGAGGAGGCTACGTTTGTGTATGCCTTTTCCTCTCTCAGTTTTTGAACTAAGGTTCGCACTATCCGAGGCATCTCGGCCTGTTTTGAGAGGTGTACGTTCCGGGGTCACTGCAAACCCCTTTCCCGCTATCGAAAAGGCGTGGGACAAGTACCAAATGCCCAAACTACCTGATGTTTTTCTAGGGTTTGTCCTGCGTCAATTTTAGGCAAATTCCGGGGAGGACCCCTAAACTACAGACCGGGGGCTCTAGTTAACCCTATGGCTACCTCCTCTACCCTTCCGCATCCCCACTTTTAAATCCTTTCCTATGGTACTAAAGCGGAGTTTCCACCACGTGGATTATCCTCATGTAGCATGCTACTCTAAAAATATCCACTTTAAAGCGACATACGCAATATTGACCTTCTCCACAAAATCAATTTATTAAATTAAAGGATATTTTTAAGATAAAGTCAATTTTCAAACCAGTAGTTGTGTCAAAATGGGAATTGTATAATTATTTGCAAAAAAATTTGTCGAAAGTACTCATATCACTCAACAATATATGTTTTTTTTAGTTTAATTAGTTCTTACTTGCTTGGGGCAGTTTTAATCATATTAATAATATATTACTATTTTTTTTTAAATCCGTTAATAATAATTGCCAGTCAAGACGTTCTCTAATATTTATCTAATGTTACACACAATATATAAATATATTATGGAGGAGCATCAACCAAAACGATGGAATTAAATTAAAAAAATTATATTAAAAATATATATTTTAGTAAAACAGAAAAGCGGTATAATAATATCAATTTATTTTGTTAGTTACTGGATCCTTATAACTGAATGTTGATACAACATAATAAAAATATAGGATTCTTAGTAAAATAGTGGTCGGAATAGGAAATCAGTTGGAATTATTATAGATAATCAGATATCACGTCTAAATTGATATTGAGTAAAACAGTCCTCATCGAGATCTCTCGATTAGGAGGAGCGTTTTCTATATGGTAAACAAGAATATGTCAGATTTTCCGTTCATTTTTTCCTACAGCGTTGGAAGTAGCTAAATCCAGTAGGTATGCAGTCGTTACAGTACTTTCCTTTCGAACGAGTGAATTTCGACATTTTATTCACGGAAATACGATTCTTGTCGGTGTGTGGTGAGCTGATGTGCAAATTTTACACTTACAAGCGCACACTTTTCATGTCAATGAAACATGTCCACATGCCTGACTCAATTGACGCTGAATGCGGGTTAATTTACACAAGTGGAGAACGCGAATATTTGCTCGTTGTTCTTGTACTTAACACGATGCTTTTCATTCTTGTCACAACTCTTCTATCCCTGTGCACTGTTTTAAAGCTGCATTCTACGTTTCTCATTTGCGCAGAGTTTCCGCATATTTGAACCACTGCCTCATCACTGTGCTCCGGAAAATTGAGGAACGTTATTATATAAACGCATTTCGTAATAATACATTTAGAAGTAAGTTGAAAATGTACTATTATAATTTAAACTTATCATCTGCAGTAGAGTAGAAACTGATTGGACTTTTTATTATATAACGAGTAACAATAATAAAGTATTTTGTGTATAACATTTAATGGCGCCATAACGTGGGCTACTATAAAATAAAATTAATTTTGTGTATTACATAAATGAGGTGCCAACGTGAGGCCAAATCATTTTAAATTCATTTCAATCAATTCATAATAAATTTATGAAAGGTTGTATATTACAACATATTTTGACCTATTTAATCTAAACATTACGAGGGTGGTCTGAGAAGTTTCCGACAATTATTTTGCAGAGAAAAACTTTTTGGACGGGTTACAGAGATGGGAGCATCGCTGGGAGAAGTGTGTAGAGTTACAAGGAGACTATGATGAAAAATAAAATAAAAAAATTCAAAAAAAAAATTTTCTATCATTTTTGGGTCGGAAACCTGTAAATTTTTACAGTGTCAGTCAGAAATCGATACACCAGACCTCAATTTCAGGTAAGACTAATTATTTCTCGCTAAATCAGTCCTTATCAATAATTCTGACAATGCCACGTCATCCTTGAATAACACTATTCTTCACAAACGCGTGATCATTATTGGAAAGCGCTGTTCACGAAAGCCTCAGTGACCTTGGAAAGCGCTTCTCATTGACTCCTCCGGCCTATTGGTGACGTCACACAAGGACGTCACACCTGCTAATTTGTAATTAAGGCTATATTCGTAAGTTTATGTTTCCGCAAAAAAATTTATTTAACAAATCGACTTGTAAATGGTCGGAAAGTGGTTTAGGATGAATGGCTGATATTTTAATAGTTTTCATTTACGTTTTATATACAATGTGCTTTCCTCTCATCTCAGGGTCTTTAATTGGGCCTTTTTAAATAAAGATCACTAAAATTTTTACCATTCACTATTAACAAATAATTTTAGAACCTTCAAAATTCAATCAAAAAGGAACGAAATAAATGAATATGAAATTGAAATCGAAATCTGACGATGAACTATCCTTATTTAACGTTTACAAACTTGATATTTAAATGTTTCCCTCTACTTACTGTTGGACCGGTACCAGGAAATTGTAGGAGTTTTATAAGACACTTATCACACATTACAGGCCATGTCTCACTGTCACTTTGCAATGCTCCGGTATTGTCCACCAGACACAATTGTTTTGAAAACTGTCGTCCCGCCGATATCCGCCGACTTTACTTTGAGCTCTACGATTGTCTCTAGTCAAAATATAGATTGTCGCTCTCGTCTTGAATTACGACCACATCAAAACTTCATTCTCTCCTTTACTAACGTACTCCACCAACTGCCAGACTCTATTACTTTGGATTTCACAATGTCCTGTGGCTGTCCAACAAAATTTCACTCCTTCTCCTCATATCAATGTTTCGTGACTCATCTTCATTCGACGAGATTTTGTGGTTGACTCCAGTGCCCCGTAGCTTACGCGCGCTCCAAAAACAATATCCTGCCTGTTCATATATTCTTAACCATTATTGTATTTGTGTGTTCGTAGATAACAATTTATTTCAAATGTCTAATTATTAATTCTTATATTGCCTTTCTTTATCATTACAATGTTTTTTTTTCAATTCTCAGCTCTTATCGGTCGATGACGATATTGCACCAATAAAACTAAGTTTATAAGAAAGAACTAAACCAAATACGTAGACTGTTAAATGTATTAGAATATCAAGAGAAAATCTATGTTGCCTTAATAAATTAAAAGCGGTAAATACAAGCACTGAATTTCAAAACTTTTATAGCAACTATAAATACATTTATAAGAAAGTTATCACTGATGCTAAAAACCTAAGTAATGAAAAATACATTGTTAATTCGGCTAGTAAAATAAATGCGACTTGGAACGTTATCAAGAGATCTCTGGTAAATCTAAAAGCCAGTAACGACACACAACTTATAAAGAACGAATACCCTATAGAAAATAAGGAAGTAGCTTGTGAATTTAACTCGTATTTTATTAACGTTTCTCGTGATATGTTAGAAAAAGCCAGGTATACAGAAACGTAAGACGAAATCTTTTGTGAACTGCTGCGCCAATCCAGATTACCGGTTAACAAGTCTTTCTTTCTATTCCAGATCAACAAAAGTGATATTATTAAAATAATAAAAAAAATTAAAATCTTCGGATGCATGTCACAGTAAGCTTATTAAACACTGCTCTAACGAAGTTTCAATTCCAATGCAGTTCATATTTAACTTGTTTTTTTCCTCTGGTATATTTCCGAATGTTCTACAAGACGCGAAAGTTATACCTTTGTACAAAGAGGGTCCTACAACAGAAGTCTCCAATTATCTCCCTATTTCCCTCTTGCCAATATTCTCCAAAGTTGTTGAGAAGGCAGTACTCGTTAAAATTGCAACTTTTCTCACAAAATTTAAAAATTTCCGCGTCACAGCACGGTTTTATTAGAGGTAAATCAACCAACACGGCTTCGTACGACTTCGTTCAAAGTATTACACGACGCACTCGACAAAAGTGGCAGAAATTTTTGCTGACCTTTCATAATCCTTTGATTATAATCATAATAGGTCATAATATTTTACTCAAAAATTATATTTCTATAGTATAAGAGGACTTACTCATTCTTGAATGTGATTTTACTTGCACAATAGGCGCCAAAAATTTGCGATTGTAAAATGAGTTTCAGTCAGAATGGGAAAAAATTACCTGTTTCAATTTTGGGACACATATTTCATCATATACTGTAATAATTAAATAAAACTACAAATGGCTTAATTTTAAAAATAAACACAAATTACATTTTTGTTTTATATGGGAAATCAATAGTTGGGACATAGTGGGCTCTTTAAAATAAAAAAGGTTATTAAGGGAAAACAATTAAACAAATTTATTAACAATGTTAAATACACAATAATATTTGGGATCTCAGGGTCTTAAACTGGGTTTGATAAATGGGTGAATTTATACAATCAAATTACATTTACCTTTTATGGAAGTTAATGCGTCTGAAACATAGACGAACTTTGTTGTGGAAGAAATAACACTACAGATTGAATTTAAACAGTTCTAAATTTATCAAGAATTAACGATCTCATTTTATCGATAATTAAATAATTAAAAATTAAAGAACGATCTGACTTTTATCATTTAAAAGTGGTTTACAATTATGATTTTAAAGTTTTCCTACTTACGGCCGCCCAGGTCTCATTTTAGGTTTTTCGTGCACAAAATTTGGGGATATCAATGATTCTAGTATTCACAGACTCTAAATGTCAACAAATTCTAATTGGCGTAGTTTTGTTAGTTGGTCTAACACAAATTAGTAGATTCTCGATGCTTTGCTGCAACCTGGATTTGCAGATCTCGTGTAGTTGGAAATGTACTTCCTTGGTTTGTCTATGGCCAGCAGGTTGAATTTATGCTCGGCCACCGATTACAACATTAGTTTCACTCTTTCCTTCCCGACTGAAGATTGCTTTACTTTTCAATATTTTAATGCATGTTTGTAACTGCTATCAAACTGTTCTATTTGCGGTCCGCTGCCCGACTGCAAAACCTTTTATAATATGAAAAGTTTTGGTCTTTACACCTCGCTGTTCTATGCCCGACTGCACATTCCTGACTCTATTACTTTCGTACAAAAACTTTGCTGGTCCTTATGCCTCGCCGTTCATTGCCTGACTGCCCGTTCGTCTCGTAGATTTTGAGCGTGTAGAACCTCAACAATGTTTTCTTTGCCTCGCCGAATTGTCGCGGCGTCCGCTCTATATCCTCTAATAATGAGTCGTCTACAATCCAACTTTCCAATTAGAACAATGTCTTAATTACCAATTACTACAATACATTAACGATTTCCTGAATTATTTAGATCCCTTAAAATCAGTCCTTTACGCTGACGACGCAAATTTGGTAATAAAAGACAGGGACTAGGAAACGTTGCGTGAGAAAGTAGACGTTGAGATGAGTCATTTCAATCTGTGGTTCACTGCAAACAAATTTTCTCTTAATCTCGAGAAAACTACAATCGTTAACTTCACGTCAAACACAGTGTTCGGAAAACATTTAATAGCATGCACCTTTTTTTGGTCTGTTGATTGAAAATAAATTGAAATGGAATAATTAAACTCTCCTGAAAACTTAGAAAAATTTGCTTTGCATTAAAAGTGTTAGCTCGGGAGCGACATATCTAGATCTAAAATGACATACTATGCATATTTTCATTCTGTCATAGCAAACTGGTCGTTTGAATCACGTGCTTCTAATTTTTAAACTACAAAAGCGAGCCATAAGAATCATGGCTGGTGTGGATTGTAATGCCAGTTGCAGTTTCATAAACTTGCGATTTTAACTTTGCCTGCACGCATATTTTAGAAATTTTAAAGTTTGTCTGGAGAAACATCAATTTGTATGCCACAAACTGAGCAAATCATTTATACAACACTAGAAATCGCTCTCAACTCCGCATTGAAAAACGTCGCCTAAGCCTTTTTGAATCAAGCAATCGTTATTCCGCGATAAATCTATACAGTAGTCTTCCGGACGGAATAAAAACTTTAACTATACAAAATGTATTTATAAACAGTTGATCATGAATGGACCATATTAGTCGCTGAAAGAGTTCGTATATAGGAAGGCCAGATTAGATCCTCTTTAATAAAACAGTTTGCTGGTTTCCTATCAAAATATGATATTACTTTATAGTTATAATCTTGTAGAATTTTACTGGCGACTTATTCATTTTCATGTTCGACGGAAATCGAAGTATGAATGACTGCTGGAAACTCCGTCCAATGAAAATTGAAGATTAATATAGATATCATTTATTTAATTACTGTTATAATATCTTTAACGTTGCTTTAAATTATATAATTTTTTAAAGCACAAGTATTTGTCCTTGAACTATGTACTTGTAATATTTTATTCTCTTCTTGTTATCTTATATTATGACTTATCCTATTTCCTCGACCGAGGACTAATCGAGTGAATAATAATCTAAATATAAATATAAATAAATCTACTATTACTAGAAACGGCATGATTTATGTTAATTAGGAGGTACAGACGAGTTCATTTCTGATGAAACTAACGTATTAATGGTGTAATTGTTGGGGCACAAAGGCGAATGTCATTATTGCCGGCGTAGCGTAGTGCGTGAACCCCCGAGAATGTTCTAGATCAGCCAACAGCGTGGTTTAATACACATAAATAAATAGACGTAAAATTTTGCTGGAGCAGTAGTTTAAGCATATCGGGGGAAAGTCGCATACTTAGTAGTTAGTTAAGTTAGTTGTTGTGAAGAGCTCATGAATTTTTATTATTATAAAATATATCAATATCGTGCTGTCTTAAGCAAGTTTGGTTGATTCTATACTAAGTCGGACAATTTAAAGTGTTTGCATCAAAATCTGCTTAGCATTTAAAATTTGCTGTGTATTGTTATTGTATAATGTTTTGGTGATTTTGTTGTAAATTCCATAATAAATGTTGTTTATAAACCTTCAAAGACGTCCATGTAGTTGTACCCATCCAAAAGCAAATTATATTAAATATGTTTAAATAATATAGCGTTACAATACTAAAAACGACTTCCAAGCAGGAAAAATTAAAAAAGAGAAACAAAAAAAATGAATTTAAATGTTTTGGACGTGTCGACGTGGCTTAGCGTATTTTCTAACGGCGAATAACTTAAGACTGGAAATTGAACAAGGAACTAAAATCAAGATAAATATATAAGCTATATATATTGTAATACTAATTAAGGAGGCCATTAATAGTTTTGAAATAATTGGATTGTTAGCGGTACAATTTCTTGATAGAAACAATCACGGCATACGAGGGGCAGTCTGGAGAAAGTTTTGAGAGAGAGAGGCGAACATTTTGGGGAGAGAGAGGAGGCTAATTGAGCCGTACGACGAACATTACGGGAGAATGAGGATGCTGATCTAAGAGTACGAACAGCCTGGTCCAGGAAGTTCAACAGCAAAACCTATAGATTCGATAAAACACGAGTAAATAGTTCTTGACGGAGAGACTCATTTTATAAAAAATCGCAAAGTGGAAGCAAAAGGTTTGCAACACACAGGCCGAAATAACATTTCGCATAAAGGCATTGAGGAGACACACGTCCGACGGATGACCAAGGGAGCGGCTGACCCCAAATCCAGGTGGAATAAAAAGAGAACAACTACCGTGTGTATTATTAATGAGGTGTAGAATCAGTGAATACTGGCCTTTTTAGTGAGTTGTGCCCTCAAGCTCCAAGAATCAGATCTGGTACCTGAAAGACATTCGTGAGTACAAACACAACTATTTAAAGTCTGTAAACGATAATTGAAGGTATAGTCAGATTTCGTTATCGTGTTTAGATTTCGATTTTCTTTATTGTGTTTAGAATTTATGTTCCGTAGATTTAAATTTTTGATTTGTTAATCAGTTTATTAAATTTGATTGTTCTTACTATCAAGCCCAGTAAAGACCCTGAGAAGAAGAGTAAATTAGATGTAATTGTTTATAAAATAGGAAAGTTAGTATTTTCCTAGAATGCCACAAATTATAAAAAAATAAATAATAAAATAAAATATGATTGTCAAAGTAAGGATGATAAAGTGTACCTTTAAAGAATAAATTTGTTTTACTAATTTTTCTTAATTAAAGCCATCCTTTGTTTTATAATCATTACTATATATATATATATATATATATATATATAGCTTCTTGAGTTTTGTCAACGGACGGATGCAGTTGTGTCGCTCTAGGCTTTTCTACGCATCTTGGGAACGGTACAAGGATCCGAGAAACATTGTGTGGTATTTGTATTATCACTTTTTTGTCTGAATTGGCTATCTTTTTTATTAAATATACTAGCTGGGTCCCCGGTGTTGCCCGAGATGTCATTTATGTATAACCATCGATGTGACTCCAATTTTGGTTACTTTTGCGCTATTTTTATGTAAAGCTCCTCGAACCCTAAATGTGCTCACCTCCAATGCCGAAGGGGGATGAAGTCATTGACTAAATATATCTTTTTCGATTGCTGTCAAGCTAAAAACATGAGCATGTTAAATTAAAAAGTGCATTATGTACGCCGTGAATCAAAAATAGTTTAAGAATCCGAGATGGAGTCGAAGACTTTAAATATTCCTGATGTCCGTTAACTTAAATATTATATTTATAACAACAAACGCAAGGAATAATATAAACTTTATTAACGATTGCACGTGCTGCGGCCGCACCGGGTACAGGTAACCTGCTCCTGCTCCAGGTCTCGGTCGCCCTCCGCTTCGGCGTTCCTGTACACCGTGAACACGGGCTGCGGGATCTCGATTACCCTGTACAGGTGCTCCGTGTAGCCGGGCACGTAAACCTCCTGCAGGTACAGCGAGCGCTGAGGCGGCATCGACACTCGTTGCGACACCACGGTCGCTCTGGCCGGCTTAGACACCTGGCTGGAGTCGGCGCTGACGGGCTGCCTCTTTGATCGACACAGTTTCGAAAAGAAGCCACGCTTCGAGACGCAGGAAAATACTTTCGTGAACCAACCACGTTTCGGCTCTGGCTTCTGTAACAACTTTTAAACTCAACCCTCTTGCAAGACATTGACGTACGTATTAGACAGCTTTCTGTGATTAAATTCTTAAATGCGGAAGGTGAAACGCCCGTTAAAGGCTGAAAAATTATGCAACAGCGGATTTTCGTCGCTGAAGGGCAAACACCCGTTTACGTCGTTGGCTTAGACCACGCTTTTTTAACGCAGCGGCGAATACACGCCCTCGGACAAAACCCGTGAAAAAGGACCGTAGACTATATTGACAAGGGAAAATTTATTCATTAACGTTATGTCGGTTTACTGGTGGGAAAATTGCACTTAATTGTCTTGACAAATATAAGAGAGAGAGAGAAAAAATGGCGGCATTGCTTATTGATTCACCCTCTTATCATGGATTAATCAGCTATTTCTACAGCTATACTTGAGACACCCAAAAGTCTCTAGCAACTTAAAACGCTATTAGGAAAATGAAAATAATATACCTTTTCGGGAACTAAAGGCTCATCATCTTTGGCATCTTGGGCCCAAATTTCGTCACACGAGGAACAGGGGTAGCTGAAACCAGTAAGAGTTTTCAGATCAGACATTTAACTACAGTCTACAAATGCTATAGTTTTGGATCTTTCCAGCGATTCAACTCTTCTTTAATTACTGATATATTAGTATATTTATCGTTGCTTTAAATTATATATATATATATATATATATATGTATTGTTCAACTTAATAAAAGACTTTCGAGAAGGATGCACGCTGCAATAACGTCACGTCACGTCACGCACTGTCACGTGATTTAACGATGCTGTGCTACTGCCTATGTTGTTGTCTTACGGGAACCAGAGGCGCTCTCCTCTCACGTAGAAGCTGTGACCTGAACTCTGTGACGTCACGCTTTTCAATCTGTCTTCTGATTTAAACATTAAAGAAACGCGTTTTATAACCACCCCGTAGTCACTTTATTCCAATCGAACAAAATTATTTTGCTTAATTACCTCACCTTTTATTATTTATTATTGACAATCCACTAAAACCTCACAATTATGAAGGGTGTAACTCTTAATATCTTCACAATGGCCCTCCGCCCGTTCACTAATTTCTCATAGAAGGAAAACATTTAGACAATTTAATTCTCTTTTTAACACACTTTACGGGGTTTCAAAAAAATCATAAAAAATTTAAGGAAATACACCTGACTTTAAATTAAAGAAAATAGTAATAAACGAGTTATCATTATTTGATTAAATTTTAAAATCTATCAACCCTACTTTGTCACATTTAATTTAATTATTTGGCTATAATAAAAAGTTTCTCAACGTGCCTTACTCTCTCATTCAGGTCCTTTTTATTGCTATTTAATAACGCCAAATAAATATCTAATTACACGGAATAAAGGATCTGCGAGGGATGCTGTCTCGTAGGCAGAACCTTGTAGGAGAGACATGAAGGGGCTACCTTTGGGGATCCCCCCTCCTCTCGTCGTAATTGAACTAAGGTTCCCATTAACCGAAGCACCTCGGCCTGTTCTGAGAGGTGTATGTTCCGGGGTCACAGAGTTGTTCGCTGTTCCCACTGGAACAGGCGGCCAGCTGCCTCCTAAACTGATCGAAGTACGGAAAAGGGAATGCTGCGTCCCCACAGCTTTAGGAAGGGTGTGGGACAAGTACCCAATGCCCGAAATACCTGATGCAGGTTTTCTAGGGTTTGTCCTCCATCACTCTAGAGCCCGGGGGCGCCTAGTTAACCCTTTGGCTACTTTCCTCTACCCTTCCGCATCCTCCTTTCAGATTCCTTTTTATGCTATTAAAGGGAAGTTGCCACCTTCATGTAGCCTGTAACTCTAAAAAATGTAAGTACACGTACTTCAATTTATATATAATATTTAGAATCACACACACAGATACACACGTGTGTATACATATATGGTTGTAATTCGAGACCATCTTCAAGAGTGCAATACAGTATTGTTCTTGTAAACCAAATCAGATTCTGTATAATATTTTATATGTATATATGTCACAGTCCCAGGCTGCTTCAACACTCTGTATTAGATATACTTTTCCCTCTGTAATGTACGTCTGATAAGCACACACACACGTAGACTGGAATATTGAAGCCACGAGCCCTGCTGTCACTTGTCACAACAGACTGTATGCAGGCCACGTGACGTGACAGGCCGCAGTCACGCTTCAACTCTATGGCCGGCGCGTCACGTGACGTGGTGGCAGCGTGTCTCCTTTACCTTTAGTCCTGTCGTTCCGGGGGGGGGGGGTTCATCTCCATGTGGCGTTATGAAATAAATAAATGACGAAACGACGTCGTCGATGATTTTCCGCCCTTACTTCAGGTGTTTTTGTATTAAATTTTTTCGTTCGCATCTTTCCCTCTTGACGCAGGCTCAAAAATATATATAATAACGTACACGTGCGACGCAGATGCTCATATCTGCCCCCCCCCCCCCCCCACGCACAGACACACAGCCTTAGACTGAAGCAGCGATCCGGAGGCTTCTCTCACATAAATCTGCCAAGTCGTTCGTTCTAAAGGTAACTGTGTTCCTTCCCAAGGAACCTACCGCGGTCCTGACATGGCTTCATTTAATTCTAATCCCGTATGGGTTTACAAGCTGTTATTTAAATCGCAGCAACGCTCCGAATGACTCATTAACTTTATATCTGATGAAAAAAGTGGTAACTCACCAAGTTTCCGAGATGATGGGCATTGGCGGTGCCAGACTCGTGTACGTGGGGACCTCGGACGCCCTCTCAGACTCCATCTGTGATTGAAGGCGGACAGTACAATGATACAAGAAGCTACAATTAAAAGCAATTGGAAAAAGTACGTTTTATCGGACGGGGATGACTTTGAAGGGGGATGAAACTGATTTGGAAGAATAAATAAAGAATTAATATTTTATAAATAAATACACAGTTGGTATATCATGAATCACTGCTAATGCGAACAATAACATGGCGTTAAATACTAATTATAAGAAATATGTACAAAAATTCTATAATAATATGGGTTAAGAGATCGTAAAAACTTACTGCTGCACAGTTTCTAGGAGTCTTATTGTAGTTTCTAGAAGTACCAGGCTGTACAGAACTGCTCCTAGGAGAACTCCGCGCGATCACAGTTTGCTTCTTGGAGCCGCAGAAACATAGTTTGGAGAAAAATCCACGTTTCGGCTCTGGCTTCTGATAACGAAAAAAAAAGTGGTGTATAAGGAGTTAATTTTGAATAAAATCGAGTTATCGAGGATCCCTTCGCAACGTACCTTTTCCTCTGCTGCTACGATTTCGGATTTTTGAGCGCAGATGGCGGCACAGGAAGCGGCGCTGGAAACGAGAAGAACAGACTTTAAGGTGTGAGTCACTTTCGAAACCGGGCAGGACCCGTCGATGTTTTCTTACCAGGTTTGCGTAGCGAAGTCGCGGGAAGCCAACGAAGAAACGTAAACGTGAGACTGTTTTCCTCTGTCCATCACCAAGCGATCAAGCTGCGGGGGGGGAGAAAAATAGCTCAAAAGTTGATCCTCTCCCATGCGGTTGAAACTATACTAAAAAAACCATTGTGAGAAACTCTATCAATCTAATAAATTACTTAATAATATTATTCAACGACCATGTTTGTATGTTTCAAAATTTCAACCCTCCGCCTCTGGGGGCAAATGTGAATTTCAATGTCACAATTAAACTCGGCGAATCCATAACCTTGGATTTGACTCCAATCTCGGTTGTATTCGCGTTATTTTCTTTCCCATGCAGTAAGAGGTTGAAATTATACACAGATAGCAATGATAGAAACACTATCAATTTCTTTGGTCTCTAAAACTATTTACCCGACGTGAATATCGGCCGTTTCAGCACGTTTGAATATTTCCACCCCCGCTCCTGATATTGCAAGTAGCGATCACAGTTTTTTCAACCGCCTTCATGCTTAAGCCCTTTATTATCCACAGACAATTTTATCTGCGAAAAAACCCAAGTGGAAATGTAATAATATTAAATTATTTTACCTGATTACCAGTCCACGTCGTCACATCAGCGTGTTCAGCTTGAAGTAACTATGGTTACTGTTGGTTGTTAGCTGCTTCATGCCCCCGTAACTAACGTCACCTTCTTCTCTGTTACTTCAGCTCAAAGTCGTCGAGGACACGAGTTGAAACGTATTTAATGTCAAAATAATATTATCTTGGCAGTTTGATGCGATACGGTTACCTGTGGAAAAAAGTCGACCCGAATGCACACACACACACACACAAAGGGGGAGAAATCGTAAACGAATAAGTACGTCGACCTTTAACTTCTCTTGCGAAACGATGCGCCGACTGACAAAATTGTAATTGCCTCTGCTCCTCACTGTATGTGCGTCACCATTTCACCAGTGATGACGTTATAGTCACTTTTTATTTATTTTTTTATTTGTATCATGACGATGACGTTTCGATACCAATTTGTTGTCTTCTCCAGGTATTTTCCTACAGAGGAGGTATTTCCAATATAAATGAAAAAGGTGTCCGTATGAGGTCATCAACGGTTTTATTAATTCAAAACAGACGTTAAATTAACCATTACATTAGATTAATAGGAAAAATTGGACGAGGCAAAATAATATTGATTTCAAATATCAGTTGTATTGTAATTCACATAAATCTTATCTTATCTTCTCCTTATAAATAAAAATGAGTGTATGTATGTATGTTTGTATATATATATTTGTATGTTCGATATATAAATCTACACCGGTGGAGCAAATAAATATATGTAATTGTCGCAAAATTTAGACGCTTAACTTACTTTATAATTTCTATTTCACATTTACCTCCACCCAACCCCTCCCCCCCCCCCTAGTCCAGCCCAAACCTGCGCGTTGCCCAAATTATCATAAATGAGCTCAGCGACATTAATTACGTTCGACTTATTCGAATGTTGGTTGTTTTCGAGTTATTTTCTTGTAACACACGTCCACCCCGTCCCCTAAGCGTTCTTCACCCTCATGTCGCAAGAGGTTGAAATTGTACAAACATAAAATGGGTATAAATACTATAAATTAATTAACCCTGCAAAAGAAATATTTTCCGTTAATATAGACCTTTCAACATGTTTGAAATTTTCCAACCCCATCCTCTTCCGCCCATGGGGGTTAAGTGGGCAATTGAATATCATAATTACACTTTGGGACACCCAGAAACCTGGGTTTGACTGTAATATTGGTTTTACTCGCGTTATTTATTTGTAATGCCCGTCCACCCTCACCCCTAAGAGTGCTCCTTTTCCACGCTGTAAGGGGTTGAAACTATACTCAGATAACATCTGTTAAAACACTATCTATCTCTTCGATCCCAAAAATGTTTATCTGCCTAAATATCTGCTGTTTTAGCACGTTTGAATGTTTCCAGCTCCTCTCCAAAGTGTGCTTCCCTCTAATGCCGAAAAAAATTAAATTTTACAAACAACATCGGTATGTATATTGTCAATGTCATTGACCTCGACAATTAATTAATTAATGCAAATATCGACCGTTTAACATGTTAGAAATATTCCACTCACGTCCACCCCAACCCTTGGGGTTAAATGGATAATTGAATGTCATAATTGAACACGGCGACATCCATAACCTTTGGTTTGACTCCAATCTCGGTTGTATTCGCGTTATTTTCTTGTAATACCCCTCCACCCCCAACCCTCCTTTCCCATTCCGTACTGGTTGAAATTATACTGACATACATTGGTACAAACACATTATTAATCGCTTTTACCCCGAAAATATTTATCCAACTCAATTATCGGCCGTGTTAGCATGTTTGAAGATATCCACCCCATTCACCCTTGCTTGAGGCACTAAACAACAACTTGAATATCATAATTAAACTCTCTGACAACCATAACCCTGGATTTGAGTCCAATCTCGATTGTGTTTGCGCTCTTTTTATATAAATCCACTCCACCCCCACTCTTAAGGGTGCTCCTCCCAAACCCCGAAAGAGGTTAATATTACATATATGGAACATGTAGAGACATTTTATAAATCTCAATGAACCATGAAAATATTTATCGACGCAAATATCGACTGCTTATTATGTTTGAAAATTTCAACCCCCGTCCACCAATGCTCCTGGGGGTTAAAACACCAATTGATTGTCTTAATTAAACTCAGCGATATCAATAATCCTCGATTTGACTCTAATCTTGGTTGTATTCGCATTATTTTCTTGTAACGCCCGTCCACCCGCATCCTTAAGGGTGCTCCCCTCTCAAGCCCAAAAGGGTTTGAAATTATACACGGAGAATATGTAGAGAAATGTTATGAATCACACTGTTCCCGAAATATGTTTATTCACCGCAAAAGTAGGCCGGTTAAAACGTTTGAAAATATCTACCCTCGCCCACCACGGCTAGACCCTCCCACTTCCGCCCAATCCCACACATTGCTCAGGTTGTCATAAATAAACACTGCGACACGCATTTCCTTAGATTTTACGTCAATCTAGTTTGTTTTTTATTTATTTTATTGTAACTCCCCTCTACCCCCACCCCTAGCCGTCCTCCCCTCTCATACAGAAAGGAGTAGAAATTATACACAAACATCACCAGTAACAATACTATCATTGCCATTAAAGCCTGCCGAAGATTAATTCCACACGATCATCAACCAGTTAACATGTTTGAAAATTTACAACCCCTCCAACCCCTCGTTGGGAATGTTAAACGGTAAGTTGAATGTCATAATTAAACTCATTGATATCCATAATCCTTTGATTTGACTCTAATCTCGGCTGTATTCGCGTTATTTTCTTGTAACGCCCGCTCACCCTTAACCTTAAGGGCGCTTCCCTCCCAAACCCGAAATGGGTTGAAATTATTTCAAATATCAGCCGTGTTAGCATGTTTGAAGATTTCCACCACCGTCCAATCATGCTCCTAGGGGTGGTAGGCGTGTTACACCCGCAGAATATTTGTTTCCCTCTTGCAAAGAACACGTGTACGAAATTTGGTGAAAATGCTTCGAGGGTGTAGATTTGTAAGCGGAACATAACCATATACATACCCACATGTATACACACATACATACCCGCAAAAGGCAATTTTATATAATAAAATCTATATATATATATATATACACTATTTAAAACAATTACTAAATTTGTAGATATATAATTTTTCCATCTGAAAATAAACTATTTGGTGGTTTTAGCAATCTGCAGTTGGCAGCATTGTATAAAATTAGTGCAAAACATTACGAAATACGCTTTCTTTAATAGAAAAATATTAGTTTTTAACATTTAAGTATTGTTCTTATCATAATTCTATGTATCTTCCCGTGCGTATTGCAAGATATAATGCAAATAAACTATTTGGTGGTTTTAGCTGTCTGCAGTTGGTAGCATTGTTAATATTAAACAAAACGTTACGAAATACGCTGTATTGTATTGTTCTTATCATAATTCTATGTATCTTCCCGTGCGTATTGCAAGATATAATGAAAATAAACTATTTGGTGGTTTTAGCAATCTGCAGTTGGTAGCATTGTTTAAAATTAATGCAAAACATTACTAAATACGCTGTCTTCAACAGAAAAATATCAATTTTGAACATTTAAGTATTGTTTTATTATAATTCTATGTATCTTCCAGTTCTTATTGCAAGATATAATTGGGCAACATATTGGTCCCTGATCCCGTTAAATATTCCACGTCAAAAGTCAAGTTATTTAAAAGAAAATTAATGCCATGGATTGTATAACCTTTCATAATGAATTTCATTTATCACTCGATTTGGTATTGATAGCTTTAATTAAACTTATTATTCAATCAAAATATTCCTGCTTAATTCATTTCTCAGAAATTGTACATCTATAACGTCGTTCGCAAAAATGGAAAACAAATACTGCTATCCTAACCTCAAATTTTTGTTTCACGACACAAATTGCACACAATAATTTGTTTACATTTATACAAATTTATAGAAATACGTTGCGTAAAGTACAATTAATTGTACTTTTAATTCAATTTAAATGTTCCTATTTCTGTACATACCTTTGACTGAGAGTGCATTAATTGAATAACGACCATAAAAACTTTGGAAGTTCCGTACGTCATTTTGAATACTTTTATAGTTACAAACACATAATTCAGCAGTCGTACCTTAGACAACTCTTATTATCTTCTGAAATATTATACAGGATACAATAGTACGTTATATTATGAAACTTTAAAATCTCGGCCGACACATATTTGAATGCATTGTAAAGCGCCATATTGGCTTTATTAAATATGGCGGCGTAATTAACTTTTCCAAATTAACTTTGCGCAAGGATGGTAAAGTAATTCGAATTGTTTTTTATCTATTCGATGGAGTATTACTGGAAAAAGTTATACTTTTTATTCAATCAAAATATTTCTGCTTTATTTCATTACGAAATACAGAACTATATTTTTATGATGCGTCAATGTCTTGAAAATTTATGACGTCATCGTCTCGCGAAGTAATTTAACACTAATTCGTAACTTATTTCAATTATAATTATTTCCACGTTTATTTTAAGGGTTTCTCACCCCCACAGTAACGGTTCTCGATTTTGGCAGAATATATATACCAATTTTTGTTGAATTCTGTCCACACGATAAAATTTGTATACGGAACATACAAACAAACACTTTGCTTTATTTATTAGAATAGATTAGATTAGATAAGAGCCAAAGAACTTAAATACGTTGTTTAATTTTATTTTTTGGCTCTTATATATGTATCTTGATTTTAGTTCCTTGTTCAATTTCCAGTCTTAAGTTGTTCGCCGTTAGAAAATGTGTACTTTACAATCGAAAGTAAATAAATTAATTTCCAGAAAATTTGTAGTTTTCGTAGAATAAAGGAATCGAACGCCTTCTGGGATCCTATTTTGAATAAGAAATGTTTAGTTTTTCTAGGATGATTCATTTGTTCTTAAATCTATTTGGACTCATTTCATTCTCTCAATTTGTCTGATTGGAGGCACGCGATGTAGCGTGTAGATGTCTCGCTAGGACCAACTGTGAGAACCACGCCTTCCATTCCTTTGCTTACCGTTAATTATTTTCAAGTTTTCCGATTTTAGTACAATAAACTATGGATTACAAATCTCAATTCCGTACAGCATAGATAGTTATTCGAGGTTAATTCCACAGACGTACATTATTTTGTTCGAGAACTGCCCGTCTTTTGAGTGTAGTTAAATTCAAAAAGTAAAGAAACTTTTCATTAGACGGAAAGAACATATTAAAGTATGGATGGCATTCAGCTAAGGCACGATTCGGACTGCACAATTTTATTTTCAATTACCTTAACTGTATACACTTTTGGGGTACATTTTGGTCGCTGAAATCGCACGAATTCATTTTCTTTGACAGACTCTAATAACCAATAACCGCTGACGGCACGTAAATCGCAATCAAAAACCGCTCCTTTGTTATTGCTTTCTCGTGTCAGCGTTTTTAGAAACGCGTCTCTCGATCACTGCATCGATATCCTATCAAACGGTTTTGCATAAGGCCATTCTGAATCGGGGATGATGAGATCTAACCATTGCTACAGATAATGCAGTTTAAGTTTCGATTAGCGAGCACAGAAAACGAGAAATAAAAGGACACATGATTTTAATTCCACTTCAAAACAGTTTTCGGGCAATAGTTTTATCTTCTTCAATATTTTTAATGTTTATAGTGCAATGTAGCTTTTTTTCGCAGTTATCTCCAATTAATTACATTTTTCATTATAACGCACTTCAGCTGATAGCAGCTACGAAATTGATACACGAGGTTAAATTAATCTAATACTTAGCTGATTTTCCGAATTTTCTTGAGTCCCAGAAAGAGCAAAATATCCGGCATTCTTCTAATTAGCTGTTCTGATATCTTTGTGCCTTACATTTCCTCCATGCAGGACGCAATATTACATACAAGGATTAATACTTAACTCAAGAACGGAAGAAATGCTTTCAAATAAAGCTCGTAAAAACTCGACCGGAACTCGGGACGTGGTACTTTCTTTTTCGAACTGAGCTATCACAGTCGGCGCTCGGGCAGGTGCTTTTATCTGTAAATTTCTTGGAATTCAGTGCATTTTTTTTATATTTTTCGTTTCTTGCATTCTGGGATTCGAAGCAGATATAAAATAAATTCTGTACTGTTACGTTGACTTCGACAATACAGTAAGACCGATTTCAATTAAACTTGATCCAGTGATATCGCAATATACAGTAGGTATACTACGGTGGAAAGGAAACTTGCAAGGGCCAACTTCCTGTTTGGGTTTTCCCCTTCCCTGGCTCTAAGTAAGCCAGTGATATTTTAAAATAAGACCTGACACCAATTCCGGATTTTAGATGTGTATGTTCTGGGTTCGGAGACGTCGGGACTTGTTTGATGTTCCTATTGGACAGTTGCGCTCCAAATCTGGTCGAGACGTGATGTCGGGAATGCTGCGTCCTCACACCAAACCCAACTTCCGTTATCGGCAGAGCGTAAGACAAATACCAAAGGCCCGACCTACCAAATGGTTTTCCCTACATTTAGTTCCTTTGACTAGATTAGTCTCCATCCGCGTCTCCCAATTCCATCTCTCCCTATGCTTCTGAAGGGAAGTGCCACCGTAACTGATAACCGTTTGTAGACTACCACTAAAAATAGATGTAACTTTTAATTTTTTGATCTTTAACAGTAGTTAGAAGTTTTTTATCTTACTATCATCCCTCAGTCAGATCCGTTAAAAACTATGAACGTTTTCGCTTTTCAACAGAAAATGGTCGGACTGTTTTTGAAATTATTTCATTTTGTTGTTTTACAGAACAGTAAGGAGGCTTTTAGAAATATTCAACTATCATAGGTCATATCAACACTAAATCAGCAAACTTCTCAAATATATTTTTAAGAGCTTTGACAGAGATTCGCTTTACAGTTTTGTATGCAGTTAATAGCTTTGAGGTTACCTAAAATCGTCATCCACCATTATAAAAAATTTAGAAATTTAGTCTTACAAATTAATTTTTATTTTAAGACTTATGCTATTTGTAGGTAAAAAATAGATTGTTAAATAGAATTATGAAGTAATCAAAATTTTTAATTAAAAATGTTATAAATCATGCGTCGAAGAAAAAGACAATATCCCATCATTAGCAAATAATTATGCCAAAACTTAAGGTCACACGTTAAGAACCGTTCAAAATATTTTTCCCGAGTGAAAGACGGTTTCCCAGATAGAAACATAAAGTTTTGGATCTGAAGCTCGTATTTGAAATTCCTGGAGTGTTCCCTTCTTTACCTGCTCACAAATACAAAAAATAAACTCAGGGTTAAGAAATGATAAAGATTCTATCTTTAGTTTATCACAAAATATTTTTTGATACATCGATGTTATAATAAATCTTACACTGCTTTCCTCAGACTTCATTAAATTTTCTTCCCGACCAGTTGATAAAAATGATTGAATTATTAAATATACTACGAGGTGTAAAAGCCTAAATCCGCAGTTTTTTTTAAGTTAAAAAACACTTTTTTATATAGAAAGATAGCTACACATTTTTCCCATCTCTAGGGCAATTTGTGGATACTACAAATCGCCAAAAAAGTCCTTCTCTTTTGAAGCTAACTAATTATCAAGCAATTTTCTGGCGTCTTCGTAAGAATCGAAGTGCTGCTCAGCAAGCGTGTGGACCATCGACGAAAACAGGTGGTAGTCGGAAGGGTCCAGGTCTGGTGAATAAGTGAAATGGGGTAGCACTTCCCAGTTGAGTACTTCGAAGTAATTTCGGACGATTGTTGACGTTTGAGATAGTGCGTAGTCATGGAGAAAAATCACCTTGTCATGTCTTTACTTATAATCCGGCCTTTTCTCCCCCCCCCCTCGAAGAGCACGGTGAAGTTGTAGGTGTTAGCGGAGGGCATTGACAGTTTCGCCAGGTTTCAACTGTTGAATAGTAGACGATACCTTGACGATCCCACCAAACCCACAGAATCGTCATCCGTCAGAACCGATTTGGTCTTGCGGTCGACGTTGATGGTTGTCGGGGATCAACCCACGATTTATTTCATTTAGGATTTTCTAAATACATTCACTTTTCAAATAATAAGAAAAAGAACCAAATATAGACAAAATAAGTGATGATATAAATACCATAATATTAGATCATCCCTTCTTTTGTCTGTATTTGGCTATTTTTCTTATTATTAATTTTCAAAACCGAAGTAAACTTTTCATTTTAATATCCACTTTTTGGCACAAGTCGCAATACTATGCAGCAACGTCTTTATTTTTCGTCTGGCAGGCAAGATTTCGCGTGTTTCGGCGCCGCTCTATCTGCCTATCGTTCAATTCATGTGGTACCAGTTTTCCGATCTTTCGAACCTTTCCCATGGCACGTAGGCGCATGGAAACGGCTTGTTCAGCCGGCAAGCATTTTTTTTGCGTTTGAGTCCAAAAGAGCCTTTAATTGATTGTTCTCAACCTTCCTGGGCCAATTTTTACGGTCAAAATTGCCGTTTTAACGTACAAAACACTAACGCACTGTTGACAGAGGCCTGCACAAAAATTTGATGTAATTTGGCGGACGATTTCTTTAAAGTGAAGAAAAGCAGAGCTTTCTGCGTATGCTTTTTTTGGGCAAAAAACTAGACATGATTACCAAAGGAAAAATGTATGTTGTATGAAATTGCTGATGATGTGCACTGACTATTGTTGACAGATGAGTAACTCACACAAATACAGCATAGCGTGTCCAAAGTAGCTTAATCTGGTCGCTACCACTATATGAGCAAACAGCAGATTTAAAGTTATACACCTGGCACATAATTTTACACGGAGGATTTTGGCCATGCAACCTAGACGACGCATAAAGATATTATGACTTTGGTTTCAAGATTATTACTATTGGGTTTGATAATGAAAATTGCTCGTTTTCATTTAATAACACATAAGCCTTCCTGACATTGTTTCTTTGCCGCCTTTACTTTACTATAAGAAGCTGTTGGATTAAAATAAAATGGAGTAACTGAAATAACTGGAACTTGTACTGGAACTGAAAATAATCTGAATAAAATTTAAATAAAATAATCAAAGTTCTAAAATAAGAAAAACCTATCTTATTGCCCCTTTGGTGAACGGGAGCGATATAAATACCATCAACACAGTTAAGAGGTTGATTCCTAATGTTTACACGTAAACGCAGATGTGATGAGGTAAAGCATTTCCTGCACCCGAACTTTGATACTATTAGAATCTATTAATGTATTAAGGGGTTAATAGCCTGTTTATATGCCGTGGTGATGACGGGTGTAGAGAGGTCCCTCATTATCTTTCGAGACTCCTTTGCGAAGAAGAAAGTTGCTATTTAAATAGTCGTAAACAATCCTCACGCAGAGAGACCTGGAAATGTTCCCAGTTTTTATATTTAGAATTCTTTGTATCGCCACTCCAGATATAATTCTTTTTCTAACTCCCGATATAAAACTCCTTTTTTCATAATTTAACCTTTATTCTTGATTTCAATTACAATTAAAACAGTCGGAACTCAAACCTTTACATCAATTTCATTCTTCAATCCCTTCAATCCCATTCTGTGTTCTCACTTATCAACAAATAACTTCTCTTATTCGCAAAATTCAACACATGGTCTCGGTTATCCAATCTTTTTAGTTTCTAACTAAACCCAACAAAGCTTCTATAAATTTCAGAACACTTCTTTTTACGTTATCGAGGAGGGCCAATGCCCCCCTTGGTTTTACTTAGGTAATGTCCGAAAATACCGACATACATGTTCTCATTTCATTCTGCTTCGGGCACGAAGTTGTCTTTGTGTGCGTTCCCCCTTCCGTCGACTTGGTGTATTCCAAACCACCTGCTTCCTGTATTCCAGTACAGATGACCCTCAGGCAAACTTGTGAAGTCATACTACAACAACATATCAGAACAAATTTAATTAATTAAACGCGTATAAAATCAAGATTTACACATTCGAATAAACAAAACGTGAATAAATACAATACTGTGATTTTAAAATTAGCACAAATTATTTTTTAATTCAAGGAAATCTTGGTACTTTAATTCAGTAATTTTCAATCAATCTGAAAAATGAACAATTGTTTTTTAATCCACGCATTGCGAGTCTAGTAAGAACAATCTGTGAAAAATATACAGAAGCAATATTTTATATATGGTTATGAATAATTTTGAAACAGAATTTCGGGGATAGTACTGGTCACTTGTATTCTCAAGTTCCTGTTCTGAAATTGAGATGTTTTAATTTATAAATCTTTGAATAAAGTTAAAATGCTGTTTCTATTTCTGCTTTCAGAAACAAGACTTTCTCTTTTTTGATGAATACTCTGCTATGAATCTCATCTGTTCTTCTGATTCATTTCAATTGCTTACTATATCGTCTAGTTCCTCGTCGCCGCCTACCTGCCACTGTAACTGCTCTAAGGTCTATCATGACTTCTGATTTTATTCTGTTTCTGTCATGAACGAAGATCAAATTATTCTGCTTACTCTCACTGAACTATAAAATACTGGAAGTATGGTTATTCAAATTCGGCGAATGTCACATTTCTATAGGTTTCGTTTTAGACAGGTCTTTATCGCTCGTACCAGAGTACAAAACAGTTTGACTGTCTAAACAATTGTTTGAAATTGTCGTAATAGAATTAACTATTACGTCGTATGAGTATTACTAATAATATTTTCGTAATCAACTTGAAGATACAATTAAAGCCACAACGTTGTGGCGTCAATTTATGTAATATTTAATTTCATAAAACAAGCAAAAAGCCATGCTGTGGTGCAAATTAATATTATAATCAAATTAACAATTAAATTTTAAATATAAAATATTTTTTAACATTTTATGTTTAGTTAAATTTTATACAAAACTTTTACATAGATGCCACAACTTTATTGAAATTCTTAAAACCTTCAGGGTTGCTTATCGGAACTTATAATATATACAGTTATAGTAATTATATAACCAAATTAAAGAAAAACAAATTATTACAAAATTTGAATTAAATTTACATGAGTAATATTAACATAAGAAAAATCTATACATCTGAAAAAGTTTGATGAAATATTAAGAAATTTGACGAAATCTTAAGAAATCTGACGGTACAAAATTTTTATACTAGGTTTACAATAAAAATTTCGTACAGACCAATCATCAGAACAGCTCTCATATAACACTACTTATTCACTTCACCAATAATTTAAAAGATTTTAATTAACAGGCCATAGTATTTCGATTTTCATACAACCTACGTCAGTATATACGCTTGAGACGATTTCCAAAATGTCTGTACCAGTTAAATTACATCCAGTACTAAGTTATTTACAATTCACACGTAACTAGTTCAATTTCTCTTACAAACAATTTTAATATCAGTCATTGATTTCGTCGACTCTTAATTTTACAACCTCCAAAACTCCTTAACTTCTTCAACACATACAGGACCCAATTTCGCCACCTCTCTCCTCCTCAAAACGCAGACTGAACTTTCTTGTCTCAGTTCATATCGCAGACTGTTCTTTAACTGACCTCGGTCATCGTTCATTAGAGACTGTAACCCACCTTACTCGGGCAGCTTGTATTGCAGACTGTATATTTCTTCGAAGATTTCAGCATTACATATCGCCGACAATAATACCACCTGAAACCCTCCATATTCTTATACAATACTGACTGCTGCCTACAATACTCGGGCCACAATATTACATTAACAATATAAATATTAAATAATCTATAAAATCCTTTCTTTATATATATATATAAACAACTTGAAGGTATTAAATATATTTACCTTACTTTCCTTTGCGCCATAGTTAGGAATAAATTTAATGTAATAATTTATTTTGAAATATTTAAATAAATTTAAATTTTACTTTATTTATAATTTATTATCATTTAATGAAATTTGCTTAGTTTAAGTCTAATTACTGAATTTTTGAAGTTATTTTAGTTGAAATTCTTATCATTTAGGGAAAGATTTGAAATGATAAATCAAAAACTTTATTGGCAAAAATGTAGACAATTTATTTGAAACATATTTTGAATATTGCCGTGGATATTAACATGAAATTTAAGTATTATCTCTGGGCGTTTTATCGCGCCTCGAAACAGTGTAGAATTCCACTTTCAAACTTAAATAAGTTTTAAAGATTTTTTGAGTTAGAAATTTACAATTTACAAAAATGTAAAATTATGAAATATTCCCCAAAATTCAAAAACAAAATAAAATAAAATAAAATTTGACGGTACAATTATGCAAAGTTTACTCTGTGTTTTACTAATTTCAATTAAACACCAAACATACCATTATGCTTGATAAATCCTCAA
Organism: Zhengitettix transpicula; assembly: GCA_037074705.1. NCBI lineage: Eukaryota > Metazoa > Arthropoda > Insecta > Orthoptera > Tetrigidae > Zhengitettix > Zhengitettix transpicula. The sequence goes on along the minus strand of CM073591.1, from coordinate 201,769,530 downwards.
CTTTATTCCTATTATTCAGACCTTTCTAATTTTTGAAAATACATATTGATTGTAATATTTATGGAATATATATTTATTGTTATTTTTGTAAAATGTTTACATTTTCATAAACTATTTCAAGTTTTTAAATGGTGTAAGGATAATGCAGAACTTATCTTTGTGCAGAAGAAAACTCCTCCGAATTCAAAATTTTGAATATAATAAATTAGTCTTTAACTTCAAATTGATGACTGAAGAAACGTTGTGGTTAATACTAAAATGAACAAAAGGCAACATTTTGGAATTTGTCATTTTTTTTTTAAAAAAATGAGATGTCATTTTGTAATTTAGTTCTGTGTAGGAACTTCATAGAAGTAGGTGATGCAAGAAAACAGTTAATATAGTTTTATAAAAGGCACTTTTGGCAAACATTTACGCATTAAAGCATATAAATTTAAGAACAATGTACAGCTACTAATTTTCTTTTAAGCAACTGTTCTCAGTGCTTGTAGATGCAGATTTAGCAATCAAAACTAGAAAAGATATTTAATCCCAATATACCATAATCTACAGTGGCGTGGGCTTCTACCAATTTGTAAAATATATTTACATAATGATTATTATTATGTTTGAAAATAAAAATATTACATTCTATAGATTGTAACTGGTGTCAACGCTCACCTAAAATATTATTGTATAATTACGTTTTCCACCCGCAGTTAGTTATCGTAGTCTGTCGATAGTTGGCAAAAACGGCTAGCGAGAGGATTTCTCGCAGGTGAACCTTCCCAGAGAGCTCTGGCGGGGGCTACCTTTGGGGATGCTCTCACATCTCTCTGGTTTTTTTGAACTAAGGTTCCCACATGCCGAGGCACCTCGGTCTGTTTTGAGAGGTGTATGTTCCGGGGTCGCAGACCTTGGGCATACGGCAAGAGTTGTCCGCTATTCCTATTGGAATAGTCGGCCAGCTGCCTCCTAAACAGGCCAAGGCATGGCGAGGGGTAAGCTGCGTCCCCACAGCAAACTCCTCTCCCGCTATCGGAAGGGCGTGGGACAAGTACCCAATGCCCGACCTACCCGATGCAGGTTTTTCTAAGGTTTTCCCTGCATTCCTTTAGGCGAATGCCGGGTAGGATCCTTAAAATATAGCCCGGGGGCCCTAGTTAACCCTTGGCTACCTTCCTCTACCCTTCCGCATCCCCCCTTTCAAATCCCTTCCTATGCTATTAAAGGGGAGTTGCCCTAAGTGGATTACCCTCATGTAGCCTGTTGCCCTAAAAAAAAAAATATGTTCCGGAGTCGCAGACCTTGGGCATACGGTAAGAGTTTTCCGCTATTCCTATTGGAATAGTCGGCCAGCTGCCTCCTAAACCGGTCAAGGTACGGAGAGGGGAAAGCTGCGGCCCCAAAGCTAACCCCTCTTCCGCCATCGGAAGGGCGTGGGACGAGTACCAAATGCCCGACCTACCTGATGCAGGTTTTTCTAGGGTTTTCCCTCCATCACTTTTAGGCGAATTGCCGTGCAGGATCCTTACATCATTGCCCGGGGGCCCTAGTTAACTCTTGCTACCTTCTTCTACCCTTCCGCATCCCTTCCTATGCTATTAAAGGGAAGTTGCCACTATGTGGATTACCCTCATGTAGCCTGTTACCCTAAAAAAAATGTTTTACCACTAAACCGGTGAGGGCTACTGTGATAAAAATAATGAACAGATCACGATACAGTTTGCCCATAGGCATCTTCTATCAAATGTTCCATATACCGCAACCAACAAAATATCAAGAGTAAAATTTTATCAGAAAACTTTACATTCTCTGCCGAAATGTACTTTCTTAAGTATTACAAATTATTATTCAACTCAACTTGGCCCAAACACTGTCCAACGGCCTCTACGGCCTCTCCTCGTTGAACACCATAGACGAACTTATTTTATTTACTGACCAAAATCTCATTCCCTCCACTAGGTTGCAGCTGTGAGAGTTTGAATTCATAACTATCTCACGGGACGGCGAGCGGTCACGACTGGACTGTCGTGTCTTCGAATAACCATCAAAAATATTCATATTCACAAAAAACCGTCTGGGAATGCTCTAAAAAATCCGACGTTCTCACGCTACACTCCGACTGTTTAAACCTTCTTTCAATTACATGGCCATTTTCTTAAAAAATAAATTTTAAAACTTATATTATTACCAAGATTGGTGTATATTACTACAAATGCAGTTTAAGCTAATATATGAAGAAAAAAGTCACTATATTGCTCGATATTATGGAATAAAATATTAACTAAGCATTTTTAAATTATAGCTCCAATGGAGTTTCAGCTCAATTCTGGAACAGCCAGTAAAGTGCTCATTTCTTATTAACGGGGTGATAGAAACCTAATATAACTTCGACTTGTAGGATGAATTGTTAGTGTTTTAAAGCAAACAATTTAAACCTAGATATTATTCAATTCAAGTATGTTCCATGCTTCTCCAAAATATTATTCAGTGTAAGCCGAGTAGTAACTATTATTCATTATAAGAACTATTTATAATAATATATAATGCATTCATGCATGGAAATACGTTCTATTAAAAAAGTGAAAATCGTTTTGTTCGTTTTGGCAAATGAGTGATATAAAAACCCAGCTGGAACCTTGTTTACTTGTTGGCTCTGGTTGTCTCTTCCCCCATCAATATCGCCCGTCCGGATTGACAAATTTGCTGTTCCCGTAATTAGCCCATATAATTATATTCCAATAAAAGCTCTGCAAATATTGCTTTGGATGAATAATTTGTTAGCTTCTCCATCGATACTTGTCGTTCAACCGTCCAAAGATAACAAAAGTGCAATTAAAGTAGTGTTTGCTTTGCATACAATACAATTTTTCCTCTTCAGTTACTTGAATTATTAAACATTTTGAATAAATTTAAATTGTATGTTTCATGGTCGTAAATCCTAATATATTTATAGACGTTATTTTATTTATATGCTTCATATCATTCGAAAAATAATGAATCAATATTAGTTATCAGACTAAAGAATCTAAAATATGTTAGTAAATTTACTACTACGAAAAGGGAAATACTTCTATATACAATATATCATTGCCAAACATTAAGACAATGATTAAGTTGGCAAGCAAAAGTAAGTGCATGCGACGATACTGTGTCTCAATTAGAAATACATCAAATGAATATAATTTAATGCTTTGTAACGCGTGTATTTTGGTTTAGTTTTGCTTTCACTCGAAAGTGTTGTTTGCTGTGGTTTGGAGAATTCGAAATCGTGCACGTGCGTGGGGGTGGAGGATATAAATATTTCCATCCAAGTAATTTTCGTGTCCTGTTTCGATTGTTGGCCTCAACATGACAGAATTGTTGGCCATTGTTGACTACGGAACTGCAGCTGCGTGCTATAACTCTTGTAACAATGGAAGAATAAGTGAAACTGACATTTCGACCAAGTTTTCTAATAATGAAAAAAGTAAAAGACTGGGAGGCTATAATGGAGGGAACGGAGATAAGCTTTTGAAACTGTAGCAGTTGTTCTGCGCTCACCGCAGCTGGTGGATGTGATTATGAGAGGCTCCGTATTGCGTTACGTGTATACATTTTAAGTGTCACTGATCTACAAATCTCATGAGTTCTGCTGTAAACCTTTCCAAGTTGTTGTCTCTGATATAGTCCGAGGCAGAATCGTCGTCAGAAAGGGGCCACAATTTGTTAGTGAAGAGTTCATCGAAGCCACACAATTTAGTACGACGGCTTGCCAGCAATAAATCCCGAAGGCCGACGCCTTAGCCAGTGGTGAACCCCTGAGTCGACGCCTTGCAATTGTCCTGACTAAAGTCATCACTGCACTTAACCCGTTCTGCCAGCTGTGAGATACGGAGACGTCGGTACGAGAGCTACAGCAAGCAACACAACACAGAATAGCAGTATCTTGTATTTAAAAACCACAGGTGCCTGAGATAAGAATTTTTCATGCTTAACTGTAATAAACTTATATAAAATTTCTTTTATGGTCAATAATTTTTGATTTAACGTAAAAACCCAGCCCACAAAAATAATTCTTTACAGTTTATTACTTGTAAAGTAAGGCTTGCGATACATTAACGTAAAGAGAGAGAGAAAATGTTTCCATATTTCATTCTCGGATTGAAAATTTAACGAGGTGGTCAAAATTTATCGTTAAGAATTTTAGTAACGTATGTCTTAGATTATAGTAGTTTAGAGTTCTCCTTGAGTATTAACATTTCATTAATTTAGGAATCAAACTAGTAAATATATTACACGTTAAATAGTTATGAAAGAAAAACTTCTAGATGACCAGTAAGAACAACGCTTATTAACAACATTGCTGAAAATTTATGCTGCATGAAACTGAGGTGAGCGAAAAAATGTGGTTTTCATGATTAAATTTTAAATCATAATGATGAAAAATGTTTGAAATTATTCTAATATTATGCAAATAAACAGTCTTTAGTCAGAAAAGAAATTATAAAGATTATTACAACATTTAATAAAAATAAGGGGATGTGTGTATGGACGTATGTATGTATGTGTGTATGTTTCGCAAACAAATCCGTTGAAAAAATTTCACCAATTTCGTTCACGTATTCTTTGCGACCAGGAAACAAGCATTGTTAGGGTGAAACACGTCTATAACCCCCAAGAGCGGGGGTGGAAAATTTCATATATGCTAAAACGGCCGATATTCGAGTAGGATAAATATTTTTCACTGTCAAAGAGACTGATAGTGTTTCTACCGATGTAATTTTTGTATAATATCACTTACAGCATGGGAAAAGAGCACCCTTAGGGGTTGGGGTGGAGATCCGTTAGAGTAAAATAACGCGAATACAACCGAGATTAGAGTCAAATCCAAGATTATGGATGTCACTGAGTTTAATTATGACATTCAACTTGCCGTTTAACTCCCCAAAGCGAGGGTAATATTTTTAAACATGCTAATCCACATGCTAATCCATAATGGCGTCGCAATAATATTCTTCTGGGTCAATTAAATTCATAATATTTCTTAGATGTTCTCTGTGTATAATTTCAATCACTGTCGGCATGGAGGGGGGCAAGCTTAGGGGTTGGTTTTGGTGGGACGTTACATGAAAATAACGTTAATACGATTGGAATTAAATCAGGGGGTATCGATATGAATTTAATTAACATTCAACTTTTGGTTTTACCCATAGTAGAGGGGGAACGTGGTTGGACATTTTGTAAAATGTTGAAAAGGACGGTATGATTTTCGAAAGAAAATTTTTCGGGGCCAATGAGTTCATCCCCTTTTGGCATGGTATACGGAAAGGGGGTGAAGTGCGTTACATAAAAATAACACAAAAGCAACCGAGACTGAAGTAAAATTAGGGGTTATGGATATACAACATCCCGGGTGCCCAGCTAGTATATTAATAAAATACACGACGTTTCGACCTTTTCTAGGACCTCATCCAAGAAAATTTTTAAAATTTTGTATAGAATCCTAGAGTATAATTTCGAGGCAAGGTTATAAATTTTACTCTTGGGTTATATAGCAAATTATATAATCTGATAGACCTGATGAGGTAGTAGAAGAGGACGAAAAGGTTGTATGTTTATTATATATTTTAAATATCTGTCTGATTTTCTGACTAAATGCAATTTATTTATTTATAATTTAAATTTTATTTAATTAATAATTTCTACACATTTACGTTTCAGTTTAATGTAGTGGAAATAAGACGAACGCTGAAATTCCAGAACAACACTATCGAAACTGTCCAACAGAAATGATCTACATTCGCAGGATAATGTTCTTGGAAAATAAATGTACAAAGTAATTATTAATAAAGTTACATATTCCAGCTTCATTACTCCTCATAAATAATTAAGTTAACTCGTTCCGTGTTTCTTCAAACTGTATTCTTCTTTTTGCAGAATATTTATTACGTTATTTTTCAAAAACAGACGGTAATGGGACGAGTTCTTCCAATCTAAAAAATTAAACTAGGTAGTTTTCTTTTAATCCAATGTCTGACTTTAATCATAGCGTACTTTCCGTCCGGGTGTAGGTTCAATGCAACTTCGAATTCCCGCGAGGTAGGCTGGCTCCTGAAAATTGGCTTTGGCAATATGGTCCTACACAAACTAATGATATTCAAAATCGTCATGCCAGATGCAACATCGCCAGCTTAATTAACCTTAATATCGTTGCTTCTCGAATTTATATAATAAAGTCTGACTATGTCAGAATGGAATATCCGTTTGGTAATGCTTTGTTGAAATCATGCTAACTACTTAGATTTCATTTAGGACGAAAGAGGTAGAAGAAAAAGGTGTAGGCAAGCTATATATAGGGTAATCCAGATAGTGTTCACTTCCCTCTTATAGCATACGAAAGGGACTGAAAGGGGGAATGCGGAAAGGTATAGTAAGGTAACCAAGGGTTAACGAAAGTACACAGGATGTATTTTTAAGGATCCTACCCGGCATTGGCCTAAAAGTGATGCAGTAAAAGAACCTAGAAAACTTGCATCAGGTAGGTTGTGCAGTAGGTATTTGTCCCACGCCCTTGCAATGGCGGGAGAAGAGTTTGCAGCATTTCCTTCTCCGTGCCTTGACAAGTTTAGGAGGCAGCTGGCCGACTGTTCCCATGTCAACAGCGAACAAGGTCTGCCGCCCCGGAACATACACCTCTCAAAACAGGCCGAGGGATCTCGGCTTATGGGAACCTAAGCAGAAAATCAGAGGAGAAGAAGACATCCCCAAACGCAGCCTTCTCCGTCTCTCCTAAAAGAAGCTACTATCAGCTCTCACAGGCTTTTATTCCACAGTTAGGAATTTTAATTCTAGTATAAATGCCTTTCATTTCATAAAACGCGTGTTGCACTGAATTTCATCTTAGCATCGTTCCAGACAGAATGCTTGTTAAATGTCGAGTTCCACATAGGTCAACGACACTAGCATACATTAAAATTTGAAATTATATTAACGAGGAAGTTTTATTTAGGACATGCAAATGTATTGGTTAAGGTTAATAAATTATCACTAAACGTAGAAAAATCTGTTAGTTCAATTCTCAGCTGATGCTTTTAGTATTACTGAGGAAATGTTTTTATCTGAAGCGCCTTTCCTGGGTCTGCGGATGGATGTAAAATTGAAATGGACTCACCATATAGATCTGCTCGCTGGGGAACTTTGTTCAGCTTGTTCTCAGAGCATTACTGAAACATCCTGACATATTCACTGAAAAATGGCTAACTTTGACAATTTTCATTCGCTTATGTGCTATAGCCTCACAAATTGGAGCAATTTTTCCAAGTGCATTAAAATATTGGGTTAATCTTTATTTTTTTAAACGAGGACAAGTGGAAAATCTTCAAAAAGACATCGGTAGCAGTCCACACTACACGGAAGTGTGGGTTTCTTACCCACTAAAAAAACACCTCCCTTTCCATCAATGACGAATTATTGCATCCTACGGAACTGCAGTTAAGTATTACTTCGTAGGAAGCGGTCTTAGCTGTGACTCTTCCTCCTATTATGGACTATTCTCCTTTTGAACTTTGCGTATCTCCTTTATAACCATAGCGGCGAGTTTGCTGATCGCCTTCCACTTGTCTGCTGACTCCAGCATCACAGAAACCAGATTGGTAGGTGTTATTTCAATCTTTACTTCGTCTCTAAGAATATTTCTTAGATTTTCAGGATGAGGGCCTTTGAAAAAGGCGTGCTCAACGTCTTCCTCCTCCTTACCACAGCTGAAGCACATGGGACTATCCATCTTGAACCTATAGAGATAATTCCGAAAACATCCATGCCCTGTCGTGAGTTGAGTTAGATAATAATCAAACTCTCCATGTTTTCTCCTTTACCGTGTTGGAATGTCAGGAATGAGGCGGTGTGTCCATCGTCACTTTTTGGACTCTATCCATCGACGATGTCACTCTGTTAATGATTCTCTTCCTGTGTTTTTTTATTCCTTCTGATTTCTTGCGGCATTCCTCAGCGAAGATGTCCAGTTGCGCCATTCCTGCTAGACCACATGCAGCATCATCGGAAACGGTACTAAAGGAGCATATAACTCTCAACGCGCTCAGTCTATACACGGCCGCAGCCTTACGAAAACGTGCCCTGACTTGTGGCGTCCTCCCATATGGGAGCGCCATAGAGCAATATCGACCTCACTACTTGAGCCAGTAAAAGCCGTCGATTTTCTGTGGGTGCACCAGTGTTCGGCACTAATCTCGGGATGGCAGCGCAGACTTTTGCTGCTTTCTCACTCACTTTTTAGCGATGACGCTTAAATGTGAATTTTTCATAAAGTTCAACGTCCAGATAGCGTAGCGATGGTTGTGACGTGATAGCACATCCGTCAATAACTAGGGTGATAATCACCCTAACCTTTCTGCTCGAGATGAGCACTGCTTCCGTGTCATGCCCAGCAAGCTGGAGGCCTTCTGAGGACATCTTTCAGATATTGTCTTCACGGTCCCGTTACAAGTTTGGGCCACCTGGGCGAGGTGTTTGGCGACCACAACCACCGCAATGTCATCTGTAAAACCCACGATCTTAACTCCGCCTGACATGTGGAGTCGGATAAACCCATTGTACATCACATTTCACAGGATGGGGCCAAGGACTGAGCCCTGTGGTACTCCTGTCATGTGATATCTACGACCTTCTTCCGTGTCGCAGATTAAAGTTCTATCACTAAGGTAGGTCCCAATAATTCTCGTAATGTACGACGGAACCTCATTTCTGTTGCGTGCGTCAAGAATGCAGCTCCACCTCGCATAGTTAAATGCATCCTTTACATCTAAGGTCACTACCGCACAGTATTTCTTTGAACCCTTTTCCACCTCTTACCGAGTATGGCCTGCTGAGCCGTGTCCACGACTGTTCTTATCGCGTCAATTAATCTCTAATTATCTTTGTCTGTGTGTGTGTGTGTGTATGTGTCCCCTGTGCACTCCTAAACCATTCACCCGATTGCGATGAAACTTTGAATAGTTGTTGTTTGCTCCCTCGCAAAGTTTTCTGTCGGTTTTACGAAGCGTTAGGCTATCCCCGACGGGTGTATGGCCTAGATTTTAAAACACGCAAAAATGGACGATACAAGCGTCGTTTAATTCACTTTCTGGGTCGATGAGGTGTATACTATCTTCTTCAGCTGTTTCTAGCGTATAATTTCAATACATTACAGCATGGGAAGGCAGCACCACTACGGGAGGGGGTGGAGGACCGTTTCATAAATATAATGCGAAAAACTGAGGCTGGTGTTGAATATGACATTTACGTTATCGGTTAAGATGTAGTTAAATCTCTAGGAGTGGGGGTGGAAGGGGGCGAAACAAACTTCCACGTTTAATGTTAAACGCGTATAGCAATATCTATCAAATTGTGTCCACAATTTATTTACGATCCAGGAAAACAACAACGCCGGGTTAAGTCCACCAACTCCATCTAGTGTGGATTCGTAAACGGCCTTTATTAGCGTCGAATATAACGATTTCGAGGTCGCTGAATGTGATATTGTCATTTTAGAAGTCAGATAACAAGGGAGTGAAGCACCCGTAACGGGTGATGTAGGTGAAATGAAAAAATAATGCAAAAACGACCGATGTTGGTTTTGATGTGTTCTAGGTTATCGTACTACAGCTTTTAGTAACTATTTGCAATTTCTTTTATGACGTATTCTATTTCTTCGAGGACTAATAAAATAAATAAAATATATCTAGCTTTATAAAAGGAATTTGTACTCGGGCAAACGGTACGAGTTTCCCCAGTAGATGAAAATTTGTTACGTACTGGCATTCATCCTCTCAGTTACAATGTTTAAGGGATCACACGAAATTCACGAGGATATCGCGGGATTTCAAAAGTATGGTCGTCATAGGTATCAAAAAAGTGGTAAATTGATTACTTAATTATGCCTGGCAATACTACGGCAGCTGCTAATGATGTTTAGCTGGTGTCCCCTTGACACTGCTGACGTCGCCTCCGGCGGCTAATGTGCATGTGGCGGAGAAAGATTGGGGAAATTTAATTGCGAAGAACCGACTCGGAACTTTACGAGTGCTCGGCCTAATTAAACGGCTTATGAGATTTGTACATAAACCTCCTGGATCCACAGGGAGCTGCGCGACGCTGTGACCAGACACAAGACTGAATTCATGCAGACAATAGGCTCAGTTAAATTCGAACCCATTACGTTGCTCGCTATTACGAGAAAATATTCAAGTTAGTATTTACAAAATTAAGTTCCGTACAGTGGCACAAAAATTATGGTATCCAAATACGAATAATTCTTTTATTTGTTTTCATTACGCGTAATTTAAAGAGAAAATCTATTTTTCCTCATTCATCTTCTTTCGGTGTTGTTCAATTCCTCTTGCCATTTTATTTCTATAATCATCATATAGCAACGTGTCAGAAACCTTAAACCTTAACTCAATTATTGTTGAAATAATTAATAACATAGAAAATGTCCATAATTACACACAACAACAAATAAAAAAATAAAAAATTATTACGTTGTTTAGTAGATTTTGTATCGTTCAAATGGTTGGTATAGGCATAATATGCAGTAAAAATATAGGTCAGGTATTTTTTAAAAGAGAAATTTCAAAACGAACTCTTATCAATATCTATAAGGATATATATGAAAATGAAAATGAAAACATGGATAATGTAAATGAAAAAGATTTTTCAGTTAATCAGGAAATCAATCTACTCGACAAGTAGATAAGAGCTCTCCAAGTTTCTTGAAAATCTTAGACAAGTTCCTGAAATAGGAAGCGAGATGGACCACGGGAGATGGTTGTCATATCATTATAAGCAATGATTACGAAAAACATGTCATATTTGGACGTGTTATCGAAGAGGCGAAAGGGTGTGTCTGTCGAGACATTCCAATACTGCAGAAAATATTTCTGCCATCTGCCTCCTAAACCGGTCAAGGCTTGGCGAGGGAAAGTTGTGACCCCACAGCTAACCCCTCTCCCGCCATCGGAAGGGTGTGGGACAAGTACCAAATGCCCGACCTACCTGATGCAGGTTTATCTAGGGTTTTCCCTGCATAACTTTTAGGTGAATTTCAGGGTAGAATCCTTAAACCAAAGCCCGGGGGCCCTAGTTAACCCTTGGCTACCTTCCTCTTCCCTTCCGCATCCCCCCTTTCAAATCCCTTCCTATGCTACTAAAGGGAAGTTGCCCCCATGTGGATTACCCTCATGTAGCCAGTTACCCAAAAAAAATTACGTTAAAAATAAAAGGAAGCCTGCGAGAGAATTCTCTTGCAGGTGAACCTTCCCAGAGAGCTCTGGAGGAGGCTACCTTTGGGGATGCCTTCACATCTCTCTGGTTTTTGAACTAAGGTTCCCACATGCCTAGGCACCTCGGCCTGTTTTGAGAGGTGCATGTTCCAGGGCGCATATATTAAGAATTGTTTCTCTAGTCCCTTTGGAACAGTCGGCCAACTGCCTCTTTAACTGGTCGAGGAACGAATAATGAAATGCTGCTTCGCCAAGGCATCCACAATCGAGTTATTTGAAGGGTGTGGACAAGAACCAAGCGCCCGAGCTACCTGATGCAGATTTTCTAGTATTTGTCCTGCATTACTATTAAGCGAATTTCGGGTATGATCCTGAATCTATAGTCCGGGGGCCCTAACCTTGGCTTCCTTCCTCTACCTTTTCCGCATTCCCCTTTCAAATCCCTTCCTATACTATTAAATGAGACTTGCCACCACGTGAATTACCTTCATATAGCATGTTACTGTAAAAAAATTTAGTAAAAATCCGTGTTTTAGACAAGAAGGTTGACATCTGCTATGTTCATTTTTTGAAACTGTAATTTGGATATATTACTCTAATATAAAAGGCAAAATAATTTTAAATAGCGAAATACAGTAGGGAATAAAGGAAATGGGGGAACATTGTATGAAGGTTTCCTCTCACTTGTAATCCACTCTTTAAAACATCAACAAGTCGGTCTATAGAACTTCCAGTACTTTAATTCTCAGATCTACTTGAATGAAAATATTTGTTCATGTGGACACAGCTAGCAATATACGTCTTGTGAAATGACAAGCAATTCCACCCAGCAGTTAGCAGTAGTCGGACGTTTAAATCATTTGCGGTTCGTGTGTCGTTGGAAATGAAAAATTGGAGTAACGTGAAGTGATAACATTCATCATGAAAGAAGGTTTAAAGACGAGATATATATATATATATATATATTTATTCCAGGAACTTAAAAGTGTATGGTGACTCTTCTCTTACAACATTACGAAATGGGCGGTCGAGTTTAACCGGGATCATGAAATCAACCTATAATGACGGACGTAAAGGACTCCTGAAAAGTGTAACCACATCAAGTGTCATAGAAAAGGTGAACGATATCATTTTGGAAGATCGACGGTCTACTGAGCGTCAAATTGGTAATACTGAAAGGATATATATATATTGTAATGCCTGGTAAGTGAGGCATTGTTTCTGATTAATGGTCTGGACTGTCGGAGGGAATTTTGTAGCGCGTTTATTTAGGACTGGTCTTGAGAATTCGGAGCCGTGCACGTGCGGGTGGTCTGTCGCAAAATAAATCTGTTAAGAGAGGCATTGTTTCTGATTAATGGCCTGGACTGTTGAAAGGGCAGTTTGTAATGTGTTTATTTAGGACTGAGTAGGACTGAGTATTTCTTCGTTTTGAAAAGCTGGGTGTGTGAGGATGTAAAAAGATAAATTTGTCCTGTCTCGATTGTCGGCATTTTGACAAGACAGAGTAGTTATCTATTTTCTAACTAAGGAACTGCAGCTGCATAATATAAATCTCGGTATAATGGAAGAAACTGCCAACGGGCATTTGCGACGAAGTTTTGGAACAATGGACAAAGGAAAAGACTGGGGGTATATAAGGGAGAGATAAGCGTTTGAGAGAAGTTAGTTAGAGTTAGTGAGTCGTACGGCGAGCACCGAGACTGGAGGATTTGTTAGTTAGTTATTCTGCGACTACCGAAGATGGTGAATGTGTTTAAGAAGTTAGTCGTACTGTGATCATCGAAGCTGGAGAATATGACTAAGAGAGACATCGTTTAAGGGAGTAGAATGTGTTATAAGTTGCAGTCTGCGAGAGAAATAGCCAAATATTCATCGATAAACATTTTGTATGCAGAAGTGTAATCTATTCTAATCTCAAAATTAGACCACTGTCTTCGATTGTAGGAGACCAGGACACTGCATCCAGCGTCGAGTAGTTTTCAGCACGAGCAAGTGATATGTCCTTCACGAACGGAGAACCAACAGTGTGAGTTAGAGTCAGTGTTTAAAACGGCCAGTATATAAAGTGTGTGTGTATGAACGAGCCAAATTTTCCTGAGTAATCGTAAGTTAAAATCTCACGGTATTCATAGATGTAAACTGAATTAAAAGATAAAGTCAGATATCGTTCTTTTCTTTTGTGTTAATAAATTAAACTCTTTAAATTTAAAATCAATCTTGTAGAATAAGTTTAATCGATAATTAATTTCGTCTATGTTTAGACGAATAAATATTTCTTTTTAAATTAAATGTAAATGTTATGTTCTTTGATTATGTTAAATGTTCTGCCGTTATCAAACCCAGTAAAGACCTTTGAGAGACTGAGATCCTTTTTATAATATTAAATTGTATAATTGCTAATTTTTGATAAATAAATTATTTGTTGTTTATAATTTTAATCTTTTTATTTAGACACCCGTTTGATTATTACAATATATATATATATATATATATATATATATATATTAAAAGCATTCTCACTGTATATCAAAAACGTATTCGAACGACAATGATTTTTTATACAAACAAGAACAGTCCATTTAGTAGTTAGAAACTAGTTCTTGAACTTCCAAATAGTTGAAGACGCAGCCATCATGATCCGTAAAGAATTTTGATCAAATATCATGGAAAAGGTAAAGAATTAATTGGGGAATTATTATAACGAGACAGTATGGATGTAAGATGAGAAAAGAAATCAGTATAGTAAAAAAAATTCAATCAAGACAATGCTTCTGTCCACAAAGGTGTCGTGATGGTAGGAAAATTGAAGGATCTGAACTATGAAAGCTTATTCCCGAAATTTGGCTCTCTCTAGCTTCATTCCTTTCCGAAAATTCCAATTGTTTTCGCTTGTCATAGTTTTTCGTCTGAAGTTTACAGAGTCGAGAATTTTTAACTGTAACACCGCTGAGTAAAATATATGAAAGGCGATTATGTTGAATAATAAAACTGTTCTGTCCTTCATTGGGATCTCTTCATATGTATAAATTTTACGTTCAGTTATAATTTCTTAAAAAATAATTTAAGTTGACAAAATTTCTAACATACGGTTTACCCTCACGTTGCGGTCATCGTTATTTAATTATTGTTATAAGTGTTAATAACCAAGGAGCTAAGTATTAAGAAACTAATTTCAAAATTGGAACAATCACAGCATTATATTTTAAGTATTCAGTATTTCAGCTGAAAAAGAATCACTACTTCAGAGCAGAGTTATCTGATTTTCTAGTACGGTGATATGTAATATTTTTATGAACGACTCAGAATAGAAATGAAGAAAAGTTCTTCATAATTTGGTTTCAACTGTGGTGCACTCATTTTGTCAGTCTGTTCCTGATAAAGATATTTCGAAGTTTCATTATAGAAAAAAATATGTGTGCAGTGCTGCCAGTTCTTCATACAAGAATGAAAATATTGTTGCAGTATCAAGTTTATTGAATAATTACGATGATTAGTCAATGACTCCTATTTTTTTTCTATTTTAAATGTCAAGATAATTGACATAAACCCACAACATTAATGATTAAATTTTCACTTTTCAATATAGTCTCCATCATTTTCCACAGTTTATGTCCACCTTTTAACAAGAGCATTTAGTCCACTGGAGTCACTGCAGTAACCGGCCTGCCTCTTCGCTTTCCACCAGCCAACGGTGTTTGTCTTTCAGCTTGGTAACAGCGACGAATCCACCGCCGAACAGTGCCGACATCCTCTGTTACATCACCCTACACATTTTTCACCCTTTCATGAATATAAGAATTCAATCACAGGAATCTGTCTAATACGTACGTCAATGTCAGCCATTTTTGTAAGTGTATAGACAGCTGCCATCAGTTGACTTAGGAAGTAGTTACTGCAGTGGATTGGGTATGATTGTTTGAGGAATCGCACCAAATTCAAAATTTTCACATAAATAACTTATTTAAGGAGAAAAAATAGGGGGCATTAATTATTGAACCACCTTCGTACTGTTTTTACTTAACGTCCAAAAATGATTATTTTCTGGCATGCTCTTTACAATAATTTTTTTTATCTACCATTACATGACTTTTATAAGATTAGTAAATTGTATTTTAAGTTTTAACTCTTTAAAGTAACCACCCTGTTGTGTTGTGGGCAGTGTTATTGCCTCACATTACAGAGATTACTGGTTCGACTCTGGTCTCGGGCACAGACATGGGTATTTCGGTTTACTTTGGCCGAAACAAAGTGTGGATAACACTGAGGAGAATAAGCGCACTGAGCATGTACCACTCCAAAAGTTCATAATTCCATATAAGTGTGCTAATCAAAGGGCCGCAGAACAAATTAATCGTAATAATAACAAATAATTCAAATATTGGCTGATTATTATACATTATTTGTCACACTGAATTTTACCTCTTTTCACGAGAAAACGTCGTACTGAATTCTGTGAAAATTTACATGACTGTTATATAGAGGTGTAACAAGATTTTAAGGTATGAATGGCATGTAATTAATCCAAAGTATTGGCGGTGTTAATATAAGGGCACAAAATAAAGTGTTGACTTTACGCAGGAAGTGACCCGCGAGAATGTTATAGATCCAGCAACCACCTGGCACAAAACAGATAAATAGGCGTTAAATTATTCGCAGAAGGTTAGTAGATGTTTGGAGTATGTAAAGTATATTTAGTTTTGGAGTTCGGTGTAGTAGAAGAAAAATAGTAGTTACTATATTCCGTCGATAAATGTAAGATTAGTGGGAATAATTAGTCGAGACAAGTTTTATATTAAAGCACGTGTGAGGCTACCTTCTGTTTTAATTTTTTTTCACTGTAACAGAATACATGAGGGTAATCCACGTGGTGGCAACTCCCCTTTAATAGCACAGGAAGGATGTGCTGACCAGGTGAGGCTTATTAAAAGTGCGTTTAGTCGGAGAGAGACAATTCTTTTGTGTTTGCTCCTTCTGTACTGCCCTGACTACCTGATATCTCGACAACTTGTCGACAGCCTGTTTGTTGGTTGTGGAGATTGTAGGAGCGCGAAGCCACCAAACTGTTTGGTAAAGTAGAGACTTCGTGAATTTTTAACGGTTTTAAAAATGTACCCTTTTCACTATTCGTGTTCTTTTAGGCAATTTAAAATTATAAGTATTAAAGTTACGTATTAATTATTAAAGTTCTGTTTATTGGTACACCACAATATATCTTGTGAAAGTTTCGTGTTCTATGCTGAGCCTTAAAAAACTGTATTGTTCACATCAGATCAGATGATTATTTTAAGTACATGAATTGTATCACGTTTTGGTGATTCTGTTGTAAATTTCATAATAAATGTTAATTGTGTATTAATCTTCAAAGACGTCTGCTTAGCTGAACAGCACTTATAATCATATAATATTAAGTAAAATCGTAACCGGTTTATGAAATTTAAATGTAATTTAGGATTTAATTCCTTTGTGTACTATTTAATTGTTTATGACGAATTGAACATGATATTTATTAAAAATAAGTAGACTGAGTAATAAAATAAATTATTATTCAATAAAGACAAGTATTGCGTTAAGTTTTGAAAAAAAATCTATTTCTTATATATTATTGTTGTTAAAACTTTTTACTTCTGTATCTGTCGAAGTAATATACTGTAAAGAATTATTTTTGTGGGCTGGATTTTTACGTTAAATCGAAAAAATATTGACCATTAAAGAATTTGTAATAAGTTTATTAAAGTTAAGCATGAAAAACTCTTATCTCAGGCACCTGTGGTTTTTACGTAGAAGAGATCTGCTTCCCGTACCAAATACGTACTTCTATTCTGTGTTGTGTTGTCTACTGTAGTTCTCGTACTGACGTACAGGCGTCTCCGAATCTCACAGCCGGCAGAACGGGTTAGTGCAGTGATGACTTTTGTCAAGACCACTCCAAGGCGTCGACTCAGGGGTTGACCACTGGCTAAGGCGTCGGCCTCCGGGATTGATTGCTGACAAGCCGCCGTACTAAATTGTGTGGCTTTGATGAACTCTTCACTAACAAATTGTGGCCCCTTTCTCACGAGGATTATGCCTCGGACTATATCAGAGGCAACAACTTGGAAAAGTTTACAGCAGAACTCACGAGATTTGTAGATCGGTGACACTTAAAACGTATACACGTAACGCAATACGGAGCCTCTCATAATCACATCCACCAGCTGCGGTGAGCGCAGAACAACTGTCCAGTTTCAAAAGCTTATCTCCGTTCCCTCCATTATAGCCTCCCATTCTTTAATTTTTTCATAATTAGAAAACTTGGTCGAAATGTCAGTTTCACTGATTCTTCCATTGTTACAAGAGTTATAGCACGCAGCTGCAGTTCCGTAGTCGACAATGGCCAACTATCCTGTCATGTTGAGGCCAACAATCGAGACAGGACACGAAAATTACTTGGATGGAAATATTTGTCTCCTCCACCCCCACGCCTACCTCGTCCAACATTTCACAGAAAACAACTACCGGCATCCATCCGCCAATGCACGATTTCGAATTCTCCAAACTACAGCAAACAACTCTTCCGAGACAAAGCAAAACTTAACCAAAATACACGCGCTACAATACTTATTCACTGAAAAAAAGCATGTATACTAAGCCACCTAGCTCGTATATCAGACAAGCATCACGTTGTTCTGCTAATCGACTGACGACAAATGTAGAAATTGATATGATTATGCGCAAATATTTATGTATGGTAGCTTTTCCTTTGCAGCGAAAATAAATCAGAAAATAATTAGTGCCTCGAATTCGAATATTTGCGATATATTTGATCTTTCAGATGGTATTGAATGGCACGTGAAATCCAAATAGTAAAATATTTGGTGAACTGTTATTTTACATTAAATTCTAACAGATAATTTTTAACAAGTTTTTATTTTTAAACTATGACGCAATCACGCTCCTTATTAACAATCTTACCCTACTCGTGTGTAGTTTGTAAATAAGTGCCCTCGGAGGAACTTCTAAAGTTTGAGTTTTTTTAATAGGATACGAAAATAGTTTTTAACATTTAGCATATTTAGGAAAGACCTGAGGAAGGTACAAATACTTACGAAGCGTTTTCGTGAATAAATAAAAATATTGTCTGGTATTGGTCAGAAAACTGCATTATTTATTTAATATAAAGAAACGTAAAATACAATATTTAGAACAATCTTTTGTCATGCAGTGTGCAAATTCTCAATGCCGGATTGATAAAAATCAATTGCTTCTTGAGAAATATATCTGCAGATGGTATTTGGGACATCATCTAATTTTCAAATTTTTTGCCTCTTAGAAAATGTTGTAGTGATTGGAATAAATGGAAATCCGATGTCGCAAATCGGACGAGTTTGGTGATTGAGGCAATACTTCCCACCCTAATTCATTAATTTATCCAGGGTTCGTCTTCCGCAATGCGGCCTTGAATTATTGTGTTGCAGAATAACGCCTTTTCTGTTTACAATCGCTGGGCATTTTTCAATTAGAAATTGATTTGCTTGAACCAATTGTTCACAGTCAAGGTCTGCATTTACAGTTTGTCCAACAAACACACAAAAGCGCCTTTTTGGGGTGTCAACCTGGCTTAGCTGCATTTCGTGGCGATTAAATTGGAAAGAATCACTGCCTTTTACGTTTTGAATTTTCATAGACAACCAATTTTTCATCTCCAGCGATAAAGCTGAAGCAATAAATTGTATGTGGTGGACCGCTTCGCTTCTTTTTATTCGGACCCAAACACCTGTTCTGCTTCTTACTTTACCAATCTGCTGTAACTGTTCTAGGATGGTCGACCGAGCTAGGTTGACTGTTCGACAGTTCTCAGTTGTCTGACACGAGTTTACTTCCACTTCCGCTTCTCATTGTCTAAAGTTTTTGGTCTTCCTGATCAATATGAGTCAAAATAAAAAAACTTACCTAATTTGAACTTAGAAAACCACTTTCGGCATTTAACAACGTCTAATGCACTTGGATAAATATCGCAAATCTTTTTGATCACAATTGTTGCGTTATTACCGTTTAGAAACTCAAAAACCATAAATGCCAGTATTGCACCTCTTCTGGTAATTGGCTGACCATTTCACCAAAACTAGCTAAAAAAAGGATTTACTTATTTACGAGAAAAAAAAGTTACTCTAACTTTAAAAAATCTTTAGCACGACTGTGAAGTACACAATGATCTGATAAAATGTCAAACTAATATTGACATGCGCAGAAACTTTCCGGTAGACGTAATACTTCTTTGATGTTGGATATGAAACACCTTAAAAAACACTATTTCTTCTCACAGGATCAGTCTTTAAAGAAATCCTGACACTGAATCGCTCTTCGAATCATAGGAATTTTTAAATGCGAACGAGCATTAATATGTTTTGATTTATGTAATGTGGTTTCAAGTTGGATATCATTTTGGTTTATGATGTATATATGATGTATATATATTGTAATAACCAGTAAATAAGGACATGAATTCTGTTCTTATTTTTATCAGATTTGTTTACCAACTCAGACTGGGGATTCTTGAGTAGTTTGTACATATAAAAGATATGATAAAATGATGGATAAGTGGCTCTTAGAGGAGGGGAGGACTATAATTGGACATTTTGCGGCTCTTAGGCTAATGGTTGTGACCGACATCTTGACGACGGAACCCTGAAAGGCATAATAACAGAAGCTTGGTGGACGATGCAATTATATTGAAAGGAGATGTTTATTTTAATTGATTGAGTGGCTCTCGGAGCGGGAGAAAGCCAACAGCTTGGCGAACATGGAAATTCAAAACAACTGTGAAAACAAGGGAATATTCTGGAGTCGGAATATAAATAAGAGAGCACATAAAAGAATCAGTTAGTCAGGGAGGAGTATTATGAGGAGTTAGTCAGGAGCAGGAGACCGCTGGGAGAGAGCATTGGTGCAGGTCCGCAGGGCGGACGCAGGGCCAAGTTAAAGTGGCCGAAAAAATGTCATGAACAGTTGGGAGTTTGCATTCAGTAGAGATCATCGGATGGTAGGCCAAGCTAGGTGATCGAGAGTAATCAGTTGGACATCAGTCATCAAAAGTCGGTAGGAGGTCGTCGTGGAAATCTGTCTTCCAGCAGAGTTGGTTGAATTCGTCGTAAGGGTAACGTCAGCAAGAAGAGGGGGCTGTGAAAGCAGAGTGTGAGCGCAACCTGGTGCCTTTTAAGCCTGTATGAAGTGAGTGTGTGCCGGTATGCGAGAGATCCAAATTACATGGACTTGTAAGTTTATTTTTCTGTATTCATAATTATAAATTGTTAAATAAGGGTAAAAGTCAGATTTTGTTTCAATCATTTCAATCATTTCATTTCGTTTTTCATTTATTTTAACTGTAACTGTAAAATTTGTGTTCCGTTTCCTTATCAACCCAGTAAAGACCCTGGGGTACCGAGTCTAAGTTATCAAAATGTATTCAAGATAATAAAATTGTTTTGATTTTATAAAATTTCATTAGATTATTTGTGTAATTGTAAATTGTGTCTTAATAAATAATAATTGTTTGTTTAAATTGGTAGTTTTATTTGAGGTATAACAATATATATATATATCGGTTTAAGTATAAGGTTACGAAAATTAGATTACTCGGTAACTTCTTTTCTTCACTTAAAGGATTTATCTATTTTCAATTTTCACAGCATAGAGCAGTAATTTGTTTTTCAGATTTAACATAAAAAAAAATTTTCTGTCACTGTAGTAGTACTTCTATAACCGCGATCTTGAATATAATTCATTTGACTAAATGTCGTAACAATTTAATGAAATCCTAATCTAATAAATAAAACAGTGTGTTTGTATGTATACATGTATGTATGCACCAGCATTCAAATCTACACCCGTGGAGCAAATTTCACCAAATTTCGTACAGGTGTTCCTTGAGACGAGGAAACAAATACTGTCGGAGCGAGACACGTCTACCATCCCCAGGAGCGCGGGTGGACGGGGGTGGAAATATTCAAACCTGCTAAAACGATATTTGAGTCCGATAAATGTTTCTAGCGGTCAAATAGATTGATAGTGTTTCTACCGATTTTATCTGCATATAATTTTAACTCCGTAGAGCATAAGAAACAAAAGACCTTTAGGGGTGGGTTGGAGGGACGTTACAAAAAAATAACGTTAATACAACCGACGTTGGAGTCAAATCAAGGGTTATGGATGCCACTGAGTTTTATTATGACATTCAACTTGCAATTTAACTCCCAGGGGCGGGGGTTGGTGGACGGGGGTGGAAATTTTGAAACATGCAAATGCGACCGATATTTGCGTTAAATAAATATTTTCAGGGTTTATTGGATTGATAGCATTTCTACCGATGTTGTTAGTGTATAATTTCAACCTCTTTCGTCGTGGGAGCACGCTTAGAGGTCAGACTGGAGGGGCGTTATATAAAAATAACGCACAAACAACCGAGATTCGAGTCAAATAACGATTATGCATGTCGCCGAGATTATTTACGACAACCTATTTTCCCAATTAATCACTACATATTTACATGATTGTTGCAATGATTGTTGTTGACGGTTCTCTAAATTGTAAATATTTTTCAGGGCATTTCCGTGAGATAACTGAAATAACAATCTGTTGTAACTTCTATTCTTCATATATTTTTAAATACAATTAACGATTAACAGCATTGTTCATCCATATAATCGAAAACGAAAGTTTCTTCTAGGAATAATTATTCATCCAAAATTGAGCATTAGGACAAGTACCAAAGTTATTTTGAGTATAGGCTTGCAATACGATCTGAGGTAGAATACCAAAAATACGACAGACAGGCTTATTTTGTACATGTTTATTTTTATATAAACAAAGAACATATCAGCAACCTTATTTCACAATTGTATTGTTATTTATCCATCACCATACCAAAATTATATAAACCATTCAGTTGTTCAGTCTTTCATGCAAGTAAAACAGTTATCACAATAATATGTTTCTATTGGTATAATTTATAATACGTTATCCTCTAACACCAAACCTTAGCAAAAAATTAAATCTTTGCTAACCCTTCATTGGAAATGTGCTGCTTTGTATAAGTGCACTATATGAACTCTACTAAACACTGTAAAACAACATTAAATCTATTTCTACCTTATAACTACAATATCAATATTTATTGCTACACACAGTACAAAACAATTTATTTGACGTTGAATTTCATTTTATTTAAAGTTATTATTTATATTATAATTATTTTAAAATATGATATATGTGTTTCCAGTTAATGAAATATTTTTTGGATAATTTATTGGTCTCTTTGAACAGCACCAATCGGTATTGAATACCTTGTTCATATGACATGGAACGCCTATGTCGACATCTACAAGCCGATTTTATTGTTAAAGCTCTGCATTACCAACAAGAAGCCTGAGGTTAGGCTTCAACGCTTTCTGCCGTCTCGCCATCTACGAAATTATATTTGGATTCTGAAAATGGACATATATCTGGATAGAAACAATGGATTTTGATTGGTACACTAGGAGATGAACACGTAATTTGAAACGTAGTTAGAGTTAACAAAAAAAAACTCGTGTGCACTGAAAACCATTAGGGGATCTTACATATAACAAATATTTCTCGAGTTCTGAGTTAACTTTATTAGAAATTTTGAAATTGGAATGAAATAATCCTTAATCCTTGAATAAAATCATGAACTCACCAAAAACGTACGCTGTGTTCGATTAAATATTTGTTTTGAAGTATTTTTCCCGAATTCAGAATACTAGGGTGCAAATTGTTACGGTTAGACTCAAACGGAGAATTGGAATAGATTCTCCTATTTTGGAACAAAAAAGTAATGTATGAAAAAGAAAAAAATCTTCTAATAAATAAAACAGACCGTACGTTTGTGTGTGTATTTTTCCGCAGACAAATCTACACCCGTGGAGAAATTTTGCCAATATTTCGTACACGTGTTATTTTCCATCCGGAAACTACCACTGCGGGCGGAAAACACATCAACCAACCCCTAGGGCGCGGGTGGACGGATTGGAAAATTTCAAACATGCTCAAATTTTCGTAAGATAAATATTTTTGTAGTCAATGAGATTGATAGTGTTTCTCATGATGTTTTTTGTGTATAATTTCAACCCCTTTTGGCGTGGGAGTGGAACACCCTGGGTGTGGTGGTGCGTTACAAAAATTAATCCGAAAACAGACGAGATTTGAGTCAAATCCGTGGTTATGGATATCGCCGAGTTTAATTATGACATTCAAGTTGCCGTTTAACCTACAGGGGCGGTGGTGAAAATTATCAAACATGTTATACTGTCTATATTGGCGTCCAATAAATATTTTTCTGGGTCAATGAGTTTATTAATATTTCTCCAGATGTTGTTTGTGTATAATTTCTAGCCCTTTCGGCATACAACAGAACACCCTTAGGTGTTA
This sequence comes from Zhengitettix transpicula, assembly GCA_037074705.1. Taxonomy (NCBI): domain Eukaryota; kingdom Metazoa; phylum Arthropoda; class Insecta; order Orthoptera; family Tetrigidae; genus Zhengitettix; species Zhengitettix transpicula. The sequence goes on along the minus strand of CM073591.1, from coordinate 201,745,864 downwards.
GTGTGGAGGCGCGTTACATAAAATTAAAGCAAAAGGAACCGGAATTGAAGTCGAATCCGGGGTTATGGCTATCGCTGACTGCAATTATGAGAACCCGGGCAATGCCGAGCACCAAACAGTCGAAAATGATTCAGGGTGGTTCTTCTCTATATCTACCAATGCAGTTAAATGTTAAAATCAAACTAGTATGGAAAGGTTAGCGATGAAATCTAGTGCCTGCCACCATATCCATAATTATTAGAAAGGCTTTTGAACGTCTGGTCCCATAGGAGCAGCTGGTGGCATTTAGTCTTTGTAAAAGAGTTTCGTATAGAATTATTGCTTCTAGAAGTCACTGGACTCTCTTGTTGTGAGAGTAATTGAATGTTCCTGTGTTGTAAACGTATCTGATTTCCTGAATGTGCCAGATACACCAATAATATTTGTTTCAACAACATGGTTTATAACAAGAAAATATTTCTTCAAACTAAATACATTCGTGAAGGGGATTAAATATTCAGCGATTTGCGTAGACGGCAGAACTTGCGAAGAATCCTCCTTAGGTCTTCAAAATAATGAAATCCATCAGACAGAACTCCCTCTTTGTCTGTAAAGAATTCTTTTCAAATATTGAAGCCTATAGTGAAATGAGTTGAGCACTCTTCCCCAGATTTTGTATTACAGTTAAGAGGGAAAACAGCCAAAATTGGTACAGGCAGAACATTACAAATAGGGAACGCGAATTTGTTGATATGGTTAAATTAGCATTTGAGGCTTTTTTTCGAAAATTTTATTTATGCTCATATATGAGTGACATATAATAATGAGATGAAATGGTCAGATATAGACAAAATTAAGTGATGATATAAATACCACACGTTTCTGGGACCCTTGTACCTTTCGTCAGGTGATTGGAAAAATCCTGTCGCTCCAGGCTCTCGTGTTTTTTCCAATCACCTCATGAAAGGGACTTGGATTCTAGAAACGTTGTGTGGTATTTATATCACCACACACTTTTTTCTGTAACTGAGTATTTCATCTATATATAATATTTTATACAGACGTATTACATTATTATTTGAATAAATTATCATTGAAAATTAACTGCCTCAAATTTAATTTTTATATCTCTACGTTTTTCGAGTCATTTTCCATAAGTATCCGCCATTAAAGTGTCACAGACAAAATGTTGCACGACGAAGTAGTACAACGTTTATAAACACGAAACAATTAAAAACTGATATTTCACTAAACGGCCTGCAAAGCCTCCTAACGCCAAATGAACAACACGTTTTTTCTCCAAGTTTTGTAACTATATATTCTTTGTAATTCGCTAAATGGGATTACATAAATTTTACTTCCTTCGTCATGTAGACAGTGAGAAAGAAATTAGAAAATTCCCTTCGTCAAGGCACAGTGACGCCGGAAGTTCTACAAGAATCGGACATTTACATTCCTGCAAGGGAAATCTACTGTTCAATACATCAAACATTGAAGTTAAATAATTTTCAATCTCATAATCACTATAACTAAGTTGCATTACAAATGAAACATTTTGTTCGAAAATCTACTGAGGGTCAGTAAATGTTTATTTTCGTTCCAAATTTGTGCTATTTAACCTACAATTCTTGTTTGAAAATTTACATACTCCGGTGATATGACACGAATAAATTTAAGTACATAAATTTAAAGCACTTGTGCTGATTATTGTGCATGCGACTTATTGCCATAATATTGGAAACTCCATGAAACGAATATTTTTCTCGAATAAATGTATTCGTATTTCTTAACTGATGGAATATTTGATATGAACGAGCTAATTTCACGCCACATGCAGGCTTTACTTGCTTCGACGTTACCGTTAATAAGAAGTTCGACTGAGAACGTTTACGCAACCGCTTCTTTTTTAAATTTTCCGTTACACTGTGGCGTATCGAAAATAAAGACTAGTTCGTATAGAAGCTCATTTTCACTCTATATCCCGGTACAGGAAAATACAAATTAAAAATTGCAAATTAGCAAAAAGGGCTAATATTATACTATTACCTACTGCACGTACGTAAAGAGATTTATATATGTATTTTACATTTATATGTATATTATGCACACGTAATTATATAACAACAGTATACAAAGTCTACTCTAGCGGAGTAGACGAACATGCTGGAGTCTCGAGAAAAGTTTCTACAATTTTAGCAATTTCATGCTGGATTGCGTTGCACCAGTCTGATGACGTACAGTTGGGGCTCCCGTCACCAGAGATCACGCGCCACATTGCCACAAATAATGCACAAAATATAGGATTAATATTATTTAACAACGCTGTAACTTGCACATGACACACGCGGCTACTAAATCAAAACTTTAACTAAGTTTATCAGTAAAATAAAGCGCAAACCTATTGGGTAAATTTGATAGCGCCGCACAAGCGTTAAGCGTCGAGCGATTAAAAGTGGTACGCATGACCGAGGAGGACATGGCAACGTTGCACGCCATCCACGGCGACGTCGCAGCACAGTGTTGCCGTTCACATTGGCCCCTCCCCCACCACCTTCCAACAGTGACATTATGTTGCGTACAATTCAAACTAGTTGTGTAAATATTTGTGCTGTTTTCTGTCGTTGTGCTTCTGCAAATATATATTTATTACGCTAGCTTATCTTCTATACGGACACCACGGTTTAACTAGCTATAAATACCCTCATCATTAATGAGCGATTCTAGAAAATATAACGAAACTTGAGTAACGGAAACGGTCAATATACAATTTTATATTTTTCTTTAAAAAAAATATACTTATACGGAGATATATATTAGAAGATTAAACGTACTACTAACTAAAACTAAGTGATGAAAGTCAGTTCGTCAAAATGCTGAAATTGTCATTCAAAGGATCCTGTTAATCTTAAATAATGCTCGCAAACACATTGAGAGAGAAGTTTAGAATCGCTCTCGACGGGTCGTCGACTGAACAAACCGCTCCTCAGGTGCTCCGGGCGTCGTCTTCCCGACGCTCACAAAAGACCCTTCAGAAAGGGCAGACAAAAGACAATCCGGACGTCGCTCTCGGCGTCTCCCTAAACTCCGGTGTTGTTGAAGATGTAGGAGACTGACGTGTCCTGAGAAGGCGGCCGCCTCGTGGAGGAGTTGTTATTGTTGTTAACGTAATAGGAGGACTTTCTGACGCTGGAGCCGGACAGCGCCACGGTCTCGTAGTAACGCAGGCGTCCGCAGCAGCGGCGAGAACGCAGGATGGCTGCGAAACCACGCCGGAACTTGTGGTTGAAGAAGGCGTACAGAAGCGGGTTGATGCACGAATTGGAAGCACCGAGCCATTGGGCCAGCGGCGTCGCCACGGGCAGCGCCTCCCGCTCCCACGCAGCCAGAGCGCCGCCCAGCTTGATGCGGGCGAAGATGGCGTACAGGGGCAGCCACGACGCCACGAATAAGATCACCACCACGACCAGCATCTTCACCACCTTCACTTTGGATTTGTGCTGCATTCGCTCCAATTGAGCGTCTGTGGTGTCACCAGGGATGTGCCTCTGACATACCTAAACACACGAAACGCCACATACAGTATTTGAAACTTACATCACAGACTTATTTGGAATTGTCTCAATTAGTAGGCGAATTCTGAGAAGGCAAGAGGAACTTATAATATAAACCATTTAGCATATCTGTGAGCGTAAACAAAGAGGCGTAGATATACATCCGTTGTTCCGTAGTTCAGCGCAGAGCGACTTTCCGAAGACCCAGTGCAATTTCTAATCCTTAAACACACAAATTAATCTAGAACAGAAAGAAATATGCTAAAGCACAACGAAAAATGAAAGACTAGAGTGTCGCTGAAAGCCCCTTTCACACGGAGATTCCGTGTCTGCGAGTCACGTCAGAAACTGTCAAACTGGCCAAGGGTGCAAGGCGGTCGACACGTCTGCGATTCACGAAATGAGTCCCTCGGGACCTGCGGCCTACTCCAGTCTTAAAATTCTGGAGGCGGCTGACGAACCATTGACGACAATGGGCTCGTTCACACGGCGAGTCTGTGTATTCGCTCCCGCTCCCGCTCCACGATCTCACTGCGAATTCTCCTGCTTGTTTTTCATTTTATTTATAAACTAATTTTATAAATATGTATAAAATATATAAATATTTACATCATAAATTAAAAATCCTTTATTAGTCTTCAAAATAAATGTCAAACAGGAGATTCACCTTTTTCAAAGTTATATTAATATATATATTTATGGCTGTTATTTATATATAAACTTTCAAAGTATTTAAAACATATCACTGTCCTCGATGTGTGACAATTCATCTCATGTACAGTTTTTTTAATATAAATAACAGATGGCTTATGAAAAAGACGAAAGTTCTGTTTGGCATTATTTTATAAGAGGACTAATAAAGGTATTTTAATTTTTTAACTTATTTTTTCCAAAGTCTTTATCCTGAATTTCTATAAATAGTTCCTGTTTAAAAAAATAATACTTAGATAAAGAAACCACAAATATAATATCCGTTTATGACAGAAAAGTATTAAAAGATAAAATAAAGTATATTATCACTCCGTTCTACTGCGGTTATTCAAACGTCATTTTCCGAGATAATACGGTTTCTTTTGGACTGTGGCCTTGGCAGATTATTACAAACATATTCCTCTGAGATGTTTTAAAAGTTCATTCCAGCATCTGGCCAGGTTCCGGAGATAACAAAGAAATTAAATTGAGTCGGTCCTAGCACGACTAACAGAGGGTTAAATATTTAAACAATATAAATGAACAAAATTAATTAGATTTAAATAGTAGCAGTATATTAAATATTATTCTGAATTATCTGTAAATGGACGTTTTTTTGTATTCCTCTATTCGCGGATATATCAAAACTTGTAGAATGATTTAAAAAATTAAATCATAGACTTTTGCGCCGGAGAGTTTGGTGGGGAGGCCACAATTGTGGCCTTACATTTTTGTTCGTGTAAAGGATACTCGACTCGTAGACACGAAATCACCGTGTGAAAGGGACCTAACTCGCACCTCCCTAACAGTAAAAGCGTAACGAATTTTGAAACTTATAATTCTCCAATTACTGGATTTTTAGTTACCTATTTCCCTATATGCCAACGTAAAATAAGAAGTTTCACTTCCAAAAACAAATTTGTTAACCGTTACGGAAACTGAAATGCAACCGGTCAGACCACAAACATTTGTCTAATTTCTGACGGAGACCTACTCGGTTTAGTCCTGACGAACAATCTTTGATTTCTGAGATTCTGTGGGTTTCAAATGTATCTCCCGCTTTGAGCTTAACGGATTGATTCCACACTTTATAGTTGGTGTTGGTGGGTTTTCTATTTAAATCGGTGACGAAATATCAAATTGAAATAGAGAGTTGTTTTAGCATATTACAAGTTTCCAGGGTCAAGAAGCAACAGTACAAGAGTGGTTCCGGTACTACATTTAAAGAAATGTAAAATCACAGGTGCTATATAACCACAACATATTGTAGCGGCTATCACGCGTACATACTGTACAATATTTCGGGCTACGGTTCCTTTCTAACAGAAACGAGTTCAGGATAGTTGTACATTGCGTAGGGATAAAAATATGAAAAGGGTTCGCGCTTTGAAATTGTATCTATATAACTGAAATTGCTGTAGGGTGAGGTAATCCAATTTCTCTTTATTTCTGCTGCTGAAATCAAACATTTTTTATTTCAGTTTTTCCTTACTGGAGAAAGTTCTAAGTAATCTAATTCTAAGATATGATAATGATTTACGTCTGTATAATTTAAATTAGTAATAAGGCCAAAACAGATAAATTATTTCAAGTTTATAAATAAAGACATAAAATTGAAAGTATAAATGTACAAATATATTAACTGATTATCAAACAGGCTCCAGGAATAGTTTAAAAACCTTTCAACTCATATAGTTGTCAAATTTCAGTGATAGTAATACAAATCTACATCCTTTTCAGGAAAGCTTCATATTAAGCATAATAGATATTCACTCAATGTCAAATCAGATATTGATCTGTTGGTTTCTAAGAGAGCTAATTAGTGATTCGGATATGAAACAACATTTAATTAAGGAATTGTGATATTTTTGGCATCAGTGGAAGTGTTAAAACATATATTTCCTAGCTTTGTGTGAGACAACCCCTTAAGCTAGATTTTTCTACCCGCCGGTCAACTTCAGAATATTTCTTTTCTGTGTTATTTTTGTTTTTTCAATAAAGAAAATGTAAGCGTCATTCTGAGAGTACTCTGATTACACTAAGATAATTATACAATTCCCATTAATTATTATCAGACCTACTGATATTTACGTTAAATGTGTGCAACGTCATGAGCCAAACTGACTTTGGGTACGTTTGACATTTTGTGGTTATTTTTCCGTATTGTATTCACAAAAATACATATTAAAAAATTTATATTAAGAACATTCAAACAATAATGCACTTAAGGATTAATATATATTATACAAGGTTTAACAGAAGTAAGTGCACAAACATAAAGGACGGATTAAAGGCGACAATAGAACCTTTTTACCCCTTGGAATTTTTGTCAGAGACGCTTCATTACTGTGAAATTTGTAGTGTACACAAGTGGGATAAATAAATAGTGGTTTATTTTATTTTATTATTTATATATTTTACGAAAGAAAATATTCAGCATATTCTCGAGTTGAGTCTGGGGAGGGTCAATGCTCACTTCCCAGATACTCGCGGCATCCCTTTGTACAGATTAAAGTATTGTGAGTGTCAAAACAAGACTTTAGCACGTTATGGCTAGACGCTCCACCAGAATAGTACTTTGGCAGATGTGTCTTCCCTTGGCTCTGAATTTGGCTATTTGTACCCCGTAGGGAGACTGCGGCTAATTAAGATATTGAGAATTGTGGTAGAGAAAATCTGATTTCTATTGAATAAAAACAGCAGATTCGAAGCCCTGTGAGAACAAATTTCGGAAAACCGAGGTGTGAAGTAAGGCTGCAGAGCAAGTGGAAGTTAGTTAGTTTGATGATGTTATAATCCATTCTGTTCGTGATATTATAAGTCTCTTCGGGGATGTTATAAGTTAGTCTGTTCAGGGATGTTTGAGCTAGCTTTGTAGCAGGAGTTAGTGAAATTTGAGGAGGTTATGAATAAGTTAGGACGTTGCGTGACGTTATAAATTACTTTTGGTGAAGCTACGAAGAATTTGGGATTCAGTTAGTTTCCTAGTTTTCGGTGAGAGTGCTTTGATGTGGAGGAAATTTGGGTTGTTCTGCCGACGAGAACCTGTAGGCCGCCTGATCCACCTGAGAAGTATACTGACCTGCAAGTGGTAATGTAACAAAAAATAATTTAATCAAAGTCGGTTCATTAAAACAATATGGCCACTGACAGAAATTCTCTCTTTTTGTTTTGTTCTTTTTTTTTGTTTGTAAACTTGTAATGGGTATTTAAATTGATAATAGGAGCAGGTAGTTAATAATATTTTTTAATACAATATAAATTAGTAATTATTGTAATAAATTTATACCCTGAAATATAATTAAGTAATTGAAGAAATAAATAATCATAAATTTCAATATCATAAAAATATTCAAGAAAAATATAATTTTACAAATTTGGACGAAATGCATCAACACATGCGAGTAGGCCTACTCGCATGTTGATACGTAATTTATTGCATGGACGAGTTATGAATATTTATTTATTATTACATTTTGACGTTTAGGATTAATTATAAATATATTTCATTTTCCTTACCTAATTTATGGCAAATAAAAGTAAACATTGTTGCTACTTGATCATTTACAGCCCATATATTTACAATAAATTATAATTAATATAATTTTAAGATTTGCTAATAAGAATTAATAAAATGTAGTATAATGATTATATTCGATGGTTCAAATTTTGAATTTGTAATGATAATTGTAATATATATATATATATATATATATATATATATATATATATATATATAAAGTACAATTATTCGATGGTAAATTAAAGAAATATTTCGTGTAATATTAAAAAAATATTAATGTATTCATTCAGTTTAGACGACGTAATAGTTGTTAACTGAATTACGTGGACTCTTTGCTGTGTGCGCATCGTCCATTTATCAATGCATGTAGAAGGGCAACACAATGGTCCGCGCTCTATGCAATACTTTTTCCAATTTTTTGTAAATATTACACTCTAAAAATGTAAACGATCTCAATAAATTCTACATTTTGTATCATTTGTTGGATTTATGGATTTTAATATATAATTCTATATTTTGTATCATTTTTTGGATTTATGGATTTAAATATGTCACCAAAAATATCTTATCTCGTAGGGATCTAATCATATTTTTATTTCTAGATTTATTCAACTCATTCAAATTTGTGTGAATGCGAAAATTCTAAAAACAACAAATGGAGGGTTCAACGCCTATTAGTTATGTTATTGGAATACAAAAAATCTTCGTTATGTGCCTTTGAGACCATGTCACAAAAATGTTGTCCTATCCGCATATAGGTCTTCTTTGTACCGGTATTTTCTGGTTCTGATGGTCCTGCACGGTTTGACAGTATGTTAATAATGTTTTTTATACTTCTACATATATCTTTCTTTTATATGAACCTAATGATGATATAGTTTTTGTATCATACTCAAAATGTAATTCTGTTGGATTATAACGATTTACTAAGTTTATACCTGAAGAAGTATTCGTAGCCTTGTTCCTTCACACGGATTCTTACCGTTTTTAAATTTATTAATTTAGAAAGAAATAAACAATATTTGCTGACTAGTTAGTTTCATATGGAGGAATTTTCTGGCACAACTGTTGCCGTTAGTTCCTGAAAGAAATTTTATCAAATCTTGAAATATTAAACGTTTAGCAGTTCAAGTAAAGACATATTATATATCACCATTAGCAATAAATTAACAAATTCAGTAATTATTGACACACACGAGGGTAGTCTCAGAAGATCTCGACCTGACGACAGATGACGGTTTGAGGTTTAAAAATTCAAAGTGTTCAAAAATACCAACCTTATAAAGCTTAAGTTTGACGACACTACATTGTTTATTGATTGATATCCATAAATAGTGAACACTCTCAATGAGTTAGTAAACTTGGAAAACATTGGTCAATATTGTGTGATACATTTGAAACCAATATCAAAGTCGAGCTAGATCATACTCTGGGGGAATCTATTCCAATATAAATAAAATATTTATAGCAGAGTTTAAACGAGACCGATCGGCCAAAAGAAGTCGGCACGCCAGAATTGGTGACGAAAGTCCACAAAATGGTGTTGGATGACTGTCGACTGAATGTGATCACGGTAGCAGACATGATAGACATTTCAAAAAGTGCTGTACATTGCATGTTGACTGGAAATTCTGAAATGAAAAACTGTAAACACGATGGGTGCCGCGTTTGTTTGCAATGGAGCAATAACACCTTCGTGAGGATGTTTCAGTTCAGTGTTTGGCGATGTTTCATAGCAATTAAGCCGAGTTTTTCCGTCGATTCACAATAATGGAGACAAAAGAAAAGTTAAAAAAATGGGCTTTGAAGATGAGAAAGAATTGGAAGATAGTTCGACCTGCAAGATCATGGAGTCAGTTTTTTAGAATGGGAGAGGAATAAAATGCAAAAAAGGAAAAACAATCAACGGCGAATTTATTGCAGCGTTTGATATACATATAATAAACATAATATATGGTTCGATTCCCGGGTTTGTAAAGCAGGATGTAAAAATCATGCGTGGTGTTCCTTCGAGATTTATGATTAACGTTAAATTAATTCCAGTATTTCCTATAATGGTAGGTGGGAATTAGATAAAACATAGATTATAGGAGGAAGTCCAGTAACGAGTAGTCTTCCGTTGATTATGATAGATGTAGCAAGATCTGTTACGAACTTGAAGATCCTTTTTGAGTTGTCCAGCAACGATCGCAACAGAAAGAGGCGACAGCCAATGATTACACAAAACTGAATCCATCCATTGCGGCGTTGACGCAGAAGCGACTTCATTATTTAACTGCAAAGCCACAGTCTCGGAAGATATACAGGCGCCGCCATTGACACGTCACGGGTCTATGAAGCTTTAATAGACTGACTCTCAAATTCTCTTTCCGTCACTTTAATATTTATATATTCCTATTCGGCTTTTCACCAAATGTCAACTGAAATTGACTTATTTTTACCTTAACAACGCAAAACAAATATTTTATACTACATAATCATTGAAAACAGAACTACGCTCGAGAACATGAAGAGTGTCGTGGCTTCAACGAATCAAAAAAGTTTATCTTGCGTGGAAATTTTCAGTTGTGATGAAACGATCACAAAATGGCAGCGCCCACTAACCCCACAAGATGAAATGTTTTTTTTTATTTTACTGTGTATTTATTTTCCGTATAAACAATAGTTTTTAACTGAGAAACAAAACTTTAAACCCTGAATTTATTACCGGATTTTTTGTTTACCTCACTATACGGGGTCAAATTGAAAAACTTCTGAGAGAAGATGAAAAATATAACAAAGTGGCTGTAAACCGTCGAGAGGTGATCAGTCATTATCGTCTTTTCAACCCCATTCTGACAGTTACTCGCAACTTGGCACAGAACCTCATTGGAGTTAACAGTAACACATTTAAGTGATTGCAAGGGTGGCGGAACTAGCATGAAGTTTTACTCGCCTCAGTTGGAGATGCTGCGAACGAAGGAAAATTACCCACGTGCATTCATGGAACGGCCGAGAACAGGCATGCGAATTTAGTTTATATTTCCCGTTATAGACACGTACCTACTGCCAACCTACCTTCCTGATGCAAGTTTTCTAGGGTTTTCCCTGCATTTCTTTAGGCAAATACCGGGTAGGATCCTTAAATCTTATCTCGGGGGCCCTAGTTAACCCTTGGCTACCTTCCTCTTACGTTTCGCATCCCCCCTTTCAAATCCCTTCCTATGCTATTAAAGGGGAGTTTCCACCACGTGCATTACCCTCACGCAGCCTTTTTTTTATTTTAGGTAACAGGCTACATGACGGTAATCCACATGGTGGCAACTCGCCTTTAATAGTATAGGAAGAGATTTGAAAGGTGGGATGCGGAAGGGTAGAAGAAGGGAGCCAAGGGTTAACTAGGGCCCCCGGGCTATAGTTTAAGGATCCTACCCAGCATTCGCCTAAAAGTAATGCAGGACAAACCCTAGAAAAATCTGCATCAGGTAGGTCACACATTGAAAAAATATATATTAAATAAATATTCTAGACCTTTGATGAGAGAATAATAAATAAAAGTGTGTCGAAGGTAATAAAACCCGACTACCGATTTATAAAACCATACCACCACTCAAAACAATTAAAATAAATTATCTTCCCATTAACAATAGTATACACTTGTGATAATTAACCTTTTCCAATTTCTTGCTCTGTAAGGCAACTACGGTATTGTTGAACAGACTAGAAACATTTTGATTGTAGTGCCCATGCACAATGCTGAATAGAATTTCTGATAAAACCCGATTACCTGCCTCTCCATTGCTGATTGTTGATTTTCAACTCTGTAAGGATTTCAATTCCAGAGCCGATTATCGAGTCGTTAGTTAACGGTGTTTTACACTTTTTAATTTCCTACCCCATCAGATATAGCTGTGAATGGATGAGTGGTTTAAAGTGATTGTAAAATGAAATTTAGCTTATTAATCGGCTTATCTATAGACATCATACAGAATGTGGGACTTTTCCTATTGTCTTTTGTAATATAATTTAATTTACGACTGTTTATTATTAATAATAGTTGAAATAAATTGTCGTTAATTTACCTTATATATTATACATACTAAAGCTATAATTAGCAAATAAAACACATATAAATCTTGATTTTGCTATTTACAGTTGTAGAAGACAGGTGCTATTTTGTAGAAGAATTACACAGATATATATTGAAGTAGTTTAGATATTTAAATATATCATACTTATAATAGTTTTTTCCTTTATTTATTGATGAAAATTATCCGTATTTTTATGTTTCTTGATAGAAATGGCTGCCGTATTTCATAAAATGAGTAATATGGAAGAGAGAAAGAAATCTTTCTAGTGAAGTAATAACTTAAAATGGATATTATTATTAACTCAACACTTCTTAAAAAGTACCTTCTTTTGAATTATAGTAACATAATGGAAAAGGGTCGACCGGACCAGGAATCTTACCCAGGACCTCTATGGCATGAGCTTGTAAACTTTCACTCCATTCTTGAATTTAAAATTTCAGAAACCCTAAATCAATTCACGTTCTACATTGAGGTCCTAAAATTTAGGACATTTAATAATTGTGATTTAGTAAAAAAAAAATTGTTGGTGACCCTGCATCAAGTCGAATAGATGGAGGAATTTCACATCGGATATGAGTCGACACGGATGGCTCAATGGTAGAGCGTCAGCACGGGCTCCATTTCTCGCCCCGTCATCTTCCTATCCTCAATACTTTAATTATACTTAACCAAGGCCTTTACGACCTGATGCTTTGAAAGTTTCTTTATATTCCTGAATTGATAAATTATTGTTGTTAATATATATAATTTATCTTATAGATTACGTATAGTAAGAAAGTGAAAAGAATTTATCTGGGTGCTAGTCTTCATATTTTAATTATTAGTTATTTTTATGTTACTACATTGATAAAATTAGTATTTTTTATTTATATATTTCAGTACTTACATTTTTCACATTTACAAATTTTCCTTTTGAAAAATAAATGTAAATCTGCGTTAGTAGAATGCTCATGTAGTTATTTTTATACATTATAAACTTTCCCTTTTTTACCGTTTTCCGGATTTATTCTTTGTTCTTATTGTGCAAATTTTATTATTGTTATCATATTATAATTATTTAAATTGTTTTCAAAATTTTGATCTAAGTGTCATGTAGTACGACATGTTATTTTCTGTAACAAAATATTTATTAAAAGGCCACGGTACACGACGCTTTCACGATCAGGGTGAAGTTTTATGGCGGCCGTACAATTCAGAACATTTCCCTACTTCCAGGCGCTAAATTTTCAGTAGACAACAGGCCCACTGACACGTCTTCCTTTAAATTATTTTTCTTTCGTGCTTAACTATTTTGTAGTTCTTGAACTATGACAATGATGTATCTCAATACCAAATTACTTTTTTTTAAGCGCGAGGAAAAATGTTAACAGGAACCAGGTGCTGGGTTCGATTCCCGGTTCTGTCGACATTTTTACTCGTGCTTAAAATAAATAACTTAACATTGCCTTAGGCCTGATGCGTAATTAAGCTTTCCTTATTCTTGCACCAAATTACACTGTAAACTCTTACCTTAACCCATATTAAGACGTAGCAGAGGGATATGAAGGCAAAGGGCAGCAGGTAACAACACAGCAGGTTGGCGATGAGGAAGTAAAGCGTCCCGTTGAGAGGTTCGGGCCACACCTCGATGCACATGCGAATGTCGGGTGCGTCGTCGTAGACGGCCACAAGCTCGAAGAACAGCGCCCAAGGGATTGTCGTGGTCAGGGCGAGCACCCAGATCACCACCACGATGACGCGGGCTCGCCGCTTCGTTATCTGGCACTTCAGGGGCCACCAGATCGCCAGGAACCTGCAATAAACACAATATAACTTATTATTAGTCCCTATAGGAACTGAATTATTAAATATGACGAGTTTTATAAATGTCTCATCCTGGAATTTATTTCGGTGTCGTATTCTGAGCGGCCGTGTTCTGAGCGGACAACAGTTCCTTCCTCAATCCTGACCGCTGAGCGAGCAGGTATAAAGTTTCTCGGAAAGTAACTTTATCAATCTTGATTTTAACATTAAGAGAATGTAATACAAGTTTAATGTATAACATTACTGAAACTTAACTGTATTTATAATTTATATCTCTATCAATAATATGTAATCTGTTCCAATTGGTAGTGATTCGATTACTAATATGCTTACAAATGATCAATTAAGATACAAATCTTTTAACAGTTATATTTACCTGACACCCTTAAATAAATGAAAACATCAACTTGTTTAGATATAAATTTATTATCAATTTAATTTTTAAACATTATAATAGAAAAAAATTCTCGAAGTTTAATCCCTAATTTAATAGTACCTCTTCAGGAGTGGTAAAGTCAATTAAATAATCTCATTTCAAAATCTGAGTTTTTAAAAATTCCAACAAAGCAAGATTTTACAAAAGTGATAATTTATAATAATTGTTAAATACTAATAAAGTTGCTCTTCGGAAAACTTTATACCTGCTCGCGCAGCGGTCAGGATTGAGGAAGGGACGATTGAGAAAGGGATTGTTGCCCGCTCACGGCACGGCCGCTCAAAATACGGGCCTTTATTTCTGGTCTCTGGCCGTACATAATATATTCTGTCCACTTCTTTCCAGCGGTTGTAACTTCCTCTCGTTTTCACGTCCTAGTCCTTATGTGGATTCTTTCCTATGCTTAACATTTTAAGTGTGCTTTTTTTTAGAGTAACTCGCTACATGAGATTAATGCACATGGTGAAAACTCGACTTTAATACCATGGGAAGGGATTTGAAAGAGGGGAAGCGGAACACATTAAACTACTTAATATGTATGAATGTTAAAGCGACTTATTAATTTCGTACTATGGAATTAGGAGATATTAATTTGAGTCAAATTTATGACGTTAAATTGATGCAGAAGTTCGTAGCGGATTTGTTCGTTATCTCAAAATTCCGTTGTTAGGACATTGTTTCCGTATTTTCAGTTGCTATTCGTTATTATAAGTTTAGCGCTTTCAAATACAGTTAGGATTTCTCAGATATAAATAAAGTTTATTCTAGTAATCAATTCTTATATGGCCCAACTTTATTTTATTTTGTCAACAATTGCATAGGTAAAAACCTATTATTCAGTTGTCAAGTTTTTTATTAAAAACAAACCAGAAGATTTCGACTACATCGTTATATTCATCTAAAAATATAATTCGGTTGTTACTTAAAGAAAACAAAAACATTAATCTGAAACCATTCTTTTAACAATTGCTTTTAATATAAAACAAGGTCTTTCTTTCATTACCTGCTTATCTAAAATAATAATTATTAGTTACATTATTTTAGTACCAAGTCACATTCCAAACCACTCATACTATATCAGTATTCGTCTTTCAACTGTATTTTATCCCTGTAAAAGATGAGTCCAATAGGGACACTACTTTAGTCAAAGAGGAAAATAATTGAAATTTTATTTTCATAATATTAGTTTATAAAGTAAATCAACAATCTAACTTTTAATAGATAATTTTTTATATTTTTTACAATTTAATCTCTCACTTGAATCAATTTTAATATTCGCAATTTTTTATTCTTACAAAATCAGGCTTGTGATATA
Organism: Zhengitettix transpicula; assembly: GCA_037074705.1. NCBI lineage: Eukaryota > Metazoa > Arthropoda > Insecta > Orthoptera > Tetrigidae > Zhengitettix > Zhengitettix transpicula. The sequence goes on along the minus strand of CM073591.1, from coordinate 201,730,497 downwards.
ATACATACAAAATATATAAAGTAATTTTATAACTTAAATCATCAAAAATATAGAAAAATACATACATCCCTACATTTATATACACAATATACACTGCATATAATGAACTATACGATTTATATAATGAACCAGACATCGTGAAGTTTATCACGATTAGAAGGCTAGAATGGGCATGACATGTGCTACGGGCAAATGATAGAATGATAGGCAGGATATTGAAGACATCCCCAGAAGGAATAAGGAAAGACTGAGATGGGAAGACGGCGTGAGAGAGGATGTAAGGATAATCGGAATCAAGAATTGGAGAAATGCAGCGCTAAATAAAGAGGAATGGCGAAAACTTCTTCAGAAGGTCAAGGCACACAAAGGGCTGTCGTGCTATTGATAATGATGATGATATAGGTGTATCTTAATTTTTATATATTATTTACAAAGTATTACATTTTTATTAATTTTAGACAAATGGCATAGTAAACACTTACGTTTCCTAATTCATTCCTTCCATTTAACTCCTTACGGATATTATCAATATATATATATATATATATATATATATATATATATTATTATTAATCGGTCTTATATTAAATAATACGTGATACAAGCAGTTTAAACAAACAATTATTATTTATTAAAGGCACTTTTTACATTTACACAAATAATCAAATGAATTTTTACAAGAGTTAATAATTAATGTTATATAATGAAATTTTATCTTTTTCGGGGTCGTTTACTGGACATTTAATAAAACGAATACTTGTTAAACAACTTTTACATTATTCTGAAATCTGACGATTATACCTTTACTTACATCTGTGGATGTTCAGAAGCGTTGTTGGTTTTAATCACTCATCTGTTCTTTTTAATGTTGACACTGTCATAATTTTACGTCGCCAGAAAAAACTTTCATATGAATAGTCAGTGTTGTACACGAGAAGAGAAGGATTTAATATTTTTCATTTAACTTATTTGGATATCATTCTAGATTTTATATTTAATCTTCGAATATTTCATGTAAAAAATGAAATTATATAAACTAATGCATTATTTATACCAATTATAAAACAATAAACTGAACAATCATGTAATAGTAAACCTTTTATTAAGTTGCCAAGTTTTTATTAAAACCAAACCAGGAGCTTGCGACTGTATAGTCATATTTATCTGAATATACATTATTATACTACCAAGTCACATTCCAAACTATTCATATTTAGTAGTATTATGGTTTGTCATATATAAAAAATTTATTGGCTAAATTATGTAAATTACTGCGGAATAGAAATTTCTCAGAAGTTAGGATTATATTGAAACCCGTGATTAAGAGTGGTAATTTTGTGGACAGTATGAAAGAAAAAGGAAAATAGAAGACATAAGAGGATTGTATATATATATATGCTTGATTGCAAGGATTGTGGTGTAAAATATATAGGTAATGCAAGGAACAGAATTTACAATCACAATAATAACCTAAAGCCACTTTCCAAAACTAACACTGTTCTTTCTATACATATGAAAGAAAATAAACATGTATGTAAATGGGATTAGGTAAAAGTTTTAGATTGTGAGAGATCCCGTTTTAAGAGATGCTTGCTTGAAGGAATATATATATATATATATATATATATATATTGTAATAAATAATGGGAAAAAAAATTTCCCCACGTTGTGGAAGCCAATTTATGTAATAATTAAAAAGGTGGTCTTAATTAATAGAATTAATTAACAAAATTTTTAAGATTTAAAAATTTATTCTTTAAAAGTACGAATAGTAATATTTTATTTCAATTCGTGGCGTTCTAGGAAAAATACAACTTTATATTTTACAATCAAATACGTCGAAATTCTCTTTATCTCAGGGTCATTACTGGGTTTGATAATCAGAACAATCCAATTTAACAAACTAACATTAACAATTCAAACTCATTGAAGCTAAATTAATACAATATGGAAAATAAACGAAATGAAAGAAACTTAATGAAAAGGAAAATAAACGAAATGAAAGAAACTTAATGAAAAGAAAAACGAACGAAAACTGACTTCTACCTTTAATCCTCGTTTACAGATTTTAAATAATTGTTTTGTACTCACGAATATCTTTCTGGTCCCAGATCTGATTCTTGTAGTTTGAGAACAACACTGACTAAAATACCATTATTAACTGATTCTACACATTAAATTTTTTAATAAACGTTCTCTGCCACCTGGAACTTTGGATCAGCCGCCCCTCAGTCAGCCCTCGGACATAGGTCTCCTTGATGCCTCTATGCGGAATTTAGTTCAGTCTGTGTGAAGCAAAACCTTTTGCTTCCAACTTTGTATTCAAGAGTTGTCCGCTATTCTTATTGAAAAAGTCGACCAACTGCCTCCTGAACCGGTCGAGGAGCGAAGAAGGGAATGCTGCGTCCCCACTGAAAACACCTCTCTTGCCATCGGTAGAGTGTTGGAGAAGTACCAATTGCCCGACCTGATGGAGGTTTTATAGGCTTTGCCTGCTTTAGGCCAATTTCCGGGTAGGTTCCTTAGTTACCTTTTCTACCTTCCCACATCCCCCCTTTTAGTCCCTTTCTTGTGGTATAAGAGCGGAGTAGCCACTACGAGGATTATTAATTTACAGCCTTATTCTCTTTTACTTCTTCAATACTTCAATACTACTTGGCTCACTTCTGCTCACCGTGCCCTATTGCGACATTCTCACTCGACGAACACCGACTGACTGATAATTTTTAATATATCAAATTAACCCCTTTGCCACTCGTATTACGCTATCTACTGATGAGAAATTCATATAGTATCGTCTCCTAAAGTGCAGACAGACACATCCATTTGACGATTTCGGTTTAAATAAACCGTTCGAACACACATAATCACTACAAAACGTCTGGGAAAGCTCTAAATCCGTTGTTCGCACGGTTCACAGTGACTGTTCGGACATTCTTTCAAATACATTCACACGCAACAAACTTAAGAAATGAACAAATTAAAAAATTATTTTAATACCAAAACATTACAAACCGGCCGGAACGCAGTTCAGAATTTCCTTCCTGACGAAGGAGACTCAGGCCCTCGAAAGTATGGAAGTTTCTCTTTCCTAAGCCATACTGGACCAACTTCATATTTCAAGTAAGGCGGCATCGCTGACTCTTTTCCTATTTCGAAATTGTTCCATGCGTTTCCGAGTCCATACAAAAATACATACATATATATATATATATATATATATATATATATATATATATATATTGTAATACCAATTAAACAGACTATTAATTGTTTTTAATATAATTTAATTGTTGGCGGTACGGGTGCTTGAAGACGACAACCGCAGCGGGTCTTTCTTTGTTAACAATGGAGACCACGCGCCTAGAGGAACTCAGTCTGCGTGAAGACTGCATCGAGCCTGGGTCGAAAAAGGATACATAAAAGAGATACAACACAGTAAAGTTTGATAATCTAAAGTAGGAATAGGGCTATCCAGGAAGTCCACCGGCGAGATATAATAGTTTACATAAAACGCAGGTAAACAGTTTTAACAGAGAGACTTATAAAATCGCAGTTTGGAAGCAGAAGTTTTGCTTCACAAACTGAACTAATTTTCGCATAGAGAGACTTTGAGGAGATCTACGTCCGGCAACTGGCTGAGGGTGAGATAATCCAGGTTCCAGTATAGCAAAGATCTAGAGCAACTACCGTGTGTTCAAAATCTAATGAGTAGAATCAGAGTATAATGGCCTGTTTAGTGGGTGTTGACTTCATGCTGCAAGAGTCCGAACTGGTACCAGTAGCACTGTCGTGAGTACAAAACAATTATTAATGACTGTAAACGATAATTAAAGGGTATAGTCAGATTTCGTTTACGTTTTTCTTTTCATCCGTTTTCTTTTACTTTTGTATTTAATATTGTATTCCGTTAATTTCAATGAGTTTGGATTGTTAATACTTTAGTTCATTGCATTCGTTCTTCCTATCTAACCCAGTGGTGACCCTGAGATAATGTGACATTCAACGTAATTGATTGTAAAATAATAAAGCTGTATTTTCATAGAACGTCACGAATTAATAAAATAAAATTGAAATATTTGTTTGTTAAATTGACGGAATTCGGCGTGCAAAGCAGGGCTTATAAGGTGTAATTGTCAACAATAAATTTTAAATACGTAATAAACTTGTTAATTATTCCTATTAATTAAGACCACCTTTTTAATCATTACATAAATGGCTTCCACAACGTGGAACAAATTAATTTATTTAAATCTTACCATTTTAATCATTAAATAACTGGCTTCCACAACGTGGGGCAAATTAATTAATTTAAATCTTACCTTTTTCATCATTACAATATATATATATATATATATATATATATATATATATATATATAAGAGAGAGAGATTAATGATATCCTGTGAAACTAATGAGTAAATGTAACGTCCAATTCTAAAACGGAAATTTATTGATTTATTTTATACATAATACCGGCTATTGAAACAACAACTTTATGCCTAATTTTGAACGCTTTTCAACATATTGAAGACCGTATGAACTTTAAGGCAGAAAAGCGACGTTTAAGATTGCGGGTCAACTGAGGCACAAGGGGATCAAAGAAGCCGTACGAGCATGTAAATAGGAGTTTAATAAGATGCAAAAGCAGTTTCCTGTTGCCCGTTTCATTTAGCTCACTACCATGTAAAAACGTGGCACCGTTTTTCTGGTAAAGCATGGAGCGTCGAACAACAAAAAAATAATATTAATAAACCAGTTAAACCCTTCAAGAAACGAGTACTATGTTAAATTAATTTAAATTATGGCTTCCGGAAGTGTTGTTAGCACGCTTATTTTCGTCAACTTCCTCAAACTGTTCAAAGTGAGATGTATTCATCATAAATATTATTCTAGAAAGTATCTGAAAAATATAATAATTAATTTGTTTTCTCAAAAACATTTTTTAATGCTATATGCAACCTTCAATGAATACTGAACGACTGCCGTACTGTCAACCTGAGTGGCATTCTGGGTACTTGTGGCAGTCTTATCCTTAGTTACCTGGGCCATTTAATATAAATAGAGATGGAATTTCTCTAATATTTGTTTTAGCTGTGTACCCAATGATTTGTAAAAAACCCCAGAAAACCCAGAGTAGAATAACGAGTGGTGATACGAACATTGGCATTTAAAGAATTTGTGGCTTACCTCAACGTCACGTCGTTGAGTTTGTATAATACATACAGCTGTATATTAAACTGTTATTCCCATTTTTAAAGATTTTAATTCATCTCTTTATATGAATTATCAGAATAATGGGTAAGTCATACTAATACAATAGTGTTATCTAAGCAGTTTTATTGATATTAGAAACATTCTAAGATGGCAACGTATTAAAATTCTTATTGCTTGCTGCCAAGTTTCAAAATGTAAATATAAAATTTTCTTCTAATTTAAAAATTGTAGTGTTCCCGGTACTATCCTATACTTATTAAAACAGCGACAGCTCTAAATTGGAAGGTACTGAGGTGGCTATATCTCAAGACGACTCCACTTTACTTACAGTAGACAAAGCAGCCAGCAATAGTTGACTATACTAAATAACGGAGAATAAAGCTAAACGAGCAGAAATATATCCATAGCATCTTTACAATTAAACCATCAAAAGACCCACCGTCTCTAGATATTAATAGCTGTATTGGGCTTTATGAGGACAACGCCAAGTACCTAGGCATGGCTAGACACCAAACGTAGGTGGAAAGAGCATGTAAAAAAGCGGAATTAAGCATTAAATATAGATAATTGGAAAAAAACTACAAACTTTCAATCTCTAACAAGCTTCAAATATTGAAACTAGCCAGGTGTGGTTGTAAACATGAAGTTAGACGTCCACGTCAACTAAATGGCCCGATAACTTCTGTAGAATCAACACAGTACCAGAATACTGAAAAGGTGAAAGCCAGCCGATCTTGTGTAATGTCCAGTGTATCACAGTGAAGTGTACGCAGAACCGAAAAATCTAGAATACAACAATGGATAGGCTAATCTAATAATATTCATTTATGCCCCAAATTATTGTTCTTTACCTCTTAGAGTTTGAAATAGATATGTGCGTAGAAAATTAAATTATTTAACAAGTTATCATAGTATTCCGAGGAAAAATGCCAGCGTCTGGTGTAATAAACCCATAGACGAAGGAAGCAAATTTTTGCAAATATGAAGGTTGTTGAAACATTTAGAGTTTTAATTATAATTTCTAGGACAAACGAATCCAGTATTTATTATTATTATTTAAAAAATGTATGTATAACATAGTTATTGTCGTAGTCGAATTGAGTGTCTTCCGAACTGCATCATTCCAGGAAATAATACCAAGACTGAGAAAATGGAGGCGGAAAATTCAGATAGGTTTGAACACAAACGAATAGCCTAGTAACAAAATTGATTTAGACATCTTCCAGGGTAAAAAAATTCAGTCCATTGTCTTCTCAGCCAAACGGAAATACTCAGACGTTGCTCAAAGCACCAAACACGGATTAAGTACTAACAACCACCAGGAACTACTACAGACCATGAAATCGGACTATAGCCACTTGGAACGACATCGCATATAAGATAGAATGTTAAGCTTTCCTCTGTGATTCAGTTCTGACCGCCTTAAGAATTTGGTACTCTACTGGCGACAAAGAAGAAAGTTCTGTAAAAGAATACTATGAAGAGTCAATTAAAAGAAAGCCACGAGAAAATTGCAGTTGATATATCATGTCTCTAATGACCAAAGCCTTAAAGTTGCCGATCATTATTTTCAATATTGACATTGTCCAACCATCACTGACGCCCGAAGTTGCTTTTGAAGTGAGTCCATTGGTAGTATCATATAAACTACGGCTGACTAACTAAAATAAACTACTAAAATAAAAGGGAATATAAAAAATAGACTCATCAACCTCGAGAACTAGTCGATTTTGGTGAATCATTTTCATTCATATCAAAGAACGTTCGCCATAAGTGATTCTGATGTGGATTAGAACATCGTCCCGTGTGTTACTCTTGAGTTTATAGACATTCATGAATATTATACAGAGATTTTACATTATTTAGCTCTCACTGGAAGTTACTGTCAATTTGAGGAATGAGCAACGAATTTCCAAACGTTCAGTTATCGACCAAATGCATACCCGTCACCAGTTCTAAATTCATTAATTTCTACGCCTTTGTAAACTGCCACAAATTGAGATTGCTGGAAAATGATTTATGTGCCAATTACAAATTTCCAAAAGTAAAGAAAAACTCAAACGATATCGCCCAATCACATAAGAAATGTTGAAAGTTATTTAGTTTGCTAATTGAGTTCATTCATAAGTAAATTTTCTCACACGTTTGGCGATTGTTTTAGCGATCAAGTTTTCTAAATGCTGAATATTTTCTGCCGAACGTACACAGCCGTAAAAAGTTCTAATGGAGTGATATGCTTTTGGTAAGGAAAGGAAGTAGGAAGTTCGCCATCTTTCCAATAGAAATTATTTTGGAACACATAAGAACAATCACTCCTCTCGACAGAGAACTTAACGACTTTACATCACGTTCCATTATTTTCTTATTACTTCTTCAACAAAAATGTATTCATGTTATCGCGAGAAACGCGTAAATCGTCAGCCTTCAGTTGGATAGAATCTGATGAAAAAACGAAGGTTCGGCAAGAAAAAATACACCGTCAATCAATAGATCCAAGATCTGAGGAGATCATTTTCTAATCAGACAAATTAAAGAATTTTCTGGATTTATTTTAGTACCCAGAGAAGCCTGGACCATCCCCTGTTCAATCCGTAAAGGGTAAACATAGAACATTTCCATTCTTAGCCTATAGAACGATTTATCAAAATCACCATGAAGGATGCTTATGCATATCTACGTAAGATCTCCACCACGCTTCACGATCACTTGTCCTTGAATGAAATTTTTGTGTGTATCATAAAGCTTTTTTCTGAAGAAGTTTGTGGGAAATTAGAAAAATATTACGACAAACTTCGAGTGGCAATCAACAATATTTTTTAAAATATAAGGTGCGATTGGTCTGCTGTCTTTGCCGAACAAAATGTTTCTACTTTCAACACAATACACTGTTTTATCCTTTCTTGTGTTGTATGAAAATTCTTAAAGATAATTAAATTAGACCGCAAATGACTAAAGAGAATTTTACTTAAACTACACATATCTGTTTCGAGTCTCACCTCAGTCTAAAATTGTAATATTTAATTCAACTGATATTCCTGTTTCCATTATTAAATATTTGAGAAAACTAATTTCAGATATTGCCTGTTGGATTTCACTCATATGCAAGAATCACTATGGGTGTTATTCATAAATTAATAGCCTTTTCCTATCCACGCTACCGTTGCAAAAAAGAGAATATTTAATCCTGCTGAAATCAGTTTTATTATTTGTGTATCAATAATTTCTATCCCACTTACTGAATATATTATTCATATAATAGTTTATTATATAAATGTTTAGGAATATATTTAAATGATTCTCTTATTACACGCAGGTTACAAATTATTCCATTTATTTTGAAAAATAATTATAGAATTAGAACGTTGTCTGATTGAATTATAATTTATTTTTTCTACTTGTAACTGAGTAGTAATTATACCTATCGTCCATTTTTATTGAGTAATTACAGAATAAAATTGATAAATGCTTTCTGTAACTATTGGACAGTGTAAGGGTGTTCAGTATCGATGTTTGTGGGATTTAATTATATCTGTAGTAGGCTATAATTAGCGTTGTTTTTATACGGCTTCCGAGGTCCATTGTACTGTAATTAACACTTCAAAACTCCTCAGGCAAACTTAAGTAAATTTTGGAGGAATATTAATTAAGCGCTTCAATTACGTAACAGGTCGGTTAAAAACTTAGGCTGTGAATTAAATGGCATGAAATTTTGTTACACAATTACTTCAGTTACTTAAACAAAGTACGTGTAAAAAATTACAATGTGTAAATTGCAAAACACGAATTCATGGAATTATTGAACGCTAGATGGAATGTAATATGACAACTAATAATGGTCGCCGCTGATCAGTTCCAGAAAAATCCGGATTGATACCCATATTAAAATGTTGGGATTCCAGGTATTTTGAGGGAGCACTTGCAATGATATCGAGATTCAAGTCTCGCGAGAACAAAGCCGCGACTTTTAATTGGGCCCCAGCTGAGTAATGAGTCAGTCCATTGTGGGGCGTGGACAAACATCCTGAGAGTCCTCATTATTTACAGATAATACGACCTTGCCTGAATGTGCTACAGCGGCTTATAAGAAACGCGTTGGTCTTTTCATTGATTGACTGTCCCGTTTCAGGCGGCAGAATGGTCTGCATAAATCGATTCATAGAGAGAGCGTGCTGTGTGGCACATGCTAATGAAATACTTTCCTGTTTGCTGCAGAGATTTGGAGTTTTCGTCAAGGGGCTGTTGAATCTAAAGCGAGTTATTAGCATACACGCAGTCCAAGTAAGCACAGGTTGTGTGCCGACAAAGTAGCTTATTTGCATCTCTGTGATTCCGTGTTCAAGTGTTAAACAGCCCAAATAGTAGTAGTTAGTGGGAGATTAGTCACATCGTACGACCGTAACTAGTTTTCCACGTTTGAGCATTTCCTATATTGGGGTTTAAATTAATAAATAAGTTCGTTATTAAATAACAAATCTGACACTCGAAGTTTAAGAACGAGTTCTTGTTCTGATTATTGAAGAAAATTGGTAACACGCAATTTACTACTGATTGAAATTGCTTGAAACCAACAAAATACGACGTATATTTATCTGACGTTCAGTATAAAAGAAAATAAATAAATTAGCCAAGCCAAAAAAATCAGAATATTTATAATTTAATTTAAGACAATTAAATTAAAGAGTTAACTCTTACAAAATAAATAAACCAGAGCACAATGTTTCAACCAAACTTTGGGGCTTCATCAGGTACTATATTAATAAAAAGAAAAATTAAATTTGTGTAATACAACAAACTCTTAGTCAAATTTTTATTCAAAGAGGTGTTAAAATTCTCATACTAAGTTCCAAACATATTAACGTATTTTAAAATGCATGGAAACTCCTCAACTTGAGTTAGACAAGAGGTCCCAAAGTTGGGCCGAAACGTTGTACTCCCTTTTTTAAAATTCCATGAAATTAAATTATTTAATTTATACTGACTTTGAATAATGAATAAGAAAGATAGACAATTCAGAAAGAAAAGTCATATAAATACCACATAACGTTTCTGGGATCCTTGTGCCTTTTGTCAGGTGCTAAGAAGAGCCTATAGAAACACAACTGCACTGGTCAGTTGATAACACTCAAAAAGCGTCAACTGACCAGTGCAGTTGTGTTTCTCTAGGCTCTTCTTAGCACCTGACGAAAGGCACAAGGATCCCAGAAACGTTGTGTGGTATTTATATTACCTTTTTGTCTGAATTGGCTATCTTTCTTATTCATTATTTTCAATCAGATGTATTTTTTTTTTGCTGACTTTATTGACTGATTTATTATTCACATTAATTCTACTTAAGAAGTAATATAATATACTTGTACTCTTTGGCGATTTGCATACAGTTTTTGTCTAAGTAAAATAAAGAACAAAATATCGATCTCTATTAATGGTTCTCAGCTTTTCTCAGTTATTAAAAAGAAAAAAATTTCGTCTGATTGAAAATAATGAAAAAGAAATATAGTCAATTCAGAGAAAAAAGTACAAACTGACATTATTAAACTCGTATGATCTCTAATTAATACGCTATCCCTTCTGTTTTCCCATTGCCGTTGTACCCTTATTGTTACGATAACCCTTCGGTTCTCCCATTGTCGTTGCGTTTTCGTTGCTTTTAAGTTTTGTCAACTGACGAGTGCAATTTTGTCGCTCTATCGCTCTATCAATTTTTTGTCCGAATTGGCTATCTTTCTTATTCACTTTCTCATTTATTATTGTATAATTAATTAGAAACACAGGATGAGAACCCCTAGAGAACATCGCTGTTATACTATGAAACTAATAAAAAAGGCGTCTACAGTAATTCAAACGTAATTTTATGCTGTTATTACCGTGCAATTACGTTCAAGTGATAAAATTTTTACAAAATAAAATCAATGAAGTATACATTCCAGATTGAAAATTTTCAATTGAGTTCACTAATTGTAATCACTTACGAGAAAATGTTTATACACTGGTATCAAGTAATTAAGTTACAGTTTAGTCTGTGTTTAAATAGTATTTACAACCATAAATAGTGAAAACGGAATTTTGTAACCAATATTTAATTAATACATGCATGAGCCCTTATGTAAACCCTTCTTTTTTATATTGACAATACATTACAAATACCTTTATCATTATATGAAACACATTTACATATAGCCTATCTAGCTCTCATTCTCCAAATTAAAAAAAACTGTTATGTATGTACATGTATATGTATGTTCTGCATACAAATCTACACACGTATAGCCACATTTTTTACACGTGTTCGTAACCAAAAGGATCGAAACACTGAGGGGGTAACACAACTACCTGATCTGTGGTCGGGGATGGTAATTTCTAAACATTCTGAAACAGTCAATATTTTCGTCAAATAAATATTTTTTGGGGCAAATGATATTTATAGTGTTTTTTCTATGCTGTTTGTGTAAAATTACAACCACTTTCAGCATGAGAGGGGTTCTCCCGTAGTTCTGAGGGTGGAGGAGCATAAAAATAACACGAAAACAACGGAGACTATTGTCGAATCCGAGGTTATGAATATCGCTGAGTTTAATTATGACTTTCAACATGCCGGCTAAGTTGTACTTCAGTCCCTATGAGTGGGGGTGGAAGGGGAAAACAATGTTCTGTATACAATAAGTGGTAAAGATCGAGGTGATAAATTACTATCACCTGGATCTTTACCACTTACGAAAGATGCTGCGAATCCAGTATTTACTAAATGCATGTTTATATGGAAGTGACACATATATTTGTAAATAAATCTGGAATTGTGTCCAACTGAAGATTGTTGATCAGCTGAGGCAATTAAATATATAATAAAATAATAAAAAAAAACGTCGAACCTCATTAGGGACAATATCACGAAAATAAAGAACTGAAATCAAAACGTCTGTTTGGCATGGGATCCCTGGAAATCTCAGGGCCGACAATTTGGCAAAAGTAGCATCCAAAACCATACACAGTAAGGATACGTAAAGAAAAACTGGAAAATAGGTGGAAGGACAAAATGAGTAGGAAGAACAACGGAATAAGTCACAGTGAACTAATACACTACAAAGACATACCAAATCTTTAAATAGAAAAAAAAACAGAGTAAGAACCCTCCACTCAGTTTATTCTCATGCGTTCCAATTTTCCTGGTCTACCCAACCAACCTGTGAAAAATTCAGTCCTCATATACTGTTCTATTGCAGCAGATATAACGACATCAGAAGAGCAACAATTGCAAAACACCACATCTCAGACCTCTGTACTTCAACGACAGCTGCTTCGGACATCATCAAATTTATCGAGGAAGCAAACATAAGTGAACGAATATAGAAACCTAATTGCTAATAATGTTAACAATATCTATGTATTTAAAAGATTTTCAATAACACAGAGGTCGCCAATGACCACGATGTCGACACGATTATTAAAAACCTTAATAATAATAAAAATGTTGATTGGGAAAAGTTAGGATTCTTATAAATTGAGGTAACTTGACAAGCAAAATGGACAATTTATTGAGATACATTATTCGGAGGGACTATAAACCAGAAGTTACTATTGCGGGTTTTACAAGCAGTTAAAGAGACGCGACCATACGGAAGTGTTGAAATTAGGATCGTTGCCCCGTAGAGACGTTTCGAAAGTTTCGATTGTAGTAGGTGAAGAAAGATATAATAATTTTGGCAGATTGTAACTACGAGGAATGACGGGTGAGCAAATAATCTATGGTAACTATATAGCCCTTTCACGTAGGAGCCTCGTATATAACTCAACACGGATGACAGGTTGACATCCTTGGCTTTTATGCAGGAAGCGACTTCGTGTACCTTGTGAACCGAGATAGTTCTAGATACATTATATTCTTTTCTAAATTTAGTTTTAGTTGGCCGGTTATTTGATATAAGAAAACTCCTGAACATTAGATAATAAATTCTTATATGTTTTATATTTCATTTTATAATCATTGAATAAAGGTTCCACTTTGTGGATTAATCGCCTAGCAAAGATAAATTAACGAATGCGAACGAAGAAAGAAGAATTTCAAACTTCCGACAGTAAAAATGTATCAATTAAATAATTACTATTGTTTGTCTACATAAACACAACAGCAACATCAACACTAAGTTAACCATGTACATCTACGTAATTTAACTGAAAATAGGTGAAATACGGTGACAGTTGCAAGTAAATAACATAAAAATAATATCACACAAATATACAATAGAATACGACAAGTCTTAAAACATTTTTTTTTATCATAAAATGTAATAAAATAATCATCTTCATATTTAAAATAATAAACCCCTTCTAAATATATTGTTTAGGTTAATTGTTATAATATAATATTTATATTGGAAACTGTTATTTACATTATTCGGTTTATTGTGCGTCAGCTCTGATTTTGAGCTTGTAATATATTTTCAGAATTGTCACTAAAAATGTCAATTCTTGTTTACTTGTTGGATTTACAGTCATTCTCTCAAATATATCTTCACCGAACGCGACCGCAGGACGAATCAGTGATTTGTGTGCAGTCTCTTTAGTTGTTCTATCCGTTTCACTACTTTTCATTACAAAACTGTCCGATTACAGAATATTAATTTTATTCTTAAGCTAAAGTTCTTGTTACGTAAATTCATAGAATGAACATAAATTTAATAAACACTTACTAATTACTGCCATGAATACAAATTTATAGAGAGACAGACAAAAAGAGAGACAGAGAGAGACAGCGGGAGAGAGAGAGCAAGGGAGAAAGAGTTCGTGAAATAATCATTACAGTAGTTTAAATAACTTAAAAAATACATAGTTTAGAACAGTTACATTCACAGGTAACGTGTTGAGGGGTTTCGAAAAATAGGTAATAAGTATGTCTTCAAACGATTATAGAAAAATAAATTTTAAAAATTACCTTCTGCTCGTGATCGTCAGAAAAAAAAGTCTCAGTACTCAGGGATGTTTACAGGAAGCGACACATTTTCTGACGTAAAATCGCGAATCCGTTTACACCATGTAATTTTCACTTCGAAGTATAGGAGTAGAAATGTTGAGGGAGATTATAAGGTTATATATATTGTAAAGATTTAAAAATGATTAAATGAATTGATTGCCACACGTAGGTGACGCCAAAAGTAATGATTAAAAAAGATGTTATTAAACAAATTATTTAAACATAGATTCTTTCACTGACTTTAATTCAATAGTTGGTTTATAAATAAATTATATTTAACTAATTTAAAGAGAAGGATTTCAAAATAATTACGACATTCTTTAAAACTTTACAAGACAATTGACTTTTATTCAGGTGAAACTTAAAACATTTTTAAATGATATATTTTTTTAACATCTAAAGTTTTCAATTATATAGATTTTACAACTCTTTTCTCAGGGGCATTTATATGGGCCTCCTAAGTAAAGAAACAACCTTTATATTTACGTTAAACAATCAAATTCCTTTACATACTAAGAAGTTAAACAATCAAACAAATGTGAAATCGTAATCTGACGACTTTATCTTTAGTTATCGTTTACAAAACTTGTTCAAATTTGTTTGTACTTACAAAACATCTGCTGGTACCAGGCTTAAACTCTTGGGCTCGGGCTCACCTCACAATTCACATTAAAAAGGCCATGAAATCACTGAATTTACATTTGATTAAACAAACACTGTCGTAACTTTTGGGATCTCGCAACTGGAAACTGGAAACTGCTGCTCCTTCCGGATTAATTGTTGGACGGATTGTTACAATTATCTCTCTGTGGAATTGGTGACGGTTACTGTACTTATAGATGTTTATTGTGGCGTGATTTATTAGGTTACTGCTTGTAACTGTATTCGATGAATAACGGTCCGAAACTTTTTACTTAATTTTATCTTGCACCGTTTCCGGATGGATCTGTCCACTACTGTGTTCGCCGTCCGACTTCCAACTTCCGACTCCCACTTCCAACACCCGACTGTGTAAAACCACGCGGTTCAGCACGACAAAAGCCCACCTGTATTGTTGCCTTGAAATTGGTGCCGCTAACAATCCACTATAAATATCCAATTATCAAAATTATTAATGGCCTCTAATTAGTATTACAATAGATTGAATGATGGTTGGATATGTAGCACCTAAGTTTCAGAGGAGGTAAACCAGAAATATGAAATGGTAGTGAGCAGTAGGCCAAACGTCGCGACATTTGAATTTTGGACCAGGGGTACGTTGAATACTACGTGGAGGAAAGCACCCGTGTTTTGGGAAGAATGTAGAAAATATATGTACCAGGTATATATAAAATATATTTGTATAATAGAAAATATATTATATTAACAAAACAAGCTATTTTCATCATAGTATTCCTTGCATTATGGTTTTCTAAATTATAAGATTAGTGTGGACGATATTCTTACGTACATAGACTTGGATTACAAGGTGTTCGGAAAAATTATAAACGTTAACTTGGATTTCATTGAGATCACAGTTGACTTGTTATTTACATTATCATCTATTTTCTTTTGTTAATAATTATTAAAATATGTTAGTTGATGTTGAAGATAATTCTATACCTTTCCTCTGAAGTGTGCGGCTATTTGAGTACATAAATGAAAATTAAACTTATAAAAGACAAAGTAGTTGAGTGTCTCATAATTCTCCATGATATAGGGGATAGTTATAGGAAACGGAAAACTGGAACGAAGAAGTGAGGATAGTAAATAGGTAAGGATTAGGATTCATGAATGCATTACCACTCAGGCTCAGACTGTATGTAGAACACTACACTTTAAGTATAAAGATAAGTTTTAATGAAGAGTAATTATCGAGCCACCGTCTTGGTAGAGCGTCGAAGAGCGACTCTCTGATTTTCGAACCGAAGTGGGGTTCCTATACTAATTCAAAAATGGGCGCCAAAAGTTAAAACATAGTCAGGGTTTACTGTCACATGGCAATCACACGCCTGATGCAAAATGCAAGCTTACATCCTGTGTCGTCTTACAATCATACTTTCCGAATAAATACAAATTTACAATAAGAATTAAATAATGTTCTTAAAATATAATTACAAGAAGATAATTTATACATTTCATTACAAAAAATATATAGTTTGAAAAGTAATAAATTTTGTAATGTATTTTTATTTTTGGTTACTTTTATTCTATGCTTTATTGCGCGCTGGAAGCGTAAGATAGTTCAGATATTTTTCCACAGGACACCGCGATGGCGCGATGCTGTGGCGCGACTGCTGAGTATGCAAAAGCCAACACGTGGAGCTCCTCGTGCCAGTTTAGAGACGTCAGGTACCTTTCCGTCCTAGCACCACTGGTTCCGCCGCCTGATTGGCCAGCGTTATAGCGCGGTCGATCCAGGGCGGAGGGGACAGGAGCTTCTGCCCGTGACCAGACGCGTCCCAGAGCGACAGTCGTATGCAAGGTTTGGTCGTCCTAGTCTGCTTGTATTCATGCCATCTTGACGCCGAACTACCCTTTCAAATCTTTCATATCAATCCATTCTAGCCATTCTTACCATTTTTCAGATTTCTGATAATAGCGGGTACCAATTCTAACTGGTGGATTTGGTCAATACGAGCGTAAATATTACAAATAATTTTACTACTAAATTGTTAAATTTGGAAATTACATATTTTCACTCATACATAGAATAATTTGAAGTTATACTAAACTTTTTTATATATAAATACATACATTCTTCTCTCTATATTACAGATTAAAAATTGTTATACCTGAACAGGTCTAGGAGAAGAGGAAACGTCGTCTTTGTTGTGGTAATAAGATTTTTGTAATAAAATATATAAATAGTCTTCTGGCTCAAGGCAATTTATATTATTATAATAAATGTCACATGTTTCCAATTACTATTATAAAATAGATTTTCTTAAACATAAATATCCACCTATACACAGAGGTGCTAAAAGAAAATAATTTAAGAAGTCCTATTGTACTTAACGAAATATTTTCTCAGTTCTCCGTTATGTGAATTTACTTTTTTTTTAGGTGTGTGCAGGCTATGTATAGGGTAATCTACATAGTGGCAACTCCCCTCTTATAACATAGGAAAGGGATTTGAAAGGGGGGATGCGGAAGGGTAGACGAAGGTAGCCAAGGGTTAATTAGGGCCACCGGGATATGGTTTAAGGATCCTACCCGGCAATTCGCCTGAAAGTGATGCAGGGAAAACCATAGAAAAACCTGCATCAGGTAGGTCGGGCATTTAGTACTTGTCCCACGCCCTTCCGATGGCGCGAGAGGGGTTTGCTGTGGGGTCGCGGCTTTCCCCTCTCCGTGCCTTGACTGATTTCGGAGGCAGCTGGTCGAATGCACGTATGAATTTATTTATTTAATCTACAAATGAAGTCTGAGAGAGAATCGACACTCTGACCACGTGTCACTCATAATTACAGAAAGTGTCATGTATGATGACAGTCTGTCGAGCCAAGGAGAGAGAATAGAATCTACAAATGGACAATTTTCCCTGTTTCAGACACATGAAATTTCAATAAATGAATTTACCCTTACTATAAATTAAATTACAACAAATGAGATATAATGATTTTATATCAATAAACTCAACGTGTGGACAGTATTTCCGTAATAAAAAATAGAATAATATTAATAGAAGATCAATTTTGGAAAAATAAATTATATATAAATATAAGAATAATACTGTTCTGGCCTGAAAACGGAAACAATAGAATTATAATTGAAATTAGAGATTAACTAAGAAGACATTTCACTTTGCTGTATATGGAAAGTGATTCTGATGATTTTTGGCACTATTGGTACGATTTACTACACTAACCTATATTTACAAGAGAGAGTTCAGATTGAGTCAAAATTTTTCCGTTGGGGGACTTGCTCCAAATACTGTTGTGTGTAAATTTTGACAGTAATTTATTATCCTATTAAGTAATGACCATCCATTTTTTTTCTGCATTGCCTTTGATTTCAAAATGCTATCAGTTCTCCCGTATCGAGTCGGTTCTTTCATTCTTTCCAGAAATCCCTATCAAGGTTTTTGTCCTTCAAAGGCTTTAAAGAACTCAAGTAGTCCAGCGCTTTCCCTTCTTGTCTGTAGCGTATCCTACCATACAGTTGGGTAAATGTACCACAATATTTATCTCTATTACGAAAGATCTATTACGTTATTTATGTATATTTCCTATTCGTGTTTATAATTTATAAATTCTTATGGTAAAAAGAACTGTTGACGTTGATGAACAGAAAAAAGTTATTAAAGTTACTGTGATTTTAATTATAGGACAGGAAGGTATGTTATGCTGAAGGTTTAGCAATGTATTCGTAACTTGATGTATTTCTTATATAAGTAGTAATGTTTGATAGTTCATTATAAGAAAAGATTATAACAAAAGAGTTGAAAGCTTCCAACTAATTATTTAAAAATTTGCGAGACTGTTTCTGATTTTTAAATTCTTTTACTTGTTCTACTTCAGACGACTAGTGAACGAAAAATATTCTCATAATTGTAATGAAATATGATAAAAGTTTGCGTAATTAAAAATGTATGTTTTGTTTTTCATTCATTTTTATTGTACTATTTACTTGGAAAGGTTAAAAATTCTTTAAAAGACTTGCTATGTCTTCATTATAAATGATAAATTAACTTTCCGCGTACTACTTTAAGGAAGAGTCTATGAAGTAATTAATTTGTTAATGCTCGGATACGTGTTCAAACAGTTGAGACCTCTAAGTCAACTTATTAAACACAGACGCTTCGGCTAATGTTATCCCGATAACAAACTGCCGCTACGAAATTGATTTTCCTGGCTGCTTCATCGCTACGATGCGGAAAGCAGATCTCGCGATTTATGGGGCGGGATCAAAGCGTCCACATCAACTACATACGTTAAAATCTCTGCGTCTCAACGGACACAGGTGCGAAGATTAATAATTAATTCAGATAAATTGTGAAATAGTAATGGCAACGAAATCAATAATTAAAATTCTGTCATCGACATATTTAAATAATAAAACATTAATCAGCCTTAGAATTAATAAATATACTTTATCAAAAAAGAATAAATAGAAACGTTTTATTAGAAATCTTCTGAACAATTTAATTTTATTCAACCCCCTGAAACACGCCCAGAAAACAATATTTTTTTACGAAGGAAACTGAAAGTGTAATGGAAGTATTCACGCCAAATTGAAATATTGTAATCTGTTTTTTCCTTCCAGGATGAGAGACACAAAATTGTATTGTGGTTTAGCAATATATAACTTAATTCGCACACACTTCACAGTTTTTGGGTGGAGTCACTTTGTCACGTTACAATAAGTAACCGGCTTCACCCTTTCTCTCATATATGGATTATGACAATAAGGTGAACTGAAACTTCAAACTTTAAGAAAGTAATATAAGTAATTGATAAATCAAATAAAACCGAAACTTAATGAAAAAAAAATTATTGACTTAAACAACCTTAATAAAAACGTAGCCATTTATTCATTAATTCTCTCCAAATTTCCTGTGCTCTGACTTTTTAATGTCACACATTCTCCATACTCAATAACGTAATATTTTGTTTCAAGTTTAACACCATTATATTCCGAAATTTTTCATACAGAGGTTGTGACGTTGCTTGAAGAAATTTTTGTAGGTCAATAAAATAGAAAAGAATCCCCGTATAACTGATTTAAAATTCAAGAGAGATGTTTTTCTTTGTCAACGGTTTAATTTTCAGATGGAAATTTGGAGGCCTTGATCTCATTTATATTATCTTCATGAAGGACATTGAAACATTTCTTGGGAAATAAATCCCCTACACCGTGTCATTTGTGAGTGATCTCTTTCAACGAAGCAAGATTTCATTCAGAACAATCTTTATCCATGCAGTAACGAGTATGGGAAACGTTTTCACCGGAAATTATGTGTTATATACTAGGGACGGGACAAGATGAGAGGGGGGGGGGGTGGAAGAATACTCTAACATTTCTTTTTGGTCACCGAAGTTTCACACGTCATACTCAAATGAAGAAGGACAAGTTTTATATTTTAGATATTAAAAAACTTTCTTAAATGCATATAAATTTTGTACCGGACTTCCAGTAAAATATTGGTTGCGAGAGAGAAGAACAGAGGGAGGGAGAGGTAGAGAGAAAAAGAGGAAGATAGACAGAGAGAGAGGGAGAGAGAAAGGCAGAGAAAAAAAGACAGAGATAGAAACTGTTTTCACTTCAAATACAAAAATTGTGACAGTTGAAATAATAACTTTTAGTACTTTTGGAACCGATAAATGTTTGTTTATTAATCAAAATTGATGCATTAGTACAATTGTTTTATAGAATTTTTAGAAATCTATAGCTTCTACAATTTCCATCTCATTTATGAGAAATTAAGAAGGCCAAAAGTGTCGTGAATTTTTATAATTTTTAAAATTTAATCATTTAAAGTCAGTAATGTTCACTTATATTTAATGGTTTATTTTGTTAATTTAATTATATTTGTATATCAGAAATATTATTTTAAAAATTATATCAAAGAAAACATTTATTAAGATATTTAATATAACTGTAACCAAAAAATAAAAATTATGATGGCGTTAAATAAAAACCAAGTTCAATTTTACAGTAGAATTGATAGAAAAGTGTGGTAGAGAGTATATTAATTAGAAAACATTACTCTGTTAAACATTTCGACTTAGAGGAAAAATGTTCTGAATATGGAAAAGGAAGTATTAACGATGGTAAATATTTTATTGTGTTCGCATTCAGTGTTTTGTGTTTAGTAAAAAATCAGAGTAGTGTTAATAATAAATTTCCATAAAATTTTCTGATTGTTTTCCGTTCGTTCACATAATATTTTAAAAGCTTCCGGTCGAATTTTCACGTTTTAATATCGTATCATATGCAACTATTGAATTTTGTAACTAAAAGAAGCCAAGGTTTTCAAAGGATTGGGTTGAGAATACCGCGTGAACAATATGGTGAGACGACTAGTAACGACCAGAAGCTGACCAGGCTGCGGATTGGGGTCACTTGCTGAATTGAAGTGATGGAAATCGTTTTCGGGATCTGGACAATGAATCACAACATAACAAAGGCTACATAATAGGGTTGAACAAATATGAAGAGGACTGCAAAAATCAGAAACTTCCACCAGACAAATGTATATGACGAAATATTACTTTTGTAAAAATTTAATTGCTTCAGGGTCCTTGACGCGAATTCTATTGGCTTATATACTGCTTACATCTGCTGATACACTTGAAACTATACGATACATTAGGAATCTGTAATGTAGTCTGTATAAGTCTATTGGCTTATATACTGCTTACATCTGCTGATACACTTGAAACTATACGGTACATTAGGAATCTGTAATGTAGTCTGTATAAGTCACTACAGTTATTAAAAAAATATTTAATTCCTTCTCTTTGCTTGAAGACTTGTAACATTAAATCACTCTGTAGCAACCTTATGACGTGATTTGCAATGAAAACAGTATCAACCACTCATATATTGTAATGCCAATTAATTAAGCCATTAATTATTTTTAAATATTTTGAATTGTTAGGGAACAGTTTGTATTATAGCGAGAGCGAGCAGAGCGACAATGAGTGGCGAGCTCTGTTCCTATTATTGAGGGTGCGGAATGGCGTTTACGCGCGCAAAAGCATAGTCAGTGGGCAGTCAGCAGCGAGGAGCGAAATAGAGAAGTCGACGTCTAAGATCAGCCACGAAAGGATAGACATTTTAAAATAAATCTTTACTGAGCAACTTTTCAGTTTCAATCAAAATCGATAAGTAAATCGGTAAAAGACTATAAAAAATCGCAACTCGTAAGATTCCTGTAAGCAAGCAGTCATCAGATACCTGACCAATTTGGAGAGGATCATCCGAGTTCCTGGGAGCCGAGAAATTCCATAAGTGTAGAATGTGGGAGAAAAATTTAGAATCTGTGTAAAAATTTTGCAATATAGTGTACTTTTGAAGCGGTAAAAGAATGCTGGTACCAGCCGAACAATGCGTAAGTAACCAAAACGTTAATAACATCTGTAAACGCTAACTAAAAGGTAAAGTCAGATTTCGTTCGTTTTTCTTGTAGTTTTATTTCATTCATCAGCATATTATTTTGAAGTAAATTTTTAAACTGTATTGTTAATAAGATCATTCAATAATTTTCACTGTAAATCGTCAAACTCAGTAAAGACCCTGAGATATTAAGAGATTTTCATTTTATTGTAATTGTTAGTAAATTTTAGAAGCCACAATTTAATAAATAAATTTTGTTAAAATTTGATTTATCTTTTTCATTTAAATAAAGCCTATCATTTTGATTATTAAATTAAACCTTAATTGTTGATTATTACAATATATAGAATATTTCCATTTTCAGAATCGGTGGAAAATAAACAAAGGAGAATCAAATGTAATCTTTTTTACGATTCAACGTTAAATTCCACACATTGAAACGGATTAGTTTACGCGACTGATACAGACGGTATGTAAAATACACCCCATATAGAAACAGCAATTAAAATTCCTGAAAGTTAAAGACTAACGAAATCGTCAGAAAGTTTGCACAAGGGCAGGGATACTTTAATTTCCTACGTTAGCATTATTGTAAATACATGTTATGGATTATTTGGGAAGCTTAGTTGAACGGGTAAATATTACTTTCATTCAGAATGGGGCTTTGCTGTTGAGAATGGTGGAGTCCAGGAAGATTTTATCCCCACTTTGTCCTTACTGGCAGTTCGTATTTTTTTATTTCCTCAAAAATATCAGACATAATTGCGATCTTGAATTCAAAGCAATGAAATTCAATCAGATATACATTTTTTATTAATAGTACACCCTGATTAATATCTCTGCCAATATTATTTTCACTTCACTGACATATTTGTTTAAGTGTGATACCAGAACATGTATTCATATCCAACTCTTCGGAAGGAGAAAGAACAAGAATGCATGCAGCGTAACACCACGTCTGCCAATTAGATTTTTATATTGTGAAGCATTGCGACGCCATAATTTAATTGCTAAGTTATTATGGGTGGTTTCATTCTGTGGGATTCGCAATATAAAATACTTCAATGAGAAATTTATAAAATACGCATGCACAAATATATCAAAAGGGCAGGAGGCTCTTTTTATATATCCGAAAAGTTGTCCCTCATTAATTATTACATCTTCATTTGAAAGATTATTGTAAAAAACAAATATTCCCTTTACAGCACTGTACATATTTATATTTTGTGAAAACTGTACAGTTGGCTTTTACAGAAAATGAAGTTAAATAATAATATAATTAAAGCAGGTTTATTTTTAATTTTAAAATATTACCAGGAAATTCGGCATAAAGTGGATACTGCATATGGAATATCTGGTTCTTGGTACTTGTCCCACGTCCTCCTGATGACTGGAGCGGGGTTTGCTGTGGGGGCACAGCGTACGCTTGGACCAGTTCAGGAGGCAGCTTGCCGACTGTTCCAATAGGAATAGCGGACAAGTCTTACCGCATACTCAACAATGCGACCCCGAAACATACACGTATCAAAACAGACCGAGGGGGCTAGTCTTGTGGTAAGAAGGCATCCTCGTATGTAGTCACACTTACCCGGATCTCCGAAGGATGGTTCCACCTACGACATCTGAGACAAGCTGCAGCAGTTACATAAAATAATTTTCTTTATTTTTAGAATGACTGGTTACATGAGGGTAATCTACTTGGTTGCAAGTCCGCTTGAATAACATAGGAAAGGATTTGAGTGGGGGTTGCGTAAGGGTAGAGCAAGGAGCTCAAGGACTAACGTCAGGTAGGCATTTGTCCCACTCCCTTCCAATGACTACAGCGGAGTTTTCTGTGGGATCGCAGTATTCCCATCTTCGTGCCTCGAGCAATTTAGGAGGCAGCTGGCCGACTGTTCTAATAGGATCAGCGAACAACTTTTATTGTATACCCAAGGTCTACGGCCACCCGGAACATACACCTCTCAAAACAGGCCGTGGACTGTATAATTTAACTTTTACAATTATTATTGGGCTGTACGATATTTTAACTGAGACGATCTGAGATTCACTCTTCGTGAGTTTAGTAACATGTAATCAAAGGACGAAAGTGTGTCGTGTGAAATCCTTTTCATAACTTGACAAGCGAGTTGTTACGCTATTAGTTTAAAGGCTCTTTGAAACAAAATACTTTTATCCTTTTTTGTATTGCAATATCATTCCTCATTCAGTTAACTGAGATTGACAGCTTAAAATCGATTAATATCTCTGAACATAAAAATGCTATTAGTTATCGCTATTAGCTATAAGTTCGTAAAACGCGCTCTGATGTTTTTGTACCAGTATAAAGCTTAGTCACTATTACACAAACTGTGAAAGTGCTCATGCAGCGTGTTACTTTCCAAGACAATGACGGATGGACACAATGGCCACTGCGTTCCTGCATTGCTTAGGCAGAATGCCAGTTCTATGCGGAAGTCCAGCAACTGCCAAAACCTGATGCTGTTTTTGTTATACTGCTCGTATAGTCCAAATGTCAAATCCTTACTTTCCGCCTCGAGCAGTGTCAACTGCGAATTGTTTCTTTCTTCTGTTACATGCTTGCAAAATCAAGACAATATTAAAAAAGTATTAATGCTTTCTTACACTAGTAACTAAATTGTATTATTTTGATTGCTAAACGAAATATATTCGATTTTATTCATATTAAGAACACGTTTACGACGTTGCTCACTGTTAATGCATACGTTAACACTTAAAAATTTAAAGAATATATATTTGCCTAAAACGTACTTCTTGTTCGTTCATCATATTTGAACGTTTATATGAAGTGATCAATCATATTTGGGATCTATTTATAGTGGTAACCCTTTGCACTGTGCTTATTTACTGATTGAGACTTTCACTCCGACGAAAAAAAATACAAAGTTAAGTCTAAGAACGTATATTTATTACATAAACTCATAATTTCAAAAATACCTTTTTACTACTTCCCAAGGTATTTCGTTCCAAAGGACGTAGAAATGTTTACCCTTTTACAGTTCATTACTTTTATGATTTTTTAATTCAGACTAATATTATTTGTAACTAGATGGGTCCCGGCGTTGTCCGGGTTGTCATAATTAAACCCAACGACACCACAACCAAAGGTTCAACTCCATTCTCGGTTGTTTTGGCTTTATTTATATGTAACGCCCCTCCACTCCCTCCCATAAGGGTTCTCCTCTACTGTGCAGAAAGGGATTAAAGTTATACGCAGTAAAAATCGGGAAAATATCCTCACTGTCATTGAGTCCAAAAACTTCGTCGTAAATATCGGCCATTTAAATTTCTTTACCCCCGTTCACCCCGGCTTTGGGAGTTAAACCGAAAGTTTAATGGCATAATTAAACTCAGCAACGTCCGTAACACTGGATTTGACTCCAATATAGACTGTTTTCGTGTTATTTTATTGTAGCACTACTCTACCTCCATACGTAAGGGTACTACCCTCCCATGCCAAAAGGTGTAGAAATTATACACAAAAACCATCTGGAGCACTTCTATCAATCTCACTGATCTCGAAATATATTTATCCGACGCAAATATCGGCGGTTTGAGCATGTTTGAAAATTCACAGTCCGACCACCCCCGCCCCTCGGGCCTTGTCTTACTCCCACAGTGTTTGTTTCCGATTTTAAAGGATGACGGGTGTATATTAGGCTGTACGTTGGTATATATATATATATATATATATATATATATATATATATATATTTACCAACGTACAGCCTAATATTAAACAAATTAAAAGAGAAATATTTATAATTCCAACATTATTCTTATCAAAAACTAGGTCTTCTATCTTTTGCATCTTGCTCCTTAATTTAGTACTTTATCTTGACTCTGTGGATCCACTAGGAATAAGAACGGTAGAATATTGTGTATTTCACGTGTACATATGATTTAAAACCAATAACTATCCTATGGTCCTAAAAAAGCTTCCAGATAGTCGCAGTAAGTATACATTTGTAACAATAATATTTTGTAAATCTATAATTCAATTTCATGTGATAGATTGTGGGCCTATTAACATATTTATAGCTGTTAATGTAATTAAACCAATTTTGACATAACAAGTTGTAATAGTTCTAAATCGTCACTCAGAATGTAATAAACCTTACGGAAATTAGCAAAGATACATTTAAACTACATATATTATTTTACTTAAAGTTTACTATCACTTATTTCTGCAAAAAATTATTTATCAGACTTCTTTTAAAAATTCTATTTGATACATCAATTACTCTAAGAAAATTTTCTTCAATAAGGTATTTTCATGGCCACAGCAAATTCGGAACTAAATATATTTAGAGTAAGACTCAATATCCATCACGAGACATTGGCAAAATATACGAGACTGAATCACAAATATTACGATGACCTGCACGGTTTAACTTAAAAAATAAATCCCATAAATGTTCCTGTACTGGAATCTGGTCATTTGCTCGACATACAACTATCCGATGCACTTTTTCCTGACGACATTCTCGAGATTCACGGTAGGTCATTATCCCGACATAAACTTACCCGACAGATCCTCCCGAAGGATTACTTTGCGTTTTTACGTAATAAAGAATAATTTTAATATATCACTTAGAAAGGTTCATTACCTTATTATATAAAATTATTATTGTAAATTAAGTTATAAATTAATGCGTGGAACTTTTTCAACCAAACTTGGTGCAAATGTCACTTACATCCGCAGTGTTTGTTCCAGGATCATAATTGACAAATTGGTTTAAATTGTTCCAAGCATTAAGTTTTAACTTAATTACTGGAGGCAAAGTATAATATTTCAATAAGTATACCGTGTTTATAAATTAGTTTTATTTTTTGAAGTTTTGCAGTTAATTGAAGTGCAGGGAGGATGAAGTTTTCTTTTTGCGCTATTTTGTTAGTATTAACTAAATTCTAAACTAACTGCGCTACAATGAAAAAGATAAAGCTCGTAAAACTAATTTCAGGTATGGGGTCAAATATGCATGTCAAGATTCCCGCAGAAGTTGCATGTGTTCTCACAAATAATATATGAAGCAGGAGTTCCAGCGTTTATTGTTAAGGATAAACCACTTGATTCTGATAAATTTCATGAAATACTTGTTCAACATAAGGTTGATTTAATTTGCCTTGCAGGATTTATGAGAATTATAAAAGCTGATTTTCTTGGTAAATGTATTTTAGTTTGTGTGGCAGTTAATGTTTCTTAGTAGTAATCAGCGACTACCATAACCACGGAAGCGACACCAAATTCGGTCGTTATCACATTATTTTCGTCTTTCCAACCAGCCCCACTCTTAGAGGTGTTTCCCTTGCTGTTAGGTATTATAATTAAAATTTAAAACATCGAGTGTGAATATAGGTGTCTGAGCGCCCCTTAAACTATTTTTTTCGACGTAAAACTAGGTCGTTTTCGTATAATTTAAAAATGTCATACCCTTCCCCCCTCCCCCCAATAGGCGTGCGAGAGTTGACTTACATCCGCAGTGTTTGTTCCAGGATCATAATTGACAAATTGGTTGAAATTGTTCCACGCATTAAGTTTAAGTTAATTTAAAATAATAAATACCACACAACGTTTCTGAGATCCTTGTTCCTTTCATCAGGTGATAAGAAGAGCCTAGAGAAACACAACTGCGCTTGTCAGTTGACAACACTCAAAAGCGAGGTAGCTATTATTTAAATTACCCTTTTTGCCTTAATTGGCTATCTTTCTTATTCATTATTTTCAATCAAACGTATTTTTTTTTCATTTTTGCACTTTTAATTTAAATTAATAATTATCAGGTACAATAACATATTATGTGTTCTATTAATTTTGTAAAACGCAGCGACAATTCAGTTGCTACTGTCAACAACACCCACACCCACACACACACACACACACACACACACATATATATATATATATATATATATATATATATATATATGTAATAAACAACTAATAATTAATTATTTAAAATGAATTCAATGGTTGGCCACGTTGGTGAAATCAAAATGTAATCAATAAACTATATTAAAAGAATCAAATAGTTGATTAATGAATTAATTTTATTTATTTAAAATTTAAACGAGAAGGATTTCAAATAATTTACCAAATTCCTTTTAACTTTCAAGACAATTAATTTATTCCAGGTAACTTACAACATTTCTCGACGTGATTATTTACATTTGAGTTTTTGCTATTTTACAGATTTTATCAACTCTCATCTCAGGGTCGTCTATTTGGGCCTTCTAATTAAAGAAGCAACCTTTACATTTAAATTAAGCAATTTAATTCCTTTTACAACCTTAATATTAAAACAATAAAACAAACGTGAAACCGGAATCTGACGATTCTATCTTTAGTTGACGTTTATTAAAAACTTTATTAAATTTCTTTCTACTTTCAATCTCTGCTGGTAACAGGCTTAAGTTTGGGTTCAGATGCACCACACTGTTCACATTAAACAGGCCATGAATTCACTGAATTTAAATTGATTATAAAACACTGCCGGAATTTTGGGATCTCTCAACTGGAAACAATCTGAATTAATGGTCAGTCAGATTGTTACCAATTAGTGACGGTCTCTTTACTTATTGATTTTTACTGCGGCATGACTTATTAAGTTACTTTCTTGTAACTTTATTCGATGACTTAGTGGCCAAAAACTTTTTGTTCAAATTTGTTCAATTTCAAACTGCGATCTTTCTGGATGGGTATCTGCCCGCAACTGTGTCCGCCATCCAACTCCGGTTTTAGAATGCCTGCTGCCGACAAAGGCTTGACCGTGTTTACCCGTTGTTGTCTTATATTTTCGCCGCTAACAATCCACCACAAATTTCCAATTATCAAATCATTAATGGCCTCTGATTAGTATCACAATATATATATATATATATATATATATATATATATATATATACATATACATATCTAGCTGATGGGCGATTTAAGATATTAATTGAAAACTGTAACCGTAATATTTGTCAACTTAAGACAGTAATTACTTTTCGCCTAAATAGTATGGTAGAGCACATCATCGAAACGTTGTGTAATAATAAATATTTATCCCGTTTAGAAACCCGAGAATGTTTTATTCATTATTTACACAAATCATCGCTCCCTTATGTTTTTATTTGATTTTACTCTAACTACGAAACTTCTAGAACGGTCACTAAAACATCCTTTGGAAGTCCTTAGATAATATTAGAGCATTATTTAGCTAACGATGTCTATCATGTATTCCTCTCAGTGGTTCTGCGTTTTCAAAACTGTGGACGAAAGTGTGTGCATCATCAAGATATTTTATTAAGAAGTGTGCTTATATTATTCGGATGAATTCTACAATAGTTTAAATCTTGAGTACTTGAGTTTTCGCTTGGGATATTCTCAGCATGAAAATTAAAATCTTAAAACAAATATGTACTTTAGAAACTGGAGCTGGAGGGAGTTGGGGCTCTGAAGTTCGATCAAATCGGATAAAGAAGTAAGACGCTTATTAAGTTTCACTATCCTTAACTGCTAGCAAACATATCTATATTTAATAGAGATTAAAATATACAGAATCGAAAAGTAATATTGTTCTATTTAAACAGTAAACGGGTTTTCAATTACAACATTTGCTTCGAATACAACTATTTCACTCATTTTAAATTTGTCCGTTGCGTAAATCGTCGCAATAAGAATTAAAAATGTAAGAGTAAATTGTTATAATTTTTTTTGAGAGAAGATTTCATTTGATCACTTTCATATGGTTCACGATAATAATTTTGACCACAAAAAATGTCACAATGAAACTCGTACACTTTCAAGAACTCGAATTAATGAAATTTTCACTTATTTTACAAATTATATTTTTTACCCGAATTTTGTTTCGTTTTAAAAGTTGCGAATTACTGACGGATAATAACGTTAGGGCTAGTAGACACGTAGAAATCATCACCTCAGATATTCTGCCTAACTTTGAGAGAGTTTCTGAACGGCACACATAGAGTTAATAAAAGTAGAATGAAGTTGCGTGATTTCTGTAAGCCAATCTTCAGAAGATACAATATCCTAACTGTGTACTCACGTTATATTTACAAGTCAAACCAACTTGTAAGGAATTATAAGGACTTCCCTGTTCAAAATTTAACTAAAACTTACACCACAAGGGGAAGTATTAACTATTTCAATCCTGTTAATGACCCTCTGATAAAAGGCACATTGTTTTTCAATAAATTCCCAGAAAATATTAACAAATTCTATGAACAAAATTTTCCTTGGTTTTAAATATATATATATATATATATTAGTTATATATATATATATATATATATATATATATATATATATTTGTAACATTGTTTCTTCATAAATGTATTACTTATTAAATCTTGACGTTTTCCCATATTGTATTTGAAATTTAAGGAAATAAAAATACTTACTATATTTCCACTTTTTTAATGTAATTTTGTATGAGATATTTCATAATCCACTTTCTCACGATTAGTATTATATACTCAGAATATTCATAACATTAGTAAAGGAATTATTTTACACCTTTCTGTTGGGGTGTTATTGAAAATTCGTAACGAATATTATAAGAGATGTAAATTATAAATAAAAAGTCAGATATATATCAGTATAATAGATTTTTTTTGATCAATGTGTTAGTAAATATTATTTGTCAAATGCTCAACTTAAGCTCTGTTTCAGGAAATATAATTACTAGTATTTAAATGTTAGTAGTAATACATCGGTTAAAAAAGAACGCCATAGAATGAATGAGATAGCTGTAGAACTTCATCAAGAAACAAAACTGAAATTGCTAAGTTTGTATTATTATTATCAACAAATTTCACGAAAAGTTTGATACAATAGTATTTATTGCTAAAAATTATTCATAATCACATGAGTGAAAGATATTGATTCGTTGATAGAAGAATTTAGAGAACATTTAATATTTTGAAGGAAATGTTCGTACCTTCCAACTGTCAACTTTGAAAATTCTGTAGCTTTCCTTAGTTAGTAATCTAAAAGGACCACTTTCAAATATTTGTTCGGAAATAAGCAAGTAAATTTCTGGAGATGACGTTGCCAGACTCGGGAAATGTAGTTTCGAAGATAAAGTTTCTTCTCAGCAGATGTTTAGCCGGGAGTCGAGGCAAAACTGCGCATTAAAATCCAGAAACGAGGCCGTTCTTGGCTGTCATTGGATTTCAGTGGCTCGCTTAACGATTTCCTTCCGGAGTGCAGACACGATAATGGTTTCCCGAAGTTCGTTGACTTCTTGCAGTCCCCCCCGTGAATAATATTTTCATTTTAAACAAATTCTACACTTAATTAAGTACCAGAGTGTAATGTGAAATTAGAGGGAGCATACAAGTTTATTTAACATCTAAAGTTATCGTGCAGCCTATGGCTGAATAAGACATCTAAAAATTGTGAAGCTTTTGAGTAGGATTCGTTCACAAAATAATAACGGACAGAATATAATACAGTTAGAATTAAATCAGCCAAGTAAGAAGCGAATTAACGAAGAGGATATAGAAAGAAACTGAAACCTGCAGATTAGTCGTATAATCGCTTCGAGGATGAACACTAGGGAACAGAAGAGGCTGCTAATGACCTAAATCAGATTAGAGTCGTAGATTTAATTTTCTTATTTGCGAAACAGGAAACAAAAATATACGAATAATATTAATTTAGCAATTCGATAATATCGGGATAGAGATTGAATTTGAAGAATCTCATTCTTTTACACGCGGGTAATATATTTTTTTCTAAAACTAAAAAATTGTTTATGTACATATTATCTATTCATTAGGTTCAGCAATATTATAAAATTATTATTGTATCAGAAGAATTCTTCGAAACTGTACATAATATTCGTTTTCATTATAGATTCACTCCCAATAAAGGTAATATTTGAAATTAGGAACTGGGAAAACTTGATATGTGAACAAGGAGAAGGAGCAAGTTTCTACGCTCTTAGTCTCCACTGATACAAGCCACAATGACAATGATCCAACACCTTCACACTTTTCCAGGTAGTTAATCATGATACAACCCTATGAGTCGCAAAGACAGTTGTCATTCACAATTGCAACTGAGAAAACGTCAGCCAGCTTTTATTATTGATGTTTAGGTCCCATAATGTATTGATGAATTCACTTTTACTAACAAAAGTCATAATTACGCTTCAACGTTTTCAAACTCGAATTTGATCATCGAGTCTTTCTTTGATCTTGATTCACCAATCACGCTCTCATCTTTTTCATACAAATTCATGCTGTAAGTTTTGTATTCGCTGAGATGCTGTGCCACAAAGTTCAATGCGTCTTCTTCTATCACGATTCTTTGAATTTTAGCGTCAACGTCTTCGAAACGAATCTTGAATCTTCCTAAACGAGCAACATCTGCAATATTGTTCTACAGCTCTACTTCAGCATAGTCTTGAAGTTTCTTCACCTCAGTTTCTTTCTGGCCCACAGTCTACTTCTTTTTTTTTTTTAAAAAAAAGTTAATCACTATTCAAGACTTATCATTAAAAATTATCACTAAATTTTGAACATAGATTACTTCACGTAGCTGTCAATAAAACCTTTGAGGATTAGAACTGTCTGAATCTTCGAGGAAAATTGTTATAAGAATCACAGCCATCGTATCGTATGTAGCAAAGTGAAAATGCTTTGGTGAAATATATGGTAAATTTATATTAGGGCTAGATAGCCCCGTAACAACGTATGTTAAGGATTCAATATACGAGAAATAAAAAGATAAGTCTGGAAGTTAAATAATTTTGGCGCAACACAAATCGGCCACTGCAACTGTTTGGTAACTGAACAACATCTTCAACATCGGATCACTGGGAAATTATATATCGTGCTATTCGTGGGTAATGTGATGGGATTTGCATTACATAGATATTTCATTCAGTAATTTATGTGTGTAAAGAATCATGATAAATGTGCGTAGAAGTTTCCGTTTGAAATTGAAGAAGCAGCATAAACAAATTTATGACTTGACGCTGAATTTAGCCGAGTTCGTTGTTAGATCACGTCTCGTAATGTTCACCCACGCTGGAGGCAAGAAGGCGGCAACACACGGAGACAACGTCATCGATTTAGAAATGACGTCATATCATCTGGGGTTTCTGATTAACCGTCCTGTCTAAAAGAAGAACTAATATGTATAAAATAGAGACGAGTCAGGCGATAGGCCAGCAGTGAATTTTGAGACACCAGATCAGTCGGAACTGAGGCGCCACATTATTACGAATTTGAGATACTTCGGACTGGGTACCCCAGATTATTCGGACCAGAGACTTGGGATTGGAAGCAACGGTCAATTGGAAGCTGCGACTTGGCCTGTGTGTGTGAGGGCCGCGGCTTCACATCTGTGGGATGCCAAAAGTCTTTGTTGTCCATTCTCATCCCTTTATCACGGGCTTCAGAGCTTTTTCTCAAGGAATATTTTTTCCTTACGGTTTAACAATAAGATTGTTATGCGTGACTAGCCGACAGCATTAAGCGATAGCTCATTTAAATTTTGAGCTGTGAGTTTCATATCTGTTTTCAATTTAATAAATAGATAATATTCTTGCGTAGTGCACTGTCTAATAGCATGATAGGGCCCGTCTTCAGGTTTCAGGTTTCCTCGTTTAAGGGGTAACAAGAAGCTGGGAGCAGGTAAGTATGTATTTCTAGGTACGAAAAAACTGCTCTGCTGTCTAGCAAATTCCATACATATGTAAAGAATTAAATATAAATTAAAAAATAATATTACAGACCACTCATGGAAATTTACTTCCATCTACCCCCACGGGGATGCAGTTTATTAAATAAGACTAAAGCCCCACAATTATTTTGGTAATTCTACAGAAGATGAAGACTTTATTTAGTTTACTATACATAATAAGTGGCATATAACTCTAAAATATTTATAACAGTCAACACGGGAGGGCAGGTCATCATAAAAGTATTATACTGGGTGTCAAGCGAGGACAAGGCACCCTTTCTTTTCAGGTCTAGGAAAATTATTCTTTTTAAACAATTGCAGGAAGACTAAAGATCCGTTAATATAATTGAGAATATGTTTATTTATATAGTTGTATGGTAAATGAAATGGCTATGGATGTTAATATTTAACACGAAAATTGTAGTCTTGAGATTCACGAACAGATGGGGGAGTTCTTGATAAAAAGAGGGATAAATATCGAAATAACACAACGAATAAAAACATTTGATAGCCAATTAGTCAGAAATAAATGTAGTAAAAATATAAGAAAATAAATAAAACATTTTTTTTAAAAAAAACCTTTTCAGATATAAATTTGCGTCAAGAACATCTAAAAATTTATTAATAAATACATTAAAAAATCAAAAAAGTTTAAAAAGGGAATTACATATAATCAAACCAAAACATTTTTGAAACACACTTCATTACGATTTCAATAATCCTTTAAAATTAAAATAACTCTCTTGTCTGGCAGGTACCAACGGCCGAACTTGAATGACGTTTACAATGAAATAAGGTGAAGTTAATAAAGCGGTTACATGGCTGAACTTGACAAAATGTTTAACAATGTCCGTAATTTGTAATTTAACAATTTAAGGTAGATTAAAAATTTATAATAAATTAAACGCAAAATAAAAGTCTTACAATAATAATAATAATGCGTCATAAATCATATTGAGAGTATTTTTTTACATTAATAGTTTTATTATGCGTTTTATGTTCAACATTTCGCTCATCAAACTCTAAAAATAATTACTCTCCTCATCCAAAATCTTGACATTAACCAAATCGATAATATGAATATGAGGGTAATCTGGACATGATGATTCAAATTGAAAAAATATTCCTTAATATGAGTTTTTGAAATAGTTTTTGCCTGTCCTATATATCGCAACCCAGGCAATATATCTTCTGAATAATATTGTTCCTGTCAACATTTTTGACAGGATCTTGAACATTTTTTACGAAATTCAGATGATTATATGAACAAACCCCAATCTTAACGGTGGAACTTGCAAATCAAATTTTGTTGTATATTTTCCAAATAAGGTAATACAATGAAGTTAATCTTCATTTACACTTTACTAATTTATATACTTTTATATTTAATAGAATTAATTCTAATTTGAATGTGTTTCTTAATAAAATTTTGTGAGTATGAGTTAATTAAAATAATGTTATAAACGTTTTCCACATTTTCTTTGAGAAAACACGAAATATTAATATTATTGTTGCTCAGAGTTATTGAAATTGAGGTATTTATTGAATTATAAGAGATAGGAGAAATATTAATAACTGATTTGGAA
Source organism: Zhengitettix transpicula (assembly GCA_037074705.1). Lineage (NCBI taxonomy): Eukaryota > Metazoa > Arthropoda > Insecta > Orthoptera > Tetrigidae > Zhengitettix > Zhengitettix transpicula. Next base: position 201,694,961 of record CM073591.1, on the reverse strand, counting down.
TGTTTAGAATAAGAGAAAACGCACATACGGAGAGCAGACCACGAGAAAACAGTAACAGACAAAAACGATTAACTTTTTCTATGACAAACTTCCGCATACAAAACCACAATAGCTTATTAATTTTCAACCCACAGTTACGCTCTGAGTTTAAAGATTCTCATACTTGTCGGAAAATATGTTAAATAGTGTAATGTCTTTCTCTACTTCCTGTTCAACCTCTTTGCTACATCAGATATGCATATGACAATTTTGTATTGTTAATACCTTTCAAATCAACCTTATAGTCAAAGCTTTCAACAATTATCATCTCAACTTACAATTCACCCATGAACTTGAATGTAACTATTCTCTTATATTCCTTGATGTCACTGTATCCGTTCACAAAACTTACATTCTCACCAATTGGTTCAGAAAATCTACATACTCTGGACGTGTTCTCAATTATCTTTCAAAACAAAAGAGAGCTGTGGTTTACAATCTTTTAGACACGAGCGATATTACTTTAGAACTGCAACTAATAAAAACTTATTGTCTGAAACATTTTAATCTCTAATGAGTACCCTTAAAAACGTATTATTAAACACATTAACAGCAGATTGAACAAAATCCAGTATCCCACTGACACTTGTCCCCAAACACCTCAAGCCAATTTTTTTCTCGTACTCCCTTATTACAAATTTCTACGTCACAAATTCATCCAAATATTCAAAGAATATCAAATATACATAATTTACAGATGCATTAATACCCTTTGCTGCTTAATTAAAAACCATAAGCACCCACTTGACACCAACAGCAAACATTGTGTTGTTTACAAAATCTCTTGCTCTAATTGTAATTCCTGCTACATAGGGCAAACAATACGTTGCCTTAATACACTTATCAAGGAACATATATCTAATATCAAACTTCCCATTGATAAACAATCTGTAGTAACCAAACATATCAATTCTAAACATTCATTTGATTGGCAAAATGTTAAGATTTTAGACATTGACACAAGGTACAATTCCAGACTCATTTCAGAGTTGCTGCACATTAAATCCAACATCACAGCTATTAATGTACAAACAGACACTACGAAACTCAATAATTGCTATGATCCTTTATTATTACGCTAAACCTTCTGTTTTCCTATTGTCGTTGCTCCCTTATTGTTACGCTAACCCTTCGGCTCTTCCAATGTCGTTGCGTTTTCGTAACTTTTGAATTTTGTCAACTGACACGGGCAGTTGTGTCGCTCTAGGCTCTTCTTAACACTTGAGGAAAGGGATAAGGATCCCAGAAACATTGTGTGGTATTTATATAATCACTTTTTAGTGTGAATTGGCTACCTTTCTTATTCATTGCGATCATAATTGTAAATATCAAATTCATTTTGTTAAATTATTTAATGGTACTGAGAATTATCATTAATGGCGTCTAAACCTGATTCGAATTTAAGTAAAATAAACATTCATTTTAAAACGATAACAAAACACTCTTGATATGTCAATATATATCTCCAAAAAACGTGGCCTGATTTAACATCTTTCTTAATACGACCAACGAGTGGTAATATACACGGTAATCCGCATTGCTCCTGGTTAAAATATGAAGCTGCAAAGTGGGTTTTCAATTCTATATATATTTGCGTATGTGTGGACATGGGGAAGGTTACGAGAAAAATTATAAGAACTGAGTTATTAAGAAATAAACTAATTTACAATTGTCGTGCTCATAATTATTGCGTAACACTTGAAAGTATAAGAATACAAGAAAATGGTTTTTAATGGATGCCACAGAGAAATTAAAATTTTGATGTATAACGACATTGTGAAATCAGACCTATGCAGAAATAGCGAAAATAGAGTAATATGATCATTTACAGCACAAATTAAGGGAGGCGTCACCATAAAAAATTAATTTCACAAGAACATGAGTAGAAATAATTTTAAATTCGCCAATTGTTTAAAATATTTCGTTTGGTAAACCTCACTAGGGCCCAAGACGTCCGATACATTAATTTTTTTCCAATTATTAATCTGGCACATTAATTATAATTATAATGTATCAGTTTCGAGAAATATGTAACTCAAATTTCTGTTCCATAGCTCATTTTAATGTCGCTTAGACAATTTACTAAAATATTTGGTAGCTCGGTCTTGTGATTTATCTCGTATGACTGAAATTTTTTACCCACCTTCCATCTTCTTAATTACGGGAAGTGCACTCTGGACCAACGAGAGTACTGAAAATTATAATCTTAAATATCCATCATGATTTTTCCTCGCACGCCATGTGGGTCTGTTACTACATGCCGTCATTAAAAAGGAATATCCAAGTGCTTTTTAAATTTAGAAACGATGGTTGCATTACATTGGAATCAACGGAACAAACTCGTTTATGTGTAGAATCGATTTTCTTCAGTTGAGTTTAAACACAAATATGAACACAAAATATAAGTTTGTGACATTATTTTGTAAACAGCAATTAGTAATTACTTGAAATGTTAAGTCCCGTAGACAACACACCACCAATTGACAAAAAACGACAAAATGTACGAAATACAATTTCACTTGTTCTCCTGCGGCAGTTAAAAGTAATTGTTAGGCATTTACAGAATAGAGTCATCAAGCTATACGAAACATTATACAAATAACAAAATCATGCTGAAATAGATAAACTCATTTGCCATCCCGTTCGAGTTTTTTTTATTCTTTACTAAATTTATACTTTTAGGAGATTATCATTTAACTCATCAAACGCATTATTTTTTTTTAGAGTAATAGGCTACATGAGGCTAATTAACATGGTGGAAACTCCCCTTTAATATAATACGAAGGAATTTTAAAGGGCGGATGCCGAAGGGTAGAGGAAGGTAGCCAAGTATTAATTAGGGCCGTCGGGCTATACTTTAAGGATCCTACCCGGCAATTTGCCTAAAACCCTATAAAACCTGCATCAGGTAGGTAGGGCGCATGGTACTTTTCCCGCGCTGATGGGGGGGGGGAGATGGGTTTCCTGTGGGGACGCAGCATTCCCTTCTCCGTGCCTCTATGAATCGTATGGCCAGGGTCTGTGACCCTGGAACATACACCTCCCAGAACAGGTCAAGGTGCATCGGATTGTGGGAACCTTGTTTCAAAATCCAGAGAGAGGAGAAGGCAATCACAAAGGTAGCCCTCTCCGTTTCTCCTAAACGCTTCTGCCTGCGAGAGCTAACAGCTCCCACAGGCTTCATCATCCCTCTACCACTCTCACATATTAAAATAGTTTTGAACATTAACTCTTTGCTTCGGTTAATTAATAATTATCTTATAATGACCTAATTCTGGAGAAACCTTGACTAAATCTGTTTCTGGTGTTGTGATTTTGTTTAACATCTATGTTATTCCTCACATAGGAAATCAGTATATTTTAAATGCAGGTCTTTCCATGACTACAATTAGGATCTTTAATGGTTATTTATAACGTTTTTCATCTTAATTTTTCAATTTTCTTTTGTCCGATATGTAATTCATGTGTCTTTTGAAGAAAAACCTTCGATCAAATGAAATTTGAACATCTTGTTGAATTGTCTGGTTCCAGTTGTGGTACGATTGAGTATTTCAAAATAAGGTTTGAGCAGATAGTGACGAGACAGAGAACGGAAGAAAAAATACGGTGGGGGTTGTCGAAAACCTTACTAATCGAGATCACGTGGTAATGTAGAAAAAATTTCTACAAGCTGATTGGAAAAAATAAAGGATGACGTTTCTTCGATGTGGGAAGAACGTAATATAAAAAGAAGAGGAAAATCTCTCGGGGAGGGAGTGCGGCGTACATTTGTAATACTGCAACTCACCGTCAAGTACTGTGAGATCTCTGTGCCCAGAGGAGCAGACAAGCAGGGACAAAAGTTTATGTCGCATAGTTTTTCGGAGAAATAGTTGAAGTCCCGAGGGTTTAAGCGGGCGACATCGACCTCAGAGGCCAGCGACACTCCATTTCCTGAAGGCAGTCCGTGGACCGGAAGATGTTCAGCTACAGAATGCCGGGATTATATTTCCATTTCACTTATTTTAAAATTGATTTCAATTGTCCTTTTATATCACCAAGAATTAACCTGAGATATTTAATAATTTATGTTGCATATAAGCATAGCATACTAAATAAAGAAATAAATGTTTCGAATTAAATAAATTATAATAATTTATTATTTGAAGATATCGTCTCTAAGCGCCAGACTCTGATAGAGTTGCGATATGTGGTCGCAAGAATTAATGAAAGAAAATAACTTTCAGACAATTGACTTCAACTTTTGTTTCAGGGTTCACTAAGTTGGAAAACATATCACTGTAACGACATCACTTATTGTTGACCCATTTCCCACGTAATATTCCATAATTGCCACTTGTGAGTCCAACAAAGTGTAACTATCACTTTTCTTTCCTTTTCTTGAATTGATTTTCGATTTGATATTAGGGTTGTTTCCATTACATGTTCTCGCGTTGGTTCTCTGGCTCTCAATGGTGAATATATCTTTTATCTAATGTATCACCTTCGTTATAATGCCGGTTCTGGAGCTGCTAAAATATTATCATTATTCTTCAAAGTGTTGTTTAGGCACCACCATTCGGGAATATGTACGTTGATCCTGTTTTTTTAACGATTTAATATGGAGAACCATGAAGAATTTGTATACGGTTTGCCTCTTAATCAATAATCAATCGTTGTTTATTCATAAAAGGACTTCTTAATGTTGTAATCAATAGTGGATGTGGCCTGGACGTCACGTTATTTCCTCGTCCTTCACGCTCGTTCGAGGTTTTCAATCCACCGGGAAACTGTTCACAGAGCAAAACATTGTTCTCGTATTGTGCTGAATGCCATCTATAGATTTAAGCTCCTGAAACACCATATTAACCTACCAAAAGGAAAGATAGCGGTTCTACCTATCGGATTAGGAGTACGGAACACCCTCGAGATAATTAGAAGAAAAGTGCATTTACACTCGTATATAATTAAACTTCTATAAGGATTACAAATAAATTATATCAATCTTCATAATTGGAAAGGACATTTCTTCGATCTTTTTGTATTTTTATTATCATGAAACTACTTTTTCTCTAGAAGTCTTTCAGACGAATAATGTTGAGATAGCCATTTTGTTGAAGCTAATGGGTCCTTATCTAGTTGTTGACGCCATTCTTACCGTCTAAAACGTATAACTTTGCCAAACTTCCCTCTACACCTTCCTGTATTCATAATATATATCAGAAAATGGATCAAAGAATTATCTCATTATTCAACCCACATTTGTCAAGAAAATTGATATCCAGAATGGTTTGATTCTTGTTGTTTACTTTTCAATAAATTATGCGTATTATATCAAGTATTCCAACTTATCAAAAATTAAACAATATAAAGAGAACGCTTTTCAAGCTACAAGCTGTAAAAGCTATAGTTAAATTATATTAAAATATGAAGGATGTCGACCGTACAAAGAAACGAGCCCGGGATCTCCCGCTTACAGGACAGATGCTCTACCATTTCAGCTATCCTTGTCGATTCCAGATCCGGTGCGACATTCCTCCATCCATTCGACCTGATGCTGGCTCACATACAAATTTTTATTAAATCACAATGCTTACATGGGAGCCTGTTTTTAAAAACTTTGATAATCAGTTAATATATTTGTATATTTATACCTACAATTTAAAATCTTTATTTATAAACTAAAGGAGGACTGAAATTCTTAGAGTTCTATATTTTCCGTTTCAAATGATGTCTTCAATCGAAACGAATGCCAATAAGATATTTATAAAATTGAAATAATCGAAGCATTTTTACCAACAGTTATGAGGAACAAAACATCTTAAATTCATCACGTTTAATATAGATATGAAATCTACAGATTCAAGAAAGTTCTGTTTACATTTCACGACCTGCAGCATAGTCTCCGGTAATAATTATTTCTTCAGTATTGTAGCATTCAACATTGTCACATTCATTCTGCAAATGTTGTATACTACAACTTTTAATTTAATTAATTGAAACACTGAATATATAAAATAATACACTAAATATTAGCAATCGAAAAATAATTGACACTTAATATATAAATATATATATATATATATATATATATATATATATATATTGTAGTAATTGGTAATTAAGACATTGTTCTAATTGGAAAGTTGGATTGTAGAGGACTCATTATTAGTGGATATAGAGGGGACGCCGCAACAATCCGGCGAGGCAAAAAAAACATTGTTGGGCAGTTGAGAGAGTTTACGCGCTCAAAATCTAAGAGACGAAGTTTTACAGTTGGGCAGCGGACAGCGAACAGTTCGAAAGCTTTACAGTTGGGCAGCCAAAACGAAAGAACGTTGTCCAGTTACAAACATGCTCTTAAATATTGAAAAGTAAAGTAATTTTCAGTGCGGAAGGAGAGAGTGCAACTAATGTTGTATCATGCTGGCCATAGACAAACCAATGAAGGACCTTTTCAACTAAAGTTACGAGATCTGCAAATCCAGGTTGGAGTAAAGCATCGAGAACCTACCAAATTGTGTTAGACCAACTAACAAAACTACGCCAATTAGAATTTGTTGACATTTAGAGTCTGTGAGTACTAGAATCAGTGATATCCTCAAATCTTGCGCACGAAAAACCTAACATGAGACCTAGGCGGCCGTAAGTAGAAAAACTTTAAAATCATATTTGTAAACCACTTTTAAAAGATAAAAGTCAGATCGATAAAATGAGATCGTTAATTCTTGATAAATTTAAAACTGTTTAAATTCAATCTGTAGTATTATTTCTTCTACAACAAATTTCGTCTATGTTTCAGACGCATTAACTTCCATAAAAGGTAAATGTAATTTTGATTATTTAAATTCTGCCATTTATCAAACCCAGATCAAGACCCTGAGATCCCAAATATTTCGTGTATTTTATATGTGTTTTAACTTTGTTAATAAAATTTGTTTGTTCATTAAAGTTATATTAGTGTATTTCATTTAAGCCACATTCATTATATTAAATTATTACAATATATATATATATATATATATATATATATATATATATATATATATATATATATATTCATTCTGAAAATAGTCCATTTTTAATTGAATCCTAAACGCTGATAAATATTTAGAGTTTTATCTTGAACTTGACAAGTTTCAATTAAATATGGACTATTTGCAGAATGAAAATTCCGACAAATATCAAACTGAGGAAATAAATATTATCAAAACCTGAGCTAAATGTTTTTATTTCCCGGAGCTACTTAATATTTTAAATAAATGGTATGCAGAAATAATAATAAAAACATTAGTTTTGTTCACTAAAGTGAATAATTCAGTGGCTCTGTAAGGAGGTGAACTATCCTCGTGATCTGTCGCTAGTATGGAAACAGCGTCAGAATTTGTAGAAGAGCTGATAGAGTAATAAAGAAGCGTATCGGAAGTCAGTCTCCGGGGAAATAGAATCAGCTCTGAGTTTGATAACGTGTTCAAGCCAACCGTAGAGCAGCATCTACCTCGTATTACAGCGTCCACTCAATTGTTGAAATGAGATACAGTTTACGCCCTGGGACTTCTGGGCTGAGGGCTCGAATTCTCCAAAGGCCTGAATACGATATTGAAATTCTTTTAATTGTGACTGTATAACGACGATCTGGGAAAAGGAAATCCTATAAATTTAACGATCGTGAGCAAGCATTATTAACTACATTTGAAATGAATGGAATATTTCAACTAATTGGTCGAGAAGTTTAAAATTTTTAACTAAAACAACTTTTTGAATATCTAGATTTTTAAATTTATAAATTTAATTTAATTTAATTTACTTTACTTTAAATTTACTAAACCAACCGAGATTAATGGTGAAACCTTCCGACAATTATTACGAAAAAATTTCAACTGTATAGTTGCTAATGAAGAATAAATTCCGAAGTGCAAAATATATATAGGTAAATAAAAATTGTACCTGAAATTTTTCCTGGAAAACAGTATACAAGTGAGTATTTGTACCTAGAAAAGCTAACCTAGGTGTAGCTTTTGGTAAACGTAATTATTTACTAACATGTAGTATCAATTTGCAGAAAGAGCTCTAGCATATATAAAGTGAAATTTATTAACAATGAAAAGTTTGTAAAGTAGACGATTTGCACTCCGATAACCACCATTGAAGAATATAACTGAATTGGAAAAGTATCCCGTTAATATAGCACATTGAGGGTACCCATGGAAGAATTTGTTATGCGAAATACATTTTCATTGAATACATTGAAAAGAAAATAAATTAAATTAAAACGCAAGGTCAATATTCTCAAAATACTGGAAATAAGTCGCATAATAAACACTATATAAAACTAATTAATAAATGTAAGCTTTACCGGTGTAAATAATTAATAATTTATTAACTATGTAAAACGTTTAAATCATATCCATTAAAAAAGTTTAAGTTTGTAAAAAAAAATATTCTAGAAAAATTAATAAATTAAGCATATATTACAAGTACAGATTCTAATCCTAAAATTAATACAGTTCAATAAGCTATGCATTTATAAATACGTTATCTTATAAAATAATTAACAATGTAAATAAGTTAAAATCACATATATAAAAAAATTATTTTCAAAACTTTTTGATAATTTTTTTGGCGACCCGTATGTTATTTACAATATATTATATAGCGTTACTGTTTACATACATTAATTGCATCTGCTAATTTTAATTATATACAAAACAACATTGATAACTAATAAATTTTTCACGGTTAAGCACCAGGCCTAGATTTCTCGATGACGAAGTTTCTTCAGTCCGAAGACATTGGTAAAAAATTTAATTAATTTTCAGTGGGAACTCTTACATTCATCAACATTGTTAACCATAAAGTGAAAGTAGGCTAACTAATGATTACATATAAACTTTAACTTAGCTTTTTTAGAAGCACTACATATTAACAGAAACAGTTTTTCAATAGTATAACAAAAGTAAACGAAACAGGGTTCCATTATGCGGACTTTATTGAAAAATAAACAACAAAATAGTAGTTATATACCTACACAACATGTAAACCAAAGAAATTCATACTGTAATGTTCAATATATTTGGGGAGAACAATTTTTAATGTTAGGTTTATAACTGGAACACTTCTTTTATTAGTGAATACAGACGAACGTTTATGAAATGCGATGGAGAGATTAAAAAGAAGAATTTTTATAGGTGTTTATGATTAGTAATGTATAAAGATCTAGAAGAAATTAAAATGAATAAATATACTGAAACTGAGCGTTGTATTTTTTCTAAATTTATTGATAAGTTATTATTCAGTTAAAATAAAATCGAAGTATCAAATATTAAATTCATAATGGCAATTTATATATATATATATATATATATATATATATATATATATATAAATGTCTCATAGTTCAGATTATTTTATTATAAATTTGTTCTGTGTCCATTCTTCATTGGGATTTTAACTTGTAATTAAAAGTTTCAGTATTCAATAAAGACTAAATATCGTTCTTTGGACGGTATAGGGTTAGAATTTCGCAAAGACGTAGTAATTAATTAAATATTATTTTTGCAGATTATTTAGCACTGTAATTCTAATAACCCTGTTTAAATGCCTTCCTTGCATACAATTTTCAACTGTCTGCACTATTTATCGTCAACTGACAGTCACATTTATTTGTTAATGTCAATAAAATTCCAATTAAAAAATATTTGGAGAATTAATCATCTCTTTTCTTTCCTACAGCGCGGCATGGAGCATCTGATTTATTAAACGATCGGTAGTTTGTAATGTGAGAATTATTCTGTAAGATAACTTTAACGACTTCAATGTTGGAGCAGACGCTTCATTATGCGCGAACTAGGAATACAGAAATAATTGTCGCCATCTTCGGGACAGGGATTGTTTTCTAAGTGAGTTGCAACGAGGCTCCAAAATTCACTCCGGCTCTGACAAATGTTCAAGCGTCAGCAAAATAGAGCCGTAATTATGTCGAGCTGTGAGATTCTTTTGCATTAAAACTGTTTCTGGACATCTGAATTAGCGCCATTACAGCAAATAGTAGGTTTTTATAATTATGAAAAACAACCCAATAAAAAAATTCTCTCTCCGCTACGTCTCCAATTTTCTGTTTAATATTCCACGTGGGGAAAATGTTAACTCGGGCGAGCTTGAGATCTTTTCATCTGTAATGCCTCCGCGCAAAATGAAATCTTCCTCAGATTGCGGCAGGAATTACAATCCGTCATGAAACAGCTGCAGAATAACAATTCCTTAAATAATTATTTTCATACAGTATTAAATTTTTATTACCATACCTTAAATTCCTTATAAACAGCTATTATTTTTAGGGGAACTACTCTATTGTTTATGATTATTATTAGTATCTAAAACACCGTGATGAGAAATCATCAGTGTTTACGTACAAAAAATTATAAATTGACGGCCACATGAGAGAGTGTTTTTCTTAGAAAACAGTACCATAAAATACTCATCTTTAAGAGTTCCTGTCATATTAATTTTACTCCTAGAATAATTTTATAATATCAGGTAGTTTATATGTTCTTGTTTGTGTGATTCAGATTAAATGAATATGGTTGTCGTTTACATACATACAATGAAAAAAATAATTGTACTTTATTTGGCAGTAGACTGTGGTTAATAAGGGTTCTATATGAACTAATGTGGTCAGTTATATTAATTTTTTACTGGGTGTAAGATTATGGGTGGGGATTCTATTTTGTACATAAATAAAAAAGAATTTGAAATGAAAAATTTTCGTCTGTTTGAAATTTAATAATAAGAAAAATTACAGACAAATCAATTGAAAATATAAATACCATACAACGCTTCTAGAAGCCTTGTTCCTTTCTTCAGATATTCTTATTTGCCTTGTTGTTGCGTTTTCATCACTTTTGAGTTTTGTCAATTGACTAGTGCAGTTGTGTTTCTCTCTTACTTATTTTCTACAACTGAGGAAAGAAACAAGGCTTCTAAAAACGTTGTGCAGTATTTTTATTATCACTTCTTTTGCCTGTATTTGGCATCTTTCTTCTTCTTCATATTATTATTATTAAAAAATAATTTGATTAGTATAATTTAATGACAAAATTGAATTTAAAATAAAAAACGAAATTTTTCAATTAAGAACAACAATGAATTTCTCGTTTTCTCAGGGTTTTTACGAATATAGTGTGGTGAACCTCAACATGACCAAATTAATTTAATTTATTCAACAACTGAGATATTGTATTACGAGACTTGGAGATACAAAATATTAATGATACCGTGGCGGCCGATTTATATTTGTTGTGGCTGGTGATGTGAGGTCTTGGCGGCCCTGTCGCGGCGTCGGGCGACGTCGTGAACTTCTGATGAGGCTGTCGAGTCCATCAATAGTCGTCGTCACCACACAGATGGTGCGCCCTATCAACTTAGTGAACATTTACTGCTTGGGTCGTGACCTAGACCCGGCTACTCTTTCCTTTTTTGTGACTGGTCACTGACGGCTCTTTACTGTATCTTCATTCCTCCGATTTCAACGACTAAGATCTCGAAATTTCTAAGTTGACCAATCGTTGCTAATTTTGTTTGGATGTCATTGGTTGGCCTCAGCCAGGATGCAGCCAATGAAATCTATCGTATTTACCGCTAAACCTAATTCTCCCAGATGTCTTAAAATTTGGTGTCGCCGTCTGCGAAACAGATGTTTCCGGGTTTCATTTATTTTAGCCTAATAATTTCGGTCGTCACTCGAAGCTGTCAGTCATCCTTTCTTGTCCGCGGGTGGGTGTATTGCATCCTTTGCCCCAAAAAGAACGAAGGCCTAATTCCAATTCCGGTAGCCCCACATACTATCCAAACAAACGTCTTTCGCTTTCAGAAACAACTTCCTTAACTCTGTCATTCAGTTATATGTAGTTCCGATTTAAATACTTTTCTTGTTTAATATTAGATAGGTAAAGATAATTACCCGGGTAACGTCTACGTATAGCTAGTAAGATTCTAACTTTCAGTTTTGAAAAGCTATGCACTTGGTCGAAATATTCGTACGCACAGAATTTTAAATATTTTATAATAAATTATATATAATTATAATTGTATATACAATTTATTATGTAGTTTTCGTCCCTGGATATGTTTATTAAAATATTTACATAGTGATATGTATATTAAAATTCCTTGAAGCCAATAAGTTTTACTTAAAAGAAAATTATTAGGCATTTATAAAAGACAGATACTATATAAAAATAATAACAATTGATATTAAGAAATATTACTTTAAGATAATTTGCCATATTATAGTGATGTATAACATAACAGTTACTCTGAACCATGTTAGATTTTTAAAAAGAACATCGATAGGCAACATTATGCTTTTGTGGGCCAAATATATTTTAATTTGGTGATAAATGATAAAGTTGAAAAGAATTAGGGATGTGGACCAATGGAAAGTAACTGTCTAATAAATATAGATAAAAAAATTAATAGCAATATCAGTTATACTACGAGTTTATACATTTAAATTACTATTTATAATTGAAGAAACCTTAAATAAAGTAAGTGACAATAAAAATTACTATCTTATTCATAATATTCTTGTAATGATATTGTTATGCAATGTTTTCATGAGAATCAATTCCTATTATCAAAACAGATATACAATTGAATATTATTGTAATTTTCTTTTACCTAATTTATATTTTATTTCGCTATTTTTCTCCGTCTTTGTCATGTTCCCAAATGATATATAATTTTTATTAATTAATAGGAATTATAAATTTTTTTGTGTGTATCATTTCTGTATATTTTTGCATCTGTTTATTTTATCTGAATATATATATATATATATATATATATATTGTAATATCCAGATAAGAAGGACATGAATTCGGTTCTTATTTTTATCAGATTTGTTCACCAACTCAGACTGGGGATTCTTGAGTGGTTTGTACATATAAAAGATAATGATAAAATGATGGATAAGTGGCTCATAGAGAAGGGGAGTACTATAATTGGACATTTTGCGGCTCTTAGGCTAATGGTTGTGACCGACATCTTGACGACGTAACCCTGAAATGCATAATAACAGGAGCTTGGTGGACGATGCAATTATATTAAAAGGAGATGTTTATTTAAATTGATTGAGTGGCTCTCGGAGCGGGAGAAAGCCAACAGCTTGGCGAACATGGAAATTCAAAACAACTGTGAAAACAAGGGAATATTCACGAGCCGGAATATAAATAAGAGAGCAGGATTTTTATGAGGAGTTAGTCAGGAGCAGGAGACCTCTGGGAGAGAGCATTGGTGCAGGTCCGCAGGACCAGGTTAAAGTAGCCGAAACAATGTTATGAACAGTTGGGAGTTTGCATTCAGGAGAGATCATCGGATGGTAGACCAAGCTAGGTGGCCGAGAGTAATCAGTTGTATATCAGTCATCAAAAGTCGGTAGGAGGTCGTCGTGGAAATCTGTCTTTCAGCAGAGTTGGTTGAATTCGTCATGAGGGTAACGCCATCAAGAAGAGGTGGCGGTGAAAGCAGAATGTGAGCGCAACCTGGTGCCTTTTATGCCTATATAAAGAGTGTGTGTGCCGGTATGCGAGAGATCCTAATTGCATGGACCAGAGAGCTTGTAAGTTTATTTTTCTGTATTCATAATTGTAAATTGTTAAATAAGGGTAAAAAGTCAGATTTCCTTTCAATCATTTCATTTCGTTTTTCATTTATTTTAACTGTATTTGTTTAATTGTAAATTTTGTGTTCCGTTTCCTTATCAACCCAGTAAAGACCCTGGGGTAGTGAGCCTAACTTATCAAATGTATTCCAGATAAATAAAATTGTTTTGATTTTATAAAATTTCATTAAATTATTTGTGTAATTGTAAATTGGGTCTTAAAAATAATAATTGTTTTTTTTAAAATTGGTAGCTTTATTTGAGGTATTACAATATATATATATATATATATATATATATATATATATATAATCTCCGTAAGTAATGTTGTCGGTTGTAATACACATTACAAGAAGATGACCGAAAAGATATGGAGAATAATTGAGTGAAATCAGCAAGATTATAAGCGACTGATACCTTATCGATTAACTGGTTAAAAACAATCAAATATCCAGAAAACTGGAAAAAATAACCAAGGATAAATGGTGAGTAGTTCATGATGAATACAAAAAAAACTGTAATTTAATTCAAATTCAATAATTAATTGTATATTTCGCGTAACGTAATATCAAATAAAAGTGTAGACTGTTAATTTGCTTTTCAATTCTTTACGAACTATTTTATATTTTAAATAAATAATTTATGCTTGAACGTACGCTACATTGTTTTTATAATTGTTTTTAAACTATTATAAAATAGTATAATACATGCTTGACATGCTTCATTGCGAGTTGCCAATTTGTTCTTAAATATGGACAAAATTTTTGTCAGTAGAGAAATTTTGCAGTTTTAGGTGAATAGGAGACGAAAAGTCCTCCAGTGGGTGACCTTCACCTGTAGGGTCTGTGTTCGATTTCCTGCACTTGCATATTGCAGGTCGCGTGCTGGTTTCGTCCAGGTAGAAAGTACAAAATTCCGCTGCTTCTATATTTTTCAGTAAGCCGTCTGAACAACGACCGTGGCTGCCCAATGCGTCCATAAATGATGTTATTCTTTTTATTCTAAGTCTGTTTGAGATCGTTTAATGCCAGTGTCAACATAAAAAAGAGTAAATTTCATCTCTGCTCACGAAATCCACATCTCACAAAAAGTGAGTTTATGAACGCAATGCTCTTTGAAGAAGATTGATGAGGCCAACATTGACAAATACTGAACATTATTTTATATGTAAGGACTGATGTTGTCATAAAAATTAACCTTGATTACAGACTAAAATATATTGATAAGTTTTTAATATTTAAAGTTGTATTACTTTTCGATCTGCCTGTCGGTCTTTTACAAACACTGGTAGAAGGCTAGAGGTCTAGATAGAAAGATATAAAAACAAGGACGACACATGTTAGTGATTTTGTAACAAAAATGCATAGATGTAGGAGTTAGTTAAGAAATATCACATACTGTTTGACGTTTATTAAATTAAGTTCAATGTTTATGTACAACATTGCGGAGATTAATCTTTTTTTTTAATTCATTATAATCCAACATTCTAAGCATTTTTTTGTTGAATCGCATTTTTTATTTGAAGATATCAAATATGTTACGTTTCTGTTATTTTAGTAAACAAAAACCTTTTAGTCTGACAAATATAACACAAGGCACAATATTTACAATTAATTTCGTTAACAACATTACGTTGATTTAATGCGTTATTCGGATATTTATGGCATTTTATAAAATTGAATAAAGGATGTTTCGATATAGGAATAATAGATACATCATAGTTTTTAAATAAATTTAGAACTTTTATACAGATGAAACGAAAGAAATGTAGTATAATAAAATTGTTAGATCTATTTTCTTTGTGGAACCGTAAACATTATTGCAGGATTTTATATGGTGAAGTCATCTGTTTCTAAATGAATTAGCAAAATGAAATAGTTAATGGTTAGCAAGAAATTATTAATAACTTTTTTCAGAATATCATGGTAAGTTTAATTTTTTTTTGGTAAGGAGCTGGTCCGTAAGAAAGTTTAGATTTCTACCAGAGGAGTTACATTTCTTAAATCAATTAGTCACTGCTCAGGCAGTGTCAATTAACTTACAAATACGGAGCATATTTTGCTCAGGTGTGTGGTTTTAATAATTTACCTTATATCAGGAGTGGGTAATTTTTTTTGGTACGAGGGACACTTTTTGGGAGCGGATATTAGCTTTGGGCCGCAGCTTTTAAAATGTTATTATTTATTACCTGACTTTTGCATTTCAGAAAAGGTAGAAACTTTATCATAAAAACCAACAAAAAATAAATAAAATATTAGTGGTTTATTAAATCTAATTATTGTGATAATTTTATATCATTTACAGCTACAAGCAATCAAATTATAAGAAAAATGTACCCTATTACACTTTTTAAATTATTATTTTGGAAATTATAAGTCAGATTGCTTGTTGAGTTTTTCATGACAGCCTGTAAATAAATTCCTGTTAAAGAGCATCTATTATCAATTATATAGAACTTTCTCCCAGCAAATTCTTTCATACATGGAATTTTTTCGGCTGACAAAGAATTTGTAAAAGTCAAATAATGTCACAGCATTAAACATTTCACTCACAATGCGATGTGGCTGCATGTTAATTAGTTCAAGTTGCAGCTCCTCAGGTGCTGTATCAATATCAGCAGTGATGGGATAAAAGAGCAAATTGAATTTAAGTTCAATCTTCTTGAAGCCCTGAATTATTATTGTGAACTCGTCCTTCAAACATTGCAGATTGTTTCTAATCGTATCAGAAATACTTTCAGGCACTTTGTAATTTCCTAATAAAGGAAATTGCCTTAACCTGCTTTCTTTGCAAATAAACCCAGTTATGCTTAGAATAATTTCATGTGAAAACAGCCCCTTTATCAGCTGTCACATTCAATTTCTCGAAAGCAACAGCTACAATAATCTCAAATCTAGTCCTCACAACCCATTTTTGTAACTTTATCATGAGATATCGCCTTCGAATCCGGAAATATCCGGAAATATCAAAGCAAATTTTTTTGAATGTTTTGGCGGGGCACAAAATACTCTTATGGCAGAAGCAGTTTTCCAAACCCTGCCTTCGAAATTAAATAATGTGGTTGACTTGACAATTGGATTCTAAATCGAAGGTGCCTTTAGATAATCAACAGCACAGTACAGCCAGCAATTGAATTAGCTACACCTGCGATTTTAGTAGTATAATTTCTTACGTATAGAGTTCAGTTTTCACCTCAAATTTATAAGATTTTCGCCAGGAGCATCTCTCCGTAGTCTGGTTATCACGATGTGGTAGCTTACATTACGTTACTACATGTGTAACAGCCTATTTCGTTGCTGTTTGTTAGAATTAAGTTTGAAGATGAAACATTACGAGGTGTCTAAATCAGTGTAGTTTGCGTACTGGGGTCGTGTCTTGGGCTTTCCGAACTGGAGCTTAATTATGTATGGGCCCGGAGCCGGGATCAATAGCTGTCAGCGACACCGGCTAATAGCCACAAGGCTCTAATGTAGGTCGCCATAATGAATTATAAACTCGTTATTTCCCCGCGCCCTCGGCTAAACTCTTGCGTTCGATTGCCAGTAATACCAGAGTAATTGTGCATTAGCTGAAATGCATTACCATGAAGTTCTGCGGATGGTCAACTCAGCCATCGAGGTTGACACAGTGACACATCAAGTACTGGCTGGCTTGGCAAAACTTATATTTCTTTTTTTAGGGCAACAGGCTACATGAGGGTAATCCACATTGGGCAACTCCCCTTTAATAACATAGGAAGGGATTTGAAAGGGGGATGCGGAAGGGTTACTAGGGCCCCCGGGCTATGGTTTAAGGATCCTACCCGGCATTCGTCTAAAGAAATGCAGGGAAAACCCTAGAAAAACTTGCATTTGGTAGGTCGGGCATTGGGTACTTGTCCCACGCCCTTCCGATGACGAGAGAGGAGTTTGCTGTGGGGACGCAGCATTCCCTTCTCCGTGCCTCGTTCAGTTTAGGAGGCATCTGGCCAACTATTCCAATGGGAATAGCCCAAGGTCTGCGACCCCGAAACATACACCTCTCAGAACAGGCCGAGGTGCCTCGGCTTGTGGGAACCTTAGTTCAAAAACGGAGAGGAAAAGGCATACCCAAAGGTAGCCCCTTCGTATCTCTCCTAAAAGGTTCTGCCTGCGAGAGAACATCCCTCGCAGGTATTGGCTGCAAGAGAATAGTCCTCGCAGACCTGTTCAGTTAAAGCGCTTGGCAATTTTTTTTTAGGGCAACAGGCTACATGAGGGTGATCCACATTGGGCAATTCCCCTTTAATAGCATAGGAAGGGATTTGAAAGGGGGGATGCGGAAAGGTAGAGGAAGGTAGCCAAGGGTTACTAGGGCCCCCGGGCCATGGTTTAAGGATCCTACCCGGTATTCGCCTATAGAGATGCAGGGAAAACCCTAGAAAAACCTGCATCAGGTAGGTCGGGCATTGGGGACTTGTCCCACGCCCTTGCGATAGCGGGAGAGGAGTTTGCTGTGGGGACGCAGCATTCCCTTCTCCGTGCCTCGACCAGTTTAGGAGGCAGCTGGCCGACTATTCCAATGGGAATAGCGAACAACTCTTACCGTATGCCCGAGGTCTGCGACCCCGGAACATACACCTCTCAAAACAGGTCGAGGTGCCTCGGCTTGTGGGAACCTTAGTTCAAAAACGGAGAGAAAAAGGCATACCCAAAGGTAGCCCCTTCGTATCTACAAGGTTCTGCCTGCGAGAGAACATCCCTCGCAGGTATTACCTGCGAGAGAATTTCCCTCGCAAAAAGGCTTGGCATGCGTGTCACATTTTCATCCTTCAGATTACCGAGCGAAATAATTTCATATTTCCTTTTTATTTTCCCGTGTTATTTTTAATTTAAGGCAGAAGACAATCAACCATAATTATGTACATAATCAATTCCTATTTGTAAATAAATTATATTACTTATTAAAGCCTTGTCAAATTAATTTTAAGTTTAGATTCTGTCCATTTTTTAATATTTTAAGTAATGAATTGTATTAAAAACTGTTTTAATATTTATATCATTCAGATTAATATGCAGTAAGTTAAACGTTTCCAAGAAAATTGATAATATGTTTAGTGTCATATTTTGCTTAATGATGAGAATTAGTCCTGTACAGAACATATATTTCTATATATATGTGAATCAGGCTTTGAAGATATTCCAACCTTACTTCACCGTGTTTAATAACAATTCCGCACTTTTTAAAAAGCTATAAAAATTTTAAAATATATTGGTGTTGAGTCAAATGACGTTTTTAATACGGAATAATTCGAAATTGATGTTGGATATAGAATAAACGGTATTGTTATTGACTTTTCAAAGGCTTTTGATGTAGTTCATTAGAAAGTGGATAGGACGGTTATTGGAAAAAGACTGGGTGAAAATTAACAAAGTTAAAATCGGGAACGAAAATTTGGAACTCGGAACTGTATCATCGGGTGTCCCACTGGAATCGATCATTGTCCCACTATTGTTTTTAATATTCATTAACGCTTTACCAAATGGTATAAATTCTAAGTTTCAATTATATTTACAATTGACTGTGTAATATACAAGGATGTAAATTATGAGCACAGAGACTTAGACTAAAGATAGGGGTCAAGAAAAAATAAAAGTGAATATTGACAAAAGTAGCGTGACCAGTTTTAATAAAATGCACCTAAAATATACATTGTAATACAGAAAAAACAGTAAAACAGAGGTCCACGAGACAAACTGGAAATAATTAAATGAATGGTCAAAAACGTAACAAACTAAGTGATGATATAAACACCTCACAACGTTTCTGGGATCCTTGTACATTTCGTCAAGTGATTGAAAAAAAACATGAGATGTTTTACTTAATTTTGTCTGTTTTTGCTGCCTTTTTTGTGTAAATTGTGTGCCCGAGCCGAGGAAACTAAATCTGGTACCAACCGAACATTTTTGTAAATAAAAACCAAGTTAATCAAGTTTCTAAACGATAGTTAAAGGTATTCGTCAGATTTCGTTCGTCTCATTTTGATTTTGTTTGTTAATTTCTCAATTTATAAATTCTAGGATTTTTCTTTACTTATCAAGCCCAGGTAAACGACCCTGAGAGAAGAGTTATAAAATTTCTAAACATTGAAACTTTAAATGTACTTAACCTCAGAGAAAATATTATAAATTTCTATTAAATAATAAATGGTATCGTAAAGTTTAAAGTAGTACTTATTTCTTGATCCTTCCTGTTAAATAAAATAAATTTTTTCAGAAGTAATTATCAATTTAATAAAACTTCAAAATAATGGTATTAATTAATTAATTAAATTTGGTTGGTTAATTAATTATTTTTAATAAATCTTTACATTATGGCTACCACAACGTGGGGCAATTCATTTAATTAACCGTTCTATTTATTACAATAAATTTTTTATGGTTAATTAGTTAATCTATATTTTCATTTACAACATTATTCATAAATTTATATATAATTCCCTTTTCAAACTTGATCTTTGATTAATATATTCTTATATAATTTTGTTTTATAATTGAAATACTGTCCTAACGGCCAGTTTATTTATTTATGGTAATTTTATGTACCTGACATCTGGCAAACTGCTCATTTGCAGATTAAATAAATACATGCATACATACATATTGTTCAGACGTTGTTTTGCCTGGTTTGCAGGACTCTTTACAGTATAACCTCATTAATTACTCATTGCCATCGGAATATTATTCCATCCTATCTCACAGAACAATATCTACACTGTATTAGAGCATAGGTCAACCATAAACATGTTAACACAATGTATTTAAAGAAACAGAGCTTGCTGTTACAACGTAATCCAAAAACACCTCAAATTTATATTGAGTTTTAAGGTTACAAAAAGAAAGGTAATGATTTTCTTCAATTACAATTATTTTATATTTAACTTCACAAAATGATAATTATTTGACAGAAGTAAAAGTGTAGAATACTGGCTGAACTCATGAGTTAAATTCTCTAAAAAGCACTTAATGAGAATTCCTCTCTCAGTGAGACTCATTTGCAATTCAATATCTAGGATTACAGCTGCTCGGTAACTTGAAAGTTTAATTTCAAACTTTTTATCTATTCAGAGATAAATCACTATCGTTATAAAAGCACTACCCAGATATGTATGGCAATAGAATCCATTTTCACAGTCGTTTATAGTTCCCAGAAAATTATAGAATGATACAGGCGATGAATTGTAAATTTTGAGAGATGTATGTTCCGGGGTCACAGAACTTGGGCATACGTTAAGAGTTGTTCTTTGTTCCCATTGGAACAGTCGGCCAACTGCCTCCTAAACTGGTCGTGGTACGGAGAAGGGAATGCTGCGACCCCACAGCAAACACTTCTCCCGCTATCCAAAGGGCGTGGGACAAGTACCCAATGCCCGACCTACCTGATGCAGGTTTTTCTAAGGTTTTCCCTGCATTACTTTTTGGCGAATGCCGGGTAGGATCTTTAAACTATAGCCCGGGGGCCCTAGTTAACCCTTGGCTACCTTCCCCTACCCTTCCGCAACCCTCCTTTTAAATCCCTTCCTATGCTATTAAAGGAGAGTTGCCACCATGAGGATTACCCTCATGTAGCCTGTTATCCTATATGAATTGTAAAATAGTATGGATCAATGAATGAAGAACCTGATATTTCCTGCAATTAGGAAACAACATCGTCAATATTTTCTGTTATTATTGTAGGGAACAAGAATATTTCAGTGTATAAAGAGATTGAATTGATAAATTTCGAGTGAATATGATTTTAGCCTGACTTTAATCAGAAAAATTCGTCAGGTCCCACTAAATCATTACTAGCCATTACTTCTTTGGACGTGTAAGTGAACTTCTACGGCTTTGCCGCATTAGAAATGCATTAAATTCAACATATTCGCAAGTTTAAGGAAGATAAACATTCATAGTCTGAAGATAGCGGTAGAGAATGGCCGCAGGAACGTCAACATCGATAAATCAGAACCTGGTGCTCATCCGTGAAAAATTTATTAATAATTTACACCGCAAAAACTTACATTCATTAATTATCAGGAGGATTTACAGGAATATTTGTAATTTGAGATATCACTCACTCTTACATTCTGAATAGGGTAGGAGATATATTACTTTTTTCAAAGGAAGTCTAGTCGGCCAGCAACCTCCTAAAACGGTCGAGGCACGGAGAAGGGAATTCTGCGTTCCATAGGAAGGGGGTGAGTCAATTATCAAGTGCCGAACCTACCTGATGCAGGTTTTTGTATGGTTTTCCCTGCATCACTTTTAGGCGGATTTCTGAGTAGAATCCTTAAAACCGTTGTTAAACTTTGGTTACCTTTCCACATCCCCATTTCAGTTCCTTTCCTATGCTATAAGAGAGGAGTAGCCACTATGTGGACTACCCTATATGTCGACTGTCTACAACTTGTTCTTCTTCAAGTGATGTATATTGAAGCAAACACATAGTAATTAAAAAGATAAATGTGTTGTTACATAACACAAGGCTAATATGGACAATTTATTGGCCTCTTTTGTAACTAAAAGCGACAGAAGAAGTTTTATTTTCATCATAGTTAAGCAAAGACAAATTAAATGAATTATTAATTGGAATGTCGTGCTCACTAATGAATATGAGTGTATTCGTCAATATTTAAATTGGTCATTAATTAAACGTTAAATTTTCCCGAGAAGGGCTATGGACACCCTTGGTCTTGGAGTGTGCTTTTATAAAGAAGTATCTGAGGGCTTTACCTAACTTCATACAAGTTTAATGATATTGAAAAACACAAAGAATGTCTCCTGTCCGGTCAATTTTTTTCATTTTAGTTCATTACAATAATAAAAAATAAAATTGGCTTTTGAGTTTTGTCAACTGACAGGTGCAGTTGTGTCGCTCTATTCTCTTCTTAGCACCTGAAGAAAGGAACAAAGATCTCAGAAACGCTGTATGGTATTATATTATCACTTATTTTGTCTGTATTTTGCATTATTTTTTTATTATTAGTTTTCAATCCGACGTAAATTTTTTCATTTTTGTTTCATTTAGTTCATTATATGTAATAAGTCTTCTCCATAAAATAACAGACTCTTGTGGTGGTTAAGAGTTTGGCCTTATGTAGATTTGATATAGGTGCGAATCTAGTAAAATATTATGTATATTTTATTTCATTTAGCTTCATAAGAGATTCTAACAAGGGTTGAGAAGATGGAACGTGTTTCTTGACGGCGCCAGTTTAGCGCGGATTTCATCGCAGGATTTTGTGACTGGACACAGGCTAAACCTTGAAGGGAGAGGGGGTGGGGTTACTCATACAAATCCAGCGACGGGTACTTGAATTAGGTGGTAAGGTGAATACAGAAAGTATAAATTTTGTAAGAACATGTGATTTTGTGATCCAGGAAGATAGACCAAACAAGCAATAAAATTGACAATTTTTGACACAGCCGTGGAGCTGTAAATACAGATTGGTGATAGAGACAGTACCAGGTGAGAGACTACGGTGAAGTTGGCTGATTAACAGTGAACGAAAGGTGGACTGATAAGTTTCCCTGGCGCGCCCACGATTTGAACCAAAGTTTTTAGATCAGATTGCTTCTCCGGCTACCGCAATCTCATTTTATCTAAGTAAGTCACTAATTAAATAGATTTAAAGGTTGTGTTTAATTTAAATATTTTAAATCTCAATATGACCCTAATTGATTTTCTTTAACTTAAATATTTCACAATAAATTCCCACCTCCCAACGATACATTATTCATATACTATCAATTTCTGCTGATACCAAATGAAGAGTTAGATATACGGATGAATATAGCTATTGAGTGTTCAATAAACTCATTAAAGTAATTTTGGAACCACTTCCGTAATTAGTAAATTTTTAATATAGTAAACAAAAATATATGATAATATATATTTTAATATATGTAATATATTATTTAATTTAATTTTATACATACTTATATAAAACACCTTAATATATATTTTTTATATAAACAAAAATTTATATGAATATATAACTATAACACTCAGTAACTATACTATTCCGTACATCTAACTCTTCATTTGGTATCAGCAGAAATAGTAGGATAATGGTAATATATAATAATATATATTATTATACTTTCTGTATGCACCTTACCCCCTAATTCAAGTACCCGTCGCTGGATTTTTATGAGTAACCCCCCCCCCTCTCCCTTCAAGGTTTAGCCTGTGTCCAGTCACAAAATCCTAATAATATATATTAATATATTTTTATAACTTATGTTATTATATTACATACATACATATATATATATATATATATATAAACAAAAATATATTATAAAATGAAAAAAATTACGTCTCATTGAAAATGAAAGTTAGCCAATTCAGACAAAAAAATGATAATATAAATACCCCACACAAAGTTTCTGGGACGGCTCTTCTTCGTTCCTGACGAAAGGGACAAGGATCCCAGAAAATTCACTTTTTTGGCTGAATTGGCTAACTTTCTTATTCAACAATATAATATATATTAATATATTTTATATATTTAATTATATTATATATATAAACAAAATATATTCATATAAATTTTTATATTTTATTTTATAATATTAATTACATTTTATAGTATGCATTTATATATATATATATATATATATATATATATATATATATATACATATATTTTTTTACCATATTTAAAAATTTCTAATTACAGAAGTGGTTCCAAAATATTTTCAATAAGACCATAGAACACACTATAGCTATACTAAGCCGTTGATCCACAACTTCATTTGGTATCAGCATAAATTGATAGTATATGGATAATATACTGTGGAGAGGTGGGAATTTGGAATAAAATATTGCAGTTAAAGAAAAACAATTAAGTGAGATATTTAAATTAAAGAAAGCCTTTAAAACTATTTAATTAAAGTGAATGAATTAAATGAATAAAAAATTATGGTATAAAGTTTGAAAATGTTTAAAAACCCTATTTACAATTTTTATTTGAATGTGTTTTACAACAATATTTGTGATGTTAGATAGGTACTGTTACTAGGTTATGTAATAACAGTAATTTAAAATCCGAATTTAGTAACAAAAGATTTCTGAAATAAAAATGTTCAAGACAAAATATTCGCTTACAGTGAGTATTAATGCGAAAAGTTTGTCGCATTCAGCATATTTATTTGCTGTAGGGTAAATTTTATGTTATGAAAATAACGCTACAGTTTTTTGCCTCAATGTTTCATCTTAGGGTTATAGTGACCACGGCGGAGAATATTAGATAATCGTTGTATTAGTTTTATGATCCTAAGAGAATATATTAGTAAGCTAGCAATTACAAGGAACAGATTGCAGTCACTGTAATATTGAATAAGTATAGTCATGTGGAGTATGGGTTTGTATTGAACTAATAAACAATTCAGGAACAACTTTGCCTTTTTTTTATATAATGTTATGTGGATGTTCAGCCGCACAACTGCCAAGAACAACCAAGAATTCTAATTTGGCAACAATAATTTCATATTCAAAGTTCGAATTCTTGCTCAAATGACAAATGTTTCATCTTTCTGTCCTCAGATTACATTTCGTCCTTTATATTAATAATAAGTTAACTACGTTTTTATTTCAAACAGTTGGTATGCATTATTGTAAGTGACAGGTATTTTTTGTCTAGTATAAAATATCTCGTCCTATTCGGACATGGCCAATGGAAGCTAAAAATTTGGACTCTTTTAGTCTAGGAAATTTATTAGGGATCGAACGTGGGACAAACTTAAATTTAAAGTCCTTCTAAATGGCTGTGGAAACGAAACAAAATTAGATACAAACTGCAAATATATTCCTTTATATTCGCTACTGTGCGGCTTTAACGATTTTGTCGTTCACGGGCTTAAACTTTAAATTCTATATGGATAACACGTTATAACTTTCGCTGAAAAGTTTTAATATTATTCTTCCGCCGTGACACATTTCATTCGCGTAAATAAACACAATTTTTTCCATTTACATATTAAACGATGTATAATTGAATCTCAGATGTTGCGAATTTTGTATGGCAGTGTTTACATGGTAGCACGGAAAAGCTTTGAGACTGTCGGGAACAGTTACTTCTTTGGAAAACATTTGTTAATACTGTATTTTTAGACGTTTTGATGTTTCTGTGAGTTACAACTAGAGTTCATTCTTCAAAGAATAATTACTCAGCATGATAATTATTCTGTCACTTGGCTATCATTTATCGATTTACAGAGTGTTTGTTCAATCTACCCGAAGAAGCTAGAAATATTGCACCGGAGATGAGGTCCCTCGTTTGAATCTCGAATAATGTGGGTGAGTTTAATATTGCCACCACCGTTAGCACATTTGACCGAGCCTTCAATTGCCTAATCACCCGGTGTAATGGCCCGGCAGGAATTGGGCAAATGAGGAACAGCGAATGGCCGAAGAATCACCGATCCCCAGAGCAAATTATTTATGAACCCACGAGCATTGCAGGTTACCTGTATAACCATTATTTCATTTTCAGTTCATCATAAAAAACACAAAAAAATTACTTAAACCGACAAGATTTATGATGATTTCTATTTATTAATTTTCAATTGGGATTTTGTCCGCTGGTAGCTAATAAAATAAATATAATATATGAGTTGCGAGTAATTAACCTATTATTGACATATACCATATTTATCAATAATTCACTTAAAATTTTTATGCTTTTCTTATTTTAACATCAACACCTATTTTTTTTACCTCCATTCCTCTTTCTAAATTTGTTGCTGCTGATTGGACTACTTTCAAACCTTATTGTAGGTCATTTATTGCAATCGCTGATTGTTCTGTTTAGAATGAAAAATTTTCCTGAATCTCTTTTTGTGTTTTTGTTTAGATTTCGAATTTGTGATATATCCTTGATATATCCTTGTGATATATCCTTGTAATATATCCTTCCTAATTTTCCTGAATCTCTTTTTTTGTTTTTGTTTAGATTTCGAATTTGTGATATATCCTTGATATATATCTTTTTGATATATCCTTCCTAATTTTCCTGAATCTCTTTTTGTGTTTTTGTTTAGATTTCGAATTTGTGATATATCCTTCCTAAGTGGGTTGGATTTTGAACTTATAGGGAATGTTCGGACTACCTCCTGGACATTATTTAAAGACAGCGCATAGACAATCTTTCTGTCTTCGATTTTACAAGGATTCCCACACATACGTACCACGAAATTTACGGCCCTCCTTTGAAATTTTTCTAACGAATCTATTTATTATTTCCTGTATTTATCACAACATAGGGCGTACCAAAGTTAATTATTTATATTTTAAACTCCACATTTTTTACTATTCTTTTGACGAAATGGGTTTACTGTTCCTGCAACACTAAATTAAAGCTTAGGGAAATTCTTTGGTATTTTCAACTGAATACTTGCGTTACTTTCTCTCCTTCAATTCTTACAGATCGGGGGCCCTAGTTCACCCTTGGCTACCTTGCCCTACCTTTCTGCATCCCCCCTTTCAGTCCCTTTCCTATGCTATAAGAGGGGAGTTGCCACTACGTGGATTACCCTATACATTGAGCAGTCTACACCTTCTTCTTCTTCTTGTTTTGCTCCAACCAGAAGAAAGACTGAGGTAGTTTGTCCTTAGCTGTTGCAGATGAACCTTCGCGGCGGGCTTTGGGGATGTGTTCTTCTCTTTCTACTTTCTTGAACTGCCGAGGCACCTAGGTCAGTTTTGAGAGCTGTATCTTCATGGGTCTGCAGTTGTCAACTATTCGCATTATAAAAGTCGGCCAGCTGCCTCCTAAACTGGTCAAGGCACGGAAAAGGGAAAGCTGCGCCCCAATAGAAAAACCCTCTTCCGCCATCGAGGGCGTGGGACATGTACCAAATGCCCGACCTATCAGATGCAGATTTTTCTATGGATTTCCTGCATCACTTTTAGGCCAATTGTTGGGTAGGATCCTTAAAACTACAGTCCGAGTGTCCTAAGTAGCCTACCTTTCCGCATCGTCCCTCAGCCCCTTTCCAATTGCCACTTTGTAGATTACCCTATATATATATATATATATATGTATATCCTGTCTACACCTTATTCTTAATTTTGTTGTTTATTTTCATTTAATTCACGTTTTCGTCCTATACAGTTTCACCTGAAAAATAGCACCATGCGCTAAATTAAAGTATTTAGAAAATCTATTATTACTTACTCCATTCTCCCCCCTTTACTACATCATTTGCTAGTTCCTTGAATAAGGGGATTATCACGTTAACGCGGAATCTCTCCATAACTCGATATGTTCAATTGAAAAACTAGTTGCATATTCCATAACAATGTGGTTAAAAATTAAATGGCCTATTATTCAGAGGTAAAATTACTTAGCCTTTAGTTTATAACGTCGTATATAAATTTGACACATTACACAGCCTGCCTAAATGCTTGATTATAAGTATAGATTCTCCATAAAGTATAATAATAACAGCGATTTATGAAATTTTAGCCCCGAAATAGTTATTTGTGATCTGTATCGTCTCGATACCAAAACTCCCGTTTGGCTAATCTGGTGATACCTTGTGTGACACTTGTATTATAAGTATGAGATTTCTTTGTCATTGGCTAGCTACTTTCCTTTTACGTTCCGTTAATCACTTTTCTAATCCATTTTACCATAGATAAGAATATTATCAAAGAATGCTTCTTGAGTACTATTTTTCTCTATAACTATCTTTCTCGACAATTCAGTAAAACATCAAAGGGATTTTTTAAAATATTCTGTCTTTGGATATATCTTTATCTGTCCCAAATTTTTATTGCTTCTCCGATAATTTATTTGATATAATTCCAAATTTTGTGTTCATGGTTGCAGTCTATTCTCGTGAACCTTTCCAGACAGCTCTGAAGGGGGCTAATTTGAAGATGCCTTCTGCTCTCTTCTGTTTTTCGAACTAAGGTTTTTACAAGCCGAGGCACCTAGGCCTGTTTTGAGATGTGTATGTTCCGGGGTCGCAGACCTTGGGCATACGGTAAGAGTTGTCCGCTATTCCTATTGGAATAGTCGGCCAGCTGCCTCCTAAACCGGTCAAGACACAGGGAAGGGAATGCTGCGTCCCCACCGCAAACACCTCTCCCTTGCAATCGGAATGACGTGGGGGCAAGTACAAAATGGCCGACCTACCTGATGCAGGATTTTCTATGGTTTTCCCTGCATCACTTTTAGGTCCTTAAACTGTAGCCTGGAAGTCCTAGTTAACCCTTGGCTACCTTTCTCTACCTTTCTGCATCCCCCATTTTGATCCCTTTCCTATGCTATTATGTGGATTAACCTATATATAGCATATCTACACTTTCTTCTTCGAAAATACGCTAGTGGTGGTGGGAAGGGACTGACGTCGAAAAAATAGAAAGCGACCTATACTAGTGTCTTCGGCGTGTGTACGGAAGGGGAAAGGAGGTAAAAGCTAATATGTACAAAAACCGAGATTATTGTAGAGTTCATACATTGTGGGGCCACTAAGTTCATTGGTAATAATACCGATGGCGCATAATCTCAAGCTCGGTAGGGACTTCTAAAAGGACGTAGAAATGAATAGACATCAATAACGCTGCAAATTCTTTCTGTTTATTATTTCGCGTTTTTAGATGTTTTTAGAAATGTTTCGATTTGAATTAGACATCGACAGTGAGTATATTATAATTATATTCATTAACCTTGTCTATGTCAAAAGTTATTTCTACACGGATTTGTGATAGAATATTTGGTGAAACTACCATATCTTCCAATGCCAGGCAATCGCGTAGTGTATTTATCAGAAAATAAATTATTGCCTGAACTTTTAGAAAGACTTCTATTTAAAATATGGCCCTAATAAATGTGATGTAAAGTTTTAAGTCATTGTTTTGTTAATTATAATATCCATATATTTACGTCAGTCGGATTATTTTCCCGATAGACGTTCAACGAAATTCTCTTACTATTAGTTGAATCCTCCTTAAAAGATAGTGTTTGTGTAATATTCATCGAGATGTGTTTACTACACTGTGCCGTGTATAATATTTTTAGCAGAGTAGACCGTATGAATTATGTTGTATATTTATAATTTCATTGCAGCTAACGAGAAATAAACAACAAGAAGTATGATCGCAGTCCTTGTTATACAAGGACCTAATTTCTTTGCCGTTAACGGGCCAGAGGCCCTCTTCAGCATGGTCTTTTATTATTATTTTGAAGGTTAAGTGAAAGGCGCAGACATTCTAATTATTTTTTTTAAAACAATACATGTGTGTGAGAGATGAATGGCACAGACTATTATTATTGTTTTTGAGAGGGAAATGTGTTCCAAACTGCGCTTTCCAGTTTAAGCTTCTGTTTTCATCAGCTCTGAACATAGATATATTTGAATTTAGCTTTCCGTCCAAAACAAAAGATGTTTATGACTTTCTGGATGTTATCCGATTTAGTCGTTGACGGATAGTGCATTCGATTGAAATTTAATGCACGTCGTCTCCAACGAGTTTAAAATGTAAATAAAAAGCAGATGATGATGGGATTTTGCAAAAAAGGGATACGATTGCGCATTTGTTTCTGGGAGATATTGTTGCTGATACCAATTGGATATTTTGCCTGGATTCATACGTTAATATAATACAGTTATTCAATTAATACACTGTCATTACGATATCACACACAAAGTTTTATATTTTAGTATTGGTATACTGTACATATTAAATAATTATACTTTGTATTGAGCTTTGTACGAAACCAGAAATATATAAACCAATTTCGTTAGATGTAAAAGTACAATTATATTGTCATTTCTCGAGATTCTACAACAGAGAATCATAATAAATCTCAAAATGATATCAATTTATTAGAATTGAATTGTTCAGTGAGGTTACTGTGTTTTTGAGTGAGATCCGTTTGGAAATAGAGATGCACCAGATACGTGTGTGTCCGCCGTCATTCGTAGCTCTATCATGTAAATCCAGATGAGGCTAAAGGTATAAGTTATTATAAGACCGTTATATTCAATTTTATAGAGTAATTAACTACCATTAACAAGTCCTAAAACCAATGGAGACTCTCACCAGCTTGCGGCCTGACGATAGACATTTTTTCAAGCTCCCGACCATCTTCTAACAATTTAATCGATCAACCATTATAATCTGATTCCGATTCCCAGTTTCGTAAGAGACCGTTACCAAAGTTCTTCTTTACAGAATTGCCGCTGAATATGCCCATTCAATCACCACAGAAAAGGCCCTTGATGATGTACTAAACAATATGAAATATTTTCTAATAACTATAATTGAATTAAATTGAGTACATTATTCTTAGAGAAAATTAATTAAGGTTGAAGATATAAATAACTCGACCGGACGGGGAATCGAACCCACTCCGGTTGACATTTTTCCATCCTCAACCTTTAATTCAGTTTCATAGCCTATATGGCTGAGCTCCGTTTGAAAGCATTTCTGTTATTCGTTAAATAATTATTATAAACACTATAAAATTGTATTGAAACAATAAAAAATGTCTAATGTGTTTCGAAATTATAATTATGTATTTCTGTTAATAAATCTATCTATGTAATATGTATATTTGTATGTATGTATTTACGTTAATCTTTATACAAATTTTAACGCGTGGTCAGATTACAACAAAAATTGGTATACATATTTTTAAAAACAGAAAAACCGGTACTGTGGGGGTGAGAAACCCCTAACATAAATGTGGAAAGAATTATAATTGAAAAACATGATAATTTTGTGTTAAATTACTGCGAGTCATGACGTCACGCGATAGAGAAACGTTACTATGCGACGAACAAAGGAAATAGTTCCTTTTTCCGTTAAAAAATAAAAGCAGAAATATTTTCATTGAAAAAAAAATTTTATCCATTAATACTCCATCGAATGATAATAATAATACGAAATATTTTACGATCCTTACAAAATGCAAGTTAATTTTCGTGTCAATTAAGTGACTACAATATGGAAACTATTTGTTTGCATTGTGAATGTAGATAACAATTTCATAAATTTAATCTTTCGTAATGGCTGAAGACTGAGGGACAATAATATCCTGCAATACTAAATGTGTATATTTGAGAAGAAATTCGAAGGTATGTTTGTTGGGATTTATGCAATAAAATTCTATGTATTTTATAGCTGTTCAATTAATGCACTGTCGGTCGAAAGTATGTACGGAACTAGGAACATTTAGATTCAGGTTAAATCAATTCTTGACTAAAGATTAATATAGAATTAAATACCTTTTAGGTTTATATAAATAATTACACGCGAAACGTCGGGCACCCAGCTAGTAATAAATAAATATAAACAAAAATAAATACATGTGTTACAGTCAACATACCCATGGGTCAACCTTTGAGTTAATGTGAATGAACACACCATTTTGTAATTTACTACTCGATGTTATCTACGTTACAGTGCAGTTGTATATGTTACAATGGAATGTGTGAAATTACTTTTTTAAACTCTGAAGGGATAAATTATTTATTTCCATATTATTTTAAACTGACCCAAAAGTTTTGAATTTCTTTAATCAAGGATACACATGAAACTACAAGTATCTGAGGCAAATTAATTAGACTTCGTAATAATAAAATGTAACGTCCTGTACAAATGCAAAAAATGATCAGAATAATTTTTAATAACATTTCAGATATCTTATTGAAATTTGTTCATAAGTGTATAGTATCGTGGTCATACCTGTCGAGGGATACAGCGATGAGACTGTACACGGACGCTGCCACAGACACCCCTTGCACGTACGACACTGTCTTGCACATCCACCAACCAAGCAGCCATGCTGAAAAACGGAAAATTTGGCTAATTACTGGAACATATACGAATTATTTTTTAATAAATGCACAATAGATTAATTTGATATATATATATATATGGTAATTAAGAATATGTAATTATTTAATAAACAAAATTTTACGATTTTCATTATCGGCGGCGTAAATATGAGGCCTTTTCATTATAGCTTAAGAATTGTCTACAAGAATATGGAACCTATAATGCTTGCTTGCTAGAGTTGCATTGTTGCCTCAGACAGAACTGAGACATACGGAACTTGAGAATTCAGAGTTGCTTGGACCAGGAAGGCGGAAGGTGTGTTTTGAGGAGTCCGTATTCAGAGTAACTGGTACCATGATTCAGCAAGTGTGTTTAGGCAGCAGAGACATATTACATTAAAAGTCCCCGGGTTTTGGAATTGCAAGTCGACAGTTTGGATTACTTCGTCTATTGGCATATTCATGCGATTATCAAAGTTTTAGAGAACTAAGCTATCAACCGTGATTGTTCAAACAAAGTTATCAACAGTTAGGAGCAGAAATTGATTTGTGTTTGAAAACTAAAACATCTTTTAATTCAGTGAAATGTGGCCTTTACGTGATGTGTTTAAAAAATCAAGTGAGATAGAGCCCAGATGAACAGCTAAGGGTAAAGTAAACAAAAAGGAATTTTATTCATTGTAAACCTAATGTGTAAATATAATTATCATCAGATTTCGTATTTCAATAATTAGTTAAGTCAGGAATATTTTGCATTGTAAGATTTTAATTGTCATTTTGTAACTATATTTTTTGGAGGCTCGATAGGCGGCCCTAAATTTTAAGCCGTGGCACAACAATATCAACTTGTAAAATTTTAACTGAGATAAAAATTTGTTTTATTAAATTAATTTTGTTAAATTATGAATTATTGTTTTTGTTTAAATCCTTTCATTTTTAAATTTTGATTTGTTTATATTAAATTTGTGCTCCAACTTGGGCTTGTCTTAATTTTAATCTAAATTATAGTTTGTTTTAATTTAAAGTCTAATAAAATGTGTTTATTACAATATATATATATATATTTACTCTTCTTTTTTTTGGTGTAGACAGGCTATGTATAGGGTAATCCACATAGTGGCAACTCCCCTCTTATAACATAGGAAAGGGATTTGAAAGGGGGAATGCAGAAGGGTGGAAGAAGGTACCAAGGGTAACTAGGGCCCCCGGGCTTGTAAATAGTGCTTGTTTGTATATTGTAACGTGACAAAGTGACTCCGCGAGCGCAGGTAGCTGTTGAACGGGGGAGACTTTTTATTTTAGGATGGTGCGGTGGACAGCTGGCTCGGAAGGGTGTACAGTTGGAAGCTGGGCGCTAATGACTGAGGTTGTGAGAAAAGTAAAAGAATAAAATAAATGAATCTATCAAAAGTGGCGTCCACAAGTGCGACGGTACTTGGTTCCAGGCGCCGAGGAAGTTACTACTGACGAGTCGGCAGAATAAGTTATAGACTGCATTGAATATATGGATGTAAATAGATTTTACGCGTATCAGTAACTATTTATGGGCTTTTCAAACTTACTTTGCCTTCATAAATAAATAGTTTAATCTACCCGATGTTGTTGATGTTCTTTAAATAATCGTATACCATCAAATTAATTCTGTAAATCTGAACTCCAATAAAATATTGTGTCTGTCAGCCCAGAAGGGAAGAAGGACAGTACTGCTTCCTTAAAGGTTATTAGTTTTTGTCGATTGCCAAATCAAGTGATATTGTAGGGTACGTTGTTAATTCCGCAGATTGGAAAAAATGGTGAAATATCAGCGCAAAATGTAATTAAGCGAACAGCTCTCATATAGTATTCTCTTTCAGTTGAACAAAAAATTAAAACCCTTGAAAATTTCTCCAAACATTTGAACCCCTCTCCAGAACTTTTAGGAGAGATACGAAGGGGCTACCTTTGGGTATGCCTTTTCCTCTCCGTTTTTGAACTAAGTTCCCACAAGCCGAGGCACCTCGGCCTGTTCTGAGAGGTGTATGTTCCGGGGTCGCAGACCTTGGGCATACGGTAAGAGTTGTTCTCTGTTCCCATTGGAATAGTCGGCCAGCTGCCTCCTAAACTGGTCGAGGCACGGAGAAGGGAATGCTGCGTCCCCACAGCAAACTCCTCTCCCGCTATCGGAAGGGCGTGGGACAAGTACCCAATGCCCGACCTACCCGATGCAGGTTTTCCTAGGGTTTTCCCTGCATTTCTTTAGGCGAATGCCGGGTAGAATCCTTAAACTATAGCTTGGGGGCCCTAGTAACCCTTGGCTACCTTCCTCCACCCTTCCTCATCCCCCCTTTCAAATCCCTTCCTATGCTATTAAAGGGGAGTTGCCCAAAGTGGATTACCCTCATGTAGCCTGTTGCCCTAAAAAAATGAACCCCTCTCCCGCCACCGGAAGGGCGTGGGACAAGTACCAAATGCCCAACCTACCTGATGCAGATTTTTCTACGGTTTTCTTTGCATCACTTTTAGATGAATTACCAGGTATGATACTTAAACCGTAGCCCGGGAGACCTATTTAACCCTTGGCTACCTTAATTTACCTTTCCGCATCCCCCATTTCACTCCTTTTCCTATAAGAGGGGAGTTGCCACTATGTGGATTACTCTATACACAGCCTGTCTACACCTTAAAAAAATTGCTCCATAGTCGAGGTACGGGATCAGAGACAAACAGACCGTTCAAACTGCGTGATTATCCATATCCAGGAATATAATCGATAAACGACGCAGATAGTTTAATAGCATTGATTCCCCATGATTCACATTGGTCAACCAGAGAAATTGGAAATGTAATGAACTGCGACCTGTCAGCTATCGTGCAAAATTTGAATACGATTGCTACGGATATTCAAACGAAAAAATATATCAACGGGCAGCCATTTCGTTTTCTCTGTTCTCCATTCCTGCAAACCCGGGATGAGATATTGAGACTGTATATGAATATAAAAGAGATGTGAACGATTAAGCACTCAAAAAGAAGAACCATTCTATCCATTAATCACAAACGACAATGTAAAGCCATATGTGGGTAAATGATGCCTATATGTTCTCAGAATTTTAGAAATGCATCAACAAAGTAGTCGTTTATTGCCTACAGTCCGGACGAACTGCAGCCTCAATTCTAGAAAATCGACAGGGAAGGATACATTACACGATAATACACGCTCACACTCCGATCGCTTTATAATACCAGAAGCACGGAAGAGTGCGGTAAGCGAAACTAAACGTGATTCAACTTTTATGGCTCCCATTGTCGCAATACAGGAGAGAAATCAATGTGACGTGTGACACACATGCATTACCTATTATGATAAATTAGCGCATCCTTTTGTTTTGCTTAGTAAATTATTCGAATAAAACGTTTGTTTATTCTTTATTGAATACTTCTCGTATTTACAAAATTTGTAAAAAAAACAGCGAACAAATACGTTGGATTAGTGGATTATAAAGAATTAGAATCAAATATTGTATCAACGATAAAAGGAGTTAGAGCTCCAACTTCAATTATGTTTTTATGATAGAAATAAAGGAACTTGAAAAACATATAGACCGTATTTACGCATATAGAAGCACCTCTTATTTCATTTTCTAAAAAATAAGGGGAGCTTATAATTGATACAAACATTTACATGAATGATCAAAATAAATATAAATAGTTAGAATTTAGAACAAATATTTAACATTTACTACCTATTACCCTATTATTCAAGTAAACCGGAGGAACGTCGATGCAAGGGTTTATTATGGCTTTAATCAGATACTTTTTACGCCAGAATATGAAAAAATTGATTTATCAGGTGAAAATATTGTTTTACATCTCGCTGCATATCATGAATCGGTGTTAATGTACATTTATTTTCAAATAAAGGTAATCATTGATGAGAGATACGGGATAACTTCCTGTTCGGGTTTTCATTATTCCTGCCCTCGGGCAGGAATCTAAAAAATAAGGTTCCCATAATCCTTGACACCGTGCCTGGCTTTGAGGGGTGTATGGCCGGGGTCGCAGACGTTGGGCATACAGTAAGAGTTGATCGCTGATCCTATTGTTCCAGTCTGCCAGCTGCCCTTCAAATTCGGCCGTGGTATGGAGATTGTTATGCTGAGATCCCACAGTAGACCAATTTATTGTCATCGGGAGGGCGTCGGTCAAGTACCTATTGGCCTGCATTACTTTTAGGTGAATGCCGAGTAGGATCCTTATACTACAGCCCGGGGGCTCTAGTTAGCCCTTTGCTAATTTACTTTACCTTTCTGCATCCCCCCTTTCAAATCCCTTCCTATACCATTATGCCACCTTTTAGATTACCCTCATGTAGCCTGTTACTCTAACAAAAAAAAGTTTAGGTAGTTAGATGAAATAGCCACGAAAACACACGTGTTATATGAGGCATCGGCAGCAGGGATGAGCGAGGGATTGTGTGATACCGCAAACCAATTTCAGAGAATAATTAAAATTGGTTGAATATTTTGATTTTCCTGGAAAGCAAGATATCCGAGTAAGTAAAGGAGTGTTTATATTACCCAATAATGCAATTTCAGCTTTGATGAATTCAAATTTTTGGGGAGCTTATATTTCTGTACAAAGCAATAGTTCTGATAACAAGCGAATTTAATCATATAGTAAGGCTATCATACTGTCCCACAAGTTTGAAATTGTCCCAAATAATTGTGGTGCCAAAACCAGGATATCCAATTTATGATACATGCTCATATACGCCAATCAGCCTCTCAACTATACTTTACAATATCTTTGAAAAACTCCTGATAAAAAGAATCAAAACATATCTGTGCATTTATACCGGACCACCAATTTGGCTTTCGGGTAAAACACTCAACATCCAGCAGTCACATAAAAATACCATCAACAAAAACCTAGAAGAAAAGAAACTATGTAACGCTGTCATTCTAGATGTTGCACAAGCTTTTGGTAAAGACTGGCACATTGGTCTCTTATACAAAACTAAAAAAGTGTTTCCTAGTTCGTACTATCATCGGTTAAGATTCTACATGTGAGAAGGATATTTCCAAATAAAACACAACTCCAGTTACTCCAATTATCACCCAGTACAATCAGGGATGCCATAAGGAAGTGTGTTGGGACCGTTGGTCCACTTGATCTAAACTTGTGGCCTGGTAACGTCATACCATACAACTTGTAGTGCAGTGGGATTAATTAATTGGGATTATTTTATTTTATTATTTACGTATTCTAATTTATTTAACGAAAGAAAATATCTTAAGAAGTTAAAATTCTCGGTTTGTGCCTAGAGAGGATCAATGCTAGCTTCCCATGTGATGTATTTTGAGCGGCCGTGCCCTGAGCGGATAACAGTCCATTCCTCAATCCTGACCTCTGAGCGAGCAGGTATTAAGTTTCCCGAAGAGTAACTTTATCAGTCTTAGTTTTAACATTAAGTGAATGTAATACATTAATATATAACATTTCTGATACTTATCTGGATTTATCATTTCTATCTCTATCTAAAATATTGAAACTGTTCCAACTCGAAGTGATTCGTTTAATAAATATGCTTAGAAATGATCATTTAAGATACAAATCTTTCAACTGTTATTTTCATCTGACGTACTTAAATAAATGAAAACATCAACCTGTTTCGTTATAAATTTTATTATTAATTTAAGTTTTTAAACATTATAAAAAAAAAGTTTCATCCCTAATTTATTACGACCTCTTCA
Source organism: Zhengitettix transpicula (assembly GCA_037074705.1). Classification (NCBI taxonomy): domain Eukaryota; kingdom Metazoa; phylum Arthropoda; class Insecta; order Orthoptera; family Tetrigidae; genus Zhengitettix; species Zhengitettix transpicula. Next base: position 201,656,754 of record CM073591.1, on the reverse strand, counting down.
GGAGTTGTAATCTAATTTCAAAATCCGTGTTTTTAAAAATTCCAGCAAAGCAAGATTTTACGAACATGATCATTTATAATAATTGTTATAGACTGATAAAGTTGCTCTTCCGAAAACTTTATACCTACTCGCTCAGCGGTCAGAATTGAGGAAGGGACTGTTGTCCGCACAGGACATGGCAGCTCAAAATATGGCGCCTCACAGGTAGTCGCTGTAACGAAAATAATTCCAACGCGGCATCCCTTTGTGGCCTGGCATAGGTTAATCTTTGATCGCAAGATTTTATCACGTTCAGACAAGACGCTTGACCAGATTGGCCATTTTCACACCGTAGGGGGTGTCATTAATTAAGATATCTAGATTTGTGGGGACAAAAATCTAATTCCTATTAGATAACGGAAGATCCAGGGAAATTTCGAAAAACCGAGGTGTAAAGGAATCTGGGAGAGCAAGCGGAAGACAGTTGAATTTTAGTTTAGGGAGAGTGAGTTTTTGAGGAAATAATGAAGAAGTTAGTTCTATGATGTTATAGGTTACTTGAGATGTTATAAATTAGTGTGTTTTGGAGAAGTAATGAAGAAGTTGGTTTTTGGCGAGGAAGTTACTTTTTGAGTTGGCTTTTGAGTGGAAGACAGTTAGGTTTGGGGATCTTATGAAGAAGTAGAGGGTTTTATTTTTTAGAGGAAGTTAGTTTTGAAGTATCGGATGGTGATTAGAGTTTGAAGAGTGAGGTTTTGAGGAAATTATGGCGCTGACCTGCTGACGAGAAACGGAACGCCAGCAGAGTGACCGTTTTCACGAAATACAAGGGATTTCAGCGTCTGACAGAGCCATCTGCGAAGTCTGAACCTGACCAGATCTGCATTTGGTAATGTACCGGGAAAAAATCCCATCAAAGTCGACTCATTGAAGCCATTTGACCACCATATTTTGGCCCACTAACCCCTGTCATAAATTGGCTCTGTTTGTTTCGTTTTATTCTGTTTTGTTTATTTTAGTAAACTAGCTATGGGTATTTCAATTGATAATAAGAGCAGGAAGTTAGAGTCATTTGTGTGTATGTGTTAATAAAATATAAAGATATAATAATTTTAATTAATTTCACCTGTAAATTAATTTAATTATTCAGATTTAAATACATTTTTAAATAAAATTAAAAATCTTAAAAATAACTAACAAAAAAGGCTATCCAGAAAAAAAACATTACAATAGATATGAAACATTCTCAGTTGATGCTGCCTTACTATCAGTAAATATTGACACAGTAGAATCGTTACAAAATATACAAAACCGCCTGAACCTGTTATTTACTTGGATTGATAAACGGAAAATTGATATAAGTGAGACGAAATCAGTGCAAGTTACCATAAGCCGAGTAGTGTGCCAACCAGTCTTCTTGATCAATATTAAAATTCCATAAAAGAAGGAAGTAAAGTACATTACATCTAGACTAATAAAATGACCTGGAAGAAATATTTCACACTGTAACTTCAGCAAATCAATCTAAAATTCAGAGATATGTTAATGGGAACAAGATAAAAAATAACACTGGATAATAAAGTACTGTTACACAAATATATCATTAAAGTCTAATGGACTAACGGCATACAATTATGGGAATCACAAAGCCCTCTAATAAAAAAATTATATTAGCATCCAATCTAAAATACAATCACTAACGCGCCGCGGTTTGTTCCGAACTTCATCCTGCACAACGTTGCCAATATATCATCACCGAGGAAATGACTCCCAGAACTCTAGTTCAATCGAATCGAAGGACACGGTATTGTACTGGTAGCAGAAATAATCAATGCTCCAGAGAGAGAGAGAAGACTCAGAAGAACCTAAAGCCAGAGATGCACAACATGAATTATAAAAAAAACTATCAATAGTATACTAGAGACAGTCAGTGGACAGTTACCATGCTCACGCTAAGACCCTACATGAAATTTACTTATTGCAATGAAACTGTAGTACATTGTAAATTAGCAGACAAATAAAAAATTATATATGCATAAATTCGTATTATACACTTCTCACGCCAAAATTGAGCGCTCCTTCTTGACTGCAACAAACAACATGACTTAGTTTATTAGTACATACTTCTGGAATATATTCGAAATGTCATTTCAATATATTAAGAGAAATATCAACTACTGAAAAAAAATCCTAAAAATATTCTCACTTCGGAATCAATGGTATTTAATGAATAATTTAATTATAGATTGTTTGACAACTAATACAATTGTTACTAAATAGTTGTCGCTCAAAACGCAACCAGGTAACTCGTAGTAAATGCTAATGATATTTTTGTTTGGAAGATGGGCGATCGCGGATGGCGCTCACGCATTGCCGGAGGCGCGCCGCACTTTGAATACCACTGACCTGCGCCCGTGGAGATTGAATAACCTGGCCGTGACCAGCATGGCTATGAGACTTTCTCAACTTATGTAAAGTCCTGTGTAATTTTCATTTTCACTCATGTTTCTACAGAAGAAATTTTATATGCCATCAAGGATGCAAAGTTTCTAGTATCTGGTTGACGAATCGGATTTGTCTTTTCAGAAACAGTTACGTTTTGTATTAATACGACATATAAAATCTTACCTTAAAAAATCAATAAACGTAATTTACAGAAATTAATTAGAATTATCATTATTATTTTTAGAGTTAAAGGCTACATGAGGATGTAATATTTATTAGTTTTTATTTTTAGAGTAACAGGCCACATGAGGGTAATCCACTTGGTGGCAACTACCTTTTAATGGCTTAAGAGATTTTAAAGGGGGTATGAGGAAGGGTAGGGGAAGGTAAACAAGGGTTAACTGGAGCATTCGACTAAAAGAGATGCAGGGAAACTTTAGAGAAACCTGCATCAGGTACGTCGGGAATTTGGTCGTTGTCCCACGCCGTTCAGATAAAAAAAAATTTCGTCTGCTGTAGGGACGCAGAATTCCAAACTCAATGGCTCGGCGAATTTGAAGGGCAGCTGGCCGACTAGCCCAATAGGATCAGCGATCAACTCTTACCGTATGCCCAACGTCTGCGACCCTGGAACATACACCTCTCAAAACCACACAAGGTGTCACCAGGGCCAGGGCACGTTTTCGTAGGGCTGCGGCCGTGTATAGACACAACACGTCGAGAGTTATATGCTCCTTTCGTACCGTTTCTGATGATGCAACATGTGCTCTAGCTGGGATGGCACCACTGGACATCTTGGCTGAGGAATGCCGCAAGAAACCAGAAAGAAATAAAAATCACAGGAAGGGAATCATTAACAGAGTGGCAACGTCGGTGGATAGAGTCCAAAAAGGGACGAAGGACGCACCGCCTCATTCCTGATATTCCAACGTGGACAAGGAGAGTTAGATTATTATCTAACTCAACTCATGACAGGGCATAGATGTTTTCGTATATATCTCTATCGTTTCAAGATAGTGGACAGCCCCATGTACTTGAACTGTGGTAAGGAGGAGGAAGACGTTGAACACGCTTTTTTCAAATACCCTCATCCTGAAATCTAAGAAATATTCTTAGAGACGAAGTAAAGATTGATATAACACCTGCCAATCTGGTTTCTGTGATGCTGGAGTCAGCAGACGAGTGGAAGGCGATCAGCAAACTCGCAGCTACGGTTATAAAGGAGCTGCGCAAAGTTGAAAAGGAGAATAGTTCATAATAGGAGGAAGACCCACAGCTAAGACCGGGGAATATAGTTACTTTTGATAACTTCAGTGTTTGGAACAAATGCGGATATAAACATCAGCAGCATAAAAAGGGTTGATAGAACCCATAAAAAATTGAGCCATTTACTGTTCCACTACCAAATTGGCTTACTCCACAATTCGAAAATTCTTCACAAAATTTATCAAGGCCACCGATATCATCTTGAATTTTTTAGCTAGAAGACCATCATCTTTAGGCTCACAATCCTATGAAATAATACTTAACTACAGTTCCGTAGGAAACAATAACTGGTCATCGATGGAATGGGAGGTGTTTTTTAGTGGGTAAGAATCCCACACTACCATGTAGTGCGGACTGCTCTGTATCTTTTTGAAGATTTTTAACCTATCCTCGTAAAAAAAAGGGTGTCACGACATATGGGAATTTTGTGATCCCTACTCAAGAGCAGGAATAAGGAAAATTCCGAACAGGAAGTTATCTCATCAGGAACTAGAATAATTGGCTGTCCAATCAGAAAACATCAGAAAATTCTAGAATTAACTTTCAATTTTGCTTAAATAAGGTCAGTATTCCTATACTCTTCGTCTCCCAATGACTTCATTTCAATATATGGTTTATTAATTCATTTATATGTCATTTAGCTTGATGTTGATACTATATTCGAAAATTAATTTTTGTTGAGTATGAGGCTACATGACGGTTATTTACTAGAAAAGGGTTGGAAGGGATGTTGCGGAAGGCGTAACTAAAGTATCCGGGCTCTAGTTTAAAATGCTACCCGCCATTCGCTTAAAAATAAGGCATGGAAAATCGTCGAGAAACCTCTGAATCATGCCTCGACATGTCTTGGGTGCATTTGGTAGGCTTGTCTAATGAGATCAGACAAAAACTCTTACCGAATGTCCAACGCCTGCATCCTTAGAGCATACAGCCCACAAATGAAACTAGGTAACGTACAGTTACCCAGATCGTCAGTTAAAATTTTTCCATACACGTTCAGGCCGCCTCTCGATCGTCTGCAGTTCTTGGTCTACAGTTCCGCGAGAACTGACGTGTTTGTTGGAATATCAGCAATTATGAGTCAGTCCTCATTCTCCAACTGTTAGTAAATTTCGTGCCCTTTTCATCTGTGTTTCCTGTGTAATATATCTGTGTTAAGTGATAAAACAGATTTTATTGATTTATATCGATGATTGCCACGTTTGTGAAAAGTTAGAGGAAAATCTTATACGAAGACACGAAATAATGAAGCTTATGAAAGTTATTGAGTTTTTTCAACATTCCACAGTAACTACTGTAAAAACAAAATTAATAATCTTTGATGTGCATTCAAAAAAGAGCTAAAAGAAAGCGCTCAGGTAATGGTTCTGATAGCATTAATGAACCAACATTGTGGTACTTTAGCATTTTCAAGGAAGAAGGAAGATCAAAAAGGGCCTAGAAATTCCATCTCAAAAAATTTCAAGCTGACTTAAAAATTAATCTAAATTTAATCATTTTTATATAAATATATATATTTTTCTTAATAATTAGTAAAACTATATTACAGACGTCTTTAAGTTAATTAATTAAAACAAGGATTTTCAGTTCTTGTTAAAATTAAAAAGTATAATTAATTTTAAACACGTTTTCTTTTCGGTCTTATAAATGCAATTACAAGTTTCCAAGAACCTGAGGAGAAAAAACTGCAGAAAACTTCAAATTTTCCAAACTTCGTCAGGTTGCCAAGCAAGCATCTTAATGTTACAACCAATCTTCCTTCCGCGGAAATAGTTTTCCTCATTACCGTTTCGCGATACTCTTAATTTTCGCACTAATGACATATTGGACAAGGTTTCACTTCGGAATTCAGACCTTCACCGAATACAGTATTTATAGCTATCGCAACAGGCTCTTGTAATAAGATAATTATAAAAAGCGCATTCTTTTTTCTGTTTTCATCATGGTTTCACATCTGGGAAGACAAGGCGGAACTTCACATGTATGGTGGAAATGTGGATTGCCTGCAGTACAAGAACTGTCAGTGTGCCGACTGTCGTCGGCATCCTCAGCTTTAAGCTGAATCGTGTGAGGTACGCAACAGTCGGCAACGTCAGTCCAGATCTGACAGTGCTGGAACTGCTGGGAACTTGAGTGATTGGGGGTACCTTTAGAATGGAACAGTTACGTAAGTTTTCCATGTTTGTTAACACACTCAATTTAATTGAGGTAACATTTAATTACAGAGTTAAGAAACAGGCTAAAGCACCAATTGCGGAATGGGTCGACATTAACAGTTCAGAAACAGCGTGATTAAGGCTCTATCATTCACTAGCGTAAAAATAAGGGAGCAACGACAATGGGAAAACAGAAGGTTTAGCGTAATAATAAGGGGTCATAGCAATTATTGAATTCATAGTGTCTGTTCATTAATAGCTGTGATGTTTGATTTAATGTGAAGCATCTCTGAAAATGAGTCTGGAATTGTACCTGGTGTCAATGTCTAAAATCTTAGTATTTTGCCAATCAAATGTATGTTTAGAATTGATATGTTTGGTTACTACAGATTGTTTATCAATGGGAAGTTTTATATCAGATATATGTTCCTTGATACGTGTATTAAGGGAGCGTATTGTTTGCCCTATGTAGCAGGAATTACAATTAGAACAAGAGATTTTGTAAACGCCTGCATGTTTGCTGTAGGTGTCAAGTGGGTCCTTGTGGCTTTTAATCAAGAAGGAAAGAGAATTAGTAGATGTGTAAACGATGGATATTTGATATTCTTTAAAAATTTTGACGAATTTCTGATGTAGACATTTGTAATAAGGGAGTAGGAGAAAAAAAATTTGGACTGAGGTGTTTGGGAACGAGTTGGATTTTGTTCAATTACTGTTTATGTGTTTATTAATAAAAGTTAAAGGGTACTCATTGCAGATTTGTTTCGGACAACATTTATGTTGTGTTGTTGGAATTTGTAGTTAGAAAGTAATATAGCTCTGTCTACATGATTGTGAACCACAGCTCTCTTTTGGTTAGGATGATGAGAAAGAAAATTGAGAACACGTCGAGAGTATGTAAGTTTTCTGAACCAATTGGGGAGAATGGAAGTATTGTGGATGGATATTATCACTTATTTTGTTTATATTTGTCCATCTTTCTTATTATTAGATAATGAGAGAGCCGAAGAAGAGTGAAAGAAAGATTGTACATTTCCAATAGTATAAACTATTCTCGTCTTCAGAGAAGGGGGTTAATAATCAGATCTCAGCACAAGAGTCCTAACACTCCTTAATGAAATAAACCTACTAGATTCAGCTTATTCCTGAGTCGGCTATCGAGACTTTCGCATCGGACGAACTTCAAAACAAGAAGAACGGAATGTCTCCGACGAAAAGTACAAAGAAGATATAAAAGCAGATGAAAAGTGTCCTATACAGTCAATTATGCAGACATTTAAAAATTATGGTTTTCTTTAATAATAAAAGGGTGTGCCGACCTGCGGGAAAACTAAAGTTTGGGATTTCTCGGCAAGCTGGACAAAAGCAACTTTATCGTCCATGGGGAACGATTTATTAAAATAAAGAGAAAAAGGCTCAATGGGCTTCTAGGAAATTTTGGCATAACCGTTTTGTTTATGTTTCACGTATAATAACACATAGTAGAGAACTAGGGGCAAAAGTTTATGCCCCATCGCTATTTCGGAGAGTGGCAACAAAAAGATAACGGACTACGGTACTGGACGAACATCGTAGCAGAGGACGCAGCTTGCTACTTCCTGAAGGTTCAAATACCCGAAACATATTCCACAAAAATGTCCAGATTTGGTAAAGAAACGTCTGTAATTTATTCTTCCCTTACATTGTGCTGCTTACACGTTGTTTAGTTGTTCTGAAATAGAGTCAATATTTTACATTTTAAATAGATACCTCCGACTTTTCATAAATAAATAAAATAATTAATTTGTTATGGAATTTTGCATTACTATTTAAAATAATTACAAATGAGTCAAATTTTTATATAATTAAACACCATTTATATAAATACCACCACAACAGCAATGCCGTGAAGAAAATTTAGAACCATTACCAATATACACCAACGATTTGTGGATGATTGAAAGAATACGTCAAAAAATTAAAAAGTAAAACATGCCACTTGCAATTTTTTATGGGATGGAGGGGGGGGGGGAGGAGCTACAAGCCGCAGTGTCCGTAATAAAACAAGTTAATACTAATTAAAAATTTTATTTGCAAATAAACGTTATCAGACGGGATGCTGTAATCGAAAATTAATTATGAATTTCGTTTAGTAGCGTAGACAGAGGTGTGTAGCCCAGTTTACCAGCGTTAATGAGCATGTGTGGCATCAGTCACTAAATTGGACAAAACAGGCTTATTAGATCCTCATAAAGCCATCAGAGCTTATTAAAATTACACAGTTGAAGTGTTGTCTGTGCAGTTTATATCAAACTTCATGGACTCATATGCATACTTTGCGTTACACATTTCATCCAGTTGAAACTTTAACATTGTAAATAACGTTAAAAACTTTTAACGATTCTTTAAAAAGCGCATTAATTGTATACGTCAATCTTTGTTCATAGACTAATAAGAGAGAGACATTCACGACCTGTCTGTTATTCTGAACGGTTATCACTGAACTTATTTTATCGAGGTACATTTTATTTCAATTAATTATCAATACATGGAATTCAGAACATAAAGCAAATTAAAAAATTATATAATTGTTTGTCGTTACCGCCATTTTATTTTTGCCGTGAAATAGGTATATTTTAAATCTATTCGATCATCAAAATTATTTGTCATCCAATTGATACATTTCCGGACATACTAAGTTCTCTCAACATGCACTAGGAGTATGCATTAGGAATTATGACACACCCTGTAAACGAAGACCTATCTAAAAATTATTATTCCTTTCATAGCAATACATGTTTTGTTCCACACCATCGTAAACATTGTAAAGTTCATCTTCGAAATATTGGTTTATAGATCACTTACATTTAGTTAGAATTTTAAATTAATATAATAAAACAAATTAAACTGTTGAGTGTAATCCTGTTTTTTATAACTTCCAATAAAGTAAACAGTACAGATTGTGATGAATGATTAAGTAAAGGGAGTTATTTCGTACGGCGGAAGAGGTTTTTTTGGTTAGGTTGAAGGGTTGCTGGAATCGAAAGTGGCCTGCGTCCCTTTTGGGAAAAAAGAAGGTGATACAATGGACATGCGGACAATACGAACGCGATAGAAAACTCCCAATGACGTCCAAAACTATTAGGTCGAACAAATTGACACCCGGATGCATCTGTTTCGCAGACGGGCAGAGCAAAATTTCAGACAACTGGAAGAATTTAGTTTAAAGGGAAATATGATAGATTTAATCTTGGCTGAGGTCAACCAATGACATTCAAAAAAAATTATTTGCGAGTGTTCAAGCTGACAACCCGAGCAGTAAATGATTGAGTTGGGAGTGCGAATCCATTGACCGACACCGACCACTGATGTACTCGGCAGAATCAGCACAAGTCCACGACGCCACAGAGAAGCCTAAGACCTCTCATCATCAGCTACAACAAATATACATCCGCTGGTATGATATCGTGAGTATAATGGTTTTTTTTCAAGTATCGTAATGCCAGAGTCTTCAGTTGTTGATTAAACTGAATTAAATTAAATTTGCCATGTTGTGGTTCACCCCTCGATTTTTGTAAGAACCCTCAGAGACAGAGGACGTCGTTACTATTATTTGATTGTTCCCATTTTTCTATATCAATTTCCAGTTTCAATTTTTTTTTCTTCATTAAATTATTTTTAATTCACTTATCAAATAGAAACATCCACCAATAATCTAACACAAAATAATAAAATATTACAAGATATACTTAAATATTTGTTCTGATAATAGTATTATTATACGTTTTTATTCATTTCTGTGCAGTTAAATAAGGTAATTAATTTTCTTTAGTTTATCAGTAAGAAAAAGAGTGTATAAAATATTTACATAGTTGTTCATTACAAACGTCATAAATTGATACTTCGGAATGTTTCGTCATGAATTTGGTCTCTGAAATCCCCCGAAAAATGCTCAGTGTTTACGATGGAATAAAATATATTTCATACTTCAATATTATAATATAATAATATCAGCTTGTATTGAACAACTAGTTCGAGGACCAGTACTCTCTCAATTTTCAAATCTCAATATAATTTCTACGTAATTAATTAGAAAAGTAAAATTTAGTATTAGGTGCTTTACTGAATTAATTTAAATGTGCTAATTTAGCGCTGACTGTGCTACCAACTTTGTTAAATGAAAACAAAGAACAACAACTCGACTGTTTCTATATAGAGAAACTTTACTGCCAGACAAACATTATTCTTTTAGTGGTACAAAAATACTGATGCAAGGCAGACCTGTCCTCATAATAAAAATTTCGTGACATTATTACTCTTTAATGATGAGCGCTCTGAATGAATTGCGAGACAGAAAAATTATAACAAAAAAACGACGCGACGCTCAATGCCACCGGGATGAAATTACAGCAGCTGCCGCAAGGAGAAAAGCGACTACAAAAACATCCCTCATTTTGCTACCCCCGAAGTCTCTCTGCGTTCAGCGAAAACCGTGCCAACAGTTTTCATTCACTCACAATGAGATTATTGGTACTGTTCTGAGAGAAAATTTACTGCTCCTTGTTTTGTACAAATGTGCTTACAAGACTCTAATGTTGACGTCTGACTGCATGTAGCTGATTCTGATATATACTTAATATGCTTCCAGAGATGAAACAGTGTTTCATTGACCCATAAAAGATGCTGTATTCCTTCACGGAAGCCCGTGTTGGGCGAGAAGATCCTTTGAGAGCGATACCGGCAATGGTCGACCAGGAATTCGAGCGGGAATAAAGTAAGTATCCTCCTGGAAAACCCCATGTTACATGCGATACAGCTCTATCTTGATATTTAAAGCGAAAAAGTGCAGAAAACTCAATAAGATCTTAAATTACCGGGAAGAAGAACATTGTTTGTCTGCATTGAACCATTGTTCCATTGACATACTGCAAGTATAGCTAATATGAATCAATATATATAATTTTAAAATAGGACGCCAATGGTTCAGTCATATTGTCTGAAGGTAGTCACAACGAAGGTCAACAAACTAGACGTAGTCATAGACAAAATTAAAAGAATTATAAAAGTAAATAGTGGTCAATATAAAAAAGGAACACATACATAGGAATAATAATTTATTCTGGCTGATAAATGATTACATGAATTGGTATTTTGAACTCAAAAGGTTTCTTGAAGTAAATCTACCACTGGCACACATACAATCATAGTTTTTTTTGTCGACTGTACTGTACTGTGTCTAGTGTCGTCTAACAAGGTATCTAATCCTTGTGCAATATTCGGAGCCGTTATAGAGCTCAGAGCCAAAGGATAAGTGAAAAAATGAATTTGGGGTAATTGTGAAATTTGGTATGGTTTTGAGGATGTGAATAAAATGTAGAGACTGCTCCATTTTCCTATGTGTGGAATTGGGATGGATTTGAGAATGGGCTGCGAGACGGGTAGGATAGTAATTTTGGGTTACTAGGGTTCCTTGACTACGTTCTGGTGACCTACTCGGCATTAGCCTAAAATGTAGGAAAAAAATTAGAAAAACCTGTATCAAGTAGTGTGTTTGCGTATTCTTTATACAGCCTTGTTAGACTACAGAGGCGGAGAGACACTTTACGTTTGACTGTGGAGACCGGTTGTTGCATTCTGCTGAGAAGGGACGCCAGTCTAACTGACCAACACGTGGCGGGTGATTCCAACACCGCTGCAACTCCTGAGGCAGTGAATCTTTCTCAAACGGTAAACCGTTAGGGTTTCCTTTCTGGAGTATTTGTATTTAAATGCTAGGGCATTTCAAGTTATACTTTAACACGGGAAACCTGAGGTGGTCTTCATGTTCCAGCAAGCCGGTGGCATTTATTCCTCATTCTGAATTTCTATGTATGTAGTTTCCTTTCTTATAGAAATATTTCACAGGATAAATTAAATTTATTTCATGTTTTCTTTCTTTTGTGATAATTTTGCCACATGGCGCCCAACGTTAAGTCTCCTGATAACTTTTTATTCTTTTACAATTGTAGTTTATCTTTTTTAATAAAATCAGTAGGCACCGCTACAGTATGTTCCAGCTTAGGTGCGTAGTGTCGACATTCTTCTATCCTGATCCTTTAATACAAAATTCATGGCGTATATGGCGGAGCTTTAATGATATTTGACATTGTCTAATTTTGTACGCGTTTGGATGAGCTGTTGAAAATATTTAAAAGTCAATTTGGCCGCTAAATGAGAAATCAAGTGTATGCGAACGCACGCGGATACACTGATTTTGATAGAAAAGGATGCTCGGTTATGACTAGAATATGAAAGAAAGTTCGGATTGTGGTAATGTACAAAAAATTGTGCAATTCTATATGATTACTTTGACAATTGTAAATTTTTCTTTGAAATTCGAATTTTAACTTAAATTTTATTGACATCAGATTGGTATTATTGATTATTATTAAAAAGTACGATATTCTTTCTAACGTACATTTCATTTTTACTTAGTATGCGTAGCAATAACAATTGTATCATCCAAGTAGTAAGCGTTCATAAATGTTTCTTGATGAAATTACCAAATACATTTCTTGAAAATCCTATCGTCATTCGTTTTCCTTCCGATGTCACTTAATTTGATGCAGGTTAACAACTCAATAGAAGCTCTTGATCGGTACCAATTCAGCTTGGAAGTGCATTTTTCTAACCCATTGTTTGAATTGTAAGGTCATTGACATTTGGCAAGCTGTGTTTTGTCCGATTCTCCAGGCGCAGGCTGTGCTTTAAGAGTCAAACTGAGGAGTGCTCTTAAAGACAGATGATGACGCGGGGAAATTAAAAGCAAATGGTGGCAGCAAAGTGCTGTAGTGAACATTCTCTGGGTTTGCAGCTGCCAAGAAATTTTAAAGCTGGCGCGATTTTATGTTGTATCAACACAATACATCACCGAATAGTGCGTACATTTGTGTTTTTTAATGATTCGTTCCACTTCGGGTGTAAGATTTCTGTTTGCAAAAATTATTTATATTTCTTATAAGATTTCAATATGTTTAAAAACGACTTCTCTTTATTTATTTATTTAAAAAGTGGATTTAAGTATTTTTCTTGTATTTTTATATCCATAAAGATTTTATATATAACAATCATTAATTTTATATTATACTGAAATATAAGTTGTAAATAAATAAAATAACGGTAGCGAGTAACGTGGCTAATAAAACCAGTAAGAGCTCATTGTTAATTCAACAGAATTTGTCATAGGAAGATTTGTTTTCTTCTTAACGTTAAATTAGAATTCTAAAATTAAATAACATGAGTTAATATGTTAATACTGATTTAAATTAAAAAGGAATTAAATTTTTCAAATACAAAGGAGTTAATTGGTAAAATTAATAATACCTAATATATTCTACTTTATATTATTCGTATCATTTTTACATTAATACCAATAAAATCTGATGTGATATGTAAAAGTTTACTTATCAGTCTTGGAAAATAATTTATTCAAAATTTTCATTTTAATGTAATTAAAAATGTGGTTGTAAAATAAATACATTTGAAATCCACTGATTATTTTTGGACAGAACTTTTCAAATTAATTCATTTCAATAGGAGTGTTTAATTTCCGTTTTTTATCTAACGTAACACATTTGACCACGATGTCGATGGGACAAATAGTAATAATAATAAACATACATTGCAGTTCATACATGCTATTTTGTAAGTAACATTATTTTTATCGAAATTCTTGATGGTTTCTTTAACTTTTTTGTCAAAACTTAAATTATTAAAAGATTTAAAAATTCTTTTGCTCCATATTTAATAATTCAATTTATCTATATTGAATACTTTCTAGATAGGGTAATCATATTAAAGTCACTTATGAATTGATACATTAGAAATTTTAAATATAAAATTGTTTAATAAAATTTTGAATTGTTTACGGTCTATTCGATTTATAAATATTTAAATATGAAGTTATGGCTGAGTTTTAGGATAAAATTTCTTAGACTTATTAGAATCTAAATGTAAGTTTTATTGTATTAACGTAATTTATTGTAACAAATTAAAATTTCGTAGTTTATGTTAAGTGTTTTTTAAATTTCTTGAATCCTAATTTAATTCCAATGACATTAATAAGAAATTTTTATATTCTAAAAATTTAATAACTTAGCCTTTTATCTCTTTAACATATATTTATCAAACTGATGAAGTCGCAATGTCGAATCTATTCTGCTGTGTCCATAAATTCAGTGTAAATGTAATTTTTGAGTTTAAAAATATAGTTAATATTCATTATCTGACTTATTAACTAATATTTTTATTTTTTATGCATAAATGTCAAATAAATATAAATTTTAAAAGCGTTATTATTATTTACATAATTATTAATTTATCTTTTTCTATTTCAATAACTACATCTCACATATTGTATGACTAGTCGACGATCACAACCACATTTCACCCAAATTCAAACAATTCCTTAAGCAGGGCGTCGTAGGAGCACAGGTTGCTCCGATGACTTGAACTTTCTTGCTTTTATATTAAACTGGTCCCTCTCATGTGTAATAGGCGTTCGCGATTACTCCGCGGATACATAAACGAATCCCACACGGGCTATAACCGTAAATATCGACTGCATCGCCACGGTAATGGCAAGCTCAAACATTAAACAAGTTTCTCGCAATTAGCAGCACACTGTAATGTGAAGCGACGCTCCTTATCCTTTCTCAAATTATTTTATACTTGAAATTTACAAAAGCAAGTCTAAAATGTTATGTATATTCGTGAGGGAAACGCAGAATTTAACTTTATATATTCGTAGTATTTCCTTATTTTTATAATATTTTATAGAAATATTTGCACTCATGGATCACCGTAATTGTTTCTAAATAGTACGCTATACGATCTACGGTAACTCTGGACATATTTATAGGTTCACCTTTTGGCGTATCTTGTAATAGATATTTGGATAGTCACTAACAATCCTAGCATCTGAATCTACGGTCGAAAATATTGAAATCACAATATGGCCTGCAATTTATCAAACATAAGGCAATACTTTATATAACACGAATTTATATTCTTTTGTATTAGGATGCTCCAGAAAAAAAATAGTTTAGTTTATTCACGGGTTTAGAGACTGATAGAATCCTTCGAGTGTATCGCCCTTACTAAAAAAAATGCTATTTTTTACAATTAAAATTTTCAATTCAAATGTTTCAATTTTGATAGATCTCCAAAGTTGATCTCTATTTTGAAGCCAAACTGACTGGTTTAACCGTAGTTTTTATCTTGATTTATAGGCAAATTGTTCATATTATGGTACATCGATTTTTTTGTATTATATATAGTGAATTCTTCCCGTCCACCACTACATGTCCTATAATTAAGTTTACTAGTGTGATTATTTAATCTTACCTTCCTATCAGAATGATTCTAGCTATAACTTTAATTACCTCCAGTTTCTTGGATCATTTTCTATCGTCTTTTGTTTGAACACCACATTTGAAAAGTTTTCAAGGTTTTCTGTGTGAGGTATCCACATTATTTACTTATAATCCTAGTTTTTTTTCTATGCGGAGATTTGGAAATATTAGAAATATTAGATGTTTTCACTTGTGGTTCACTACAATTAGTGCCGTATAAATAAAAACTAGCCCAATGGCTACTTCGCTACGGTTTCTTTTAAAAACCATGTCGTCACTGAGTTGAGTTCACTCTCAACTGAAGTATTACCTCCACTCTGAATATTAAAATATTTGTTATATTTATCTGATAAACTATTTTAAAATCTATCTAGAGTGAATAGAAATACGTTGAAATTGAAAGGGTTGAACATATTACTCAATTTTTCTATACATTCATACTTTAACTACGGGTCTAGTACAAAATACCGGCACACACTTGCCCGAAGCAGGGTTTTCCGACAAATGTAACCCGATTGGTGTTTGCCCGATAGGCCATTATTCCGATTGACGATTGACACTTTCCCGGTGGGTCAGTTTCCCGAAAGGTGCGATTTTACGTAATATAGCATAATAGTTTGAACACTTTATATGCAAGTTATCTTATTATACCTATTCAGGAAATTTCAAACATGAAAATTCAGCCGATATTGACGTCGAATATATTTCTTTACGGGATCAATGAGATTGATAGCATTTTTGCCGATGTTGTTTGTGTGTAATTTCAATCCCTTTCTGTATTGGAGGAAAGCACCCTTAAGGGTAGAGGTTAAGGGGCATTACACAAAAATAACGCGAAAACAACTGAGATTGGAGTATAATCGTTGATTATGGATGTCGCTGAGTTTAATTATGACAACCCGGACAACGCCAGTCACCCAGCTAATATATTAATAATTTTAGATACAACCGGAGATATATCATCAAAACAGAATGAAGTTACAAATTCAGTTATAAAGTCTTCTATATTATTATTTTATATATCTGAAGAAATCCTATTCACAGGACAAAAAGTTAAATTTTTTTAAAAATTATTTGCGTGAAGAATATGAAATATATATTTTTTATTATTAAATCTTTATTTAATTATTGTTTTGGCCATTAATATTAATATAATACTTTAATATTACCTTAAATTTTATTGAAATAAGTAGAGATAACATACCCAACATTTTTCTAATAACTTCTATTTCTCCTTCTCGTGCAAGATACGAGTTTTCCGTTTATCTCTGTACTAAACTAAAACTGCCGGCGCCTCATGAGTGCGTCATGTGAACTTCCTTGAGCGTTTCTGAGTCCGGCTTAGCGCCCTGTGGTTATGAGCACCATTTTAATTATTATCTAGCTAACCACCATTAGGGTTGTTTGGTGAAGTTTCCTCTGTATATGTTGTTAAAATAATTAGCAGTTAAAATACTGATACTTTATAATTACTCGCACAGTATTTTTAGTTACAAAATATACATCTTTTTTATTCAAACCAAATATAACAAACAAAGTCAAGAATATATTTTATATATAATTGTAAATTATCGAGTAATAAGAATTGGTTATCAATTATAAACGTTTTATGTGTGTGAAGTATAGAACTTGATGATAAATAATGATCTTGTATGTAAATTTTTATTTACTTCTTCGCCTTTTCTTCATTATAATTATCGTAATATTGTTTTCTGGAAAAAAATTCATATTATCTCCAATTATCTAAATTACAGATAAGTTCGTGAAAGTATTTTTCGAATATAAACCAATAATTGTGTATGAACGTTATTGTTTTTTAATAAAAAATTATTTTATGTTAATTAAAACATTAAAGTTTCGCCTACTATTATAATTTTAAGTGAGTAACGTAACAAACAAAAATTTGGAATTCTTTTTTTAGTCTTTTAGTCTTGGGGTTATGAAAAGATATGTGCTTATTCTTCTTATTAACGAAAGTGAAATCTTGGACGAAGAAAATTCCTTGGTAATACTGAGGGAAGGTTTGTGGACGGAAAAAGTAATTAAAGCTACTGCTTCCCTCGTCTCTCCACAGAAGACGCACCGAAGGCGTAACGGTTTCGTGTATCGTGACAACATACGTGTATTTACGTTAACTTAAATTTTAGTTAGTATATATAAATATATTAATATTAAAACCTTGTACTATAAACTGAGCTATGAAACTTGATATTTTAATCAGGAATAAGTATGAAAAATATTCGAACAGGGAATCATCCCTGAGATATTCGTACTGAACAGTGAAATAATCGGGGGTTTCAGGTTCGATTCCCGGTTCCGTCTATTATTTTGCATCTTTCTTCATGATAAAATTTAAGACCTGACTCACTAGTTAGTACAATGATGAAAAATTACATATTAATGCTGACACAGCAAACTCTTCTCCCGCTATCGGAAGAGCGTGGGACAAGTACCCAATGCCCGACCTACCTGATGCAGGTTTTTCTAGGGTTTTCCCTGCATTACTTTTAGGTGAATGCCGGGTAGGATCATTAAAGTATAGCCCGGGGACCCTAGTTAACCCTTGGTAACCTTCCTCTACCATTCCGCATCCCCTCTTTCAAATCTCTTCCTATGCTATTAAAGGGGAATTGCCATCATGTGGATTACCCTCATGCAGCCTGTTACCCTAAATTAATAATAAAAAAACGTCGTAAATTTTAGCTTTAAACACCAATTTTGAGTTTTAAAATAAAACAAGGATTTTATGCGTATCTTAAAAGCAGCCGTCGCTCCACTTCGCTCAGCAGTTAAAGTGTTAAAACTTGTGTTTTGAATTATTCAATTCAAGTTTTTGTTGGCATGACTATTTCTTGACCCAAAAATTCTATATCTATTCACAGACTATTCTTAATGTTTTCTTCTATTGTTAAGACCCTAAAATTGTTTCGCTTTTCGTATACTGAACTTGTTTCATTTCAGTTATTTTAAAATATTTAAAATTGTTATTTTTATTTTTCTGATGTGTGACGTTAGACTTATTTACGTTATTTTATTTTGGATGCCACATTTAATCGTGCTAATTGTCTAATTATATTGTAGTTGTTGTAGACTAAGAGTAAAACGGCCAACGGTAGCGTTGCGCAGCGAATTATCCGAGCGTTAAGGCGCTCTGCAACTGAGAACTACTTCCATCGCCTTAGCTGTTGCTCAAGCACTGCCACTACTTCAAAGGCTTTCCCTCTTCAGTCGATAGCACGTTGCACAGAATTTAGGTAATAATATTAAGACGTCACTGCTAACCTGAATATTTAGCTAGCAACACACAGTGGCTCTTCAGATACTCATATACGCAGCTTCACTTTCAACATACATTGAATATTACTATCGTATTACGCAGGTTCAATATAGTCGCTCCAAATTTTGTTCACAGCGCTGAAAGAAATCGGTCTTTACATATTTGTATTTACGTCTCACTCCTCACTCAATAATCAAGTTAAGCGTTCTAATTTATAATTTTTACACGTTGTTACAACCCTGTTTTTCAGGGCAATGGGCTACATGAGGGTAATCCTAATGGTGGCAACTCCCCTTTAATAGCGTAGGAAAAAATTTGAAAGGGGTCCCCGTTCTATAGTTTAAAGATCCTACCCGGCATTCGCCTAAAACTTATACAGAACAAACCCTATAAAACCTGTATCAGGTAGGTCAGGCGTTTGGTACTTGTACAACGCCCTTCCAATAGCGTTCTCTTCTCCGCGCCTCGACCAGTTTAGGAGGAAGCTCGCCGACTGTTCCAATGGAAATAGAGAACAATTCTTGCCGTATGCCCAAGGTGTGTGACCCCGGAACATACACCTCTCAAAACCGGCCGAGGGGGGGAACCTTAGTTCAAAAACGGAGAGAGTAAAAGGCGACCCCAAAGTTAGCCACCTGCGTCTTTCGTGGTGGAAACAGTCAAACTGTGTGATAGTTTCATAAATCATGAGCATTTTCTTTCTGGCATATGAAACTTGTTGTATGTTTTAAACTATCGCTGAAAATTCCACAAAGCAGTTGTTTAATAAAAACGATTAGGATAGAAAAATCTCCACCGAACCAGGAATCCAACTTAAGAATTAGTTTGATTTAACATTGACTTCTGGTCTCATGCGATATTTATTTATTCGCACACAATTTAATCAAATTAATCACTATGTAATTTTAGAAATGGATACTGTGTGTGAATTGATCGAAAGGAAAAAATATTCAATTCAAGAATAGAATAATTGTTTTCACCAAACCTTAACACCAAGAGCTGTGGAACGTAATTAATGGATTACGATTAAAAAAATCGTGACCGGACCAGTTTAATATATTTTAGAGCTATTTTTTAAATATTTTATTTATCAGCAATCAGATTACATTTTAATTTATAATCCAATGCCTTAGCATGTTATTTACATATTTTACATGATATCATGATGAGATCCCCTCCAACGAAGAGAACTCCTAAACCTTGCCTACAGATGTTCTGGCCATTTTCTTTTCAGTCTTCTTCTTACATCAAGTTCTAATAGTGGTTGTAATAATGGATTTGAATGTGGTTTGAGCTTTTAGTGATGACTAACACTCTTTTGATGGGCAGTCTCCATAACATGGGGTATTTTTAAGTCATTGTGTATTTGTTCATTTGTTATGTACCAGGAAGCATTAACGATGGCTCTTAATATTTTATACTGGCATCTTTGTATTATTGCAGTATTTGACACATCCCTGTAATTCTATCCCGGAGCTCCATATTGGTATAATTATGGTTTTGTATATTAGAAGTTAATTTTCTATGGAGAGATGTGACTTGCGTCCTAGTAACCAGTACATTTCTTTTTCTATTATATCCATTTGTTTTCTTTTCTTAATTATGTGGATTTTTTTAGGGTAACAGGCTACATGAGGGTAATCCACATGGTGGCAACTCCCCTTTAAAAGCATAGTAAGGGATCTGAAAGGAGGGATGCGGAAATATAGAGGAAGGTATTTGACAGAGAGTGACTTAGTAATTTTTTATAGCTATTTAATTGAAAGCATTTCTTTAGTTATTGAACTAAAAATATATCTTCGTTCAGGACTGAATATATCTTATATATATAAATGATTTACTTTTACATCTTATTGTTTTTCCGAAACGGATAATAAAGTGTTGTTCGGCTGGCTGGTCTGGAGATTTATCGTCGTTGGTTTCAGAAGGTAGCTTCTTTATACGTTTTTTTGTTTCCCTTTTAATAAGTTTCCAAACTGTTATTAAGTTTATTCGTATTAAAATTCGTCTTAACATACTTTTCTGATTCTTTTATAGCATCACTTAATCTACGACATTTTTGTAATGATTATTAAGAAATTATTTTAACATATGTCCACAACTGATTTATAGTGTCACAGTTTCATTAACTTTCTTTATTAATTCGCTTACCACACACCCTGTGAGAAATTACTTTCATCTCCGGCTAGAGAGGATGTGTGGGTTTCTAGTGGCGACGCTAGACTCGCAGAAAATTGGCGGTTTCGGGTTACGATGCTGCTTCTGTCAAAACTCCGTTTGAAGCGGTTTTGGATGGGCCCTGAACAGATCACGTGGTCTGGTCTGAAGCCTTGATTCGTTCCCCGCCTTCTACAAGTGGGTTTTTCACTTGGGAAGCGGGTTTTCTCTCCATTTTTTTTAGGGCAACAGGCTACATGAGGGTGATCCACATTGGGCAACTCCCCTTTAATAGCATAGGAAGGGATATGAAAGGGGGGATGTGGAAGGGTAGAGGAAGGTAGCCAAGGGTTACTAGGGCCCCCGGGCTATGGTTTAAGGATCCTACCCGGCATTCACCTAAAGAAATGCAGGGAAAACCCTAGAAAAACCTGCATCGGGTAGGTCGGGCATTTGGTATTTGTCCTACGCCCTTCCGATGACGGGAGAGGAGTTTGCTGTGGGGACGCAGCTTACCCCTCGCCATGCCTTGGCCTGTTTAGGAGGCAGCTGGCCGACTATTCCAATAGGAATAGCGGACAACTCTTGCCGTATGCCCAAGGTCTGCGACCCCGGAACATACACCTCTCAAAACAGACCAAGGTGCCTCGGCATGTGGGAACCTTAGTTCAAAAAAACCAGAGAGATGTGAGAGCATCCCCAAAGGTAGCCCCCGGTTTTCTCTCTCCAACGTCGGATTCACTCTTAAAATTCAGTCTTGCTACAACTACCTTCGAGTGAGGGATGCTCCTAAGCACTCTATACTCAGTCTAATTCTTTTTTGATATACTTTGTCTTTAACCTCATAGCGTTTTCTGTTTTATGTTCATGTTTCTGGAAAGTGCATGATACCAAGAACCCCACGTTATCGACTTTCCTATTTTCCTACCCTAGAAGTGTTCCTTTCGACACTGAAGAAGATACGGCGCTGGATTTTCCTCCGACGTGATTCTCCACTGTCAGTACAATTTTCTCGAATTAACTAGAAATAAAATTCATTTACATCCATGTAATTTTGATCTCTAAGTTTTAGAAGTTACGCAATATTACAATATAATTCACGCTAATGTTTATATAATACATTTATTCCCTCTAAAAATCCATACCAAAGAATTTAGATAATCAGTAAGAATTCCTGAAATCACGGTGCGGCATCGAATATTTTTTGAAAGAATTTAAGTTATATATAATACAATACGCCCGTCGAGTGTTGACGGTCGGGAAAGTTCGGGTTAATGCGGAAGGAATTCGTCAGTCTTGAATGTTAGTTTATAATAAATAGTCGTTTTGTATACTCAATTGCTGATTCGTAGTTATAGAGTTACGAAACCACGAGACACAGGCTCAAGAACGTTTTTGATCTGCGAAAGATACTGTAGTACTAATGCACAGAACCGTTAGTTTTAAGATTTCGGCAGCATTTGGTATTTTAATAAACAAATTTTTTTACACGAAAAGGTGGAAATAAGGTGTCATTGAGACAACTTTTAAGAAAAACCAGCCGGCTTTTGTGAATGTTCGATATATATATATATATATATATATTACAGTAATTTATAATATTAAGTATTAATAATATAATACAATAGTGCTCAGCTGAGACTTTTGTACAGTGCGAACACAGTTCAGTGACGTTACCTCACACATACTTCATTTTAAATTATGTTAATAAATTTGCAGGATAATTTATGTCTGTGTTCCTTCACTCTAGAATTTTCTGTATTAGCCACTAATTGGGTAGGGCCAACTTGATACTTTACAAGGGGCCACTGTTATTCGTTATTTCTATGAAGTGGTGAAAATAAATCTCGCCATGATTTTTCGATGAACTTCTGTTCAAACATGTGTAATAATAACTCGTACAGATTCTAATACAAATGAAAAATACAAAATACACAAAAACTTAAGCAAATAAATTTGTAAACTTATCGTGAACGAACTGTCTCCGTGCAGTTTTCTCCGAAAGAGACGACATCGACTTCAGATAAAAATATGACATCGACACGTAAAACGCGCACGAATTTTTTAAAATTGGATTATGTGTGTGACTGGCGTTTCATTCATTCCTGATGGAACTCGTCACATCATCACAGAAACTCTCTGAGTTATGTATTTCTGTTCGTGTAACTCCACTCGCTCCGCGAACAGTTAGTTGATACCATTATGCATACTTATGAGACAAAAGAAGTTTTCCTGGGGTTATTCCTGGACGCATATATTGCCATGCATTCCCCCACCCTATTGGTGTTAACGATAGCCTTTCCCATTTCGACGACGATACCGTCTTCTGGACAACAGACAAAAATCCCAATAACCTTTTTACCTCCATCAACACGTATTTAGTAACGTTACAGGAATGGCTCTCGAAGAGGAGAGTGAAACCCAACCCTACCCAAACATCCTTTGTAATATTCTGGCATCGAAATTTTTCTGTTTCTTACATCGAGAGAAATTCCATCCGTATAGTTTCCTGGAACCAAGTAATCTCTCACCTTCACGCACCTATATCGGGATTCACCAAAACCAAACTCTCAGCCTAATACCACGTGAGCAAACACTCCAAAAACGCGTCAATGATTTAACCTTATTAAATGCCTATGCTCCAGAACAGAATCCTGTCATCCTAAAACCCTTCTCCAGACATACAAAATCTTCATCCGCCCTGTAATAGACTGTAGGCACATTGTTTCTACGCTCTTCTCACCACGTCACCTTCATTCTCTAAGGCCCCTGGAAAGAAGAATCCTTCGCTTGTATCTTTCACTTCACTTCCTGTACAAATCTATTAATCTATTCCAACTCTATCGCCTTCTAAACTTCCACCCTATCCACCAACGCCTTGCCCATCTCTCTGCATCCATAAAAAACAACATTCCAAAAGTCCTATCTTCTTATAAACTTTGGCCGGAAACATAAACTCAAATATACCTATCCCACAAAAGTCATCCTCCATAACGTAAAACAAAAGTACTGAGTATTACAACTACCCAAAGTTCCACCATATTATAATCGTACAATCCCATACTTGTTAAATATCAAGGCTTAAATAGAAATATTCCTCGCCACTAAACAATAAAAAATAATTCTGCATCGATCACGAACAAACTAATACTGTATAACTAGAATGTTTGCGCCATCCACATATCCATAATAAAACAATAAAGACACAAATCCTATGCTGAAGGGGGCCTCTGGCTCTATAACGGCAAAGGACACACGTCCTTAATAACAATGATATCATCATCACCCTGTACACGGAGAAAGCATTTGGTATGGATCCCTGGTCTACTCTGTGAACACAAGTCACACCTGCCTGGTATTTACTACAGGATCACAGCTATGTGAACGGACAAACTTCTGTGATAAGATCCAAAACGCTGTTCCACAATTTCTTCAGACGTACCCCAGGGTGATTTCCCCCGTCAAGCTAATATAACTCTTGCTCAGTCCGTAGATGATGCGAGGCCAGTAATTCTCACGAGGCCCCACATCACCTTCAAATATTTAGTTTTTGTAGTTACAGAAAGATGTAAATCTTGACGATCAACTATGAATGCACATAAATCTTCGCAGCCTAAGATCAAGAATAACATCCAACGTGATATTTAATTAAACCAATGTTTCTAGTGACGACAGTGTTAAGTATCTTGGGATAAAAATGGTAGAATTAGGAAGGGCAGAACATATTTTTAACCTGTTAACGAGAACAAAGAATCGACTTTGCTCACTCAAATATCTGTTGGACAAGAGATTGACACGTCTAATGCATGTATTCATGAAACATTCTTTTTAATTTATTATAAGGCCAACTGTAACATTTTAAATAACATGATAAATTTAACATTGAAACATGTGAAGGAATGTAGTCCAATAACACGAAATAAAGTTTAATTATAAATTTATAATTGAAACTGGCATTATGAAATGAGTTTAATTTATTTCATACCAGGCAGAGAAGTCACATGCAATTATCCGTGGTCGTGTACGCGACACATACAACTCTGTGCTCTGGTTTTAATAAGATTCAAATTCACAAATAGACACCTTTCCGAGGATGGCTTACTTGTTACGGCAGCAAAGCTGGTAACGCAGTATAAAGTCTCATCTTTATGAAAAACTAACACACTTAATCGAGAATCAAATTTAATTATTATGTATTAATAAATATACGGCCCCGAGTCATAAAATAATTTTTTTAATTGATTTATTTACAGTCGCATCGACTTCTCATGTCATTAGCGGTTCATTTTTTAGCCTTGTCTGAGGACTAATTGACGAGAATTTCTCTCACACACTCGCCCGGATTCGAACCCGGGATCCCGTGATGCGAGGTAGTCGCGCTGACCTCTACACCATAGGAGGTCAAAATAATGTTATGAATAAACAAAATTGAATTTTACAACGTTTTGTCCTCTTTTACGATCTCTCTAGTTTGAACAGTTTTTCAATGTTTTGTATATAATTCAAGCATTGTTACAAATTTAATTAGAATTAACAATGAAAATTATTTTTTCGGTTGTAAGAGGCAAAGCAGCAGAACCTTTTCTCTAATTTTTATGTATGAATTAGTTTGGTGCAAGGCGTTTCCCGGGTATTTAACTTTATTACCGCAAAAAAGTACTTCATTCTACATTAATCTGTTAGTCTAGAAGTGTTTTAACCTACCTTTCGAGATGGAATGCTGTTTTTATCAGAATCTCTACCCCCACCCCGTGCCTATACCAGAGAACAATAATTACTCGCGGCATGATAGGGGTGGGGCTGGAGGGGATTTCCTTGAAAATAACGGGAAAACAACCGAGATTCGAGTCAAATCGAAGGTAATGGATGTCCCTGAATTTATTTATGACAATCTGGACAACGCGCGGGTATCGGCTGGGTTGGGATGAGTTGACCGGCTGTTTTTTGCGTCGATTAAATACATTTCGGGATGAATTACATTAAAAAATTTCCCTACATGTTCTCTGTGTATAATTTCAACCTCTTTCGGACTCGGAAGGGTGCACCCTTAAGGGTTGGCGTGGAAGTAGCATTAGATAAAAATAAACCAGAAACTATCAGGATTGTCACTGAGTTTAATTATGACATTAAACTTGACCGTTTAAGTCCCCGAAGCGGGAGTGGTCGGGGGTGAAAAATTTCAAACATGTTAAACGGTCGATATTTGCGATAATTATTTCCTGGGGTTAATTACTTTGATCGTATTTATACCGATGTTGTTTGTGTATAATTTAACCCCTGTGAGGGGAGCAAGCTTAGGGGTGGGGTGGAGGTACGTTAAATAAAATCCCGCAAAAACAACCGAGATTCGAATCAATTCCGAGACTATGAATGTCGCTGAATATAATTGTGACAACCTGGGTAACGCGACGGGTTTGGGAGGTGTTGGGCGCGGGAATAAATTTTCAGACAATGTAATCGGCCGATTTTTGCGTGGAATACATTCTTTTTCATTATCGCATATTTGTGGGGGTGGTCATCTTCTAACATGTAAAAACGGCCGATATATTTAGTCAATGACTTCATCCCCCTTCGGCATGGGAGGTGAGCACATTTAGGGATAGGGTTCGAGGAGCTTTACATAAAAATAGCGCAAAAGTAACCAAAATTGGAGTCTTATGGATGGTTATAGATAAATGACATCTCGGGCAACGCCGGGCACCCAGCTAGTACAATCTAAAATAAACGCACTTCCTAAAGAGAGTTAATTACCCTCCCTGTGTCCTAAGGTATTCAAAATTTCTTCATGTACCTGAAGAGCGCCAGCAATACTCAGGGAACAATTTAAATTAAAACATTCTCCCAGCATCTTAAGAGAGTCGGAAATATTTCCGATCGCTTAAGAGAGTGAAGGATAATCCCGGTACCGTAAGAGACACAAACATACTCATTCTCATTTAAACGCGTCAAAAACACTCCCGGTACCTATACCGAAACAAAATAACACCACGAAATGTCGTTGAAATTGCTCCACGTGTATAAGTTTGGTCGCGGAACATTATTTTCCCCATCCACACCCACACACCCACTCCTAGCAGTTGAAGTACAACTAATTCGGCGAGTTTAATGTCAAAATTAAACTCAGCAGCATCCATATCCCCGATTAGACTACAATCTTGGTTGTTTACGCATTTTTTATTTAACGCGCCTCCACCCCCAACCCTAAAGATGATGCCCTAAAATACAGAAATGGACTAAAATTATACCAAAAAAAACATCGGAAGAAACACTATAAATCGCATTGAATCCTAATATATTTATTCGACCTAAATATCGGTTATTTGAGTGTATTTGACAATTTCAACCCCCGTTCAGCCCCTCTCCTGGGTGTGGTAGGCGTGTCTTACGGTGTTTGTTTTCTGTTCGAAAGGTACGAATTTAGTCAAATTTTCTCCACGGATGTAGATTTGTATGCGGAACATACCCACAAATATGCGGTCTATTTTATTTATTAGTCAATTATTTAGAAAATCACATTAAATGTTTGATAATAAACATTATTTTATGACTCAATACCGTATATTTATTTATTCAAATTTTTACAAAATATATCATATTCTTTATCTTTATTACAAATTTAATTAGTATAACCAAAAATATTAAAGCACTTTCTTATCCTCACATTACAAAGAATGACAATCTGATACGGACGTTTTGGTGAAATTTCTACAGTAAGAAAAAGCTTGGGTACGAATGTAAGCGAATAATCGTGAGGCAACCGCGAGAATTCTCAGCACGGGAGAGAGAAATGTGATTTAGCTGCCTCAGTAATTGGTCGATGAAATTCAATGTGTGAAGGTAGAATAGTAAGGAAAAAGTTTTCAGTGAACTGGAAACGAGCGAAATAATTTGGGTTCATCGTTACGGCAATCAACCAGACCGTCGAGCGTGAAACTTCAATCAGCCGCTTAGATGTTCCGGAGGCAGCAGAACTGGAAGCAATAAACATCCATTTTCTCTGACAGCCTGGTATGGCGGCCAGCTGTCATCTACAGCGTTCAAATTTTTCTTAATTTTGTGTTGTCAAAACCGTCAAAAAACTGCAGTTCGAACTATATATTAAACAATTGATTACCGCCTATATAATCAATTCAAATAGTTAAATTGTGAAACACAAAGTTAAATAATAAAATGTATAGAAATTTTAGAATTTATAAACGATAAATCTAAGAAGTAAAATAGAGTGTTTGTTTGTTAGTATGTGTGTGTGTGTGTGTGTGTTTGTATTATTAATATAAATAAATTTTCAATCAATCTCGAACGGCCTTTGACTGCATCGGATAAATATTTTTAAGGTTGAAAGATATTCATCGCGTTTCTACCAATGTTTTGTGTGTATAATTTCAACCCCTTTCGGCACGGGAAGGGAGAACCATGTGTTGGGATGTAGGGGCGTTACAAGAAAATAACGCGAAAACTTCCGAGATTGGCGTCAAATAAGGGGGTTATGGATGTCGCTAAGTTTAATTATGACATTCAAGTTGCCTCTAAATCTCCAAGAGCGGGTATGGACGGGGGTGAAAATTTTTAAATATGTTTAACGGTCTATATTTGCGTTGAATAAATATTTTTTGGGGTCAATGAGATTGATAGTATTTCTGCCGATTTTTTTAATGTATAATTTATATACCTTTTGGATTAGGAGGATTAGGGGCGGGGGTGGAGGGGCGTTACATAAAAATAACATGGAAACACCCGAGATTGGAGTCAAATCCGGGCTATGGACGTCGCTGAGTTTAATTACGACAACGCGGGAAACGCCGGGCACCCAGCTAGTAGTTTATAAAAATGAGGGAAATTTTATCCGGAAAAAACATTGTAATTGTGAATTAGGATGAATTACGATTAATTTGTTTTAATATAATAATAAGTACATACCGGATCCATTTGTGTTGTTATTACGCTATACTAATTACATTCGAAAAGTTTCAATCATGTACGTTATAGAATTTCAGATTTGAATTTTGTAAATGGAGAACTGTAACGTGTTAATGTACAGTGCATATTGACATCAAAATTCGCGGTAATAACACAAATAGAAAATTTAATCGAGTAGTTTGCTTTTAAATTGTATGTTGTTCGCGCACAAAATATTTTAATTTCACTATATGGAAATTTTTGAATTCTTTACAGTCTAAGTACGTGATTAATAATCACACCCAGTTCTTTCTTATAAGACAGAGACCCGTTACATATTCAATATTATATTTCTTAATAAACAATAAGTACATTATCTAGCACTTGTACATTTGTTCCTAATTGGCCGCTCTCTGGACGTGTCAGTGTAAAGGTGCCGCAGTTTCGCGTCCCCGGGGCCAACAGATCCAGATTGTTAATTAAATTCTCCAGCCGGAGCGAAAACAGCGCCGCAGGAATTTTGAATTCCGGTAGTGACGTCACGCAGCGCCGAGATAAAGAGGAAAAACATAACTGAATACCAGCCTCTTGAGATAAAAGAAAAAGAAAACGTTTCGGGGTAGTTTTCAAAGAGATCCTAGGAACATATTTTCAAGATTGCAAGCGCGAGGATTCTGGAGTGATTTCAAGCCCGCTCATGTAGAACTATTCCTTTGGGTGAGAAGCGAATGAGAAATTTCAGTTCCCATCAAATAATTTGAAATAAATATTGGAGATTTCTGGTAATAAAAGTTGTTCTAAATCGTATTCGCTTGAATGCCTTTCACAGCCTATAAAAATTAAAGGACTAGAGAATAAACGACAACTAAAAAGTAATTAGGACAAAAATTATTGATAAGCATTCAAACATTGGAAAAATTAATATACTTATGTATTTCAGAATTCTATTGTTTTATAAATTTCATTCATTCTTGTATTGGTGACCAAATAGCAAACACGGGAAATCTATTTCATCTATAATAAAGCATTTTCTGTATAATAAATAAATGAACTACAAATAATAAAAGAAAATACAACCCAAAATTTAACATTATCTTCAGATTAAATAAAAAAACTGTCAATTATACTGAGTGTCCCATTCAAATTCACATTTCATAGGCCGAGGAAAAAAAACTACAGTAGATATAATAATAAAATTTCGAAAATGCTACAGCATTTGAAAGAATTTATTTAATAAATATCAGTACACTTCTACATATGAATAATTTGTAGCACGAAGAATATCGAGTCTGTATTTAATTTCTTTCCATGTTCACCGTAGCAATACGCTATGATGTCGGAAACGTGGCAAGAAATAGAAAACAAGCTGTATATTCTTCGTGCAACAAATGCACATGTAGAAGTGTACTGATAATTATTAAATAAATTCTTTCAAATGCTCTCGCATATGGGAAAATTTAATTATCATATCTATTGTAGTTTTTGTCCCTGGACCTCTGATATGTGGGAGGCGTGGTTGGGACACCCTGAATATTGAAATTAACTATATTCATACATCTCTCTTAGCTTTAAATAACTTTTAGTAATAATGTGTCAGTCAGCAATGATTTTTAGCTGCTGCTGACGTCAGTGTTCTGAAAGTGATCATTTCACTACATCCTAATATTCGAAGTCTAGGGTTCTTTTTGTAAATTTAAATTAATCATCTCGATAGGACTTCCGTAATGGTAATCTTACAACTGATTGTTCTTCCTTCACTTAGTTGTGTTAATTTAAATTAATTTCAGCCTAAAGATTCTCATTAAAAAATGAATTAAGTAATACATATTGACTGTACGTGTTTGTAGCCTCTCCCACATGGCATCTGAGGATCAGAGGTCCTGTCGAGAGTAACAGTTTCGTGTAGCTTTTCCAATTGAGACCGAGAAGTATTGATACTAACTTAAATTTTGACACTGTCAAATCTAGTGAAAGTTTTACAAGTTTCTATTGTTCGGTCGTTTCCCTGGTAATGCTTTATTAACGATATGTAGTTACTAAGTTTCTGTAGGATAATTTGAAAGGTTATGATAATTCATAATCCACATGTCATGAGAGAATTTTAAACATGAGGAGAAAATGTAAATGACGATACAACTGAGAAAACTTAATTATCATGATTATCTGACATTCTTAACTTTTCAGTAAATAAACGAGTTCGGAATAAATCAGAAAAAATTAATAAAGCAATCGACACAAATATAATTTCTGAACTTAATCAGAAATTTTTGTTACAAAGGGCAGAGCAGTTAGAGCAAGACTTTCAATTTTTAGTAAAATTTAATTACATCATATAAATTTTTGGCAGATATTAATTGAAGAACTTGTCACAGAAATTATTAATTATACTCTGAATACTGAATAACTTCTACCTCATTAAATCATAAATTAAGGACGAAACGTTGTGAAATTATATTTCTTGCTTTATTAAATTTATTTCTGGTTTAAGTATAATTTATGTATTGTATAGCATTATCTATAAGAGTATTTAAAATTTGGAACTAGTCCAGTAAATTTATTTTCTGTAACAGAATCAGTTAATTTTATTGTTTAAGCTATACTGATAAGAATTTCGAGAATAACAGTAAAGGGTTTGAACACATAATGAGAAATATTTAATATTTTCAGACTGATCTTACATTCTTTACTTATAGATTGTTTAAATGTTATTAATAAGCCGTTCTTTCGGACTTCAGACTTGAACAAGCGACCTTATGTTTACGATATTTATACCTGGACTTGTTAATATATGAAAATAAAAAATACTCACATCTACCAACATAAATTGTTAATAATTTGTCACACTACACATACATTTAATTTGAATAACCAAATAAGTGAAAAACCGGGACATTTATTAAAATAAATTGAGAAATTTGGAGACCCAATATTGTTTAAAATGCTGTTATAGAAAAACGAAGGCAACTGTTATTTTAGGAAACAAAGTTTTTTTCCTTTCTTGTGAGAGGATGAAAAGCTCGACCAGAAAATCGATTGCTTTTGGGTCGCTTTTACGACCGAATATGGAATTCGTGAGTTGAAATCCGTGCTGAGTGGAATACTTATAAGCGTTGGATCGGATACAAAATAAAGCAGAAATTTTATGAGGCTACGAAGAATCGGAGGGAGCAAAAATTGATTGGCAGACACTCTCTGAAATGAGAAAAACGTTTGCATTTAGTGCCTCACAGAAGGCCCAAAACGACAACATTCGATAATCATAGCGGTCAAGAACCAGATTTAGGAAATTATTTCCTTATTTAATTAAAGAAATAAGTGAATGGAACGTGTTAACTTACAAAGTATAAAAATATGTTTTCAAAAATGTCAGTCTTGTACTGAAACAATTAAAGGGGTGTTTGTTTATAATTTTATATAATCTTTGAAAATATACTTTGAGGAAGTTCAGTGTCGATTTGCTACGAGGTTTCAATACTTTGCTTATATAATTTGTATATTGTAAATTATAGTGAAAAATAAAACACAAAATGAAAAGTTTCTGGGACGCCGCAAGCGTTAAATGTGAAACATAAAAGAATAGGAAATTTGTAGACTAATTAGGCGTAATTCAAAATTTGAAATATTATGAAAAGGTTTTTTTGAGTTGAAAATATTGGATGATTGCGTAAGTTCATACCAGAACACAGGAAGGAAGGAAAAGAGGAGAAGGGTGGGTACAGAAGGTAGAATAAATAATCATTGCATTAACCGGAACTCCTGGCTATAGTTTAAGAATCCCGCCCGGAATTCGCCCATATAAAACCCCTACTGAAACCTTTAACAAGTAGTTCGGCATTTAGGTATTCGTCCAATTCCGTTCCGATGGCTGGATTTGAGTTTACTGTGAGTGACGCAGCATTCCCGGCTACATGCTTCAATCAGGTTGGGAGGCAGCTGGCCGACTATTCCAATCGGAAGAAGATAAATCTCGTCGTATACCAAACTTGCTGTACGACTTATAAATAAATCTGTAACCAAAATTGTTGCATATTTCCCCTGCGACAGGTAGTATACCCCTCTCTAAACGGATATAGGTGTCTCGACTTATTGGTACATGAACTCTGGTTAAAATCCATAGATTTAAAATTGGACATAATATTTGACCAGTTATATGTCTCATTTTAGTAATCAAGCAAATATTTTCATGAATTTTGAGTAACATACTATACGTGGAGTCCTCTCTACTTTAATATCATACGAAGGGGAAGTGAGAACAAGGTATGAATGGTTATATTTAAAGAATCCTACCCGACCTAAATGTGCTATACAGTTAGAGAAATGTATGTTCATAACTATTCGCTGTTGACGTGGCTGTTTATGATTGGCCGTATGTCTTTGACGTGGATCGCTGTTTCGTTACTTCACTTCCGTAACTTTGTGCTCCTTCCGTTCAGTTATGCTGGTATTTATCTACATGCCAATTTATCCTTCCATAACATTTCCAATAAATCGTTGTTATTAAAATGAAAAAAATTACGTCTGATTGAAAATTAATCATAAGAAAGATATTCAAATACAGATAAAATAAGTGATAATATAAAAACCAGACAATGTTTCTTGGATCCTTGTCCCTTTCCTTGGGTGCGGAGAACAGCCTAGAGCAACACAACTGCAATCGTCAGTTTACAAAACTCAAAAGGCTTTTGAGTTTACCCAAATACAGTTGCTGGACTATTTACGGCTTGGATATTCAAATAAGGACCTGTATTGAACCAAGGGCATTTCTGACTGAAAATAGTGTTGTGGCGAAGAAATATATTTAAATAGAAAAATAATTTTAAGTGATAGCCTATAATTGAATAAGTCAAGGAAATTTTACTAAAGCAACGAATTGGCATGTTTTTACACCAGCCATTGTTACTCTATATAAGTGTAGTAACAAGATTAAACAGTTACTGACCTCTGTGGTCTAGCGGCCAGCGTGCCTGCCTCACATGGCCGAGGTCCCGGGTTCGAATCGTAGCGGGGGCTTGTTTGTATTCATGAGAGAAAATCTCGTCAAATCAGTCCCCCGACAAGGAAAAATAAGTTCCCAAATGAGTCGCTAATGTCCTGAGCTGTGTGTAAATAAATCAACAAAAAAAAGAAGCTATCATTAAATTTATAATCTGCGCCACGAAAATGTGATTCCAGTTACATTATGCACGCGTGGTGAGGGACGATGCACAATTTGGAAATTCCGCTGGACGAGGGACAAGTTAGCTACTTGACCTTGATATAACATTTTCGTGGTTCCGAGTTAGTAGTACCGTTTAGAATAAAAAATGGTAAAATCGTTGCAACGAACAAAAATTTAAACCACTTATCTAAAGTACACCATTTTAAATAAAACGTGTAGGGAATAAATGCAACTACCCAGGTAAAATGTCATAAAGTTTCTGTAAGGCTCTACAACGTGATTGTGCTCGCAGTTGCAGCGCGCGGCTGCACAGCTTCCGCTGAAGGCAAATTTACCGCTCGATGTGTCAATCCACTTCTTCCAGGCACTGTCGGGGAGGCGGCGACTGAGAATTCTACACTACGGTGAAGTACGCCGTGTGTTTACTGCGCTGCCTTATTTACTACGATAGTGAGAGGAGAAATAGTAATAATAATTTTTTCCATTGGTAACAGTGAAAATAAGTATTTTAACATCTAATAAATGAATCCTACTATATATAATGACACAAGTCATGGAAAAACAGAGGAATTATCTTATAAATAAAATAGAGTGTATGTATGTATAAATGTATGTATAAAAATACATTACAACTTGAACAATGGTTCATGTTAAACGGCAAGCTTAATGTAACTTATAAATGTATGTATGCATATATATTTGTATGTTCTTTATACAAATCTACACCGGTGGAGAAACTTTCACCAAATTTCGTACACATGTTCTTTGCGACTAGGAGACAAATACTGTCGGGGTGATACTGTTGACACTGTTAAGGGTGGGGGTGGCGTGGCATTACTTAAAATTATGTAGAACAATCGAGATTCGAGTTGAATACAAGGTTTTGTATGTTACTCAATTTAATTATTACATTAAACTTGCCGTTTAACTCTCCCAATTGTTGCATGTTAATCGGCCGATATTACCGTCGCAATAACAGTTTTCGTAATATTTCTATAGATGTTCTCTGTGTATAATTTGAATCCCTGTCGGTATGGAGAGAATCAAGCTTAGGGATGGTGTTTGTGGGGCGTTACATGAAAATAACTCTAATACGATTGGAGTATCGATATATCTGAACTTAATTATGACATTCAACTTTTTGTTTAACCCAAAGAGAAAATTTTGTAAAATGTTGAAACGGACGATATGATTTATGAAAGAAACTTTTGGGGTCAATGAGTTCAACCCCTTTCGACATGGGAGGTGAGCACATGTAGGGATAGGGGGCGAAGTGCATTACATAAAAATAACGCAAAAGCAAGCGAGATTGGAGTCAAATTCCGGGTTATGGATATACGACGTTCCGAACAACGCCGGGCACCCAGCTAGTTAGACAAATATAAATAAAAGGATTCTTAGAGGAAGATTGGAAAGGCAAAACTTTAACTTCGAAAGAGTGAAGCGACGACGGAAAAATTAGATAGTTTATATACATTTCTCGTCAAGAAAATTGAGTGAATGCAAATAGCAATACACTTATGGTTAGACAAGTTTATTCGATTCTCATTGGCTGAGCCATTTTCTGGCCACAAACTATAATTTTAATCAAACATATTATTATCTCATTTTACTTAACGTAAATAAAATACAAATTTTTCTTCGCAAAGGGAATGCTAAATGGTCGGTTTCGTCCATATACGCTAACCACAGTTACTGTGCTGGTCAAAGTGGCAAACGTTCCAAATTTTTCCATTTTTAATATCCAGTTAACAATGATTGCTGATTCTAAAATAAATTTTATTCCTTCTTATATTTATAATTATGACATCATTTACGTATAATGTAATGGTTTTATGATTTAAACGGAATTTAATGTCCGTTTGGAGCCAGGAGAACAACTGCAACTATTAAAAGACGCGAAATTGTGACCTAGGTCAGAGGAGGAAGTATGATAGGCAAAGTAACTTTCTTGTGTTTTATAATAAAAAAGTTCTTACCGAAACATAAAGTGTATTTCTTGTTTCAATCGGGAAGGGGCGCTAAATTTTTATTACTAGGAGTGTACATAATGCTGGCTATGTTCTGAAAAATGAAGTTTTACTGGTAATTGTTGTGCAAGAAGCTGTGTTGAAAGAGAACTGCAAATTCGCAATGTGAATTTAATTAACTATAATATTAATAATTATAAATTATTGCACAAATGATCATTAGGTTACTAACTTAAGGACGTATGAAAAAAATCTATTATTTGCCTCATTTTGAATAAAAAGTGTTTGCTGATGTATTTTTTATATGCTGAAGCACACAAATAATCTACGGTAAAGTTATAGCTGGAAATGTATGTTTATGAGACCAAAGTGATTCGACTTTGATGTATATGTGTATGCGATGATGGTCTGTATCTACAAGAATCCCTTAAGTTCACTGTCACACTATATGAAGTATAATGTGTCATGCATAACGTAAGCTATTTTGGAGAACATTCTTAAATATTGATATTTAAACTAATTATATTTTAAAGTAATTGTTTCTATTTCGTAGTTTTCAAATGAATTTTATAGCAACTATGTTCATATCTATCCTCGGCACTTGAACCAATCATAGTGCAAATCTCTGACACGGTGAATGAATTTTTTGTTTTTATTGATAAAAATAAATAAAGAATAAGAAAGATAGCCAATTCAGACAAAAAGTGATAATATAAAGCGGCACAACTGCACTTGTCAGTTGACAAAACTCGAAATCACAAATGCAGTTGTGTCACTCTAGGTTCTTCTTCGCACCTGAGGAAAGGGACAAGGATCCCAGAAAAGTTGTGTGGTATTTATATTATTACTTTTTTTTGTCTAAATTGGCTATCTTTCTTATTCATTATTTTCAATCAGACGTAAATATTTTTATTTCCAAAATAAATAAAGGTGAAATAAATAAATTGTATAATATGTATAAATATTAATCAATTTAAATAAATTAATTTATAAAATTTAGTCTTGTTTTTTTTAGTGACCCAGCTAAATCAAATCATAGGCTATTAGCCAGACAACAAGGAAAGGATAATTAACAAAATATATTATTTATTAGCTTTAAGGAAATTTTATAACTGTAAAGTAACGCTG
The DNA here is from genome assembly GCA_037074705.1 of Zhengitettix transpicula. Classification (NCBI taxonomy): domain Eukaryota; kingdom Metazoa; phylum Arthropoda; class Insecta; order Orthoptera; family Tetrigidae; genus Zhengitettix; species Zhengitettix transpicula. Next base: position 201,619,951 of record CM073591.1, on the reverse strand, counting down.
AAACACAAAAGTTGTGGTTTTTCACCTTCGGTATCTATATAACAACACAACAATAAAATATTTTATTTTTTAAATATTATTTTAGTAATGGTTTACAGACATCGCGTCGAAAACGTGGTCATTGGCGACCCATACATAGTTTACAAAGAGTGCTTATTTAAATATTATTTGTTGTGATATAGTATTCATTCCAATAATAAACATAGAAATAAGCTATTTAGAAAGTTTAACATGTTATGGAAAGAGAACATCAGTAACTATTATAAATGTTTTTCCACTTTCAGATATTGCTACACAATGTAATGATCGTTTGGAATTTTATTCAGTTACACCAATGGATTTCAATTATACATTTCAAAGTTGAGTTTCTTTCATTTAGGCGGTAAGTGTTTGCATTTGTGAATCATTTAGTACATAATTCGAAAATATTATGTGCAAATGATAATTTTACATTTATTATAATTACATTGCTTGAAACTGAAACTGTTTCGATTACACTCTACTACTCTAATTTTTAATCATTTAAGTGTGTGTAACACGATTTCAGTATATTTATGAATGATGTAGACGATATTTGGTAGTCTTTAATAATTATACTTGGGTTCTTGGGGTCCATAACATTTAGTATGAGGGTTTTTAACTGTTCCAAAGGGATAGGTGGGGCACTTTTCTCTTCATTACATGATATTTTTACTGGATCTAATAATTGACTAAGGTCCTTATATTTATGATCTTGAATGATTTGTTTGTACTTGTATTCTGTTCAGTATTACTGGCTTCTATGTTATCAGTTTGGCTTGTTGAGCTCGACGATGCAGTTTATTAAAGAATTAATATGACAGGTGTATGCAAATTAATGCATATAAGACATACGAAATATAAACGATATATTCGATAAATAATTTAATTTTTTCGGGAAAATATATTGCAGAAATTTCTTTTTCTCACAGTACAAAAACGAGACATGAGAATGATCAGTCGTACATTTGTACAAACATGTTATCGTATCGTTAAAAGTACAGTACAACTTAATGCCACTGCTACGTTCATAGTCTGCCTCTTAAAATGAAAAAAATAAAGAAAATTTTTGTCTATAGAATATGTTAAATGTTTGTGATGCTGACTTACAAAACGATCCCTATGATATTGTTTCCAAATAAACAAAAATGCTTAAACTTAATTGAATCAAACTGTATTCGGTTCCTTATTTAGTAGCCGTTATTCCAGTTTCGCTTAAAGCAATACTTAATAGCACAAAATTATAAATTCATAGCACAAACGTTGTGTTTGTTGTGATTATAATTCCATCTACACGCAGAGAAAGTTACTTGGAGTAATGTCGAGAGAAAACTTGCGGCGTAAGTATTGTTATGAAACTCGGAGACATTGCGACAGTTGCTGAATAATTCATGCTTGTTCTGTACGTCACAGAGTTAGCTTTATGACAAACCTTATCCATTCCACTCTGAAGCAGCCTGATCCTCAGTTTTACCGACAGAGATGGAATGCCAATTCTCCGCTCACGTCTAATTTGCATTGACCATTAATTAAAAACGGGAGCTTCTGGCAGGCTCGAGTAAATTAAGAAAAAATTAGATTTCCACAAGTGACATAGGCAAATGTAGTTTTCTGAGTTTCTATGAAACTTACTTTTGGGGTATTAAAGTTCATGTCTCGACTTGAATTCCGTGGCAACAAACTGGAGGACGAAAACAAAAAAATATAAAAATTTTAATTCGTTAACCGCAGAAACTGATGCTTCTAATTTTCGGCCGTTGCTACTAGTCGCAGTAATATCACTTTCTAGAATATACGTGGGTAGTTTAAAGTTGAACTTAAGTGTCGATAAGTTTCGGCCAGTTTTCAGAAAGACTATGAGATAAAAAGACGTTTCATTGTCATCCTTCCATAAAAATATTTTCCTAAGGATTATGGATGGAGAAATGTCGACCGGACCCGGAATCGAATCTAGGACCTAAGGCATCCCGGGTGGCTGTTCAGACCACTAAGCTAATCCTAGTCAATTCCCGACCCGGTGCGACATTCCTCCATCCTTAAGCCAGATTTCTCTTGGCAACGATGTACTTATTTCTCACTCTTCCATGTCCCTTTTATGACCTAATGAAAGAACGGACTACCCCCGTACATTGATCGTAAATGTTTTCTCATACAAATTCAAAGAAATCCAACGCTGGATTTAAGTCTAAAATCGTAGTTTAATTTTTGATTAAGGACTATGGATGGAAAAATGTCGACCGGATCGGGAATCGAACTAAGGAGTTTCAGCTTACCCGGCGGTAAGTTGAGACTTCAGTAATCTTTCGTTGTATTTCTTTGGATTTGTATAAAAAAAACACCTGCGATCAATATACGTACGTATTCCGTTCTTTAATTACATCCAGAAAATGACATGAAGGAGTGAGATAAGTACATTTTAGGCGAGCCATATGTAGCTTAAGTATGGAGGAATTTCGCACCCGTGTCTGCAGTCGATTAGGATTGGCTTTTTTATATAAACAGTCGCCCGGCCCACAGCAAACCCAGGAGGGATTTTCTCTCGCAGGCAGAACCTTTTAGGAGAGATACGAAGGGGCTTCCTTTGGGTATGCCTTTTCCACTCCGTTTTTGAACTAAGGTTCCCACAAGCCGAGGCATCACGGCCTGTTTTGAGGGGTGTATGTTCCGGGGTCGCAGACCTTGGGCATAAGGTAAGAGTTGCTCGCTATTCCCATTTGAATAGTCGGCCAGCTGCCTCCTAAACTCGTCGAGGCACGGAGAAGGGAATGCTGCGTCCCCACAGCAAACTCCTCTCCCGCTATCGCAAGGGCGTGGGACAAGTACCCAATGCCCGACCTACCCGATGCAGGTTTTTCTAGGGTTTTCCCTGCATTTCTTTAGGCGAATGTCAGGTAGGATCCTTAAAACATAGCCCAGGGGCCCTAGTTAACCCTTGGCTAACTTCCTCTACACTTCCACATTCCCCCTTTCAGATCCCTTCCTATGCTATTAAAGGGGAGTTGCCCAAAGTGGATTACCCTCATGTAGCCTGTTGCCCTAAAACAAAAAAAAACCAGCAAACCCCTTTCCCGCCTTCGGAAGGGCGTGGGACAAGTACCAAATGCCCGACCTAAATGATGCAGGTTTTTATAGGGTTTGTCCTGCATTACTTTTAGGCGAATGCCGGGTAGGATCCTTAAACTATAGCCCGGGGGCCCTAGTTAATCCTTGGCTGCCTTCCTCTGCCCTTCCGCATCCCCAATTTCGAATCCCTTCCTATGCTATTAAAGGGAGATTGCCACTATGTCGATTACCCTCAAGTAGCCTTTTACCCTAACAAAAAAAGCAGTAAGTCGGAAGGAAGCCTTCGAGAGAATTCTCTCGCAGGTAAACCTTCCCAGAGAGCTCTGGCGGAATCTACCTTTGGGGATGCCTTCACATCTCTCTAGTTTTTTTAGAACTAAGGTTCCCATATGCCGAGGCACCTCGTCCTGTTGTGAGAAGAGTATGTTCCGGGGTCGCAGACCTTGGGCATACGGTAAGAGTTGTCCGCTATTCTTATTGGAATAGTCGGCCAGCTGCCTCCTAAACTGGCCAAGGCATGGCGAGGGCAGCAAACCCCTCTCCCGCCATCGGAAGGGCGTGGGACAAGTTTCAAATTCCCGACCTACCTGATGCAGATTATTATAGGGTTTGTCCTGCATTAATTTAGGCGAATGCCGGATAGGCTCTTAAACTATAGCCCGGGGGCCCTAGTTAACCCTTGCCTACCTTCCTGCAGCCTTTGAAATCCCTTTCTTATGCTATATGAGGGGAGTTGCCACTATGTGGATTGCCCTATACATAACCTGTCTACACAAAAAAAAGCAGTAGGTCCTGGGTTTGATTTCCGGTCCGGTCGTCGTTTTTCCATCCATATTTCTTATTAAGTATGATTTGAGGCTTGAATCAGCTTTCGATGGATTTATTAAAAATTACTTTAATTTTGCAGTACCAATAATGAATGAAGCCGATATGTTGTTTGAAATGAAAGAAGAATTGCGATTTAAAATGAATAAACTTTCAGGTTTATTAATTTTTATTGTGAATTATTTTACGAAGTCGGTTCAATAAATAAATCCATATTTATACTCCGTTGTCTTGGTTTTAAGAAATTATTAAAGTATATGAACGATACCAGAAACAACATAAAACACACATAAAACCTAATCTTTTTAAATTATTCTATTTATAGGGGCATGAATGATAATGTAGTTAGCGACTTCTTACTATATTTCTTTGTTCTGGAACTAACGAGTGGTGGTTTCTCAATATGGAAACCAAGCACAAAACGTTCGTGCGCCAGTCGGGATTCAAAACCCGAGTACTTTGTGTTGCGAGGCAGTCACGCTGACCACTACACCCCGGAGCATAGGCGCCAGTACATTACTTTGTAAAAAATGGTGTTTTGTGCTAGAAAGACGAGATTGGAAAATGACGTTTTCTGCTAGTTATTATAATTATTACAATATGTTGTTGGATAATACTTTTACTTTTAACGATAAATAAATAAATCGATCCAGGCCAAAAATAAAAGAATAAAGCAGCAGGCAAAAATACAACTATACGAAAAAAATTCTTGTATTGATATTAGGCTAATTTTGATGGTAGGCCTACTAATGAATTCAAGAGGCATTTCCTGTTGGAAATTATTTTCGGTTACAAGTGCTGATAGAACTTGCTTTATAAATTCCAATCAAATTTATTTTTTAACACTAAATTTTGTCTGATATAGAAAAATTTGGAATGTGGTATTTGTATGAGAAATATTAAAATGAAAAAATTTAGGTCTGATTGAAAATAATGAATAAGAAAGATAGCCGACTCAGAAAAAAAGTGAAATCACAAATACCACACATCGTTTCTGGGATCCTTTTCCCTTTCCTCATATGCGAAGAAAAGCCTAGAGCGACACAACTGCACTTGCCAGTTGAAAAAACCAAAGCGACGAAAACGCAAGGACAATCGGGAGAGCCGAAGGGTTATCGTAACAATAAGGGAGTAACGACAATGGGAAAACAGAAGATTTAGCATTATAATAAGGGATCATAACAATGATTGAGTTTCATTGTGTCTGTTTGTACATTAATAGCTGTGATGGTTTATTTAATGTGAAGCATCTCTGAAATGAGTCTGGAATTGTACCTGGTGTCAATGTCTAAAATATTAGCATTTTGCCAATCAAATGTATGTTTAGAATTGATGATATGTTTAGATATTACAGATGGTTTATTAATGGGAAGTTTGATATTAGATATATGTTCCTTGATACGTGTATTAAGGGAACGTTTAGTTTGCCCTATGTAGCAGGAATTACAATTAGAGCAAGAGATTTTGTAAACAACACAATGTTTGCTGTAGGTGTCAAGTGGGACCTTGTGGTTTTTAATCAAGTAGGAAAGGGTATTAATGGATCTGTAAATGATGGATATTTGATATTCTTTGAATATTTGTGATGCAGAAATCTCATTGTAAGTTCGGATGATAATTATTAAAAGTATTGGCTATAAGGTTGATTTGAGAGGTATTAACAATACAAAAAGTCATCTACATATCTGATGAAGCAAAGAGCTTGGTCAGGAAATAGAGTAATTTTCTAAACCTCTCATGACTATCTCAGCAAAAGAAGGACTAAGGGGGCTTTCCATAGAAGCACCTTTGATTTTATGTTAGTGAACCTGATTAAACTTGAAATAAGTGGAGTTAAGGATTAGATTTATAATGCATAAAATTTCAATGAACTGAAATTTTAGTATATTGAGTGAAAATGGACCATCTCTTTTTGAAACTGTTAATGACTAAATCATTGGGAATAGAGTTGAATAAGGAAAGAACATCAACAGAAATTAAATAAAGTCATGAAGGACGGTGAGGTGCTTGATTTTATCAATAAATTGGTAAGAATTTTTTAAAAGGACAATGGTTTTCTTCATTGAGGGATTTAGAAAACATATTATGACTGTAGGAGGAAATGTTGGGTAAGGGACTGTTAGTAAAAGCAATTGAAGCCCACTGTTCTTGCGTTTTCGTCGCTTTTTAGTTTTGTCAACTGACAAGTGCAGTTGTGTCGCTCTAGGCTCTTCTTCGCATATGACGAAAGGGACAAGGATCCCAGAAACGTTGTGTGGTATTTATATTATCACTTTTTTGTCTGAATTGTCTATCTTAGTAATTATAAGAATTATTTATACTTTACCAAATCCACTGTACACCTGATTTATTTCGAAATTAAGTACTTTTGTTAGTTGCTTTTTCTGAGCTGAGCGAATTTATTTTTTGTGTGTAACATTGAAATATGTCATATAATTTTAATTAATTTGGGTTACTTTCTTTTAGCTTAGTTTTAAGCCGATTATTTTATTACTTTTTTAAACACTGGATTTTTCTTAGACAAATTATAATAACTTCAAATATATTTCATTGTTGAGGCATAAATTTTGGAAATGCAGGATTCCCTGTTAGAATATCACGACAACCAGTAATTATTGATATGAACACTACTCATAGTTCACGTCAACTGCTAATGAAGGTAGGTTTCAGGGATGATTCCCCAACTTCGGGCTAATCGCAATGGCTTTACGTCATGCAGGGAGTTAATTGAACTTCAAACAGAGAAAACAATACGGGTCCTCCACATACGGAGTAAATGCATACATATTTCGAATTTTGTTTCAATTTTCTATTACGATACAATGCTTAAAATTTTTTGATGATGAAATGCTAACTTCCATTAATAAAAATCCTAATTCAATTTTCAGTGAAATTGAACTCCAGATATTATAAATTCCGTTAATTCAAATTGAGTATAAAATATTCAGAAGCAATTACGTAAATCTGTAACCCTTCTCTCTGTCGACATTCGCATTTAATCCTATTAAATAGAGCATGCAGCTCAGATTAAGCTGAGCACGATTACTAATTCGAATAATTTTTAATTCGATATGCTATAAGGAATGTAATTTGTTTCCTACGTGTTTTTTTAAAGTGACGGACTACCTGAGGATAATCCACGTGGGGGCAACTCCACTTTAATAGCATAGGAAAGGAAGAGCAAAGAACCAAGGGCTATGGTTTTAGGATACTAAAACAGTTACAGGACATACTCTAGAAAACCTTCATCAGATAGGTCGGGCATGTGTTATTTGTTCCACGCGCTTCCGGTGTCCTGAGACAGTGGGGACGCAGCATTACCGTCTCTGTGTCTCGACTGGTTTAGGAGGCAGCTGGCCGACTATTCCATCGGGAATAGAGGACAGCTCTTACCGTATTCCAAAAGTCTGAGACCCAGAAATATACACCTCTAAAAACAGGACGCGGTGCCTTTTTTAGTAGGTGTAGACAGGCTATGTATAGGGAAATCGACATAGTGGCAACTCCCCTCTTCTAGCATAGGAAAAGGTGTGAAAGGGGGAATGCGGATAGTTTTAGAAAGGGTTAACTGGGGTCTGCGGGCAATGATTTAAGTATTATACCCGACAATGCGCCTAAAAGTGATGCAGGGAAAATCCTAGAAAAACCTACATCAGGTAGGTCGGGCATTGGGTGCTTGTCCGACACCCTTTCGATGGCGGGATAGGGGTTTGCTGTGGGGTCGCAGCTTTCCCCTCTCCGTGCCTTTACTAATTTAGTTGGCAGTCGGCCGACTATCCCAATAAGAATATCGGACAACTCTTACCGTATGCCCAAGGTCTGCGAATCCGGAACATACACCTCTCAAAACAGGCCGAGGTGCCTCGACTTGTGGGAACCTTAGTTAAAAAATGGAGAAAGGAGGAGGCATCCTCAAAGGTAGCTCCTTCATGTCTCTCCTACATGGTTATGCCTGCGAGAGAACATCCCTCGCAGGTACTGCCTGCGAGAGAATAGCCCTCGCAGACTCCTCAAGAATTTCTGGTATAAAATTTAATGTAAATATTTAATACGAGTAGAAATTATTAAGAAAAATTATTGATCACTTTAAAATAAACTATTTACACATATTATTTATCCTAACACAAAATATTGACGAAATTATTGACAATATAAACATTGGGACATCTTGCACGGATTAGTGAAGTGGGGTCGCAGCAATCAATCGTCCTAAAAATGAAAACTACAAAACCTAGCCACCCACAGTGATAATAACTCCTGCGGACTGGAATACAAGTTGCAAACCTTTCTTACGAATCCTTAGGTATATTCATCTTCCATTATATACTTTAAATATTGAAGTTCCGTTTGGCGTAACATCGCTACATTTTCAATAAACAACACAAATCATCTACAGACATCATTTACAATTATAACATCTTTGGAACACGTATCCGACATAAAAGTTATTATATAGTATTACTTTACATTATTATATAGTCATAATCCCCCAAATTATTTCTGGAACTTATGTGTACCAAATTCATTTGAAATTGTTTCAGGTTTTTAAGAGTTACTTAATTTACAATAATAGTAATGTGTCAAAAGATAACTAACATATTAAGTGTATTTCAATATCAATATTATGTTTTATTTCGTAAAAACGCGCCTTTGGGGAAAATGACCCATCAGGATAATGTCCTGTCGGGTAAACATAAATCGGGATAATTTATTTTCGGCCAAACGACAATCGGGATATTGTTGTCGGGAAAACGTGCTCCGGGCAAGTGTGATTCGGGCAAACGACCGGATCCGCCTGGTATTATCGTGGCGCAGCATACAGCATATTATTTTGAAATATGACCTCTGAGTTGAGTGAATGAATTCATTTTTATTGACTGGAATTGAGTTTACACTTGATGGCAGATCTGTTTAAAAATAAAATTGTAATACATATTAAAACAATTATGCAATGTAATATGCGCAAAAGTAACGTCTTAGAGACGATAACACAAGAAATTGAGGACCAAAATAACAGACAAGAAACAGAAATAAATTAATTTATTGACTATTAGAAATAAAAAATAATAAGAAAGACAAAGCTATTATGCTATGTAATTGAAATAGGAATAGAAATATGTTTTTGAGTTTATTACAGCTCTTGCTTTTTTTTCTGCATATGAAGAACCGGTCTGTGGTATTTATATTACCATTTATTTTGTCTCTTTATGACTATCTTTCTTATTATTAATTTACAATCAGACGTAAATTTTTCATGTTGTTTAATTAATTTTTTTTGTCTGTTATATTGATCGTTAATTCCTTGTGTTATTTTACAATATATTTTTTATTTTTTCCTGTAAATGAATACTTTTAATCATTTATTACTCACCTTCATTACATGGAAATTAAATCCCACTCGAATGCCACACGTACCTTACAACATATATAAGATGTTAATTCCCTTTCTAATGAATCTTATCTAGCAATCTCATGTGAGAATGTTACCTTTGACTATTACATACTTAATACCTACTCTACTCTCTTTATCTAAACTGTCTTACAGTCTTTGTTATACTTAGGTAAAGCCGTTAGTGCTTTCATATAATATGTTCATATTTTCACTATATTTAATTTTGCGACTGATTTGACGACGACGAATTTATAGTACTTTTTTCCGCCAAGTGTGTTGAAATTACAGTTGTGTGAATTCGAACGATATATTCGTTCATCAAGATCGAAGATTGATATAACTTTCCAAAAATACGCCATCACTTTTGATTTCTTTGGACATTTCGACGCAGAGATTTGTAGTTTGCTCTCAGAATCAAAATGATGCGGCATAATTTCATTAGCAGCTCTTTACAATTGCATTAAACGATTTTCGTTCCATCAATACAAAACTAAATATGTTTCAACGTCCATACTGGGATTACGTTATGAATTTTTTTCCACATACACAATACGTATGAACAATTTTTTTTGCACAATAAAACATACGAATAAAAATTATAAACACCGTACATATATCTATGAACCTTAAATTCTTTATTTTTAAATTTTATAATATCTATGGATTGGTGGGAATCGCGTTTAGAATTTAGCGCTGTGTTCTCGCTTCGATGCCGACTTGCCTCTCATACATTCTCCCCTCCGCTGCTATTATGCTTCATTATGACTGATTCATATGAATAGACCCACTCCGTTCGTAAAAAGAGCTAACTTCCTTCTAAGCCACCAATGAATAAGAGGAACGTGAATGTGTTCGGTGAATAGTGAATGGCTGGAATTGGAGTCGAGAGTTTTAATACATATTGTACTAGTAAAAATTTTCTACATTTTTACATTTACAAAAAGATAATGAACTAGCCAATAAACTTAAAATTAAGTGATAAATTAAATATTACAAAACATTCGTGCAATCCTTGCTGCATTTTTCGGGCAAAGAAAAATCGTAAGAGCTGTAAAGAACGACACACCGCACAAACCTGGTGACGAACTCAAAAGCAAAGATATTAATAGAAAAGCAAAGTAATTAGATTAAAAATAAGGGGTTATAGCTATTGATGACATTGAAAAAAAAATCAGATGGTACGTTAATAGAACCAAAAATTAACGTCTAATAATGTTAAAAACACCTTCATACAGACAAACCTAAAAAAGAAAGGAACTTAAACTATGTTAAGTTTAATTTAAATCTTCCGGACGTTTTGAAGCGGATTAGCGTCTTTTTCTAAAGGCGAATAACTGAAAACTGTAAAATGAGCAATAAACTAATAAAAGATAAAAACGAAGTGGCAAAGAACTTAAAACAAAACATAATAAAATAACTTGCTGAGACTTTCTGTGTCATTTTGAAATTAGATTTATGTTTGTAGATAGAAAGGTAACACAATAAGTTCATTATAAATAATTTTCATTAGAAGATTGGTTTGGTTGGGTCATAATTTAATTTTTTCTGTGGTCTGTAACCATTTCATCTAATACAATAGTTTAAAAATCTACAATTTTCTGTAAATTTTAAGTCTAAATGTCCATTTTCTGTTTTCATCAAAGGACACAAAGATCCTGTAAATACGTTTCACAACACAAGTGTTGTTCATAAAATTAAGTGTTCCAATTGTGAAGTGTTATATGGGCCAAACAGAAACAACTTTAATTACTAGAATTAAAGAACATAAAGCTAATTTCAAACTGTCTTCATGTAAACATAGAGTACAATCAAAGAACATTGTATAAAATTTAATCACTGTTTTGATTTTGACAACACCTCCATTTTAGACAGAGACCACGTTATTGGAAAATATTAATTTCTGTACTGCTGTATATTGAAAGTCATACAAATACGTTTAATATTAAACGTTATATGATGTTTTATTTGAAGTTCTTTGGCTCTTAGTTTGCATCTTTGATTATAGTTCAGTGTTCAATTTACAGTCTTAAGTTATTCGCCGTTAGACGCTAATTACTTCGAAGCGTCTGGTAGTTTTAAATTAAAATTTACCTAGTTTCAGTTCTTTTCTATTTTACGTTTGTCTGTTTAAAGGTAGTATTTAACATTATTATTGTACGTTAATTGGGGTGATGTTAGCATTTCCGATTTAATTCTAGGATAGTACTTTGTCAATATCTGATATCTTAGCATTTTCCCAATAAAAGGAATGGTCCCAGTGTACTTTCTGCTGAAAGAGTTCTCTGCTTACACACGGGTGCCGAAGAAAAAACTTAAAATATTGAACATATGTTCATTCATTCGCGTTTTTAATGACCTTTTAATTAGCCTATATTACAGGACAAATTTTCTTTTGATCTCAGGGTCCTTTCTGGTCCTTTAAATAAAAAATATTTTACTCCCTTTTCCAATAAGATCAAACGATTTTGCAATCCACATGGTCGTTTTACGTGTCATGTAGCTCCCTGTAGCTTTTGATCAAGAAGGAAATAATTAGTGGATTTACAAATGGTGGATATTTGGGATTCTTTAAAGATTTGTACGACCTTGTCAAGTAAAAAAAATTGATTAGGAAGAACCAGAAAATTATTGTCTTTGGGAGTAGCGGTAGGGTATTTGATGTTATTCAATCTAATATTTTTAAGTTTTCTAATCAAATGTAACAAATTATTTTTGTTTTGTTGATGGAACTCGGAGTCAATAAGTAATATAATTCAGTAATAAAATTCAGTATTGTGAATAGATACATTAGCATTAAGAACGGTTCAATTAGAATTAATTCGTGATTAATTAACTATACTTAATATGCTATCAACATATCTAAAATAGCATAAAGATTGGACAGGAAGTACAAAAAAAATCACGGATTCTCTAAATCTTTCATGACAATCTAAGCAAAGAGTGGACTGAGGAGCCTTTCCATGATGGATGTTTAATTCTATCAATATAATGATATGAGGTTCTTCCAGAATAGTGGTTTTCTTCGGGTGAGACATTTAGAAAACATGTATGTAGGAAGAAATGTTATGTAAAGGGGTTCTCTGTAGAAGCAATAATAATTCTAAAAGGTATATCAGGTTTGAGAATTTTCAAATGACATAAGCTCTGGCAATGTTACTTTATTTTATTCATGAATAAAGCGTACTTTCGTATACATTTACGACCCATAGGGATTTAATGAAGTATTTTCCTCAATACTTCAACAGGAGCTTAAAAGAGCAAAAAAATATATTAATAATTTAATATATAATATGAATGTGGCGTTTCTAAATGAAAGAACTTAAGTGAAAACTATTAAACAAGATTTATTAACAATTTTAAAACAAGTATAAAATACACAAAATATTTGGGATCTCAGGGTCTTGAACTGGGTTTGATAAATGGCAGAATTTATATAATCAAAATTACATTTACTTTTTATGGAAATCAATGCGTCTGAACATAGACGAAATTTGTTGCGGAAGAAATAATACTAAAGATTGAATTTAAACAATTTTAATTTTATCAAGAATTAAGGATCTCATTTTATAGATAATTATATAATTAAAAAACGATCTGACTTTTATCTTTTAAACACGGTTTACAAATGATTTTAAAGTTTTTCTCTATTTACGGCCGCCCAGGTCTCTTTTTAGCTTTTCGTGCACAATTTTGGGGACATCACTGATTCTAAGTACTCCCAGACTCTAAATGTTCACAGGCTCTAATTGGCGTTGTTTGTTAGTTGGTTTAACACAAATTGGTTGGTTCTCGATGCTTTACTGCAACCTGGATTTGTAGATCTCATGACTTTAGTTGAAAATGGACTTCATTGGTTTGTCTATGGCCAGCATGATGAATCTACGCTCGACCACCGAATACACACTAGTTGCTCTGTCTCCTTCCCGACTGAATATTGCTTTACTTTTTAATATTTGAAAGCATGTTTGTGACTAAACCACATTCATTCGTTCTGACTGCCGACTGTAAAACTTTTCGTCGGATCTATTCGCTGTCTGCTGCCCGACTGTAAAGCTTTCAAACTGCTTGCTGTCCACTGCCCGACTGAATTCTTCGTCTCGTAAATTTTGAGCGCGTAAAAACCCTCTCGACCGATCAACAATGCTTTCTTTGCCTGGCCGGTTTGTTGCGGCGTCCGCTCTATATCCACTAATAATGGGTCCTCTACAATTCAACTTTTCAATTAGAACAATGCCTTAATTATCAATTACTACAATATATAGTATAGGCCTACATAATAACTACAACCTCTCTGGTGCATATATATAAACATTAAAATAATTTACCAAGTAGGAGCTCCACTTCTTTTCACTTCCGCTGTCTCTGATTTCTGCTGACAAATTCCTTCATTCTTTTCCTCATACGTAATTCGACCCTTCGGATTTCTTTAAGTTACTTTCACATCATAGAAACGACCGTCGATTACAGTCCTTTACGCTTTAGGAGTCACATTGTCAATCAGCTTCTCGCAATGTGTCCCCATAACTTTAACTTCAAATTACGCAATTCGTATCCTGTAATTCATTGTCAAAGAATTCCTATTAATTTCTACCTCTGGTTAAATACGTGAAAGTTAAATTTTACTGTTATATTCGGTATCAACGACGCTGCTTTTCTTCCAAATTCTCTAGATTCCAACTTAATTCTTTTATTCATAGGTAAGAGGAAACCAGATAGTATCGATTAGGATCTTAGTGTAGGGAAAAATCGTAAATAAATATTTATTCATAAAGTTCTTCGGTTATTTAATATGTTGAATTTGACAGATTATAATAATTATTGTTATTCCTTATTTATTTATTTTACCATATATAATGGATATTACTCAGGATGTATAAGGGTGGAAACAAAAGAGTTCCCATTATCACGTTTTACGAGGGTTGTTTGATAAGTCTCGTAATAATGTAACAAAAATAATATTTTTTCAGGAAACTTACTTTATTTCTCAACATAGTCTCCTTACTTGACTATACAATTGGCAAAGCGAGTTTCCAATTTTTTCAACCCAAAAAAAATAGGTTTTGTCAAACTCTGCAAAATACTCCGTCACGGCTTCCATCACTTCTTCATTTGATGAAAATTTCTTCCGACGAAGACAAAATTTCAAGTTCGGGAACAAGAAGAAGTCACTTGGTGTTAGGTCTGGTGAATATGGTGGTTGAGAAACCAATTCGAATCCCAACTCGTACACTTTCGCCATTGAGACTTCAGCTATGAGCGCTGGCGCATTGTCCTAGTGAAGCAGCACTTTCTTGCGCGCCAATCTTGGTCTTTTCTCAATCAGCACCCGTAAAATATCCAACATAGCAGCATAATAGAGTCCACTTATGGTTACGCCCTTTTCCAAGAAATCTATTAATATTATACCCTGAGAATCCCAAAAAACAAGGACCATCGCCTTTCCAGCTGACAAAACGGTCTTCGTCTTTTTTGGTGCATATTTACCAGCTGTTATCCATTGTTGTGATTGAGTTTTGGTCTTTTGAGTGTAGTGATGTTTCATCGACGGTAACGAATCTGCGCAAATAGTCTTGTCTCATTGCTAGATTCTGCTTTGAAATATTTTTCCAAGTCCGTTTATGGTCCAATGTCAACAGTCGCAACACCCATCGCGCTCTAAACTATTTAATGGGGGATGATTTGAGAATCCTACGGCATCAGCTACCTCACGCAATTTAGTCTGCAGATCTTCCATTACTATATTGTGAACTTTTTCGATGTTATACCTGAGTTATGCCACAATTGGGCGGCCGGATCGAATTTCATCTTATGTGCTTCTGCGATCTCTTTTAAACTAATTAATCCAGAGGTAAATGAACTTCAATGCTGGTGCGAAGTCTGAAGGACCTTCATTCAATTAGATTTTGATTTTTTGTCTTTTCTTTAGACCAACAGGCTGCGTAAGGATAATCTACGTGATGGCAACTCCCCTTTAATAGATTAGGAACGTATTTACATGGGGGGATTCGGAAGGGTAGAGAAAGGTAGCCCCCGGGCTGTTGTTTAAGGATCCTACCCAGAATTCGACTAAAAGTGATGCGGGACAAACCCTAGAAAACCTGCTTCAGGTATGTCGGGTAGTAGGTACTTGTCCTACGCCCTTCTTAAGGCAGTGGCGGGGTTAGCTGTAGGGACGCAGCATTCCCTTCTCCGTGCCTCGACCAGTTTAGGAGGCAGCTGGCCGATTGTTCCTATGGGAACAGCGAACAAATCTTACCGTATGCCCAAGGCCTGAGACCGTGGAAAAAAACACTTCGAAAAACAGTCGGAGGTTCTTCAGCTTGTGGGAATATTTTCCAGCTATACAACAGATCATTTGAATTCACTATATGCTCTATTATGGTCACTTTCAATTTAGTTTTACATATTTTTGTCAGATCCACGTAACTAAAATCTATATGAAATATAAATAATATATTTTGAAAATTATATATATTTATACTCATTTTCCAGTCTCTATTCAAATTTTATACTGTAACCGGTGAAAAGGAAGATAAACTGAATGCATGGATAAGTGTTTGTATCGTGGATAATTACAATTTTTATTACCCCATAACGTTCTCTGAGGTGTGGTAACGTTCAAAATGGCGGATAGTTTATAAATATTCGCATTATGGAACTAGTAGGTAAAGAATGTTCATAAACCAAAATATGTTACTTGCGTAAGCATTGTAACTTTTTCCTTATAATTTTTATCAGGAGGTCACGGATTTCTCAATATTTTGTTAGTTTAGATCTGGCTTAAGGTAAGACATATATAAATTCAAATTAGCGACAAAATTGTTAAGATATTGCATCTCTACTCGTAAGTGGAAATGAAGAATATCAAAGTTCCTGGGAAGAAGTGTATAGTATTTTAATATTGAATTAATTAAAAAAATGAGTTTTGAAATTGATTCCCCCAATTTAATTTTATACGGGAAAGATGTACGAGCATGTTGCGGACGCGGGCGTTCGATGCTATCAGTGATTTTGTTTGTCGCTGTGTGTAGGACGAGATAACTACATCGCTGCGATATCGTTATTCTCATCACGAGTTGTTAGAAGCAGCCGCACCACACGGGACAATTAGATTGCAAAATTAGCTCCGCGGCGGCTGGGAATTTCATCTGAGCTGCTGCTAATTCTGCAGCTGCCTCAGACGGCCTTCCTCAATTCACGCTTCTCAGACGAGAACAGCCCCGTCACGATACGCTGATTTTAAATGGAACGAAACTTCAAATTTTTTTTTATTAGTTCGATCGATTAGGATAGAGTTAAACATTTAAATCAATAACGCATTTCAAGCACCCACAGACGTGAAGTTCTGCTTGTATTCAACTCTGTAGTTTTTTTAGTGTTCACCGTAAACAGACTTACAATAATATATATATTTTTATTATGGTAACAGGCTACATGAGGGTAATCCACGTGGTGGCAACTCCCATTTAATAGCATAGGAAGGGATCTGAAAGGGGGGATGCGGAAGGGTAGTGGAATGTAGCGAAGGGTTAACTAAGGCCCCCGGGCTATAGCTTAACGATCCTACCCGGCATTCGTCTAAAAGTAATGCAAAAACAGGTAGGTCGGGCATTGGGTACTTGTCCCACGCCCTTCCGATGGCGGGAGAAGAGTTTGCTGTGGGGACGCAGCATTCCCTTCTCCGTATCTCGACCAGTTTAGGAGGCAGCTGGCTGACTGTTCCAATGGGAACAGCGAACAACTCTTACCGTCTGCAACCCCGGAACATACACCTCTCAAAACAGGCCGAGGTCCCTCGGCTTGTGGGAACCTTAATATCAAAAACGGATAGGAGAAGGCATCCCCAAAGGTTTTCCCTTCGTATCTCTCCTACAAGATTCTACCTGCGAGAGACTAGCCCTCGCAGGCCTTATGATCCTTACAATAATAAGTTTGAAGCTCACTAAAATCTAACTTGCGAACTAAAACACCTGGATGAGAATATAGAATGAGGTTATCTGATGAGAACTGTTTTCTAAAACCTTAAATTTCCTATTATTACTTTCACCTTTGGCACCTAACATGGACACTGTTTAACACTACGTGATCTAGGACTGTAAATTATGAATTGTAGCGCAGAAGAACACTCCCCAAATCAATTTAATATTTAACTAAAAACACCTGTGTACCCTGTGGCTTGCTGAAAATTATGACCATAAAACTAGGTGCCGTGGTGACGGGGCGCCGAGGAGACACCGTAACTTCAGACAAAGGCGGAGGATTATGGGAGAACCCTGCGTCAGGGGTATTGACCTGACCAAAATTCCCGAAGAAGATCTTGAAGTCAGTTCCCTGCATGAATATTAGTGTTTTTTTTATTATGTTTTACACGCAACTGGTGTTATGTATAGTTATATCGCAACTCGGGAAAGGAGACGGTCGACGCAATTAAAAATCTCTTTATTTACGTTAAGTATTTTTGTTTTGAGAAACTGATTAATTATTGAATCCAAATGTGAGTTTGATTTTATTATAAGAATTTTTTTTTACTTTTTTTATTTTAGAATTTACATAAAATTAATATTTTTAATAAATTGATTTAATTCTCTTATAGTTCTCTACAGCAGAATTGTAAAGAAGGTTTTGTATTTCGTATATTTATGTTAATTTATTTCTCATTTCTCATTAATGTATTACCTGGTAATGTCGAAAAGTTGGGACGAAACGTTGTATTTATTTCCATATTCTTGTCTTCAATTTATATGTAACTCTATAATATAACAGTAAGTTAATATTCATTTTTACAGACTTTAAAGGCACCTTTATGCATTTTGAAACAACTTAAATCCCGTAGTACATTATTTTAAAATACTGCAAATTTCATATTATAATTACAAAGGCAAAGTATTTGTCACAGGAGAAAATTTCCGTGAAATATATAATAGTAAAGAGGATAATTTTGAAATTATAATGTTGCAAGGTAAAAATATAAAGGCATTTAGACATTTTTACTGATGTGAATATTTTGTGTTTTAGACCCAAAGAAAAGTTGAATATCAATAACTGTTTCTTTTAAAATGTTTTAATAATCGATCGATACAGTTTGTTTCTAATAGTAATATTAAAATAAACCCAGGAATTTTACCAAACGTGGATTATGTAAATGGTTGGACGGAAAGGGCACGCGTTTCGCTGCAAGAAGCAATGATGTTTGAAAGTTGCAATTGTTGGAGAGGACTCTTTATTAAATAAAGTTTATTTGAAGTTGTGTGCACCTGGTGAAATCATGTTAGGTTTCGCATCTCATATCGGTTTGCTGCGTCTCGTCTCCTAGCAACGGTTGCTAGGTTGACACTACAGTTCAGAGTATCAGTCTATTTGCGTGCTTCAGTTTTATTGCCCCATATAAAGGACTACGAGAGGTATTGCAGAGTATTATTTCTGGATGGAAATATATAAACTTTTAATCTGTGAATGAATCCTCTATGATTACCACACCATACGGAAAGTTGTTTTAAGCAAACGTCTGCTAACCATAACATACGAACCAAATTAATCTGCGTTCCATAAATTGACTCTAAAAATATATGAAAGTTATGATAATGTTTCATATCAATAAACATACTACAACTACTTACGAAAAAAAGCTTACTCGAAAAAAATATTCTCAGAGCATCCATCTTCGTATATTACAAACAAGCTACATTTACAGCTGTCTTAAATGATTTCGTATCCATATTCCACAGAATATTGGCAATTTTTTGTCTATTAATTCGTACTAATCGTAATTATCAATACTTTTTCATGACATTAGGCTCGTCCTTACATCAACATATTAACAGAACCGCCTGAATATGGACCATCATATCATAAAAAAAACTAATCTTTATCAAACGTATAACTTCATATATAAAGTTGAAAATCTGCACATGGTCCACAAATACTAACATACTATTCTGACCTTATATAATATACTAAACTAAGGTTCTGCATGAGAATACGGGTATTATTCTTCATTTCATGGACCGCATATTCCTTTGAACTATATCTTATAACGACGTTAAATTGCGTTTGTAATATAAATAACTATAAAAACGGTCAATGAACAAAGAAACGACTACTTTATTTGCATTCATAAACTCCCACTACTTTCTTTCCTATTATATTTTTTTCACAAATACTGGTTTAATCTACTAATAAATAAAAAAGTATGTTTGTTTATAATGGTTTGTATGTATGTATGTTTCGCATACCCGTGGAGAAAATTTGACCAAATTTCTTACACGTGTTTCTTTAGAACTGGAAACAAACACTGTGGGGCACGTCCATCACCTGCAGGGAAGGGGTGGAAAAGGGTTTAATTTTTCATACATGCTCAAACGTCGATATTGGCGTAGAATAAATAAATTTCGGTGTCAATGAGATGTATAGTGTTTCTCCCAGTGTGTTTTGTGTATAATTCCACCCCTTGGGAACCAGCTTAGGGGTAGGGGTGTAAGGGTCGTTTAAGAAAAGAAATGCGAAAATATCTGATATTGGAGTCAAATTTGGAGTTATAGAGGTTCGCTGAGTTTAATTATGGCATTCAAATTATCGTCTAAGCCCACAGGAACTGGGGTGGAATAAGAACATCTGGGCAAAATTTTTTCATGATCAGAATCTAATTTTTTTATTATAACAAAAAATCCGTATCATTTACCTGTACGCGTAACAAAATCCTTTGAAGTACTCAACGGCAACGGAACTATAAACAACTGAAATCGGTAGAATATCTCATCTTAATGTTCGGACAGAGACTCGCTTTCGGGGATCATATATAAAAATGCACAAAGAATTCGAAGGACTCATCAAACTGTTTATTAATAGATCCAATGATATTTAGTAAAGCCCATATTACAGTAGGCCTCAGTAATCTTGGATCCAGTTATTGTAAACAAATTTACTAATTAGATAAAATAAGAATTGTCAATTACACGAAACTGCAAGTTACATCTTACACGCATATTACGATTATACGGAAGAAAAAAATTAAGAGAAATTAACAACTAGCGTCAATACCTTCTATTGTAAGGGCATTCCTTTTTCCAAATTGTTATTTGTTAATTATACATATATATATTATTTAAATTAAAGAAAAAGTGAGGCCGGTACTTGATTGAGGCTGGATACAACGGAGGACTCATTACGGTACTATTGGCATGTCAGTTTTGCGGCTCGGTCAAAGATCTCTGTACGAACAAAGGTCAAAGTTAAAAAAGAATAACAATAAGGCACACTGAGGCGACGTGACTGGCAGAAATGAATATGTGTCAAATCTCAACGTGTAAGGGACGAAAAGGGTGCCCTGTCACGTGATTAAAATAACTATTCACAACACAGCAGAACGGGAGTCTTAGAATTTTTGTTTGAAGGAACACTCTTTTAGAGTGTAAAATTGTTGTTCTGCTCTGTTAGTGAACGCTGCTGTACCGGAGGTAACGCGTCTTCCGGTTCTCGCTAAGTGTCGCGAGGCCAGTTCTTACAACCAAAACCACCACGGTTTATCCTGATGAAAATAGTTTATTTTTCTTTCTGAGTAACAGGCGGGTAATTAGAAGAAATAGCGTAGTGAGAGCGAACTACCAAATATGCCTGCAAGTAATAATCCTTATTTATATTAAATTCTTATTTCATTAAGTTTGTTTCTTTAATTTGACTAAGTTTCCTGAGTAAGATATTAGTTCATCTGCAGGTGACGCCCGAGAGTTAGTAAAAATTTCAAAGGCAGCGAAATATTATGACCCAGGTATTGTTGGCAACAGGTCATCGTTGTATAAGAATGTGGAGTTTTCAGACGGCAATGTTTGAGCTTTGACGTGAGAACAGGTCAGTCTGCAATAGAAACCAGCCAGTAGCGGTCGCGTTCAGTCATCGATAGAAAAAGGAACAGTAAAGTGCAGTCCAGTCGGCGATAGAAACTGAAACAGTAAAGTACTGACTTCAATATGAATTGAGACATTAAAGGTGAGTCTGCATTTCGAGGAGGAGAGAAATCGCCGATGTAGAGGTGAGCCCGGTATGTGTTGGAGAATTAAAGGATTTATTGGAGGCTGTAAAATTAAAAGTCGACGAAAGCGCCGACGACAGGTATTAAAATTATTGGAATGAGAAATTGAACGAACTACGAGTGAATTATTAAAAGAAAATTGTTATGGATGTGATTGAACTGGCATTGAAACGTGGAAAGTCGATTTGTTGTTCTGAAGTAGGTTGCGAACAGTGAAATACCATGTTTGTTAATTAAAATATTTTTAAATTATTGGTGAAGTTAATAAGTAGTATTTTATGAGAGCTGCTATGGTGATTTATTATGTACGAAATTTCCATTGTAAACCACGTATAAAAATTTCATTTATATAGATTCTTTAAGATTTAATCAAATTTCTTCATATTTGTATAGATTTTTCCTACGTCAATATTTATTATGTATATTTTGTAACATTTTGTTTGTCTTTAATTTGGTGTTAATTGAGCATTACTAAATGACCCTGAAGATATTAAAAATATCTATTACAAAATCTAACTAAATATAAATTGGTAATAAACATTTTGTATTTAAAATATAATTGTTTAAATTATTTTATTTTAGCAAATCATAATATTTGTTTGATATTTAAATTTAACATTATATATATTCTAGTAATAATTAATTAGGCCATTAAATTGATTAGGTATCATTTGAATTGTAGCGAAAAAAATTAATTGTAGCGGAAGGAGCTTCCAAAGCGACAATGGTGACGAGCTCGGTTGCTTTGTTGAAAGTCGAAATGGTGACTGCGCGCGTAAAAGAAAGTCAGTACGGAGCCTGGGTCGAGAGATCATGAAACAGTTAAAAAGTCTTCGCCGAGATACATGGCAGTTCGGTCCACAAGTGTAATTAAAATAGTCCAAATCACGAGTTCCTGTATGGATGCAGGAGTTTGCTTCACAAATTGAACAATCTTCGCGTTGATGGATCCGGCAACGGCTAGCTGACTATAAAGGGGAGACAACAACCGAGGTTCCTGATAGCTGAGGACGTGCACTTTGACCGCGTGTGTGTAAAATATGCAAGGAAGTTAGAATCAGTGTAATAATTTGCATTTTTAGTGTAGTGTTGAAGCTACAAAAGAAAGAGCTGTTACTAGACGGACAATACGTGAGTAACAAATCCTATATAAACTTGTAAACGATAATTAGAAAGGTAATAGTCAGATTTCGTTCAGTTTCTTTATATTTATCTTTCTTTCATTTCATTTATCGTCATATTATTTTAGGTGAATTTTTATGTTTGAATTGTTAATCAGTTTATAAATCACTTTTCTGTTAATTATCAAACCCAATTGTGACCCTGAGAGAAGAGATCTTAATTTGATTTATTTGTTTTAATTTTGGAAGCTACAAGTGAATAAAATAACAAATTATTTAATTTGTTCATTTTTGATAATTTTTTCTTTAATTAACACTAACTTAATGATCATTACATAAATGGCTACCACAACGTGGGGCCAATTTAAATTAATCGTATTCCATCTGATCATTACAATATATATATATATATATATATATATATATATATATATATATATATATATATATATTGTTGATTTTCGGGTACCGCGCTACAATTTGCAAACTCTGTAATGACAAAACCGACGACAATACATTGTTATCCTATGTCAGTTTGTGTGTACCATCGTTTACTTTGTAGCACAAACATTAAATTCATGACCGCCTCAAAGCCTCAAATGCACAGAATTAATTCCCTATCAAATCAACTTAGTACATTATATATTAACCTAGTCTACTGTATATTATTATAAATGGAAAATAATAGCTATATAATATGTAAAGTACAGGTGTGCTAAATGGCAGAATGAAGTCACTAGAGGTAAACTATTTTGACGAGGAAACCGCAGGTGGTTGGAATCACTACATTGGATTACACGATCCAGTACTCCGGCGGTTCCCGCGTGGCATTTCCCGTTCAGTGGATTAATGCAGCTGCTACCCGGTAGTCTGGGTAAGTCTCGTGCATTTACCTTATCCAATAAATTATGCTATTCCACATTGACAAACCAGCCCATTACGAAATAATCATTTTCGTAACTTCAAAATACATTCAGAGGTGTCCAAATCGCTTAGTATCTTGCAGGTACGAGTTATTTCACATATGACTGTATTTAATCGGAGAAAAGTTGAAGACAAATAATGTGAAATACATTAGGAGAGGCCATTTTGATTTTACAAATTCATGGCACCAGTCTAGTGACTAGTGTAATATTTAAAATGAAAATAATTTACGTCTGATATATAAAATAATAAATAATAAAGATAGCCAATAAGACAGAAAAAGGTAATATAAATACCACACAACGTTTCTTGGATCCTTGTGCCTTTCGTCAGGTGCTAAGAAGAGTCTATAGAAACACCTTTTTTTTGTCTGTATTGGCTATCTTTCTTATTCACTAGTTTAATATTGTTCTCTAGGTTGCAATACCCTGCCTGTTATTGCCTCTTACGTTAAAGTTCATTTTATACGCGGGCAACACGATCTTTTGTGTTAAAAATCAGCGAAATCTTCTATGGCATTAACATATTACGGCTCCTTCTAGTAAACTCCATTCCCCGACTAAAAATGTAACATCTGGATACGTGGACAGGAAAAATCATTTATTCTTAATATTTTCAGCATAACTTCTGCTATGGGAACTTTCTTCTCTCTCTTTGTAAATTTTTGAACTACAGAAACGAACGATACGAATATTAAGTGAAAAACATTGCAAAGAAAGTTTTAAACGTTTTTCAAAACTCTTGGAATACCAGAATTATACAATACATAAATTTTGGAAGTTTTGAAATTCGTGATACGTAATATAAGTTTATTTTTTAGGAACGGTGAACTTCACCATCATAATACTAGAAACTGAATGATTTCCAGAAATGGCTTCACTTTGTTAAAAATGTATGCACTATTCAGGAATAAAACTATTTAATAGTCTTCCTTCAATTATTAAAAATATTAGTAGCTATAAACTATTCGTAAAGAATTGTAAAACTCTGTTCATTAATGGCGCTTATTATTCGGTCGATGATTTATTAAATAAGTCTGAACCTATGGTTTATTCGTTCCCTTGAAATTACTGGGTAATATGTATGACATTGATTAAATATTTATTTATTCGTGTGTACGTCTGATACTGCACATTTCCTTTTTTTTCATGTTGATCCAGCAAAAATTTTCTGTAGTAAACAAAGCAGTATATTTCTGAAGTGTAGGTTACATAACAAAAAATTTCGTCTCAACTTAAATTTTCATTTAATTTCTTTACTTGTCTATTTATAATTTCTCTTTTATTAATTTTTGGTTTTTTCTTATGTTTGTTTTCTCGTTGACATGTTTTATGTTTATGTACGTAACGAAAATTTTTGACTTGTCGAATTTCCTTAGTAAAGGTCTACTGGAATCAATAAATGAATCTAAAACTACGATCACAGTATTTATTACATTTGTCATTCCTAATTATCTGATCGATCACTTCCGCTTCTATTCTTGCCCTCCACTGTACCTTAAATCAGAGAATAAAATGAACCTTGAATTTGTGATCAACGTGGATCGTCTTCTTCTTGTTACAATAGTTTCACTTTTTTATATTATTATATTTTTTTAGGGTGACAGATTACATGAGGGTAATCCACATGGTGGCAACTCCCCTTTAATAGCATAGGAAGGGATTTGAAAGGGGGGATGCGGAAGGGTAGAGGAAGGAAGCCAATGGTTCCTCGGGCCCCCGGGCTATAGTTTAAGGATCCTACCCGGCATTCGCCTAAAGAAATGCAGGGAAACCTTAGAAAAACCTGCAACGGGTAGGTCGGGTATTGGGTACTTGTCCCACGCCCTTCCGATAGCGGGAGAGGAGTTTGCTGTGGGGACGCAGCATTCCTTTCTCCGTGCCTCGACCAGTTTAGGGGGCAGCTGGCCGACTATTTCAATGGGAATAGCGAACAACTTTTACCGTATGCCCAAGGTCTGTGAACCCGGAACATACACCTCTCAAAACAGGCCAAGGTGCCTCGGCTTGTGGAAACCTTAGTTCAAAAACGGAGAGGAAAAGGTATACCCAAAGGTAGCCCCTTCGTATCTCTCCTAAAAGGTTCTGCCAGCGAAAGAACATCCCTCGCAGGTTACCTGCGTGAGAATGCCAGGTAAGATCCTTAAACTATAGCCCGGGGGCCCTAGTAATCCTTGGCTACCTTCCTCCACCCTTCCGTGCCCCCTTTCAAATCCCTTCCTATGCTATTAAAGGGGAGTTGCCCAAAGTGGATTACCCTCATAAAGCCTGTTGACCTAAAATATATATATATATATATAAAGAAAGTATACATTCTTCAGTTTTAAAGATGCAGCGGTCCTCTTTGCTCCGCGCGCTGTTTGTTCTTCAGTTGTTCCGGAATCGTCACTCTATCTGACGGCTATTAAAAGAACGAAGGAGATTTTAAACGAGATAGATTTTAAATTCGTAAAGAACTGATAATAGTAAACTTTAATTGTCGTTTCTTTACAGGTAGGCTTGTAAATAATGTAATTGTAAATAATGTAATTAATTGTTGTACATATTTAATAAAAAATTATTCTGTTCTTTCTTTACAGAGAAACATATTTTTGTTTACTACATCAATATTCATAACAATTGTCTTATATATATATATATATATATATATATATATATGTATGTATGTATATCGAAATTTAGAGTCTGTAAAACACATAATTTGACGTAAACGTCAATCCACAACTTGTAAGGATATAAGGAAATTAGCCGTATCAATTTAAATCTGTATGGTGGAGTTTAATATTTTTAAACTAAAATTTGGCTTTTAAAACATGACAATTTTCTAACATAAAATTTCTTAACATAAAATCTCCTGCCCAAATTAAAAAATGAGGAAATTTATTACAATATTATTTTCTTTTTATAAATTGACTTTTGATGATAATCGTTGTTCTAAAGATATAAACAATCCAAAAATTATACTAAAAAATTGAGCTTAATTTAACTTTTATTAAACTCAATTAGTGGAAATTGGACAAAAGTAAAATAATATTTGTAAACAATAAAATTTACAATTAATTAAAATACCAAACATTTCATTCCTTTGTTTCGGGACCCCTTCAAATGTATTAAAATTAATTAACAAATATAATGAAAGAAACCATAAAAAATTTAATCGCACAAATATAAATAAATGATGTATAATATTTTTACTAACATTATTAAATAAACATTTATAAAAATGTAAGTTTGAATAAAACAATTTAGCATACAAAATTTTGACATTCTCAGTCCACCTTCATTGCGAAACAGAGAGAAAACAAAGTCAATCTTACATTTCACACAGTTTACATTGGTGTAACAGAATTTTTTATTCACATTTTTTTATTCACCAAAATTAAACATAGAAGTTTGCAAGAAAACATTATTTTAAATTTTAATAACACCAATACATGAATTTTTTTAATTTTAATTTTGAAAATAGATACGAAATAAATAGAATTTAAATGTTATAAACTCAATTAATTGCAAAAAAAGTTACACAAAATTTTATTTCTATTTATTATACGGTGTTATTATGAGTTATGTATTCTAGAAATTTTGAAAGTTTAATTCCTGTGTTGTAAAAATTCAATTACAACAATGTAAGCTTTGTAAAGTGTTTGATTGACTTTGTTTTATCTAATTTCGTCCATGGGAGTAGATGGAGGATGTCTACATTTTTGCTGTTAATCTGTTTTATTCAAATTTACACCATTGAAATTTTCATTGTTAATTTAATAATGTAAGTAAAAAAAATACGGTTTATATATTTATTAGTCGGGGATTAAACCTTTTATTTTTACTTTATATATTTTACATTATACATTTTCATTAATTTTAGATATATCTGAAGAGGTCCCTAATCAAATAGATAAAACCTTGCTTATTTTATAGTTAATTATTATTTTTGTAAATTGTAATGTTTATAAATATAATCTGAATTTTGGCCAATTTTCTGTAATCATAACAAATATTATTATGAAACATATAGTGTTAAGATCCTTCTTAAATAAATAATTTTCATGAATATATTTACTCTCTGATGGTCTATCAAATTAGGTACGTGATATAGTGGCAATTACTCCATAGTAACATATTCTCGCATTTTTATAAACAACAATTTTTTACATAAATATGACCTAAATAATATATTAAAATATCTCATGGAGGTAGGTCTCGAAGCCGAGTCATGTAGTCGCAAAGCAGACGTCTTATCCACTCCGTCACAATGTCCCTCAAGTACAGGGCTTTACTATAATGCGACGAAAAAACCCCGTAATGAATCATGTATTTGGGCCGTGCCACAAGGTTCAAAGAAGCGCAACGTTTCTGAATCAGCACTCTGTGGCGAGCATACGCTTAATATTACATGAAATACAGTTCTCAACTCTTGCACTTTGTGCGGGTGCAGCTATTGTGTGGCACTGTGACTAATTAGCCTGCTACCGTGGGGCCGAGAGTCAAGTCTCAGATAATGGATGTGATTTTGGGAGAGTCTGTACACACGAACAACAATTACAGTAAATATTTGAACAAGTCTCTCTCTCTGTCTCTATGGACTTATCATTTATTAGTAACGAGATAAAATTTTCATCGCCAGAAATGGACAGTTTCAGCCGGGATCTTACCTGCATATAGTAACGGAAATTTTCAGAATATATTATACACTGTAAGACTCTCCAACAAGGATTGCCAGGAATTTTTTTTTCCCGATTGAAAAATGGGATATGGTTATTTGAATGTTCAAATAGGCTTAAACACAAGAACACTAACTAAACGTTGACGCCATTTGTTTGTCTTATTTCATCGTTTTCTTTTTAAAACAGACAGTTTCTAAACAATATTATAGCTGAAACTTATATTTTAACCAACTAATACATCGTACATTACTTGACATATACTCTGGGACCATCTGAGCTTGAAGAACACTAACTTATAGTTCTTTTATTAAGTCATTATATGTACTTGAACCGCAAAATTGTCAGCTCTAGTCGAATTCCAAGTAGATAAAAAAATACCCCAATTAATGGACAAAATTAAGTGACAAAATAAATACCACAGACACTTTTTCCAAATCTTACTTATTTAAATCATAAGAACGACACGCCACACAAACCTGGTGACAAATTCGAAAGTAATTATATGAATTTAAAGGTTAGTAAGTTAGGATAGCAATAAAGGATCATAGCTGTTGTTGAGGTTAATAGTTCAGTTTGTATGCTAATTGCAGAAATGCTAAATTTTAAACTAGTTGGATGCACGGGTTATAATAAAAATCAACGACATACATAACCCCGGATTCGACTCCAATCTCGGATGTTTTTGTTACCCTTCAAGATAGAAAAGGGGTATAAATAATACACAAACAATATCGGGAGAAACAATATGAATCTCATTAACACTGTAAAATATTTAATTGACGCAAATATCGGCCAATTTCGCATGTTTGAAAATTTCCAGTCAGGCCGCTGAGAGGGGGAGTCTTGTCTTACCCCCTCAGTATTTCTTTCCGGTTTAAAGGAACACGTGTACGAAATTTGATCAAATATAGCTGGGTGTCGGCGTTGCCCGGGTTGTCAATATCCATAACCCCCGATTTCACTCCAAACTCGGATGCTTTTGCATTATTTTTGTGTAACGTACCTCGTCCCTATCCCTTAATGTGCTCCCAATCCAAGCCAGAAAAGGGTCGAATTATACACAGAAAACATGTAGAGATATTTTATGAATCTCTTTGATTCCGATAACTATTTGTTCGACCCAAAAATCAACCGGTTAACATGTTTGAAAATTTCTGTATTTTACAGAAAACTTTTCCATAACTATTTTCATGCTTATCGCGCAATCATGTAGCAAAACAAAAACGGTTTCTTCATTCATTGTTCACTTTATTTGCCTGTATTATTTTCCAACCATTACCCGACCATGTCAGTAGTAGTTGCATTAACAGGAATAGTTCCACTGTGGCGTTTTATAATGAACAGCTTCAATATTGTTTTCTTGTGTATCCGCCCTAGTGTTTTATTGAATTTTGATTTGTCAGGAAAATAATATTTCCTTTTACTGCATATCAGTTGGAAATGGGGAAGTGGCTCACCTCTACTGCAAATAACACAGTAGAGGCAACGCGGCCAGACACGCGCTCTCGTATGGATTTTTCGTGGTTTGTAGATGACGTTCATAAAACGTAGGGATTCGATGCTAACAAAAATCACGGATCATATTTTTCCTTCTTAAAAATTATTATCTTCAGAAATATCTAGAGTTTTTAGTACTAGCAGTTTGATTTGAAATATATATGTGTTATAACACGAGTTTTTTCGGTAGTTAAAGCGAAGAGCAAGTAACGAAACGTACCAAACAAAGTATCAGAAAATAAGAATGTGTAATCATAAAGGAAATGAAATGGTAAGTCATGTATTTATAGGACGTAGGAGAAAGAGTGGGATCGAATTTACCGATAAATGAAATAGTAAATTTGTCAGTGAATGACATATTTACAAAATGTCAGAGTTTACTTAAGATTATGGAATATTTATAAATGCGAATGGTAGAAATTGTATTTGGCACTCCAAAGGAATTAAAATAATTCTACTTAATTTAGAATTATTTTTTTAGGAGAGTATAAAATGCTCTGATGATTGGAGTTTAGGATTCACACTGTCTATCAGGAACGATTAAAAATTAAATTTACATTCACGCTAATAATAAAACATATTTATTTGTAATTGTAATTTGTAATTCATTTTTAGATAAGACTTTGAAGCAAATCTACTTCCCACAGAGCGTGTTTTTCCTCGTTTTCTCCTACTACTTCGGATCGACATGCATCAATTTCCCCTCGCAACTGCAGATCGTAGATTAGGCGTGTCTTTTACAAGCAATCCATTGTTCGTGTTACGAGACAGACGATGCTTCAATTCGGTTGAAAGACACGAGAATTTTTCTGTACAGAACAGCAGGGCACACGTGCTCGTAAGGCAATCTGTAGGCTTCCAATACCCGAACAAAATTCGTTAACGTTTTCAACTATTTTAATCTGTATTTCGATAAAAATATGTCACCCTTACAACGGCATGATTAGAATTTTAGTATCGATTAATCAACCAATGCTAGTTAAATATTTATATAATTTTAAAATCCATCAGTATATTTGTGGAAAAAGTTTGATGAAATACATTGTGGTGGTATAAAAATAAATAGCAGTAAAACAATAAAAAATGAATTTATCATTTACAAATTATTTTAAATTAGTTGACAAATTAATTACTACATTTTTATTTATTTTTGTAAAATAGTATTCACCCTTTCACTATGCAAAATGTTCGAAAAATCGCAGTTTTTAGTACAATTTTAAAGAAAACCACCAATTGTATTCCTTTTCATACGAAATGTAACGATAGAATAACTTTTAGGGTTTTCTTACATAACCTCGGCATTGTTGTTGAATATTTTCCGATGATTGGCGCCTTCAGAAAAATAGCAGCCGGCTTCTCCTGCTTCGATGTTCGTCCAGCCTCGTAGTACGTTTTCCTTTTGCTGCTTCTCTTTTTTTTTACAAAAAAAAACAACTTTTTATCGGCGATATTATAAAGGAAGCACCCGATCGTTTCATAATATATAATTGTCTCACTAATTAGTAGTAAAATAATAGAAAAGTTGAATACAATACTTTATTGTATTAGCATGATAATTTAAGTATTTTTACATCTTCACTTCATTCTAATAAACTTGTGTTAAATATTTATTAAATTTATCTTAATATCAAGGAAAATTACATTCTATGACACTACTTTGTAATTTTTTAAGCTATTTATCGGAGAAAACAAGTCATACGTTGAATGAGATGTGATACGTAAAATATTAAGAATTAAGCTGTAATGTGTATTTGTAGGGAGGTGATTACCGTGGAAAAATGTATGTATTTGACAACTTATTCTGTGTTTTAAATATGAGTGTTTGTTACATATGAATGTAGCAGAATTTTTTTCTCGAAAGCTACTCTGTATTTAATTATTTTGACGTTAATTGTACAAAATAAGAACGAGCTTGGAGTTGTGCTTGGTTGTTTTTATTTTGAAATAACTTTTATTACGGTCAGATATATTTAATTGCTTAAAATTATAATTTTTAACAATGACGTATTTGCTAGATCGGAGTCGTGACTTTTTATTGCCGAAAACAAAAAAAAAACGAGATTTGAGCAGAATTTCATCATGAAGAACATAATACGAGTGTAGAACGAGACCCACGTTATGCTTTCATTTAATCCTGCTCGTTTCTGTAGTTAGCTATCACACAACTTATAATAGAAAACTTTATAAAAGACGAAAATTTTTCGTCAAGATTATAAATTTTTTATTAAAAAGACAGTGAATTAACAATTTGTTAACTTTATTTTTAACAATGTTTACCCAGTGTTCAATTTGAAATAAAAAACTAATTGATTATTTTTAGTTTTTAATTCGGAGGAACTTTCGGAAAATTGCCATATTTATGTATAAAGAGAACCAATTTTACAAAATCATTTACAATTTAGCAAGGATGATATATATTTTTTTATAATAATTTATTATATATATTTTTTAAAATAAACCATTAATTTTCAGTTTTCAAAATGACTCAAAATCATCCATCATCAAATCTACATCTTTTCCAAATGTTTTTTTATTCCCACGTGGAATTTTCAATTTTTTTTATATTTGAACACTTTTTTCCTATTATTGAGACCTTTCTAATTTTTTTATATTTGAGCACTTTTTTCCTATTATTCAGACCTTTCTAATTTTTTATATATTTGAGCACTTTTTTCCTATTATTTAGACCTTTCTAATTTTTGAAAATATATATTGATTGTAATATTTATGGAATATATATTTATTGTTATTTTTGTAACATGTTTACATTTTCATAAACTATTTCAAGTTTTTAAATGGTGTAAGGATAATGCAGAACTTATCTTTTTGCAGAAGAAAACTCCTCCGAATTCAAAATTTTGAATATAATAAATTAGTCTTTAATTTCAAATTGATGACTGAAGAAACGATGTGGTTAATACTAAAATAAACAAAAGGCAACATTTTGGAATTTGTGATTTTTTTTAAAAAAAACGGATGTCATTTTGTAATTTAGTTCTGTGTAGGAACTTCATAGAAGTAGGTGATGCAAGAAAACAGTAAATATAGTTTTATAAAAGGCACTTTTGGCAAAAATTTATGCATTAAAGCAACGAAATTTAAGAACAATGTACAGCTACTAATTTTCTTTTAAGCAACTGTTCTCAGTGCTTGTAGATACAGATCTAGCAATCAAAACTAGAAAAGATATTTAATCCCAATATACCATAATCTACAGTGGCGTGGGTTTCTACCAATTTGTAAAATATATTTACATAATGATTATTATTATGTTTAAAAATAAAAATATTATATTCTATAGATTGTAACGGGTGTCAACGCTCACCTAAAATATTATTGTATTATTACGTTTTCCACCCGCAGTTAGTTAGCGTAGTCTGTCGATAGTTGGAAAAAAAACGGCTATCAAAATCAAAGTTGCATGAAAAAGGAAGCCTGCGAGAGGATTTCTCGCAGGTGAACCTTCCCAGAGAGCTCTGGCGGGGGCTACCTTTGGGGATGCTCTCACACCTCTCTGGTTTTTTTTGAACTAAGGTTCCCACATGCCGAGGCACCTCGGTCTGTTTTGAGAGGTGTATGTTCCGGGGTCGCAGACCTTGGGCATACGGCAAGAGTTGTCCGCTATTCCTATTGGAATAGTCGGCCAGCTGCCTCCTAAACAGGCCAAGGCATGGCGAGGGGTAAGCTGCGTCCCCACAGCAAACTCCTCTCCCGCTATCGGAAGGGCGTGGGACAAGTACCCAATGCCCGACCTACCCGATGCAGGTTTTTCTAAGGTTTTCCCTGCATTCCTTTAGGCGAATGCCGGGTAGGATCCTTAAAATATAGCCCGGGGGCCCTAGTTAACCCTTGGCTACCTTCCTCTAACCTTCCGCATCCCCCCTTTCAAATCCCTTCCTATGCTATTAAAGGGGAGTTGCCCTAAGTGGATTACCCTCATGTAGCCTATTGACCTAAAAAAAAAAAAAAAAAAAAATCAAAGTTTTTATCTTTTTAAACGGCAAATAGGATTGTTGCCTGTTCTGAGAGGTGTATGTTCAGGGGGCACAGACCTTGGGCATACGGTAAGAGTTGTCCGCTATTGCCATTGGAATAGTCGGCCACCTGCCTCCTAAACTGGTCGAGGCACGGAGAAGGGAATGCTGCGTCCCCACAGCAAACTCCTCTCCCGCTATCGGAAGGGCGTGGGACAAGAACCCAATGCCCGACCTACCCGATGCAAGTTTTTCTAAGGTTTTCCCTGCATTTCTTTAGGCGAATGACGGGTTGGATCCTTAAAATATAGCCCGGGGACCCTAGTAACCCTTGGCTACCTTCCTCTACCCTTCCGCACTCCCCCTTTCAAATCCCTTCCTATGCTATTAAAGGGGAGTTGCCCAATGTGGATCACCCTCATGTAGCCTGTTGCTCTAAAAAAAATGTTCAGAAAAACTTCGTGGAGTATCTCAGGAGGGAATTAAGAGATCCGTAATTGATGTCGAAAATCGTAGAGATTTAACCCCGATCTGTGAAAGAACAATTCTGTGGACATCGGATTTGCCCTGTAGTTAGACCCACTATACCCGGATAGTTCCATGTGACTGAGTTGTACATGATAAACATAAAGTGTAAGGAGTCTGAACCACACTAAATAATTTAATTTAGTTCATTTTGGTTTCAATATTTAATTAAATTTATTTATATGTATATTATTGTAGAATAACTAAATAAATGTTTTAATTTTCAAACATTTAAGATAAAAATTTCTGAAACCTCACCCCTAAATAAACAAGAAAATCTTTACAACATCTACGGGAGCCTCAAGTAGTATCAGAATGATTTATCAAATACATCAAACGTATTGTAATATCATAAAGGTATTTCACTCTGTAGGGCCGAATATAAGGACATATATCATTCATGAAGCCACATAAATATTGCAGCCACCAGGCGCGACCCTGATTCAAATTTTAACTCCGATTAAAATTGTCGTAAAACGTTTAATATTTACACTAGCTTTGAAATATAACGATAGTATCGGCTATGCCGATGTTGATCGCTTAAAAATTATTTAAACAACTTACATTAGAACACGAATAATGACTGACGTGCCAGGTTTTATGGAATATTGTTCTTTTATAGGTTTTGTTTCTATCACAGAGGGCTTTTGGTATCGTAGTTAACGAAGAAGAATTTCGTAGCGCAGATGCTTGCAAAGGATAATAGTCAAAACATTAAAGGAAATGTTGGAAAGATGACTGAAGAAGTAAATCATTTCCTAGAATTTTTTGCGAATGTACAGAATGTTGTATACAAATCGGGAAACCATATGTGATGATGTATTTGAATGATAAGTTAGAAAAAAATAATTCTATTACAAGACTAAAGTTGAAAAATTGAACAGCCACATATTCCACGCGAGTAATGATACAGATTGGATTTAATGAAGTTAACGAACTGTTAAGGCCACGTATACGATCTACACCAGAAAATGAATTTACATACCAAATTATAGAATAAGAATAGAATATTCAGAGTCAAACTAAGGCGTAACAAATGTCAATAATTTTGAGGAAGTGCCAAGATATTTTTTTAGAAAACAATTGAACATTGTAAGAAATTTGTTAAGACCAAATATTAATTTTGAGATTACGAAGGTAATTTTCAGTGAACACGTAAACCAATTGCGTATGTAGGGAGGCTCATCAGAGTACGGACACTTTATCGAATGTTATTAATACTGATTTTTAAGGGTTGCGTTACGGCACAGTTATTACTTGGCATCTGTCGCGAATGATTTTACATGATCGTAGAAATTGATAAAGACCTGTGTCGTGCGATAATAAAATATTTCTGTTTAAAAAATTTAGCTCATGATCAAGCGGATGCGAGCTCTTATGCTGGATATTGAGGAACTGGTTCTAGTTCCTTCTGAAGTAATGCTGATGATAGAAGACTATCTCACAAATGTTCACGCAACATCAAATCCAAATCATATTTTACAGTTGCAGGTAAACTTAAGGACTTCAGCAACACTAATTTGCCAATATTACATTTAGAAGACGAAATAGAAGTCAAAACAATGAGTTGGTAAATATTGAAATACTGTTGTGTATAACAGTTATTTTATTTGTGAAAATAGAATTTTGAGGGCTGGAAAAGTTAATTAGATTTTGACACTCATAATTTATAATTGGGGTTGACTATCTGAGGTAGGTTAAAAGACTTTGACTGTCTAATATTAACCCTCCTTCAGTCGCGCTAGGTCCAGGGGACTGAAGCAATTTAATTTATTTGTTATATCCGGAGCCACGTTAGATACAAGGACGAATTTTTATGACATCTCAGAGGAACGTGTTTCAAAGCCACACTACAAGAGCTACCGTGGTTTCTCCGAAAATGACGTTTAAATCAGGAAGTAGCGTGTCTAAGGTCCAGGCTTCCTTTTGCGACCACTCACGTCAGTGTATTTCCCGTCCTTGCCTCAGTAGTACGGAGTGATAATATACTTCCTTTTAGTAAAAATCATTGACGATTATTCGGTTTTAGTATCAAATATTTTTCTTCTGATACTTAAATTTTTATTGTCATCAGTGGATATCGATTCTTAATTACAACTTTCCGATTTTCTGTTTGTGAACAATTGTCGAAAATGAGTAAAAACATATACAACTTGAAAAATCCTCAATAAGTGGATGATATTTGACGTCTTCCTTTAGAAGAAGATAAATGTGATACAAATGTTGAATTGCAGAATATCTTAAGACGAATCGGAAACTGAAGATATTTTAGGAACTAGGTCTGATGACTAGGATACGGATCATTAAATTCACGATCTTTATATAGAAAATACTGCGAGCCATGTTTAAAGGAAACTAAAAAAAACAATATAGTTATGTGAAGTATGAAAGTTTTTGGGTATACATGAAAAAATAATTTTCCAAGAATTCCTTGCAAAATTCAAAAAACATTGACTGATTAATGTATTTATTTTACCAAAAATTATTTACATTATGATATTATGTACATAAATATTATTTATGAGAACTTCGTCAGCATTTTCACAAAAGTAGAATACTTTAAATATCAATAAAAATTAATAATATAAATAACTAACTGCGTTTTTAAACAATTATATTTCAAGCACTCTGTAACTGTTTATCGCTCTGGCATCTAACAGATGTTTGTTTTACATAATAGGAGTCTCATTATTTAAAGAATGTAATTCTAAAGAATACTGTGATATTAGAAAATTAGAATTTTTTTGATAGTGGATAATGGCAAGTTTTTCAACCAGATGTATTAATTATGTATATACGTGTCTAAAAAGTGCGTTAAATGATTCCAAATAATTTTTAGAAAATTCAGAAAAGTGATCCCCTGGACCTAGCGCGACTAACGGAGGATTAAGTAACGTTACTGCACATTTTCACAGAGTTAAAACAGATGCAATGTAACGGCTTGTCCACCAAGACAATGCGCGTCTTGCTCAACCTACGTCGTTGTTATGACTAAATTTAAAAAGTTTAAGATAGTTAACAACCACCACGTTCCCCAGATTTTGCCCTTTGTAGGTATTTGTCCGTTTCCTACCCTCATATATTTGTGCTGCGTTTTTTATTCACGCAGAGAAAAAACAAATTGTAACCTATATGAGGCAAAATATTTAACACAAGACAGTTTGGAGATTATATTATAATTTTCCAAAATACCATATTTTTTACAGAATTATCGCTTAACGTTCATTTATTCAGAAGCGCATTTTTATTTGTGTATTAGTAAAGGATATAAGATGATATTGTAATTTGTTGTAATAATTTATTGTTTTTCAGAAATCGTTTATTTCAGATTTTTATAATTTACCAATGGTATACTTTTATTATAGATTGTAGCTGGCGAGAGTAAAGGGCTTAGCGACATTGACCCAGTGCCGTACCAGACAGTTTGTCGCCGAGTCTCTCATGGCCTGCAAAATTAAACTTGCCAGCGTTGATCCCGGTCGAAATGCAATGGAAATAGTCGGTTTTACCTGACCAAATTAAGGTAGCCAGAGCACGTTGATAAACAGATCCAATGTAAATGGTGAAAATATTCATTAGTTCCTATGTCAATAATCTTTGAAAATGAGCAGTAAATTGAAGCTCAACATAAAAAAATCAAGATGAGTAATATGGAAATTAACACTTCTATTCAAGATTACGACATCAAATTTGTAATAGATGGTAGTCCATAATCTCTCTATATCTATGAAAATTTATTATATGAAGAATCCGAATGAACAATGCATTTATACTTAGCGTAAACAGGTACGTTCGTCTTGAAAATATGATTAGTTTTTTCTAAAGGATCAATACATTTTTATTTCTTATTTGAATATGTTAATTTTTTTCCGATCGCAATATCTAATAAACTTAAATAGTACAACTTAATACACAATGTATCTGAATAATAGGAATAAATGAAAACAAGTTGAAAAGAGAAATAAAATTAAAAGATAAAGATATATTAATTGTAGCTTCGAATAAAAATATAAAGAGATAGTATATAGGCATCTCACTTTATTTCAAGTCACGCTACATTTTTTTAAATTTTTTATATTTATAGCTGCTTCTGTAGTCATTAGGGACTGATTAGTTACAAATGGTCAATGTTTTCAATTTAATATATTTTTTAAAATATATTTATCGTGATGTGGGTAACAATTCTACGCTACACTTATTTCTCCGTAGACCACTAAGGTTACTAGCAGCAGAAAAAAGTGTTATTACTCCTTATAGCCATCACTCGAATTTGTAAAAAAAAAGACTTACTGTATCTCAATAGTGAACATTCTGAAATGAAAACGAATGGTTTACTTTATACTAACATTGGTCTATTTTGGATCGGGAAGGTACCCAGATTCGTGAACGTGGTATACCTAGACCATTTCTTGATAAGAAACATTTCTTAAAATCTTCGAACAGTGATAAAAGGTTTATCATATTTGTGGAATTTTATGTTTGATACGCATCGCAACTAATTTAATAAAAAAAGATAACATTTTGATATTTAATGTCTATAAATAAACAACTTTACTACTGAAGCACTTGAAAAATAGAACAATTTTCAGTTTTATCTGTGAAAGGAAGAACTGGGCCGAGTTCCGAGTCTCGCTCCGTAACGACTGATTGATTTTCGAGCCTTTACTCCGGTCACGTGACCTACTTAAACTGGATTACGTCCAGGACAAAAGGAAGCGTTTACTAAGTGGAGGATGTCGCAACATTGGCATTAGAGCTAAAGTCCTATACAAGCTGTCCGCCGAATTTAGGATTAGGGTACTTAATATTACAACTGAAAAAGAATATTCAATATCTCAGTGCGATTCTTCGAAATTTGCAATAACATTGCATGCGTAGTAACAAATCCAAGAAGAAAACTTCTATTGATATATAAAAAGCTTAAAGGCTCATCGAGAGACGATAACTACTTGCATCGATTATGATTTGTTTTAATGGTCGTTACAATTTTA
This sequence comes from Zhengitettix transpicula, assembly GCA_037074705.1. NCBI lineage: Eukaryota > Metazoa > Arthropoda > Insecta > Orthoptera > Tetrigidae > Zhengitettix > Zhengitettix transpicula. Next base: position 201,580,933 of record CM073591.1, on the reverse strand, counting down.
TATTGTTCTTACACTCAATACTTTCGCCGTATTAACACGTATTGACTTCTAGAGAAATAAAATTATTCCTATTCAGCCTTTTTTTAATTACGACACTATCCCAAAAGTGTGTTATCTCTGAAAGTGTTAGAGATAGTAATTAAGTTTCTTTCGGTCACTGTTTTTCCCATTCGTTAAGATGTAATTAATTTCGTATTATGATCTCAAACGAGTTTATTTCTGTGAATTTTCTTCTTAAATACAAATTCAGCGAATTGTCTTATATATTCTACATCAATGATATTTGATCATCCCGTGTTTGTATCGATGGAAAACTGCCAAGATAAACTAATACACGCCCATTACACGGCAAACAGATGCGCAATAATGGAAGAAAATTCATAATGAAGTAATTAAATTATTGAATAAAAAAGTAGCAAAAATATATTCCATTGCATGTTGATGAACTGCTTATTGATTTTATTTTTCACCGCATACACTTTGATCTTCAGACAGGCCGTCGCTCTTTCGTAATAGAGAAAGGAGACGTCCTTAGTTCTCTTGTTTATGAAGTTTATTTGAAAACAATTTCTGTCAAAGAGATTAGTAACTAGTTCTGATGATAGAATATCAGTAGACGACGAGGACGCGTCATATTACGCAGGTAGAGTAATTAAGAAGTGTAAAATAGTATTGGTAGTCTCTAGCAAGTGTATAAAATTATATTGAAATCTTTTAGACGAAATTGAGATATAATTAGAAGTCAATCTTCACAGAGACCATGATGCCGAAAAGCAAGAGAATAAAAAACGCACTGATTTTATATGATGTTAACTAATTTAACATGTTAAACGAGGGAATGCAAAAATGCACCAAGAGTTGATATCTGTAGTGTGCAGACCAGGACATTTATATTTCCCTGAAAACTAAACAGGGTAAAAAAACATATTTCAGAGGTTATTAAATATTTATTTAATGTAGGTTTCATTTCTTTGCTACATTCTCTTACAAAAATTTGCCTGTGGGATCTGTTCTTGTTTCTCCCAGACATAACCTTTCTGTAGAGACGGAGAAAGTTACTTTTGGGGATTCCTTCTTCTCTCTCAGCTTTTGAACTAAGGTTCCTACAAGCCGAGGCCTCTCGGCCTGTTTTGAGAGGTGTATGTTCCAGGGTCGCAGACCTTGGTAAGAGTCCGCTTTTCATATTGGAATAGTCGGCCAGCTGCCTCCTAACCTTTTCAAGGCACGGAGAAGGGAACGCAGCGTCCCGACAACCAACCCCTCTCCCGCCACAGAAAGATTGTGGGACAAGTACTAAATGGCCGACCTACCTGATGCAAGTTTTTATATGGTTTTCCCTGCAACTTTTAGACGAATTGACGGGCAGGATCCTTAAAATACAGCCCGGGGACCGTAGTTAACCTTGCTCTACCTTTTCTCATCCCCTTTTTTAGACCCTTTCCTATGCTATAAAAGGGAAGTTGTTGATTATCCTATGTGGATCCTGTGTTCTCCTTCTTTCTATATATAATTTGGAGAATAATTAAATACACATAATCATTCATCACATTCAGGAAGAGACGCTACTAGAGATAATTAAAATTCAATTTTCTAATTAACAGTCAATTTTAAAAAATATTACATTAAATAAATAATTTTTCAATTGTCTCACATTGGCTGTTTATCATCTAATTACAATTTAGTTTATAGTATTTTTGCTAGTCCCCGTCTCAATCTGTTTTCTCTATGATACCTAATTAATTTGGATCCAACTCATGTTGTTAAATTTATTAGTGCTTTGCTACGATATCACAATATTGTGTTGCTAGTACATTGTTTTTCGATTACCAGTTTTTATTTATTATTCAAAGTATTGTAATTGTAAATTGAATTTGGATTTCAATGATTCTCTGGAAGCTTTATTCAGTGATCTTAATGAAAAGGGATGGGTGGAAACGACCATTTCCGACATATTCTTCATTTTAATTCAATTATAGAGAAAAAGGCGTCGGTGACGAATAAACGTCTGCGCTTTCTACGGAGAGAAGAGAGTTGACTAACAATAAAATGTCGTTTCAATGAGGTTAACTTAGACTCGAGTGACTCGCTAATTCACGAACGTCATCTGACTTTGAAGAACAGTTTCCAAACACTTTCAGACTATCTTCAGTCAATCCGAAAATCAGCCATTCAGAAGATTTGTAAGCAGGTAAGTATATTGCGAAAACCGGACAAGCTGTTATAGTACGTCGTAATGAGAGTAACAAAAATTAGCGGATGGTCAAAGGTTAGCTCATGTACATCAACCAAAGTTTGTAACGGGTAACAAAAATTGGTTGATTTAAGTGCAATACCAGTTTTTCTAAAATAAAAATAATAAAAGACGTGGAACAGTTTCCACTCATCCACAGAAGATTACGTTTTGCGGTTAGTGCGTTAAGTAAGGTAAGAAATGAATATTCTTGTATGTTTATGACAACTAAATCGCCTTGCACCCGCTATTTAGGAAAAGCGTCCGACTAGACTGTATGAACACACGATATAGCACGGCCCCACTCCGCTAGCAAGACGAAAGCAATTTTTCTGGAAGTTTACGAAGTTTTCTTCGCAACTAAAGTTCCTAATAAGCCGATTTATACAGATGTGTAATTGCCAAACAGGTTTAATGGTATTAAAAGAGAATAGAGGTGATTAATTTTGTATGTTATTAATTGTACACGCAAAGTTTTATCTCAGTGAATAAACGATATGACAATTTTCAAAAACTCAGTGAAATACGCTACCAGTGGAATTTATATCTCAATTTTGGCTTGATTATATTAAAACATCATTAATTGTATTCCTTCGTGGGTAATCATTCCTTTGATCATAATTCTTGACGGGCAGTTTGAAGAGAAAGAAACGCTTTTAGTTGTGATTATAATATTAGTTGAAGTGGGAAAGCTACTGTAACGTTTCTATGTTGTGAATTAATGGCGAAACTGGTACCAGTTCATGTGGATGGGACGGCATAAATTAGTTTTTGGCGAGAGCTTGTTTGATAAGTTGGAATACGCGAGTCTGGAAGCCATAAAGGGCCAATGTAAGCCTCCGAGTCCACCCGGCTCTTTGAAATCCTCGTAAAATAGCTTTGTGCGCTTAATCCTCTAGTATCACAGTCCTTCAAGGTTTGATTAACAAGCACTCCGGTTTTATGCTTCGTTCGTCAGCTCTTTAATCAGTCGCCCGAATTCTGTCTTTGGCGTGCCGTACAGCTGATCGAAATGTAATGAGCCCCATTTCGGTTCTTTTCTTGTAGGCATCTGTCGACCTTTTGTTGGGTCAATATTTGGACAGCTGTTCTATGCGTTAACGACCGAGTATTGTTCGGCAGCACAAAGTACTTGGGGGAGGCACACTTCCACTGGAGGTAGAGAAAATTACACGTAAGGAAAAACTGTTTTGAACAGTGAAGCAGCTTATCTTAATGGATGAAGGAATGAAACAGGGCTATGACAAGAGTGGTAAAACATGTAGAAACCACCAAATTACGTTAAAAAAAAGAGAATTCACTTCTTCAGCTTTATTGTGTGAAATCAAACTCACCAATCGTTTTTGGCAAAATTACTTTAACGGTTAAGTACTATGTTGGTGATAATAATGGTTTAAATATAAGGATTATCAAGTCTTCTGACTACTGGTAGGTCCATGGACTTAGTCTGTAAATTTCCTTCTCCACCTCGACCTTTCCTGAGATTCTTCTTTCATCACCAATTATCTTCTTATTTCTCCCTTCAAGTCGTCTAGAATCTTTACTCTTCTTCGTCCACGACCAGAAGGTCTATTGAAGATTTTGTTCAGTCAACAATTTCTCATGAGGATGTGTCCGATCCAGTTTGCCTTTTTTATTAAAAAGTGGAGTCAAGATGGTTCTATTACTCTTCTTAGAACTTTTTAATTTATTACGGTTTTTTTCCAATTAATTTTTTTTAATTCTTCTCCAACACAACATTTCAAAACTTTCAAGATATATCTTCTGCCTCAATCTTAATAACCATTAACCCAATTACAGGACTCCTAGTTATAAACATAACTCCATTACTAAACACAGTTTAGAATTAAATAATGAATTCATAAACAAAAAATATCCCTTAAATGTTGTGTATTAAGTACTAAATTCAATCAATACCAATAAAGTTAGTAAATATCTCAATAGTAAAAATTATCAGTTTTGACGTGTCATCTTTGTATATCTTTCCTTCTACTTTTAATCTGTTCTTTAGTTTTTGTTTGTAGTAAACTATTGTCTGATAAAGTCATTGAGGTGAAAACGTTTACCAAGTATTTAATTTTTTTTAAGTTATCTTATTGATTATAGTCACTTATTATGATCATTTTTTTATTTTAATAATCAGACGTTAAATATTCTAATATTTTTAATTCATAGTTCATGTTACTTCTTGGCTTACCTATAATATTCGTGACTACTCTTCACTACGTAATAATAACATAACCTGTTAAAGGAAAATGAAATCATTCTTGGGCGTCTTAATTTTAAGTTTCAACTTGAATCATGCAGTTATTTGTCCTTGAATACGAAAAACATTTTCAGTCTAAGCAGTTAAAATCGTTTTTCTGAATCTAGTATCAAAATGGCTCGTCGTAGTTCTATATTTTATGAAAATAGCTCTGTATATTGCAATATTTATCTAATTCGACCGGAACAGTGTTTTGTTAAAAGCGAATTTATGTTCTGGTTCTCCGAAAAATTTAATCTTAATATGCCGAATATCAGCTTTAATGTTGCTTAAAACCGCTTACGAAGAAAAGTTTTATCCAACCAATTCTCGTTCAAAAGGTGAAATTTATTTACAGACCGAAATTTATATCACATAGGCTCACGCCATAAACAGGCAAAAACATATACTTGAAGCAGTCTACACATATTTTTGAATGGTTTTTGGAATGTGAGACAAATAAATAAAATAACGTGGATTCAACAAAAGGTTTTTTTTCGGGGTTTAGCCATGTTTTTTTTGTTTATGAGGACAGTCAGTAATTTTTAAATCGAAAATATTGCGGTTGAATTCATTAAAGAGAAAGTCTCGTCGGGGCCTGATTAATCTCTATGGCCATTGAAACTACTTCCGATAGTAAACGGTCAAACCAAACACCTGAAAGATTGATATTAAATGTTTGGCTGTATCCATGGTAGTTTATGATTTAATATAAAATAATTTGATTTTCTTTATCTTGAAGTTCAAAATTATTAGACAATTGTAGAGCATCTTCTTCCAGTTGAGGTGTCGCCACATTGCCGTGAAAGATCTATTCGGAGCGCTTGAGGAGGTATTGGTGGGCTCGTGCTCAGCAACACTTCATATCGAAAAGGAATCGGCAACATAAAAATCCATTGCTAACGTATAGTAGTGAGAGATACAGAAAATGTGCAAAACAAAGTAATGCATTTATTGTGAAGTGCCATATGTTTCTCGCCGATTCAGCGAACGTTTCAGATTTTTCTATTAAGATGCCAGCGTTTATTCCCTTATTTTTGTTCATTAACGCGACGCGACATTGCTTCTCGTCCAGTTTCTCAACGCTTATAATAATATAATTTAGTAAATAAATTTAGTAATTTTTCAAACAGTTTCGACCACTTTTCGAACACGAAAACATTTAATTAACTAAATTTTGTTTATTATTTTAAAGTATCGTAATGAATTCTATTTTTACGAATAACTTACAGGCAGGCTGCTCTTTGGTGAGTGAAACAATAACGTTTTGAAATTTGCCGTCTTTGTTGTTTTTTTCTGAAAAAAAAAAACGGTAGTGGATATTATTCTAAAGATAAGTTTTCAACCACCGAAACGCAATGACCTGCTTTTTGTGCCCCTACATAAATTATTGTAGATAATCACGCTCCCAACATAATGACTCATTTTTTAAAATAATATTAAGCCCCAAACGGTGAAATACATATATTATCAAAAAGTTATAAAACGGCACTCAAACTGAGATTGAGTCACGATGTATCGCGGAACGGTCCATCATTCACCAGGTTTCTAGGCGAACACCAACGAAGAGTGAACGCGGACAGCTGGTCATCCCTTTCCCCATCGCGGAAGTTGATGGTCCGGGTCCATCAACAGTTCTTCCGAGACATCGTAGCCAGGACGGATAGAAAATTCATTCAGGTACTGAGTGGTGACATTAAACCACAAGCATCGGTAAATAAAGTGAAGTATGATCACGTGTAGAAAATATTGACGACTACGAATTTACATAACAAAATTTTGAATAAGAATTCAGCTGGACATGCTATTTATTTTTTTGTGGTTACTGTCGGCCCTTGCCATCATTCGACGACCATTTGCGAATGATAATTTTCATTGATAAAAACATTCACTACTACTGTGTTATTTTCTGAACTGTTTGTTTATAGTGTTGATAGATGCGATTGGCACCAGAGTCTGCCACACAGCTGATTGCCAAACCTGATTACAGGTTTTGGTGGCGCCCTAACGATGGAACAAGTTAAATTTTATTAGTAATATGTTATGTTTTTCTGGGAGTGTTAATGTTGTTAAAAATAAATAAATTAAATTAAATACAATGTTTTTTTGTGTGTATAAACCCCGAGAAATCTGAACTATAAACGCTCTATCGACTCAACAAGCTGGTGCAGCTAGCACTATCAGTTAGAACGAAGGGTCGTTGTTATCATACGATCTTTATATTGAAGGAAGTACGGACCTTTACAATAAATATACATATATATATATATATATATATATATATATTGTAATGATTAAAAGAATTAATTAATTAATTTAATTGCCCCACGTTGTGGAAGCCAAAATGTAATGATTAAAAGGTATGATTTAATAAAATTTTAAAAATTATTAAAAACATATTTATTCTCTAACGGTACAATTTTTTATCCCTACTTTGTTACGCCATTCAATCAAATTTACAAACCAATTATTTATTTTTATAATTTGTGGCATTTAAGGAAAATACAAACTTTTATATTTTACAAACACAAATCTGATAACTCGTCTTCTTCTTAGGGTTTTTACTGGGTTTGATAAGTAAGAAAGAATCAAGACAAAAATTGAAAAATTTAACAATTCAAACAAATTGACACTAACGGAATATGAAATGACAAGAAACGAAATCTGACTATATCCTTAATTACCGTTTACACACATTTATTATTTTTATTTGTACTTACAACTTTCTTTCTGATACCAGACTTGACGTTTTCAGAACGTGGGCACACACTTCACCAAAAAAGCCTACAACAAAACACACAGTTGTACCTCGTGGATTACTCCTCCAGGAACCCAGTTATCTGCAACTCCGGTCAATGTTGTCGTGATCCAAATAATGCACAGATTACAAGATATTTTTCCAGTCAGTACGAGCCTATTAAATGTTCAAATACAAAACTAACAAAATTTGCAGAAATCAAGTTTATCGGCTGCCGAATTATAAAACTTCGCACTATAATGATTCTTTCTAAGTCTAACTATGCAGATAGACTCTTTACAATGCTTTATAACTTTAGTTTCAACTCTTCAATATTTATTGTCCGATCTTTCCTATCGCCCCAAAGGCTGCTTCTCTCCTCGACGATCACCAGCCAACTAAGTATCTTCGCCAGAGTGCGACAAACTGAACTCCGTACACCGCTCGCAGTTCCCAACAAATCTCGGCGACAAAGAAGTCCGGCGTCACTCCGCCTTCACTGTCATTCTTTGAGAATGGCGCCGCCAAACAAATCATTATAAATCAAACAATCCATGGCCTCCGTAATTTAGTATTAATAAAAGCCCGCCGTCACTCCGTCGTCACTGTCATTCTTTGAGATAGCCAGCCGTCAAACAAAATATTTTAAAATCAACAATCCATGGTCTCTCTAATTTAATATCAATAAGAGCCCGCCGTCACTGTCGTTCTTTAAGATCGGTGCCGCCAAACAAAATATTATAAATCAACAAATAATTAGTATTCCTTAATTAGTATTACAATATATATATATATATATATATATATATATATATAGAGAGAGAGAGAGAGAGAGAGAGAGAGGAACGTGATGACTAAGTTATGGCGAACCATAAATAAATTACCAATAGTGCTTATTTACATAAGTATGCTGCGATTCACAATGGTTCCAATAATATACATACAATTGAACAGTTTAAAAGAATAATTATACATTTAATATGTGGATTTCTTACATTTACATTTTACAATTCGCATTTGTTAATCCTTTATCATAATAATTGTATAATTCATTACATTAACTTGTTTGAAGCTGCTAATGTTGCAGATTCCACTGTACTGTGGTCATAGTCTGTTTTTATTGGGAGGAGGCGTCTACTTCTGAATATGAATCACTCTATTGTTTCTTGACTAAGTTTATGAGCCTTTTTATTCTACTTTTTGCAGTTTTATCATTTAATTTTGGGTGAAAAGATTCCAATATATTTATGAATGATGCAGGGGATATTTTGTAATCTGTAATAATGGTCATAGGGTGCTTTTGAGTCCATAGCATTTAGTATAAGCGTCTTTAACTGTTCCAAAGCGATAGGTGGAGCACTGGTTTCTTCTTAATATAATATTTTTAGCGGACCTATTGATTGACTAAGCGCCTTATATTTATAATCGTGGAATGTTTTGTTTGGTTTTCTTGGGTGGATTAGTGCTTGTATTTTTGACATCTTCCTTAGATGTTACAAATGCGCATATTCTCGCATTGGCTATTTTAGAGATGTACTTAATTCTGATGGGGTCAATAATATTAGCTTAACCTATTAGGTGTAAAAGTGTACTTGACTGAGTATTGTCAGGTACAGTTTTAACGTTTTATTATTGTCCGCGGATCCATTGTATCGTACTTCAGTTTTACCCAAAAAGGAGCAGGTCGGTTTCGAGACCATAGCCCCCGACCTAACCAAGCAAACGTCTTCCGCCTTCCGAAATAACTTGCTTTACTTTATCATTCATTACAACCAATTCATCTATATGTAATGAAAAATTCGTGTATCAATTAGCATATGTAAAGCAAGAAGCTTTTATCGGCCAGTCTTAAATGGAAGAATTTTCCACATTATCTGTCATTTTGGTTAGTTCTCAACTTATTTTAACACTGCACCTAAAATTGAAGAATTATCGACTTTTTGTCGATCTTATCACTATTTAAGATGAGTTTTGATGACGCTTTTCGTTAAACTAAAACAAATGTTGTATACGAACGAGATACGAATTGGGGTCATGTCGAACACTGACAGGAAAAAGTCCCGAAAGTTGAGAATGCAAAATTTACAGTAACCGAAAACAGTAAACTTTATACAGTTTGTGAGGAATTAAAGTTAATGTGAAACGTGTCTAATAAATCGATAAACGTTTTTATTTTGCTATTAATATTATAAAGGATAAAACCTTTCAATCACCCTCACATATAAAATTTATTTTAATGTTATTTACATTAAAATGTCAGGATTAAAAATTTGAATTTAAGTTGAAATATTTTAAATTATTTTCTCCAATCGATAAACTTGAAATATCGATATGGAAGTTGTCGTGGAAGATACAACACGACCAGTCAATCAGAACTAGGCCATTGAACATGTGAATCGTATTGTAAACAATAGGATTTCCGTATTGAACCAGGTCTGTAAATAATTTGGCCTAAGAAAATGTTTTAATTAAATTATCAGGTATGTATAATATAATTAAATCTCTCTGAAAGAATGTTTTAATTTAGGTATACACATAATTTAATATAATGTTGTACTTAATAATTGTACAGTTGAATATGGTTAAAGTAACTTACAGCTCCTGACGTGCAATTTTAAATTCTGACATTTTAATGTAAATAACATTAAAATAATCAAAGTCTTTCCCGGTGTAGTTGTTCAATAAATAGTTCTCGGTATTCACACGGTTTTTGCATATTTATATTTAAACGCAACGTTTCGACGACTAAAAGCTCGGTCGTCATCTTCTAGATGACAGTCGTCGAAACGTTGCGTTAAAATAAATTAAAATAAATTTTATATGTGACTGTGATTGAAGGGTTTTATCATTTGTAATGTTAATGTAAAAATTAATCACAACAACAACAGTTCCTCGCTCTGAATATAAGTACAAAATCAAAACTGAAACTCAATGCCTAACCCGAACCAAAATGGTATGATTATTGAGAAACAGAGCGATAATGCTGCCGCAAACATAATAAACAATGCTTCTTTTCATTCTGTACTAATTTGCAAAATATCATACCGACGTCGTCGATACGTATCAAAAATATTTCAGCCACAAAAGCGAGTCTCTCGGATAAAGTTTTAAGCATGTGTTACGAATATTTGCCAGCATACTCAACATAAAACGTGGATTAAGGGACGTCACTTCCCTCTACTCAAAAATTTCCGTCTACGACAAGCGTCAGACGGGTTGCATTTTGGAAGGAGAGCTGTCGGGAGTCTACATTAAAGTTACATTTAAAATTTCACGTATCATCTATGACACTAGCGATGAATGCTCGGAGAATTTTTTTTGTAACTTTTAGAACCGTTATATTCGTATAAATGCAGCTATTGTGCTATAATATATAAACATTTGTCACAGAATATCTCGTCTTAGAAATGTTAAAATTATGAGCGGTGGAAAGTTAACTTTTGATTTTTTATGGATCATCTATTCAATTCCTACTAATGTTCAAGAGAAGTCTATCACAGAATCTTAGAAACGTTAACATTACAGGGTATCAAAAGTCGACTTTTAATTTTGAAGAATTATTTCTGAAGTCGGAAACTCAGACTTAATGTGTTAGAAAAAATGTTTAAGGTAAAACTACCATAGAGGATGAAAATAAAAAAAGCGCGAACGGATCAAATTAAATTTTGTTTGCATTAAAAGTGGTACTGTCTGTTTTCAGAGTGGAAATTGATAAGGCATACCATTGGATTATGAAAGTTTCATGAGTAAGTCTTTTCATTTTGTTTTATTAATTTTTTGTTTTTAGTCGAATCAGGATAAAAGTCATGGGTGACTTCGAAATTTGTTTATAAAATACCGATTATAGTTAAAACAATCTGATTGCTTTGTGATGAGTTAAAATAACTATTTAAAACTCTATATTAGTTTATGACATGGAACAGTTTGTAGATAGTTTGAATAAAAATTGTCCGAATAAATAGAGAAGCTATAGGAAATCCGATTAGAATAATTTTCAAAACGGACGTATATTTTTTGTTTTTAGTTAGAGTAATACACTTAGTGTGAATATTTTTTTTAAAAAAGATAGAATTTTTGTCTCAGAAGATGGTTGAACTTACTCTGCGGCATGTGAAGTATATGGAGAATACAGAGAGCGACGTTCGCGCTAATAAATTGCATTCCTGACAATCTGACAACTCTCTCAATAAGGTAGAATCTGCAGAGTTGATGTAAGGGAAAGCTCGCTCGCTCCAGCCTTCTCATGTTCTACCTTTATTATTTCCTGTGGTTTCCACGTCAACTTTGAAGTGGAGGATGAGTTTATGTCACATTAATGAAGTAATCACAAAGGGAAATACCATCCTGTCACTTTATTGTAAACCAATGAGTAAACCTTGAACTTAGAATTCTTAATCCACTGAAGTAATAATATTAATACAAGTAATTAATGATCCGTATAACACACAACAAAAGAAAATAATTTTAAACAATACATGTATTTAAAGTAATTAGACGTTTCTATCACCAGTTATGCTCACTGTCAATACAAGAATCAGACTGAAATAATATAGTCATTAAAAAGAATATATATAATCAGAGCTCTGGAGGAGGCTACCTTTGGGGATGCCTTCACATCTCTCTGGTTTTTTGAACTAAGGTTCCCACATGCCGAGGCCTTGGTCTGTTATGAGAGGTGTATGTTCCGGGATCGCTGACCTTGTAAGAGTTGTCCGCTATTCCTATTGTAATAGTCGGCCAGCTGCCTCCTAATCTTGTCGAGGCACGGAGAAGAGAATGCTGCATCCCCACAACAAATCCCTCTCCCGCCATCGGAAGGGCGTGGGAAAAGTACCCAATACTGGACCTAGCAGATGCAGATTTTCTAGGGTTTGTCCTGCATAACTTTTAGGCGACTAGGATCGTTAAACCATAGCCCGGGGGCCCTAGTTAACCCTTGGCTACCTTACTCTACCTTTCCGCATTACCCCTTTCACTCCTTTTACTATGCTATAAGAGGGGAGGTGCCACTATGTGGATTATCCTATACATAGCCTGTCTACACCCTAAAAAAGAATATAATCACAAGGTTTAAACAAATAAAGTTTATTTAATAAACCATCATAAATAGTATTTAATTGTGACGTGTTATGTTTTCAAGATACTTTGTTGTAATTAATATGGACCATTTCTGAAATTAACCTTTTTTAAAAAAACATTAGCTTTCTTATCTAGATTAACAGTACTGTCAAAATTGAAGGTTTGATTGAGATCCAAACAATTTTGAATTACAGGAGCATGTTCGTAAGGTGGAAATTTTACATCAGCTTTATGGTTCATAATTCTAGCAAACAAAGATCGTTTAGTCCTCCCAATATAACAATATATACAGTTATCATTGTAACTAATTTTGTAAAAATTATTAAAAATCCGAAATATTAAGACCATCGTTATTCTTTTTACAAAACATGACAAATAATTAACAGATATTATAATTACAGAGATACTAAGATGTTGTAGATAGACAATCATAATATGGTAAAACAATGACATTGTTAGTGATAGTATTTTAACTGATAAACGTTTCTGTTTCGTTATAAATGTAATTATATTTACGATTAATGAAACTGACAACATATCAATACGAAAACAATTATCAACAAATATTTTGAATACATAATTAAGGGTATCAGTGTGTTGTAATATAATAGACAATAAGTATTTTTTTTATTAACCATTGCATTTTTTGATTAATTGGATGCTTATATAAAAGATTCAAAACTCTACCAAAGTCTATTTATTAAATCATTTAAAAGTTAAAAATAATATTCATAGGAACAAGTTTGTCCAATAATAAAAATAATTGTAAAATTCTAGTTTATATCAGTTCGTATTAATAATACTTGCAGAACCCAGATCTTTGCCTTCCAAATACGAGAAATTAATCTAATGTGGTATATTTTGGCTTTTCAATATTTTTTATGTTTTCTATTTATACGAATTTCACTCATCGAAATTTACACGCGGTTTTCTTTTCATGAACGGGATATTTTTCGACACTTCTATCCTTCTGTCTTTTCAGTTTATGCAATTAAATTTCTCATTTACAGATAGGTGTGTCGCTGAAATTGTAACGCTTTTGTTTTTCAGGGTTTTACGATCAATATAGCTCGCCGATTATATAAGAAAATTATAATACTAATTTTCGTTCTATGTCGTTCACCCTCCATATTTTAAAGCAACCGATGAAAATCTTTTGAGGCTTTCTCGTTAAGGAAACTTTATAATTGGTTTTCACGTTCTTCATCAAGGCTGCTGTTTCTCCATCAGATTTTCGTATCGTGACATCTTGGAGACGGAGATCATACTTGTGACAGGGAACGGTTCAGCGATAAGCTTAAAATAAAATCGGCGTTGAAAAATTATTATTTTTTAATAATAATCTCGTACATCCTATGATACTGAATGTAAGATTTTGTTTTAATGAAAGTTATACGTATCTTTAGATATGATTGGTTAGACGAGATCTTTCACTTATTCCGATGAGATTATCAAAGATATAGGTCTACTGGACCTTCCTTTCACTACTATATACACTCTAACGGGTGTAGGGTTTTTAATATAAATAAGTAAAGGCAACTATTTACTTGAATGAAGTAAAATATTTACATTCATTCGTACAAATGATATTGGGTTCTGCTAGCCGGATAAACTATCCGATCGCTGGTGATCTCAAATTTAGCATCAATTTCAATCCTTTCATAATATACATTTTACTATTATATTCTCATTTATTCTATGAAATTAATGTCTAATCGTTGACATTAACAATGCTTCCAATCCCTGGCTTTTCCTGAGTGTTCTTCATTCCTGAACGTAATTTCATAATAAAAGGTTAAATAAAAGCACACAATCTTACAGCGGCAAAAACAAATAGAATTTCGTTCTCCGAAAACACATAATGAATATAATTTTATTAAGTACAGGCTGAAAATATATAACAATAAAAAATATTTCTCCAGAACACTAATTACCATAATAATTGCGTCGCCTGTGACGGAATGAATTAAAATTCCCTCAAAAAAACATCACGTTAAAATAAAGAAACATTTACGAAATTAATTTATTTTTTAATTTAATTAAAATCCTTTTCAGCTGGCCGGTTAATTACAAATCATACCGAAATAAAAAAAAACAAATTGTAATTTAATTAATGACGTTGATGGCAAGAATCTTGCATCAGGTCGCCCAGATAATAATATCAAATCGAAACTTTCCGTTGTATGCTCAATTATATAACTGGTTTCTTAAGTTGAAAAAACCAAGCGGGTTGGATTGAAAAACTGCACCACGACTGTTATAAACATGTTTTATTTTATCGACCATTTTCGTCGATCTTCCTAAATATCATTGGTCCAGGAAATCACGTGTGGTAAAAAAATTTTAATGTCTGTAGTCGTCTATTACCCACTTCGCAGGCCTAGACCCCCCCTTCTCCCCCTGATAAAATCAGGTGTCTATCTATTCGTGATTCTGTGGTGTAGGGGTCAGCGCCACTGACTCGCATCACAAAGGTCACGGGCTATAATCCTGGAGAGGGCATGAATGTTCTGTGTGCTTGTTTCCATACTGAGAAACTCCGATTCGGTAGAAGAAGCAACACAGTACAAAGTCGCTACATACCTTAACGGTTGATACGACTATAAATAAAATTTGTATATATATATATAGAGTAATCTCACGGTAATTTTTATTTTATTTAATACTATAAAGTATTAATATAGTTTTAAAATATATGTACGGTACTCAATGTTTTGTGATTTAATATATATTATGGAAATTAACAGAAATTCGACTTACGCGACACATTTTAAAGATATATGAATTGTTATAACAGAATTAATATAAGAATTATTACTGGTGCATATATTCAATTGTTAGTTATTTAATTAAAATTATTATTTTATTAATATTTTTTTCTCAACTGCAGGGTGAAATTGAACTTTATCAGCATGTGGATTGTAGTTGTTTTTATATTTTAATTTATTTTTCATGTGATTTAATTCTGTCTAAAACATTTCGTAAACAAAATCTGTGGTAACTGTATCAAGAATGTTGTTGTTATTTTTGATTTCCATATATATTATTTGTGTCGGTTAATCAATTTTTTTCTCTTAAACAACTACAGCAGAATAAATAAATTTGGCATGGTTTTGCCACATATGTACCACATATTAGCTATTATTTTTAAGGTCTCAAAAACTGTTGATCTTGCTAAATCTGCATTTTCTAGCGTACATTCTAAAACATTCTGTATTTTATATCGAAATGAATATAAAACCTTGACATGTCTATAATGATAGGAGTTCTTAAGAAATGTCACAAATGGGCAAATTGAATTTTCTACAGTCCTCGACATGCCCCATACTAAGGGACGATCAGGGAATATTGTTGTGGAATAATGTGCTTATCTTGGTTGAGCTACTATGTGACTTTCTACAGACGAAATATTGCTGTCCGGATTGAATCACTCAACCGTGAAGCGTCCTTTCTGAGGTTAACAATCCGAGACACCTCTCTAATCGATCCCTGTGAACCTTCGGTAGGTGGTCGCTGGCCGGAAGTAAACGCGTAAAGCTTCCATTAATCAATTACAACAGCCAGCCTCTGTTCCGTCTCCAAATCGATTTCCAATTTAGCAATCCCATTTTCCTTAGGACTGAGGAAACCAAACAGTGAAACTCTTTCCGGTTCAAGTTTACTTTTTTTCAGATTAAGAACCGATAGATCACTATTTGGACAGTAACAATTACCTTCACATTATCCCTAATACTGGAGTTCAATACAACGCCTGGACTTCATTGGCAAACATTTGTATGCAGTTTGAACCTTTCTAACTTTACGGATATTTGTTCAATGAGGGATACAAGTCACGCCGTACGAAGCACAATTTGAGTTACTAAAGAAGTATATTCTAATTTTTTATAGAGTAACAGGCTAAATGAGGGTAATCCACGTCAACTTCCCTTTAATACCATAGGGAGGGGTTTTGAAAATGGGGTTGCGGAAGGGTAGAGGACCCCGGTCTGTAGTTTATGGATCCTACCCGGCATTCGCCTAAAATTGATGCAGGACAAACACTAAAAAACCTGCATCAGGTACGTCGGGCATTTGGTACTTGTCCCACGCCCTTCCAATGGCGGGACGTAGCATCCTCTTCCCCGTGCCTCGACCAGTTTAGGAGGCAGATGGGGCCAACTATTCGAATGGGAATAGCAAACAGTTCATCGTATGACCAAGGTTGCGACCCCGGAACATACACCTCTCAAAACAGGCCAAGGTGTCGCGGCTTGTGGGAACCTTACTTCAAAAGTAGAGAGAGAGAAGAAATCATGCCCATATGTAGTCCTCTCCGTCTCTAGTTAAAGGTTTTGCCTGCGAGAACTAACAGCTCCCACAGGCTTCTTTCCCCCGGCCAGAAAGGTTCTGCCAACACTATGCTTACAAAAAACAAGGATTGTGAAACACATGTAGGAAGCCATACCGGGCAATGTATAAATTCGTTAGAAAAGTAGTGGACAGGCTAAATTGTTGATAGATTTGAAAAGTGCCACTTGGTACCAAAAATAGTATAATAGGCTGCTCATGCGATTAAGCAGATTATAAAGTGCAATTAAGAGAGATGTTTAAAAAAATTGGTTGGAAAGAGTAGGAATCTACCAGTAAAATGGATAAGTAATGATATTTGTGCACTACTGCAACAAGAAAATAGGTTTGTTTGTTTGAAAAAGAATCCTTTGAACCGTTTGTGAGTACGTTGTGGTGTCGAATCACGTCTATTCAACTATAATTACTACTAGCTGGGTGCCCAACGTTTCCCCGCTTGTCATAATTAAATTCTGCGACATCCATAACTTCGGATATGACTCTAATCTAGGTTGTTCTTAAGTTATTTTTATGTAACGCCCTACGACCTTCATCCCTAATGGTACTCCCCCAAGACGAAATGGGTTTAAATTATACAAAAAAAGAATTGGGAAAACGATATATCATTGACACCGAAATAGTTTCTTTCGACGAAAATATCGGCCGTTTTAGCATGTTTTCATATTTCCATCCTCCCGCCCTTGTTAGTGCTAGCCATGACTTACTCCAAGACTGTTTGTTTACGGTTCGTGTACAAAATTTGGTCAAACCAGTCTATTTCATTTATTAGAAGATATGTTATAAAATTTCTGAACGTTTGCTATGAATGAGATTACAAATTTCAAACAATGAGTACCAGATTTTATAGATGATTGTAGAAGTCTTTTGATTCTAATTTTTGTAGATATAATTAGGATGATAAACGTTTATTTAGTGTTATTATTTCTATATCGGGACTATAATTTGGAGATTGAATAGTTTGAGGCGTAAAGCGTATTAATCAGTGTGTCGGAAACGGTTATATCTTTAGCTTTAATTCGTGCGCTCGTCTTCGTGTTAGAGCAGGGAAATAAATCGTGAGAGCAGTGAGGCTGAGGGCAGGCAATTCTTTACTTCCCAGATTACAGACCTGCGGAAACGACTCTTTCACTCAGTACTCTGACATGACGTCCTTAAAGAAAATTGGTCCGAGAAATGGTGTATTGGCACAGCGCAACTAATTAATGTTACAGTGCAAATTAGCACGCCAAGCAACTGAAGTGCATCGATGCTCATTAAGTTGGAAAATATTTTTTTCCGAATTAAGGTTTATTAATGTTAGTTATTATAAATTAATGGCAGTATAGAACGATATATTCTTTATAAGTACATAATTTATTGTAATTATCTCTGTTGATAATTAATTTTATTTGATTTCACACCGCATTAGGTAATAAGAATTAACGTTTTCGAGACCTCCTAACACAAGAAGTTAGCTGTTCCACCATTTGTTCTTGTAATTGAAACTGCAGCATTATCTTGTATTTTAAACTTAAAAATTATTATTAGTAAGCATATACTACGCAAGGAAAATTTTTTTAAACTACAGAGCTGATGTATAGGTCATAGATATCAAAACTTTTAAATTATTATTTTTTTGTTATATGGACGCCATGATGCAGCATTTTCATCAAGTAGAAAGAATGGCCGTAAGGAAATACTAAAAGAAAGTTCGTACAGGGTTCTCCATCTTGAAGGAAGTAATGAGTGTTATTAGTACTTAGAATAGTTTTTAGCGATGGCGGAAGATGCATTGCAAAGAATAAAGTTCTGTGCCCACAGGAGCCTTCCTACCAGTTTGCTTGGTAGTTCGGGAGAAGACAGTCTGATTGTCCGAAGATATCAAAGAGGAGTGGTAATCCCGACAGGTGAAATCCCTCCCTTTTTACTCTGGAGAGATAATAATGAATGGCTGATATCAAATCTCAACCTAACCACTTCTCCCTACGAGGTTCGGTGGCACGCTGAGACTATTTTCTACTTTGACACCCTTGACAAAATTTCTCTGTGAACGCTCTAATTTTTTCTCAAAGAATCAAATAAAAATATTATGGATATCCAGAAACTGACATAAAAAATATAGACGTATTTTATAAAACAATTTTAAATTTTCATTACTTTTATACGCTTAATATATAATTTTAAAAACTTAGTGCGATGAATTTTCATAATAATTTTATATTGCGCGTACACTTACTTAATAACAATCGTAAATTACCGCGTTTCGAAATATTAAACAATTTCTAGTTTACCTTAATAATCTGATAACGCGACTAAATATTGCCTCAACCAATAAAGAACTAGGAAAATCTTCAAATAACGGTTTGATCATGTGCGGGTAAGTTTGATCCAATTTTTTGGCATAACCATTTACTTGTAAATTTTATTTCATATTCCAAATTGTAGCGAAAAATGTATTTTGGTTCCGTCACTTTGATATCGACTTAGAATCCACGATGTACAAGTTTCCCAAATCTTTGTAAAGCGTATTGACCTTACATGTTTTAATTGTTTAACGTGGCCAGTGTATATTAAACATATGTTTTTAAACATCATAACCTAGCATGTCCTTCGGTCAACAACATAAAGTTTAATTAAATATTAAAAGTTTTAAATGGTAATAATTTAATTTTTCATCCAAACTGTACAAATTTGAATGATATTAACTTTTTCCTTGAAATTTTCACATTTTTAATAAACAAAAGTACGTCTACTAAATAATTTATAATCTAATCATTTCACTCTTTAAAATATAAATAAAACTTTAAACTGTAAAATTTATTATAGGCATTTATTTATAAGTATTTACTGGAAGTATTTTGTTTCATGAAAAACAATTGAACTAATTTCGATTTTCTGTAGACTATTTAATAACTGTTGAAAAATTTAACAAATAAATGCCTTTCGTTCTCAAAATATTAGCCTATTGTAATTCATTTTGGAGTTTTCAAGATTGTTGATAATTTATAATCATCTACAAAATTCTCCTCAATATTATTAGCCACACAATCACATTTTAAAAACATTTGGTATATGCGAACGTTTATTAAATGCGTTCGTGTGATTAAATTGATTAAGAGTAATTTAATGGATGATTATGAAACAGATAACTGTCGACTCCAGAATAAATTAAAATAAATATAAATTTTGAGACGGGAAAATGTTTTCTTTTTCCTGTAAAATTATAGAAGTTAATTAATTGATATTCGTCTACGTTTTTGTTTAGTGTCGATTAATTGAACATACATTCATTCTATCCGGAAAATAAAAATTTTCGTTTTTTTCTTGAAAAGCTCGTTACACAATTTCCTTCGAACTACTTTGAGTGGAAGTACAGAAAAAGAAAACAGAATTTTGCACTTATGAACACAGGAACATCGTCTGGAATATGTTAGAGAGCTAAGAAATTGTTAAGTATGGTTGCTTGCTTAATGTGACAGTTATCTACATCACCCAAAGCAGCCTGAAACAAACAAAAAGCAAACTAAAAAGTGAAAGCGCTAGCTAAATTGAGGTGGCACAATTTCTGAAATAAGCCGGCATCTCCAGAAAAGGCTTGTGCAACTGCGCGAAAGCTGGGGAAAAGGCTCATTAACTTGGTAAGAGTGGCTGGGCTGGAGCTAACTGCGGCGTTTGGCTACAAAGCTGCGGAAATCGTATCTCAGATGCAAACGTGAGCAGCATGGCCAGCTCCTGCTCAAACTCCCTTGCCAATTAATGGCAGATTTTCGCATGCTTACGACTTGGCTTGCAGAACCTTTACTTTGCGAAAGATCTTAAAAAATATGTTTCAGCGTTGGATTTGAAGAACAAGTATTAAGTACAGGAATTGTACGAATTGTACAAGGTGATGTTATTCAAATGCTTATCAAAGAATTAAAGAACGACTTTCCACGTTCTCGGTCTTGTCTCCCTTACAGTCTCCACTTCCAAACATCACTATAATTGTCCTCTGTGAAGGTACCTTCATTTCAATAGAGTTTACAGGAAACTACCTGTGTTCGTAATCACTTACAGCATATCGAATCCCCTTAGTTACTTGTTTGACTAATATCCCATCAAATCATTATACGATGTTTGCAATCCACTTTAGCTTAAAGCACTGTTTACGTTCCATTATGTGCCTTATAGGTGCAGAGCATTTTATCAGTCTACGATTTTAATGTCTTCCCCGCAAATATGGTATCCGGCTGGTGCATATATGATCATGTGCTACAGCACAGAAATATAATTTAGAAAGAATTAATTTTTCTTTATTTTTAGAATGAAATAATAATTGCGATGCGCAGTATTCCGTTTTATCCCCCCTGCACTACCCGTAAAGCTCAACAAATTGTCCCCTTTCTGTGTTAAGGGCCTTTGAGAACATGCAAGTGTCATGGTGCCTATTTGTTCCTAATGTGAATTTTATTTAAAATATGTATGAATCTAAAATACCTTCGTGTTGGAAATGTGTGTCAATTTAGTGCTAAATTATTTAATTTTTGAAATTAGACACAATTGGAAACTATGGAAACCGAATTAGTAAAGTAGGATATTACGAGTCGGGTCGTTTGCCGAAGACTATTGGTAACACCTTCGATGTTGTAGTATTATTAATATTTTACGTTGTTATCCTCGCAAAGATGTTTGCTTTTGGTAATGTAGAACATAACTTGAAAAACTCGAAAGCCGCCACTGATGGTATCGTGCAATTGACAGATCGATAAATTATTACAAGCTCCAAACTATTTTCTCTTCAGTTACTGTTAATTTTGGGTTACTGAGATCTTATAGTTAGTTAGCTTCAATTAGTGCCTAGAGCTTCACCGCGTTAGATACTTGAGATGTATATGTTTATTCTGAGGCGTCTCCCCTCCCTCAATCTGCGTCACCCGCCATCGTTCGCGTCTATTGTTATAGCATTTTTCTGTGGGTTCGCTCATGTAAATTAACATATATTTCAGACAGAATAACATAAATATTATATTTTGTTTTATTGTTGAGCATTATTCGTATAAACATTTTTTTCCTCGGCATTCAAAGTAAATTTTCGCGGTTTGCCTAGTTCCGTTTCTTACAAACTCAGGAATATTCGGAAAGCACACGGTTTCGGTCGGGTAGAACATCTATTGGAGTACTTCGCTTCATGCATAGGCGTTTTTAGCCTAATTTGCTTTGCTATTATAGTGCGCCCCTTTTCCCAAATTTTTATATTACACGTTTTATTTAAATTAACGAAAGGCTTAGTCCAAGTGTTTGCTAGTGACTGGAGACAACAGACGACTCCTTACCGTACTCTTCGGGTTAGGAGCAAACGAAGCCGCATGGAAATTTTGGGGTTCGGTCAAGGACCACTGTACGAGCCAAAGCTAAAGTTAATAAAGAAATAAGTAAGGTACGACGTGATTGGCAGAAATGAATTTCGTTACGTGTCTTCGGAGGCAACTGTCCAACCTGAGTGTGTAAGAGACTAAAATGGTTTCCTTTCACGTGATTAAAATAGCCAATACTAACCTGAGAGTGAATACTGCTGTACCGAAAGTCATGCGTCTTCCAGGTCTTCGCTGCTCCAGTACCTGGTAGGCGGTAAGGTTTTATTTTCGGGTGACCGCGCGCGAGTTTTTATACCAAATGCACCACAGTTCAACCTAATAAAAGTAGTTACCTTTGCTTCCTCAGTAGACGGTGATTAACTACAAGCAATAACGTAGTGTGTGCAAACTGCTGATTATGCCTGAAATAAGTTTCATTTGTTAACAGCTTCAATACATCTGCAAACCTTTCTGCTCTGACTATTCTCAAATGAGAATAGAAAATTATCAATATTTGATTGTTTCCGTTTATATTATAGCATCCTAACGTTTATAACGATATGCAAATTTATTGCTGAAAATAGTGCAACGGTGATTCCAATATTCACGCAGGAGTGAAGTCGCCGTCTTCTGTTTACGTCGTTTACACTCCCAGGCTGCGACGGAAGTAAATTTCTTGCGATGAATGTTTCTGCGGAGTGCTAGGGGATTGTGCCCCAATTCCACACGCGCCATTTACGGTCGAATATGCTGCAGACTCGCTTTCTCTCGCCCTTTTCACGCCGAGATTGTTTGATCTCTCTAGCTTTCGATATTTCTCAATCCATATATCATGCATAAAAAAACATATTGTTCATACTGATAAATTTGGTGTAATATTTCTATTTAAGTGGCGTGGAAAATCAGTTTTGAGAGAGCTACTTTTGCGGTCTACCTTTTATGCCCCATCGTTTGTCAGTAGTGCGTCTATACAGGGAGATTGCAGATGTATGTCCTATGCATTTACTATTTAGAAAATTCAGCTTCCTATTAATTTACTATTATCAATTTCAGATATAATCAAATTTTCCTGGCAGTAAGATGATCTAATACGTGGTTAATATTTAGGATTTGAACGCAACACCAGATCACGAAAAAATGTATATCAATAAAATTAGAACAGAATTTCTTTTACGTGGCTAAAACTCTTTACAGGACTCGAACATCCTAGATCATTCCCTGGTTATGGCGTCTTTATAGTGGAGCCATTTTAATTTCCCCTGTGATGTTTTCTATCAATGCAACCTATAGAAATGACTAGTGGAAGTAAATTTTAGTCTCTCATTTTGACACGCATCCATTCACTAAACGCTCATAAAATAATTATATTAATTCGTGGATCCCTTTGAATGGTTCCGTAGCATTCAAGGTAAAATATAATCAACGTTTTGTAAACAGTTTATGTTTGGTACAACAGCTCATCGAACTACGGTTTCTACTTACAAATCGGGAATACAGTACGTTCAACATACCGCTATATTCTCATGACCCTATAGTAATTCATATCCGGTTTGAATTTTCTTCCATCCTTCTTTAATATTTTGTAAAAGGTTTTATGTTAAGTTGGTGAAATACATTTCACAGATGACAAAAATTTACCACATGCTGTCAAAATGAATGCCACACCATTAATATAAATTTATAGTTGTACCAATACTTATTAATAAAACGGTATGAAATACATTTTTGTCTGTCAAAAATCAGTCATTCAAATATAGAAACTCTAACAAAACTAAGCAGTAACGTATCATTATTTAAAGCACAATGTTACTGAATTGAAGAATATTTATTTTGTCTGATAACTATGTTACATAAAAACGTCAAGTTGGTTCATATTTAATTAAGTAATTTAATAAAAATATGTAATATGTCTGTTAAAAGTCGGCCTATATAATTATAATTTAATGTTCTTACATAAAAATTATAAAGGCAAGGAGCTTCAGACACTTTTATGTTTTCTATTAACCTGTAATGTTTGAATTAACACATTGTTGATACCTAATAAATATGCCAAACAGATTAATCGTTGTACATTCCTGTGAATTGTATGCATAAATTACATCTGATAATATTATTGTTGGTCTACCAGTTTTTTAAAAGTGACCAACTGAGGTTTCGGATTAGTTTTCCCTAATTAACAATGGCACCCGTCGTTGCGTTAGTTCCACTCAATATCTCGATGTATATTGAGTGACCCGTTTTAGGCATTCACTTTATTTGAGATTTTAAATTGTCTATCATGCTGGCATATTGTTTTTCCTGTTTCATTTACATTCTTCTAAATTTATTTTTGTTAATATGCATAGCCCCCAGGACTTTTGAGTTTATTGTTATTTTGATAATAGATTTGTAAATTTTCAAAATTTATACTGTGTTCCCTTAACAACTGAAAAATATTGGTTTTAGTTTTATGTTTCTTATGATGTCATGGTCTAATTTTTAGTATTTGTTCCCGTGCGTCCGATGTATATTAGTTTACAGCCTTCCCAATTAATCGTATAAATAACATCTCTTATAGTTTTATTTTATGTTTATTTATAATTTTAAATTCATTTACACCATTATTTATAAACTATTTAATTATTTCAGGTGAAACTCTATATAATTGATCACTCGGTATTTTATTTTGGATTTATTTTATTCTATCCCTGTTGATTTTGTCGTTGTCGTCTTAATATTACCATAGTAGTTCATATTTTTTTTACGATAGTAGTTTTTATTTCTCTTGTGTTCTTTTTATTCCGTACCATAATGTCTTTATAAAGTTTAATAGGTACAAATTGTTTACTAATATTTTGTACACTCCACGTTTTAATTAATTTAAATATTTGGGCTCTGTTCAATCGATAGCTGTTTTAATTAAATGTTTACCTACCTTTATTTTATAGTGTATTCGGAGGTTTTGATTGATTGTTTAGTATCGTGTCTGCTGTTCTAATTGTTTTATACGAGTTAGTGGTTAAATTGTTATTATTATCTATAAAGAATGGAATATATAGATAACTTAACTCTTTATCGAATTTAGTTTTCATCGCAAATTTAACACGACGAATATAAAATAAAAGAGCAGAACAAAACTAGGTTTGTTGAATTATTTCTAACCAATAAAATATTCAGATCTGAGCATAAATTAAATTAACAATATAGTAAATAATAATACATGAAAAGGATAAAATAATTCAAAATAAACTACCCGGTGATCATTTATATAGGTAGACTTACATCGAAAATAATAAATTTATTTATAAACAAAGGTATAAATGATTTTATGTTTATATCAGAACCATCAAAAACCGGAAAATATCATGACTAAAACTAAATATAAAATATCTATTATAGTCCATAGAAGATTGCTTAGGTTGTAATCTATGTTGGACACCCTGGAACAAATGTTAAAACTAGAATATATAATAAGAAGAATTATATGGAACATAATACCAATACAATCCTTTCCACACATCACATATTAACACATATTGTTTCTGAAAATTTACAAATATTCAATAGAAATAGAATAAACCGAAAATAAACGTTCTGGTGGCTATTTATATTAACAAAAATAAATTTGGAGCAATGGAGATGCAATAACAGATATAGTAAAATACTATGACGCTATAATATTTTAAACGAAGCTAGTCTCTAACACGGTCACTCGATATACATCGGAGATATCGAGCAGAGCTAACTGTGTGTTACGAAACGACAGGTTCATGTCCTAAGGTTTACTAGGGCAAATGCCAAAATCACTTATAAAGAACTAGTATAAAAACAACAATATTATGAGATATGTCTTCTAAATTCAATTAGCTGATCGATCGTTGACATACTTAAAACACATGTGTTCTAATTTTTAAAAAATACAGATAAATTTTACGTAAGAACATCAAAATAAAAATTATATATTGCGACTGTTTCTGGTTTTTGGTCAATACTAACAGTATTAAAAGTCAAAATAGAAATTTTTTAGTATTTAATTTCAATATTCCGTTATCTTATTTAAATTTCTACGGGGTCTCCAATACCAGGTTTCTCTGACTACTTCCCCCGCAATATTAATTCTATACGCAATGTGCAGAATTAAATTTCTTTATTTACATTTAGCTTGTGAATCATTAAATTGTCGTAGCAAAATTTCACTCATTGTCCGATTTTCATCCGATTTAACTAACAAGTTGAAAAGAGAATGAAGAACATTGTTAAAATCTCATAAGAAATTCTATAAATGAATGAAATGGTGATATCAAAAACACATATTTAGATATTAAAATCAGCCATATGTATAGCTTCGTAGAAAACATAACACGTATATGAAAGCAAAATTGTGACTTATTACGGATAATCTCTCTCTACTAAGTTTGAGGTTCCACAAGACTCGTTATGAAAAGCAAATTTTGATCTGACGATTATGGCTTAAGACTTCGTGTTTTCCAATAAGCTATTTGTCGTTTCAATAGCGGACACATTCGACAATTAGATAGAATCAATGGCACTTTGGTTTAAATTGATTTCGGTACATCGCTCGCCCCGTAATTGCATTGCTTTGAATGAAATACCTGTTAGCAATTCAAATAACAAATCTCCGCAAATATCATGAATTGATTTACTTGTGATTCGAAACAATAAAACAATTAATGTGGATGCATTGGACACATAACGCAATACTTAAAAACAATTTGAATGTATTTTTTATTGTGTGAATACGTAACCAATCATAGCTTTATCATATTTATAAGCGCTCGAGTAAATTTTCTTCATATTATACATAATTATTACGGTTCTATACAGTGAAATATTTTTTTTTAAAATTATTACTGATTAACAACCATAGGTTAGCATGCTGTATGTCAATGTACTAATTTACCTATTTTTTTAGTAACAGGCAACTCCCTAGACAACTAACTAACACTGGAAGTGTTTGAAAGGAGGGGAGGCGGATGGGTAGAGCAAGGTAGCTAAAGGTTTATTATAAATAATAATAAGAAGTTGTAGACTGGCTACATATAGCGTAATCAACATAGTGGCCTAACCACTCTTATATCACATGAAAGGGAATGAAAGGTGGCATGCGGGACGGTAGGGCATGATAGCAAGCGATAACTAGGTCTCCCGGACTGTAGTTTTAAGGATCCTTCCGGCAATCACCTAAAAGTGATGAAGGGAACAACCTTGAAAAACCTGCTTCAGGTAGATCGGGCACTTGGTACTTGTTCCACGCCCTTCGGATGGCGGGAAAGTGTTTTTTTGTGGAGACGCAGTTTAGGAGGCAGATGACTGACTATCCCAGTAGTAACAGTGAACCACTCTTACCGTATGTGTTCCCCGGAACATACACCTCTCAAAACTGACCGAGGTGCCTAGGCTTGTGGGAACCTTAGCTCAATAACCAGAGAGAAGAAGGTATCCCCAAAGATATCCCCCTCCACCTCTCTGGGAAGGTGCACCTGCGAGAACTATCTTTATAGAGCAACATAAAGGTGCATAAAGATTACATAAAGGTAATCCTCGTAGTGGCAACTCCCCTTTAATAGCATAGGGAAGAATTTGAAAGGGAGGATGCGGAATCCGGTCTAATGATCGGCGTGAATAGAAAACTTTCCAGCGGCAGATTTTTTTGATGATGATGGAATAACACACACATATCTATGCATTCTTTTCGTCGTGAGTTGCACCTCACAATTATTTTTGTCTATGGACCATATTCGAGAAATCTGTACTGCCCACTACAATTTAATATCTTTCAATCGTTTCACTACGAATGTAAATTTTGCCCCACTTTTATCCAACCTACTCTAACTTTTTCCAACCTGGTATTTTGACATTTATGATCTGAGAGGTTAAATTAGCGGTAATACCTTAATGTTTAATAATGCTCTCTTAAAGTCTCTAACACAAACTATTTGTATTATAATTCCATGCACAAAATTAAATACTAACTTTAATATTCCTATTAATAATATATACTATTGGCAATAGATTTATTGTCGCGTCATGAACAAGATCTTATGCACCTAACTCTTGCCATCATTGGCACTTTCCCATCCTTTAACCGCTGTTTGAAGGTTAACAAGTCCTTACAAAACAATATAAAAATACTTTGGATAAATTATTGTATATATATATATATATATATATATATATATAGTAATACTAATTAAGGAGGCGGTACAAATTCTAAAAGGACGACAATGGACTGCAGCTCTTTGTCGGCTAGCTTTCTTATGAACTGCGTGCATTGTACGGAAGTTCAGTTGGTTGCAGTCTGGCGAATCTTGTGGTCGAGAGAAGGAGCGAAATTTAAGAGTACGAACAGCGTGGTCCAAACTTAGTAATTCAACTGAGAGACTTATATGTTCATCATTACATAAGTAAAAAGATCTGGACGGAGAGACAAGTTATATAAAAATCTGCAAAGCTGAAACAAAAGGTTAGCGCCCCGTTCAGATACATACGCGCTCCGAAATAACATTTTCCGCAAAAAAATCGACGTGCCAACCTAGGGTTTTGTAAAACTAAAACTAAAATCACCTGTTAAAATAATCTTTGACAATTAAATTTTTTTTTAATCTTAATCTTTTTGTTAATTAATTTAATTTAATAATTATCTATTTGCTCATTACAATATATATATATATATATATATATATATATATATATATATATATATTTCTAACTTAAGCATCTTTTAGACCGTTTTTCTTCGCCCACCATTTCTCCAACATTTTCAAGCCATCGAAAAAGTCGTTTTCAGAAGGTCCGTAAAATTGAATGATATGGTGTTCAAACTTCAATTCGACAACGCTCACCACTATACATTAAACCAACTCTCCATATATAGTGTAAAGGGGAATATATTTGAGTGTGCAAGGAGCTTAATTGCTAATAGATATATACTCTGTATCAGAAAATGGCATACCACAAGGATCAGCGCTAAGTGTAGTGCTTTTCATAGTAGCCATTAGTGAGCTGAAATCTACCATCCTACCTCCAACCAGACACCTTGTATATGCAGATGATATTATTTTGTTTGAAAGATGTTACAATATAGAAGAGACAACGAAACAAATGCAAAACACAATGGATAATATTACTTCATGGGCCGTTAAATTAGGTTACAATTTTATCTGTGACAAAACCAAGCCAATTATCTTCACTAGGAGAAATAAAATTAAACACTCACCACTACTATTAGAAGGAGAAAATATACAGTTTCATCAGCAACCATACTTGAATTAATAGGGGTAAGAAATTAACTTTCAAATACCACATAGAGAAACTATGCACTGATTAAAAAAGAAAAATTTATATACTCAAATGTATTGCCGCAAAAAATTGGGGCGCTGACAGAAGAACCCTAAACGCAACATGTAATGCTATTATAAGATCTAAAATCGTGTATGGTATCCTAATTTTTCAACAGCAAGTAAATCCTTACTAAACAAAAAGCCACAATAGAAAATGTAGCCTTCAGAACGATTTCAGTCTGCTTGAGAACTACAAACAGAGAAAAACTACTATTCGAATCAGGACAACCCGACATCTGGTGTAGGATGAACCTTACAACGTATATGCATACGTTATGCTCTCAGAGCACAGGAGTCCAGCTGCCCTATAATCAGGAAAATCGCATCCCCTAAACAGTAGCACCAGACATCAGGAGCAACCAACTACAGACCGTTTAGGGAATCCTCACACATTCTGATCAACTACAGCTGGAGATCCCGACAATGGATAAACCTAATCCTCAACAAAACATCTTAAATGTCAACGAGATCAGTAGAAGAAACAGTCAAGACTATTTAAAAATCTGCTATAAAAAATATCAGAGTACTGGACAAAGAAATGCGTCAAGAAGATTAATGCATCAGCATATCCAAAAATCACAGTATTCAACGAAGCAAAATTCCCTAAACAGCTAAACCGAAAAAACCATATAATTCTCTCCCGAATAAGATCAGACCATACCAAATTAGCCAACAATTATATATTTTCCGGAACAGAGCCACCAATATGTTCCCACTGCAACGAGAACTTAACCACGAAGCACACCCTGCAGAACTGTGAATACTACGCAAGAATGAAAAACAGCATCTTAGGCAACTTTCCACTATCTGACGTAGCGACAACGGAGACGACGATCTTAAGGATGCTGAATTTCATCAATGAAGCTAAATTAAGCAACCTAATTTAAAATAGAATCATAGTCTGTTAGTCTTAATATATGTAAACGAACTGTAGGAGTCGCTAATGACAATTAAGTTAATGCGACAATAAATTTTCAATTTTAAAATAAACGCTCGCCACCCTAACTGCTGTGTTTGTCATTGTCTTGATGAGAAACCACTTTCTTCCTGGCCAAATGTGGACGTTTTCTCTTTGTTTCTTGGCTAGAGTGGTCGAATAACGACGCATAATAGCCTCCATTTATAGTTCGTCCTTTTTCTAAATAGTCGACTTGGATAACTCCGCTTCCAGCTCCAAAAAAGGTGGCCATCACCGTCCAGACCGAATTCACAGTTTTTTCCCCTTCGTCGGATCCGCTTCATCAGCAGAACCGCGCTATTTCGACTGCAATTTTCTCTCTGAAGAGTAGTGTGGATACATGCATCAAGAGTTATGTATTGATGCACACATCTGAACAGCTTTGTTAAACGCAAAACGATTGAATCATCCCCCCACGCGGTTACGTTATTTCTCCAGTATGAGATAGCATCTTCAGTCAAATTTATTCATATTAAACTGTAACCACTGAGCCATGGGATATGCGTTTGATCTTAACTAGTGCGCTATGAGTTATTTGTAGTGCACTCAACAATATAATGAGCATTCCGTCGATCATTTCAGGCGTAGCTACATCCAGTAAACGTCCAGAATATTTTAAAGATGCCCAACATCGTTAAAATCAAACATAATTTATACACGACTTTAAATGTTTTTCCTATCAAATGTCAATATTTAATCACTTCTAGAAGCACTAGATTTTTTTAAAAAAAAATAACACAAACTAGTTGCTTTCACCGACAGTAAATTAACTGAAATTTATCAGCAGGGTATTTAAGATGGTACTACTCAGAAAAAAATTCCTGTAGGACTATATACTTTCAAACGCAATAACTCTGATTTTGTATATGTGGTAAAAGATTCAGGGTATATTTTCTCATGTCTGTGAGAATTGCCGGTTTTCATTGTCCAAGCGACAGAATGTTACATTTATCGAATATATTCGAGGACAACATTTAAGTTTCTTCCGGCGATTAACTTTCTTTTGATACCTACATTCTACTACAGAAATTGTTGATGACTATATGTGTTTACGTCTCGATTACATTTTTGTTTTAGTAGAAATTGAAATACTTGTTTTATTCTCGTGCTGCGCTTCTATAGTCTGTTTTAAACTAGAAGACCGATCGTGGTCAGTTCCCGCGAGGGGTGTGACCTTGAATCCACCAATAACAACGCCTGAAATAAAGCAGCGTTGCCAAACAATATGAGTGTTTTCCGTGATCTATATACGTCGAGTGTTGTACGTGCCATCAGGGAACCCCCTCTAAGCGGACACCTGGAAAACTTCTAGTTTAAAGCGGGCTATATTACGGTAGCCTATCTACTTCCGGACTGCGATCACTAATAATTTTTTAATTAGTCGCCTAATGTCGTCCTTCCTCTTTTTTAGTCTGACAAAGCTGATCAAATTCAATTAGATCGCAGGTCTTTCATCGATCATCGATCTTTCAGTTTTCCTGTAAGAAGAATTAATTTTGAATTATGACCTCCTATTACAGTTTTCTCATATCGCTAAGTCATTCCGGTAAGTCAATTCAGTCATTTTAGTACATTGAAGTTTCTTATTCGAATACGAATTTAAAAGATTGCTTTAGTAATTTTCTAGATAGAAATATTTTGGGCACAGATCCAGTGTTTTTTGTACGTACATTTATTTTATGAGCTGCCAGAGGTAATATTATTAGTTATAATATCTTATTTACATTTTTGTAACAAAGTAAAACTATTCTTCCTTCAACTTGGCTTGTCAATGTTTATTTCTTGTTAAATATTCTTACTATGTACCTAATTAGTTGATTGGGGGACTTGGCTTCTTGTGAAGATATAAAGTTATGTAAGAATAAAGAATTTAAAGGAAAGTCTTGTTTATAAACAAGACTTTCCTTTCTATAAATAGAGAAAATTGTTATTAAAATTATTTTCTTTAGTTATCTAAGGTAGAGTATGCGTAATTACTTACGGTTATAAAAGAAAAAGTATCTTCAACTTTTTTTACTTGAAAAACGTTACTTTTTAAATATAACAAGGGATTGGATGGGTGTGGGAGTAACTTAGATTCAAAACCCCAAGCCAGGCGAGTTTATTCTGTATGATTTGACAGTAACTGACGTACTTCACTGATTTTCGATTCTGACTTATGATGGTGATATCTTATTCGGCTTCAGATTCATTCCTCGCTTTCACGTCAGAGTAACACCGATAGTTTATCTTCGTTCCGCGGATTCACTCCGACCCGGCGAGGTCTATCATAAAAGACAGGTCTCTCCAGTGACTTCCCTGAATTCTCTCCGATATTCAGGGTTCGTCTGAATCCTCATTTCTTCAAATCAAGTGCTGCATGAGTAACCAAGAAAATATTGCTCATCTTAGAATTTCTCTTAAGATTACATTTATTCATTAAAGTCATGAATATGACTAGATTAATAGCATGGATTAGTTACGATAGAATTATAATTTAAAATAAATAAGTTAATATAACTATAAAACGTAAGTCATTTCTGTGAAAAATAAAGAAATTTACAGATCAAATAGGAAAATAATTTATTAAATTTTCTATATCCTATTAATAAGCATGGCTAAACTATTATTCCAAGGAATGTTTTAGTTATAGTACTGAAAGTTACTGATTTTTCAAATGGAAATATTATTCCTAAAGCGGAAATTTACTGAGGTTAAAATAATAGGTTGATTTTATTCAATTATTGTATTACTTTATTTTTGACTAGCTGGGTGTCCGACGTTTCCCGTGAACTTATTTAAATAAACCTGAAAAAGTATTTAATTCTGCATTAATCTTTAGTCAAGAAATTATTTAACCTAAATCTAAATGTTCCTAGTTTAGTACATACTTTCGACCGATAGTGTATTAATTTAACAACTAAAAAGATACATGGAATTTTTTTGCATCAAGATTACCAACAAGAATTCTTTACGAATAAAATACTTAAATATACTCCATGAGTATTGCAGGATATTGTCCCTCAGTCTTCAGACATACGAGAGATTTAACTGACGAAATTTTTAGGTAGATTCATGTTGTAAAGAAATAGCCGCCATATTAGAGTCACTAAAATGGCACGAAAATTAACCTACATTTTCCGCAAGGATCGTAAAGTATTTCGTATTGTTTTCTATTATCATTCGATGGAATATTACTGGATAAAATTATACTTTTTATCTAATGAAAATATTTCTGCTTCATTAGTTACTAAAATAGGAGCTATTTTCTCAGTTCGTCACGTAGTGACGTCTCTCTCTTTCGCTCTCTTTCTCTCTCTCTCTCTCTCTCGTGACGACACCGTCTTTTGACACGCAGTAATTTAACACGAAATTACCACATTTTTTAATTATAATTTTTTCAACTTTTTACTAGGGGTTTCTCACCCCCAAAGTACCGTTTCTCGCGTTTTGAAGAATATCTGTACTAATTTTTGTTGCAATCTGTCTACGCGTTAAAATTTGTATGCAGATTAACGTAAATACAAACATACATACATCCTTTTTTATTATATGGACTAGCTGGGTGCCCGGCGTTGCCCGGGATGTCACATATCCATAACCCCCAATTTGACACCAATCTCGCTTTTACGTTATTTTTAGGTGACGCACTTTTCCCCCTATCCCTACATGTGCTCACCCTCATGCCGAAAGAGGTTGAACTCATTTTCCCCGAAACAGTTTCTTTCGTAAATAATATCGTCCAATACAATATTTTACAAAATTTCACCCACGTCCCCCCTCTACTGTGTGTTAAATCAAAAGTGCAATGTTATAACTAAATTCAGAGATATCGATACTCCCGGATTTGATTCAAATCGTATTAGCGTTAATTTACTGTAACGCCCCACCAAATCCCGCCCCTAAGCTTGCTGTCCTCCAGAGTACGTCTAGAGAAATCTTATGAATTATTTTGATCCTAAAAATATTATTGCGACGCCAATATTGGCCGATTAACATGTTTGAAAAATACCACCCTCGCTTGGGGGAGTTACTCGGCAAGGTGAATGTAATAATTAATCTCAGTGGCATACAAAACCTTGGATTCAACTCGAATCTCAATTGTTTTGCGTAATTTTAAGTAATGCCACATCACCCCCACCATTAAGGATGCTTCTCTCCTAAGACCGAAAGAGGTTGAAATAATACACGGAGAACACGAAGAAAAATTTTTGAACATGCAAACACTAAATATTTGCGTGGAGTAAATATTTTTCAATTTTTTAATGATGTTGTTTGTGTATAATTTCAACCCATTTTGACGTGGGAGGTGAGAAAATTAATGCAAAAACATGCGAGATTCTAGTGAAATCGGGGATTATGTATATATGACGACCCGAAAAACGCCGGGCATCCAGTTGGTTTTATAATAAATTTTATAATTGTTTATGTATATAATTTGAAGATTTACAGAATGGAAATGGCGAATACAGCTGATAAATTCCGATACTGTTGATAAAAATTAATGAGAACTATATTTTGTGACTGTAATTTGGCTAGTATGTATGAATACAAAATTAACGTAATATTTTAAATTTTCAAACTTACAGGAAACTAAAATGTAAATAGTTCAGAAAAATATTAATTGATCCTATCAGATTAATTATCAGGACTATTATTTTTCAGAGTGATGCATGAAGTTGAATTCTGGTAAAATAGAATGCTGAGCGAAAGTAGTTTTGTGCATAAACCAATACAATTTCACGTATAGGGTTGAAGAATGGGCAAGATAAATGTTTGTGTGCTGCTGAAAAGTCTGTATGAACGAAGAATCTCATTTTGCGGTACGTAGGTTTGTGCTAAATGAAATTTGCTCAGCTCAGAAAGCGGCTTCTCCGTGTAGAAACTCGAAATGCAGTTCTTACTCTACTCCTACTTGATACGGTTGACATTCGATGTTAATACACAATTTCATCTCATTTATCGAGAATGAGCGCAACATCAAAACATGACCCAAATCAGAATTTAATGAAATTTCGAATAGTAATTACTGAATATTTTTAAATTATACAGCGATGACCGTAGTGGTAGTAGCACTAATTAAATTGAAAAACGGAACGTTTATATAATTGGTGAATTACAATTCTAACGGTCTCAGCATATATTCAGCCATTAGTTTATATGAAGGAGTCGTTCTACAACAAATTATTTTCTGAATATAGAAGGATATTTTAATTATATTAGAGAAAAGTAAACCAAGCTAAAACAAAATTGGCGTGGCATTTTTGGTATTGCAGTACGCTGTCATTGTAATACATATACAAATTTCTTGCAGATAATATTTTTTTATGATAATTGATTTTATTAAAATTTTACAGAAACAATTACATACTATGTACATATTAAACATAGATTGCTACTTAGGTAT
This sequence comes from Zhengitettix transpicula, assembly GCA_037074705.1. Lineage (NCBI taxonomy): Eukaryota > Metazoa > Arthropoda > Insecta > Orthoptera > Tetrigidae > Zhengitettix > Zhengitettix transpicula. The sequence goes on along the minus strand of CM073591.1, from coordinate 201,545,299 downwards.
TAGCCTAGTAAAGTGAATTAAGGTACACTTAATTATAGTAAACATTACGTGCAGTAGATATGTAGCAAATAGGGCATTCAGAAAGTAATCCTTTCGATACGCATTGAAACATAGTTGCTGATTCACTATTTGGAAGATTCAGTGCGATAGAAAATAAAACAAAAAAACAGAGTTATAAAACGTAAAGGATCGGAATGATTTACACGTGGTAGCAGTGTTGTGATAGTCTCTCTCCTTATCACCCAAACCATGCTTCACTGGATTCCTAACAATACTTCTCAGACTCTTCAGAGCCATTGTTAGGTTTCGCTGACAGCGACTCTTCCGAATAAACGACTTTCTTAAGGAACTCTATGGGAAATCGCATGTAACAGAATGATCGCGTTTTATGCTCATAGTCCAATTTCCTCAATGCAACTGATTGCTACTTTATTTTTCGGTTGAAATCATTATTTATAGAAACAAAATTAACGTCTGTATGACAATAAACACAATAAATAATCAATCCGTATAACAGACAGAAACAGAAATTAATTTAAATATAAATTGAAATATGCAGACGTTTCGATCAACATTTGTGACTGCGACCATGCTAGTATGGCGATAATATTGGGAAAGATCACAACAGTTGATCGAAATGGATACATATTTCAAATTATATGGTTCAAATTAATTTTTTTTTTCTGTTATACGGGTCGTGATCAATATTTATACCCTCAATTTTGTGTGACAGTAAGCATTATACGAAATATGTACTTACACAAACAGCTGCATTCTTTGGGTTCGTTACTTACATATTATGAAATATTAAAGTAAATTTCTACCTAAAAGTAAAATTTACTACAATTTGAAACTCTCAGAATAAAAACGGATTTTCATGCGAGATTACGACCAATGGCGAAAAAAATATCTAACATTTAAAATAATATAAATAAATAAACGACCTCAGTCAGAAAATTGTTTAATAAGAAACAAAGTTTTTATTTTACGTGTGTTTTTGAATGAATAAACCAGTTAATGACCTTATACAGACACTTTATTTTTTATGTATAGCGTTACGACGTTTCGATTCGTATTCGTATATCTTCAGGTATTATTCAAATTATTATTACAAACTAGTACTACAAACAATTACAATATTGATACATTCTCAAAGTTTTTGAAAACGGGTCCGAGGCACAGAATTCAGTTTACACCAACGTTGGTGTACTAGTTTGTTATGATAATTTGGATAATACCTGAAGAATATACGAACGCGTATCGAAACGTCGTAACGGTATTAGTAAAAATTAAAGAGTCTGTAAAAAGTCATTAATTGATTTATTAATAACCATTAAATTAAATATACAGACGTTTGGTCCTGATTAGGGACCTCTTAAGGTTTAATTATCTATGTATAATTTATAGAAATAAATTTTCAGGCAAGTTTTGCTGCCTTAATCGTTGCAACAGAAATAAAAAATAAAGGTATTAGGCCACACGTAAAAAAAACCAGCTGTATAGCAAATAAAAACATGAAAATTCGAAATGTAATTACATAGTATAATATCATAAGGGAAACTAAAAAAAAAAGATAAAGAACTTTCCGTTGATATAATTGGTTATACGCAAAGTTTTAAATAAATTATTCTTGAGCAACTGAATCCGATTCATCAGTTCGGAATTAATAATGATTCGAGTAACACACGTTCTTTTAAAACAAAATTGTCGTATGCAATGTTTTGAGCATCTGCAAAAGTATTTAATCGATAAGTATCCATGAACTACGCTTTTATGTTCTCAAAAGTTTAGAACTCCTCGTAAAGGGTCAAATTTATTTTATAATTGCCTTCTGTTTTTAATTATATATTTTCAAAAATATTTTATTGATAAAAATCCTTTACTTTAAGGCAGACTTGAGGTATTATAAAATGAGTATCACAAATAATTTTATTATATTAGCCACATATCTAATTTTCTCAATTTTTGTTATGATAATGTAGCATGCTTTGTGGTTATTAAGGAATTTATCTATAAGTAACTCTTATTATTTTAATCAGACTTACAATACATTTTGACTTGTTTTTCCAATCTGAAATATATTCCAATTCAAAGTTTACTCGTTTAGGTCAAATAATCTAAAATAAATAAGTTTCGTTCTCATAGGCTTCAATCAACCTCCATCCTGACCTACAGTTGTCTTTGACGTACAGGACATGCTATAACGTCAACCAACTTCTGAAACTTCTGCTCTTTATGTAGTCTTACAACTTTTAGTGCACGCTTCCATAAACAACAGGCTGCATGCAGAACTTTTAATCTTTCCGTATATTGAACATGAGGTGGAGACAGTGTATACTGAAAGCCTAATTCATTCACATGACATGCTGCGAATAAATTACTTGACAAGGTAACAGTTACAACACATGAAAGAGAAAATCAGCCAACCATCACTCATGTGCGTTTTCAGTGTCTGTAAATCTAAAAGGTTAATGTCATCAGTCTACATACGCTGGACTGTATTTAGTTCAATCACTAATATAAATTAGTTGAGAAGCTTCGAAATTCAAATGTTTAACTAGAGCCAAGCTACTAACGAAGGTCAAGGAAGCAATGGTGCCAGTGTGTTGGGGAACAAGTGCGATTATGTGGCTTAGAGCAGCCTGTTGCTGTGGCTGCACCCACGTTAAGAATGTATCGTAGGGGCCATTACGTTGGCAGTCACGTCTGCCTCAAGCCATTTCCCAATCGTTCGGGGGCCGATCGCACAGCCTAGGTATTAACGCACAGCAACTTTGCTTCTGCTATCATTTTATATCAATAATATTTGTCCGTTATTCCGTATCTAGGGCATGACAATTAATCATAAAGGCCCTCAATGATTGCCCATTGTACAGGAAAAATCGTTTCCTGGCGTATCCTGTATCATAATGTTGTGGATATTGAACGAATTGGTGAAACGTTTCGAAACCACGTATCTTAACCCTCCGTAAGTCATGCCCCCTAAAGTAACGTGGTCAATCGCGCTAGGTCCAGGGGACCTAAAGTTAGTTATTCCGTTGCCGATCACTTTTCTGAATCAATTAATTTAAATATATATATATACTGTAATAATTAAAAATGTGGTCTTAATTAATAGGAATAATTAACCAAATTATTATGTATTTAAAAATTTATTGCTGTTAATTACACATTATAAGCCCTGCTTTGCACGCCAAATTCCATCAATTTAAGAAACAAATATTTCAATTTTATTTTATTAGTTCGTGGCGTTCTATGAAAATACAGCTTTATATTTTTACAATCAACGACGTCGAATTTCTCTTTATCTCAGGGTCACCACTGGATTTGATAGGAAGGACAAATACAAATTATTAGCAATCCAAACTCATTGAAGGTAAAGGAATACAATATTAAATACAAAAGTAAAAGTAAACGAATGAAAAAAAACGTGAACGAAATCTGACTATACACTTTAATTATCGTTTACAGTCATTAATAAATAAATGTTTTGTACTCACGGCAGTGCTTCTGGTACCAGTTCGGACTCTTGTAACTTGCACACACACTAAACAGGCCATTATACACTGATTCTACTCATTAGATTTTGAACACACGGTAGTATCTCTGGATCTCTGCTATTCTGGAACCTGGATTAGCCCACCCTCAGCCAGTTGCCGGACGTAGATCTCCTCAAAGTCTCTCTATGCGAAAATCAGTTCAGTTTGTAACGCAAAACTTCTGCTTCTAAATTGCGATATTATAAGTCTATCCGTCAAACTGTTTACTTGCGTTTTATGTAAACGAATACATCTCGCTGTTGGACTTCCTGGATAGCCCTGTTCATAATTCGATCCACAGACTTTTACTGTTTTATTTCTCTACGTAGACTGAACTGCCATGTCCTAGTTCTCGACGCAAACTGAGTTCTCTAAGCTCGCGGTCTCCAGTCTCCATCGTTAACAAAGAAAGTCCGCTGCACCGCCAAGAATTAAATTATATTAAAAACAATTAATAGCCTGTTTAATTGGAATTACAATTACAGTCTGGTTTAAATATTTTATTCGAAATATATGTTAAAGAAAATCAATTATCGGAAACATTCTAATTTTCTAATATCACAATAGAATTATAATCACAATAATGTTGTAAACCATAAATCAGTTAGATGTGACATAGATGAACAGTTCCAGAGTGCTTGAAATTTAATTTTTTTAAATTATAGATTTTTATTGATTTTTAAAATGTTCGACTTTTGTAAAAATGCTGATGAAATGCTCATAAATAATATTTGTATACATAATATCATAATCTAAATAATTACATTTTTGGTAAAATAAATATCTTGAGTTTGTTTCAATGTAATTTGAGTTTTGGACAAGGCATTCTTGACAAATTATTTTTATGTTAATACGCAAGCAAAAAACTATTAAACTTTTCACAACTTCAAATCGTGTTTTAAATTTCCTTGAAAAATGGCCAAATTTTTTTTACTAAATGTAGTTCATCAATTTCATGATCCGTATCCCAGTCATCCGACCTACCTCCTAAAACGTCTTCAGTTTCCGATACATCTGATGATTCTTCAATATCCTCGTCTGGTACAACATTAGTGTCAATTTGCTTTTTCTAAAAGAAGCCGATGAATTTCATCTACATATTGAGGATTTTTGAAGTTATATAAATTTTCACTCATTTTCCACAATTTTTTCACAAGCAGGAAAACAGAAATTTGTAATTAAAAACCACAAGTATAATATCCACTAAAGGCAATAAAAATGTAAGTTTAAAAAGATAAATATTTGATAGAAAAACTTAATAATCGTGAATGATTTTTACGAAAATTATCAAGTTGTACTACTGCGGATAGGACGAAAAAAATCCTGACGTGAGTGGTCGCAGTAGGTATCCTTGACCGTAGACACGTTACTTTGTTATTGAAACGTTATTTTTTGAGAATCTACGTTTCCTTTTGGAAGAATACTGCAAACACATTCCTCTGAGATGTCATGAAAGTTCTATCCTGCATCTGACCTGGCTCCGAAGATAACAAAGAAGTTAAAATACGTTGGTCCCCTGGATCTAACGCGACTACGGGAGGGTTAAAGGGAAACAGTAAAACTAAGAATTCATGATTAGAAAAAAAATTGTATTTAGAGGATTCAAGAATATTTACCGTCTTTAATTTCACCAACAAAAGATAGTAAAAATATAGTACTATTCAATATAGCAAAACCCAAAACCAATAATCAATCCTGTAACGTGACAAAGTGACTCCACCGAAAAATTGTGAAGTGCGAGGGCTGGTGGCTGTGTAAGGGAAGCGTCTTGTTAATTTAGGCCAGTTCGGATGACAGTTGGAAGCTGGACTGGACTGTGGACGTAAATAAAGTGTAAAATACAAATAGTTAATAGGAATGAATCGATCGAACAGGACGTCAAGGAGTGCGACAGCTCCTGGTTCCAGGCACCGAGGTAACTTTTTGTGACGAGATAAGTGACTGACTATAATTAAAATCTGATGAATTAGCTGTACGCACATCAGTGATAATTCACTTTGTTAATAAATAGCTTAACGTACAACATATTCTTGTTCTTTTAAAGCTGAACCCAAATAAAATTTTGTGTCTGACAGCCCGGTGGGATTCAAAATGAACAGTTTATTTCTAATTTCTTCATTATCAAAACAGATAAACCAGAAGGTTTCAGTCAGCTGACCGTATTAATCTGGAAAAGGATTTTAGAAACAATAACAATTGAAGAACACACACAAAACCAATAACAAGTCCTCAAACCTTTGATGTTTTTATGTCACAAGCATAAGTTATCGTCTAAAAAATTACAGAAGCTTTGGGTATTTAAACCATAGTCATCTACAAGATAACGTAACTTCAATCAGCGTACAAGTATTACTCAAAACGAAAGGAATCACCTGTCCAACCACGTAAAACCCATTCTCATCGCATACACAAATCTTGAAACTCCATTCTGTAAACCTTTCATCATAGATGTGTGTACTGCCATGTTGGTCACTTCATATACATCGAGTTCAATCACATGGACCAATGAGGAGCCACAACCGCAATAAACTACTCAAAAATATAATTTACCACCATAAATGAAATCCAAAAGTGAATTCAAAGACTACTTCAGCATTATCGGATTATGTGAAGGACACATGCCGTAAAATAGACTGGGAGTGAGTTAAAATCTTACAAAATTGTTAGATGGAATGTACATCTACATATATATATATATATATATATATATATATATATATATATACTGAATATGCTAATGTTCGGGATGAAAATGAAATAATAATATGTATAAAATAATATAGACGAGTAATGTATATAAAACACGTTGTGTATATCAAAATATTAATAAGTTGTTTGTTAACTTTGTACAACTTTCCCTTTAATATCCGGAATAAATGTTAAATAAAAATGGATATTTTTAAAGAGCGTCATACATGTGTAAGCATATCCGAGATTAATTTCTGCGAAAAAAAAGTTGCATGAAAGTTGTATAAAATTTCATTGACGTAAAACTTTGAACATTCTGAAGATAGAAATTCTCATGGGAAATTCAAGCATTTCTCTACTTTTTGAAGGACCATTACTAAAACTTATTTTAGTATAGTGATCATATAAAGCATAACTTTGATAAAGATTTTCACATAGTCCAACGCGATTTTTATGGAATTCTCCACTTGTTCAAATTATCGCTGAAAGTAATCAATAACAAGTGGCGAAATTTGACAGACGTAACAATTTACGCCATAATATTTATTTATTTATGTTAGAAAAAGACAACAATAATTGTGTATCTATTAAACTCAATGTCGCTGTCAGAGTAGCATAGAACAAGACGTTGAATGGCATTTAACTAACCACTTTACTCTAGGACCAATAAAACTTTAACTTAGTTAACTCAAGTAACGAAAATATTCAGTGATTCTTATGAACTATAAGACGGGACGTAGAAACAGACAGGCGTCCTCACCAAATCAGTAGTCGCGAACGTGTTCTTCCTTGAAGGTGCCGTGCGCAGGCAATCAGCTGCAGTAAGCGCCTAGAGTTTGATCTCGTTAGATTGTTATTAATACGCGTTTATCGTGGCAACATCATAGTTGCTCCCGTCCGTGAAATGCACAACACACCTTCCCTAATCATGCGTCCTACTCCACAAATGCTCTATTGAGTTCTGCGAATGAAGTGTAACCGAAATTGACAGAGAAATCTGCTTGGAGCTGAAACACATAACGACATCACCTAGGATTCTCTCTTGTAAACGGAGGGAACTCGGCCCGTTTTGAGTGCTGTATGTTCCGGGGTCGCATACCTTGGGCCATACTCTAAGATTTGTTCGCTATTTCTATTTGAATAGTCCGCCAACTGTCTCCTTAACTGGTCAAGGCACGGAGAGGGGAAAGCTGCGACCCCACAGTAAACCCCTCTCGCGCCATCGGAAGACGTGGGACAAGTACCAAATGCCCGACGTACCTGATGCAGGTTTTTCTAGGGTTTTCCCTGCATCACTTTTAGGCGAATTGCCGTGTAGGATCCATAAACTATAACCCGGGTGTCCTAGTTAACCCCCGGCTACCTTGCTCTATCTCTCCGCATCCCCCCTTTCAGTCCCATTCCTATGCTACAAGAGGGGAGTTGCCACTATTGCCTGTCTACACTTTCTTCTTTTCTGGACTTTAAACGTACCAATTAAAGACGATATGATTTATTAAGCTTCTTCTAAGTAATTAGACGCCTCTTTATTTAAGGAATATAAAACTTTTATTTTTATTGAAATAAATTACTGGTTATTTATGTTTATTAATTTGAAAATTATGTTGCAGGCCTGTATTCAATAAAAATTTGCCACTATTGTATGGAAGAGGGGTAATCTATGGAATATTCGTTGTGGTTGGGATATGACGATTAAACTTAAATCATCTTGTTGTTTAACGCGGTGCATTGTTTAGTTGGATATAGATTTTTAATTTATTTTTAATTTAATTCGTGGTTTGAAATCATACGCATGGACGTCTTTACCTTCCAATACTTGCCGATAACAATAATTAGCTTCTTGAAATATTCCCTTGGTGCAAAATGGAAAATTTGAATGTTTTCAAAGGGATGGAAATATCGCAAGATGGTGGTGAAAAGTCCCAGGATCATACTCATGTGGGTGCAAGCATCTTTTTAAAGTTTTTTCTCTATGTAAGAGTACCAACATAAATAACTTTCATAAATATTAAATGGACAGAATTCCATTAGCAGTTATACTTGGAGAGAAAGTGAAAGTTGAACCTGAAATCAAAATTGAATGTTAAAATTTTTCCCTTAATTTTTTAAAAATAAATCAGGAATTAGTACTCTCAATTCATAACAATTTAAGAAAATATTACGCACATTTCGGGTGTATTTCATGTAGTAGAATTAGCACAACAGCCTCCATAGTTAACTCGTCCGCTCTACTATCGACATAAAACTTCACAGATTTATAATTCTAGTTTGTGTTTTCTCGTTACTTTGTCCGATCGTTAACTGAAGTGATAAATGCGATACATGCTACAAAATTGCAGATGACCATTTGATATTTTACGACTGAGTCAAAGTTTTCAATTTTTGTAATTCAAGGTCCCTCGTTACTCAGAATCCTCAGTACGATATTGAAAATCAGTTTTAGTTAGTTGGTTTGGTTTTCACAATAACCACATATAGTTTTAATATGCATGAACGAGATCCAGTTTATTATGAAATTTAAAAAGTAAAGTGATCGTATAACAACAAGCGATAGGCTCGTAAATGGAATACATAAAAATATTTGGAACGTCGGGACTGTAACTAAGTTAGCTCAAATACACAGGTTTGTATTAATATTTTAAACTTGATGTAATTTAAAACAAAGTAATCAGTGATTACCTAGTACTGTTTTATGATTTTCCAGTGCAATGAACAATTATTATTACCTTAAGTAACCATTCATCTCAGAAGCTCTCTTCTCTAAAGATCTAACACATTACCAATGCAATTAGGAAATAATCATTTTTTAAAGATAAAGGTATTTATAATAGTAATTATGTTATCAGCAGTTAAATATCTAACATTTTATTATTATAACTGGATTACCAGAATGTTCAGTACTGCTAATCACATGCCTTTAAGGACAGCGATAAACAGAGGATGCCGATTGAGGATTTTCTAGTACTGCATTTGCGACACGTGCCAAAACGTCCTGAAATACTGATTTTTAACTTCAAGAGATAGGCAATGAACTGGACAGTATAAAAACAGAGCAACTGTGTAGTTGAGCACTATTAGCGCCTATATGCTGCCCGCAGAACAGAAACAGCTATTAGACGAATACGTGACTGAAAGAGCATGGCTGGAAATCAGAATCACCCCAAAGATAAAATGATTGAAGTATTTTTATTTTTGTTGGTCACGATATTGTCTGAATCATTAATTAATAAATGTAACCAAGTAGTCGCTACATAAATTTCGAGTCCGTTATCTGGAATTTTAATGTAAGAGAATTTTTGTGAATAATTTTCGTGAAAAATTAAAAAGTAGATTTAAATAAATTAACTTTATTAAACAAACAAAAAAATTAATTAAAATTTGAATGATAGTTAGCCACACTTTGAAGACGCCATTTATGTAATGATTAAAAAGGTGGTATTAATTAATAGGAATAATTAACAAAATTATTATGTATTTAAAATTTATTGTTGATAATTACACATTATAATCCCTGCTTTGCACGTCGAATTCTATCAATTTAACAAACAAATATTTCAATTTTATTTGATTAATTCGTGACGTTCTATGAAAATACAGCTGCATTATTTTATAATCAATTACGTTGAATTTCTCATTATCTCAGGGTCACCACTGGGTTTGATAGGAAGAACTAATACAACGAATACAAATATTAAACACCCAAACTCATTGAAGTTAACGGAATACAATATTAAATACAAAAGTAAAAGAAAACGAATGAAAAGGAAAACGCTAACGAAATCTGACTATACCCTTTAATTATCGTTACAGTCATTAATAATTGTTTTGTACTCACGACAGTGCTACTGGTACCAGTTCGGACTCTTGTATCTTGAAGTCAACACCCACTAAACAGGCCATTATACACTGATTCTACTCATTAGATTTTGAATACACGGTAGTTTCGCTGGATCTCTGCTATCGTGGAACCTGGATTACCCCACCCTCAGCCAGTTGCCGGACGTAGATCTCCTCAAAGTCTGTCTATGCGAAAATTAGTTCAATTTGTGAAGCAAAACTTCTGCTTCCAAACTGCGATTTTATAAATCTCTCCGTCAAAACTGTTTACTTGCGTTTTATGTAAACTATTATCTCGCCGTTGGACTTCCTAGATAGTCTTATTCATAACTCTGGATCCTCAGACTTTTACTGTTTCTATTTCTCTATGTGGACCGAACTGCTATGTTCCAGTTCCCGACGTAGAATTTTCCGTTTCGCTTCTCCCCGTAAACTGCGTTCCTCTAGGCGCGCCGTTTCCAGTCTCCCATTGTTAACAAAGAAAGACACGCTGCGATTGTTGTCTTTAAGCACCCGTTCCGCCAACAATTAAATTATATTAAAAACAATTTATGGCCTATTTAGTTGGTATTACAATATATATATATAATGATGCGTTAGGAAACTCCGAAGGAGTGAACGGGGGTGAAATTTAAAAACTTTCTAAAACGGTCGATATTTTTATCGATTAATTACTTTTAAGGTCCGTGTGATTAATACCTTCTATCCAGATGTATTTAGTGTATAATTTCACTCCCTAACATCACCAATAAGGGAGCGGGTGAAGGGCCGTTACATAAAGTAACGTGATACAATCGAGATTGGTGTCAAATCCAAGGTTATAGAAGTCACTGAGTTTAATCATGACATTTACTATATCAGTTAAGTTGTAGTTCAGCCCCTACGTGTGGAGGTGGAACGGGCGAAACAAATTTCCGTGTACAATCTTAATCTTGTAGAGCAATTTCTACCAAAATTTATACACATGATATGATCCATGAACAAACACCGAGGGATAACACACAATACTGCCTCTAGGGGTGAGGGTGCAGGGGTCGGATTTAAACGGGTAAACGAACATTATTAATGTCAAATAAATGGTTTTAGAATTTTATAGTGTCATTCTAGAAATTTTAAGTGTCTAATTTCAGCGTCAAGCGGGAAGGGTGGGAAGCACCTTTACCGTACGGGTGGTGGTGGTGGGTGTTAACATGAAAGACCAAGATTATTGTCGATTCCGGGGTTGTATGAGTCGCTGAGTTTAATTCTAGCATTGACCATGGTGGTTAATGAAATTTTATGTTAGCCACGTGGATGGAGATGGTCGTGATTAACAAAAGGTTACCTGTTGTAGTTTTGACCCTCTTAAGTTGCCGGGTAATTTTTTTTAGGGTATCACATATATTTTGGTCTCTATTTTGTTGACGGTTGAATTTCTTTTCTACTTTAGGGTACAGCGAATATTTTTAGACTTTATTAAGTTAGCAAGTATATTTTATTCCATTTATTCGTCTTAATATTTTACTCTTTATTTTATGTAGTAGGAGAAGTCCCGAATACTGTCAATCTTTATCCTAGTTTATTTGAAGTTAGATGCCGAGGAGTTAGGTCGGTGAGAGGACCGTAATTGGGTAAATGTTCCAAACACTGACGCTATTGATGCTGTTTAATTGAAATGTTTACCAAGAGGTTAGTGTCAAATAAATTCTTACTACGGGTTAATTTAAATAAATTAACGAACAACGCCGGGCACTCAGCTAGTGTTCTATATTCAAGCATGTACTAATTTTATCATATCATTGTATGTGAATCCTCTTGAATTTAAATATTCGGAAATGTATTATTAATTTTGTGAAAATTAATAGTATAATAAAAATATAATAAATAACGAGAACTAAGAGGGTCAATCATCATAGATATTGTGTTATTTATTTCATTCCTGAACGTCGTACTCGTGAAAGGGTAGTTAACTTGAGAATAAATTACGAATCACTACCCGGTAACTATTTTCTATTTTCTGTAGTAATGTGTGAATAGTAATGAATCTGATTGTTTGCAGAATGTAAAGAAATACTGTAATTCAGTAAATCAGAGGATTTTAATTAGTTTTTCTCAATATTCCACCCCGTCTATTTTCATCCGCAATTGTTTTGCGGTACTTCTAGATGTTATATGCTATAAAAGGTTACGAACTAAGTTATTATATTTTCCAAAATATTCCAAAACTCTAATAGACCTAGAATATTTTGTATTTTTAGTGAAACTTATAATTATGGTTAATATTCAAAAACGTTAATTTTTATTGAAATTGAGAATAATGATTTATTTTTTAAGAAAAACTGTCTACTTGAGTTGTGTGAAGTACTTTATGTACTGTTGTTTGTTTGTAATGTGTTATAATTAACACTGTAATGAAACCGCAACTGTGTCAATAGCAAGTGAGCAAGTGCGGAGTCGCAGCAGGCGTTGTTAACTCAGCTGCTGTCTCAGAGGGCTTGTACGTCTCCCAACTTTGTGCATTTATGAATACGAAAAGAAACCTGTATACAAGTATATAAACTATTAATTTTAACGGTTATCCAAGACCTTTGGGCTAACTTTCCTTCAGATGCAAATTTATATGTTCGCATAAAGATAAACATGCATTCATCATTCTATTCGAGGCAGCTATTGCTAAGCCTAAGTAATAATGTAATGACAAAATAGAGAAGGATTTCAAATATACACGGTGATCTCGGTTCAGGCTTTAAATGCTTAAAAAAATTGATGGTTTATAATTTCAATAGAAAATGTACGATTGCGGCTAACATTTGCGTATCATTTCGGATTTCAACTTTCATTAGGAATAATAAATCCAAAAACCACGTTGTCGTATTAATAAATTACCGTTATTGCGAAATATTATAAATGAACTCGCGTTTTCAATCATAATGTTTTCCTACAACTTGAATGAAATAATTTATTACTGAATTAAGTCTACATTTGGTGGAAATTCCAAAAGATAATAGGATTTTATAGAAGATTAAAATATAATATTGTAATACGTAATTACAAAATGGAAGAGTATCGAAAAGAGTTTATTTTGAATAAGTATTATCAATGCTTTCAATTTTTTAGCCATATTCATTAACGCGGCTTTTTTTTCGTAGCAAGTACTTGATAATTTCAAGCAATCCAAAGAAGAGGAAGATCTGAATTAAACACGTAGTAGTAAAAACACATTTGTAAATAAAAGACAAGTCGGATGTAGTCCCATGGCACATTTGCCTTTGTGTTTATAAGTGTTTTTAATTGAATGAATAATTTTAAACGGGATCATAGGGATGGTATAAAATCATGCTTGTTAGATGATTGAAATAGCAGGAAGAGGTGACTTCCATTTTGCATGAAATAAATTATGTCTAAAAAATATAAGGAAAAATGTGTGCTGCGATTGCTTACAGTCGAATATAAACGCAATCATGTCAATATTCTTTTGTCTCGAAATACTTCATTCTCTAACTTCTTCAAGCCACCTGCAGGTCCTCAGGTATTTGTTTCAACCATAATCTATTCGTTCATTTAATTATTTTTTAAGTAGCATTTTTTAAGGTTAGCAAATGTAGAAGTCGAAGGGTCTTACACTTGAGGGGACGGTTCTAATTTCAATTCCACAATGTTCGCATAGAAACTACACAGGTTGTATTCTAGACTTTATATATTTCTTGACTATCGAATAAAAAATTATAACATGCCATAAGACCATAGCAGAAGCAAACAACCATTTTGAGCATCCTCAGGCGACTTGAATAAGTCAGAGAAACGCAGAGGTACGTATTTCTGAGCTATAAGTATACTGCCGATAAATTGAAACCAAACAACCAAAAATAATAATTTTTATTATTTTTCAAGATCTTATTAAGATACTCTCGCGTTCATTAATTTATCTTAAAATTTAATTTACTATACTATGTAAATAAACAAACCATTCCCTCAACGGGGGAAAACACGTTCATAACGGTGCCAATTTGGCGGCTCGTTTTGTCCGAACGTGCTAAAATCTTGTGACCAGAGATTTGTATTGCCGGACGTTTATAGTTTCTGGGCGCCTTCTCTAATCCTCATAAACGATGACCGCTGATGGCTTTTTCCACCTAACTTCCTGAGCCGCGTGCATTGCTCTGGCCTGACCGAACACGAAAATATAATTTCCTTACAATTTTTCTGTACGTAAAATAAAATACATAAATAATAAAAGAAGGAATAACCCCCTAATTAATGTATTCCGCCTGTGTACAATACAATTAGTGTTACATTTTAAACTAATGATCTAGTCAACACTATAATTCCATTCATTTGAATTTAAAGAAATATTAGGAGTACTTGACCATTTACTCCGCATATCCTTTAAACTTTTTACTACGGAACGTAAAATTCAGTCACTACATTTTTAGTTTCCAAACTTCGTAAAGACAAACCTCGTACTTAATAAAAAACACTCTTGATAAAATACGATTGAATTCTATTTTGATATTACCAATGCTGATTGGCTTTGTTTGATTTGATGGAATATCTGACATTTTCCTGGTTTCTGGTAGGTTAGTTTTTGAATATTCATATCCGGAGAAGTCGGTAATTAATTGGATGCCAAACGAAGATCATAATTTTTCAGCACAACGTTTCGTCTGACTTTGCAGATCTCAATGTTCTTAATTTTTTGAATAAGTCTGTATTTGGCCAAATTGTCAATTAATTATCAATTTAACAGACTTTAAAATGTATATATTTATGTAATAGGTAAACAATAATGAAAATATCGTAATTATTCGGTATTTTAGTGCATATGAGGGCTATAAAGCATTAAATTATAAACAAGAACTCATTTAATACATTAAATATGATACTAAAATAATTATTTTAATAGGATCGTATTTCTTTATCATGATAGGTAATAAATAATTATTCACGTAGTAAATTATGCAAACATTAAGATACCTGATGGTGAAATATTTGATTTACTTACACTTGACTCTCAAAAATAACTAAAATTAATTTTGAAATAGTATATCCAAAAGAAAAATATTCAAGACACTTAATTTACCTTGATTTCATTAAATATTTATTGCTTTTTCTAGTATCTTAGGTCGTTTATACCGCACAGGTTTAAAAATAAATTTCATAGACGTTGGCTCTTGTCGGCGTAATGGGAAATAAAGTATTTAATTGCGCGCTCTGCGTTTCCGTGGCTTCCGCTAATAAGAATGTTGACAGTAAGATCTCGTATAACAGCGATGGAACTACCAAATTTTAAAGAAAATGGATCATAAATATCCACGATATCGTAAAACGAAGCTGTAAAAGCTGTTCTGCAGTTGATGTAAGGAATTTTATAGTTTATTATTGGCTGCACGACTACCATGCACTGAGCAATAACGAATTACACCAATGATGGCTAATGTTGGACGCGGTAACGGAAACAACGACAATCGCGGTTGCTACAAGTGTTTGTCTTCAGCTTTGTAATGAAAGACCGTTCCTGAGATCATTACTCCAAGAAAATATACAAATTAATATACCACAACCAATGTGCAGTCATTAAATTATTATTTGAGTGATCCTTCTAACACTTTCATATTCCTTAAAGTCTTCGTTTCATGTTAACATAAAAGTACAAGTAATGGGTTGACGAAATTTTATCAAACAAATCCTTATTTTATACCAAAAAAGATTTTATATTTACTGCTGAAAAGAATATTAAGTGGGTAGTTGAAAATGGAAAACCAAGAGAAACATATTTATTTTTTATATAAGGCTCGTTACTCAAATCTAACTGATTCAGCAAAAAATATTTAATACTCGCGGATATTTGTACAAAAATACAGTATGTGGGGGAAAGTTACAGCAGGAGTCTCATAAATGTTGTATCGAATTAAAATTCATAGGTAAATGTTTAATATATGTATATATATAATTGCACAGTTTTTCTTCATTTGAAAAATTCCCATATAATTTACATTACCTCAAATATTGATTCAGTATGCTGTACATGAATTATTATAATTTTTTATATCAATTTTTGGTTATGAAAAGAATAATCTTGGTTACTAATTGCACCATCACTGCTAATAATTTGCTCTAACATATTATCTAATAAAAAAGAACTGTTTATTGAAAATATTGTAATTAGATGTTAGCTGTCGTTCTTGTTGTCCACATGTTATCTGATTCAATAACGATTTTTGAAACACAGTTATTCCATCGATAAACTTTGAATAAGCAGATTCAGTTCCCTTCCTTGGTTTTACGTGTGAATGTGACGGGAAGAATGGAGCTTGCATTGATCATTTGAAAATACATGAAGGACCACTTACCAGATCCGATATGTTATTGGAGTGAAGAATAATGGCGCAGCGGCTGTAATAACCTCGGATATAAATGTAAATTGGAATATTGCGCTCAGAGAGACTTAAATTCCAGCAATAATTGGACTTTGAAGAGAGGTAATAAAACCTTTGTTGTGAACTGGTAGTGAGTGCGAGCACTCACTCCTGTAATAACAACACCTTGCGATTGCGTTCAAATTTGAATAGAAATTTCAAGTTATTTGCAAGTATTTTATAAAATGAATCACTAATGCACTGATATTATATCTAAACCTTTTGCTAAATTATTAACATGCAGTTTGGGGTATATTTTAATTTTTAACACCATGCATCACAAAATGTTTAAGTAAATACGTTCAGTAGGTTCATATAAAATTCATAGTCATCCCATTGGAATTTATAATCCAATAAGGTGATTTACAGCTGATAAATAATAAAATTATACGATATATAAATATTGTTGAAATAAAAACATACTTCGCTTTAAGCTATTGTGGTGATGCTATTTGAATTAAACGTACAGTTACGACAGACCATATTTCGCATGCATTATACAATCACAATAATATAATGTATAATGATATTAGCGAGTTATTTTATTAGCCTCAGGCTACATTGGAACATGCCTGAGTATAGTCCTCTTGCAATTACATAGGGGGGGGGGAAGTAAGATGAGCTCGCTAACTGCGTTGAAAATTTGTGCCGACACCATAATCACACAAACACATCTATATCTATCTATCTATATGTGTATAATACATCGCATATAAACTGTTTTTACTGTCATTCTTGTGATATTGAACAACCAAAGTGAGCCTTGAAAAATCGTATCAAGGAACAGAGAAAACTCCGTGTTCAAAAACAGTCTATAGTATACAACCGAGTTATCTTTGTCTTTCTTTTCGATTTTTTCGGTTTTAGCTAACAAAACTAAGAACCAACTTCTATTGGATTAATAATAAATTTGTGCCTGAGTAAAATAAATATATTTCAAGAATGATGAGTGAAATTTTCAGATCAAACACAATGTAAACAATACTACTAATTTAAAGCAAATATTTTATCCATTATTATTTTAACATAATTGGTCCAATATTTGAAAAATATTGTTATGATGGAGCCATATTAGTAAGAAATAATTCATTAATAAAAAATAAAATCAACACGTTTGATCTTCAATAAAGAACTTCATCAGGTGTACCATGGAGTAAATATAAAATTCCAAATAAAATTTATATTTGATAAAGTGCAGTCAATGATTTCATATAAAAATCATACGAAATAGATCTAACTTCATATTTCCATAAATTACCAAAATTCTTCGATCACGAAGTTTTCTCTGTTCCTTGAAACGATTTTTCAAGGCTCACTTTGGTTGTTCAATATCACAAGAACGGCAGTAAAAACAGTTTATATGCGATGTATTTTGTAGTAATATTTTCAACGTCGAACTTTACAATTATTTACGTTTATATGTTCTGATTTAGGAGCTGATACATTCATTCAAGAAAAAAATGTTTGGCGCGGGCAGTTGCCGCAACTCGATCATCCAATTAAGATCGTTCCGCTCTTAACACATTTGATTACCATAATCTCAATTTTACAACATAAAACACCATTTAAGTGGAATTAACTACATTATAAAATGTAACTTTGATTTGAAATACGGTTTCATTAGCATATTTCGCTCGGACGACGAAACCTTCCTCAGAAACGCGTGTTTGTCCACAGTTATTACATTTTCCTCCTATCAGACCGGTGCACTTATTAAAACGGGAAAGATCTAAAATGTCTTGGCACGGTGCAAGGAGAGAGCAAGCCAAGAAACGCTGACAAAGAACACACGATCTGAACAGTTGGTTCCAAGGGAAGCAGTTAAAATGTGTGCTGAGCTAACACTTGGCTCCAATGGTGCTCAAGGAAGAAAGGACTGAAATACTGAAAGTTCTACGTACTCATATCTTGTACGAAATATTAGTCGACACAGCAAACAGAGGAATTGCGAACAACGCGCTTAGATAACGCCATCATTATTAATACAACCTATTAGAACAATTTTAGTTTATAACTTACTTTAAAAGTAATAGTTTTTCCAAAAAAAAATAAGATTTCTGGAAGAATATAAGCTTCCTTATTGAACCTGTCAGAAAATAATAATATAGACGGAAATATTGAGATTTTGCTTCCAATACACATAGTCGTTGGATACTACGACTGTTCCGTCGAGTGATATCTCGCTCACAGGTTGAAGCAAAGCAATAGCTCAATCAAACGAACGGAACAGTAATAAAAATAATAAGACAAAAATAATTAAAACCGTAACGAACATGTTTCTGACATTGCGAATAGAATTTGATTCATAACTTATTAAAATAAACCTATATTGCTTTGTTTTGCTTTTACACAACACACATCCTCCACATTGCTATTATATAATGTTTAATATGAAAAAAAGTTGAAATATTAAGAACTTATTGCAATTATTTGTCTATAGGAGCAGAGTAGCGAAATTGACAAAATATTTCCACAAAGTTAAAATAAAAGACCTTATCTAAACATTTATTTTCGAAGCACATAAATAATAAAATCCAGTTAAAAAGTAACAAATTATTTCAATGGTTGACATGATTACACTTACTTCTTTAACTTCCAACTAGCCGTTGCCTTGACTGAAATCTTGCGATATTTTTTTTACGGGCTGTGGTTTAATTTAGTCCACACTTTTATAACCTCTCACTCTGTTCATGTTAACGCAAATATATTTTACAACATCTAAAGGAAGATATTGACTCCACAAGCAGAAAAAAATAAAAAGGAAATCATTTCATGAATTAATTTTTGCAAAATGCTTAAAGAAAAAGTTAACCATTAAATTATAATATAGACGGAAAATAAAATATAATATGTTAATATTAGAACAGTATTCAGGCAGGTAAGCTCGAGTTGTGAACCTTCTCGAAAATGCCTTAGTGAATGTCATCAGGAGCATCAACAACGGGAACACAATATGAGCTCTAATTACGCTATAAGCGTCAGTGTCACAAAATTTCATCTAAATAATCTACGTATTTAATTCGTCAACTTAAAGAAAAATAGCAATTAGTGCCTTTTCCAGACGATTTCCTATATTCAATTCGTTAAAAAAGAATACTTTAAATGAATTTTACAGAACTTTATCATATAATACATACACTTTTGAGCATGCAAATGTAATGGAGACGACGAAACTGTAGCAGAGTGCAAATGCAACACAGTTGCGTGATATTAGGATTCAATGCAACACTAAAGTGAAACAAAAGAATTCAGCACGTATGAATTTAATTAAACAATAGTTACTGCTTTGTACAT
Organism: Zhengitettix transpicula; assembly: GCA_037074705.1. Classification (NCBI taxonomy): domain Eukaryota; kingdom Metazoa; phylum Arthropoda; class Insecta; order Orthoptera; family Tetrigidae; genus Zhengitettix; species Zhengitettix transpicula. Next base: position 201,525,546 of record CM073591.1, on the reverse strand, counting down.
TAACCGTGAATTTATATCAAATTAGCATTAATCTTTAATCATCTCTCACTTATCGTCTGTTATCCATTTAGGTAATTAAAATCCATCGAAGCAATTGTGTGCAAGAAAAGCTAACCGCTTTGAAATTTTTAGCAGAAAACATTTTATTAGAATCTAACTGGTAGCTATAAATGGTTTTGATCATTATATGTGTGAATTTATGTGTGTATGTTCCGCAAACAAAGTTAAACGCGTGCAGCAAACTTCGTTCACATGACTCTTACAATCCGGGAACAAACGCTGTGGACGTGAGACACCACAAGTACCTCTAGGTTAAATGGCGTGGGATTTAAACATAGTGTATAAACGACCGATATTAATGTCTCAGAAATAGTTTCCGAGGTCTCTGAGATTAAGAGTGTTACTATCGTTGTAGTCACAGAGTAATTTAAATCCCCTAAGGAATGGGGAGGGTTTGAGAAGCGATTAACTACAAAATGTCCAAACGGACCGGCATTGATGTTTAATACGTTGTTTTTTTGAGGCTGATGTGAGTAGTGATACTATGCCGTATAATACTAAATTCATTCGCAGTAAGAAATCTCGGCACACTTACCGACTATTATATCCCGATTGAAGTTTCCCAGACTGGTTAAATATTCTTATTGGTTTGTTTTCCTGAAACACGAATGCCAGAAAGTCGTTTTCCCCTACATGTGGGTTTTTCCTGACAGTTTTTTTTATAAAATTTAGCATTTTTCGATGGAGAATTTCTAGAAACAAGTTAGCCTTTTCTTAGGTTTTTTTCTGATGTCCAAAAGCCGTCTAAATTTTCGTTTCCCCGTGTATTACTAAATTTTAATTTCATTCGTACGACTGATTCGTTTGTAGTTTTCTTATTTGGACATGCCAATTCTGATTTCCTCGTGTTACTAATCATACGTCAGATACGTCTACAGCAGCGAGGAAGTCGACTAATGAGTAATATATAGCTATTCGTGTGTTATTACTTTAACAATTCATGTTTATTGCGATATTAAATTATTGACCTTCAAATACCTTTTTAATTTCTCTCTCTTTCAAAATTGCCTTGTATGTTACAGAATAATAACGCATGTATTGCCGAGCGACTATATTTCGAAAACAATGTAGTGAATTTTGTACTCTACACAAATCGAGAATTTCTCTTCTATTATTTTGTACCATTTGGAAAAATTCTTGTCGGGAAGTCGCATTTCGGAATTCTCGCTACCGTACTTGTTGGGAGAATTTTCGCATGTCAGGAATTTGTTTTCGGAATATGATCTGTTTCGGCATAATGCCGCCGGCAGAACGTGAGGCGGGCAAATGTACAGATCCCTTTCAGGTTATGGTACAAAATCCCTACAGCCCCCCTCGGCATAGGGGTTGGACGGGTGGGGGGCTCGCCATAGAGATGAAAGGAGGAGGTTGAGAAGGTTAAACATAGTTCAAATTGGCCCGTATTCGTGTCGAGTCTACGAGGGGTGATCAGAAACTGAGCTTACATAGCCTGCAGTGAAACATATATTATTTCATATGACCACCCGATAGTACATCCAGTAGGTTATTTTTAAACATAGTCTCTATATCTGTTTAGGCACCTGTCGCTGAGTTTGCGGGCGACATTTGCAGATGATTTTCTATATTCATTATGTTAAAGAGGATTGTTTAAATGTATTTTACAGACATTAATCAGATTATATATACTATACTTTAATAAGACCAAACTCTGTTATCATAACTTGAAATTTACGTCTAAAGTCACATATTACACATATTTATTTTTTATGTATTTATACAAATTTAGAGAATAGGTTACATAAAGTAGATTAATTGTACTTTTAATTCAATTTAAATGTTCCTAGTTCGATAGTGCATTAATTTAACAGCTATAAGATACATTGAATTTTATTGTAACAATAGCAAAAACGTACCATCGTTATTCTTTACGATTAGAATACTCCTTGAATATTGCAGGATAGAATTGTCCCTCAGTATTAACACATTACGAAAGATTAAATTGAAGAAATTCTTAGATAGATTCACAATGTAAACAAATGGTCGCCAGATTAGAGAGCTAATGTGTCTCGAAAACTAACTTACATTTTCTGCTAGGATAGTAAAGTCTTTCGTATTGTTTTTTATTATCAATTTATTCTCAATCGATGGAGTATTGCTGGATATAATTATACTTTTTTTTTCCAATCAAAATATTTCTGATTTTTTCATTACCAAAAAAGGAACTATTTCCTTTCTTGTGCAGATCGTTGCGTATTAACGTCTCTGTCTCGCGCGCGCGCGCGTGCTCTGACGTCATGGTATCCTGGCGCGCATTAATTTAATATGTGATCACATTTTTTAATTATAATTCTTTCCACCTTTATGCTAGGTGTTACACATACTGTACCGTTTCTCGTGTTTTGAAGAATGTGTACTAATTTTTGTTCCAATGTGTCCACGCGCTTAAATCTATAGAGAGATTAACGTAAATACATACATACAAACATACGTCCTTTTTTATTATATAGATTATATTTTTCAACTTGGAGCGAAGTCCGAACCGCAGTGGTTGGGGAGGGGGCGATGATGTCCCAACATCAACATCAGGGTAGTCCACTGGGCTGTATGAAGTCTCGTGAAGGAATTTGACGCCCTTGTAGAGACTTTCCCATTTATTTCCTCACTTTAAGGATCATATGAGATCGACAATTCGCTTCAGACGAGGTATTAAAACATTTCGCGACAACGTGCCTGAATACTCAAGGACAGGATTTTTACCAGGATTGAATATTCAAACGCATCCCACGAAGCGACATGTGTCTAAACCGATATGGAGACTATGTTGAAAAAATAACCTATTGAATGTTCTATCCGGTGGCTGTATTGATTGTATGAAATAGAATGTACACGTCGCAGGCTTTGTAACCTTAGTTTCTGATGAACCCTCGTATTATGTAACTCTCTTCACATATCGGACGCTCTTACAGTATCGGCAAAGGTTTAGACGTGTAGTTGATCCCGAGAGTATTTTTGACTCTGTATAGATACTGGAAGTATTCTTCGTATCCGAATTTTTTCAACTCTCTTAAGGGGTTATGATAATCTAGATAATCAAGATCAAGTTCACAACTTTCAACAAGTAAAGGAATGGGTATTTTAGATATTAGTGTCAAATACGTTTTCTGTCTAATATAATAAATTCCAGGATAACGTCGGTAAACCAGCAATGTATAAAAAAATTAATATGGTATGGATTGTGAAACGCCACGCCATTAGATTTACTACATTACAAAGATACCTCTAAAATTATTTTAATTCATTCACTAAGATTCATTTATCATCTTAAATTATCTGTCCACATTATATTACATTAGACGATATTAAGTAATTGACATGTTAACATAGTAAACATGGTATCCGAATATTCGGAATAAACGATGTATGCACAGTCAGATTCAACACGAGGTATTTATCCAAACGTAATCACGCGTGTATTGACAAGATTGACAGTATTTAGTCAGTATATAACCTGGGAACCAGGCAAAACTACGAACTTTAACCGCTATTTTCGCGACATTGTACACAGTGTACGGAGAAAACACATCCGCGATGACGTAGACTGTAGATTCATAATTTTAGTTCATTTAAGTCCTTATATCAATAATCACGCTCCATTTTAATTGAGATCAACGGAGCGGGAAGCAAATTAATTCACAACAAAGGGACCTGAGGAACATATGGAACCATAATTAACCGACGCTTTCTATGCTTCACTGAACGCAGATAGCAACCAAGGGACAAAATTACTAAACATAAGAGACAACAACTGAAGACAATTTTCCTATTATGAACAGTTATTCGATAAGAGGCAAGCTGGTAATTCTATTTTGCAACTTATCTGTTCATGGGAGTACTGAAAAGTTTAGCATTATATGAAATGTCTTCTTAAATATAACTTTCAAAGATAATATTCAATGTTTTATCTAACACAGTTTATTTCGCGATTGCGATTTCGTACATTAAACCTCTGATGAAAATATAATTTGAATTTATGACTGTAGAACTAATAATTAACGTTGTACATTCTTCAATTATTTTCTTTTAAAAATATAATTAAAAATACAATAAAATTCATTTAACGTATAAAAAAGTGTAACATACCGTGTCTTGACATAAAGCTTTACAAGCTTGTTTCTGCTTCATCTAAGGAAAATTTTGTTTGCTATTTTTAATTCATTTCTCGGTTTCTTCATACGTTCTTTAAGTAACTATACACAATAATTGATTTTATGTCTATATCCCGTTCCAGGTAAATAAGTGCAGTGTTTAAATAAAAAAAATTGTGTAATACTATGGTGTAAATAGATAACATGAACTATTAATTTATTTAATGATTGAAATATTTTAGAATGAAACTACATTAATTTTAAGTTGTAAAAATTTAATTTAAATTTAATCTCAATCATCTGATACAGAAAAAGTAAGTAATATTTTAAGTTATCTTATTATACATATTCTTATGTAAATTAGTTGAATGTCATTTTTTTACTATTTCCGTATTCGCATGAGGATCTATGGGAAATTAATTAATTCTATAGAAGTCATAATTTCATCATTTCCTCTGATACAGACGATTAGATATTAAAATGTCATGATGTCCTTTATTTAGTAAATATAAATTGGAAAGTAATAAAGTATTGACTCTAACGACGAAACTGTAGGAGAAAAGAGCATTGAAATAAATTGCTTTTGACTAAATCCGAATATTCCTTACGCTTTCGGTTTAATGTAGAATGTTGTCTATATAAATTGCGTAGGCAAATTTGTTTTACAATATCACGAGTTAGCGTAAATTATTTCATTTAAATTACTACACATGTTGTCTATAAAAGATCTCCCGTGTAACAGAATAAAAGACAGCTTCATTGACACGTATCGATTTGTGTGTAGTTATGGGTTTTGCGCATGTTCTCGTAGCAGAGCGCTTACTTTACCATCTGAGCTGTCTTCGCTGTTGCGGTCTGGCAGCCACCACAGGTTAGCATAAAGCACCTCCACTTGAGATCATAAACCCACGGGAACGTTTCCTGTCAAGTGCTCCACTGCGCCACTGTAGATTCACTATAAGTAGATTACTAATTGCAACAAAAAAGTATTTTATAATGCCTAGCGTTCATCCGATGTGAAGAAAATTACTTAAATACATAATTTAGATAACTTTATCTATACTATTGTCAGCATCAAATATGTAAATACATTATCACGGGGAAACATTTTTAACCTGAACCGTATTTTACTCCTGCATTCCTTCGACACCACAATTTCTTCACATTCCGTCGTGTATTGCCAGCATTCTACTAAAATTGTTTGTGATTCGACGAAGAAAGTGAATTCCGATATATTACAGTAATCCCTAAATTGATACTACTGAACTCTTCTTGTACCTTAATAACAATAAAGTTGCTGAAGCTACCTATTATAATTAATTACATCATTTTCAGTACGTACTTGATCGATATTTCGGCTCTACCTAATTCAAACACAAATGTTAAAATTCGAGAAAACTCATATAAATAGATATTTTATTTTTTATAATAATCAAATAACAGTCAACATGTAGTTCTTCTTCTTATATATATATATATATATATATATATATATATATATATATATATATACGTGGAACAGGAGGCTTCGGCTCGATTCACCATTATCATTTTGTAAAAATATGAATGTAGATACACATTATGATAAAAATCTAATAAATAAAGCAGAGAGTTTGTATATTTGTATGTTCTTAATACAAATTTTATTGCGTGGACAGAATTCAACAAAAATTGGTATATATATTCTGCCAAAACCGAGAATCAGCACTGTGGGGGTGAGAAACCCCTAGAATAAACGTGGAAATAATTATAGTTGAAATAAGTTACGAATTAGTGTTAAATTACTGCGCGCCAAGAGATGGTGACGTCATTGGAAAAACATTGACGCATCATAAAAAATATAGTTCTGTATTTCGTAATGAAATAAAGCAGAAATATTTTGATTGAATAAAAAGTAAATGTTTTTTCCAGTAATACTCCATCGAATAGATAAAAAACAATACGAAATACTTTACCATCTTTGCTCAAAGTTAATTTGGAAAAGTTAATTACGCCGCCGTACTTAAAAAAGCCAATATGGCGCCTTATAATACATTCAAATATGTGTCGGCCGAGATTTTAAAGTTTCATAATATAACGTACTATTGTATCCTGTATAATATTTCAGAAGATAATAAGATTTGTCTAAGGTACGTCTGCTGAATTATGTGTTTGTAACTATAAAGGTATTCAAAATGACGTACGGAACTCCGAAAGTTTTTATGGTCGTTATTCAATTCATGCAATCTCAATCAAAGGTATTCAGAAATAGGAACATTTTAATTGAATTAAAAGTACAATTAATTATACTTTACGCAACGTATTTCTATAAATTTGTATAAATGTAAACAAATTATTGCGTGCAATTTGTGTCGTGACACAAAAATTTTAGGTTAGGATAGCAGTATTTGTTTTCCATTTTTGAGATCGACGTTGTAGATGTTCAATTTCTGAGAAATGAAGCTGAGCAAAAATATTTTGATTGAATAATAAGTATAATTAAATCTACCAATACCACATCGAGTGATAAATAAAATTCATTATCAAAGGTTATACAATCCATGGCATTAAATTTCTTTTAAATAACTTGACTTTTGACGTGGAATATATAACGGGATCAGGGACCAATATGTTGCCAAATTATATCTTGCAATACGCACTGGAAGATACATAGAATTATGATAAAACCGATACATAAATGTTCAAAATTGATATTTTTCTATTGAAGACAGCGTATTTCGTAACGTTTTGTATTAATTTTAAACAATGCTACCAACTGCAGACAGCTAAAACAACCAAATAGTTTATTTTCATTATATCTTGCAATACGCACGGGAAGATACATATAATTATGGTAAGAACAATACTTAAATGTTAAAAACTAATATTTTTCTATTAAAGAAAGCGTATTTCGTAATGTTTTGCACTAATTTTATACTATGCTGCCAACTGCAGATTGCTAAAACCACCAAATAGTTTATTTTCAGATGGAAAAATTATATATCTACAAATTTAGTAATTGTTTTAAATAGTGTATATATATACACTATTTAAAACTAGCTTCTATTATATAAAATTGGCTTATGCGGGTATTTATGTGTGTATACATGTGGGCATGTTCCGCTTACAAATCTACACCCTCGAAGCATTTTCACCAAATTTCGTACACGTGTTCTTTGCGACAGGGAAACAAATATTGTGCGGGTGTAACACGCCTACCACCCCTAGGAGAATGATTGGACGGTGGTGGAAATCTTCAAACATGCTAAAATGTCCGATATTTGCGTTGCATAAATATTTTTCAGGGTTAATTAGATTTATAGTATTTCTACTCATTTGATTTTTATTAATTTTAATCCATTGTGGCACGAGGGTTGAGCACATTAAGGAGTAGTGGTGGAGGGGGTTTCCAAGTAAATAACCCTAAAAATACCAAGATTCGAGTCAACTCAAAGGTAATGGATGTCGCTGAGTTAATTTATGACAATCTGGGCAACGCGCAGTTGTAGGATTGGGTAGGAAGGGTTGGGCGGATGGTAGAACTTTTAAAATAGCCGAATTTTGTATCAAGTAAATATATTTCTGGACCAATGATATTCATAAAATGTTCTCCGAGTTCAATTTCAACCCATTTCGGGCTTGGGAGGGATGCGCCCTTAAGGGTAAGGGTGGACGGGCGTTACAAGAAAATAACGCGAATACAACCGAGATTAGAGTCAAATCAATGATTATGGATGGCACTGAGTTTAATTAAGACAATCTATTGGTGTTTTAACCGCCAGGAGCAATGGTGGACGGGGGTTGAAATTTTAAAACATAATAAGCAGTCGATATTTGCGTCGAATAAATATTTTTCTGGTTCACTGATATTTATAAAATGTCTCTAAATGTTCCATATATTTAATATTAACCTTTTTCGTGGTTTTGGAGGAGCACCCTTAAGGGTGGGGTGGAGTAGATTTATATAAAAATAATGCAAACACAATCGAGATTAGACTCAAATCCAGGGTTATTGTTGTCAGTGAGTTTAATTATGATATTCAAGTTGTTGTTTAGTGTCTCAATTAGGAGTAGATGGGATGGATATATTTAAACATGCTAACACGGCTGATATTTGAGTAGGATAAATATTTTCGGGGAAAAAGTGATTAATAATGTTTGTACCAATGTATGTCAGTAAAATTTCAACCTCTTACGGAATGGGAAAGGAGCACCTTAGGGTTAGGGGTGGAGGGGTATTACAAGAAAATAACGCGAATACAACCGAGATTGGAGTCAAACCAAAGGTAATGGATGTCGCCGTGTTCGATTATGACATTTAATTGGCCTTTTAACCCCGAAGGGTTGGGGTGGACGGGGGTGTAATTTTTCTAACATGTTAAACGGTCGATATTTGCATTAAATAATTAATTGTCGGGGTCAATGACATTTATAATATATCTACCGATGTTGTTTGTAAAATTTAACCTTTTTCGGCATTAGAGGGAAGCACACTTAGGAGAGGAGCTGGAATCATTAAAATATGCTAAAACAGCAGATGTTTAGGCAGATAAAAATTTTTGAGATCAAAGAGATAGATAGTAATTTAATCGATGTTATTTGAGTATGGTTTCAACCCCTTACATCATGGAAAAGGAGCACTCTTAGGGGTGAGGGTGGACGGGCATTATAAATAAATAACGCGAGTAAAACCAATATTACAGTCAAACCCAGGTTTCTGGGTGTCACAAAATGTAATTATGATATTCAATTGCTCACTTAATCCCCAGGGGCGGGAGAGGATGGGGTTGAAAATTTTCAAACATGTTAAAAGGTCTATATTAACGGAAAATATTTTTTTTCAAGGTTAATTAATTTATAGTATTTATACCCATTTTATGTATTACAATTTCAACCTCTTGCGACATGAGGGTGAAGAACGCTTAGGGGAGGGGGGGAGACGTGTGTTACAAGAAAATAACTCGAAAACAACCAACATTCGAATGAATCGAACGTAATTAATGTCGCTGAGTTAATTTATGACAATTTGAGCAACGCGCAGGGTTGGGCTGGACTAGGGTGGGAGGGTTTGGGTGGAGGTGAGTGGAGAATACAAATTTTAAAGGAACTTAAGCGGCTGAATTTTGCAACGATTACATATATTTCTGGAACAATGAGATTATTAAAATATCACTACACGTTCTCTGAGTTTAATTTGAATCCCTTTCGGGATTGAGAGGGAGCTCACATTAGGGGTGGGGGTCAACGGGTGTTAAAAATAAATAACGAGATTAGAGTCAAATACAGGGTTATGAATGTCACTGAGTTTAATTATGACATTTAATTTGTCATTTAACTCCCGAGGAGTGGTGTTTGACGGGAGTGGAAATATTGAAACATGAAATCACGACCGATATTAGAAGTGAATAATATTTTCAGGGTTAATTAGATTTAAAGTGTGTGTGTAAAAATTGAACCCCTCTTTCGGCATGAGGGCGATGCATGGGGGTAGAGGGCACCGACAAGAAAAAAACGAGTCAAATCGAAGGATGTCGCTGAATTTATTTATGACATTCTGGACAACGCGTGAGGGGTGGTCTGAGGTCGGAGGAGTTGGGTGAATTTATTTATGACATTCTGGACAACGCGTGAGGGGTGGGCTGAGGTGGGAGGAGTTGGGTGAATTTTTAAAAAAAATGTTGACCGGTCGTTATTAAATATATTTCTGGATCAATTTGATTAATAAAATTTATCTATATTTTCTCCGCGTATAATTTCAACCCCTTTTGGGATTGGGAATGGAGCTTCCGTTAAGGGTGAGGGTGGAGTGTAATTACAATATAATGATGCAAAAACAATCGAAATTGGAGTCGAACTCACGGTCATGGATGTCAATGAGTTTAATTATTACAATCAACTAATCATTTAACTCTCCCCAAGGAAGGGTTGGCGGGGGTGTTAATTTTAAAACATGTTTAACGGTCCATTTTTGAAAGGAATGAATATCTATCGAGGTCAATGTACTGATAATATTTCTACCGATTCTGTTTTTAATTTAAACCTCTTAAGGACGTGAAAGATCACACTTAGGTTAGGGGTGGGGGTATGAGGGGCGTTACAAGAAAATAAATCCCAGATTGGAGTAAAATTCAAGTTATGGATGTCACTGAGTTTATTTATGACAACCATTGGGAAAGTGACTGGGGGTGGTAAGTTCTGGGCGGGGGTATAAATTTTCAGAAATGTATAATGGCCGATATTTGCGTGAAATAAATATTTTACGCAGGCAATGTCATTGATAGTATTTCTACCGATTTTGATTGAGTATAATTTCAACACCTTACGGCATGGTAGGGAAGTACGCGTAGAGATGGAGGTGTGTTTCATAAAACTAACCTCAAAAAACGAGATTCGAGTCACTTGGCTACGTGGACAATGCACGAGTTTTGGTGGGGGTGTGAGGGGCCTCGCGGAGTTGGGCGCGGGAGGAAATTTTCAAACATTTTAAACGGTCGATATTTGCGTTAAATAATTATTTCCCGGGGTTCATGACTTTGATAGTATTTTTACCTATGTTGTTTGTGTACAATTTCAACCCCTGTGAGGGGAGCAAGGTTAGCGGTTGGGGTGGAATTACGTTAAATAAAAATAACGCTAAAACAACCCAGATTCGAATCAATTCAGAAACTATGAATGTCGCCGAGTCTAATTTGGACGGGTTTGGGAGGTGGTGGGCGGGGGTAGAAATTTCCAAACAATGTAATCGGTCGATTTTTGCGTGGAATAAATACTGTTTGATTATCGCACATTTGTGGGGGTGGTCATCTTCTAACATGTAGAAACGGCCGATATATTATGTCAATGAGTTCAACCTCCTTCGGCATCGGAGGGTGCACATTTAGGGATAGGGTTCGTGGATCGTTACATAAAAATAGCGCAAAAGCAACCGAAATTGTAGACATGTTGGGGATTATAGATAAATGACATCTCGGGCAACGCCGGGCACCCAGCTAGTATGTATTATAAAACTAATTGGCACATCTTTTTAAATACAATATGTTATTTATGTACCAATCAACAAAGAATATAGGTTTCTCTTACAAAAAATATATATTAGTTTCACGGTAACCATGTAAATAAATCAGCGGAAGGCTTCTGTTACTGTTAATAAAATATAATGAGAAGAAATACATTTGGTATTACGCAAAAAATTAAAAGCAAAATAATACAAAAGTCTTATTAAAATAATTTTTATAAAATCATTTCTAATCATCGTAGAAGAAAACTGAAAATAAACAGTTCATTCATCAAATGATACAAATACCATTTTATCCTTATATTATCTATTTCAGAAATAAATTTATACAGTATAATGGTCTTCCTGAATAGTGAAACAAAATCAGTAATTATTATATTGTTCTGTAAACAGAGGCAGCCAACCTCTTCTGGTGTAGTAGTCAGCGTCTCTTCCTCGCATCACAGAGGTCTCGGGTTCGAACCAAGGCGAGGTCATGGATGTTATGTGTGTCTGTTTCTATGATTATCAATAGAGTTCCCCGGACAGTGAAGTTCAATAAAATCACCTTACCAGTTTTTGCGATTGTAAATTAAAATAATGACACAAATTTGTTGTTAAAACTAAAATAAATTTATTGACATAGCACATGACTGACTTCCATGAATGAATCGTGTGAGACTACATTCAACGAGTGTATTTGCAGAAATAATTGCTATTGAGATGTTTATTTTTCATTTCAAAACAAATAAGGGTAATTTCTGAATTTCAAATTCCGGATACTTAAGTACATTCATTAATTTTGTAAAAATAATTTTTATTTATTATTTAAAATTTTATTTAAGCCATTGTTCTATTTATTATTATTGTAATTTTGTGCGTATATACTTTTGTCAAATACTATTTGGTAATTCCGTGCCAAACTAAAATTAAAGCTCATGTAATCTCAACGAAACCTACTGATTTATTTATTCACAACTACAATATTTCAGTGGAAACTATGAACTGCAATAATTCATTAACAATTAATGGTTGAGTTTTGTTGATTGTGATTCGACACTTTCCATTATACCTGCTGTATTGTCCATCTAATGAATTCCATTACCATGTTTGACATATGAATCATATTAAGCTTTGTATTGCTTTCATCTTTTATTGCGTATATAATTTTATTGAGTATATAATTCTTTCCACTCGTGACAGATATTCTGAATCGCATCTATAATTTCGAGTTTTGATATTCACGCAAGATTAATCTGTCTTCTGCTTCTCAACAATTGAAAGTCTGAAAAATATCTTTTATTTGTCAGATGATCTACATATCCAATTATAAACTCCACTTGCCTGGAAGATAACGGCACAGCTTGTGGTCGTCCAAACGTCGCGGTTTAATCATCGTAGTACCCGTGTGGAAACACAGGAACTCTTTCTGCAGTAACTACACCGATATCTAATAAAATCCGTACCCCTTTTCCGCCATCGAAAGGACGTGGGGCAAGTACCCAATGCCCGACCTACCTGATGCATGTATTCTAGGGTTTGTCCTGTATCACTTTTAGGCGAATGGTGAATAGGATCCTTAAGCTACAGCTCGTGGGCCCTAGTTAGCCCTTGGATACCTTCCTCTACCCTTCCGCATCCCCTCTTTCAAATCCCTTCCTATGCTATTAAAGGGGAGTTGCCACCAGTCACGTAGTTCACGAAGTCTGTTACTCTAAGAAAAGGCTTATGTAAGCTCTCTTATTATTTTTTGAGAAAAATCTCATTGTTTTAAAAACTAGTTTTTTTTATTTGGCGCTTCCCAAAAAAAAACACTTAAACTCCAGAGGTACGCCCTCTTTCAACCCGGAACCTTAACTTAAATAAAAACCAACTCACAATTTTATTTTTCGTACATGTGAGCATAGGGGCGTGCTATGTAAGCTTGGTATATTCCCGGTATTCAAGAGGATTAACAAAATAAGAATACTCCGAGGACAGACAAGATAAGTTCCGCTCCATAGGTGTTCACAAAATTCCATGGGAATATGGAATGGTTTATGTAGGTGAGGTCGGCCTGACCGTTCGCGCCACATTAAATTAGCATAACATATATCTTCGGCTAGGCCAATGTAACTCTTCTGCCGTCGCGGAACGTACATGATTACAAATTACAGCATTGACGTGGAATAAACAACAGTTCTGGCTAAGAAAAAGAAGTACTGGACAAGGAATGAACGGCAGACGGAGAAATGCACACGTAGCCAACAACTTCGGCTGGGATAGGTATAGAAATGACAGGAACCAACATGCGTGAGAGTTGGACTGACCTGGACTTCCCAGGTCTCAGGAATGGGCAAGGCAACAAGGGCCTCCAATAGGATGAGTTCCTACCTGATTCGGATTTCTCTAGAGTTTTCCCTGCATGAATTTTAGGCTAATAATGGGTAGGATTCTTAAACTATGAAATGGGGCGTCCAGTATCCCACTTCGATTCCTTGCTCTCCTTTCTGAATCCCTCATTTCTATCACTTCGATTCTAATTAAAGAGGAGAGGTCACGTAGATCACCCTTCACATTGTCTGGAAGATAACGGCGGAGCTTGTGGTCGTCCAAATGTCGCGGTTTAATCGTTGTAGTGCACGTGTGGAAACACGAGAACTCTTTATATAGTAAATACACCGACATTTGATAAACTCCACGGCTCTTTAAGTTTGTCTAAGCTCTATCAGAGGAAATGATGAAATTATCTCTTCTATAGAAACATGTCTACAGTCTTGGCCTAGCCTTGAAAATACAAGGCGGTATTGAGCGCAATATCTGCCAAAAGACCGAAATAAATAATTCCTGACGAATTTCCCTAAATTATTTAATTGGATATAAATGTATAAAAACGAGGTCCATGAGAGCAACGGCATTTCAAGTACTACAGACAAAAATAAAGCGGAAGAGTTAATTAAATATTTTATATGATATGTGATAGACACAGTCGAGTGACAGACACAGCAAGTAGGACTCACAATTCCAATACTGAAGGTGAAACTATTAAAAGTATGGTGTAGAGGTTTTGCTATTGTAAAAAGAAATAGTTGGTGAGGTTTACATTCACACGGGTAATATTTAAACGTGGAAGAAATAATTCTAAATTAGTCTCTGATTATTAGAAAAGTTGAGCACAAGACGCGAGTTGCTTAGTCAAGAAAGTTTTGAGTTTTATATTCAATAGTCCGGAGGCCAAGACTCCAAACGAGTTGTAGAGATGTTGATGACGGTGATACTCAATAGAACACAAAGGTTGATTTCCTGCTTCGGATAAAGCTTCGTAACAGTCTTTTCTGAGTCGCCATTTCGCGAAACACTAAAAGCGTTCAAGAAATTATTACGTTCTACTGTAATAAATTACGATCATGGCAAGCGACCGTGTTGTATTTTAACGCGACACACACTTCTTCTGTGAGAGGATTCGTAGTAGCTCACTTAATGTGCTCTTCTACGCAATAATTCATATCCACGTCATGCAAAACGTTTTTTACTACACCCAGACTAAAATATTAAGCGACCAATTTTTTTTAATATGCCAGGAGCTTTACGAAAAACCATTATGATTTGTGAGAACCAGAATGAATATTAGCGCTATGCTTTCCTTTTAGCTACGATGATGTACTAAACCAGAGGAAAAAATAAACATAAGGAATAACACATCTGTTTTTCTTTTTAAAAGGATGAGCAATTATTTGGTAATATAAACGATTAAAGGGCAAAATAGCTACGTATTTCATATTAATCTCCACTTCATATTACCCAAACAACCATTTCGTAAATTAATTTTCTTAACAAAAAGTTAGTGTGTTTTAATGGCGTACTGGACAACACACAATTAAATGTATATATAACGAAACGACTTAAGCTCTGATATATTCATAATCGTAAATAATTTGTGAACGTTACTGAATACGAATAATGAAGTTCTCTATATTGTTTCTACATTCCACTCACTGAAGTATCAACAGCTGTAATCTCACAAACCTGCCAGGTAAAGAATGGAGCGACGAACCCCACATCGGAGATGTAGACACCGAATCAAGAAAAGAACGACGGAAAGATTTTTGGTTGGAATGGTACGACGGCCAGCCTTATTGAGAGTGGTGGCTGGAATGGCGCTTTGCTTTATGAACAGCTAATCACCTGATGTGTGAAATTGCATTCCTCACCCAGGTCTGCATGCCACCCACGCCGATGTACGTTATCGACTTAGCGCGGTCCGTGGAGACAGTAGACGTGCAACACCTTTATGATGAACAAATCAAAACTTGAACACAACTCTTTTCTGCTGGATCTGACGTCAAAGTTGTTTTTAGTCATGGATAAAATGTTGATAAAAAATTTTAAGTTTGGAAAAAATTAAACAAAAAGAACTAGATAGAAAAGTATTTGTGAGAGAAACGAATGATCTACGTTACCCTTAATATAGAAAACTATAGATTAATAGAAAATTCGTATAGGAGGCCAACGCTTTTTTGGACCAATCCTACCTTACTTTTCCAACCATCACATTAATGAAAAAATGGTTATTATATAATTTGGTTGACATAGACAGTCCTTCCAAACCCTATTTTCCATTCTGAGAATCTAAACATTATAACTAACATATAAGTAGACAATTTCTATTCTTGCACTTTTATCTACCTATATCTATATCTATATCTATAATTGACTCTTTTATCCATCTGGGGTGAAACTCGGTGACCGCAATATTCCTAAAATTAAGGTGGTCCTTCAATACTTTTGAGACCTACACATTGGGATCTCTAATCTACTTCTTGACTTCAATATTGGTATAATTTACAAAACTTACAATTCCTTATCTTGATAAGAATGGTAAAGATCCTTTATGTCCTAATGACATTTGTGTTTTAAATATACTGCATTGTTGCAATCAGTTTACATTGGTTAAACTAAGCTCGCTTGAAAAACTAGGATCAAGCAACATAAAGTTAATTGAAACCTCTCGAGAAAAAATGTATAGTTTAAAATATATATATATATATATATATATATATATATATATATTACATATATATATATATATAAAATCGTTTCCATGATCACAACTTTAATTCGACTAATGTCAGAATTCTTAACGTTTAAACTAACTATAATATTAGAATCATCTCTGAATTGAGCAATATCAGGCAGAACAATAATTTTACTTTTAATTATCAGAATAGCACATATGCACTTTGTATTCTCTATTACCTTCTATTGGGTATATGAGATATTTGACTTGTTATCTTTGGATTGTTATATTTGACAAGTTCGGCTCATATTGTTTAATTTCAGTTTAATACTTGAGAAGGTCTACCAATAGGTAGAAGAAACGTGTTACGGCTTTTCTTGTGTGTTTGTGGCCATTAATGTATAAAATAACTATTGGCAGTATTGAATCATGGACATTTTTAAAAGAATAATCACTCACAAATTCTTCGTTTACTTAATTCAAGATGGTTGAGTACCCTAATTCGAATCGGTCATACATTTTCGTCTATAAGGACATTTTAGCACTGGTAATTTAATATTTTGAGAAAATATTTTAAAATGTTAGTATAAACGCTCATCTTGCGCATGATGTCATATAGATTTACTAATTTGCTTTATTGTTTCGCTCTATACCGCAGACCCGTAAGAAATTCTTCTTCAACGCGGTTGCCGAGAGTATGTGCGAGTATAGGATGGAGACAAAGCGTAAAAACTTTTTGCTTGGTGTTACAATGAAAAACCTGTGGTAACCTGTTTTGAGGGTCCCCACTACAGATCACGTGGGCTGCTCTGTATCTTTTGATTACTTCCGCGCCTTCTAGAAAGTGGTTCTTCACTTGGCACGGGTTTTTCTTTCAGTCTCTGGAGCCACGTTTTGAATTAGTCTTGCTACTGCCATCTTTGGAACTGTGAAAGCTCCTGAGTGCTGTCTGCTCAACATTACTTTTCTATATATAAAATATATATTTAACTTCATAGCGCTTTCTGATTTTGTTCATGTCTCTGGACTGTACTTAAGTACATAACACCACGTTATCGGCTTTCCTATTTTCCTATCCTCGAAGTTTTCCTGTCGACGCTAGGGAACAGACGACGAAGGATTTTCCAACAATCAGATCCTATTCAATCTGATTATTTCTGTACCATAGTTCAAAATAAAAGTTATTGAAATCCAGCTTATATTGATTTCTGAGTTTTAGCATTTACGATATATTACAATAGAAACTGTTTAATGTTGGACATTTAAAAAAAATATCGGATTGAGGGCGAAATACAACAATAAATTGTTGAAATTTAGTTTCGTAAGCGACGAAAATATGTCTGAGAAATTGAAACAAAAAACGCAGGGACGTCCATAGATACACATTTATTCCATGTTATTTCGTGTATTTAGGTTTTCTTTATAATTTGCAATTCTTAATTTAAAGAATATGAAACGGATATGAAATAATTTGATATAAATTAAATTAGGTGAACTGTTCGAGGCGGCCAACCTGGCATTTACTAAAAAATCAAAAACTGCTGATTGATTTTCTTTTTAAATGTATCAATACATATAATCCAGGTCTATATTTGTTTCAGTATTCTGTGTTCATTCTAACAAAGATTGAAGAAATTTCATAGAACGTATGACTTACTGTATAAGAAACAACAAATTTCTTGGATGATGATGGGGTTGACATGTGAAAATAATAAATTACTATTTTGTATATTCAAAAATATATAAAGAGGAAGCTTATATAATCATAAATTACATTTATTAGTGTGAGGGAGAAACGACACATAGACCACGTGTCACTCCTAAATCCAGAATGTGTCATTTAAGATGACAGTCTGGCAGTCGACCCAGTTGGCCACAGTGGGCTGTTGAGTCATCCAATAAATAAGTATATTAATGGTTATTCAATAGATTTTGGGACCGCTGATATTAATATTGACACTCCCTTTGCAGTCTGCGTCCAATTTTAATTCCTATCGCAAAGCTACGGAGTGAGAGGAGTTTAACACAAATTTAAAATGAAAATATTTACTTCTGATTGAAAATAATTAATAAAAAAGATAGCTAATTCAGACAAAATAAGTGAAAATATAAATACCACACAACGTTTCTGGGATCCTTGTCCCTTTCATCGGGTGCGAATAAGAGCCTAGAGCGACACAACTGCACTCGTCAGTTAACAAAACTCAAAAGCCTATATTTATATACAGTATATATTGTGTCGCTCTAGACTCTTATTCCCACCTGATTAAACGGACAAGGATACCAGAAACGTTGTGTGGTATTTATCTTAAAACTTATTTTGTCTTAATTGGCTACATTCCTTATTAATTAATACAATTTTTTTTAAAAAAAAAAGTGATTTGTGTTGAATTTATAATTTTTGGGGTTTCTGTGAAGATACCTCCCATGCTATGGCGGTTGTCAACGTTAATTAATTCCTAATTGGCAAGGAATGGAAGGATCGAAAAATAAAATATCTGCTAATAGCGATATTAATGTCGAATTCAGTGTTTTCGGGGTTATTGAAGTAAGATAAGGCTAACTTCATACGCTCCATAACGTGGGTTATTGGTGGAGAAAATCAGTTGATTAAAAATTGTTCAAAATGTTCAAGATTAGTGTCGTAATGGTTTATTTAGAGGTTTGCTGAGATCAATAGTGAGTTGCGTGATAGTTAAGTTGAAGTTCAAGCTTCTATTGCCATTGAGGAATTAGGGGGATGTGAAATGAAAACTGTATACAAAATTGGCATATATTTGTGGAATCCATATTTTCTGTGTAACCCTGTGCCGGTTAAATCACGTGTTTAGTCCACTGTCGGTTGGCGGCACAATATAAATGTGTTACCTTTAAAATATTGTAAATTAACTCCAGATTAGAATGTAATTCATTTCCTTTGTCTAATATCATTAGGATATATAATAACCTGGCAGCGCCGGGCAATCAGAGAGTTATTAATAAAATATAAGACTACAAACCATGTGAATGCCACTATACAGTTAACCATTTTTCCTGAAACACTGAAGTATCCACTTTTATCTCAAAATACGACCAGGTAATGAATGGATTAACGACGCAGACAAAAGAGGAAGATAGCACGACAATGAACATTTTACGTTTAAATAATTGACAATAAAAGTTTAATATTTCTGATAAATAGAAACAACGTAAAATTATTAAAATTCAAACGCTATTGATCTCTGAAAAAGGAACGTTAGTAGAATAGGTATTCCTGTAGGTAATCTGATTAAATAGTTCACAAGAATTTGAGAAGAACTTTAGTCACAATGAACACTGGATATATGTTACTACAATATCGCTCAAAAAACTTTAAAATTAATAACTATGTCATAAATACTATCACAGAATACTTTGCCTATTAATATAATATATTCCGATAATTATTTTAAAATATCCAAAATTATCCAGAGGAACTGGAACTTTAAAGTTTACTTTGTGACTTGTAAATCTCTGAAATTATTGGCATTCATCATCATTACATGCAAATCTCGCAATACGAGTAATTATCTGCCATATCGAATATGGGGCTACGGTTCCGTCCGGATTTTATTTGAAAATTCCTAATCACATATGTGTAAACTGGTAATTATATCCACAATTTTTTTCAATTATAACTTTTGAGATGACGATGAGACTGTGGGAACTATTGACTACGAACTGTTAGGAAATAAATGAAAATAGACGATTTTCTACTGTATTAAAACTTATACAGGAAGTTAAATTACCCATGAAAGAAATATCATTTCTAAGAACCGTAGTCACCAAAATTATATTGTATTATTTATCTTTGGAAATTATTACAACATAAGGGCATCTATATTAATTTATTGGCATTATTTATTTGTAAATGTCACTTTGCCGACAATATTCCATTTTTTGTTTGGAAAATCAAACCACAGTTCAATTAAGCATCCTGCGGGAATCTAGAGTTAATTATGCGCCATTATGTAGTCCATATAGTATTTATTTGTCAATATCAGCACGTTGGCTTGCAATGTTTCAAACATTGTTAAAACTTGTGTCGAGTTTCAATGATGTGGTTTTGGAATGAGAGGCGGAAGTGGAAAAAATAAATTGAAAAGGTATACGAATAGGCGACGGAAAGTAGAAACATCCAATCTAGAGAAGAAGGGAACAAATAATGAAGTCAGCCTTTCAAATAGTAAAAGACTAAAAGACTGTTCGTTTACCATTAGGAGACGGACACTTCTACTGAATGAAGTCGGTCCACTCCTGTATGTTCACCAAACTGATGCTCCGAAATTTTTTTCTAAAATCCCATGCATTCTCTATTTCATCTGACTAAGAATTTTCAGTGTTAAAGGTATCCAAAAAAATTATGAGTTACAGTTTTTGAGATGAAGTTGAGACTGCGAGACATGTTGGGGTCGGCCCTGTTAGGACGTAAATGCAAACTTTTCTCAATGGTTCTCCAACCCAGACATTTTCCCCGTGGTTATTAGAAATTATAATACATTTTAAGAGTTCTTAATCCTAACATATCATCGCATGAAATGGATTTCCCTCCTTCTCTCTTGTCATGGATAAATAATAGTTCTCTATTTTAATTTATTTATTATTTGTCAGCGTAATGTTTTGTGTAGTTTCGTTCTGTTTATGTACTCATGAATATCTGAAGCAAGGGGAAAAAACAACAATTTCCCTACTAAATTCGCACCAGTGAGGTTAAATTTCGCTATTCTAGCCGCTATTAGCCACGTAGAAATGTATTTTTAAGAAATATTTCCTCCCACCGAAGCTTTATTGAATTTTCCACGCTAAGTTGTACGAACTTTGATGCTAATGAAACCGAGTGTAATTTTGAAGATCTGCCGTTGTCAGGCTTTATCTGTAGGATACGTTCTCAGCGTTCAGCGAAGTTTGTCGCTTTTGTTTTGAGAGATGCTCGACGTAGGACGTGCTGTAATTTGTTTGCCTGTATTTCGCGAACACAGAGATACGAGTATACGTCTACGGCTGTTGACGTTTCGAAGCCCACTGTATTCAGAAGCCAAGCCCTAAATCACTTGTTGCCGTGGGAGTCGCAGCTGGGTGCGGTTTGATCAGTTTCTTGTAAATTAGAAGCCTTAGGGCGGTCCTTTGACGGAGCGTTTCAAACACAGCCTGCCAGGAATAAGCGGTCCGTGACAACGCTAACTGTCGCATTACAACATTAAATAAGTGTGTATTACTCACTAAGATACACGAGGAGAAGATTCACCCCTTGATATAATTTTGATTTCGTCTTTCAGAATAAAAAAGCAAATCCAGACGTAATCTGTCGTAAAAGAGAATTCAGAAATTAATTTGAATGAAATTATTTGTAAATTAATAACAAATATAGCCAATTCAGACAAAAAAGTCATAATATAAATACCACACAACGTTTTTGGAATCCTTGCCCCTTTCCTCAGGTGTAAAGAAGTGCCTAGAGCGACACAACTGCACTCGTCAGTAGAGAAAACTCAAAACCGACGAAAACGCAACGACAATGGGAGAGCCGAAGGGTTAGCGTAACAATAAGGGACCAACGTCAATGGGAAAGCAGAAGGTTTAGCGTATTAATAAGAGATCATAGAAATTATTGAGTTTCATAGTGTCTGTTTGTACATTAATAGCTGTGATGTTTTATTTAATGTGAAGCATCTCTGAAATGAATCTGCAATTGTACCTGGTGTCAATGTCTAAAATCTTAGAATTTCGCCAATCAAATGTACGATTAGAATTGATGATATTTTTTGTTACTACAGATTGTTTATCATTGGGAAGTTTGATATTAGACATGATACGGTATTAAGGGAACGTTTTGTTTGCCCTATGTAGCAGGAATTATAATTAGAGCAAGAAATTATTAGTCATTCGAGCACGTAAAAACCTTTCTTCATAGCTCCTCAAACCCGGGAATTTTCCCCGTGGAAATTAATAAAGATAATTCATTTTTAAGAGTCCTTAATCCTGAAATATACTCGCATCTAATGGACTTAAAATTCCTCATTCTCTCTTGTCATAAGAAATTTTTCATTCCTCTAATCACAAATAATTTTATTGAATAAACTCTTCCCGGGATTCTAACCGTGTAAAAATATGTATGCCCGACATTTCGATAA
The DNA here is from genome assembly GCA_037074705.1 of Zhengitettix transpicula. Classification (NCBI taxonomy): domain Eukaryota; kingdom Metazoa; phylum Arthropoda; class Insecta; order Orthoptera; family Tetrigidae; genus Zhengitettix; species Zhengitettix transpicula. The sequence continues at coordinate 201,503,262 of CM073591.1, read as the reverse complement.
CGTTCACTGTAACTTTGCTAGAAGACAGTGACAATGAACGTTATCGAAACGTCGCGCATACATAGTTTCAATCGGTTAGAAGCTCGAGTAGGTTTTATTCATTACTTACACCGAAAAAAGCTGCATTCTTTATTAATAATTTGATTATCATTTTAATTTCAAAAATCAAAGAAAACTAACCACATAACATACAGATAAATAATAAAAATGAATTGTAACTCTCCCCGGAAATTTTTAATGATGTTACGGGGAAAATGTGAGAGGACATTAACAGGTAATATGTAGTATTCGTTTTGTGCTGAGAACGTAAACTATTAATAAACTGAGTGCTGGCTTCTTTTCCCGTTTTTAACAATACGTCGATTTCAACACACACACACACACACACACACACACACATATATATATATATATATATATATATATATATATACATATATGCGTTTATGAGTATATATTTAACCAGATTTCTTATATCAACTATTGTAACAATTTTTTTTCTTTATCGCTTCATAACATTTCTAATAGAATCCCAGTAAAGTTCCATTTCTTTCTTTTGTTTATTTTACGACAAATAATTTTAGATATTGCGAGAAATTAAGCTGATAACAGATTATCTATAGAAGATTTCAATTTCATTCTGACTGATGTATTACTTTGATTTATTTATCTCACTGCGACCAATGTGCGTTTATTTAACGCCGTTGATATTAAGATCCATGGTGTCACATCAGTCCAGTAGAATGTTATTTAATAGATGTGATATTTTTTATTCCACATGCAAACAATATTAAAGCGGAAACATAAATAATTTTAATTTTATAACTTTCAGTTTGTGATCTGTCAAACGAAAAAAATAATTGAGCAGTATTTTAATGAACGTGATTTTTAATTTGATTATATAATTAATAATATAAGTTTCAATTTGTGTACTTGTTACTTTAACTTGGTTATTAGTTTCTTGTTTTTTGAACAATTCCGATATTTTGTGAACTCTAATGTCTAAATTCAGATCTTCAGTAAAGCGGACTTGCATTCCAGACACCATATATTAAGACTTTCTATTAAGAGTTTTACCGTAATACAAATATTGATTTTGTTATCATAATTATTACATAAATATCTTTAGAAAGTTTTTAATAGATATTTATACAGTTTAATATTACGAGAAATATATTATAGTGTCTTCATCGTTTCATAAATTCTTAAGTTGATTTTTAGATATTAATACAGTAGATTCATACACTATAATTTATGATCTTGTACAAACGATTAAAATATTACATATTTAATATTGATATTTAGCTGAGATGTAATATCACAATAAATAAATATAATTGCCAACAGTCAGACATTTAATAATTGACAATGTATCTCATAGATTTATATCAATATAATTACTCTATGAGTGTTATAATTGTTTTAATTTCATTCTTAATTATTAAATCTTGTCTCACTGTTTGGCGATTAGATTATATATTACATACTGTGCATTTATATCTTTTTCCAACTAAAACTGGTTTTACAAAATTAGTGATACGTAAAATAAAGCGCTTAAATAGATATTATTTGTTCACATCTTATAAATTATAGCAGACGTCATGTCGGGATTTGTAAATTTTAACTTTAAAAAATTTACTTGGATATTAAAATAAATTTCTTACTTGAAGCTTTAGTTAATAAGTATAAGTTACAGAGCACTACATGAAGTTTAAAAACACTTTTCAAATGTTGGACAGAAACGGTCAAGGAAAACGAGAGTAAAAGGGTTTGCTATTCCAGGTTTCAACCATTAAATACATAGCCAAATCTCCTTTCGAGTAGTTACGAATTTTGTTACAGAAATACATAATTATCTTCGCCTATATTTCAAGGTAGACGACATAAAATAAATAAACGTAATAAATGCGAATAAACGTAACGAGAATTTCGCAATTATATCAATTGTATAACTGCTTCTCAGTGTGCTGTAAAATTGTTTAAACAAATTTCATACTTTAGTCATGTTTATATGTAAATTATTCCTAGATTGACTGCTATTGATCCATTTTTCTTATAATTGTACCTAGTAAATGAGGGTCGTTTAGGTATATTTTGAAATGCATTCCAATAGGATAGTATTGGAAAGCGCAAATCTAAACTAAATACGTTTTAAACTTTTCATGTTATTTATCAAGTAACCTACATTGCAGGAATGCTGTGAATATGAAGTTATCTCCATGAAATTCCAGGAGTTTCTGAAACTGCCACATATATTGCATAGATTTAGTAGTTATGCGACTGCAGATTCTATACTGTTTTTACATTTAGGTGAAATGGTTGATTTAATTTTCCTTCATTCTCGGTCTGATATAATCTTCTCTGAAAAGCAATGTAATCTCTGCTAATTGATTCGACATCACTGGACTAGTACTTCAAAATCAGACAAATCATGTTTCTTTAACTCATGTAATATAGCACGTCGTTAATTTATTTGTACGTAGTAAATATTCTTTTCCTTAAAATATTCTCAGTCTAGTAGTTCCGTTATTACTGAGACTATTTTAAGGAAAAAAGCCATTGTATATACGGACCATTTAAGCTAATAAACAGTATTCTATATTGATTTATAGACAAAACAAAGCATCTCAGGTAAAATATTCTCAGTAATAACGGGAGTACTCCCGGACTGAAAATATTTTACGTTACCTATAATAATGTAAATTTTGTAAATATTTTAGTAGAAGCCTTAGTCATTATGTATACTGTCCATTTAAGCTAATAAAAAATATTCCTTATCGGCATAGACAAAATAGAACATCTCAGGTGCAAATAAACGGGAAACGAACAAAAATATTATAACACTAAGCTACTTGAGAGGGAAATGAAAAAAAAATGTATTTGATTGTTCGGCGCCGTAGTGAAAGACGAGAGAGGTACTCACGCACGAAGATGTTGCCGAGCAGCGTGGCGGGGAGACAGAAGACGACGACCAGGAGGTCGGCGGCCGCCAGGTTGGCGATGAAGAGGTTGGTGACGGTCCTCATGCGGGGCGAGCGCCACACCACGGCGATGACGCAGCTGTTGCCCACGAGGCCCAGCATGAAGACGACGCTGTACGCGGCGCAGTAGACGGCCGTCATGGGCGCCGAGTGCCGGTACAGGAGGTCGTCGAGGGCCGCGGCCGCGCTGTCGTTGTACAGCAGCCAGGGCGCCGAGGCGTTGCTCGCGCGCAGGGCCAGCGTGGGGCCGGGCGCGGCGTCGGGAGGGCGGCGTTCGGGCAGCGCGGGGGCGGCGTCCGGCAGCCGCAGGAGCCCGCCGGAGTCCATGGCAGTCAGCACGTCACCATTGCGGCCGAGCTGCGTCGCGCCTGCCCGAGCACTACGGCGCTGGAGCGCTCGAGAGGCTGGCCCGCGCGCCTGCGCACTCACACCCACGCTCACCAAAGCCATTCCATAATGTTGCAAAATGAGTTCTCACTCCCTACGGACTTTTAGGGAAGTGCCTCCTGATACTGACCCATTACATACTGATTGATTGAAGTACCTCATTTATCTAGATTGCATATTCTTCAAAAGTGGTGAATTTTAGGATCGGAACTTCAGTGTCTCGGCTGTAGCTTAAAAAAATTACCACTAATTAAAGGATGTCATATGTTTCGTGGATACTTATATAATTTTTTTATTTATGACGATTTGAGATAACCTCAAAACTATTAATTGCATTAAAAAAAACATATCAGCAGTTTTTCTGTAAAGCGAATCGTCAAAGCTCTTAAAAACATGTTTTAGAAGTTTACTTGTTTAGTATTAATATGACATATGATAGTTTAATATTTCTAAAAGCCTCCTTACTGTTCTGTAAAACAACAATATGAAATATTATCAAAAACAGTCCGACCTTTTTCTGTTGAAAAGCAAACAAGTTCAAAGTTTTTGAACGGATCTGACTGAGGGATGTTAGTAAGATATGGCTTCTAACTACTGTTACAGATCAAAAAATTGAAAGTTACATCTATTTTTAGTGGTAGGCTACATTACGGTTATCCGTTTTGGTGGCACTTCCCTTTAATAGCATATGGAGGGATGGAAATGGGAGACACGGAAAGACCAGTCAAAGGAAGTAAATGTAGGGAAAACCATTTGGTAGGTCGTGCTCTTGGTACTGATAAATCAAATAGACATAGAAAATACTAAAATTATTGAAAAGGAGAACATCCAAAAAAATAATAAAAAATATAATTTTTAGCCCATTAAAACTTTTATTATATGTATGTAGATGTGTATGTGTATTCATGCGTGTATGTAAAATCATATATATGTGTAGGTATGTATATGTATATGTAAAAATACAACGAACAACATGTTAAATCGATACGATTGTATCGTTTTGCGATTGTAATACGCACAGAGCCCCATAATGATCATTTGAAGAACAGGGTTTGGTGAATCAACAATATTAGTAAAGAAATGAGTATCATCGAACGTACCAAAATATTCCGAAACACTCTTCACTCTACCAAATGATGAAACAGTGAAACCAAGGAAAATAATGTCCCTCAGAAAAAAACAAAAACTACACTAGCATTGCATGAGATGAAGCTTTGGAACGAGCAAAGAATTTCATAGAAAAAAAGAGTAATTCAATTTCCATTAAATTACCAGCAATTCAAGAGCCTTTTTATAAATACCAACGGAAGCAAGAACCCCACAATTATTACCTTAGACTACATCAAGGACTTTGAATTCCTACTAGATATGTTAACCAAATATCAATCAAAATCCGCATTACCAGACTTAAAAATAAAATGAAAAGAGGGCTCAGAATCCGTAACCTCAAATAAACCCCACGTCCAAATGAAAAACCCTACAACGATCTTACGTATACAATTGAAATCTTAGCTGTATTGACTTAACCCTATGTTTCAGTAACTTCAAAAACACCTAAAAAGAAGGCTGTACCATGGTGTAACACCGACTGTCTAAAAGCTCACCGCAACTATAGAAAATTTTTTAAAAAATACAAAAGACAAAAAACTGAAAATAGTAAAATACTCTACAAGCAAGCCCGAGCCAAATTCAGAAAGACCATCAAAGAAAGCAGTAGATCGCACTGCATAACCAAAGTAGCCGGTCCAAGGCATAACAAAGACATTCAAGACGCCTGGAAAACAATCAAAGCTATACAAGGGAATTACAATTTCAACAGAATTAGCTACCTCAGAAACTCCAAAATGCGATTACAACCGACCAAGAAATAGCGGACACCCTTGCCGAAACCTTTGCAACCAACTCCGCTTCTAGCAACTTCTGTAAATCCTTCTTAATATACAAACAAGATCGAGAATCACTAAAAATGTTAAGAATATCGATGTACGTAAATAGTAACGCTACGTATTCTATTGCAAATAACATACGGGTCGCCAATGACCACGATGTCGACTCGACCATTATAAACCTCAATAAATAATAACAATAAAGTTTTATATTAAGTGATGAAGTACTTATAAGTACAAATATTTTAACGTCAATGTGATTTTAATTAAAGTGACATAGGAAGGTATGTTATTCTGACGTTGTTCTACAATGTATTTTCAACTTTATGTTTTTATATAAGGAATAACGTGTTATTGTTATTATAGGATGATTATGACAAGTTAGTTGAAAGCTTCTAACGAATTATTGAATAAAATTAAAAACTTTGAGACTGTATCAGGTTATTTCTTCACGTCAACAGTCCTTTTTAACATAATAGTTACTAATTCGTACACAATATGAGATTGAAGTCAAAACTAAATATACAGTAGGTTTATTTCTGTCTTAATTTAACTTTTTGTGTTGATTCTATTTTCTGATTCTCTGAATCGTGCTGATTTGTGTTTGTTCTTCCCGTCAACTACAAGAGTGTCAAGTCTCTGTTGCATAATGTGCATATATTGATTCAGAAACATTCATTAACACGTATCACATTATTTATCTTACATATTTCTGTATGTCTAAATAATAATATATGTGAAGTTTACTTTAATTTAATGCCGTATTATAATTATATAAAAATCATAATTATACTTATACACTTCTGAATCCAATTTCTTGATTTCAGCGGAATTTGAATCTGTCAGCAATTTAATATATATTTTAATTTTCTTGTGATACAATTATTTCACAATAACGTTTTGATTAAGATTATTAAGATAAAACAATGTGCTTTGGAGAGCAATAAGTAAGACTTGTATACACAAAGTATTATTCAATTTAATATAAAAAGCATAATTATTTCCACAGAATAAGTTTCCCACAAGCCGAGGTACCTGGGCCTGTTTTGAGAGGTGTATGTTCTGGGGTCGCAGACCTTGGGCATACGGAAAGAGCTGTCCGCTATTCCTATTGGAATAGTCGGCCAGCTGCCTCCTAAACTGGTCAAGGCACGGCAAAGGGAAAGCTGCGACCTCACTGAAAACCCCTCTCCCACCATCGGAAGGACGTGGGAAAAGTACCAAATGACCGACCTATCTAGGGTTTTCCCTGCATCACTTTTAGGAGAATTGCCGAGTAGGATCCTTAAACCATAGCCCGGGTCCCCTTGGCTACCTTGCTTTAACTTTCCGCATCCCCCCTTTCACTCCCATTCCTATTCTATTAGAGGGGAGTAACTACTATGTGGATTACCCTATACATAGCCTGTCTATACCTTCTTTCTTACTAATACATGCTGTGTAATGTTCAAAGTGTACGGTAGACAGAGGTGAAGAGAATATCAATACTGGAATTTAAAAAATGTTGAGGAAGAAAGTGATTTCAACAATGTATAAATACTTAAGAATACACCAGGTAGGGGGGAATTAAACACAAGGTAATAATGCTGTTTAAAAATAGGGACAAGCATTTCCAAAAACACCAAAAGAAATATTATAAAATTACATAGTATTGTAAACATTCGGATACATATTAACAATTATAATACACTTACAAAATATGAATGTTGACAACAGTTGCAAAAAGTTGTTTATTAAGGCGTAGGCTGAATTCCGTCAGAAATTGTAAAAAATTTCAGCTCCTCATGATATAGACTTGGATGTCACTTTCCCTCGAGACTGAGTTTCTTGTAAACCATTCGAAACGCTGGGTTCTTCTTTTGCAAGCTGGAATAATTGCTCCAGAAGGATAATTCTCACGACGTTAGGCTATCTCAAAATGGGAAACAGGGATTTTTGCCAACTAAACATTAAACTATAATATTAACAATTATAATTATCTGACTTTATATTTTAAATGAAGTAATAAAATAGCAGCCTATTCGAAACAATAATTAGTATTCAAATTTTAAATACTTATTCTTACCAGTTACAATTTTTATAAATATCTCAAAATTAGATTGGTTAAAATCAAGTATAATATCAATTTACCAATCAAGTATAATATCAATTTATCAATTAATAAGCCTACTTACAAATTTTTTATCTTACTATCCTTTTTTAAAAATAATGACTAGTTTAATAATGATGAGACTCGGATTATTTATGAAACTTCCATTAATTATATTTAGTTAAAAATAACAATAATAAAATTAACACTTTTAATAAACTTAATGTTTTTTATGAAATAGTTTGTTTAGACTGTAATTTTTGTTATATCGGAAAAACGAAAGGATGTCTAAAAACTAGAATCAACGAACATAAAGATAATTTGAAATTTACCGTTCAAAATTATTCTTCGTGTCCAAACATATACATTTAAAGTTAAATTATATCTATTGTCAGGATATAAAAATTTTAGGTGTAGAATGTAAACATTATCCAAAATTTGATGCGTGAAATGTTGCATATTAAATGTAATATTTCGACCATTAATGTTAAAAAATGACACAATTCTTATAAATACAGCAGAGTGTTTGTTTGTTAGTATGATTGTATATTGTACTACTTTCGACATGAGAGGGGGGCACGGTTAGGGGTAGGGGTGGAAACATTCAAACATGCTAAAACAGCCTATATTTGAGCGGGATAAATATGTTTAGGGGTAAAAGAGATTGATAGTGTTTCTACCGATGTTATATGAGTATAATTTCAACCCCTTACATAATAGGAACGGAACACCCTTAGGGTTGGTGGTGGACGACCATTGCAAGAAAATAAAATGAATACAACCTATATTGGCGTCAAATCCAGAGTAATGGATGTCGGCGAGTTTAATTATGACATTAAGTTGGCCATTTAACCCCTAGGAGTGAAGGTGGACGGGGTGGAATTTTTCAAACATGTTAAAAGGTCGAATTTTCGTGGAATAAATAATTGTCGGGGTCTATGATGTTGATAATATATCTACTGACGTTGTGCCTTTCGGCATGAGTGAGGGTTGACTGTTGTAGAAATATTCAAACACGCTAAAACAGTCGACATTTTAGACGCACAAATATTTATAGGTATCAGAGAGATTGATAGTGTTTCTACCAATGTTGTCTGTGTTAAATTCGACCCCTTACGGTATGGGAAAGGAAGACCATTAGCGATGCGGTTGGAGTGCTGTTACAAAAAAATAACGGGAATACAACCGAGATTAGAGTCAAATCCAGGGTTATGGATTTCACTGAGATTAATTATTAAATTTAACCCACATGGGTTGTGGTGAGTGGGGGTGGAAAATTCGAAACTTGCAAACACGGGAGGTATTAGCGTTTAATAAATATTTTTTAAGGTTAATTAGATTGATAGTATTTCTACCGATATTGAGTGTGTAAAATTTCAACCCCTTTTGCCATGAGAGATACACATATTTTGGGGTGGAGTTGGAGGGTATATACAAGCAAATAACGCGAAAACAACCGAGATTCTAGTCAATTCGTGTTTATGGATGTCGCTGAGTTTATTTGTGACAAACGTGCGGGTATTGGCTGGGGTGGGAGATGTTGGGCGAGCGTGGGCTAGGGTAGAACTTTTCAAACATATTAATATGCTGGTTTTTGCGTCAAATAATTATATTTTGGGAACAATGAGATTCATAAAATGTCTCTACATGTTCTTAATGGATAATTTCAAACCCTTTCGGGCTTGGGAGGGGAGCACCCTTAAGAGAGTGGAGTGGCATTACATAAATATAACGCAAAACATTTGGAGTCAAATCTAGGGTTGTATGTGGAGCTGAGATTAATTATGACATTCAATTGGCCATTTAATCCCCAGGGGTGGGGGTGGAAATTTTTAAACTTGCAATCGGGGACGATATTTGCTTTTAATAATTATATTTAGCATGATAGTATTTCAACGACTTTGTTTCAAACCCTTTCGGTAAGGGATGGGGCACGGGTAGGGTTGGGGGTGGAGGATAGTTAAAAGAAAATAACGCAAAAATAACTGAGATTAAAGAGAAATTGAGGTTATGAATATCGCTGAATTTATTTCTGACAATCTGAGCGCGGAGGTGGGCGGGGGTTGGACGGCTGGGCGAACGTGGGATGGGTAGAAATGTTGAAAAATGTTAACCTGTCGAAATCTGCGTTCAATAAAAATTCTGCGGGATCAATGACACTCATAATATTTTTAAACATATTCTGCGTATAATTACAAACCCTATCGGCTTGGGAGGATTGATTCATTATGGTTTGGTAGAGTTCCATTACATAAAAATAACGAAAGAAAACCGAGAATGGAGTTGAATTCTGGGTTATGTATGTAGCTCACATTAATTATGACATTCTACTTACAGTTTATCCCCACCGGATGGGGCTGAACGGGAGTGGACATTTTCAAACATGTTGATCGGCCGATATTTGCGTCCAATAAATATTTTTCGGTGTCATTTAAATTCATAATATTTCGGTAGATATTCTCTATGTACAATTTAAACTCATATTAGCAAGGGAGGAGAGCTCGCTTATGGTTGTGGTTTGATGGAGCGTTACATGAAAATTACGTGTATACACAGAGATTTGACTCGATTTTGGGGTTAAGGATGTCGCTGAGTTTCATTGAGACAAACTGGGTAACGCGCGGGGGTAGAAATTTTCAAACAATGTAACGGCCGATTTTTAGTGCAATAAATACTTTATGGTTAACCCACAGAAGTGGGGGTGGAAATTTTATAACATGTACAAACGCGATATATTCGTGGAATGAAACTATTTCAGGGTCAACGAGTTCAACCCCTTAGGAATGGGAGGTGAACGCATATAGGGATTGGGGTAGAGTTGTGTTACATAAAAATAACGCCAAATGTGCCTAGATTGAAGTCTTAGCGGGGATTATGGATAATGACATCTCGGGCAACGCCGGGCACCCAGCTAGTGATTTAAATCAAATTCATGATTCTTTCTGATTGTGATCTATCAGTGCAGTATATAAAATGTCTATTTCCGTTGTTATCTTAAATTTCTATATATTTCTAACAGTTGTGCCCAAATAAAAGTTACATATATTTGCCAAATTAAATGTGTTTTTTGTGATACCATAAATTATATTCATACATTACTGTACCTTTTTAAATTATCATTTTGTTAAACGTTGTTTACAAACTTGGTTTATATAATTGTAACATCTACACACCTGAAGAAGTCCCAATCAGGAACGAAACGTCGTGTTTAAAATTTGAATATTAAAATTTTACTTACCGGTTTATATTTTGTTGTTTAATTTAATCTAATATTAATTTGTACAAGAAATACAAGAAATATCTCTGAAAATATTCAATAAGTTACCTATTAAGAAAGGCCTCGTCTGTGTAAGTGTTCAGACTCTTTATTTTAAATTACACTTCCCTGAAGGGTTTTCAACTTTAAATTATTAAGAGAATTCAATCATTATCTTCCACACATTATTTTTCTTAATGTTCAACCTCTATGTTTATGTCAAATAGGGTTTTCTTGCCGACCTCCAAATCACTATCTTCAACATAGATTTATTATATCCTTTCTGTTGAATTTCCGTGTACTCAATAGTTTCCCACATTTATTTTGACGTAAAATATTAAATAATAATGTTCTGCGTTTTAAGCTCATTTCATACAAAAATAAATGATAAGTAAATTATTAATAAATAACAAAAAATTAATAATAATTTAGTCTTCGGGTTTATTGTTACTGTTATGCGTTCTGGTGACTTGGCCTGTAAATTTCCTCCACCACCTAACCCTTGTCCTGAGCTTCATCCTTCATGGCGTCGTCTCATTTGCGGTCATTCTAACTTGGGGTCTGTCTGATATGCGGTCAGATAGCAGGTAGCAGCGGCAGGTCACCCAGAGTTTTGTCTCATTTGTGCTCACTTCAGCTGAAGAACAGTTCAATTATCAGTTCCATACAGAATAGCGAATAAATAATACTAAATTGGGTCTTAAAACACATCATTATCAATAAATATTAATTTCTAAATGAGTACCGTATTTATTATCCTTTTGTTTATCCAATTTCGGCACATAAAGCATTGTACTTGGAAAGTTTGCAACATTCTCGGCATATCTCCTAGTGATTCTTGAATTTTTCTTATTTCACGTAATATATTGTTGTTGTTTTTCTCGCGCTTAAATTCAATTCCGTCTTAACATCGTTTTACTTGATTTTTCTGTTTCACATTTATAAATGTTAATAAGATCGACAATTCTCGGGTGCGATTCTATAATCTGGCTGTACAATCTTTTGTTCAATTCCTCACCTGAATTATTTGTTCTGTGGCGTCTACAGTAATTTACATAAAATTTATGGCACTATGAGTTATCTAACCACTAATAAACGAAGTAATCAAATAATTTTCGGGGCTGTTATGGGCATTGATCATCTTCAATCTTAAGAAAAGCAAATACGACACACATTCAGGCGTTCAATCTAATTTCTTCATTGTATTTATTTAATTTGGTCATTCCTGAATCCTGAACTTATCTCCAAACCCATTACGTGAAATAAGCACATCATAGCCAAAGGAAGTACGTCAGTTAGTGCTGAGATAGAGAACGTCTCAAAATCGCTGTTCACAGTCCCAGGACTCCATTCTTTTACTTCCCGCACTAGCAATCGAAAATTACGTGTTGCCTTCTGTGTTACAGGGGGAAAAAATGAAAGAAGTCTGTGTGATCTGGGCTCTAATAGAAACCAAACAGGGGACGCCTACCTATGGGCTACGTCCGGAATTGCTTTCTTCTCTTTCTGGTATTGAATTAAGGTTCCCATAGCTGAGGTACCTCGTTAAGTTTTGAAAGGTATATTCTCTGAGATCGCAGACGTTGAGTATATGGCGAAAGTTGTCCTCAGGCGTCATTGAAACAGTCGGCTATCTGCCTCCTTAATTGGTCGAAGCATGGGATCGGAAATTCTGCGTCCCCACACCGAACTACACCCAAGTCTAGTCATCAAAAGGTCGTGGTCCAAGTACTAAGACCCCGACCTACCTGATGCACATTTTCGAAGGTTTGTCCTGCATCAATTTTAAGATAATGTCTGGTAGAGTCCTTAAACTATAACATGGGAGCCCAACTGAACCCTAAGTTGCCTTGCACTACCTTCGGAATCTCCCAATCAAATTCCTTTCTATGCTCTTACAGGGGAGAGGCCATCACAGCTCCATTATTTCAGGAACAAAGTCAAACACAATCAATACAAGCTTTGTTCCCCACTGTGTGTATCTGAAGTCCTCACGGATAGTATATATTTGTGTAAATTGTTTTCTGCAGATTTTAAAAGTCCTCTGCATACAAAAAACTTTAGTAATTTTAAAAACTCCTTGTAGTTTTAAACACTGCTTTCCATCAGACACCAGAGAAAATTAATAGTCTGTCTGGCATGCCATCATCAAAGAAAATAACATTTCTTCCGTCAGATATTTTAATTAATCCTCACTGACAACTGCATCGTTGGTTTGTGTTGTTTCTCTCTGTGACACATGAACTTTTTCTCTGTACAAAGCGTTCTAGTTAACAGTTTATATAAAATCTGCAATTCGTCATTAAATACCTGAATATCACTGTAACACTGTTTTCAGCACATCCAATCTTGTTTCTTCTTGAATGAACTGTTGGTGGAACACTAAACGCACTAACGCATCGATCTTTAAGAAAAATTTACTTCTTAATGTTCTCTTTTCTTTGGACAAAAGTCACCAAACTTTCTTTACTCTCTCGATATATTCTATATCCGTTGTGGAGAACTCAATTTTTTTGTTTGAATAAGCTCCAGATTCTTATCATAAATACTTAATACAATGGCTACACAGACTGACTAAATACACATTCGGGTATGATCCATGAAATTGTCTGTTTGAAAGCGGGAAAATAGAAACTGTTGTGAAGGTGTTTTGCAAATTCCTGGTGGGTAAATAACCACCATTAGACAAATCCCCCGTCTTTGTCTGCACATTAGTCGCAAGTGAGACTCGAAGTATTCTAAAGTACTACAGGGTATAAAGATATTCGAAGTAGTTGTCCGAATTTTTACTCCGATAGCTCAGAGGGAGAGCACTCGCGTACCAAGCGGAGGTCCAGGGTTCGAGTTTTTTCCATCCTGATCCTTTATATTTCCTTAAATTCCACCTGGTACTCAATAGATTTTTCCTTCGATGATGTCATGCAATAAACTATTTCTCTTTACGATATCTTACTTCCAGTTTGCCTTTGTCTTAAAAACTGTAGTCCAGAGCGTTCGCTTCTAATTTACTCTCATGGTAATTAAATTAACCTTAGTTTTATGCTCCCACCAGGGTAAACGAAATTGATGCTTAATTAGTAGTAATTAGATAATCGGAAGGATCAACCGTTGTCAGATCTGTAACCAGATCAGCAATCTGCGGGCGGATTTTTCTCTCAGGATAGCCATCATCCAAATAATCCCATTCATACTCTGTTCACATTCTTCACTTCTCCCTTCCTTTCTCCCACACAACCGATACAATATCTTCAGTTTTTCAATCATGACAATCTGGCATATTGCTAAATAAATGTTACTCACTTCTCCTGGAAGAAAATCGAAAAGTTCAAATAACAAACAATATTAACATTTGGACTCGATAGAACATGCAGTTCTTTACTGTTCGATATGTCGCATTTTTTCTGTTTACTCAGTCAATTACTTCCGACAAAGGAGACAGATCTCGTCTTGTTTCTCACGGAGTCTGTATTTAGGCTCTTTTTGAGCAACTACCACATTACACATGACGATAGACTAAATGAAGGAATATTGGTGAGGGTGTAGATGCCACAATTTCGTTGAATCCCATGTAACATCGCCGCATGGAAGACGATAATATGAACATTGGAAGGACGCTCATGGAGAATATTGGACTTCTGCTAAAGTGTTGAGCCTTTATATATTTATGAAAAACTAATACTTATATTGAATCATTCTTATTCAATCAACACCTTTTGCAACCACTATTTGTATTTTTGCCACTTTCCATTCTAAAGTTTCTGTTTATTTCACAATCCATGACTTTTACTTTTGAACTGTGTTTTCTAACGATTCTTTCCAACAACTAAATTATTTTCGTAGCCTTCATAATTCTAGTGCGATGTAATTTGAATGAGGGACGTGTGAATTTTTCTTTGACTAATAACTGTGTAATCGAAGCTAAATACTCAATGTTTTAATAATTTTGATAATAATAAATAATGTATTATATTTTTCACTGTCAGGTTATTGTTGCGCAGAAGTACACTCCCAAATTAATTGAAGATTTTTTTATATGATTTGAGAGGAAACGTCTATGTGTCCAGAGTCGAGCTGTGGCTTGATGACAAATTACGGCCATAAAATTTGGCGCCGGTGTGACGGAGGCCTCAAGAAGAAATCTTGTCTTCAGACAGAGGCAGGAATTATCGGAGAACCTTTGGTCAGAATTTAACGATCTCACTAAATTTTCCGAATATTAACCACTCGAACAGGCAAGGATAAGTCCGCGAAATTGTAAGGTCGACTTGACGCAGATTGGCTGAGAAAAACCACATGTAGAGGTTTTCACCCTCCTGTGGGAAGCAAAGAATGTCTAGCGGGAAGAAGGAAAAAAGAGTTAATATCTACAATTTGAGAAGGAGGAAGTCTGGGAAGGGAGGAAGTATATGTAAGAGTTCCTATATACAACTCGGAGAAAGAGGAAGTCTCGGAAAGGAAAATGAGAGAGAAATGTAAAGTTTTGATATACCGATCGTAGGGGAAGAAAGTCTGGGAAGTCTAAAGGAGTAGGAGAGAAATGTAAAGTTCATATCAATAACTTGAAGAAAAAAAGGTCCGACGGACGGGTGAGAAGAAGATGAATATAGCTAAACATCGTCGATGCTGAAAATCAATTACGCCGACTAGACAAGGAGAAAACTTTATAGAGATTTCCTGTGAAGAATTTCCAGTTGACCAACACGTCTACCTGCATGGGGAAGCTGCTAGCTGACTACGAAAGACAAACAGGTGTGTTTCTGTCTACGACGTAAACAAATGGGATTTCTGCCGCACGTATATTCCCACACAATATAACCCTTAGTTCGTACGTTCTGAGTCTCATGAAATACCCTGAGGTTGCCCGTTTAACACATTAGTAATTTCTATTAGACTTGAATGTATTTGATTTAAGTAAATTATCTTACATTTAAACTCATAAGTGAGTTATTTGAAATTACTTAGATGCAATTAAAAGGACCCTATAAATTTAATGAATCCATAATTTAATTAAATTTAAATTAAATCCAATCAACAAATATATATATTTTATAAAATTTTAAAAATCCCACCCAAGCATTTTATTTTATGATGTCATATTTTTTCTATTTTGCTATAAAATTTGACGTCACCTAGATAAATGTTGAGCCGGTAAAAGAGTGGTTTAGGACGAGTTTAGATAATCTTGTGGAAGCATTTGTACGATAAACGTAACACCACCCGGAAGCGGTACTCCAGCTCTGAAAGCTTTCGGAAGCAGCAATTAGTCTGTAGCAACAGTAACGTGAGAGCAACACTATCTAACGCGTAAAAACCTTTAGCCACTGGCTATGGAAGAGAACTAGATCCCGTTTCCTCAATCGAAGAACTAAGTGGATCGATGTTTCTACAATTCAAATTTATGTCCATTGGAACATTTAAAAAATTTATACATACTTTAGTTACGTAATACTCACAGATTCTTTTAAAACAGCGTTATAATTCTAGTTAATAATAATTAATTAATTATGTCTGAACCTAAACAATAAGTTCGCTCTTAAAAACATAATTTCCTCTGTTTTCTTGTATAAATAATAAACATGATTTTACATTACCTAATTTTACTCGAATTTAACATCACACTTCAAAACACCTTACTAAATTTAAAATGATCACTGCACTATTTATTATTATTCTACATTTAACACAAAGTGTAAGAAAAATAAGAATAAATATAAATCTATTCACTTAAAAAAATCTGTTTAACTTATTACTGAACCTTAATCTTGCTGGAAAATTCTTTTTATAGAGTTATTTTTTCCACTCATTTCTTGATACAGGCATACTTAAGAATGACTAGCTGCGTTCTTTTCTGGTGGTCCAGCTTCGATTTTAAGTTAATGATCCCTTCCTTGAAATCACGTCGACGTTTCCAGATTATTCCGTTCGTCTTTTTTCTTGTAGGAAAATTTATCTTTCTGTCTTCTGCTTCTTATTCCGTTTCTAACGCAACTACCTTATATTTCCCGCTTACAGGACACCACCATACTACATATTTTTCTGATAATTTTTTAAGTATCCTTTGGAAATGTCTAAAAGGATTCAAACACAGCGTCATACTCGACTGTGGGACGAACCAGCGATTTATAATGTTTCTGTAATTGCCCCTTCTCTATTTTACAACACATATTACTAATTAGAGGGATTTTCATAATTTCCTCATGCATAATTAACATGCTCTTTTCAACCTTAAAGCTACTTTCTTCCAATTATTATTATATTCTAACCGTATTTCTGCACTTAAATAAATATTTTCTAATTTTGATAAACAAACTGTTGGACCTCAGGTTTCTTAAAATGCCAATATAATCATCAGCCCTCTGGTATTAATACAACAGACGGCTTTATTATTGTAGACATTATTGTTCTATCGTGCATATTACAGGACTGTGATTGGTAATATAAACATTCTAGTACTCACTTTTAGAATGAAACAAATGGCTTCATGATTGAAGACGTTATTATTTTATCATGTATACTCTGGACTTTTTTTAAAATGTAAATATTGTGATAATGTAAATTGTTTTAAGGTCAATGAAGTCGGAGAGGAAAGCTTGTTATCGTCCACCAGTTATTACAAATTTTGTACCATTTTATAAAGTATTACTTTAGTCCCTTCAGGAAGTAGTTAATCTTGATAACCACAACAACCATCTCAAAATTTTAATGTTCTATAGATTCAACTCACCATTCGTAGCTTAAACAGTTCTTCATAACTAATTTACCAAAGACTTTAAGTAAATTGTACTTTCAATTCAATCTAAATGTTTTCATAAATTAACCATCTGTATTCCATTGAATTCTATTTAAACTTACGACTCATCAATGGGAGTTTAAGCAATTTTATATACTCCTATTTACAGTTAACAGTGTAAACATGTTCAACATATGCACTGAAACATAGCGACGATATTTTACTATGCCGTGGATAGTAAAACCTTTCTAATTTGTTATTATCAATCCATCTGTTCAGGATTCTCGAAAAAGCCATATCTGGATATATTTTTAAACAATTCGTATTTTTATTATCATTTGATGTCTCGATTTCTCGTTTAGTTCAATAGGTAGTGCGAACTTTTTTTGTGCAGTAAAATAATTAGTCTATCCACGGATAAAAAAATCGTTTGGTATTTTTTAGCATAATTCCATGTCTACTGGTTTTTGGCAAATGTCGCATTAATTGTACTTTTAATCATTCCTATTTTCTATTATCATTCGATGTTTCGATTTATGCTTGTAGATCATTACGTAACGCTAACTTTTTAATTGTGCAGTAACATCCAAAATTCGTGAGCGTGAACCTAAGTTGTGACGTCACGGTCCGTGCTCGTGCAAATATCTGTGTGACCAGTAATATTTAACTCAAAATTCCAAATTCGCAAATTATTTTAACTTCAATTCTAACGGGTTTCTCACTTCACACAGTGCCTTTCTCCGTGCTTTTAAGAACCTGTGTACTAAGTTTTGTTGCGATCTGTGTACAGTCAGTACAAAAAACATATAAATATACATCCTTTCTTACAATGTAGATCATCGTATTTCTGCGCTTAATTAATTGAACGACATTTATTTGCTCTTTTTACGATCTATCTTCATTTTATTTACGTTAGCTTAATTATTTAGTTCAATTATGTCGTTTGCAATATTAACTAATTAATAAAACTTTAAATATTTTTATACACTATACAGGTATACGCAAACGTCTAATATTATAATTAATGGATACTGTTAAGTTATTAATATATACTGTGATGATTCTGACGTGGGTTTTAAAAAATATTGAGAAAAGTTATCAAAATTACAATTTATCTTATTTATTTGATACAAATAACTCATTTAGTTAATGTTAAAAGAAAAAATGTACGGATGACTGCCGTTGACGACGACTGACACATGATGTGGCTGTCAGCCGGTGTCGACCGCTGGTGATGCGGATGTCTTTTGCTGGCTACGATCGAGTCGATGCGATCTTGAGTTTACCACTCAACTGGTCGAAACCTCTGTGTTTCTACCTCCAAGCCCGTTTGGTGAGGCTGTCAATGCGTGCGCAGCACGTGACGTGATGTTGACTGCATCGCTGCACTCAAAAACGAAAGAATAAAAACAAATTAACCTATTGTATTGGGACGTTATCAGAGAACATGTTCTACACCTGTACACCAAGACACAATTCTCATTCAATACTATCATAAGGTGACTACACCCGCGTCACAAAACACAAACGCCCCAAACACCTCATCTTCCACCCCCGACCCCCACCACATGATTGGCTTAAAACAATATATGTGACCACGTTTGTTTACGGCTTTTTCAGAACGTGAAAGGAGATCCGGAATCTACAAGGAGAAGAGGATCGACGTGCGTATTACCCATAACTAACTACTAACTTTATACTTCCAATTAAACAATATGTAAGCAAAAAATACTGAGATAGAATAATTCTAACACATTTTCTACCTTGTTATTTTTTGTGAACGCAGTGTACTCATCTGGAGAAAAACGGCAAGGGGGATCATGTGGGGTGTTTACTTGTCCCAGGAGGATGTCGGCTGAGGTGAATTTCCAGGCTGTTAGTGGATTAGTGGTGGCTGCGGGCATTGTCTTTGTTGGCTACTGCTGGTGAATCTCCAGGCGCGAACCTTTCTCTTCGGCTTCCAACCAATTACTTTTCAAAGACTAACTCCTTCGAACTCCGATCAAGAACTTTCGTCTTCGATCTCCCACCCAGGACTGACTTTTTCTTCCTCTAAAAGCCCGCGTTCTCGTCTCTCGTGCTCCCCATCTTTCACTCGTAGGGTCACTGATCGCCAACTTCTCTGGAGCGCCAGTTCTAAACGACTGCTGCTTAGAATTTGGTACTTGAATTTACAGACTTGTTTGCGGTTTTCCGCCGTCCGTTCAGTACCTTCAACGTTTGCATTCTGGCTATAATCCGAGCTGCTATTCGAACGCTCACGTCCTATATGTTCGTCCTCGCGCATTCACGGCGTCGAAGGAGGTTGGAGAAATTTTAACTGTCTCGCCAGAATCTCATACATTAAAATTATAATTGAATTTAGATTATATACAGTCAAACGTAGGTTTTCCCGGTGTAAATGTTGGATGAAATTCTCTCGGGATTCCAGCCGGGTAAGATTGTCGAATGCTCGCGACGTTTCGATAACATTCATCGTTATCATCTTCTAGCAAAGATGATAACGATGAATGTTATCGAAACGTCGCGAGAGAATTTCATCCTAGATTAAATATATTTGACCGTTTCAACTAACTTATTACGACACATTTTTCATTCTGCAAATTCTAGTTTGAAATTAGTGCGCTTTTATAAACTAAGTAACAATGAGATAAATAGCCTACATGTACTAATTAAATAATATTTAACTAAAATACTATTTATTCTATTAATTATTATAAAATATGCGATACTGCGGTTTACAGAAACGTGAAATAGTTTTAATTTCTTTAATTTATGAATGCGTGACAGAACATATATTCATAATAATATTTTAAATGACTGTTTATATTAATGGGTCCGATGTAATGGCTCAAAGTCTGGACGTCGAGTTTCTGAACATTTCCATCAACCGCTGACTCCACTTCTTCATTGTTAGCAAATCTTTAACCATCCAGTAATTTTTTTCAAGTTTTCAAAGAGAAAATAATTCGAGGGAGCCAAATCTGGTGAATAGTGCGTGTGAGGAAGAAATTCCAACTTGAACTGATTGATTTTAGCTAATGTGATTATGACATTGTCGTGTCGTTATGCGGCCGTTTTAACTTGATTTTATCTATTAACTGCTGGAAACGGTTGATTGGTTTTCTTTTTTAAAGATACTCAATAAAAATTATTGCGAAACAAACTGCTGTCATTACCTTGCCCGCTATTGGAACTGTCTTGTCCTTCTATGGAACCTATTCTCCTATTTCAACACAATGTTTTGACTGTTCCATCGTCTGAGTGAAGTGACTTTTCATCCACACTTAAGAATCGACGCAAAATCTCGGCTTTATTGCTAAACACTCGATTGAAACATCCTCACGACGCTGTTTTTATTCCATTGTAAGCAAATCCATGTTGCGTACACCATTCTCACGCCCAAATTCTAACTCAATATGCGATATACGGCACTTTTGTAAATGTCTGTCTGGTCTGCTTGCTCGCGCAGTTTCAGAAACAATTTTTTGTCGTAGTATCCCAAAATTACGAAGTTGGAGAAAATATGTAAGTAGCGAGGGCCGTTACTTTGAATAATTTTTTTTGGCTTTCTATGAACAAAATGTCTGTTATGACTAAAAAACGGATTTAATCTTACACACCTGTTACATGTCTTACGGGAATCTTAAAAATGATGCTTGCGGAAATATTTAACACGGATAGTTCTTTATTTTAATAACTTGTAAATAAAATGTAATTGTCACTACATTGTAGTTATATTTGTTTTCTTTTCTTGTATAGTAGAAGATTGTGATAATGAAACATCCCGTCAAATTCGGGCAGTTTACCGCTTCAGACAGATTGTTGTTGATTTTCTTGTTGCGAGAATTGGCCAAGGCGGAGTGGCATTAAACACAAGTCTTGCAGATCAGCGACCACGTGGTTCGGCCTGACTTCTGTCCACCCGAGAAATAGGAACTGTTGCCACACCTTTAACCATTTATTAGTGCTTCAAAGTAAAAATCACTCTTTTATAAAATTGATTTTTTTTCCGTTCAATTTTTTTTCCCGGGAAGCGCCGATCCGACGCCAAATGACCGCAAGTAGTCCCACTAATCCACGGAACGACCATCCCAGCAAGTACCGTCACTATAAATATTGGCATATGGGGAAATTAAAGCAAACAATTATACAATCTTGGAAGAAAACTATCTATAGTATCTATAGATTGCCACTTAAAGAAAATGCTTTACGATTGACTGAAAGTAATAACGCTACTCTCGATTATGATTAGGTGTATTTTAAATCCGAAACGTCACTGAGGAATTTACAAAAATAATGCCAAAACAGTCGAGATTTGTGTTGAATCCGTTGAGTTCTGGTCACTAAGTTGTGCCCTGCCAGTATTCCTGTAAAATACCAGCTCTCAGGCAGGTTGGGAGTGGTGTAGGTTTCTTCAGAAACTGTGATAGATATCGGTTGTAGTTTTGTGAATCTCTAACTGGATTACTGACAGACCATATATTATTTCAGCCTCAATCGTCTAGAGTATAATGAATACATAAGGAGAATGGTAAAACAACAGCATCATGTATCAGGAGCAACCAACTACAGACCTTTTAGAGAGTCCTTACACACCCTGATAAACCAATTACAGTTGTAGATCCCTACAATGGATGAAAATCACCGAGTACTGGACAAAGAAAATCCTGAATAAGATTAATTCATCAGTACACACAATCATCAAAGCATTTAACGAAGTAAAATTCCCTAAACAGCTAAACCGAAAAAACTATATTATCCTTTCTATAATAAGATCCGGACATACTAAATTAACCCCTAATTACATATTTTCTAGAACTAAGCCACCATTATGTTTTAGCGCGCGTTATTGAGGATAGGCGTCCCTTCAATTGATTTATGCTGATATTTTAGTCAGTTTGTTTAATTGCGTGAGCAACCATGTTTTGATGATTCTTCCAACATCAGCAGAAAATTCCGTTGGTGCCAGTCTGGCTGGGAATTATAACTGTACCCTCATTGGGGAGTTTTCCGGTCCGAAAACAACAGGTGCAGTAGGAGCTTCTAGCTGATGAAATTTTCTACGTCAGGTTGTCTAGGACCAGTGATTGGTCCATAACAAATGAACAAGATCAATAGAGAGACAATTGGACACACAGATCGTGAGAAGTTGATGACTGAAGGGCATTCTGACTGGAAGAGGTGGTACTGAGCAGTAGCGATTGTATTTGTGCAAGGATCAGATCAGTGAGACTCCACCAGAGGCACCAAGTCAATGACCAGCTGCGAGGGACGTCGCTGTGTTGCTGAGACCCCAGTCTGGTAACCAATATCGCCACTTATCATGGTTGCGTAGTGAATTTTTTATAAAATCAGTTTTCTCGGGCCTAGTTTGCCACAAGAATATCTGGGTTTCATAACTGGCTAGTCGGGGCAAAATTATATAATTGTACGTATTTATACTTTTAATCAATTTGTTATGTATGGAATGGGTTGTTGTTTTCCCTACGGTACTTCCTCTTACCGCAGGTAAGCCATTCCAAGAATAGGACCGCCGGAGATATGCTACGGTGCGGTTGCAAAGGAGTGCCACAATGTTCCTATTGTAATGAGAACTTAAGTACGAGGCATATCATGCAGAGTTGCGAGTGATACTCAACAATGACAAACAGATCTTGGGCAACTTCCAACTATCGGACCTAGCGACATCGGCTAAGACGATCTTCAGGGGGCTGAAGTTCGTCACGGAAGCCATGTTAAGCAACCTAATTTAAAACAGGATTATAGAATTTTTACCTGAACCTATGATATCTAATTGAAACCTCCCCTGTCGTGTTCCAGGCCCACATTTTCATACGAATACGACTATTTTTATCTACTTCTACGAATGTTTATTTCAAAATCTCGCAATATCTCGAAAACCGTTACACGCATCGTATTTAAACCTCGTGCTTGGTGTTCCACAACCACTGTTTACGGCTTTATAATATAGATAAGTTATTTAAATTTATTTATGAAAATGTTCTATAAATATCGATTGCAACGTACAGGTATCGTGGATATAAATAATTACCTATTTAATTTAATTGCATATTAAATTATTTGCTTGTAGTTTTATAACATTGTAAGCATTAATAGTTAGGTGTTATTTGGGTGGCAGCTAAAGACAGTTGTTCATAATGACAGTTTAACATTGTTGGCTTGGTGACAAAGATAAATTCTTACGTTGCGTGAAACATATATTTCTATTGGACAATTTTTCAAAGGTGCATTGATGAGATTGAGGTGAATCCTCATAATCTTGAAACCCGGAGGAGAGCAAGACGACGGGGAGACATTCGGCGATGGAAGTCTGAACGATCGAGGACACGCTCGTCGGTAGCCAACGCCGTTACCGTTAAAATACTAGACAGTGCTGTGACAACAGTTTTAATAGTTCAATAATCGATATAAACCCGAAAGTTGCAATAAAAAATTCTAAAATAAATCACAAACGAATTTATCTGCGAAAATTCGCACGGTGCTGAATTCTTTCCACCCTACATGCTGTGACGAGGAATCCGAACCGGAATCAACGCGGCGGCCTGTCCGAGAGCTGTGTGGTGAAAACAGTTACACGTTTCTCGTTTGGGGGGCTACAAAATTCTGTATGTCGCAGGCTTTCCGTTCTTGATCAATGCCGCGGGTGTGCTGAAAATTTATCGGTGCTGCAAAAAATTCTACAAACTGTAAGATATAAAATAACCATGAATAATGGCTTCTCCGGATACCATCCTGGTAAACTCGTCGAAACGTAGTGTGCTGTCTTCTGGCATTTAAAGGGTCGGTTTGTTTTTCATATCAACGTTTAGAAAAACATCTCCCTAACATACCAATAGTTTTAATCAACCAAATATTCAATGCTATTATAAAATCCAGACATATACCTCAGACATGGAAGCGTACAATGATAATGATGCATGAACCAAACAAACCGAAAACCAACCATTCAAATTACAGACCCAAAAGTTTATTAACCCCAGTTAGCCAAGTTCTTTGAAAAACTTCTAATCCCAAAAATTTAAAAAAACTGATAAATCACATAGTATCCAAGCAACAATGCACTTCTGCTCACAACTAATCTATCTGGTAACTGAACATATTAATAATTCTTTTGAAAAATAAAACAGCTGTCTATCCACATTTTTAGACTCTAAACTAGCATTTGATCAAGTATACCACCAAGACCTCTTATTCCCACTTCAGGCTAATAACCAACTATTTAACTAACAGATATTTTCAGTAAAATTAAGCAATACTTTCTCTTCCATTCATAAATCTCTACTGTGGTACCCCTTCTCTAATCAATTTACAGTCATGACACCCCAATACTCTCAAACACCTTTACTTCCATCTGTGCCTATGATTTAGCCATATTATGCCAAGCCCCAGACTTCATTACTGCACTAAAAATATTATATATTCACTTAACCAAATAGACAATTGGGCAATCAATTGGATAATCTCCCTCAATCCTAAGAAATTTGTCACAGTTTCCTTCTCCCTCAAACGTAAAATTCACTGTAGCTTAATCTTAAACAATCAACTTATCCCTAATAAAACATCTTATTCATACCTAGAAGTCATTCTAGATCATAAACTATCCTGGACTCTGCACATAATAAACACAAAAAACAAACAACCCAATAATCAGATTATTAAAGCCGGTACTACCACCTAATCCTCCACTGTCACTAAAAACCAAACAGCCTGATCTATATTTCACTAATATCCCCTATCTGGCAATACTCATGTAACACCTGGGCCGCAGCAACTGAACAAAATCCAAACTTTCCAAAATAAAGCACTAAGATACATAGTCAACTTTCCTTGGTTTTTCCCCAACCACCGAATCCACTGAGACCTGAATATTCCCACAATAGTACAAGTAGCAAAAAAGGCATTCAATAGTCAACTACGCAGATCCATCCTACATCCTAATCCATTAATTTCTCAAACCACCCATAACCTCCCCCCACCTAAAATATTAAGAAGACTTAAAAGAAAAAGACCTGAAGATTTAACCAACTAAGGACCAATTCAAAATATATTCAAGGTTTATCATAACGATAATACCATGCGTGTAATATCACTGTATAAAACCATCTTTTTTTTGTCATAACGAGAAAACTTTAAGATAAGTTACCGGATAATTTTTAAAAAACTGTTAATATAACATTTATTCACAATTCTATTAATTATGATAATAATCATTTTCAAAAAGATTGAAAGAAACATTAGGATGCTGCAATAATTGAAATAGGGACTGAAATTTGAAGATTTAACATTGTTTTATGCCTGTAACATACAACAATCGTAATTGTGTTAAGTATTGCGTATTGCGTATTAAGTATGAGTATTGCGTTCAGCGTATGGAAAAGACCTTAAATTGGTCTCCCGTAGCAGATGTTCTTGAAATCACAGCATTTAATTATTAATGCAGACTCTATTCAGATGTGTTGAGCGAATATGTTAGTTCCGGAAATTCCTGTGATATAAGTGGATGCATCCAGCGAAGCATTGTTTGCACTAAACAGTTTGCAGGACGATAATGAAAAAATATTAAGGAATATGGATAGAAAATTTTTCCATCCATACCCCTTACATTAAAATTTAACTATGATTTGAGGCTTGAATAAGCTTTCGTGTATTTCTTTTAATTCAAAAATAATATTTTAAGATTGGCCATGAGAAATTTATAAATAATTATGGGATATATTTTTATGAAACGTTCTCCACCATTACATGGTATAAGAACAAAATATTTTCCCCGCCTTTTATGGAGAGGCATGTTGACAGGCGAAGTATAAACCAAGTTTCACTGTAATGCAAATTTTTCCTGGTATTTCAGCTCCATACTCCCCGAGATTTTGTTCGGGCGCTTTGCAAACAAATGTCATGTGAGAACTATGTAAGCACGTTTGCAGCCACGTTTGGAAGCAAGCGGCAATTAATTCATGACGAGTGGAGCAGGTGTACCGCGGCGTGCGTCACTGACTGAGGTACACCTGAATTCGCAGAAACCTATGATAAATTATGATTCTCTTATATTGAAATAAATATACAGCAATTTACAACATTTGCAGTTCGATAAAAAGTTATCGAGACGTTTCATCATACAAACAATATATTTTCGTTTTGTTACGCAATAAATGATATATATATATATATAAGCGCGTGCGTGCGTGCGTGTGTTTCTGATAAAAGTTTCATATATTACGCAGTGTTGCGTAAACGGTAACTGCTCAAGTTTGAACAATATTTTATATGAATCAAACATTAATTCTTCGCCTACAAACTCAAAGTTATTACCTAATATATTACCGGAAAATATATTCTTTGGATTGTTTCAGATTTAAATTATTGACAAGGAAAGTAACAACAACTCAAGAAAAATATAAGAAGTGTTTATATAAATTGAGGAATGACTTTATAGAGGAACCTATAATCTGTTATTAAAAAATACACTAAGAGTTTTAAAATTTATTATATGGTGTTCGCCACGATTACGGTTGACGTGTTGACGCACTGGGTGACAATAGTGACATCGGCTCTTTTTTCCTTTACCCAATCTAAACCCTTTATTAATCTTGCATGCTTCAATATCTCCAGAAATCATCCTTCATAGCCTAAAACAAAAATACCTAGACTTACAAGCCTCCATTTCTCACCAAACTATACCATCTCTTCCCAGATAAGTGGTAAATAGACGCTTAAAGACGATATTCAGTAGTAAATATGATCTATTCTTATTTCTAAAAAAACACTCGTCTTCTCTTTCACACTAAATGAGCACAAACCTACAAGGAAACCAATTAATCAAAATCACAATGAAACTTTTCCCAGTGCCGTTTGACTGAAGAACTTCTCCTCTCCAAAACAATAATAAGGTCTATGACTATCATTTCCCAATTTTATATAATAATAAATAAATATTAGAAACGTTTGCACCTTTCACTTCTCCAAGAAAATAATAAAAAATATATTGACAAAATAGATAAATTAAAACACATAAAGTAATAAAAGGCCTCAAATGTCTCATCAAACCTCTTCTGCATATTTATAATTTATCCCTCTATCATAGAGTTTTCCCCACCTTATGGAAACAAACGAAAGTAACTCCTATATTCAAAAGTGGTAAGCGACCAGACACAACGAATCGCGATTCTCTCTACTCCAGGGAGAAGCCTGCGAGAGGATTCTCTCGCAGGTAACCTGCGAGGGATTTTCTCTAGCAGGCAGAACCTTTTAGGAGAGATACGAAGGGGCTATCTTTGGGTATGCCTTTTCCTCTCCGTTTTTGAACTAAGGTTCCCACAAGCCGAGGCACCTCGGTCTGTTTTGAGAGGTGTATGTTCCGGGGTCGCAGACCTTGGGCATACGGTAAGAGTTGTTCGCTATTCCCATTGGAAAAGTCGGCCAGCTGCCTCCTAAACTGGTCGAGGCACGGAGAAGGGAATGCTGCGTCCCCACAGCAAACTCCTTTCCCGCTATCGGAAGGGCGTGAGACAAGTACCCAATGCCCGACCTACCCGATGCAGGTTTTTCTAAGGTTTTCCCTGCATTTCTTTAGGCGAATGCCGGGTAGGATCCTTAAAATATAGCCCGGGGGCCCTAGTTAACCCTTGGCTACTTTCCTCTACCCTTCCGCACCCCCCCTTTCAAATCCCTTCCTATGCTATTAAAGGGGAGTTGCCCAATGTGGATCACCCTATATGTAGCCTGTTGCCCTAAAAAAAAAATCTACTCCAGAGAAACTCTCTCGCAGGTAACCTGGGAGGGATATTCTCTCGCAGGTCGAACCTTTTAGGAGAGATACGAAGGGGCTACCATTGGGGATGCCTTTTCCTCTCCATTTTTGAACTAAGGTTCCCACAAGCCGAGGCACCTCGGCCTGTTTTGCGAGGTGTATGTTCCGGGGTCACAGACCTTGGGCATACGGTAAGAGTTGTCCGCTATTCCCATTGGAATAGTCGGCCAGCTGCCTCCTAAACTGGTCGAGGCACGGAGAAGGTAATGCTGCGTCCCCACAGCAAACTCCTCTCCCGCTATCGGAAGGGCGTGGGACAAGTACACAATGCCCGACCTACCCGATGCAGGTTTTACTAGGGTTTTCCCTGCATTTCTTTAGGCGAAT
The DNA here is from genome assembly GCA_037074705.1 of Zhengitettix transpicula. Lineage (NCBI taxonomy): Eukaryota > Metazoa > Arthropoda > Insecta > Orthoptera > Tetrigidae > Zhengitettix > Zhengitettix transpicula. The sequence goes on along the minus strand of CM073591.1, from coordinate 201,474,775 downwards.
GCCGGGTAGGATCCTTAAAATATAGCCCGGGGCCCTAGTTAACCCTTGGCTACCTTCCTCTACCCTTCCACATTCCCCCTTTAAAATCCCTTCCTATGCTATTAAAGGGGAGTTGCCCAATGTGGATCACCCTCATGTAGCCTGTTGCCCTAAAAAAAAATCTACTCCAGGAAAATTTTCGAAAACGTATTTCACAAATTTCTCTTCGTGCACATTTCCATTAACCAACACGGGTTTAGGGAAGGAAGATCTACGGCAACTAATCACACAAATTATGCAGAACTCCTACATAAATGCTGGAAGTCAAGTTGATATAAAAATCATAAAAATAAGTTAATAGCAAAATTACACTCATTCGGCCGTTCTGACAGCCTCATTAATATATTTTTTAATTGCTGCTAAATTGCAATCTGTTCATTTGGAACAATTAGTAAATGATATACAAGGTCACAATTAAGGGAATATAAAGGGTAAGTCTAATATATGTCTGTATACATGTTCACTATTGTTCAGCATGTTCACTGATTGTTGATTTGGATGGTTGCTCAATCTCTTCTGTTGCCTGTTACTTTGTTCGGTGATAACATCTGTTATAGGTGACATCTCCAAATCTTTGTATAGAGCTTTGTTTGATACGAACCACGGCGCGTAGCATACGTATCTTAACGTTTTTGTTTCAAATCTTGTTAGAATCTCCAGGTTGGATTTGCTGGCTGTGCCCTATAATTCTATGCCATATATCCATATATCCATGTTAGCTTGATTATTGATTTGTACAATAATATTTTGTTGTGTAAGGAGAGCTTAGACCTGTTACTAATCAGCCATGATAGTTTAATTACTTTGAGTTGTGATTATTTCCTTTTTATTTCTATATGTGGTTTCCAGGTTAGACGACTATCTAAATGTAGGCCAAGATATCTTACTAGTGTTGTTTCCGGGAGTTCTGTCGAATTTAGTTTCACTTTTGAGCATTGGTCTTTTCGAAATGAAGAAGTAATTTGTTGAGACTTTGCCGTGTTTACAGATACTCTCCATTGTTTCGTTCAATCTTCCATCTTGTCCAGGTGCACTTACAAGTGTTTCGTAGCTTGATTTGGGTCTTCGTCAGCTGCTACAATACCTGTGTCGTCGGCAAATGTGGCCATCGTGGTGTGTTCTGTAGTTGGTATGTCTGACAGTATGGGTCCTAAGATGGTCTCTTGTGGAACACCTGCCATCATTGGACTTAATTCATTAAATGCATTTTGGTATTACATTTGAAAAGAGCGATTGCTTAGGTATGTTTGAAAGAAGGAATATTATGGGTGTGGAGGTCGTAGATTAATTTTGTATATATTTTGTATCTAATGCTTGTTGCACGTTCACGAAAACGGCAGAGCAGTATTTCTTTTGTTCAAGGCTTTGAGATATTATGTTTACTATTCTGTGGGTCTGATCTATCTTAAATGACCTTCCCAAAATCCGTATAGGAACTCTGGAATTATATTACTTATTAATGGTTTGAGTTGCTGTAGTATTATTTTTTCAAAGACCTTAGATAGGATCATCAAAAGACATATTTATCTGTCCGTAATCGGTTTTCCAGGTTTTGCTATGGCTATGACTTGTACATCCTTCCAATGTCTAAGATAGTGAGTGGTTCTCTCGTTTTATAGCATTAAAGATGTTCATTATGTATGTAAATGCTCTTTTAAGCAGTTCTTGTAGTATGAGATCGTACCCTGGGCTTCTAGTAGGATTTATGTGTCTTTCAATGTTTACTTTTATTTCTCTTAGCTTGAACGTTTTTATTGGTTCCGATTGTTGAGGAGGGGCATGTAAAAATTCTATAACCTCGTTTACCGAAGTACTTTGATTTTCTATTGGTTTAATTATTGTAGAAAAGTTCTTTGAAAGACATTCTGCTTTTTCTTCCGGGATTCGTGCCCAAGTACTGTCGTTTTTTCTGATAGGCGAAATGTGTTGTGGCCTCTTCATTTTTTTGTTGCTTTCCAGAGTGAGTAATTAGATACGGTATTTGGAGATAGAGATTTTACATAATTTGAGAATTTAATGTTTTGATTATCTTTTAGGTCTCTTTTTAATTATTGAGCTGATTCGTTAAATTTTCTTTTGACTTCAGGTTGCTTTGTGTACATGCAAATTCTCCGTTTGCGACGTTTTTATGTTATTTTTTTTGGCTAATTTCTTTGGGATACAGTGGGTGTCAACGTTTGGTGTAGCATTCGTAACAGCGATCAGTATTTCCTCTGTTAAATGCTGGACCACATTTTCTATATTTTTCCCTGTTCTTAGAGGCAAGTTTGCGCATAACGAGTTGTTGACGTTGGCTCGAAATTTATCCCAGTTAGTGAATTAGCAATACAATTTGGGTCTTGATTCACGCTCAATAGTCATTTTTACTAGGGTGTGGTCAGAGGTTAGTAGATCCTACTACCTACAAGACAGGAAACAATACGATGTTACAAAGGTGTCCACTCCGAAAATTTCTTCACCCGATCGGATGTGCCGCAAGGATCTAATCTTGGACCATTGCTATTCATGTTACTCATAAACGATATTGCTGAACACATTAATTCAAATCTTCGTCTTTATGCAGATGACCTCGAACTATAGAGAAAAATAAACTCTAACGCTGTGCAGCCCTTCAATAAGATCTGAACAGCATTCTTGCATGGTCAGAAACAAACACACTTTTCTTTAACACAAAAAAATGCGGACCATTTGCCTGTACACGAAATAAAAATTAATTGAAGTACAATTACACAATGGCGACGAAACAATTCACTTCTGTTTACTCTGTAAAAGACAGCGGTGCAATGTTTGACAAAGGCTCACTTTCGGTGGTCATATATACAACTGCACACATAAAGCAAACAGAGTTATAGGACTAATTGTTAGGGATTCTAAACTGTTTATAAACACATCCACCCTATTATATTTATCTTTAGTAAGGACAGTATTAGAGTATGCCTCATTAATCCGGGATCCTGTTTACAAGGCACAAATTCAAGATTTAAAGATAATTCAGAAAAAGTTCCTGAGATATTACATCAAAACCACGCGATACACCTTAGACACGCCTTACGACGAGCTCCTAGAAAGATACAATATAGAGAAACTTCAACCAGACGTAAGCGAGCGTCAATCCTTTTCCTCTACAAGCTCTGTAATGGTAAAATTGATGATAATTCATTGCTATGGCAATTTTCGTGTACCGTCGTTTACCAGCAGACAACAGCAATTATTTTATAGACTCACATGCTCCAATCCACAGAATGACTTCCCTATACAATCAATTACCACCTCAAATAGATTTATTCCACTTAAATTCCCTATAAACCATTTCTTATCCATTCAATGAGAACTAAGAATGGATATGTATTTATCAAATTAGAATACCTAAATAAAATAAAGCTCTATTATATAACAAAAGTAATATGACAAAAATTGTATATATTATATTGTATAAACATACTATGTAACAATAGCTCACTTTAGTGTATATAAATATGCAAAAATGCATGGTAACTAAGTAATCGGACAAAGGTCTTTGTAGTTATCAATAAATAAATTAAATAAAAAAGAGCCTCCATTCCAAATCAACTTCTGAAGACAGCATCATCCTGCTCCTATTATAGAACAGTACAGCTGCATGCCAAACGAAATTTTGGAAAAAATATTTCCTTTTTCCTGAAGGAAGCCGTGAATTCCCACTCTGTTTCTTTCTCATTCTGGCTTCCATCAGTAAAAGTGACGAGGCAATTTTCTTACACTCTATCAAATGGACATTCCAAGCTGAATGTTACAGCTTCGCATAACTCATTCTTTTTTGTTTCCACTGGCTGTATTTGCACTTAGTTTGGAGACAGTCCAAGCCTGAGTTTGCATTCGGCAGTAATTTCGTTGATTCTCAAGTGAACGGGGATGAATTTTGCCCGTATTATCGATGCTTCCCAGGAGACAGTGCGAAATGCAGGAGTAGCGCTGATTGCCACGCCAGCCGCTGAACTTTCTTGAGTTGAGCTGACGAAATGTATTGTGCTGTGTGGCATAACATAGCCTAATAGTTTCCTATTTATCTTCTAATAAATTACTGCAACAGGCATTTCAAAACTCCCTATAGACAACAATTTGACGTGAAGATGATTAATTTATCGACACAGCGAATTATGCCGTTACAGGAAATTTTATATGCATTAAAATGCCTTGAAACAAACGATAATACAGTTTCTGAAAACACTAAATAAATTATGGGAATTATTGAAGTGGTAGGGCATGTCACAAACATTATTTCTTAACTCTGTAACTATGAATTTGATCTCATTGCACACACCTGTTTTTGAGTGTCCAAACTGCTAAAAAAATTAGCACTCACTGCTGTTTGCAGAATCCACATGTAGTATAGTATTTTCCGCATCCCCCCTTTCCTAGGTACGATTTAAAAAGAGAGCAAAGTATATCATTTTTCCTTCTGTCTGTCAAAGATTCTCACCCTAATTCTTTACCTTATCTCGCCTCTGACCGTTTCTCTATATTCCAAATTTTGCTGCTCCTTTCTGCCTTCAATGTGTTTCTTTAATAAGAGATTGATACGTACGTTGTTTTGATTTTCCGCTCCCCTTCTTTAAAAATCACATTGCATAAAGTAAGGATTTCTACGCTTTTTGAGAAGCTGAATTTAATTGTTCTTCACGCCCTATATTTGATTTAAAAATTATTCCTAAATGTTTGCATCTGTTTACTTGAGGTATTTTCTCCACATTTATATTATGAGCATATTTGCACAATATTTATTGAACTTTATTAAAGTGCTTTTTTCTCTATTTATTTTATTTTATTTGCTTAATAAGTAACACTTTACTGGGTAAGCCAGCTACTCTAGTCCCAGAATAAATAAATTACATTTCCCGACATTACGCCAGACATTTTAAACTAATGTTTCCATAAGTCGTTGCACCTAGGCCGGATTTTAGGGGTGTATGTTCCGGGGCCGCAGACAATAAGAATTGTTCTGTTCCTATTGGACCAGCCGGCCAGCTGCCCTCCAAATACGGTCGAGGCATGGAGTCTGGAATGGTGTACCCCCACAGCTAACCCAACTCACATTATCGGATGGGCGTGTGACAAGCACCAAATGCCCGACCTACCTGATGCAGTTTTCTCTAGAGTTTTCCGTGCATCACTTTTAGGCGAAGATCCTTAAAATACGGCTCGTGGCCCCTATTTTCCACTGGACTAACTTGTTCTACCTTTCGCACCCCCTTTTTTTCCACTCCTTCCTATGCTATTAAAGAGGAGAGCCATCAAAGCAGATAATCCTCTGTATTTTATCACTCAAGAAAAGAAATAATAATAAATTTTCTATGAAAGTGTTATTTCATTATTTCGTTTGGGCAATTAGTCCATTTAAATCTTACGTTAGTGTATTCCGTAATCAATCTTTGAAATCAGCTGTGTGAATGTTTTTGGGAATGACGTCATAGAATTCAGCTGAACTGTGTTTACAAACAGGCCGCCAAAACTCGGAAATTTTAATGTATACGAATTGTTAAAGAAACATTACAGACTGTGGTGTACTATTGTAGAATTTGAAAGGGGACCCAACTCTGGTATTCTGATGTAACAGCAGTATATTGTTATTATTGTATCTGTAAAATTCTGTTTAGAATAAGTTTTTTTTGTATTTTGTCAGAATAATTAGGGGAAAACATTGTAATGGTATAGAAAAGAATACCTTAACTATTCTTAGTCAATTTAGAACTTTGTTGCTAAACCAACACTTAACCTGATAATGTTTGCATCTGTCAGTGAAAAACTATTCGCTAATTACCGTCACAACAGCATTCTTCTATCGAAAATTTCAATTATCATCCAGTTTTATATTAATTTAGCAGTTTAAAAATTATAATTATTTGTAGTTTGATATAAGTAATTATTTGCATACAATTATGTGCATATAATAACATATGGAGTTTAGTTCCTATCCTCCCAAAAGCTTTTAACGCCACTTTCAAATATTGTTCGCAATATTTCTGAAAAAGCGAATATACACAGAAAAATTGACAACTTCCCACGTTTCATATAATTTTGTCAGGGATCTGTTTTATTGATGGTGAATGTCAGTTACGAAAGTTTGTTTCAATGAGAAAACATATAAATAACGGAAAATAAAAGGATGTTGACAAATATAACCTCAACACAGTATGTAGTATATGAATTACTCATTTCAGAAGACTAATTAAAGTACGCATTTATTCTGTGACTGAGAGTTTATTTATGAGTTTCATGTGAATTGAGTACTTCCAGCTTTGATCGTATGAATGTTGAACGTTAAGTATTACTTTCATTTTTGGCCATGTTAAGAGCATAGTGGTCTCTTTTATTATTATACCTGCTCCCTATTGGAGAACACATAAAATCAGTCTAGCGTATTTTATTAGGGTTTCCATTATTCGCGTATAGGGCTACGGATTTACGACGTTGAGCGAAGCAGCTTATTTTCATAATAAACTATAGGAGGCGGAAGTGTTTTAGCATATCACTTAAACTAGCCGTATCAGTTTTTTAAAAAAATTTGAGATTGTAATAAAAACAATTAACTCACTTTGTATATTCCACATTTATTCGTCATCCGTTGGAGCAATAATATATTAATCGGAATGCTTTATACTTAAATTTTACATACAGAAACGATAAATTATTGGTAAACAATTATATTAAATAACCAGAAACGTTAAGAATGTAAAAACGGTGATATGATTGTAAATGATTCATCAAAACAGAATTTGAAATTTATGCACCGAGTAGTACTGATAAAACTGTTTAGGATTATTATCTTATTTTCTGTAACACAGGTATAATCAATTATAATACTTTATGTGTAACAATTATTTTAAAACTTCCGCGACAATTGCGTTAATAACATTAATATCAAAGATTTGCAACCACAGTTCCGAAATGTATCCATCTTGTGGAGAAATATTCTTTGCAATGAAAAATTTACGTCTGATTGAAAATTTATAGTAAGAAAGATAGCCAAATAAAGACAAAACAAGTGATTATATAAATACAACACAAAGTTTCAGAGATCTTTGTCCCTTCCTTCTAGTGTTAAGAAAAGCCTAGAGGGACACAACTGCACTGGTCAGTTGAAAAAACTCAAAAGCGCTCTAGGCTCTTCTTAGCATCTGAAAGAAGAAACAAAGATTTCAGAAACGTTGAATGGTATTTATATTATCACTTATTTTGTCTGTATTTGGCTCTCTTTCTTATTTTAAATATTCTTTGCATTCAAACTATTTTAAAGAGTTTTCAGTGGAAAACCAGTGTTATAACATTGTACATTTTTACAATGATAGAATAAAAATGTTCGAAGCGTAAAAGTGAAACTTCCAGGGCGAACGTTCCTCGAATTCTTTGATAGACAGGAAACGAGTTCGTAAATACAAGGTAGGCCTAAGTTGTTCTGGCGTAAATAAATAAAGTGCAGGAAGAGTTCTCCAGTGGAATGTGTAGGAGACTTATGCGAGAAATTTTCGCAGACGTAGAACCGCAGAAAGCGTCTGAGTGTTGCAGTCGACGTATCAGAGATGAAATTTAGTGAGCGCTCGTCGGATTCTCGATTGCTGCGAAATGACGGGACGCATTTAACAGCGATATTGTCTCAAAAGCTTGGCAATGCCCAAGTCTAAGCCATTCGCTAGAGAAACCGACTTTCTAGAAATATGGCAGGAAAATCTCACGGATAAACGCTTTATAAGTTACTAGTCATGGGAATTTAGTTGACCAAACCCGGACTTAAAACGGGAAATAAAGTCGTATTCTTGTCCACGTATTTGCGGAGAAACATTGGATTGATTATTTAATTTTAAATATGGAATTTAAGAAACGTTTTTTGTTACAACAGCAACCTCCAAGCCTCTGTCTGGACTTAAACTAAACATATACAAACAAACTTTCTACCGCCTGTCATAAAGAAAAAAAAAGCATATAAATACACAATAATAAATACACATAATGAATAACTGGAGCAGTACAACAGTTATGTGTGGGTACAGATTCCAATCAGAGATAAATCATTAAAATATTTAAACTGAGTTTAAAGAAATTTACTGTAAAGTCCCGTTTAATCTGTAAGTGTTTTACCTGATTTATTTGCATGTAATTAATTTTATTCTTCTTATTTTCCCACTAACTGGGTGTGTACTTATTTATATAAACCCGAAAAAGTATTTAATTTTATATTAATCTTTAGTCAAGAAGAGATTTAACCTAAAAATACTGTTCCGAGTTCCGTACATACTTTCGACCGAGAGTGCTTTAATTCAACAGCTATAAAATACATTGAATTTTATTACATAACACATAGCACATAGCACCGAATATCTTTACATATAGAATACTTAAATATACTTAGTATTGCAGAATATAATTGTCCCTCAGTCGTCAGATATTACGAAAGAATAAATTGATGAAATTTTTAGCTATATTCACAATGTAAACAAATTGTCGCCATATTGGAGTCACTAATATGGCTCGAAAATTAACTTACAATTTCCGCAGGAATCGTAAAATATTTCGTATTGTTTGTTATTATCATTCGATGCAGTATTACTGGATAAAATTATACTTTTTATTCAATAAAAATATTTCTGCTTTATTTCATTAAGGAAAAAGGAACTATTACGTCGCGTAGTAACGTCTCTCTCTCCCGCGTGACGTCATGTTATCTTGGCGCGCAATTCTTTCTACCTTTATACTGAGGGGTTTCTAACCGCCACAGTACCGTTTCTCGAGTTATGAAGAATATGTGTACCAATTTTTGTTGCAATCTGTCGACGCATTTAAATTTGTAAATAAATTAACGTAAATACATGCAAACAAACATCCATTTTTATTATATTTTCCCATTATTAGTTAGTTAGTTTGCAATTTTGTGGACTTAAGTTTAGGAAAACACTATATAAGGCCGACTTTTATATGACGTTCCCGAAGTCTTGGAATCTCCGTCATTAGCACGATACGCGTCAGCTTTATCAAAACTTCAAATTATGAATTTACGTCATTTATTATTTAGTTTGAAAAAAATAATTATCTCAGAAAGGTAGAAGAGAATTTTTGACATGTTACTAAAACATTCTATTTTCCCCCCACATAAATAGTTTGCTTTTCTTACTTTTTTCCACCTCTAATATATTGAACACCTACCGTTCCACACAAGCGCAAGCAGCACAGCTTAGTTTCTGCCAAAGAAGGAAGCTCAACAACCTAAGGTAGGCCGACGATGTATTTTTAAACGTAGACGGACTTTTCTGTCTCCTTTCGAGCACTCTTTATTCTGGGTTCACAGTTACCGGGGGCTCAATATCTCAAAAAGTTTATAAATATTGCTGTTCTGTCGGGGTTCCCCGTGGCTACAGCACGGAATTATAATATTTCCACAAATTTATTATTACTCTCCATTCGTATTGAGTCAACAGTTGAACCTAAAAAAATGGTAAGGACTCCTCCACACTGTTCGGCTAGATTCTTCGTGTCCATTCCGCGCAGAATTCGAGGTTCGCAACTTTTGGACATTGGACCAGCCCACGCTTCATCAACGCTGGTAGTTGTCGCGGAACTTCTAGAACGCCTAGACCTTCATTATCAGACAACTGGTGAATCATGTGTCTTGTTCAAAATTACTTCAAAATTTTTGTTTAAATATCATAGTTACTAAATTCTTTAACTTTAAACATTGATAAACCCAATTGTGTACATTTATGTTTATAAAGAAATTGAGTGGTATGTCAATTTTTTTCAAAACTAATTAACACTCAGCAAAGTTTGCACATTGCATTAAACTGCACCACGAGAAAAACATTTTTAACTTTAGTCTTTCATGTAGTAAACTTCCATTGCCAGACTTGGGTATTGTATTTTGATTTATGTTTGATAATTACTTGTAATGTTTTATATGCATAATGGGACTTTACTTAATTATTTTTGTTATTTAATTTATTTAAATAGTTGTTTAGCCGAAAAATTAATTAATTACAAAAATTACATTTTATTAACTCATACAATACATTAACTTATTTATCTTATTACCAACTGAAATGCCAACGACGATTTTTAAAACATAAAAAACAGTACAAAATAAGACAATTTCTGGCAGGTCCAAAATACGGAGGTCATATGACTTTAAGGAACCGACTTTGATGGGGTAATCTCTATTTGTATATCGCCACTGTGTGGTCTGGCAGGTCACTACACTTCTCAGGTGACAATCCCTCCTATTTCCTGGAAGTGGTCACTCAACCGGCCTACAGGCCCTCGTCGTCAGGACAGTGCAGGTGTCCTCCACTCCAATGATCTCACAAAAACTAGAAAGCTAATTTCCTCTGCAAATCCCAACTTCCTATAATATCACAAAACGTACAGTCCTCCACACTGCAAAACTATCGGAGTTATTCATAACCTCCCAAGTAACTCCTGTTCCAAAACTTCGTGCAAAACTTATAACATGTCATTACGGAATAACTTGCTCTGAAATGTCCGTTCACACCTCGGTTTTCCGAAATTTTCTCCCACAAGAATTATCCAATTGAAATTATATTTGTGCCCCCACAAATTTCAATATTTTAATTAAAGAGTTCACATGGTTGAATTCAGGGACCTGAGAATATACATCCGAGGCGGTGGTGCGTCTTGTTAGAATCTTGTGACAAAACATTTAGCCTCGCCGGACACTCACAATATTTTAATCTGTACAAAGGGATGCCACGCTGGGGTTGTTTTCGTTTCAGTGAGTACGCGAGAAGCGAGCATCTGCCCTCGTCAACCTGAAGCCGAGAATATTAAAAGCGCACGATACTTTCTTTCGTAAAATAAATCAAAATATATAAAATAAAGTAACCCGTAATTAATTTATCCCGCTTGTGTAACTGTAGTTTACTTGTAAGCGTGAAAGTAGGAAAACAATTTATGTTTAATTCTGAAATTATAATGTGATAGTTATATATTAAATACATTCTGAAGGGGTGAACAATTTAATTAAACTATTCCCTATAACGTTTTTCTGAATTAGTTATTGAAATGTTATCAAAAGTCATTGTGCTGCGCTTTTTAACATTCTATTAGTGTTTTCAAGCACCCAACTTTTAAAGTAAAATTAAATATATTTCTTCGTTTCTCTGTAGGCCTACGTTTTCTGCAAGAAAATGACAGCGGCCCCCTTAATTTGAAAATTTAATAAAGTCATTTGTAATAATGTAATTGTCTTTTGACATAACTTCATGCTTATTTTGTCATTGAGCTTCTGTGCCAGTTTGCAGTGACATATACGGTGACTATAAGGACGTTTTGCCCGGAAGGTTTTCTTTTACTAAGGATAAAATGTTTGGAAACGGGTGGAGTCTCATTAATTGCCTTCCGAACCGTGGGGACCTTAGAATAAATAAAACTATTACTTTGTGGGTTTAAATTTCCATAAGCCTTCAGAAATTGGGTTAACTGTCACCTTCAGTGTCTCATTGATGTTCCTCTGGATGTATCTAAAAATCTACGGTAGGTGTATTTTCTCAAGTATGACAAAATGTTACTCATCCATCTGTCTGTACCTCCACCGATCTTTCGACTCTCTCAACTCGACTCTTCCCCCACGAGAAAATGTTCTCAGACAATAATTATTTTCTTTTTAGATGGGCATAAAGAATACCGGCTGTGATGAGCCAGGCCATACTCGCTCAAGTAGAAATTAATTTCTTGTTGGAATTAGACCCTTCAGCTACCAAAAATGTCTGTTCCTCAACGATCACACTTGTTTAAACAAAAGTCTATGAAAAACAGTCTCCTCCTTGCAGTTGATTTTCATCTTCTCACTTTCCTCAACAGGCCACATGACGCATACTATAGCCCGGGAGCCCTAGTAACCCTTGGCTACCTTGCTCCACCCTTCCGCATCCCCCCTTTCAAATCCCTTCCTATGCTATTAAAGGGGAGTTGCCCAAAGTGGATTACCCTCATGTAGCCTGTTGCCCTAAAAAAAATAATCGAGCTGCACAATGGAACCTGCGAGGGATTTTCTCTCGCAGGCAGAACCTTTTAGGAGAGATACGAAGGGGCTGCCTTTGGGTATGCCTTTTCCTCTCCGTTTTTGAACTAAGGTTCCCACAAGCAGAGGCACCTCGGCCTGTTTTGAGAGTTGTATGTTCCGGGGTCGTAGACCTTGGGCATACGGTAAGAGTTGTTCGCTTTTCCCATTGGAATAGTCGGCCAGCTGCCTCCTAAACTGGCCGAGGCACGGAGAAGGGAATGCTGCGTCCCCACAGCAAACTCCTCTCCCACTATCGGAAGGGCGTGGGACAAGTACCCAATGCCCGACCTACCCGATGCAGGTTTTTCTAGGGTTTTCCCTGCATTTCTTTAGGCGAATGCCGGGTAGGATCCTTAAAATATAGCCCGGGGGCCCTAGTAACCCTTGGCTACCTTCCTCTACCCTTCCGCATCCCCCATTTCAAATCCCTTCCTATGCTATTAAAGGGGAGTTGCCCAATGTGGATTACCCTCATGTAGCCTGTTGCCCTAAAAAAAAATAAAAAAAATAAAAAAATAATCGAGCTGCACAATATACAATTTCATAGTCTTCCTCGTGTGGGTTACACTAGGCACAATGAAAAACGTGTGTTTCCTATCTCAACACACTTCCTATATTATCCTCAGAAGTATTTTGCAGTACATCAGCTTACGTTCGGCTATAAGATTCCAGGAACAAAAAGTTTTAAACGGTAAAATTAAATGTGTCAAGATAATATGTAAATTTTAATAAATAAGTCTTTTTTTAGGGTAACAGGCTACATAATTCTCGGTTTATCCACCGAGACGATGAGAAATATGTTATATTTAATAACTAATTATCGGTTTATCGACCGACTCAAAGTTTTGTCAGAATACGACGTTTCCGCGATTATCATCATCGCAATCGTTCAGTAGATCGGAAATGTATCGGACACCAGTCTGCCAAGTGACGGCGTTGATAATCGAGGAAACATTCTTTTCTGCTAAAAATTTTACCAGATCCGAGAATCATTTATTAAATAGATACAACGGGAAAGCCTAAGTTATCTTGTATACAGGGTTATTTAAAAAGAAGGAGCAGGTTTCAAACATTTATTTCTCCCAAACTACAAAAGATAGAAATAGAATTCCAACGTTTCGAAAACTATCGTCAATATAACAAAGTGACTAATTAGAAATAGTAAATATTTTGTATATGATGAATTTAACTAGATAATAATTTTGTAATATTTTTGAACTCAAGACACAGAGTGAGTAAAGTTTCTTTTCTGCGTACCTGTTGCACTTGACTCATTTGACTGATAAAAGTTTCTGCTATTATTTCCGTCAACGTGCAATGATGCAAAGTGCCTTTAGAGATCTAGTATGTTATCACAATCACATGCGTCCCAGCAGAACATTTAAATTTTTTATTTACCTTATCTCCTAAAATTAATAATGTAAATTCTGGAGATTATGGTTTAATATTTTTATCTGATCATCAATTATAATTCTGACGTTTTGTATAATTTTCATTTAATGTCTACATCAGTCTTGTGTCACATATTGTAATTTGGTCCGAATATTCGAGGATGGCGCTAAGCAATGTTGCCAAGCGTGAAGTTCCGACCAGACGCAACATCGTCGGCGTGGGGTTGAACGACCTACGCACTGAATCAATTCGCGGGGACGACGCACTGCCGAAATCGACCCAGACATATCGACCTACGTGTGGAACTCTCTGACCCAATTTGCTTTCTACCACTATGAGCAGCGAATGGATATCCCAAAGTGCCGTGTCGAATATAGAGCGCCGATTTACGTTGTTAATATGGCTCTTCCCGGCAGTCCGATGTCCCATAACTATTGCATTTTTCTGCGCAAGCGGAACCAGTAGCCATGTTGGACGTGCTTTGGGCGGAAAATGAATTCAGGAAATGAATTAGAACTCAGATTCTATGGAAGGAAGATAAAGTATTGTAAAGATAGTGCACGTAATCTTTGGAAAAATTATTTACATTGCTAGCAAAACCATTTTGCAATTTCCACACGCTCTAGTGAAATTATTTTACAAACCCAATGAAGAAAAAAATAAGTGAATTTTCTGCATTTCCTATCGAATCATGAAACGTACGTTGATTAGTTGGTGAGCCAAAAACATACAGTCAAGTAAAGAAATAATTAAATCCGAAGTATGTTAAAATAAAAGGTATTGTTCATTAAAAGCCGTAGACCCTTTGAAAATTAACAAAAAAATATTTTCTTTCTTTATCATTTTGTTTCATATTAAGCATGTGGTAACTGTAAGGTTCTTCTCTTAGAGTAATACGGCCATATAATGTCTATCCGCGTGAGAATATCTATTTTTTTAAAAAAACAGGATTTCCAACTCTTTGAGGAATTGTAGGCCCAGTGCGCATTTAAGTGGCATTACAAGTATCAAAAAAACACCAAAATGACGCACTCGCACATACTTACGAACAGTCACTCTCCAATCTGTGATCTCCATAACAACGTTATCACCTTAGCGCAGGGATAGACCAACGGTAGCTAGCGAGCTACAGGTAGCTGGCTGGAGTATTTTTGGTAGCTGGAGAAAAGTAAGTAGACCAAAGAGTGTAACATAAATTACGTCTGTTTTAAAATAATTCATAATAAAGATAGACAATTCAGACAAAAAAGTGATAATATAAATACCATACTAGAATTACAGGGGAAGAAAAAAGAGTTAGTTCACATAGTGAGGTATTTATATTATCACTTTTTTGTCTGAATTGGCTATATTTCTTATTAATTAATTTTATATTATATATATTTAAAATTTGATTGGATTTAAATTTAATTTATTTATAATTAAGGGTTTACAAAAAATCAACAGGGTCATTTTCAATGTTATTAAATTTAATCACTCTTGAGTTTAAATTTTAGATATATTACTTCATGTACATTAAATATTGAAATAAATTTTATGATACGTTAAATGGGTAAATTCAGGGCATATAGGTGCGGCAGAAATCTCAATTATTTACGTCACAGACAGAAACACACCTTTTTATCTTTTGTAATCGGCTTCCCCAGACTAACCGGAAAATTTTCACAGGAATTTCTGACAGCTTCCTCCTTTACACTTCCTCGTCTGCGTAACAATTCTTAGCATCTCTAGAAGGATTCTTCTTCCGTCGGTCGAGCCTTGTTTTTTCTTCTCCAAGTTGTACATGCGTACTATTTACTTACTCCTACACTTTCTCCCTTACCAGACTTGCTAGCCCGGGTTATAGATAGCAACTGTCCTGTTTCCTTACTTGTCCACATTCCATCTCGACTCTCGTTTCCCACCCCCAGGGTGGAAACCTCTCTCCATGTTTGATTTCAGCCAATCCGCATCGATTTTACACTTTCATGGTCTTACTCTCGCCTTTTGGAGTGGTTGACCTTCGGGGACTATGAGAACTATGAGGAATCTGCCGCCTTTGTGTGAAGGCACGATTTTCCCTCCACACCTCGTCACCTCGGCGCCAGATTTTATGGCCGTAATTTCAAGCAAGCCACAGCTCCGCACTTGGTTCAGGCGTTTTTTTATCCAAATATTAAAAATTTATTTGTGGAGTCCAGCTACCCTCAGACATTCATCTAATGTTCGGTATTACATACACAAAACGTACGCAGTATTACAGAATGGAAGGAGAATGTAAGAAAGAGTTTTCGTAAGGTAAAATTTGTTACCTTGACTCTGAAAGTATATTCCTATTTACGTAATAGTGAAAATGATTCAATATTTTACAATAATTAAAAATTCACGGTGTCTCTACATAAACAAACAGTTTGGCCTCTTGGCTGCTTCAATGTCCAGAACTAACGCTCAGGATATGATGACCTGATACCATGTTGAAACAACAGAATATAACCTAAACCTAACGATTTACCTCTCTCAAGCTAAACACACTTTTAATCAACCATACCTGAACTGTTCATGTACGAACGCGTGCTCGACTAACCACTCTTAGTAATATTACTATCGACGTGATATAGTAAGTGTTACTTTGCACAGCTTCTACGAAAACACTTAATTCGATGCACTTGATTTGATTAATGGACTAACTCCCGCAACATTTATATGTTTCGCGCCACATAAGCGTTGGAACTAGAACATTCTCGCGGTTTCACATCCTGTGTTACCATTTACACCACCTGTACTTTAGGTTAATTACATTAAAAATAATGAAGTTGCCTCCACATCAAGTTTTTAAATAATTTCATACACTTACAATACGTATAACAATACGTTATAATAATTTGTGCGATCAATATTATACTCTGAATCTTTGAGTAATAAGATAATAAAGTTCTATGTCTGTATTTATAAAACGTAATACAAAAAAATACCATGAAATAACAGACTAAATATATATTATTTCGATTAAAAAAAAGGTAGATTACTCTTAGGTCTTAATTTTTGACCATTTTTCTAATAATGTAAACTTAAAAATATTGAAATGAAAAAATTTACGTGTTTCTCTGTCCTCCTGCGTTTTTCTGCCCTTAAGGAAGGAGCAAGGCTTCTAGAATCGTTGTTTGGTATTTACATTATCACTTCTTTTGTCTGAATGTCGCTATATTTCTTATTATTAAAAATATTGAATTAAAAAATAAATAAGCTTGAATAATAGAAATAGGAAATACAAAATATATAAAAACAATAAAAAGAAATAATTTATAAAACAAGATTATAAACATAATCAAGATACTCCATAACCAATTTAATACAAAATAATAATAAAAATTAAAATTAATTATGACAAAGTAACTTTAGATAGTTATTATCTACATAACAATAGTGACACGATAAAATTTATAATTATATTGAAATTATATCAATTTTACGTCGTTTAATTTAACAACAGAAAGTTTGAAACCAGGCGATCGAACGTATTATCAATGAAGTGATTTTCATTTGAAGTATTTGTACGTTACATTTAATTACTTGTATATCTCATCCATGCCTGCTGTTAATAATTTTATCAGATAAAATCATGCTCTTAAAAATAATAAAACAGGTTTTGACATAACATTTCATTTACAACTGTAATTTGGTATTATTTGCACAAAAAATAATTGTTTCAAGAGAAAATGAAAAAGTGTAAATACTGCAAGAAGAAATCATGTTATATTGAATTTTATAGTTCCTGATGGTGTTAGGACTTTTGATATAATTATAGAAAAATGTAGTTATTCTTATTAAAAAATGTGACATTTTAATTGGACTGAAAAAATAAAGAAATCATAGTTCAAATCATAATTCATAAAATCAAATGATATTATGAATTTAGTCGTTTTTCTTTCCTAGAACGGCTTAAGTTCCTCGATGCTGTAAAATTAGTAGTTGTTTTGGAGGGAAGATTTTAAAGGCTGCCAAGGAAACTCTGCCAGTGGGCGAAGATTGATGTCTGCATAAAAAACACAGTCACTGTAAAACAAAGGAGAAGCGCCACGGCTTGGCCTTCTGAATAATGCGATATCGCCCAATCTGGGACGGGTTCACGGCTGTTAATCTTCTCCGCCTTGTTCACTCACTTTCTTCCATCAAATCGAAGATAAATGATCTGCGATTTTTCTGTTTACTGTTCCTTGCCGAACTGAGGGTAATTACCACATGAGTGTGAGGAAACATTTCGTTCCAATGATCCAAGGAAATTCTCCTATTATGGGTGACTGGCGATTGAGCTCGAAGCATGTCGACCCAATCTAAGCCTTTCTATCGAACTGCAATAATCGGGAAAAGAAAAATATACTCCAATAATCGTTTGCCGCCAAAGTGCCGCATTGTCTGCGGAATGCGTTTGCAAAGTTACATTGCCGCTGCTTCTGCGACGAAATCCGTAATAGGGTTTCTTCGCAGGACTGTTCCACTTTCATGAATGAGCCATCTATCATTTTGAAACGGTTTCCGAAAGAAGTAGAATATGAAAAAAAATGGCATTACTAATAAAATTTATCTCACATTCTGCAAAACTATTCGACATTAATCTCCCTTCAATCATTTTTATTAAGACTTTTTAGTCGTTTCACAAGTGTCGAATTTATTATGCTTTGCTTAGTCCATATATTGATACATTTTTCAAAATGAAGCTTTGTTGTTCCAAGAACATCAAGAAAACTCTTTTAATCTATGCAACATTAATCATATTCTTAACATAAATTAATTACAAAATAGTAGAACATTGCATATCGAAGGAGTTTGATAAAATAAAAATATGTCAAAATAGGCAGCGGAGTTGACCGAAGGATGATTTTAAAGTATTAATATTGAGGTAACTGTGGAATAGTCTCAAAGTCCAAATTAATTCCAAATTAAAAATGTTATTTGACATACGATACTTGTAGGAGAACAATATAAATCCATATATCTCGTAAATAACTCTGGGACGAATGATATTTAGAAAGAGTGGAATGTATCCTGTGGATAAATGACATAATATCAAGTGGGACGAGTCACCCATAAAAATGAAATATCAATGAACAGTGCACTTTGCAATCAGAGAAAATGACTTTGTAGTCGAACCCATCCGATTATAGGTAACAAAGAGGATAGAGAAGAAGTGGGGACTTAGTTTATGTGGTCGAATGTGAATCGAGAACAGTAGAAAATTCATGTACAGTAAATAGAAATAGAAAGGTAGACAGACCTCACCTTAGTTTAAACCGATCAAACTGATACACGTCGGAGGCAAAGAATAGTTTTAATAATACAGAATCATATCCTGCGCTTCTAACAATGAAAAAAATAGGACCCACACTTACATTTTTAATAGAATAATGCATTTCACACTCTCAATTAAAAGCTTTAAATAAATAAAAGAAACAATACACAAATGAGTAGATTTATAATACTAAAAATGTTAGGGTATAATGGAATAGAATTTAGAGAGAGAAACATAAAACGACATGTAATAAAAGTAGTGTATCATTTTTCATTAAATGAATGTTTTGCATGAACACAATTTTATTTAAAGTTAGTCACTACTAACTAATTTTATTCAATACGTTGAACATGTAAATTAGAGCAACTATAATTGAATCTCCCATGTGAAACAATTTATTTTCAGTAAGTTCAACAATGCAAACAACACTTTTTATTTTACTGTCCCAATTTTCTTTTTAATTTATAAAATTTTATGCATTCATAAACATCACTTAATGGTATTGCAGGATTTTTGAGTAACGTATATGCACATTTATAAGAATATAGTGATGAAGAACTGCCATCCCGCTGACAGGTCTTCCTTTTAAGTATATCGTCCTAGCACGCTCAGAAATACGTTGTATAGTGCTATAAGAGGGGATACAAAAACAGTTTTAGGCCTAGTAAAGGACAAGGTGATCGATGAGACACTGGATTCTAACCCAGGGAGTGAATCTTTCTATGGTCGACCGCTGAATACATTAAGTAGTGGTGTATGGTAATGTAGGGTAATCCACGTGGTGCCACTCCCTTCTAATAGATTAGGAAGGGAGAGAAAGACAGCCAACGGTTATTAGGGCACCCGTGCTATGGTTTAAAGATCCTACCCGGCATTCACCTAAAAGTGATACAGGCAAGCCTACGTCAGGTTGGTCGGGCATCTGGTCGTTGTCCTACACTCGTTCCATGCTGGGAGAGGGGTTTACTGTAAGGAGGCAGCGTTCCCTTCTCCATGCCTCTACCAGTTTAGGAGGCAGCTGGCCGACTCGTACAACAGGTAACGGTATTTTTCATTTAAAAAAACAGGCTGCATGAGGGAATCCCCTTTAATAGAATAGAAAACTCTTTTAATCTATGCAACATGAATCATATTCTCAACATAAATTAATGAATAAAATCTGAACGGGGGTAGGGATGCGGAAGTGTAAAAAAAGTTTAACTAGTGCAGCATGCCCTTCTCCGTGCCTCTGCCAGTTTAGGAGGCAGCTGGCCGACTATTCCAACAGTATTAGGGATCAACTCTTACCGTATGCCTAAGGTCTGCGACGCCGGAGCATACACCTCTTAAAAAAGGCCGAGGTGCATCGGCTTGTGGGAACCTTGACAGCACTCAACCTTGTGAGAGATTAAAACACGAATCATAAAATAGGTTCATCAATCGAAATAACCACAATATCCAAATTCATTAGATGCACAAAATACCTGTTTCAATTAGTGTCACAATAGATGAGTCATAGGTTGATAAATGAGTCTAAATTTAATACGTTTAAAGGTTACTAATGTCTAATTTCCAGATTTGATTTTATAAAGAGTTGTGTCATTTGTTATAATGATTTTTGACTACGTACTGTACTTAATATAATTCATACCTCAATAAAAGTAAATAATACATAACGTCAATTATTATTACAAGCTTATTGTCGTAGAAAATATTCTATTCTCTATGTTTAAAGCATTTTTATAATTATAATATTTTGATACAAATAAATTTATTTTTGAGTTTAAAACATTAGTATATGAGTTTGGGTGTATATTATATTGCGTTTTAAAAATAAACGGAACAATAAACATATTATCTTTTTGCGAAGGTAATAATAATAATAATGAATATAGAGTACATCTTTGGTTTATTTGTCTTTGCTTTTGTTTGGTTGTCATGGAGTTATGGTGAAGCGTAATAAATAAATTTATTGAACAATATTAGGTATATTTCTTTATAGAGCACGCCCTGCTGTCAATTCAAGTAAACGGATCCTAAATGTGGAAATTTTTTATAAAGAATTTAGAGTTTATTATAGCTGGCAATATTATTAATATTTTAATGGTTGGTCATAAAACTAGTTAATGACAAAAAGTTATTTTGAGACAATATGAACTGTGTTCTTACTCTTGAGCAATGAAACATAGTTCCACAAATTCTGATACATTATTTTACATACAAATAACGTAATTTTTTAAAAAAACAATTATTTGTTTCTATATTTTATTTGTTATTGTTTTTAAATTATGTGATGAATAAGAATAAAAAGATTGAAATAATTGTTGAAACTAGAAAAATAATATAAGAAGTTAATAATTTTTATAACCTTATGTTATACTTTCAATGTCCCCTTTTCCTTAGTACAACAGTATTTTTTATTAGTTGAATAAATAGACAAATTACAGACGAAAATAATTGATAAATTAAAAAATAATGAGCCTAAGGTTTTGAGTTCGACACCTGGTTTGTGCGGTGTGTCTTTTTTGTTTTGAATGACCTGACGAAACAACAAGGCCTGCAGAAACTTTGTGTGGTTTTTAAGTCAACACTTATTTTTATCTGTTATTTGGCTAATTTATTTACATAATTAGTACACTTTTACTTAGGCGTTTTATAACTTATAATCAGGATTTTTGGCTCTTTAACGACAAATTCTTCGCGTTTTACTAAAAAGATATTCCTGCAAAATATTAGTGGCTAGCAACAAATAAATACGAAATATTCATGTGCAAATATCATATTTCATGTAATGAAATCTTTTAAAGGGTTCACCACTTAAGTAAATTGGAATCCTGAACAAGTGAATTTCTATACAATGGTGTGTCCTAAAATGACGAATGTAACTAATGTAAATTTGAAACGGAAATTATGTAATACGTTTGTTCAGTTGCTCGTAATATATTTTTTGTGTTGTGATTCGAATATCTCGTATCTAATCCATTAAGTTTAACCCAATTTAAGCGTAACAACATATTATTTCTTTAATAAGTTCCTCTGAAATTTATCTAGACTTGTTAAATCGGTTCATTTAGCACTACAAACATATTTAAGCAATTTTAATCTTGCATGTGAGCGGGTTTTGATGAAATGTATTAGTTCATATCTTAGCCAACACTCCCTGCCTAAAACGAAAGGAGCATTTTTATAGCGCAGCGTTAAAGCCTCTTGCCTTGCAACATTTAGATGAAGAAGAGGAGGTATAAAACGTAATAGTTTCGCGTTCGGTTGGATAGGTCTTTCCTCCACGCCCAAATGCCGTGTGAATATAGGCTAAATTATATGCGAAACGCGTCTTATAGTTGATCATGCACCACTACAGAAATATGTGGAAGAGCAAACGAATTCTGGCAACTTCTCCTCTAGAAATACTACGTGCACTGTTAACTTTAAAATATTGAACCTCCGTAAAAGAGATTTTTCTATTTTTAGGTTCTCTTTGTGGGTTCCCGTAGTTCCACTCTTGTGAACTACAGCGGAAAATAACTTCAATTTGAACTCAAGTAAATTCTAGTTAAAATGCATAGCTCGAATTCTATATAATATGCTACCGTTTTTCAGTACGTATGATGGCTGCATACAAATATGATTATTAGTACTCTATTTTCCATTGGTGTTAAATTAAATACAGTAGTTGTCACCCTGGCATAATATGTAGAGGAGCAACCCGAAAATCAACAGAGTTAATATTACAGAAAAACAATTCGAAATGTATTGTATTGTGTACTATTCGAAACGAAGAATTAATTCTTTGTAATATATATTTGTATTGTCTACTATTCTAAATGTTAGTTTCCTAATGATTATTGCTACATCTTTGTCTTGTTTACTATTCGAAACATTGACATTTTATTTCTTATTATTATTTTGTCTATTTCTTTCATATTATTCGTTTCTAAGAATTCCTTACACCTTCTACATTTCTTAAACCTCCTTATCTTAAGCAGACCTAGGCATTGAAAAATTAATAATTTAAGAATGCTTTATTCAAGGCTATGATGAATTCAACTAATTTCAAATACTGTATTTACTAACTTATTCAGCAACAATAATTTATTATTATTTATATTATTCGGGTATTCCATTGACTTTTAGAAGATATGTGAGCAAGAAAAAGTAAAAAAAAGGAAAAGAAAATTGAATAGGAAAAACAAAGAAAATAAGTAGCAGAAAGAAAGAGGCAGGATAAAGAGATGACGTGAAAGATAGTCTAGAAGATCAGAAAAAAGATGAAGAGAGTTACTTTAAGCGAAGAAAACATGGACTATATATACTGTAACTCTAGGACCAGGCCGAATTTAGTAGGTTTGTCTCGTAATGAGTGTTCGGACTCTCCTGTTGCGCGTCTGAGTGTTGTTCTTTCCCTGATGATGAATATAGTTTTCTCTGTACTCTTCGAAACGTTTGAGTTTCTACACCTTTGTCTTGTCGGTTTTTTACGTCATATATTTAACCTAACTTGTTTCTTGCACACTGCCTCTCTCTTTCTGTTTTTCTTGTTTTCTTTGTTTCAACAAATAAATCTTATCGTCTAGACGATCTTTCACGTCATCTCTTCAGCCTGCCTCTTTCTTTGTGTTTTTTTGTTTATTTTGCTTTTCTTTGCCTTTTTCCACATTTTTATCCTCTAAGACAATGGAATATCGTAATAATCTAAACATTCTCAACAAATTTCAAATCCAGATTGTATTATAATTGAATTATGTTCCGCTATTATAAGTGTTGTATTATCGCGCTAGGGTTTCCCGCAGCAGCGTTCACTTGAATTTTCATTTATTGCAGACAACAAAAAATATAAATTATGTTCCCCGCTTAATTACTTACTGTTAATAATTAGTAATGAAACAATTTATTATAATTATTATGTAATGTTGGCTATAATGCTGTCTGTGTTCTTCTATTGTTGAGTTGTATTGTATTCAGTCCTTTATTTTGTGTTCTTGTTTTATGTTTCTTGCAATATATTATAATAAAAATCCTTCATGGTAGCAGAGCGTGGTTTTGCTGAATTAAATACAGTTTGAAGAAACAAAGATCAGTGGAAAGAAACAAAACTGTAAGGGGAAACTGCTCGCACACAATTTTGAGGTTATAAGCAGAAAATATCGAATTCAAACCAGAATCCGTTTCATATGGATAGACTTACTGGACGTGAAAATTATACAAGTTGGAAGTTTGCAGTACGAGCTTATTTAGAACTTGAAGAATTGTAGGATTGCGTGGTTGGGACGAACACAGACACAAAGAAGGAAACCAAAGCAAAATCGAAGTTAATTTTATTGCTCGACCCGATTAACTATATACATGTTCAAAGTGCCAATACATGTAAAGAAGTTTGGGAAAGATTTTGATGACAGTGGACTTTATAGAAGAGTAGCCTTGTTGAGGGACCTCACCACTACCAGACTCGAATCTTCTGTGAGTGTGGAAGATTATGTGAATAAAATTATGTCTAGTGCCCATAAGCTGTGGAACATAAAGTTTGTGATTGATGATTAATGGCTTGGAATCCTTATGTTGGCTGGTTTACTTGAATGCTATAAACCAATGATTATGGGTACTGAATACTCAGGGATGAAGATAAGTGCAGACATTATAAAAACAAAGCTCCTGCAGGAAGTTCAAAACTCGGACAATTCAGTGTTCTTTACAGCGAGGAAGAGTGTTTGTGATAAAGAAAACCCAACAAAGTTCTGTAAGGGCCCAGATGTTTTAATTACAACAAGTATGGCCATTTTTCTCAAAACGGCAGTTCTTCTAAAAGGATGATTGCTGATAAAATTGAAGATTCAAAGGGTTTTATTACCGGATTTTCAGCTTCTTCTGAGTTATTGAATCTGGACAAGTGGTATGTGGACTCTGGTGCCTCAATTCACAAGACTAATAGAGATAATTGGCTGTATAATGTAACAAGCCCACAGATACCTACAGTTATAGTTGCCAGTAAAACACCGCTAACAGGGAGTAGTATGGGAAAAGTCAATTTATTCATAAATGATAGAAAAGACGGTAAAATCCAGTTTAAAGAAGTTTTATATGTACCAAAACTTGATGCGAATCTTTTGTCTGTTAGTGCTATGGTTAAAAGTGGTTGTAATGTAATTTTAAGAGAAGATAGTTGTGATATATGTAAAGATGGGAAACAATTATGTTCAGCAACACTTGTAAACAACCTGCATGTTTTGAATACAGATAGAGAGGTACTGTCTAATTTGACATGTACAAATGACTCGAATAATGCAATTATATGGTATAGACGCATGGGGAATTTAAATTTTTCAGATATTAGTAACCTTCCCAACTGTGTTGAGGGAGTAAATATGCATCCTGCTAAAAATTATCTGCCAATCACATGCACCACCTTTCTTGAAGGAAAGCAGACAATAATACCTTTTAATACTACTGGTTCCAGAGAATCGAGTCTGTTGTAACTTATCCATACTGATTTGTGTGGTCCAATGGAAAACCTGTCTCTGGGATGTATGAAATACTTTATTACTTTCATACATGATTTTTAAAGAAGAGTCTTTGTATATTTTTTGAAAGACTAAATGAGTTTACTGGAAGTTTTCAGAGACTTCAAAGTGAGAGTATAGAATAAACTTGACAGAAAAATAAAAGCCGTTAACTAATAGGGTAGCACCAGCACAGAAGGACACTAAACTGCAGCTGACTATAGTCATGTATTATACCGTTGATTTGCCAAAACTATGCAAAAGCCGATAGTTTAACATATTGCGACCATGCCTCACTAAGGTTGAGTGACGTCATCTCAACTTATTAGGTCGGCGCTCACGTAACCGCATGGCAACAACAATATCTTACTTCTCCAACTTTTTTACTTAGTATAACTACAGTTCACCATTATTTGGTGAATGAATCAAAGGAGTCAGCATGTCCAAGAATAAGAAGAATCCTAATGAGAGATTTTTCTTTCGCTTATATGACGTTCCCTCTCCTGGAGGAACCTCACCTCCTTTACGCATCGTAATCTGAACGGTAAATACGTTTTTTACAGATTATTGGATAATTCTCAAAGCCCGTTTTTTTTTCGCCGCGTCTGCAATGCCTTTGATTACAAAAGAAAACTATTATTTCCAATTTCTGTAGGATTTACATGTGTTTTATGCCTTATTTGAACTTTTGGATGGTGAAATTATAAATGAAGCAGTCTATCGTACCACGAGAGGTTCTGTTCTCTTCTATCCTTTTTTTTTAGGGCAACAGGCTACATGAGGGTAATCCACTTTGGGCAACTCCCCTTTAATAGCATAGGAAGGGATTTGAAAGGGGGGATGCGGAAGGGTAGAGGAAGGTAGCCAAGGGTTAACTAGGGCCTCCGGGCTATATTTTAAGGATCCTACCTGGCATTCGCCTAAAGAAATGCAGGGAAAACCCTAGAAAAACCTGCATCAGGTAGGTCGGGCGTTGGGTACTTGTCCCACGCCCTTCCGATAGCGGGAGAGGAGTTTTCTGTGGGGACGCATCATTCCCTTCTCCGTGCCTCTACCAGTTTAGGAGGCAGCTGGTCGACTATTCCAATGGGAATAGCGAACAATTCTTACCGTATGCCCAAGGTCTGTGACCCCGGAACATACACCTCTCAAAACAGACCGAGGTGCCTCGGCTTGTGGGAACCTTAGTTCAAAAACGGAGAGGAAAAGGCATACCCAAAGGTAGCCCCTTCGTATCTCTCCTAAAAGGTTCTGCCTGCGAGAGAGCATCCCTCGCAGGTTACCTGCACCAAAATCCATTCATAGGTTCGCTAACCAGCACCTGTTATTTATTTAGGCATCAGACTGTGGAGTAACGGTTATTTCCGTAATCACATTGAATCAATTAAACATCATTCCAAATATGTTCGATGTTCGTAATTAAGTTAGGGTGAGAGTACTCGTTCCTTCTGTTCTGAATACCTAATGTCGATACAACAGTAGTTCTAAAAATATTTTCTAAAATCCGCTTCACTTTGCTCACAAATTCTTCAAGACACAATTTGTATTGTTACGTAAAACAGTGCTGGAATTCTAAATAGTTGAAGAACACCCAATCTTTCCATGGCAGGAACATTGCAGTTCTAAACTGTTAGATTAATTAACTATATATATATATATATATATATATATATATATATATCATAATTCAACTTTTACGAGCACCAAACAATAAATTTTATAAAACTTTTTTGTGTTTCTTCGATGACATTCACGGATTTTCTGCACACGATTGTAAAATGAGCCTAGACGTGAATCATTTATTGTACTTCACAACTGATTTTTACTAAGGTATGCTAAATGAGATATCGTTATTTGAAGATGGTGATGTCGTCGAAGAAGACATTAGAGGTAAATATAGTTTCCCGAGTTAACTAAACGATCCTAACGCCTCCCCTTCCATTGGAATGTTTGTTACTCCAGCAACTCTGTCGGAATTTAGGTGATAATTAAACCAGTGTACCGGAACAGCAAATGCGTTTAAAAGCATTCCTGAGGGAGTTATATCACCGCTGCCATACATTAAGCGCACGAATTGTCGGTAAAGTTTCTGTTAAGTTCGATATCAATCATTCATATTGTCAGTCAATCAAAACCTTGAATGAGCGTGCATTTGTAAATCAGTTTCACATTAAGTGGGACATTTTCAATGCAAGAATATGATGGATAAGAATTTCATGGTTTCCTTACATAGAAGATTTCTTTCATAATAATCCTACGAACATAAAATTGTATATCATTATCTGAAAGTGAAAATAAATAACAATTTTTGCTGTTGTTCTCATTCCATGACACGGTAATCTAATTTTTCAAGCGGCTTGATTCAATTTATTGGAATTAATACTGTTTTATGTAAATAATCGTCACTGGACTCTCCACCATCGAAGCCTGCACGTGAATTACTTAACATATTTATTGTAAATAGCTGTTTTACGAAATTTTAATGTAAAAAACTTATTCTAAGTGTATAGAAATATTTTGTATATTATTTATATGTTATGTGGCAAATTCCCCCGCCCACACTCCTGCATATCTAGTAAGTAAGTTAACTTTAGCTCTATTATTTTGTAAATACTAAATATAATAATTTACAATGCTAAATGACTTTGAAGAAAGTTTAACTGGAAATAATTGAAATATGAAACATTTGCTTACATGTGAATAGTAACACATCGTTGAGTACCGAGAGAGACAGGGACTTTTGTCCCATAGCTTTTTAGGAGCAAATAAAATGAAAACGGACTTCGTGACTGGATAGTTTCGAAGAAGAAGAAACAGCTTGAAATATTTCCTGAAGGAAACAGTCTCCGCAAGTACATTATATATATATATATATATATATATATATATATATATATATATATATATATATATATATATTGTAATATACACAATTAATACGTCGTTTAATTTATTTAATTAAATGAATTTAAAGAATTTGCCTCTTGTTCAAGCTATTTATGTAATAATTAAATGGAAGGCATTATTTAAATAAAAGAATTAATAATATTTACAAACAATATTTATTTATTTTGTGGCAATAATTTAAAACAATTCACAAGTTTAAAATATTAAATCTCAGGGTCTTCACTGGGTTTGATAATGGACACATCAATTATGTTTAAAAATCTTATTAACAAACAAATCACATTTACCTAAACAATACGTCAACTAAAAGAAAAGAAATTAGCTTGAGAATTGAAATAGAACGAAATTAAAAAGTAAAGAGATTAACTCTGATTAACTATTTCAAAAGGAGAACGAAATCTGACTTCTATCTTTTAATTACGTTTACATAAATAATTATTTTGTAATTTGTTACTCACATCTGTCCATTGTTTCCAGCATACCTTTTGTTTTCGAAAATACACTATTGCGAGATTTTACACTGATTCTAAGTTTCACAGATTTTACACTGATTCTAGTCAAAATTGATAGTATGTCAGGAACTCGGATGATCCTCCTTTTTGTCAGCTATCTGTTGACTGCTTGCCTTAGGTGAATTCTACTCGCCTTATATGAATTCTGTGGTTTGTAGATTTGCTAGTCTTTTAGCGCTTTGGACTTAAAATGCAACTTTACTATTTCTGGCTGGCTATGGACGTAAAACTGCTTTTACAAGCAAGTTTCGATGTAATGCTTTCGTGAATGTTATATATATATATATATATATATATATATATATATATATGTATATTGTAATGATAATTAAAGGCAATTTAAGAATTAATAATTAAATTATTGAAATAAATTGTTATCGGCGAGAACACAAACACAACAATGGGTAAGAATACATATACAGGCGGGCCTTTGTCGTTGGCGAGCAGAAGTCGCACACAGAATTTCGTCAAGTAATGTTGGATACAAAACTCGTGGAGTAAAGTTGAACCATTGAACAATATAATATAGGGAGAAAGGTTGAAAAATTGGTTAAATAGTACAGAACATCGTGAAACCAAAAAAGATCTGTATTTGTGAATACAACACACAAAAAAATATACAAAATCCACAGTCAATTTCTCTCATGATGTTTCACATATTCAATAATTAGGTCTAATTTATCAATACTTTACATTAATTTTAGTGCAATTAGAATACCCTGGGAATAACTTAAATTTTCTTTCTTGAAAACAAAATCACACAAAAAAAAATATTCCGAAGTTGGCCGGCGGGTAGAAAAAACTGGCTTAAGGGGTTGACTCACAGAATGCTAGAAAAGGCATGTTTTAACACGTCCATGATTGCCAAAAATTTCACATACCCTTATGTGCATGTTGTTTCATATCTGCATCACAAATTATCTGTCTTAGTAACCAACAAATGGAGTGATATTAAAAGTTATGTTGCATATATGCTACAGTAAGCAAGGGCAAAGATCTTGCTTTCTACGAGGACGGACGATTTCTACAATGAGTGGTTGAAAATCTATTGTTATAATTGCTTTTGAATTCAAGAAGACAAAAAGAAGTAGAGGGAGGTACTCCGAGATCTCAATGAAGTCCTTGATGATTACCGGTTTTTTGCGAATTGATAAACAACAATTTCAACGTAGTTGCATCTGTTTCACCAATAATAAAAAAGCAACATACGACTGTATGTATGAGGGGTATTTGACAATATATTGCTTACGTAGAACAATACTGAAACCACTTCATTAATACTGACACTACTTCAATCAATATATAATATTTTTAATTTACGGCAATTTTTCCCCGTCAGTTTAATCGTTACAATAAATTCCTCAGAAAACCAAAATATTGACTATATTTTCTCAATAATATTAACCGTGTAAGAGAACCTTTAGTCACACATACAACACGCGCTCATAAAACTAAAGCTTTTGGTTGATGCCGTTTTGTTAGTTGCGAGGATCATAACATTGCATTCTGGGAGAAATTATATCAATATTCTCAGTTGTCATTCGTTATTTGGGGTGTTATGCTAGTAAGTACGATTTAGACTTAGCAAATTTAAAAGAATTGTGTTTCAGTTTTAAGCCAAAGAAGATGAGATGTTTAAGTTGGAACGGAACTGAAGAATATTTCAGAAATATATTGTAATGATAATTAAAGGCAATTAAAGAATTAATAATTAAACAATTGAAATAAATTGTTATCGGCGAGAACACAAACACAACAATGGGTAAGAATATACAGGCGGGCCTTTGTCGTTGGCGAGCGTTTAAGCTACAGGGCTCAAGAGTCAGTCACAGCATTTCGTCGAGTACAGTTGGACACAGAATTTCATCAAACAGTCGCTCGAATAAATTCGTGAAGTACAGTTGGACACAGAATTTCATCAAGTATAGTCAGTCACAAAATTTCGTCGAGTAGAGTCGCACACAGAATTTCGTCAAGTAAAGTTGGATACAAAAACTCGGAGAGTAAAGTTGAACCACTGAACAATGATAGGAGAAAGGTTGAAAATTGGTTAAACAGTACAGAACATCGTGAAACCAAAAACAAATTGAGTCTGGCAGTGGCGTGGAACTTTGGAGAAGGAGTGAACAACGTTCTTATTTGCTCGTAATCAGAACTAGAGCGACAATCTTGGCTGGTCAGACAGGTAAAATAAAGGTCAGCAGTATTTTACGTAACAATTGTGTCTGGTGGACGATACTAAAGTTTTGGAAAGTGACTTAAAAATTAAATTTAGTGAAACAATGGCCTGTTACGTGTACATAGTGTAAAGTGTATCATAGAATCCAAACAAATGCCTGGTACTGGTACAAACTGTAAGTAGAGAGAAATTTAATAAATTTATTCCTATGTAAACGTTATATGAGGATAGATCGTCAAATTTGGGTTTCAATTTCATTTTTGTTGTTTTAATTCTAATCAAGCTGTGAATGTTGTAATTTTGTTTGTCAATTTAGGATGGTAGGAAAAGGTATTGTTCTTTGTTTAAAAGGCCCAATTAACGCCCTCATGCAAGAGTAAAGGAGCTCGTATAATAGTAAAAAACATTAATATAAAATAATCACAACAAGAAAATTTGTCATTATTAATTTAAATAAATGAATTGTTTCTGATATTTAAACACTATAATCATTTTAACATCCTTTCATTAAAATAATTTAATAATAAATTCAACCGCTAATTACTCATAATTATTTGAGTATTCCATAAAATTGGCGCATCAACGTGGGCTAATTAATTAAAAATATTGATTATTACAATATATATAGGCAAACTCCACGATTTTCCCTGTCCTTACTTTTAATATTGGAATTAAAGGGAGGCATAATATGAAATTGAAACTAATACCGCGAAATTTTAACCTGAGGAATTAATATTTATTTTGAATTTTAAACAGGTGGGTCAGTCTTTTCATAAATAAACAAATTGTGTGAATAAAAGAATTCATAATCGTATTGTAATTATAAATTATAATAATTTGTAAAAATGCAGTTTTTATATAATTTAAATAGCAACATTGGTTCACGTGGATATTATAATTCGGACGTGCAGCATATCCCCCATCATTATAACCTTTGACGCATGTGCACTTTTGGGTGAAGATCCTCACGCTGAAATTTTAAAGTTTGTTCGATCAAACAAACGCGTAACGCATTAAAAACATTCACGATTCGAAATCAATGAAGCAAGTCAATAAGTTATTTTTTTCTTAAATGCAGACATTTGTCGTAAAACAATGTAATTGTATGAGTAACACGTAATGAAGAACCATATATGAGAGGAGTGCCCATCTAAGTGATTAGTGCTGTTATTGTTGAGGGCATGTCCTCCCAGAGGGCCGCTGTTTGAAGTGGCGATAAAGGTCACGGTGCGCAGCCACAGGCCTAGCTGCCGCTCTGCGGAGCGAAACGTCGCTATCTGCTGTGTGCCAGTCTCTATGCAAATTCCTCTCACAACACTACTCTGGAAAAGACGTTACATTAACACAGTCTTAAATCATTTGCATCATAATGCTCGCCGGAATATTGTAATTTGTTGCATGAAGCTTGCTATCAGGCTTTAATTACTCCGACTCTACGCGAGACGTGTTTTACAGAGCTTTCTTAAGCTCGGTATCATCGGCTACAGATAGTGTTAAGCCGCTGCTTTTCAGTTCCACTCCTTTCGATAAAGTATTCTTATTACTTAATTTGCAAGGATTCCTCTTGGACTAATAAGCGTGGTATAAACATATTACAACGGAAATCTTTTAAACTTGTCTAATTTTAGTACCTCAAATTTATAATCGTCATCAGTTATTTTATAAAATCACTATAACTACTGTAAAAGTTATTATGGTGGGGGATTTGTGGAAATTTAAGTGACGAGTCTGATATTGTTATGGATTATGAAGATAATTATAATAAAAACAATTACCAAATACCAGCTGCATAAACTTAAATCAGCTGTTATTTGGTTATAAAAACGCATTGCTGTTTCAAATAAAGCAAAATCAAAATATTTAAAACACCCACCCTCGGTAAATATACATTTTTCCCATCTCTCGGGCTATTTGTGGATACCAATCCATAATAATTCCTTCTCTTTCAAAGCAAGCCACTCATCAAGCCATTTTCGGTCGTCTTCTTAAGAATAGTAGTGCTGTTCAGTAAACAAATGGCCCATCGACGAAAACAGATGGTAGTCGGAAGGGGCCAGGTCTGGTTAATAAGTGGTAAATCGATGTTTCGCCTGCAGGTACGACGGTAAACAGCAAACCTCTCTTCCGCCATCGGAAGGGCGTGGGACAAGTATTAAATGCCCGACTAACCTGATGCAGGTTTTTCTAGAATTTTCCCTGCATCAATTTCAGTCAAATTTCCGGGTAGGATCCTTAAACCATAGCCCGGGGACCCTAGTTAACTCTTGGCTACCTTCCTCTTTCCGCATCTCCCCTTTCAGTCCCTTTCTTATGCTATATGAGGGGAGTTGCCACTACGTGGATTACCCTATACATAGCCTGTCTACACCTTCTTCTTCTTCAAACTATGATTTTGAAATATTCCTCCAACATATTTTTCGGTCTGAAATCAACAATGTATAGGTACTAGTCATTTTCACGTACTGAACTTCATGTAGAATATTATGTACCCGTTTATACCTGATGCTTTGCTCTTCTATCTCGACACGTTAAATTTTATTGATAATTATTTTAGAATAAACCTTATTCATCCCAAGCGTTCATCATCATGACCAATTCATTTAATTTGTTCCAGTAATCAACCGTCGACAGCGACAGAAATATCGATCAATTATTTTTGTTCACGAAATATGTTTTTATGACTGTACGATCGTCGTCTGTATACATTTCTATGGAAACCGTAACACCGATAGCTTAAGACAGCTACGAGCTGAGTCTGCCAGAAAGATTGAACAAAAACGTTACCGTAGATATTGGAAGGTGGCTCCACACCAACAGACTGAATAATTTGTGATTCCTTGGCAGTTCGAACAGTATTTAATCCGTCGCAATCTGCACATTTATCAATGAATTTATTGATATTACGATATTAAAAAGAGAAAAATATTTGAGAAGATGGTCAAAAGTATTTTGAGATGGAGGCAAAATTCATTCATCGCACATTTAATAAACTTTACTGTATTCAATATGGTATACATCACGCTCCACACTTACTTATTAAAAGCATTCTCATATATATATATATATATATATAGTAATACCCAGTCAAGAAGGACATGGATTTTGTTCTTACTTTTATCAGATTTGTTTACCAACTCAGACTGGGGATTTTTGAGTGGTTTGTACATATAAAAGGTAATGATAAAATGATGGATAAGTGGCTCTTAGAGAAGGGGAGGACTATAATTGGGAATTTTGCGGCTCTTAGGGCTAATTGGTTGTGACCGACATCTTGAAGACGGAACTCTGAAATGCATGATAACAGATGTTTGGTGGACGATGCAATTATATTGAAAGGAGATGTTTGTTTTAGTTGATTGAGTGGCTCTCGGAGCGGAAGAAAGCCAACAGCTGGTGTTGTTTGGCGAACATGGTATTTCAAAACAATTCTGAAAACAAGGGAATATTCTGGAGCCGGGATATAAATAAAAGAGCACATAAAAGGCACAGTTAGTGACGGAGGATATATAGAGCAGACAGTCAGGAGCAGGAGACCGCTGGGGAAGAGCGTTGGTGCAGGTCCGCAGGGCGGACGCAGGGCCAAGTAATGTGGCCGAAGCAATTATATGAACAGTTGGGAGTTCGCATTCAGGAGATATCATCCGATGGTAGGCCAAGCTAGGTGATCGAGAGTAATGAGTTGGACATCAGTCATCAAAAGTAGGTAGGAGTTCGTCGTGAAAATCTGTCTGCCAGCAGAGTTGGTTGAATTCGTCGTAAGGGTAACGTCATCAAGAAGAGGGGACTGTGAAAGCAGAGTGTGAGCGCACCGTGGTTGCCTTTTAAGCCTGTATGAAGTGAGTGTGTGCCGGTATGCGAGAGATCCAAATTGCATGGACCAGAGAGCTTGTAAGTTTATTTTTCTGTATTCATAATTGTAAATTGTTAAATAAGGGTAAAAGTAAGATTTCGTTTCAATCGTTTCATTTCATTTCGTTTTTCATTTATTTTAAAATTGTGTTCCGTTTCCTTATCGACCCAGTAAAGACCCTGCGGTACCGAGCCTAAGTTATCAAATGTATTCAAGATACATAAAATTGTTTTGATTTTATAAAAATTTCATTAGATTATTTGTGTAATTGTAAATTGTGTCTTAATAAATAATGTTTGTTTAAATTTGTAGTTTTATTTGAGGTAGTACAATATATATATATATATATATATATATATATATATATATATATATACAGAGAGAGAGAGAGAGAGAGAGAGAGAGAGAGAGAAATAGAAAAATTAAAAGTCTGCGGATCCGGAATTATGAATAGGGCTATCTAGAAAGTCCAACGGCGAGATATAATATTTTACATAAAACGTAAGTAAACAGTTTTAACGGAGAGATTTATAAAATCGCTGTTTGGAAGCAGAAGTTTTGCAACTGGCTGAGGGTGGGCTAATCCAGGTTCCAGTATAGCAGAGATCCAGAGCAACTACCGTGTGTTCAAAATCTAATGAGTAGAATCAGTGTATAATGGCCTGTTTAGTGGGTGTTGACTTCAAGATACAAGAGTCCGAACTGGTACCAGTAGCACTGTCGTGAGTACAGAACAATTATTAATGATTTAAACGATAATTAAAGGGTATAGTCAGATTTCGTTCGCATTTTTCTTTTCATTCGTTTTATTTTATTTTTGTATTTAATATTATATTCCATTAACTTCAATGAGTTTGGATTGTTAATATTTTAGTTCATTGTATTTGTTCT
This sequence comes from Zhengitettix transpicula, assembly GCA_037074705.1. Classification (NCBI taxonomy): domain Eukaryota; kingdom Metazoa; phylum Arthropoda; class Insecta; order Orthoptera; family Tetrigidae; genus Zhengitettix; species Zhengitettix transpicula. The sequence goes on along the minus strand of CM073591.1, from coordinate 201,439,223 downwards.
TCCTATCAAACCCATTGGTGACCCTGAAATAATGAGAATTTCAACGTAATTGATTGTAAAATTATAAAGCTATATTTTCATAGAACGCCAAGAATTAATAAAATAAAATTTGAAATATTTGTTTGTTAAATTGACGGAATTCGGCGTGCAAAGCAGGGCTTATAATGTGTAATTATCAACAATAAATTTTTAAATACTTGATAATTTTGTTAATTATTCCTATTAATTAAGACCGCCTTTTAAATCATTACATACATTGGCGGCTTCAACGTGTGGCCAACTAGCATTCAAATTTTAATTAATTTTTTTGTTTAAGAAATTTAATTAATCCCTTTTTAATCATTACTATATATATATATATATATATATTGTAATGCCAATTAATTCGGCCGTTAATTGGTTTTAATAAAATTTAATTATAGCGGCAGGAGCTTCCAAAGCGACAATAGAGCCGAGCTTTGTTGAAAAGCAAAATGGGAAATGCGCGCTAAAACTCGGGATGCACTAGGAGAGTAGTTGGCGGAGAAACACTGCGAGGAGAAGGACAAATAATAAAACTTGAGCAGAGACTAGACGTTGTTAATGTAATACCAGTTAAAGTTGTGAATTAATACAAAGTAAAACATTCACGGAAGTATTGCATTGTAAATATTGGAAAGTAATAGCAGTTTTGTCAGAATAGAACTTTCCAAAATCTTCGTGGAGTAATTGTTCCAGGAGAACATTGTCAAATTATTGCGGAGTGGAGCAGTCAACGAAATACAGCCAATCTTGCCAAATTTTAAAGTGAAGTGTAAAATCAGTGAAAACCAAGGCCTGATGTTTAAAAATTAAAGCGTCCGATCGAGGTAAAATTGATTGTTCTGGTGCCAGACCGACGGTCCGTAAGTAACAAAACTTTAATAAATTTGAAAAAGAATAGTGTCAGATTTCGTTCAGAGTTTATTTTGTTTACCTTCTTTCCACTTATGTTACTTATTGTTCTAGGTTAATTTTATTATATTTTGAATTGTTAATAGTCAAATTATACGTTTATTGTGTTCTAATTATCAAACCGAGTTATGGCCTTGAGATTAAGAGATTTTCAACATATTGGATGGTAAATATTGATGTGTATTCGCTAGAACAAAATAAATTGTAAATAATTAAAGTAAAGTTTTGTAAATTTTGATCAAAGACCGGCGGACAAAATAGGGCTAATAATGGGCAGTTTTAAGAAATAAAAGACTTTAAATATTAATAATTTTATTAATCATTCCTATATTTTAATTAATCGCCTATCTTTTTGTTTATTATATATATATATAGTATACATTCGACTATACGTTACTTTGTTTCCTTTTTTCCTGTCTGTCAGGCTGATTTTTCCTGTTTTTACTATAAAGTAGTCGGGCCGATGTCGATTAAACTACTTTTAGTAGTTCTATTGAGTTGTAAAAATGGTTCTAAGTGATACTACACAAAAAATACTGTGAGTCCAAAAATTTTGTTTCCGATCACTTTTCACCAGAAAACTGTCCAACTGCGACGGTCCATGTTCATCATGCTTTTAATGACTGGTAATATGTATCTGTTTATTCATTCAAAGATAAATATATTATGCTACGGAAACGTGACTATAGCAACGCAACAAACTATTGGCGTCACAATAAACACCAAATCACTTGTGGCTGAAATTTATTAACATTTTACACACGAAAAATCCTCTGTTCAGTGTATATTTATAAATGAACCTTTCGCTTTGCCTAATTTGGTCGAGAACATTTCTCAAACCCCAGCACGAGAGTTTGAATCCATCATATAGTGTTTTTCCTAGAACTTCCTTCAGTCGAACTAGTTGTTATTGTTTTGCTGATGGATTACAAATAGCAGGACCAGCCAGTAGGATCAGATTGCATTAATTCGATCCGGGTGCATTGAGCGTCGGATAATTCTGGGATTCTTATGACGGCAGGTCTCAGCACTCGACTTTCGAAGGCCGGTACACAGTTCAGCACACACACAAATTAATCAAATTATGGCATATTAGAAACACAGAAAAACGATCAATTAAATCATCTATTTACTAATAGGTATATATTCAGATATAACGTTAGTCATATAATAGCAAATTGGTTAATATGGACCCAATCTGGGAGTCGTGCATTGTTGCTTTTGATAAGCGAACGACGCAGCTCCTGGTAACATGCCAGATTTCCAACCTCATTTCTCGGTTGAATGTATTACAACAATATAATAAAAGATCTTAGTTATTCTTATAAAACAAAAACTCCGCACAGACATTCGGTGACATATAATCTCTATATTTACTTCGACATCGCAATGTAAATATTACTCTCATCAAATTCCTCTGTTCTTTTCAAAACAAGTTAACATAAATGAATATTGTAAGCCATCGTTAATTTACTTTAACTTGTTACAGTGCTTCTACTTATATAACGCAAAGATGAAAAAGCTAAGATAACTTCAGACAACTATATCCCTAACGTCTCTGTTCCACAGATAAAGCTGAAATACGACTTTCATGTAACAAGTTTGGAAAATGTCTAGTTACACAACAGATATCTATGAAACATTATGCCATTATTTAATAAAAGAAGAAGAAGATGTAGACAGGTTATCTACATAGTGGCACCTCCCCTCTTATAGCATAGGAAATGACCTGAAAGGGAGCAATGCGGAAAGGGGTGACGAACTAGTGCTCCCGAACTGCAGTTTTAAAAAACGCTACCCGGTTAATTCACCTAAAAGTGAAGTAGGGTAGACCCTACAAAAACCTGCATCAGGTTGGTCGGGAAATTTGTACCCTTCCGATGGCGGAGACGACCGTCGTAACCCAGAATTCCTAACTCCGTGCATCGACCTGTTTAGCAGGCAGCTGGACGACTATTCCAATAGGAATTGCGGACAACTTTTATCGTATGTCTCAGGTTTGCGATCCCGAAACAAACACCTCTCAAAACAAGCCGAAGTGCTTGGTCTTGTGGGAACCTTAGGGAGAATAAGGGATCCCCAAAGGTAGCCTTCTCCAGAGCTCTCGGGGAAGCTCACCTGGGAGAGAATACTCTCACAGGCTTCCTTGTACTATTATAAATATATTTTAGGGTAACAGGTACCTGAGGGTAATTCACGTGCTGGCAATTCCCCTTTAATAACATAGGAAGGGATTTGAAAGGGGGGATGCGGAAGCGTTGACTTAGGCTCCCGGGCTATATTTCAAGGATCCTCCTTGGAATTCGTCTAAATGTGTTGCAGGACAAATCCTAGAAAACCTTCATCAGGTAGGTCGAGGATTGGGTACTTGTCCCACGACCTTCCGAAGCGGGAGAGAGGTTTGCTGTGCGGACACAGCATTTCCTTCTCCGTTCATCGACCAGTTGAGGAGGCAGCTGGTTGACAGTTCCAATGAGAATAGCGAACAACTCTTACCGTATGGCCAGGGTCTGTGACACCGGAACATACACCTTTCAGAACAGGACGAGGTGACTCGGCTTGTGTGAACCTTAGTTCAAAAACGGAGAGAGGAAAAGGCATCCCCAAAGGTGTATCTCTTTACAAGGTTCTGCCTACGAGAGAACATCCCTCGCAGGTACTGCCTGCGAGAGAATAGGCCTCGCAGACTCTTGTAGATAACTATTATATAGAGGCGTAGCGAGATTTATGTAATACCAAAATTCTATCCGCCCTCGAGAAACCTGATTGACGAAAGTTGAAAAACCTGATTGTAATTCTTTGGTCAGAAATTTTGTCCGATAAATTATTTAAACGCTTGAACGGTTTTCTCTCTGCAGCAACAGATGACACTGAGGTTGTCTTTAACTATTATTCAACTTAAAACTAAGGCTACCATTTTAATTTATTTTTACGGGTCTATATTGGTAGGTAGATAAAATCTTTGTTGAGAAGGCGATAATATAATCTTATAGATAGAACCTAAGAGTAAGAATAAGTATTTAATTAAAAATATGGCACGGGAACGAGTTATAATGTTATTCGTTAAAGGAACAAGATAGGCACTAATACTATCCTATTTTTGTGGCAAAAGCTAACCCCAAAACTAATAACCATGTTTTAATTCCCGTATGAAAGTCGAATAGCCAGGTAGTTCGTCAATAAGTCAAATAAACTCTATACTATTTTTCGGACCATAATAAAAGAATCTCATTGATGTACTTAATTTTAACGTTTGGAGATGACAGATTCGGCAGTTATGCTTTGTGTTTCCCGTTCGTATGTAGAGATATCTGAAAATTAATAGGAACTTCACACACCATCCGAAAATAAAAAGGAAGCAGTAAATCGTTATAAAAGATATGGAATGTAATTATAAAAAAAGGCATATCCAGATTGATAAATACTTCATATAATATTAATTGTATAATGATAACATTTTATTACCGTACCGTCATCTATTTGTGCGCCTCGGTTCTCAAGAAAGCCGTCAAACTTAGGGAAGTTGCCTCATTGAAGTTTTTGCTACGGGCAAGTTAACAAAGGACAACAATCGAATCGGGTCGGAAATAATTACATTTCATAAACCATTTTCATCGCTTCGGGGTAGTGTCGATGCTCGGCTCTTGACGCACGGTTTCCTGGAACTCGTTGCCAGGTAACATTCAACAACCACAATCTATGCGCTTCCAATCAACCTCTCGGTTTCAATAATCTTCCTGCACGGTCTCAGCCTGTTTATATTAAATAGTAGTTTGCACACAAACGTGTCAGTACATATTTCTTCTGTAACAATTTCAGTAATTCAGTGATTGATTAATTTATAATGCGATATTTTACTTTACGACTATTTCAGATAATTAGTTTTGACATATATATATTGTAATGAACAACCAATTAATAATTTAATTGTTCACGTTGTGGTAGCTATTTAATGTAATAATTAAATATGATGGGTTAATATAAATGAAAAGCTTATGAACAATTAACAAACAAAAATATTTATTTTGTTTTGTGGCTTTCAAAGAATAAAAGATAATTACAAACAAAATTTGAGATCGGTTCTCTCAGGGCCTTTACTGGGTTTGATAATAACAAAAAAATAGATTTAAAAACTTATTAACAAAACAGTTTACAATTTACCTAAACAATATGTCAATAGAATGAAATAAATTAAAAGTAAAGAAATTAACTTTGATTGACAATTAAAAGGGAACGAAATCTGACTTTACCCTTAAGCTAATGTTCACAGTTATTATAATTAAAATTTGGTTACTCACACATTGTCCGTCTGGTATCAGCATTATTTATTTCCCCTACACAACACGATAAATTGCAAATCGTTATTTACACAGATTCTAGTTCTCACAGAATTTACACGTTCACTGGCGAATAGAAAGCAGACAAAGTTCCGGAGCTTTGGATGAACCTCTCCTTTGTCAGCTATCGGATGTCGTCTTCCCCTGAGTGTAAAATTGTTCGAATTTGTCTTATTACTGGAACTGATGATTTGCAGATTCTTTGTAGACTTATACTGTTATTTTTATTGATTTGAAGTAGACTGCAAGGTATGTCGGTGAAAAATTTGTTATAATGTGCCTCCTTTCCTGGCTGGCTGTAGACGTACACTGACCACGAATTTCGTGCGCGCAAACGCCATTTCGACTTTTTGACAAAGCAGCCGAGCTCACTTCTCCATTGTTGCTTTCTTCGATCAGACCACTATAATGGATTTATCAAACAATTCAAATTTTATGTTCAAAAAATTACAGGCCTAATTAACTATTTACACAATATATATATATATATATATATATATATATATATATATATATATATATTGTGATACTAATTAGATACAGTAATGATTTTAATAATTGGATTGTTAGCGATACCAATTTCAAAGACAAAAATGTGTCGGCGGACTTTGCGTGAGCTACGAGCTCTTTCTGGAACGGTAGTCTGTCTGATATCGTAGGCGGGAGAGGAAGTAAAATTTTGAGAGAACGAACAGCGTTGTCCAAGTATAAAATTCAACCGAGAAAGTTACAAGTTTTTAACTCCAAGTATAAAGTTTGGACAGCAAAGAGTGATCAAATATTTGCACCACATTAAGATTCCTACGCGTACTGAGATCAACATTTTCCACATAAAGACAATGTGTAACAATATGTCTGGCTGATGATCCGGACGTGCAGGAGGTCCAGTTCCCGGAGGCAAATTCAATAACTATGACCGTGTGTTTCACAATCAAGTGTAGAGTCAGTGATTCATGGTCTTTTTAGTGTAAATTGTATGCTCGAGCCGAGGAAACTAAGTCTGGTACCAGCCGAAGATTTTTGTAAGTAGAAATAAAGTTAATTAAGTTTGTAAAGTAGTAGGTATTCGTCAGATTTCTTTCGTATCATTTTGGTTTTGTTTGTTAATTTCTTAATTTATAAATTCTATGATTGTAACGTAAACTCTATAATTGTTCTTTACTTATCCAGCCCAGGTAAACGACCCTGAGAGAAGTGTTATCAAATTTCTAAACATTGAAACTTTAAATGTATTTATCATCAGAGATTATGTTATAGATTTCTAGTAAATAAAATAAATGGTATCATAAAGTTTAAAGTAGTACATATTTCACAATCCTTTCTGTTAAAATAAAATAAACTGATCCAGAACGAATTATCAATTTAATCAAACTGCAAATTAATTGTTTAAATAATTCAATAAAATTTTGTTTCTTAATTAACTAATCTCCTTTTGATTACCATTACATTTTGGCCAGTTACCGCCAGGGGCGAAGGTGGACGGTGGTGAAAATTTTGAAACATGCACTCAAGGTGGATATTTTCTTTTAGTAAATATTTTTCTGGGTTAATCACATTGATAAAATTTCTACTCCTTACGGTATGGGAGGGAAGCACGATTAGGGGTGGGGTTGGAAAGTAGTTACAGAAAAATAGTGCAAAACCAACCGAGATTCGAGTGAAATCGGGGTTATGGGTGTATCGGAATTTATTTATGACAACCTGTGTAAGGTGCGTGGGGGTAGGAGGGGCTGGGCCGACGTGTTTGGGTATATAAATGATAAAAGAATTTAACTGGTCGATATTAGCGTAGAATAAATAATTTTTGGGCTCATGGAGACCCATAACATTTTTTATTATATATTCTGCGTATATTTACAACCCCTATCGGCTTGGGAGAAGAAAACCATGAAGGATAGGATGGAGTTGAATTACATAAAAATAAAACGAAGTTGCAGCAATGTCGGAGATGGACGGGGGGGGGGGGGAATTTTTTAAACATGCTGATCAGCTGATATTTGCGTCCAATAAACATTTTTCGGTGTTATTTAAATTCATAATATTTGGATAGATATTCTCTGTGTATAATTTCAACCATATCGGCATGGGAGGGGAGCACGCTTATGGGTGTGGTTTGGTAGACCGTTGCATGAAAATAGCGAACTGACTGAGATTCGAGTTAATTCTGGGGTTGTGCATGTCGCTGAGTTTCAGTGTGAGTAACAGGGTAACGCCCCGCGGATGGGGGGGGGGGGGGGGGCTGAGCGACTCTCTAAATTTTCCAACAATATAACCGGGCGATGTTTGCGTGATATAAATACTTTTGTTTAACCTACAGTAGCGGGGGTGAAAATTTTCAAAAAAGTTCAAACGGCGATTCATTCATCGAATGAAACTATTTCAGGGTCAATGAGTAGAACCCCGTTCGGAATGGGAGGTGAAAACATTTAGGGATAGGAATCGAATTGCGTTACATAAAAATAATGCAAAAGCTACCTAGATTTGAGTCAAGTCGGGAGTTATGGATAAATGACATATGGGGCAACGCCGGGCACCCAGATAGTAAATAATAAAAGTAAACCCAATAAACGTATTTCGCCTATGAACACTATAGTATTCATGCGTACAATTTTTTTTTTGTAGAATGATTATGATATTCATTCAAAAGCTATCCAATTTCTTAATAATTGGTGACTTGAAAAGGTCCTTATCTAACAACAGATCTATTTTTCCAAATGAATAAATACATTGTCACAGTAGGAAAGTAGAAAAATGACAGGGCACTTGTTTCACTTCACCGCTTCGTGAAACGACGAGGTGGGATTATAGTTACAGCGCAGAAGCTGACATGTAACGACCACAGAACACAAGGTAAACAGGTTTTGACGGGAAGTTCTTTTCTCCAATATGACAGTCTGCAAATCACGCTGAAGAGCACAGGAATCTGTGAGATCTGCCCCGAATTCCAAACTCCATCTCTCTCTTCCTTTCTCCATTGGTACGTAACAATATTTTAACACTCTCCTCTCACAATATATTCACGTCGAATGCATTCGTTGTCGTCATTACATACTTTACACCTCAAGTGGAAATCAACTACTTCATATTTAATTCTCATTCACAATGAGCATCGATTTAAAATAGATTAAAACAGCTCTTTCAGTCAAATTCTCCAAATATAATGTTTTTGGTTTCCTTTTCGACCAATAATCGATTAAAATTGATTTCTTGCAACGAGGTACATGTTTCTATTATACTCTCTCTATCTTTCCTTTTTATTAGTTTCAGGCGAACACGCAAGCCGGACATATTTCTTCCGGCTTTCTTATACAATAATAATATAATTTTGATGGTTCTGCCTATTTGAATCATTACAATAGTAATTATCAATGTCATTTTGTTGTTTGTTAAATATCTTTTTTGAAACATCTGACAGCGGTTCTTAGCTTAATATATTTACGCATACAACAAGAATGACTCATAACCTTGATGACATAGTATATTAAATTATATGTAAATTACCATCAAATATTACAGAATCTTTGCGAAAATATAAATACAATAACACTAATAATGCACTAAAAATATTAACTAAAAAAATATAACGCATTACTGAAAACATTGAACTTAGCGAATCCTATAACCCCGAAATAGAAACTCATGTCGATCTTTCTGCATTACTTGTTATCTATATCCTTTCCACTACCAGCCTTACGGTAAGGGTGCTTCCCTCCCTTGTCTTTTCGAGTTGAAATGAGACACTTAAATATTATAGAATGGAACTATTAAATGAAGCGACGCGACAACGTTTTATTCGAAGCTTATAATAGCCGTTTAAGAATGTTTTAAAATTATACATCCTCCAACTACACTTCACCATTCAGTGTTTGTTCCCGGATCGTAACATGTGTATAAAGTCTGGTAGCCATGGTCTACGCAATTAAGATTGTATACGGAAATTTGTTTCAGCCCCTTCCATTCCCACTCCTAGTGGTTGAACTACTTTTTAACCATTATGGTAATCGTCACAATTAAACTCAACTGAGTTGCTTACTCATTACTTCATGTAACGGCCTTTCACTCACATCCTCCCCCACCCCCACAACTATGGGCTTAACTATAACGTAATTGACATATTGAATGTCAAAATTATACTCATTGACCTCTATAACCCTAGATTTGACAGCAATGTCGGTTGGGAGCGTTTATTTTATGTACCACCCCTTCACCACCTCCCTTATTGGGAAATAAAACACTAAACACAAAATAGTTCCTCTTAATCACATAAACCCCGAAAATAATTAATAGACGCTAATATCAGCCGTTTTAGTATGCCCTAATTAAACTCAGTGACATTAATAACTCTGCATTTTACACCAATCTCGATTTTTTGCGTTATTTTTATGTATTTAAACTCCACCCCAAACATTAAGGATGCTCCCCTCCAAATTCCGAATGAGTTTAAATTATACACGGAGAACATGTAGAGAAATTTTTAAAATCTCATTGTTACAGAATTATATTTATTCGACGATAAAAACGGCCGGATAACATGTTTTAAGATTTCTACCCCCCCCCCCCCCAAACTCCTTACATCCCAACCCACCCCCGCGCGTTGCCCAGATTGCCATAAATAAACTCAGCGACATCCATTATCATTTGACTCGAATTTTGGTTGTTTCAGTGTTATTTTCTTGTAACTCCCCACCACTACCACCCCTAAGCTTGCTCCCCCCTCATGCCGCAAGGATTTGAAATTTTACACACTTAACGTGGGTAGAAATACTAACAATCTAATTAACACTGAAAAATATTTATTCAAAGGAAACAAACAAATGCTCTGCTTTATTTATTAGATTAGATTAGATTTCATTAGACGTAAAAATTTTGAGCGAATTATATTCTCCCGTCCGGTATGGCCAGGACGTTACACGGAACTCAGGTAATGGAGGAAAAGTAAGCAGCCATCTTTTAAAAGGATAATAAGAAGCCAAGAAATTAGAAACCTCTAATAAAACAAATCTCTGGTCACAAGACTTAGCACGTTCGGCAAATATTTGCCGCCAAATTGGCGTCTTGATGTACGTGTGTTCACACAAAAATCAGCTGTAACCCCGGAGGGGAGAATCTTACAAAAATATTGAGATTTGTGAGGGCACAGATCATATTCTCATTGACGAATATCATCTAGACTTGTGGGCGGAATGTTGCTTACCGAGGTGTGGAAGTGACCTGTAGAGCAGACAAGAAGTTAATTTTTAGGAAGTTTTGGGAAGTCATGAAGCAACCAGTTTTTAAGAAGTTGCGTAGTAGAGCAGATAAAGAGTAGACTTGAAGTAATTCAGCAAACAGGAAGTTAGTCAGTAGTGAAGTTGTTAGTTTTTGAGTAGTTGTGTAATCAGACAGTTATACGGTAGTTGTGAAGTTATAGGTTATAAAGTAGTCTTGAAGTCGTTAGTTATTCAAAAGTCGTAAAGTTGGAGAGTAGTTAATTAGCGATTGATGAGAGAAGGTAAAGTTGAGAGTTGTAAGAGAAATGTGAATTGTACGAGCACTTGGATACTGTCCACGAGATTCCTGTACCACCATCATCCTTGAACGCTAAACATCAAACCACAGTAGCTAATACCAACAAGGATTTATGACGACTGCATTACGGGCTCACAACCCCTTCAGAAAAAGTGTCAATGTTTCGTTTTATGTAGTAACATAGCCGATAGTAATTACAAGTTGTAATTATATCAGGATAGGAAATTCTTTATCACGTACAAGTATATGGATGGAAAAATGTCGACAAAACCTATCCTTCCGCTTACCGGGCGGATGCTCTAATCAATTGAGACAATACCATATACTCCCGGTTCTGTGCGAGATTCCCCCATCGCTCAGACCTACAATTGTAGACGTCGGCATTGGTAGTTAGTTAGATCATCCGCCCGGTAAAGGGAAGGTCCCGGGGTCGATTCCCGGTGTATATATATATATATATATATATATATATAATGTAATACCAATGAACAGGCCATTAATTGTTTTAATATAATTAAATTGTTAGCGGTACGAATGCGTAAAGGCGACAATAAAGGCGGGCTTTTCATTTGTTCAACCATGAAAACTGCAAAACCGCGCGCTTGGAGAACGGCAGTCTGGAATCGACGATTGAAAGGTGAAGGAGTCAAAATTCTGCGTACGAGAGATGAAACTGTTAAAAGTCGACGGGGAGATATAATACAGTTCAGTTCATCTAGAGCAACAAACTGTAAAGTTTGCAGTTATAAAGTACGAATGGCGAGATCCTATATTTCTACATGAAAACAAGGAAATATATACAGGCAGAGATTTACATAATAATTTGCACACGGTGAAGCAAATCCACTAGCTGACCAAAGGGGGCGGCCCATCCGAGGTTCCAGATAGCAGAGGACGAGTATTTCAATTGTGTGTATTAAAAATTTCAATGAAGTGTAAAAATGGGTGTTTAGTGTGGTACTTTTCAAGCTACAAGAGAAATCTGGTACCAGACAGACGTTCCGTGAGTAACAAAACTTTTATACAAATTTTTAAAAGATAATTAAAAAGGTATAGTCAGATTTCGTTCAGTTTTCATTTCGTTCAGTTCTCTTTTCACTTACTTTCATATTGCTTTTAGGTTAACTATTTATTTTTGAATTGTTAATTGTCAGTTTATACATTTATTTTGGTTCTAATTATCAAACCCAGTAGTGACCCTGAGATAAGAGATTCGATTTATTTGATTGTAATGATATAAGAACTGTATGCTCATAAATGCCACGAATTAATAAACGAAAATTAAAGTATTTGTTTTTAACTGGATGGACTTCGGCGTGAAAAATAGGTATTGTACATTGTAAATTTATCAACAATAATAAATTTCTTTTAAAGCTTAGTAAATGTTGTTAATTATTCCTATGATTTTAAGACCACCTTTTTAATAATTATAGATTCGACGTCTTAAACGAGTGGCTAATTATTCAAATTTTAATTAATTTTTTGTTAATTTCAATAACTTTGTTATTACATACAATAAATTATTAACGGGTGTACTATTGAATTTTACGATGCACTGTAATTAAATATTTACTCAGAATTAAATAAGTAATTAAATTTCAATATTGTAGCTTGCGGTAATGATATAAAGTAAAAATGCCCACAAAAGTAATAAACAATACAACACATAGTGAAATGTACATTACAAGAAAATGATACTTATAATCTGTTTATCTACTAATTAACATTTAAACATAGTTAAATAATAATATTACTTTGATTAAAAACACAGCTTAATAAATTTTATTTAAACCGAAAGACCCAAAATACCCCGAACGTTTCTATATTGTTAATTTTAATCTGTTTATTAATTTTATGTATGTTACATAAATGAATAAAATGAATTTATTCGTTTTCTCAGTATATCTAAATTAGTTTGTTATTAAATTATACCATTAGAGTTTTAATTGTTTCCTTAATAAATTTTGCGTTCAACTATTGGAGCACCCAATATATACGCAATGAATGTTAGCCACTACAATTTAGTATCATAGGCCCGAAAACACTCCATCCATAGTTAGGCGCCATATTTTTAATAATCTGGGAAAATGAAAACATGACAAAATTAACCACTTAATTTCACACATCTATTTTAGACTGTCTTAAACCATCTAGTAGCAGGTTAATTATTAAGTTTTTATTTGGTCTTTCCTATGACTTTAATCCGGTAACAACAATGTGAAATGATTTGTGGAAGTTATATTAATTACTTTAATTGTTGTTCCCAATAGTAATCCTATGACTCGAGACAGGGGTGAATAATGATTTGTAAACATGTTCGTGACAACAAGATACCATTTTATAAAAGATCCACTATTAAATTAATTTCCAACCATTATTTGAAGGTTTATTTCCTTTCTCTTACCTCCCTGAACTTAAAATTAAATGCATAAATAAATATACATCCCTGAGTCTGAAAATTAATTATTATTAACAAAAAATTATTTTCAGGACGTTTTGTCATCTTTTGGGACATCATCAAGTATAACGGCTTTTAGTAATTTAGTATACAATTCATGAGTAAAATTTAGAGGTAAGATTCAGCTTCCTTGCCCGTTGCAACCTAAAATTATTAAAAACCGATCAACCTTATGAGGGCCAAAAAGAGTAAACTACATAATGTCCTGAAATTAATATATTTTTTTTGTATTTTCTGTTTCAAGGCCATATATTTATTTGTTTATATTATTATAAATAGTGAGATATTTTTTCATAATTATTAAATTTAAATGAATTTAGAAATATTCATAAAATTACTTACGGTACTTTCGCCACTTTTAGGTTGTACTCCAAGAAAGTTTGAAATAAAAGTTTATCAACACACTTTGTGCTTCATTATATTTACTACAACCCAAGTCCTTTTGCATAACAACTTATCTCAATCTCGTGACATTTTCGTTAACAATACAATCACTGGCAAAAGGCTACTTTCAGCACAAATCATTAATAAATATTATCTTCTTCTTCTTCTTCTAATAAATAAAGCAGAGTGTTTGTATATTTGTTTGTTTGTATGTTCCTTATACAAATCTACACCGGTGGAGCGAATTTCACCAAATTTCGTAAACGTGTTCTTTGCGACCAGGAAACAAACACTGTAGGAGTGAGACTCATCTACCACCCCCAGAAGCGGGGGTGGATGGGGTGGAAATATTTAAACATGCTAAAACAGTCGATATTTCAGTCGAATGAATTTTTTAAGGAGTCACAGATATTGATAGTGTTTCTACCGACTGTCGGTGTGAGACGCGTCTACCACCCCATGAAGCGGGGGTGGACAGGGGTGGAAAAATTTAAATATGTTAAAACAGCCAATATTTTTGTCGGATAGTTATTTTTAAGGGGTCCAAGATATTGAAAGTGTTTCTACCGATGTTATCTGAATATAATTTTCATCCCCTACACCCTGAGAAAAGGGCACCCTTATGGTTTGGGGGGAGATGCTTTACAAAAATAAACGAATACAACCGAGATCGGAGCCAAATCGAAGGCTTTTGATGTAGCTGAGATCAGTTACGACATTCAACTTGGCATTTATCCCTCAGATGCAGGGGAAGCAGGGTGGAAATTTTGGAACATGCAAACACGGCAGATATTTGCGTTGAATGAATATTTTTCAGGGTTAATTATATTGATTGTATTTCTACTGATGTTGTTTGTGTATACTTTCAACTCCTTTCAGCATGCGAGGTGAGCACCCTTATGTGTGGGGTGGTGGGACGTTTCAAATAATTAAAGCCAATTTAACAGACGTTCAAGTCAAATCGGTGTTATGGTTGTCGATGAGACTATTTATAACAAACTGAGAAAGTCACAGGGGTGGGTGGGAATTGGTGGTGATGAGAAGGGGTGGGCGGGGAAAGAAATTTTCTAACATGGTAATCGGCCGATTTTTTCGTCGAATCAATATAATTCGGGATCAATGCCATTCATAAAACTTCACTGCATGTTATCTGTGTATAATTTCAACTACTTTTCATGGGAGTGGTGCACCCTTAAGAGTTGGGGTGGAGTAGCATTACATGAAATTACGCAAACACATTCGAGTTTCGAGTCAAATCCGGGGTTATATTTGTCACTGTGTTTAATTATGACATTTAACTTACAGTTTAACTTCCCCTAGCGAGGATGGACGGGGGTTGAACTTTTCAAACATGTTAAGTAGCTTATGTTTAAGTCGAATAAATATTATTCTGGTTCACTGAGATTTATTATATTTAGCTTTATGTTCCATATATTTAATGTAACCTCTTTCGGGATTTGGAGTAGAGCACCGTTAATAGTGGGAGTGGAGTGTATTTATATAATAATAACGCAAACACATTCGAGATTGGACTCAAATCCAGGGTTATATGTCAGTGAGTTTTATTATGATATTCAAGTTGCCGTTTAAGTCCCCAAGCAGGGGTGGTTAGGGGTGGAAATCTTCAAACATGCTAACGCGGCCAATATTTGAGTCGGGTAAATATTTTCCGGGTAAAAGTGATGAATTGTGGTTGTAACAATGTATGTCAGTAAAATTTCAACATTTTACGGCATGGGAAGGAAGAACTCTAGGGTTGGTGAGGAGGAATGTTACAAGAAAATAATTTGAATACAACCGAGACTCGAGTCCAAACCAAAGTTATGGATAACGATGAGTTTAATTATGACATTAAAGTAACAATTAACCTCCCAGGGACGAGGGGGGTTGGGGGTGGAATTTTTCAAACATGTTAAATCATCGATATTAGCGTGGAATAACTAAATGTCAGGGCCATTGACGTTCATAGTATTTCTACTGATGTTGTTTGTAGGCATGATAGGGGTTGGTTGGAGGGGACTTACAAGAAAATAACGAAAAAACAACCGAGATTCGAGTCAAATCGAAGGTAATGGATGTCGCTGAATTATGAATTATGACAATCTGGGCAACACGCGGGTGTCGCTTGGGTTGGGATGAGTTGGGCGGAGGTGTACGGGGGATAGAAATTTTAAACAAGTTGACCGGCCGTTTTTTGCGTCGATTAAATATATTTCGGGATCAATAAGATCAATAAAATTTCTCTACATTTTGCCCGTGTATAACTTCAACATCTTTCTGGATTAAGGGTGGGGGTGGCGTGGAATTACATTATATTTATGCAAAAACAATCTGCATTGTTGTCGAATCCACGGTTATGGATGTCAATGAGTTAAATTATTACATTCAACTAACCGTTTACCTCCCCCCAAGGAAGGGTTAGCGGGATGTAAATTTTTTAAACATTTGTCGGGGACAATGTCATTGATAAGATTTCTACAGATTTTGCTTTGAATTTCAACCTCTTGACACACGTGAAAGATCACAATTACGGGTGGGGGTGGAGGGACGTTACTAGAAAATAACGTGAATAAATCCCAGATTGGAGATATAGGTGAATGTATTTATGACAACGTGGGAAATGCACGGGGGTTGGCGGAGGTGTGCGGGGGTGTGAGCGGCTTGGCGGAGTTGGGTGTGGGAATATATTTTCAAACATGTTATCCGGCCGATTTTTGCTTCGAATAAATATATTTCGGCATCAACGAGATTCATAAAATTTCTCTACATGTTCTCTGTGTATAATTTCACCCCCTTTCGGGCTTTTGATGGGTGCACCTTTAAGTGTTGGTGTAGAGTGGCATTACATAAAAAGAAAGAAGAAAACATTGAGATTGGTGTCGAATCCGGGGCTATAGTTGGTATTGAGTTTAATTAAGACATTCAACTTGCCGTTTAAATCCCCGAAGCGGGAGTGGTCGGGGGTGGAAATTTTCAAACATGTTAAACGGTTGATATTTGTGATAATTATTTCCTAGGGTTAATTACTTTTATAGTACTTATATCGATGCTGTTTGTGGATAATTTCTACCCCTGTCAGGGGAGCAAGCTTAGGGGTGGAGTGGAGGTACGTTAAATAAAAGTAACGCAAAAACAATCTAGATTTGAATCAATTCAGAGACTATGAATGTTGCTGAATCTAATTATGACAACCTGGGTAACGCGACGGGTTTGGGAGGTGGTGGGCGGGGGTAGAAATTTTCAAACAATGTAATCGGCCGATTTTTGCGTGAATAAATACTTTTAGATTATCGCACATTTGTGGGATTGGTTATCTTCTAACATGTAAAAACGACCGATATATTTGGTCAATGACTTCAACCGCCTTCGGCATGGGAGGTGAGCACATGTAGGGATAGGGTTCGAGGAACGTTTCATAAAAATAGCACAAAAGCAACCAAAATTTGAGTCATATTGGGGGTTATAGATAAATGACATCACGGGCAACGCCGGGCACCCAGCTAGTAAGTAATAAAGACCAGATTCGTGAAATAACACTAATGTAATATGACATTTTTCTTATTGCTAACAATTTTTAACTCTTAAGTAGATCCATGTAGAAATTTTTTAATAGCATCATTTTTATATTTTTATTTTATTGTTTTTCGTTTATGAAAATGATAATCTACCATAATAATAATGATATATAATGATTTAAGATTCTATATATCAAGTAATGCGTTCGGATGCCGTATGTAGGTCTATATATGTGTTTTGTAATCTACAATTGGAAAAAAGACCGGTTGCAGGTACATGATAACATTGTCCGATATTAAAAATTACTTGTAATCTGACAGTATCATTAATAATCTATTTCCATAGTAAAATTTGTAACCAGAAAAAGAAAAACTGCGTGGAATATATTAACTTAAAAGCGGTTTAACACTGATTGATTATTTAAATTTAAATATCAGCTTTTAATAATAATTTCAATATTTAAAGGTAAAGAATTCACTTCTTATCTTATGTTTCGCAAGATTTCTTCTTAATTTATTTTCTTGAAGAGCACTTTCCCCAAACACTACTGCAGGTAAATTATTCCAGTTGTTGATTGTAGTATTGAGGAATGAATATTTTCCAACAAATGGTTTGCTTTCCTACTATTTATGTTGACTTTATGGTCCCTCCTACAGATATAACTGGGCTCTTGGAACTCTTTCCACACATAAGCTATGAATAGCGTACGCAGCCTCGCACTATCCCATGATCTGGTCCTACTAATTTTAGAAACCTTTCAATGAAATTCCTCTATATATTTAATCTTATAAATAAAAAAGAGTGTATGTATGTTTGTATGTTTGTTTGTATGTTTGTTTGTATGTTTGTTTGTTTGTTTGTATGTTTGTATATTTGTATGTTCGTTATACAAATCTACACCGTTAGAGCAAATTTCACCAAATTTCGTACACGTGTTCTTTACGACCAGGAAACAAACACTGTCGGGGTGAGACATGTCTACCACCCCCAGAAGCGGGGGTGCACGGGGGTTGAAATATTTAAACATGCTAAAAAAGCCGATATTTTAGTCGGATAATAATTTTTAGGGGTCCAAGATATTGATGGTGTTTCTACCGATGTTTTCTGAATATAATTTTCATCCCCTACACCCTGGGAAAAGGGCACCCTTAGAGTTTGGGGTGGAGAATACAAATCTATACCGGTGGATCAAATTTCACCAAATTTCGTACACGTGTTCTTTGCGACCAGGAAAACAACACTGTCGGGGTGAGACGCGCCTACCACCCCCAGAAGCGGGGGTGGACGGGGGTGGAAATATTTGAACATGCTAAAACAGTCGATATTTCAGTCGGATAAATATTTTTAGGGGTCAAAGGTATTTATAGTCTTTCCACTAATGATATCTGAATATAATTTTCAACCTCTACACCCTAGGGAAAGAGCACCCCTAGCGTTTGGGGTGGAGAGTACAAATATACACCGCTGGAGCAAATTTCACCAAATTTCGTACACGTGTTCTTTACGACCAGGAAACAAACACCGTCGGGGTGAGACGCGTCTACCAACCCCAGAAGCGGGGGTGGACGGGGGTTGAAATACTTAAACATGCTAAAACAGCAGGTATTAGATTTGGATAAATATTTTCGGGGTCAAAGATATTGATTGTGTTTCTACCGATGTTATCTGAATATAATATTCATCTCCTACGCCCTGGGAAAAGGACACCCTTAGGGTTCGGGGTGGAGTTGCTTTACAGAAAAATAACGCGAATACAACCGAGTTTGGAGTCAATCGAAGGTTATGGATGTCAGTGAGTTTACTTCGGATAAATATTTTTAATTGCCCATTTAACCCGAAAGGGTGGGGGTTGGAAGGGAAGATAAATAGTCAGTTCTTGCGCGTTCTTGGAGGAGAATTACGTGAATACTATTTCAACGGGTGTTGTTGAAAATATAAATCCCTTTAGACATTAGTGGGGAGCTTGCTTAGGGCTGGGGGTGAGAATTGTCTATTATTCTAAAACTGCCAAAATGTTATGTGTTTATGGGTAAACTAGATTGATAGTGTTTCTACCGATGTGATATGAGTAAAAATTCAACCCTTTCCACCACGGGAAAGTAGCAGATTTAGGGGTGGTGTTGTTCATACTATTTTAATCGATGTTGTTTCCATTAATAACGACGTTTAGTCAAAAATAAAAGTGTTTCAGAACCATTGCTTTTTATACTCTTTTAAAAAGCTTTTATATCTTATAAATAAAAAAGAGTGTATGTATGTTTGTTTGTATTTTTTTTTTTTTTTATATTTGTATGTTAGTTATACAAATCTACACCGGTAGAGCAAATTTCACCAAATTTCGTACACGTGTTCTTTACGACCAGGAAACAAACACTGTCGGGGTGAGACATGTCTACCACCCCCAGAAGCGGGGTTGCACGGTGGTTGAAATATTTAAACATGCTAAAACAGCCGATATTTTAGTCGGATAATAATTTTTAGGGGTCCAAGATATTGATGGTGTTTCTACAGATGTTTTCTGAATATAATTCTCATCCTTTACACCCTGGGGAAAGAGCACCCCTAGCGTTTGGGGTGGAGAGTACAAATATACACCGCTGGAGCAAATTTCACCACATTTCGTACACGGGTTCTTTGCGACCAGGAAAACAACACTGTCGGGGTGAGACGCGTCTACCAACCCTAGAAGCGGGGGTGGACGGGGGTTGAAATACTTAAACATGCTGAAACTGCAGGTATTAGATTTGGATAAATATTTTCGGGGTCAAAGATATTGATTGTGTTTCTACCGATGTTATCTGAATATAATATTCATCTCCTACGCCCTGGGAAAAGGGCACTCTTATGGTTTGGGGTGGAGTTGCTTTACAGAAAAATAACGCGAATACAACCGAGTTTGGAGTCAAATCGAAGGTTATGGATGTCAGTGAGTTTACTTCGGATAAATATTTTTAATTGCCGATTTAACCCGAAAGGGTGGGTGTTGGAAGGGAAGATAAATAGTCAGTTCTTGCGCGTTCTTGGAGGAGAATTACGTGAATACTATTTCAACGGGTGTTGTTGAAAATATAAATCCCTTTAGACATTAGTGGGGAGCTTGCTTAGGGCTGGGGGTGAGAATTGTCTATTATTCTAAAACTGCCAAAATGTTATGTGTTTATGGGTAAACTAGATTGATAGTGTTTCTACCGATGTGATATGAGTAAAAATTCAACCCTTTCCACCACGGGAAAGTAGCAGATTTAGGGGTGGTGTTGTTCATACTATTTTAATCGATGTTGTTTCCATTAATAACGACGTTTAGTCAAAAATAAAAGTGTTTCAGAACCATTGCTTTTTATACTCTTTTAAAAAGCTTTTATATCTTATAAATAAAAAAGAGTGTATGTATGTTTGTTTGTTTGTTTTTTTTTTTTATATTTGTATGTTAGTTATACAAATCTACACCGGTAGAGCAAATTTCACCAAATTTCGTACACGTGTTCTTTACGACCAGGAAACAAACACTGTCGGGGTGAGACATGTCTACCACCCCCAGAAGCGGGGTTGCACGGTGGTTGAAATATTTAAACATGCTAAAACAGCCGATATTTTAGTCGGATAATAATTTTTAGGGGTCCAAGATATTGATGGTGTTTCTACAGATGTTTTCTGAATATAATTCTCATCCTTTACACCCTGGGGAAAGAGCACCCCTAGCGTTTGGGGTGGAGAGTACAAATATACACCGCTGGAGCAAATTTCACCACATTTCGTACACGGGTTCTTTGCGACCAGGAAAACAACACTGTCGGGGTGAGACGCGTCTACCAACCCTAGAAGCGGGGGTGGACGGGGGTTGAAATACTTAAACATGCTGAAACTGCAGGTATTAGATTTGGATAAATATTTTCGGGGTCAAAGATATTGATTGTGTTTCTACCGATGTTATCTGAATATAATATTCATCTCCTACGCCCTGGGAAAAGGGCACTCTTATGGTTTGGGGTGGAGTTGCTTTACAGAAAAATAACGCGAATACAACCGAGTTTGGAGTCAAATCGAAGGTTATGGATGTCAGTGAGTTTACTTCGGATAAATATTTTTAATTGCCGATTTAACCCGAAAGGGTGGGTGTTGGAAGGGAAGATAAATAGTCAGTTCTTGCGCGTTCTTGGAGGAGAAATACGTGAATAGTATTTCAACAGATGTTGTTATAAAGATAAATCCCTTGAGACATTACTGGTGAGCTTGGTTAGGGCTGGGGGTGAGAATTGTCTATTATTCTAAAACTGCCAAAATGTTATGTGTTTATGGGTAAACTAGATTTATAGTGTGTCTACCGATGTGATATGAGTAAAAATTCAACCCTTTCCACCACGGGAAAGTAGCAGATTAAGGGGTGGTGTTGTTCATACTATTTTAACCGATGTTGTTTCCATTAATAACGACGTTTAATTTTATAAATAAAAATGAGTGTATGTATGTATGTATGTTTGTATGTTTGTATATTTGTATGTTTGTATATTTGTATGTTTGTATATTTGTATGTTCGTTATACAAATCTACACCGCTGGAGAAAATTTCACCAAATTTCGTACACGTGTTCTTTGCGACCAGGAAACAAACACTGTCGGGGTGAGACGCGTCTACCACCCCCAGAAGCGGGGGTGGACGGGGGTGGACGCGGGTGGAAATATTTAAACATGCTAAAACAGTCGATATTTCAGTCGGACAAATATGTTTAGGGGTCAAAGATATTTATAGTGTTTCCACTGATGATATCTGAATATAATTTTCAACCTCTACACCCTGGGGAAAGAGCACCCCTAGCGTTTGGGGTGGAGAATACAAATCTATACCGGTGGATCAAATTTCACCAAATTTCGTACACGTGTTCTTTGCGACCAGGAAACAAACACTGTCGGGGTGAGACGCGTCTACCACCTCCAGAATCGGGGGCGGACGGGGGTTGAAATATTTAAACATGCTAAAACAGTCGATATTTCAGTCGGATAAATATTTTTAGGGGTCACAGATATTGATAGTGTTTCTACCGACTGTTGGGGTGAGACGCGTCTACCATCCCCAGAAGCGGGTCGGGATTATCAGTAGAGCATTTTTAGGTGTTGGGTCGAGGAAAGCTGCAATAAAATAACGCGAATACAACCGAGATTGGAGTAAAATCCAAGGTTATGGATGTTGTCCAGTTCAATTATAGCATCAAATTTCCCATTTAGCCCCGAGAGGCGGGAGTGGATGGGATGGAAGTTTTCTAACATATTAAATCATCGATATTAGCGTGAAATAAATAAATGCCGGGACCATTGACGTTGATACTATTTCTACCGATGTTGTTTGTAGGCATGATAGGGGTGGGGCTGGAGGGGATTTCCTTGAAAACAACGGGAAAACAACCGAGATTCGAGTCAAATCGAAGGTAATGGATGTCCCTGAATTTATTTATGACAATCTGGACAACGCGCGGGTATCGGCTGGGTTGGGATGAGTTGACCGGCTGTGTTTTGCGTCGATTAAATATATTTCGGGATGAATTACATTAATAAAATTTCCCTACATGTTCTCTGTGTATAATTTCAACCCCTTTCGGACTCATAAGGGTGTACATTTAAGGATGGGCGTGAAGTAGCATTACATAAAAAGAAACCAGAAACTATCGGGATTGTCACCGAGTTTAATTAATTTCCTTAAAAATAACGGGAAAACAACCGAGATTCGAGTCAAATCGAAGGTAATGGATGTCCCTGAATTTATTTATGACAATCTGGACAACGCGCGGGTATCGGCTGGGTTGGGATGAGTTGACCGGCTGTTTTTTGCGTCGATTAAATATATTTCGGGATGAATTAGATTAATAAAATTTCCCTACATGTTCTCTGTGAATAATTTCAACCCCTTTCGGACTCATAAGGGTGCACCCTTAAGGGTGGGCGTGAAGAGCATTACATAAAAAGAAACCAGAAACTATCGGGATTGTCACTGATTTTAATTATGACATTAAACTTGACCGTTTAAGTCCCCGAAGCGGGAGTGGTCGGGGGTGAAAAATTTCAAACATGTTAAACGGTCGATAATTATTTCCTGGGGTTAATTACTTTGAAAGTATTTATACCGATGTTGTTTGTGTATAATTTAACCCCTGTGAGGGGAGCAAGCTTAGGGGTGGGGTGGAGGTACGTTAAATAAAATCCCGCAAAAACAATCGAGATTCGAATCAATTCAGAGACTATGAATGTCGCTGAATCTAATTGTGACAACCTGGGAAACGCGACGGGTTTGGGAGGTGTTGGGCGGGGGAATAAATTTTCAGACAATGTAATCGGCCGATTTTTGCGTGGAATACATTCTTTTTCATTATCGCATATTTGTGGGGGTGGTCATCTTCTAACATGTAAAAACGGCCGATATATTTAGTCAATGACTTCATCCCCCTTTGGCATGGGAGGTGAGCACATTTAGGGATAGGGTTCGAGGGCTTTACATAAAAATAGCGCAAAAGTAACCAAAATTGGAGTCTTATGGATGGTTATAGATAAATGACATCTCGGGCAACGCCGGGCACCCAGCTAGTATATTTTATAAATGGACTCATTCAGTCGGTTCATTATTTTATTGCTACTAAACAGTCTCCTCTAATGTTAGACGAGTTGTTTTGAGTTGACCGAGGCAAGGCCTAATTTTGGAAGGGTGTCGTGACTGCCACAGAATCACTGATGCCGTTCATAAATCAAGATTATTTCTTGAGCCATATTCTTTGATGGCCTCAAAGTTCCTGAAGTTGGGAGACGTTTTCCATAGGATCATTCGTCAAAGGACGTAATGGATACTGGCGACAGGTGCTGGCCGTACGTGAGCCGCAAAGCTGGTCTCCATGTTACTCACCTCAGAGGCAGCGGTGAATTTGGGGCAATAATCCGATTGAATGTGCAGAGCAGTGTTTCTGGCTACTTGGAATGTGCATCAGGTGAAGGAAGGCGCGGCAGTCTGATAAATTGTGCTCATCCGAGTGATAGATCCCGCGCCATCGCGTATTCATGGGACGCGCCGCGCTCGGACTGAGATTGGAGCCCGCTCTGCGGCTCCGCTCCGATCCGCGGCCTGCGATGATGGATGCTGCTGGCCTGGTGAGCTCAGGTTCTCCCTCACCCCACTCGCGAATACGACAGATACTTTCATTATTAGTATCTGTTAAGGGATAACTCCGTCCAGGTATCGAAATTGACATTTTCGCTGTCTACGTTATCTAAGTAACGAACTACTCACATTTTTACATAATTCAGTTACTACAAACATTTTATAATTTATGGAAGTGACATGACACCTTTTCATCTAAGGCAGGTTTTATTTTTAATAAAATGGAGAATCAGTCAATTTATTTAAAATCCTTGATAGACTTAGCAAAGTTGTTGCTGACTTTACCAGTTCTCGGTTATCTCGTTTCATTTCATCTACTGTTTAACGAATCGGTTATAACCACTCAAATTAACCGGCTTTCCAAATAAGGACCTTTCGCTTAACCACTGTTACATGTTATTACCAGTTTATTCGCTTTTCTAAAAATAAAACAAAAATATACTGATCACTAAATACAGCCACATTTCTTAAAATTTTTGCTCTTATTTATTTTGATTCACGTTTTCTTTAATTAATATTATATTTCCAAACACAATTTCGCTGTTTTTTACAGTAATCGTATGTATGAATAATTACCGACAAAAATAACAGAAAAATCTATTTTCAATACCAGTAGGTTTTCCTCAGTCCTAATATATTCTTGAAAATTTTTAAACAACTGTAATGTAAGGTGAAAATTGTTTTCTCCCGCTATCGGAAGGGCGTGGGACAAGTACCCAATGCCCGACCTACCTGATGCAGGTTTTTCTAGGGTTTTCCCTGCATTACTTTTAAGCGAATGCCGGGTAGGATCCTTAAAGTATAGCCCGGGGACCCTAGTTAACCCTTGGCTACCTTTCTCTACCATTCCGCATCCCCTCTTTCAAATCTCTTCCTATGCTATTAAAGGGGAGTTGCCACCATGTGGTTTACCTTCATGTAGCCTGTTACGCTAAAAAAAAATGATCTGCCTGTTTTGAGAGGTGTATGTTCCGCTTACCTTGGCATACGGTAAGAGTTGTCCGCTATTCCTATTGAAATAGTTGGCCAGCTGCTTCCTAAATCGGTCAAGGCACGGCGAGGGGAAAGCTGCGACCCCACAGCTAACCCCTCTCCCACCATCGTAAGGGCATGGTACAAGTACCAAATGGCCGACCTACCTGATGCAGGTTTTTCTAGGGGTTTTCCTGCATCACTTTTAGGCGAATTGCCGGGTAGGATCCTTAAACCAAAGCTCGGGAACCCTGGTTAATCATTGCCAACTTTCCTCTACCCTTCCAAATATCCCCTTTCAAATTCTTTCTTATGCGACCACGTGTATTACCCTCATGTAGCCTGTAACTTTAAAAACAACTAAAGAGAAATTGCTTTTGTGTCACTTAAATGTGGTTGCGTACAAAGCCCAGTATAAACAAACGAACCTGTACTGTAACATATTACGTTTTAAGTACGCAGCGAATTAAGTTTGCGTGAAGTGTAACGTAAGAGGACCAAGCGTTTACGATCTATATCGTAGTAACTGTACGTTCAGTTCGCAAAAGTTGATTCCCGACTGAATCATGCAACAAAATATTAAAACGTCACGATCAAAGTATCATCATTGTGAATTGTGGCATTTTATTCCAAGAACGCAGTGGAACAATGCAACGAATCTCATATTCTTTCTCTTCCCTACAGCTGAGATGAAAATCCCAGGTATACAACTATTGCACGAGTCGGAAAGAAAATCGGGTGGCGCATATTTATGGGGCGGAGGGCCGAAAGTGCGCGATGCGCACGTAATAAGCGTAACCAGCAACGATCCAACGTGATTATGCTATATGCGCTTACTGAAGATGAGAGGTAGCATCTGAGCACATGCCGCACTAAACCGGACCGACATCGAACATGCAGCTCTTTATCGTAGCGTGTCTTCTCTCTGGCCGGCAGTGCGTCGGTTGATCGTTGCATTTGTCGTAAAAGCAGCACATCCACGAAGTTCCCTCTAACGCGACGTCCCCCCCCCCCCCAATATGTCCACAGATGTCTCGTCGGTATTGCATAATTTCGTGTAAAGTGTCGTTTCTCGCGTAACTGGACTTTTTATTCCGATTGAGGCCAGGCCAAGAAATTTTACACGTTATGATAAGACATACCTGTCTTAAAGTATGATACATATGTTACAGAACTCTCGCATTTTTATTGTCGCTGTTTAACGATATGTACGTATGTTATGTATTATCCAAATTATCTCGTAGGAGTCGAAAGAACCCTGCCAGAGAACACTCTCGCAGGTGAACCTTCCCAGAGAGCTCTGGCGGAGGCTACCTTTGGGGATGCCTTCACATCTCTCTAGTTTTTTGAACTAAGGTTCCCACATGCCGAGGCACCTTGGCCTGTTTTGAGAGGTGTATGTTCCGGGGTCGCAGACCTTGGACATACGGTAAGAGTTGTCCGCTATTCCTAATGGAATAGTCGGTCAGATGCCTCCTAAGCTGGGAAAGAGAGGGGAAAGCTGAGACCCCACAGCAAACCCTCTCCCGCCATCCAAAGGGCTTGGGACACGTACCAAATGCCCGACCTACCTGATGCAGGTTTTTCTAGGGATTTCCCTGCATCACTTTTAGGCGAATTGGCGGGTTGGATCCTTAAATCATAGCCCGGGGGCCCTAGTTAACCCTTGGCTACCATCCTCTAACCTTCCGCATCCCCCCTTTCAAATCCCTTCCTATGCTATTAAAGGGGAGATTACCCTCATGTAGCCTGTTATCCTAAGAAAAAAATTATCCAAATTATAATAACTGCAATATTTGAAAAGGAAAAATTTCTTGTCTTGTATTTTTAATATTTAAAGAAATGCGTTGACCTTTAAGTACATAATTATTTCAGTACTTTATACTAAGAAAAACTATTTAGCAAGTAACGTATACTTTGAACTGTTTGGAAATCCAATCTATTCCATGACACAGGTGAAGCAAATTAAACGAGAAATACGAATGGAATATTTGGGTCGGATATGGACCAAATGCTTCCGTGACAACTGATTTTTTTAAATCTTCTATTGCATATTTTAACAGAGACAAGTGATTATTAGGCTAATTTTAGTTTATAAAATATATGAAATATTTTGTAATCATACATTTTATTTATAGAACAGCTTCGAAATTAATTAAAATGTTATATAACAAAAGTAGCTGTTTCATATTGATATTTTAATATGTAAAACAATACAAGATTATGGGAATTTTCTGGGAGTCAAAACTCACGTTCAAGACTCACATCGAGCAACTAATCATAGATAGCAAAAAACGTCTATTAATCCTCAAGCTACTAGCTGCCAAGAACTGGGGAGCAAAGATGGAACTATTGAGTCTCACCTTCAGGGCAATGATCAGAGCAAAAATAAATGATGGAGCACACATATATATGACAGCACAGAAAAGGATGCTAAGAAGACTAAAAGTTGTCCAAAACGAGGCAATGAGACTGATAACCGGATGTTATAAAACCACCCCAATACCGAGACTCACACTTGAGGCAAACGAAATCCCGCTTAGAACGAAAGTAATTGCAATTAGATACGCGATCAAGGCAAGAGAGGCATTGAACCCAATAATAATAAAACAAACCATCACTCTTTGATATGCAGAGAAAGAACCACCCGTACTACACTACACTAAAGGATATATTACGAAAGGAAGGAATAACTTTTCCAGAGGTAGACCACAACACCACGGCAAGCATACCACCATGGAAGCTTAACGAACTGCCAATCGATATGTCGCTACATAAATTTAAAGTAAACAACCCACACAACACAAACTGAAACGTTGAAGTCTATCAGTTACTACAAAGATATAATACCGATGGGTCCAAAAATACAAATGGAGTTGGTTGCGCAATAGTTACGAGAGGCAAAGAAACGTCTATCGCTATAAACCATAATTCATCGATAATTTCAGCAGAATTGTACGCCATCTACATGGCCACGGAACTGTGTCTGGAAGCACCGGAGGCCAACAATATCATCTTAACAGATTCCAAGGACGCAATACACAGAAGTACAGCGCACAGGAATGGTTGCATAAATCGAATTAGAGAGAATTTATTGAAAATACAAGAAAACGGAAACCGGATCACAATTGCCTGGCTACCGGCGCATAAGGACATAGTAGGACACGACAGGGCAGATGGAAGCTGATCATCAAGGAAGATCCAGCAACCTGGCAGTTTGCACCAGCAGAGACTGCAAAGTAGGGTTCTACAAGGAACTGGAGGAAAAGTGGAGTAGACCTGTGAAACCAGAAGAATGCGGAGTCATCCTCAGAAATGTCAGCAGCATCAGAGAAATATCGCACCCGAAAGAACTATCTCGAAGGCAACAGGTTGTAACAAGAATAAGAACAATGCACTCCAGTTTCACTCACTCATTCTTGATTTCCAGATCTCCGCAGCCGGTATGCAGCTCATCCAAGGAGCCCACAATAATTCCTCATGTCTTCTTTGACTGCCCCAAATATAGCGAGATAAGATCAACCATAGCCGCCCATTCAATGATGGAGATTTGCAACTCATCAGCAGCAATAAACAACCTCATAGACTTTACGATGAAAACTGAGTTGTATAAAGTAATTTAATTGTTATACAAATGTAGATGTAAGTCGCTAATGACCAAAAGATTAATGCGACATTTACTGAAATATATAAAAAAAATTGTTATCATGTTATATCTGTTATAAGAAAAGAGCAATTTAAAAAAGTTCCTTACGAATATAAACGAGAAACACTCTCAAACATTTATTTATTACATATTCTTGAGCTATCGGTACATTGTGTTTATAATTATACTTAATTATCAAAAAAATTGCATACGTGAGGTTGTCCCAGCTTACTCCCTTAAACAACTGAGAAATATTTTAAGAAATTATACTATTGATAACAGTTACTTAACTGCCAAAATCATGAGTCATGTGTATACTTCTGCGACATTCAGGAAAGTTTCAACTCATCATTATCTGATTCTTAAAGTTCTACAATATATCCTCTGAAGAAGTAGCAACAGGGCGCTCTGTATACTGGTGAAGCTTAAAGATTTTAAACTTTCCCGGTGTAATTGTTGGATAAAAAGTTCTCGGTTTTCACACGGGTTTAATAGATTAAAACGCGACGTTTCGACGACTACAAGCTCTGTCGTCATCTTCTAGGCGAAA
The DNA here is from genome assembly GCA_037074705.1 of Zhengitettix transpicula. Taxonomy (NCBI): domain Eukaryota; kingdom Metazoa; phylum Arthropoda; class Insecta; order Orthoptera; family Tetrigidae; genus Zhengitettix; species Zhengitettix transpicula. The sequence continues at coordinate 201,409,785 of CM073591.1, read as the reverse complement.
AGGTTTTAATCGCCGAAACGTCACGTTTTAATCTATTAAACCCGTGTGAAAACCAAGAACTTTTTATTCCAGTGGTGAAGATTTTGAATATGTGATTTAGCGCGGGGATAATCAATTGTATTCGTGCAGCTATGCTACTTATTCATAAATATTATCAACTGGATTGGCAAGCCTGATCGTTGAGACATTCGTCATGAATGCGTGGACGTCAGTCTGGGCAAAGTTGAATAGAAGCGCTAGGGTTTTAGTCGGCAAGAAAAAATGCAATACAATGTGACGCATATAAAAACACACGAAAGTCATGATAATATAATCATCGGGAACCTTCAAGAATTTTGAACACACCCGCGCCACAAGGGGGTGATGGGTACTAAACGTTGTTGCGGACCAGAGTGGGACAACAGTCGTAGGATAATAAATTAAATAAGAGAAACGGTAGAAACGTGGTGGTGAAAGAGTAAAGGCAGTTACAGAGACACACAGTCGGTGAATGAGAGCGAAAAAGGATAGATGATGCGTGAGAACCAAGCAGAGTTGTTGAAAAAGAGAACAGAAAGTCGAGTTAATGAAGCAGCGAAGGAGAGATAAGCAAGACGTTAATTTTCACCCGAGAGACGACTTTTCCTGATTTCGGCAAACGAAGATGTGAATCCCTAGGTCGACCAGCCACGCTTTCACCTGGATTGCCGACGCCTAGAACCCATTATTTCAGGCTGTCACAATGCACTCTTTTGTAAAACAACGTCAGCCAGTCCATCGTATTTATATATTCACTGTCCGAACCAAGAAAGTTTTCTTAAAGATAAAGCAACAAAAATATCCCTCCCGCATGACCCATAATTCCTCGAAAGGAAGAGAATCTTGAAAGTTTTAAAGACGTGAATTTTAAAATTTTAATAAATATTTATAGCAAACGGTTGAATATATTTTTAACTAATATTTTGACCCTCACAAATATTTTTCTCCCATTTTAATTTACTATTGGCGGTTTGTATATTGATAGCGTTGTTCAGGTTTTGTTTCAATGTCATTTTTTATCAGGTGCCCCAGCAATATGTGAAAGAATCAAGGTGAACCGGTTGAATTATTTAGTGGCTGTTTGAAACTTCACATCAATAGCGGTATCTTTCTGAATAGAACACTCTTGTGCTGGAATTTTGTGATATCGCTCGGACGTTCCTAATGTACAGCTCAAATCGATATATTAACGAGTAGATATACTCTAAAAACAAACTTAGAGAATAATAATAAAAAATGTCATTAAATTGAATAATTTAAATATGTTGTACACAACGTATTGTAACATATTTATTGCTTTGAAATCACTTAAGAAAATTTTATATTTACATAATATTTGCCCAGCATGTCATTTATTCATAACCCCCGATTTGACTCTAATAGACGTAGCTTTTGCTTTATTTTTATGTAACGCAACACCACCACTATCCGTCCCATGCTAATATGAGTTTAAATTATACATAGAGAATATCTACCATAATATTATGAATTTAAATGATACCGAAAAATAGTTATTCGACGCAAATATCGGTCTATCAACATGTTTGAAAATTTCCAACCCCGTTCAGCCCCACCCATGGGGGTTAAACTGAAAGTTGAATGTCATAATTAAACTCAGTGAAATCCATAACCCTGGATTTGATTCTAAACTCGTTTTTATTATCGTCATTTTCTTGTAACGCTCCTCCAACCCCAACCCTAATTGCGCTCCTTTCCCATGCCGTAAGGGGTTGAATTTTACACAGATAACATAGGTTCGAAACACTATAAATCTCTTTGACCCAAAAATATATTGTTCCAACTTAAATATCTGCCGTATGTTTCCATCGCCGTTCAACCCCTCTCCTGGGTGTGGTGGACGTTTCTCACCCCGACAATGTTTGTTTCCTGGTCGCAAAGAACAAGTGTACGAAATTAGATTAAATTTGTTCCACCGGTGTAGATTTGTATAAGGAACATACAGACAAACACTCTGTTTTATTTATTAGACTAGCTGGGTGCCCGGCGTTGCCCGAGATGTCATTTATTTATAATCCCCAATATGTCTCCAATTTCGGTTGCTTTTGCGCTATTTTTATGTAACGCTCCTCGAACCCTATCCCTAAATGTGCACCCTCCGATGCCGAAGGAGGTTGAACTCATTGACATAATATATTGGCCGTTTATACATGTTAGAAGATGACCATCCCCACAAATGTGCGATAATCAAACAGTATTTATTCCACGCAAAAATCGACCGATTACATTGTCTGGAAATTTCTACCCCGCGCACTACCTCCCAAACCCGTCGCGTTACCAAGGTTGTCCCAATTAGACTCGGCGATATTCATAGTTTCTGAATTGATTCGAATCTCGGTTGTTTTAGCGTTATTTTTATTTAACGTAAATCCACCCCAACCCCTAACCTTGCTCCCCTCACAGGGGTTGAAATGGTACACAAACAACATCGGTAAAAATATTACCAAAGTCATTAACCCCGGGAAATAATTATTTAACGCAAATATCGACCGTTTAAAATATTTGAAAATTTCCTCCCCCGCCCAACTCCTCCATCTCTACGCGTACTTCCCTACCATGCCGTAAGGTGTTGAAATTATACTCAAACAAAATCGGTAGAAATACTATCAATGACATTGACTGCGTAAAATATTTATTTCACGCAAATATCGGCCATTATACATTTCTGAAAATTTATACCCCCGCCCAGAACCTACCACCCCCATTCACTTTCCCAATGGTTGTCATAAATAAACTCAGTGACATCCATAACTTGAATTTGACTCCAATCTGGGATTTATTTTCTTGTAACGCCTCTCAAACCCCCACCCCGAAGTGTGATCTTTCACGTCCTTTAGAGGTTTAAATTAAAAACAGAATCGGTAGAAATATTATCAGTACATTGACCTCGATAAATATTCATTCCTTTCAAAAATGGACCGTTAAACATGTTTTAAAATTAACACCCCCGCCAACCCTTCCTTGGGGAGAGTTAAACGATTAGTTGAGTGTAATAATTAAACTCATTGACATCCATGACCGTGAGTTCGACTCCAATTTCGATTGTTTTTGCATAATTATATTGTAATTATACTCCACCCCCACCCTTAAGGGGAGCTCCATTTCCAATCCCAAAAGGGGTTGAAATTATACGTGGAGAAAATGTAGAGAAATTTTATTAATCAAATTGATCCAGAAATATATTTAATAACGACCGGTCAACATTTTTTTAAAAATTCACCCTACTCCTCCCACCTCAGCCCACCCCTCACGCGTTGTCCAGAATGTCATAAATAAATTCAGCGACAACCTTCGATTTGACTCGTTTTTTTTCTTGTCAGTCCCCTCTACCCCCATGCATCACCCTCATGCCGAAAGAGGGGTTCAATTTTTACACACACAACTTGGGTAGAATTACTTTAAATCTATTTAACCCTGAAAATATTATTCACCTCTAATATCGGTCGTGATTTAATGTTTCAATATTTCCACTCCCATCAAACACCACTCCTCGGGAGTTAAATGACAAATTAAATGTCATAATTAAACTCAGTGACATTCATAACCCTCTATTTGACTCAAATCTCGGTTTTATTCGCGTTATTTATTTTTAACGCCCGTTGACCCTCATCCGTAATGTGAGCACCCTCTCAATCCCAAAAGGGATTCAAATTAAACTCAGAGAACGTGTAGTGAAATTTTGATAATCTCATTGTTTCAGAAATATATGTAATCGTCGCAAAATTCAACCGCTTAACTTACTTTAAAATTTATATTCCCCACCCAACCCCTCCAACTCCAGTCCAGCCCAAACCCTCGCGTTGCTAAAATTGTCATAAACGAACTCGGCGACATTAAGTAAAGTTCGACTTACTCGAATGTTGGTTGTTTTCGAGATATTTTCTTGTAACAGATGTCCACCCCGCCCCCTAAGCGTTCTTCACCCTCATGTCGCAAGAGATTGAAATTATATTGACATAAAATGGGAATAAATACTATAAATCTAATTAACCCTGAAAAAAAAATTCCGCCAATATAGACCTTTTAACATGTTTGAAAATTTCCAACCCCATCCTCTCCCGCCCCTGGGAGTTAAATGGCCAAATTAAATCATAATTACACTCTGCGACATCCAAAAACCTGTGTTTGACTGTAATTTTGGTTTTGTTCGCGTTATTTAATTGTAATGCCCGTCCTCCCTTACCCCTAAGAGTGCTCCTTTCTCTTGCTGTAAGGGTTTGAAACTATACTCAGATAACATCAGTTAAAACACTATCTATCTCTACGATCCCAAAAATGTTTATCTGCCTAAATATTTGCTGTTTTAGCATGTTTGAATGTTTCTAGCTCCTCTCCTAAGTGTGCTTCCCTCTAATGGCGAAAAAGGTTAAATTTTACAAACAATATCGGTAGATATATTGTCAATGTTACTGACCTCGACAAATAATTATTTAATGCAAATATCGACCGTTTAACATGTTAGAAAAATTCCACCCCCGTCCACCACATCCACCCCAACCCTTGGGGTTAAAAGGCCAATAAAATGTCATAATTGAACACGGCGACATCCATTACCTTTTGTTTGACTCCAATCTCGGTTGTATTCGCGTTATTTTCTTGTAATACCCCTCCACCCCTAACCCTACGGTGCTCCTTTCCCATTCCGTAAGAGGTTGAAATTTTACTGACATACATTGGTACAAACATTATTAATCACTTTTTCCCCGAAAATATTTATCCTACTCAAATATCAGCCGTCTTAGCATGTTTGAAAGATATCCACCCCATCTACTCCTGCTTGAGGCACTAAACAACAACTTGAATATCATAATTAAACTCACTGACAACAATAACCCTGGATTTGAGTCCAATCTCGATTGTGTTTGCACTATTTTTATATAAATCTACTCCACCCTCGCCCTTAAGGGTGCTCCTCCCAAACCACGAAAGAGGGTAATATTAAATATATGGAACATTTAGAGACATTTTATAAATATCATTGAACCAGAAAAATATTTATTCGACGCAAATATCGACTGCTTATTATGTTTGAAAATTTCAACCCCCATCCACCATTGCTCCTGGTGGTTAAAACACCAATTGATTGTCTTAATTAAACTCAGCTCCATCCATAATCATTGATTTGACTCTAATCTTGGTTGTATTCGCATTACTTTCTTGTAACGCCGGTCCACCCAAATCCTTAAGGGTGCTTCCCTCCCAAACCCAAAAGGGTTTCAAATTATACACGGAGAACAAGAAGAGAAATTTAAAGAATCACACTGTTCCGGAATATATTTATTCGCCGCAAAAGTCGGCCGATTAAAACGTTTGAAAATTTCTACCCTCGCCCACCACGGCTAGACCCTCCCACTTCCGCCCTATCCCACACGTTGCTCAGGTTGTCATAAATAAACACTGCGACATGCATTTCCTTGGATTTTACTTCAATCTCGTTTGTTTTTGCATTATTTTATTGTAACTACCCTCTACCGCCACCCCTAGGCGTCCTCCCCTCTCATACTGAAAGGAGTTGAAATTATACACAAACATCAGTAGAAATACTATCAATTCCATTAACGCCTGGACAATATTAATTCCACACGATCATCAACCGGTTAACATGTTTGAAAATTTACAACCCCTCGTTGGGAATGTTAAACGGTAATTCTAATGTCATAATTCAACTTATTGCCATCCATAATACTTTGAATTAACTCTAGCCTCGGTTGTATTCGCGTTATTTTCTTGTAACGCCCGTCCACCCTTACCCTTAAGGGAGCATCCCTCCCAAGCCCGAAATGGGTTGAAATTAAACACGGAGAACATGTAGTGAAATTTTATTAATATCATTGTTCCCGAAATATATTTATTTGATACAAAATTCGGCTGGTTAGCTTATTTTCAAAGTTCTACCCTCCGCCCAACCCTTCCTACCCAATCCTACAACCGCGCGTTGCCCAGATTGTCATAAATGAACTCAGCGACATCCATTACCTTTGAGTTGACTCGAATCTCGGTATTTTTAGCGTTATTTACTTGTAACCCCCTCCACCGCCACCCCTTAATGTGCTCAACCCTCGTGCCACAAGGGGTTAAAATGAATAAAAATCACATGAGTAGAAATACTATAAATCTAATTAACCCTGAAAAATATTTATGCACCGCAAATATCGGACATTTTAGCCTGTTTGAAGATTTCCACCACCGTCCAATCATGCTCCTGAGGGTGGTAGGCGTGTTACACCCACACAGTGTTTGTTTCCCTGTCGCAAAGAACACGTGTACGAAATTTGGTGAAAATGCTTCGAGGGTGTACATTTGTAAGCGGAACATACCCATATACATACCCACATGTATACACACATACATACCCGCATAATGCAATTTTATATAATATATATATATATATATAGCTTCTTTTTAGCTAGTTTTAAATAGTGTATATATACACATATACACACACTATTTAAAACAATTACTAAATTTGTAGATAAATAATTTTTCCACCTAAAAATAAACTATTTGGTGGTTTTAGCAATCTGCAGTTGGCAGCATTGTATAAAATTAGAGCAAAACATTACGAAATAAGCTTTCTTTAATAGAAAAATATTAGTTTTTAACATTTAAGTATTGTTTTTATCATAATTCTATGTATCTTCCCGTGCGTATTGCAAGATATAATGAAAATAAACTATTTGGTGGTTTGAGCAGTCTGCAGTTGGTAGCATTGTTTAAAATTAATACAAAACACTACGAAATACGCTGTCTTCAATAGAAAAATATTAATTTTGAACATTTAAATATTGTTTTAATCATAATTCTATGTATCTTCCAGTGCGTATTGCAAGATATAATTGGGCAACATATTGGTCCCTGATCCCGTGAAATATTCCACGTCAAAAGTCAAGTTATTTAAAAGAAAATTAATGCAATGGATTGTATAACCTTTCATAATAAATTATATTTATCACTGGTAGTGGTAGATTTAATTATACTTATTATTCCATCAAAATATTTTTGCCCAGCTTCATTTCTCAGAAATTGAACATCTATAACGTCGTTCCCAAAAATGGAAAACAAATTCTGCTATCCTAACCTCAAATTTTTGTTTCACGACACAAATTGCACGCAATAATTTGTTTACATTTATACAAATTTATAGAAATACGTTGCGTAAAGTACAATTAATTGTACTTTTAATTCAATATAAATGTTCCTATTTCTGTACATACCTTTGACTGAGAGTGCATTAATTGAATAACGACCATAAATACATTTGGAGTTCCGTACGTCATTTTGAATACTTTTATAGTTACAAACACATAATTCAGCAGTCGTACGTTAGAAAAATCTTATTATCTTCTGAAATATTATACAGGATACAATAGTACGTTATATTATGAAACTTTAAAATCTCGGCCGACACATATTTGAATGTATTATAAGGCGCCATATTGGCTTTATTCAATATGGCGGCGCAATTAACTTTTCCAAATTAACTTTGCGCAAGGATGGTTAAGTATTTCGTATTGTTTTTTATTACTATTTGATAGAGTATTACTGAAAAAAAATTTACTTTTTATTCAATCAAATTATTTCTGCTTTGTTTCATTACGAAATACAGAACTATATTTTTATGATGCGTCAATGTCTTGAAAATTTATGACGTCATCGTCTCGCGAAGTAATTTAACACTAATTCGTAACTTATTTAAATTATAATTATTTCCACGTTTATTTTAGGGGTTTCTCACCCCCACAGTAACGGTTCTCGATTTTGGCAGAATATATATACCAATTTTTGTTGAATTCTGTCCACGCGATAAAATTTGTATAAGGAACATACAAATATACAAACTCTCTGCTTTATTTATTAGATTTATTATTATACTAGGTCTCATTTTTCTAATTAATACACATTACTTGTCGCCTGATGAAGTCCCAAACAAGGAATGAAAAGTAGTGTTTGTCTGTTTTATGAAAATTTTCAATGTATTTATTGAGCATATCAATTAATTTAATTTAATTGTTCTCACCTATTGGGTAATATATATATTTATATATATATTGTAATACCAATTAAACAAGCTATTAATTGTTTTTAATATAATTGAATTGTTGGCGGTACGGGTGCTTAAAGACGACAATCGCAGCGGGTCTTCTTTGTTAACAATGGAGACTGGGGACCGCGCGCTTAGAGAACTTAGTCTGCGTCGTGTCTACGTCGAACCTGGGTCGAGAAAGGATACATAAAAGACTCTTCGAGAGATACAACACAGTAAAGTTTGCTAATCTAAAAGCTTGAATAGGGCTATCCAGGAAGTCCAACGGCGAGATATAATAGTTTACATAAAACGCAAGTGAACAGTTTTGACGGAGAGACTCATAAAACCGCAATTTAGAAGCAGAAGTTTTGCTTTAAAAAAACTGAACTAATTTTCGCATAGAGAGACTTAAAGGAGATCTACGTCCGAGGGCTGACTGAGGGGCGGCTAATCCAAGTTCCAGGATAGCAGAGATCGAGAGTAACGACCTTGTGTGTTCAAAATATAAAGTGTAGAATTAGTGAATAATGGCCTATTTAGTGGGTTTTGACTTCAAGCTACAAGAGTCTGAACTGGTACCAGTAGCACTGTCGTGAGTACAAAACAACTATTAAAAACTGTAAACGATAATTAAAGGGTATGGTCAGATTTCGTGCAAGTTTTTCTTTTCATTCGTTTTCTTTTATTTCTTGTATTTAATATTGAATTCCGTTAACTTCAATGAGTTTGGATTCTTAATGTTTTAGTTCGTTAGATTGTATTTGTTCTTACTATCAAACCCAGTGGTGACCCTGAGATAAAGATAAATTCGACGTAGTTGATTGTAAAAATATAAATCTGTATTTTCATAGAACGCCACGAATTAATAACATAAAATTGAAATATTTGTTTGTTAAATTGATGGAATTCGGCGTGCAAAGCAGGGCTTATAATGTGAAATTAACGATAAATTTTTAAAAAATAATAATTTTGCTAATTATTCGTATTTAATTAAGACCACTTTTTAAATCATTACATAAATTGGCGTCTTCAACGTGGGGCTAACTATCATTAAAATTTTAATTATTTTTTTTTGTTTAAGAATTTCTTTTAATTAAATACTTTTTTAATTATTACTATATATATTGTTGCAACGGTTACCGTTGCTAATATTCCCATAAGTAATATTTTACACAGAATATTACTATTGTGTCGTTTTATAGAGTGTAAAAATCTTTTATACAATTTATGACCGGTTAAATATTCCATTTGTAATATTAATGCAAAATAAGTATTTAAATTATTTAGTTAAAAACAATGAATAACGCAAATCATAATTGAGAAGAAACTGAAAAGCAAGTCATCTCGTTAAAAATAATTTAGTTAAGTTTTATGCTGTCTCGGATTTAAGTTCAACGTATATTCGAATGTACCCGGCATAAAGCACTTGAATTTGTATCGATGGTTTCCCTTAAATTTATGGCTGACTTAATGAAAGGGATAATTTGGCGTATTTCAATTAGTAGCGAGCCACCAAATATTTCAGACGTTGCCGAAGTAATTAGAAGCAGCGATCTTTATAATACAGCTCCAGTGAACGGTGAAGAACTGACAAATTGAGATGATGTAGCCAATATTCGTTGTAGTAACTAATTTAATGTTGGAGTCAGTGTATGTTTCTTTAATTTATTGATTTTATTTATGGACGTCATATTTGAAAATGAACTTAACCATTTTTTATTCAAAAATATTTGAGAGTTTAGTATTGATTATATTTCATACAAATCTACTGAAACACTTCTTATAAAACACAAAAATTTATTAAAAATTCTGACTAATTGAAATATAATACGTCTGCGTTAAATGTATACAAATTAGATAATTATATAGCCAAATTGCAGACAAAATGAAGTGATAATATAAATATGGTATTTATTTGGTTATTTAATTGTGTAATTAGTATAGTGGATTTATGGTTTAATATATTTATATTTTCTTTAGGATTTTTAAGTTAAAAATTATTTATATAATCACACAATAATTATAACTTCAATTAAAATTGTAAAAATATACGGCTTTAGATCCAAACACTCTTGCACCCATCAACTTTACTCAGTGACATCCTACATCAACAATTCCTTCGACTCTCGTGCATTGCTACCTTCCCAAATGCAAAAAAAGCTTTTGATAAAGTACACCTCCAATCACTACTTTCCAAAATCAAAGAACCACTTAATGATTCCCTCTTCAGAATCCTTACTAACTATCTTACTAGCCGCTCCTTTTATGTCCACTTTAACAATACCCTTTCAAATTCCTTCCCTATTTCCGCTGACGTCCCGCAAGGCAGCGTCCTAGGGCCTTCTCTCTTTAACCTCTATTTTCACGAGAGTACTAAAACTACTTCTTGCAGATAACCTTGCAATACTCCTACAACCATCCTCTCTACACTCGGGCTCCAGAAAGCTACAAATCGCTCTAAATGTTATTGAAAGCGGAGGGGATGAATGGAGAATCAGTATAAACCTTACCAAATCGACAATCATGCTCTTTACCCCTCAACCACTCCTTCATTCTGAACTGCACCAAAATACCTATCCAACAAACTACACCATACCCAGGCCTTATCCTCGACTCCGAATTATCATGGAAACCTCACATAGCCCACATTATCCGCAAAATCAACAACAAAATAAAACAACTTTTCTCTCTCCCTAACAGAAAATCTCCCATATCTCTTTCTATTCTTAATCCGTCCCATATAATCATACTCATGTTCCTTTTCCCTCTCCAATAATTTCAAATTCCCCCTGGTACCTTCGCTACTCAGTTATCCACAAAGACCTTGAAATTCCCATAATTCCTACCATAATTCATAAATCCACCAAGTCCGTAATAAATAGCTCCGTTAACCATCCAAATCCAACCATTGAGCTTTTCTACAGTAACCCGCCCCCTCCTTCACAAAACCGCAGACTAAAACGTAAACTCCCAACTGATATCATCCTCCCCCTAAATCACTCCGTAATTTCCTAACTCTAACCCCCACCTACCAACTGGCACTCCCTAAATATCCGTTCTTCCCATCATCCCCATTGCGGTTCATAACACCAAGTTTCCCCGATGATCAGATCTTTCCCAACCATCATGCCGTCAAACATTCGTTAATATGTTGCAAACAAGATAGTCGGTTTCTCTCGTCTGTAACTTGAAATGACAATGGTCATATCCAAGACTGGTTATTTAGTGTTTTAGTGCGCTGGTCAGAACTGCTGTAGATTGCGCTCGCTACTGCTGCGGACTTGAATCCATCCGTGTACGCTGATCTGGGATAATTGTGGTTCTTGATTAATTCATCGTGTTCCCTCACAGAGTTATCTTTTTTTGTGTCGTCTTTTACTTGGTTTAGGAGGGTTAGGTCTACTGGAATGTCTAAGATTTTCTACGGTGGGGTTCTTGCGAATATGTTTTGTTCAATTGTGGCAGTGTGATCCTTGCTCTCCTCAGGTATTTTTTCAGCATTTTGTGGAACGGCATTGCTTCCAATACTTCCCCACTGTGGTGGTAATTTAAAGGCTTTGTTTGTTGTCTGATTTGGGGGTTACTTGACTCAAGAGATTTTATGTTCGCCATCTTTTGGTGAAGAAAAATTCCAAATTGGCAATGTTATAAGGAAGGAATGAATTTTGTTGCTTATTAATGTCAGGTATCGCCGGTGACCTGGCGCGAACCGTCACGTTCACGTAAAATATATTAAAATTGGGAAAAAAAATTATGTTTGTTATTTTTGGCCACTTCTGGATTTTTACTCCAAAGAGTGGCTTGTTTATCGTAAGATTTATCTAGATTTGTGGTCCAGTTTTGCGGTACGAAATTTATTTAGAAGAAGATCTGGATTTCTGCAGATTTCGTTGGCTCCGTGGAATAAATAAGTGGATATTCCTATTTTTATGCTATAAGAAATTAAAGTATTGTCCTGTGTGGAAATAAGGATTGTTGATTGTAATTCAAGTATTTTCCAGTGTGATTACGATTTGTACCTACTGACAGATTTTTTTTAGAGTATGATTAAGAGTTGGAATTGGTAACGTAAGTTTTAGTTTCGAATGCAGGAATTTATGCCACATTGCGAATATCCCCAAACATATCTGACATAAATTTTCGGGATAATTTTCTGAGAGACTAATATTTGGTTAACGAAGTTTTGTAGCAAAAATGTTGGGTCTAAAGTCACCAAAACTCTCACAGTGCAATGAATAAACAATCACAATTCTGTCAGGTCAACTTCGGATATATTTCGTTTTGTAGTCTTTCTGGGGAAGAATACTATTGAAATTATAGATTAATTTGATATTATAAGGATTTTCTCAAATAATATTGGAACATATATTGGGAGATTAATTTTTCGTAGATGTTGCCTTTGCAATGTTCGATTTGTATAGTTTGGCTGAGATAATCATTGTATTTAAGGTCCCATAATGAAGCGTTGAAATTGTTGTGCGCCATGTATGGGATTGTTTAATTTATGATTAATCTCTAGATTTGTATGGTACAAGTGAGTATTAAAAGAGCATGCAGTGTTTGTTCGTATGCAGACGTCGTGAGTTTATTTCCACATTTTTAATGGGAACATGTTAATCGCAGCATACTTATGTAAATAAGCACTACTTGTAATTTATTTATGGGTCGTCAATGACCAAGTTGTTAACGCGACCATTATAAACCTTTAATTTTTTTAAAAAAAGTTAATCTGGTTGCTGTTAAATCGTTTGATAATTTTAATTTAGGATGGAAACTATTGATTTTATGAATGAATTTGTATACATTGTCTTTGACAAACTATTTAAACGTAGGCACTGTCATCAGAATTACGATAGTAAAATAAAGTGTATGCATTTCTCTTGAAATGAATTTGTTTGAATTATGAATTTATATAAGTTTTTATGGTCAACCAGAAGTCGTTTCAATCACAGAATTTTAGGTACTAATAATAGAAATGTGTTTGTATAATGGATTTGTAATATAATCAATATTTACTAATCTGTGACTGAACAACAACTGCTACAAAATATTTAAGTAACTATAATTATGTCTGCTACAAATCCAATTATTTACTGCTGTGTGTGCTATGATTATTAATTACTTGAATTACTTACAGGATAACGTATTGGAGAATGAAATCAAAATTAATTGACATGGAAAGTTTATTATTCTAACTGAAGCTGAATTTGTAATAATAAAACAATTAGGATGCGTTAGCGAATCTCTAAATTTGAAAATTCGCATTTAAATTTAGTCTGATTGTTTCCTGTAAAAACAAATTTGCTAATTATTTCAATACGATGTGCTGATTGATTCTGTAATTGTTTGCCCAATAATCATACTGTAAATATCAATCGCGTTATTTAAGTAACACAGGAATAGAAATTGCGGTTTGATGTCGCTTCGATCAGTTACTGAACGAGTTATTATATATTATTATAATTTGTAATGAATGTAGTAACCTAATCCAATTTAGAAAATACTATCTATTAATCAGATAGCAGTAGGCTTTAAATGATATTAAAATTGTGCAAATTAGAGCACATACTGAAATAATTGTTGATTGATTTTAACAACAATGTTTTTCACTGTAAAACAAAAAGTTATCAAAATTTTGTTCACAACGTCGTGCTCTTAGCAAATATACTTAAATTGAATACATAAATAAAACACATTTCTGAAACTAAAAAAATTAAATTATGAAAATGAGAAAAATAATGGCATCTAATAATATGAAAATTATATGTATAAATTCTGAACTGTAATATAGTACATAAACAAGAATATAAATGTATATACATAAATAATTGCGAAAATAAACTATATAAATTTAGAAATAAAATTACCTAAATGAGAAATTAAATAATTCGTAATTTATTCTTGGACAAATTGCGTAAAGAAATGATAGGAAAAAAGCATCTATTTTATACACGCATTGGTCTAGATACAAGAAAGTTACAAAAATATATTTCTGAGATGTCCAAATGGGTAGAGGGGGCAATGAGGGGGCGAATGAAAACAAAATATAGCTGAATTGTAAATGTTCTAGCAACAAACGTTGTTCGAAAAATCCCGAAAACCAAATTCGATTCTTGTTGGATAAATACCAACAAAAATTCGTCAGACTGTCATTCAGGTTAAAGATAAGCTACCACGTGTTTGTGCAATAACTAAATGTACACTTTACAGAGGAGATACAAAATTTCGTGACATCGTGGACGATGAAATTATTCTAAGCAAGACGTTATGTATCAAATTAAACACATTTTCTACTATTTTAAAATAAAATTTAGCAACGCATTAACAATAAATTTAAACAAAACAATATTATAAAATAAGTTAATTAGCTAATAAAGTAAAAATTGGGTATTTAACCCATTTAAATTCGATAATTATATTTTTGGACCTCATCAAGTTCTAAAGGAGACAATATATACATAGATATATATATACATATACAATAGCTGCTTTTTATTATGCAAATAATTGTTATATCACATTTCAGGCAAAACCTGCATGCATTGTAAAATTTATTTATTCATGGAAAACTTGTTTGTTTTTGGAACATGTGAATTGTCCCTTCTTTAAATACAAATGTAAGTTTAATTGAATTATAAATAACTATTCCCTTAACTTATTTTGAAATTATTATCAACATGTAACTTTAATGAATTGAATTCTGAATATAGTTAACTTCAACAACATCTACGAAATTTTTTATGTTAATTTAGGACTCCTTTCTAATTAATATATTAGTTGGTGAGGTTCCAAAGTTGCGACGAAACGTATTTCTTTCATGTATAGTCATGAAATGTAATTCTCGATTGGACTGTATTAAATATTCTAAATTTCTGTCTTCATTAGCTAATTTATTTATTTTATTTATACTTATTGTCATAGAAATATCAATTTTAAGACAATATTATACATAATAAATATGTATAATTTCAGGACATTATCGACGAAGAAGGAGAGACGTTTTCGAAAAACTAATATAACTCCAAAACCCAGAAAACTGAAAAGAAATTAAGATAGTTTCTCGGATACAGCTAATTTTGTAAAATATTCGTCAAGGGATTTGTGTAAAATTTTGGTGTTGTTAAAACGGAAAGAAAATTTAGATCTGGCACATCTCATGTTGAAACTTTTCGTTAGACATCAAAATGTCTTCAGGAGGAGATTGTGATAAACACCCCAGTTTCGACCATGGATTCATAATTAGGTGTGATGCGAGAAGAAAGGGAATTATGGCTATACTAGAACGAGCATAGACGAGGATAGTGAGGACCGTTCATCTTTCTAGCAATAGTTTCAATAAATGGGACATAGGCAACTCAACTATTCTGAGTCATTCCCTATAATATAAGGAACATAAAAATTAGGTAATTCATTTTTGTGTACCTTTGACCCCATACAATGATCACGTAGCGTTATTAGCTTTGCTGAGGTGGTACTACTTGGTGGTAATTAATATAAAATATAATATATAATAGAGTTATTTTTTAATTTATTGTTTATAGTTATATTTTATATAGTAGGAATGAGACAATAGAATAACTGTTGCTTTATTACATAGAATTTAATAATCTTTCATTAATTTGCATGAAATTGTTCCACGCTTCTAAGAGTGTACGCGTAACGTTTTTTCAGCAACTTACACCCACACTTCAACTTAACCGGAAACGTGAATATTAGAATTAAACTCAGCGACTTCTATAAACCTGGATTCGACACTCTCTTGACTGCTTTCATAATTTTTCCTCCTTCCAATGGTTGAAAATAAATTGCAAAAACATTCAGAATGAGTATAAATTTCAGCGGACCCAAGAAATATTTCTTTCACGCTAATATGAGTCACTTTCGCGTATTTTTACTCATTCCTATACCTAGGGAAGTCTTACACCCACAGTGTATATTTCCTGATGGAACGTAACATGTTTACCAATCTTGGTTGAAATTTTTCTATACTTCTAAGATTTAATGCAGAGAATAGTCACACATATTCAATTGTATATACTACATTTGAATAAAATGTGTGTGTTTGAATGTATTTTATTTATCTCATGAATTTTCTTCCTTTATTTTTGCCATTTTTAAAATCATGTATGCCTTTCCTTTGCATAATATTATTCTTTAATCTGCAAAAGGATAGATAATGCTTGTAATGATTAGATATTGTTGGTTAGGAGCTGGGATGCGCGCATGTTCCAGCTTTGAGGAGCGAACAGCCGCAGGTCCTGGCTAAACTACTCGTACTGTCCTACAAGCCACCCTTTTTTTATCGTAGCCGCAGAACTGTCATCAGCCCTCAAGACAATCTGCAGTCTGCCTCGCCACGTCGCGTTAAATCCACCCGTAATACCATTCAATACTAGAATATTACACAATTCTAAACAAATCACGTAGCAATAAATATTTCAACCTATGTTTCAATATTTACGAACGATGAAAAAGTTTCTGGAAATTTAGTTTGTAATTATATATATATATATATATATATATATATATATATAATTAAAAGCTAAATTTCGGAAAACTCATTATATATAATTATATAATATATATATATATATTGTAATAATTTAATATAGATAGCTTGCATCTTTTGACAATAATTCATGATATGAGCTATGTGGCGTTTTTAAATGAAAAGAACTATTACGTGAAAACTATTAAACAAGATTTATTAACAATTTTAAAACAAGTATTCAAATCACAAAATATTTGGGATCTAAGGGTGTTCAACTGGGTTTGATAATGGCAGAATTCATATAATCAAAATCACAAAAATTACATTTGGTTTATATGGGAATCAATGCATCTGAACATAGACGAAATTTGTTGCTGAAGAAATAATACCAAAGATTGAATTTAAACAATTTCAATTTTTATCAAGAAATAAAGAATGATCTGAATAATTAAAGATCTCTTTTTTCGATAATTAAAGAACGATCTGACGTTTATCTTTTAAACGTGGTTTACAATGATTTTAAAGTTTTCTTTCTACTTACGGCAGCCCAGGTCTCATTTTAACTTTTTGTGCACAATTTTGGGGATATCACTGATTCTAAGTACTCACAGACTCTAATTAGCGTAGTTTGTTAGTTGGTTTAAAATAACTTTGTCGATTCTCGATGATTTACTGCAACCTGGATTTGTGGATCTCGTGGATTTTTGTTGAAAATGCACCTCATTGGTTTTGTCTGTTGACTGAAGACTAGTTCAGTTTCTGCATTTTTGATATAACAGCGTACTGGTTACTGGAACACTTTCTCGTTCTTTAAATTAGACCTTTCAGTCTTCACTGCTGACTGACAAAGATTGTTCAAGTTTTCGTGAATTAGAATTTTAATCTGTACATCTCGCCATTTACTGCCCAACTGTTCGTTCTTTTACTCTGTTCTACTTGCTGTCCGCTGCCCAACTGTTCGTTCGTCTCGTAAATTTTGAGCGCGTAAAACCATCTCGACCGATCAACAATACTTTTTTTGCACTGCCGGTCTGTTGCGGCGTCCGCTATATCCACCAATAATGAGTCCTCTACAATTCAACTTTTCAATTGAAACAATGCCTTAATTACCAATTACTACAATATATATATATATATATACATAATTAAAAACTAAATTTCCATAAACTTTTTCATCGTTCGTAAATATACGTGACTTGTATATTTATTGTTACGTGACAATTAATTTTTTATAATCCGTAATATATATATATATAAAAAATTTAACTTTATACAGGCAACATACATTTCTAAGATTTAAACATTCCGTAACATTACCTCATTGTTATAATCACAAAGATATTTTGGAGAGAATGAATAATAAAACTTCTGGGAAACTACACGAGCGTATCTGAATGGTAACAATAAAGTTGTATTTTGATTATTTATTTGACTATTTGTGCATTTTTTTATTTCGGTTTTTAGGGTATATAAGAAAATATGTACATTTTTAGTCTGTGAGAAACGTATTAAAAAAGAAAGAAATATAGCGTACTTCATAGAATGATATTGGTTAATATAAGGAAGAATAAAAATTAAAACAAAGAGTTACAAGCAAATGACTAAGACAACTTTCATTAAAACAAAAAATAAATGAAAATGCATGAGAGGAACTAGAATAAATTAAAATATTTTATATATTATATATAATAGAGTTATTTTTTAATTCATTGTTTTTAGTCGCGTCAACATAAGTCATTGACGGGTTACCATACCTACTACATGAAATTATTACAATTAATTCATATTAACAACACATTATATTATTAGTCTCAGATTCATTGTCTATTTAGATTAGATCTTGAATGCCAGTTTCCATGTTAAACTTTAGTAGGTTATTTATATCCGCTGCTGAGGTACATATCTCCCTTCTAGTGTATTTTTGAATTGCGGCTCTTCTAGTGCTGTCGTGCTTTGGGCATTCGTTGAAGATATGCTGGATCGTCAGGACAGTCATGCATACGACACATGTAGGTTGCGGTGACCCAGAGAATAGATAATAATGAGTTGGTTGTATTAAAAGAAAATGATAACAATATAACGAGACATAAATATTCAAAATAAATATCAATCTTTCCATTACGTTGTCGTGTTTTCATGAAGAAGAAGAAGGTGTAGACAGGCTATGTATAGGGTAATAAACATAGTGGCAACTCCCCTCTTATAGAATAGGAAAGAGAGTGAAAGAGGGGATGCGGAAAGGTATAGCAAGACACTTCCGTTATAGATTCGAAGTTTTCAATTGTCTATGCGATGAAAACAAAATGTGAGCGTTTCTAAGAGTAGTAGTTTTAGTTTGCAGTACAGTACAGACCTCCGTAGGGTTCGGACGTGTTTTCCTCATTGTCCGTAGAAGGAAAAATTTGCAGTTAGCATGACCGGGAAGTCCGCCACACTTACCGTCTCCGAGCTGAAGAAGCGTCTTAAAGCTATGGGCTTGCCCACGACTGGTAAGAAACCAACCCTACGCCGAAGATTTGATGATAACGAGCAACAATATGAAGTGAGCCAACATAAATGCGAACGTTGCAAGGCTCTGGAAAATCGAGTGAAGGAACTAGAGACACTGATTAAGGCTCTCCGTCCAACGGAATATCAGGCGGAACAGGAAGTTATCCAGAAAACTAGCCGCTCCGCTGTTCTGCGCAATACAGAAGATATATTAGAAACTTTGCCAGCAACGAAGAAAAAGAAGAAAATAGTTCTTTTAATGTCATCTCACGGACGCGGGTGTAGTGAACTATTAAAAGAAGAACTGGGCAATGACTTCGAAGTTTGTGGTATTGTGAAGCCCGGAGCCCCTCTATCGGAAGTAGTTAAGGACGCGCCAGCCTTGACTAATGATGCAGATGCCGTTGTACTAGTGGGTGGTACAAACGACATTAGTGAAAAAGGTAAAGTGGACTGGACTGTACTCCTGAAAGTGCTGCCAAAGATGCGAGCTAAGAAGATCTTCGTGAGCCCCATCCCAGCGAGACACGACGACCCTGCCGGACCATCTTCGAAAACCGGCGACTACTGGCTATGGGCCTTGATAAAATTAAAAATGTGAGTATTGTTGATCTATTTAATAACCTACCCCGTTCTGGTTATACCACTCACGGACTTCATATGAATTATAAGGGTAAACGACAATTTGTAATGAATATTTCTCGTCAGATTTCGCGTATTTAACCCGACAGTTATTCAGCAATTTTGTAGACAGTCGTCAAATATTCTTCAACTCTCAAATGATTATGACAGTATTGAGTTAAATGCTACTAAATTATCTATCTTTTATCAAAATATTCAAAGTTTAAGAAATAAAAAACTTGACGTCGAATTGTTTCTATCTCGTCAGGATAAAATTGATGTTCTTTCCTTGACGGAGCACTGGCAAAATGAAGACGAAGCTAATTGTTTTGTCCTAGAGGGTTATGCTAGGGTATCAAATTTCAGTCGAACAATAATGAAAAATGGAGGGTCGTGCATTTTCATTAAAAACGAGCATGTAGAAGAGTGCAAAGATAGGCCAGACATTCGTAATCTCAGTCGTGAATGTGTTTTCGAGTGCAGTGCAGTTGAACTAACAACCGTTAATAATTCTAAAAATGTCATATTTTTATCAATTTATCGCCAACCGGGTAGCGATTGTGCAAGTTTTATTTCGCTTCTAGACCGTGTATTAAGGAAAATCAACGCGGAAAATAAGACTGTTATTGTATCAGGCGACTTCAACGTTGACTACCTGCGCGAGTCCAGTAATAAACGCGACCTTGGGACCTTGCTTAAATCCTACGGCATTTCCGTCACTAACTTAGATCCCACTAGAGTTGCCTTTTCAGAAACTTGCATTGACTATTTGTTGTCTAACCTTCACATAGATTCTTACAATGTTAATATAATAGAAACAGGTTTATCCGATCACAAGGGTATGTTAATGAACATAAAGAGTGAAATAATCTGCAAACCTAGCCCTAAAGACTCAGTACTACTTACTAGAAACCTTAACTCTGCAAAACTCAGAATTATCGCAAATAGACTAGAGACCGTAAAATGGGATTTTATTTTAGATGTTAATAAAACTAAGAATGCTGATGACATGTTCGAAACTTTTCTAAATTATTTCTTATTAGTCATCAACGAGACAGCTCCACTTAAATTAAAGAATAGACCCAATATCAAAGTAAAAAATTGGATAACTAAAGGCATACTAGTTTCTCGCGAAAGGCTCTGCCAAATGAATAAATTTAAAAATATTAATCCATCGCCACAATTCTTGACTTTCTTCCGATCTTATAGACGTATCTACAGGAAAGTGCTTGTAGCTGCTAAAAAATTACATACATCGGAGTATATAGCAAACTCAAATAACAAAATAAAAGCAACTTGGGAGGTTATTAAAAATATCTCAGGTAAAGTCAATTATAACGTGGCAGATATTAAGCTTGTCGACAACGGTAAAACTTTCACCAACAGAGACGCTGCGGGTATATTTAATTCATATTTTGTTCATGTGTCGGATCAATTTTCTAACAATAAGCCATCAGAATCTCGTGCTTTTTATAAACTGCTACAAAACGCCGTACCGAGTGTTCAGAATTCCATTTTTCTTCAACCGGTTACCAATATCGAAATAATAAACGTAATAAGAAAGCTAAAATGTACCCAATCTGCGGATATATATGGCATCTCAAGCAAAGTGGTGAACTACTGTGCCGACGTCATAGCTACTCCCCTTCAAATCATATTCAACGCGTGTCTTTCTACCGGCATTTTTCCCGACTCCCTTAAAGCTGCTAAAGTTATTCCGATCTTCAAAAAGGGTTCGCCCACCGACGCATCAAATTACAGACCAATTTCTCTACTTCCGATATTTTCAAAAATACTAGAAAAAATTTTACACAAAAAGTTACTTGAATTCTTGACGAAGTATAAAGTAATTACTCCTGCTCAACACGGCTTCCTCAAACAAAAATCCACGAGCACCGCTATGTACGAGTTCATTCAGAGTATACAAAATTCCCTTGATGAAAAACTGAAAGTAGCCGGAATTTTTGCTGATCTCTCGAAGGCATTTGATCTTGTAGATCACAGCATACTCCTCCAAAAATTAGAATATTATGGGATCAGAGGCAACGCTTTGGCACTCTTTGAATCTTATCTCAACAATCGGAAACAGAAGGTAGCCTTAAAAAACAAAGCTGGTGAGGTGCACTTGTCAGAATGGGAGGGCATTTCTTGTGGCGTGCCTCAGGGTTCAATATTAGGTCCCCTGCTTTTTCTTTTGTATATTAACGATCTTCCAGAATATATGGACCCTATAAAATCTGTCTTATACGCAGATGACACTAATTTGTTAATTACGGATATTGATTTAAATAATCTCAATGCGAAGATTGAGACTGCATCTAGAGACCTAAATACTTGGTTCGCCGCCAATAAATTAACGCTCAATGTACAGAAAACTAGGTTAGTTCGTTTTACAACAGAAACCAACAACATCGTAACGGATAAGTTCTCTGATCATGCGACTTTCCTCGGCTTGCAAGTCGACATGAAATTAAAATGGAACTTGCACATTGATCGCCTCGTGCGCAAACTTAGTTCTGTTTGTTACTCATTGAGACTATTGACGCAACAAGTTGATACCAAAACTGCTTCACTAGTCTACTTTGCCTACTTTCATTCACATATGTGTTACGGTATTGCCAACTGGGGCAATTGTTCTCGTAGTGTGGATGTTTTCAAACTGCAAAAACGAGCCATTAGAATTATATCAGGTTCAGATGCTAGAGAAAGCTGCAGGCCGCTGTTCAAAAGACTCCAAATTCTGACTCTACCTAGCGCTTACATATTAGAAATACTAAAATTTGTTAAACGCAACATGAACCTTTTTGCAAGTAACGGGGACAATCATGGCTATGACACAAGAAACCGTTCAGTTCTTAGGTCTGACAAGCACAGCCTCAGTCTCTACGAGTCTAGCGTTCATTATTCCGGTATCGCACTATTTAACAGCCTTCCTGAACATGTAAAGAACATCAACAATTATAACTCATTCATCAAGGAGTGTAAAATTTTTCTTGTAAATGGAACTTATTACTCCGTACACGAATTTTTGAATCGGTCTGACATTCGTTGAACTGCCTTGCCTACAAAATTGCCGAATATGCTATATATATGTAAATAGTTTGTCCAGTTTTCCCCTTTTGGTTCTGTTTTCCTGCCTCTGCTTTCTGTTTTAGTAAATATCTATGACGACATCCCTCCGTACCTAGCGACAGGAGATTAATACCAGGAAGTGATTTGTGTCGTGTGCGTGTTTCCTAAAAATAGTGTGTATGATTGTAGTGACTAGACTAATGTAAACAGATATGAATTTTTGTGTGTGTTTTTGTGTATTATAAGTTTATATGCAATTTATCTACTGTACATTTGTGACGAATCCTATTTCCTCTTTAGAGGGCTAATGGTGAATAAATCTATCTATCTATCTATCTATCTATCTATGAGAGTTTTTAAGAAGAAAACACCAAATCTAGAACAAGATTCTGAACAATCTAACAATTACATCGGCTATAACATTTCAATTCTCTTAAAAGAGTATAGAGTCCCGAAGACAAATTTGCTAGTTTTCATAGAGAACAGAATGAGTGAAGAAATAATAGAGGGGCGAAGACGAAAAACTTTTAGGTATCGAGGTAAAGTTGAATGCAACCTGCAAAGAATAACTACTGTTTAGTAAATAGGTTTTTTCAAGGATTTATTTTTAGAGAATGGGTTTGGATGACGTGAAGTTATCAGGCACATGAACCCATTTGCATAATTTTATCTCTTGTAATTTCCAAGTTACCAATTTCAATTTACGAAAGTCGTTATAAAATATTTTTGTCATATTCGCTAATTATAATATTTCCATCTGCTGTACAATAATCGTGGCTTTTGGAATTAAAACTCCGCCTGTCTATCCCCTTGAGCTAGGCAAAGCACTTGTACTTCTTCGAGAGTTGTCGAGGATTTAAAGCTTCCCGCAGACGCGAATTTGCCGGTTTTCCTATGCTGTGTGTTGACATTTGCAAAATATTTAGCATCGAATCAGATGCACTTGCGCTTGCATGGATTATTTATATACGAAAATGACATATTACAGCTGCTATAGTGAGTGGAATAGTTATGAATGAAAATACTTTTTTTTAGGGTAACAGGCTACATGAGGGTAATCCACTTTGGGCAACTCCCCTTTAATAGCATAGGAAGGGATTTGAAAGGGGGGATGCGGAAGGGTAGAGGAAGGTAGCCAAGGGTTAACTAGGGCCCCCGGGCTATATTACAATTCGTTTAGAGTTTTCTGTATTCTATTTTCGCAAACCAACTGCCATTTAATATTTATTACAAATTTCGTAATATTTCCTGACCGCTAAAACATATATTATAATTTATATACTCAATAGGACTACTATGTCAATTTTTCACAAAGAAGACCAAATATTAAGTCCCGAAATAAAGCTCTTGATAATTATATGTTGGAACAATAAGAATGTTTCAAATATGACATGATAATAGGTCTTCTACTCTGTAAAATACTTTTAATAATATTAGGTTTCACAATTTCTAAGCGCTATGAATACTAAAATCGTTTACATTATATCTAATGTAACATCCAACCGACTGTATTTTGTAGTTCCATTACTTCAGACCATTACAAACACCTGGTTATTTCGTTAATAGTTATTATGAGAAAATATCCATAGTAAACCGCTCACGCCGAGTTAATGTCGACCCGCTGCAATAAATTTTATGGAGTAGCTAGCGGAACTAAGTTCGGCGGTAAGGAAGTCTATATACGACGAATGGTGTCGTACATCATAATCAACCTCCAGCCAAGGAATGTCACCGTGGTTTGAGAATACGAGGCTCGAGCCACAAGACTCGGTTATCGTTAAGGACTGAAATTATATTAACTGCGAAAAGTCGAATCCATTTAATTTTTAATATAAAGAAGAGGTAAATTAATTTGAAGTGCATTTGCGTCCGGTGCGCCTGACGATGTAACTTGTAAGGGATTTCAATGAACAGACAATGTACGGTAAAACAATTTTGATTCGATACATTTAGGCGCTCATGACAACTATGAAATGCTAAAAATTCGTCACGTTCGATGTGTCGCCGGTCAAAGCAAAAAAAATGACCTTACTGACTGAAAGACATCACTTGGAAGAAGAGAACAAATCCAAGACTTCGTGTTACACTTCTCCTGAATAATTCAAAGTTATTAATAAAAGAATGAACTCAAAATAATAGACAAATTGACAATGTGCCTTTATAGCAGCCCGTCTTCAACCATAGGAAAAAAGAATTAAATTTTGGTAGTTTACATATAACTGTAATTGAATAAAAAAAATTCTCGTTTCGGTAATGTTATTTCCGTATATAACTTTATATTTTTGATATTACACTGGTTAATTGAATTTATTATTGGAATTTGTGCCTTAATTTTTTTTCCGTAGTAACCGTCATCGGCCAGCAGATCTAATGCTATACTTGTTAGTGAGACGAAGTTTGAATAACGGCTTTAGAGCAATACTACCAGAGGTTTGCTTTCGATTTTTAGTTGTCGCAGAATGAAAATCGCCTTTCATTCGGATAATGAGGCTCCATTCTCCACTCTCCGTTTCTATAATCCTCGGGGACAGGGAAGATATACTTGTTCCTGCTTCTGAGTTTCTTATATAAAATTATTACTTTTCTCAATAAATAAAAATTAAACGTTTGGTTATAAGAATTTAAAAAAAAAGAAGGATTAGTGTAAACTAATGGATTGAAATTTATTTCATAAAAAATATACACATCATTTTATTTTTTAACAAAAATATTAAATATTTCTTATACAATTTAAATTAATTATAATAAGTACATAAAGTTTCTGTGAAATTTATGTAACTCTTTCCCTCTGAGGATTTTAAGCCATTGAAGATATTTCCTCTTTACTCGTGTCGAAAAATACATACATTTAAACAGTGAGCACAACATACCTCTCCTTAGCTACACCAACCACTCATCTATCATCCGACAGTTTATCGACCAGTATCTCTGTTGTAACGCTCGTCTATTATCTTGGGCTTCCACACATCACCACCACAACACGACTTGTCTTTCCCTTCCATCGGGATCGTAGTTGAAACTTGAATGCCTGGATGATTCTCGTTGATGACGTTCGTGCTACCCGAATCGGGTGAATTACGTAACGTGTAGGTAGCCAACTATGAACGGATATTATCCAATTTTAACTCAGCAACGGAGTAGAATAGTATGACTTTCAAAACTTGGCAAACAAATTCCACTCTCTCTCCGTAACAATGACTGGACGACATCTCTTCTCAAACAGGCAAATAATTTTATGCCTAACCATTATATTATAATGAAGAAATTAACAGATTATACATATATTGTAATGCCTTGAAGGAAAGGCATTGTTGCTGATTAATGGGCTTGGCCGTCGGGAGCGAGGGACGTGCGGGTGACCGGTCGCAAGATAAATCTGTTAAGGCAGGCATTGTTTCTGATTAATGGCAAGTGTGAGTGAGGGTGAGAAGACAAGTCTAAAGTAATTGAGGGTGCAGTTTGGGCGGTCTGGAGAATTTAGAACCGCGCACGTGTGAGTGCGGGGGTCAGAATACAAGTTCAAAGTAATTGAGGGTGCAAAGACAAATTAGACCTGTCTCGATGGTCGGCTTTGGGACAAGACAGAGTAGCGAGCTATTTTTGCTAAATAAGGAACTGCATCTGCAGAATGTAAATCTCGGGATAATGGAGGAAGCTGTCAACGGGCAGTTGCGACGTAGTTTTGGAACAAAGGAAAAGATAAGGGACTGGGATATATAAAGAGAAGATAGGATTTTTGGAAGTTAGTTAGAGTGGGAGAGGGAGCTGTGAGCACCGAAGTCAAGAGGGGAGTGAGAGTTGTGGAGGCGTACGGCGAGCACCGAGTATGGAGAAATTTTGCAGCCTGCGAGAGAAATAGCAAAATTATTCAACGATAAACATTTTTGTATGCAGAAGTTTAATCTGTTGTAATATCAAAATTTGACCACTGTCTTCGATGGTAGGAGACCAGGACATTGCATCCAGCGTCAAGTAGTTTCACCACGAGCAAGTGAGATGTCCTTCACGAACGGAGAAGCAGCTTTCATCAAACCAACCGTGTGTGTTAGAGTCAGTGTTTAAACGTCCAGTATATAAAGTGTGTGTGTAATGAACGTGCCAAATGTTCCTGAGTAATCGTAAGTTGAAATTTCATGGTATTAATATGTGTAAACGGAATTAAAAGATACAGTCAGATATCGTTCTTTTCTTTTGTGTTAATAAAATAAACGCTTTTAAATTTAAAACCAACCTTATAGAATAAGTTCGTATATAATTAATTTCGTCTATACGAATAAATATTTCTTGTTAATTTAAAGATAAATGGTGGGTTCTTTGATTATTTAAGTGTTCTGTCCGTTATCAAACCCAGTAAAGACCTTTGAGATATATGTTTTTTATTAACTTGTATAATTTCAAGTTTTGTTAAATAAATTTTGTTTGTTTTAAAGTCTATAATTTTTCATTTAAAAGCCCATCATATTTAATTATTACATTTTGGCAACCACAACGTGGCGCAAATTAAAAAGTATCACGGTTGTTTCTTACATTTTATACTTATATATATATATATAGTCACAAATATTTTAATGAATTATTGACAAAAAGATTACACTACAATGAATACACTCCTCGTCATATAAACTGAGCGCCCCTTCCTGAATGCAACTAGTAATTCATACTGACGGTTTATTCTACTTTAATCAAGATATTAAATAAAATAGGTCCTCCCTTTAAAATGTTTAACGAATTGTCATTCTAAAATTAGCTTCCCTCTAGAATGCTTTACTTAATAGCGATGTAAGAATCTTAAACAAATCTATCAACTTTAAATGCATTGTTTTCATAACGTGATTTTACAAGTATCTATCACTTTGCATTCTATCCGATACAGAAGGATGGGAAGCCTTACTTGACATGAAATAGTTATTTATGTAATCATATAGATAAGCAAATTGACTCATCTGGGGAAAAAACAACTAAAGCCAGGAGCAACACAACAGTTAACAAACTCAAATAAAAAGTGCAGTTGTGTCGCCTCCTGGCTCTCGTGTTTTTTCTAATCACCTGACGAAAGGAACAAGAGTCCCAGAAACGTGTGGTATTTATATAATCACTTAAATATCTGAATTTGACTATTTCATCTAATTAATGATTTTAACTTATATCATTTTATAATGATAATAAGGCAGGCCATTGTTTTCAAACGGAAACAATTTGTATTTTAAGTCAGATCTTTGTAAATAAAATCCTAAATGCTGTGTGTTTTTTAATTCTGAAGACTGATGTATGTATTCGACTGAACTAGGAATCGAACACGGGGCCACTGCTTAATACCAGAAAATATCAGACGTGTAATTAAAACGGTCAAGTTACGAACGTTTGAAAGGTATTCACTTAAAGACGTCTCATAATAATTTTTATGTTTGTATTTCAGCTTTCTCATGGTACAACATAGTATATACACTTTTCCGAATTTCAAATTAGTGGGGGTTTTGAGGAAAGTCACACTTAAATAATTCGCAGTGGATATTTTAATTGTCTTTCCTTGAGGAACATGATTGGTATAGGAGTAAGATATAGCAAGTCGTGTCAAGCTAAGATGCGTAGAAGTCCACTGCTCTAATATCGTAGTGGGGGTATGCAGTTGCTCAATTTAAACAGAACCTTTGTTACGGTAACTTGGTAGTGTAGAAACTATACTGTAAACACTAACGCACGTGAATATATTGTTACCAGTTCAGGATATGCTGTACACCAAAAACGCATCCGTAAAAATTAAGAGATGATAAGACTTTGGCGCGGTCTGTGTATCCCGTTCCAAAGAATATAATTAATTTTTTTAAGAATTGTGGTGGTGTAGTTCCAATTTCTACATCAGTAGTGCTTAAACCTGAGGATAATTCTGCCTTCCAGCTTCTCCCTCCTTCAACTGTGTATCTCACGTGACTTGCTATACCTCACGACGTTCTTTATAAAAGAAATAACTGCATAATCTGAAATGAACACACATTATCATACGATAAATTTTGTTATAACTTATTAATTATCAAAATTCTTTATTAGTCCCAACTTTTATTAATAACGCGTAAAAAATAAATATTGATAAACGCCATTTAAAATTACGGTTATAACGAGCTTTCGGTTCTTACAACGGGACTTGCCTGTGTATTCGCAGAGACAATTTATTTGATTGTTTAAAATGTCTATCCCCTAGTAATTAGAGAGAATATGATTGGATGTTTGTGCAGTAGAGCAGAGAGAAGGTTCCTGAAACAAGTTCATACGGCATTCGGATTATTAATCCAGAGGAAGACGGATCTGTTGCAATCAATCGCCAGATTTAACTGATATTGCAGCGATCGATTATTCTATCGACCGCGGACCAAGGAATTGCTCCAAATCTGTGCTGTGATGAGACATATGCTACAGCTTCCTTTATAAGTCACAGTTTACGACTGATATTGCGATTGATTTTTCAGACCAGACGCCTAGTTGGGAGAAACTGAGTTCCATCTGAAGCTTGCTACATTTCAGTCGTCCGTGTTCGAGCCTTTCCTGAGTGGACGGTGCAGTCAAAGTTGACCGGATAAATATAAACGATCATTCTATAAACTAAAGAAAGATCCGTTTATTTAAAGATTTTCTGAGAAATATCTTAATTCGATTATAAACACACAGTCGTTCAAAATTTCTCACTTTGATACGAGGATAGTCTTAAAAGTATCCATCCTGACGGGAAATTGTTTGGGAAACAAAAGTGGTCTTAAGTAGCAACCTTACACAGCTTAACTTTGAAGACGCTACATTGTGTACTGTTTTTTGGACTGTCGTCAATAATTAACGCTCTCAATGGAAAAATTGGTCATCGTTATGAGATACCATACTTTCAATTGAAATAACTCAGTCCAACCATTACCAAAGTCTAAACCAGATTATACTCTGGGGAACTCTGGTCCTTAGTTTAAAACAATAAAATATTTAATGGAAGAGTTTAAACGATTTGTCCAGACGAACATCGTAATGGTTGACCAACTCAAGCGGCCACGACAGGAATGGTGACGAAAATCCACAAAATAGTATCTAATGTAGGTTTGTCAACAAGCAGGGAAGGTAGCTGTACATTGCATGTTGCTTGAAAATTTGGATATGACAAAGCTGTGTGCAGGATGGAATCCGCATTTGCTTACAATGGATCCAAAACAGTGAGTGATGTTTCAATCGAGTGTTTTTTTTTATTAGACAAAACTTTTATCTTACGATTATTTACGATTATACATAAAGTATTAGAGTATATACAATTAAAATTCTGTACATAATTAACCTAGGAACTTGGCACTTGAGTTAATCAAGCAATTAACATAATTTTGCAAATTTTTTCTTGTATTTTAATTTGGGTGTCTGAGGGGCATACATTGTTGAGTTATGAGGGATCGCTGGTGATGTTGAATTTGATGAGATGGATGGAATGGGTGGGTGGGGTCTGCGGGTATGAGGATGGGGTAGGTTAGGAGGTGCCAGAGTGTTCCGGGGGAAGGATGAGGTCGATAGAGCGTTTTCTCTTGAGGCGACGTGCGTGTGGGGGTGGGGGAGGGTTGCAATGGAATTGCTGGATCGTGGTGTTAGGATGGTTGAAGGTGCTTTTGATTAATGAGGTTACGGATTTGGTCATTATTGAGTTGACTTGTGGAAGTTTAATGTTGTGGTGGATTACGGAATTTCTGAGGTACCAGGGAGAGTTAATGATGGTGCGAAGGATTATGTTTTGTTTCGTTTGGATTTTGGATGAATGGTTTTGGCTGTTGCTCCCCATATGGATGAGGCGTAGGACCAGGTGGGTTGAATTATGGAAAGATATACTAGGCGTTTTGTGCTGAGTGTGAGTGGGGATTTTCTGTTTAGGAGAGGATATAAAGTTCTGAGAGGAGGTGTTTAATGTGCTGTTTCCAAGAGAGTTTTGAATCGAAGAGGAGTCCTCGGTAGGTGGTTTCTGTTTTTGAGTATTTCGGCGTTGTTTAGATAAAGGGGATGTGCGGAGGAAGATTTTTGGATAGTGTGAATGGGACGGTTACTGATTTGGTGGGATTTATGCTGATTCGCCATTGTTTGGACCAGTGTTCTAGGTGGCTGAGCGCTGCCTGAAGAGGTTGGATATTGGAGGTGAGAGAGGAGGTTTGGTAGGAGATGGCGATGTCGTCTGCGAAAAAGATTGTGCTTGTGGCTGGATGTTGTGAAATATCGTGGGAGAAGATGTTGTATAGGAAGGGGCAATGACGCTTCCTTGGGGGACTCCTCCAGCGGTGGGGTGGGGTTTGGAATATGTGGTTATTTATTTTGATGGAGAAGGTTCTATTGGAGAGGTAGTTGAGGAGTATTCTATAATGGGTGTCATTTAAGTAATCTTTGATTTTTGAGAGAAGGGAAGAGTGATGAATTTTGTCGAACGCTTTTTCCATGTCTATAAAAGTGGTGATACAGGATTTGCGTTGTTCGAAGGAGTTGTTTATGAGGTTGGAGAGGGAGTATAATTGATGGCAGCAGGAATGTTTTGGGCGAAAACCGTATTGTGTGTCAGGAACTAGGAAGGATAGTTGGTTGATTAAATGAGGGAGAAGTAATTTTTCAAATAGTTTGGAGATTGTAGGAAGAAGACTTATTGGTCGGTAATTTTCGGGGTGGGATTTTGGTTTGTTGGGTTTCGGTAACATGATTATGGTAGCATGTTTCCATTTGATTGGGTAGTAGGTGGTTCTGAGGATGGCTTTGAAGATATACGTGATTAGGATTATTGTTTTTTTGGGAGATGTTTTAGATGGCGGTTGGTGATGTGGTCATGTCCGGGGGAGGCTTTGTTTTTTGTTTTTTTTATTGCGGTTTTGATTTGGGAAGGGGTGAATAGTTTAGGGAGGGGGATAGTTGTAGGGGCTGATGGAGTTATGTTGCTATGGTGTGATTGGTGTAAAAGGAGGAGTTTGCGGAAAATTGGTTAGTCATTATTTAGGCGAATATGTTCGCTTTTGGGAGGGGGTGGTGTGCCATTGGTTGTCTTTTTTAAGTGGGGGAATGTCAGTTTTCTTTTTGGTCAGATATTTAGTTTTTTTGCCATAGTGATTTGTCAGCTGCGTTGAGTTGTTGAAGGTAGTTGTAATATTTGGAGTCGCTGGTGTCTTTTAGTAGATTTTGTAGTTGTCTGGTGGCGTCATTGTATTGGCGTTTGACTATGGGATTTTTGGTATTGTACCAATGTTTCCGCAAAGCTTTTTTCTCTTGGAGTAGGTTTTCAATTTGGTTTTGGTGTGGGTTTTTTGGGTGGGGTTTTGGTGCTTTTTGGTGGGAGGCTATAGCGGCAGAGGTGAGGATGATAGATTGTAAATGATTTAGGCTAAGTCTATGTCTGAGGGCGTCTTCAGTTTGATATTGAGGATTGTTAGATTTTCTATTATTTGAGAGAAGTGGATCCAGTTGGTGAATGTGTTGTTGGGTCTGTGATTGGTGGTATTGGAAGGAAGGGATAAATTTAGCTGTGCTATGACTGGTAGGTGATGGAAACTGAGTTCATGGAGTATTTGTGGGTTGGAAAGGTATTGAGTGGTTTTGTGGCAGATGAAGAAGTCTAGTAGTTCTGGTGATTTGAGGCTGTCTGGGTAGTAAGTTGGTTCGGTAGGATGTATTATTTGGATATGGAGTTTGGAGAGGATGTAGTTGAGGTCTTTACCTCTGGTACTGAAAATTTTGGATCCGAAGTTCGGGTGTTTGGCGTTGTAATCTCCTCCTATTATGTAGGGAGAGACGCAGGAGAAGAGTATCTTTTTCCAGGTGTCAGATGTGATTTGGTTGGCTGGAGCAGAGTGGAATGAGGAGATGTTAATGTGGATGTTAGTGGTTGTGTTGAGAGTTATTTGAGTTAGTTGCAGATCTGGGAAGGATATGGACGGCAGTTGGTTGTGGTTTATAGAGCTTTTGATAAAGATAGCAGAACCGCCTTTTCTGGACGAACTGGGATGGTCGGCTCTGTAAGTTTTATGATTTGGGATGTTGTAAGGCTGTGTGGGGATGAGTTTGTTTTCGGATAATAGCAGGAAATCAATATTGTTTTTTTGTAGGAAAAGGTTAATTTCGTGGTATTTATTGGTCGCTCCAGGGTGTTCCAAGTGCATATGGTAAGGTATTATGGGGGAGGATGCGTCATTTTTGGGTGTCCATTTGCTGGGGGATTATTGTGGTTTGGAATAGGATTAAAGGTGTGATGATGGATATGTCGTTGACTTTTTTAGAATTCAAGGAGAAGAGTAGGTTATTTTGGTTAGGCGAGTCAGCATTTGTTTGTTGTGGGATTTTTGGGGTGTAAGTGGTGTGAGTTTGTTTGACGATATTGGCGTAGGATGTAGCGCCAGTATTGCTTTGTGGAGTTTGGGATGTAGATAGAAGAGTTTGTGGACTGAGGAGATGTGGTTGCTGCGGTTTTTGAAGTGCAGGCAAATTGGTTCTGATAGGTTTTGTGTAGGATGATTAGAGATTTGAATATTGGGCAGCCTTTGTAGTTTATCGTATGGTTACCACGGCAGTTTGTGCATACGGGTGGAATGGTTTTTGGGATTGGGCATTTAGTGGGTGGGTGGTTGGTATCACAGCGCACGGAACGCGGGGGGGGGGGGGATTAAAGTAGTAGTTTTTTGTATGGCCATAGTTCTGGCATCGGAGACACTGTGGGATGTATTTTTTTGGTTTTGGAGGTTCAACTTTTATTTGGCAATGATATAGGTGGGTGAGGTTGTAAATGGTGTGGTTCTTGGGGTCGGGGAGAAGGTCGAGAAAGAATAAGGGAAGTTCAATTTTGGTGATGGGGTGCCTTACTGGAAGGAGTTGTGCAGGGGAGTATCCCAGTTCTTTAAGTTCTGAGATGATTATGTTTTGGTCGGCTTTTGGATGTATGCCCCTCAGAACAACGCGGAGGTTTCTCTCTGATTGTATTTGGAAAGTATAAAATTCGGCGTTGTTGTTTTGGAGACAAGTTATAGCGTTTCTAAAATCAGGGATGGTGCTGGTTTTTAGTTTAAGTTTTTGTTCCTGCATGATGTAGGTAAAGGGAGAAGTACAGATGGATTTCATTTGTTGGAGCATTATGTTTATATTGTATGTATTATTGATGAAGATTGGAGGTGGTTTTTTGGGAGTATCTATGTGGATTTGGTTGATTGTAGGTTCGTCGCCAAGGGTTTGTAATAGTTCAAACCTGTTAGTGGTGGTGAATGGTGTGTTGGATATGGTTTTGGAAGATGAGTTTGCACTAGTGGAAGGGAAGCTGGATAGATTGTTAGCGGTTTTCCGCTTTTTTGTTTTTGTTTGAATTTGGGGGGAGAAAGAGGTGAAAGGATAGTCCGTCGATTCGGCACTTAACGCACTCACTGTATCGTCGTCGGATAAGTCCATGATGGCGTCTGGTTGCACGATGTGGTGGTGTGTAGACGTGTCCTGTAGTTTTTTTGATTTGAGGCTGTTGCTGTGCGGATTCTGGATGGGCATTTGATTTCCTGTTTGCAGTTTGGAGTTTGAAGATGTTGTGGGACGAGGCGGCGTGTTGACCTTCTCTGACGTCGTCTACGACGTCCATTTGAATGGTGTTGACTCGATGCTTTGTCGTGTGGGGTGACCCCTTGGATGCAGTAGTTTTGGTTCTCGATAATTTGTAAATATTTTTTGATTGGTTTCTTCTGCGATGAAAAGTGATGAATATCGTGTCCGATAGCGTGCTATAACCGGTAGCAGTTTGTAAACAAGCGCGTGCTCGGCTAGTTGCAAGGTTAGATGTTTAACTTTGCACGGCCGGGCTGGAAGTCTCAATCGAGTGTTTGACTATGTATCACAGCAGTAAAGTCTAATGTTTGTGTCGATACATAACCAAGGATGAAACATAGGTCGATCTCTTTACAACCGAGACGAAGGAAAAGCCAAAACAATGGACTGAAAGTGTAGAATGGCTACTAAGGTGATGAAGACAGTTCCATCTGCTGACAAGGTCACGACGCCAATTTTTTTGGATGCACATAGAATAATAATAAGTAGAAGATGTAGACGGGTTATATATAGGGTAATCCACATTGTGGCTACTCTCCTCTTATAGCATAGGAAGGGGACGAAACGGAGAATGCGGAAAGGTAGAACAAGGTATCCAAGGACCCACGGGCTGTAGTGTTAAGAATACGGCAATTCACCTAAAAGTGATGCAGGAAAAACGCTAAAAAATCCTGCTTCAGGTAGGTCGGGCATTTGGCAGTTTTGATGGCAGGAGAGGAGTTTGCTGTAGGGACGCAGCATTTTCTTCTCCGTGCCTCGACCGGTTTAGAAGGCAGCTGGCCGACTATTCCAATAGTACAATTTTAATAGAATATTATCAACAAGGAAAAACAATCAACGGTGAGTATTATACTAACATGAAATCAAGACAAAACGACCGCATTTGGTGTAATCACGACAATTCGCCAATTCACACATCCATTATAGCGATTGCCAAAATCAATGAGATAAAGTTGGAATTACTTCCTCATCCTGTGCAGTTGAGTTGGGATATTTCAGTTGAAACCGGAGGAGTCTAAAATTTCCTGCAATTGACCAGATTCTTCGTGTTAATATAAAAACTACTT
This sequence comes from Zhengitettix transpicula, assembly GCA_037074705.1. Taxonomy (NCBI): domain Eukaryota; kingdom Metazoa; phylum Arthropoda; class Insecta; order Orthoptera; family Tetrigidae; genus Zhengitettix; species Zhengitettix transpicula. Next base: position 201,374,429 of record CM073591.1, on the reverse strand, counting down.
GCAAACATTTATACCTTATATATTATAATTTATACATTCTTCAAGAAACTTCCAGGGCCGAAATGACATTAAGACACAAAATATCATTTTAAATTGAGACACGACGTACAACTGTTGTGAAAATCTGAGTGTAACTAACGAATCTATAAGAAAATGTAATTTACAATCATAACTAATAATCAGGTTTTAATCTTTTCCTGATGATGCTCAAAGATAAATAACAAATTTGATGAATGTGTTCTCGAAACAAAATTTTGTAAAATCTGTTCATTTTATATAATATTCATTTTCTATAATCAAATGATACTCCATAAAAAGTAATATTTAATAGATTATATGAACTTAAAAACTCAATTTACAAATTTCTTCGTAAATAAAATAAAGCATTTTTTAAACTATGAAATATTAAGAAGTAATTTTTAGTATATATACAATCGTTATGAAATTGAAATTTAGCAACCAGTATATTAGCACATGCATCTTATTTTTCGTGTTAATCAGTCTATGTTTGATACTAGCTTGTTATAACAAATCAATAAAGTTTACTTCTGTAATTAAAACCCATTTACTGTAAAGAACATTTAAAAATTTGACTTAGAAACCGCTAGATTTTCTTCCAGCTGTTTGTCGGTCCGCACAGAATACTATAATATATTTCCTGTCGTAAAATGATTTCCAAAAAATATTATGCTTTCCTTTGCAATTATAACATCATTTTGTGTGTAATTTTTACGGGAGCAATATTTTAGAAGGCGTGCGGCGCGGAACGGAGACCGCCTTAATTAAGTCTTCTTAAATAAGCATAAGCATCCCTTGAAAAACGGCTGAATTATACTTCCGTTTAGAATATCAGGGAAGCTGTAATGCAACGGCTGCTTGGAAAGCGTTGCCATGGAAACCGCCGCCACCGCGCTCCTCTCTGGGTGTCTACAGCTACTGATTATTTGCTCTGGCGGACGACGCTTTTTTTATATACATAAACCGACTTTTATTTATAAGACGCTTTAGAGAGAATCTGAGGAATTTAAATGGGAAACCCATCAATAAATAGAAAGGCGTAGAATACACTTTTGATGTGTCCTCTTATTGCACAATCTAACGCACAAAAACAATTCTCTTTTTTGGGGCTTAAAATATATTTTACGTCTCAATATCATCAAAATACGAAGAATATTTTGTATGTTTCAATTTGAATACAAACAGAATTCGCATGAGTCTACGTAGAGGTGATTACCGTAAAATTGAACGTATAATATTTTGAATATTACACCATTAGTATACGAAATATTCTATAATTTACCATTTTGAAAAATCTTTAATTAACAATAGTAAAAATATTTTCTCGTTAAGTATTTAAATGGTTTGTTTGGGGTAATTTCAATTATAAGTTTTACCGTCTTCGCAACCTCTGAATCATATCTAGTAATACAATCTCATTTGTCCCTTTTAAATTCCTGCCCTGCCAACAAATGTTTTGAAGTTGTTTTAATTCATCAGCCCAAAGTTTTGGTGAAACTGTTAGGGAGCTTTATTTTCGTAATATTCAGGATGGTGTATTTATATTACCTTACCGAAGTATTTTATGTCTTTATATAGATATACTCATCTGCTCCACTAATTTAGTGTAAAATAATAACACAGACATTTACATGTATAGATCTGGTGGATAGTTATTTCCTTTGTTTATAAAAAATTTGAATCCTTTTAAACCACTCAAAATTATTGCCCAAATAATAATTAATGACTGGCATATTACTGGCCGTATATGTCAGAATAGAATACATAATATACAAATTATTCATAAACGAACACAACGTTTATTCCTTACATTACGAACTCTTCACATCTCTGGGATGCATTCCAACGAAAAATTCATTACGTTATTTATTTTATTATAACACTGTAAGACGTCACAGATCTCAGTTCAAAATAATGAAAATTAATAAGTTCCTTAATTAATAATGTATGATCGTGTGTATTGTAGTTAACAGTTGTCACATTTTTGTTGGGAAATGTGAAGCCCGTTGAGTCATTTCCACAGAATAGTGCCGTCTTTACGTCTCTTCTGACAACTGAAAATAAAGAAAATTTATTATCCGTTTCAGAGAAATCTGAATGAAGATTCTTTATAACACAGTCAGATTATATATCAAATATTGTCAGAAGGGGTTTTTTTCGTCAACAAATTGGTTTTCGCCATCAATTTTCCTAAACGTGAGAAAATAAAAATTTAATACTGACATTTGAAAAGCGTCCGCAACAGTCGTCATAAAGTTGTCAGACAGTAAATGTCAAAAAACGCCAGAAATGGAATGAGACAGACTCGTCACGTACAAAGAAATTCTCGTTGGTATCTTTATCAGAAAGCAACTTATCATTACGTACGTATAAAGCATTCTTTTTGTGAATTTCGCTTACGTACATTTAAAGAATGCTATTTTGCCTCATTTATGTTTGAGAAACTTGCAATTATTGTACGTTGAACCTCTGACCACGCGCTCCTAATTAACTTTGCGTAAACTGACTTTCGCCGGATATATTTGTTTCATCGTTCTGTCTCCCTGGTACGTTCGTTCTAATAACGGGACATAAATAGACATTCGTCCTTCGAGTACAGAAAAATTTGATTTAGCGACAGGTTATTGCCATTTGCGATAATTCGAACCTTTCGTAAATGCGACACGATGAACCACAGTCACACATTCTGTTTTTTAAAGGGTATTGGTTGCTGAAAGGTTTCCATGGATATTTTTGGAATAAGTAACTTAATTGCGGTTCGACTTTTCATTCGTCATCGTAGAGGTCGCGGGACTTCTAATTATTTCAGTTCAAATTTCCACCTAACTTCGAAATTTTGGGTTTAACTGTTTTCCCTTATTCATTCATGGAAATTTTGGAATGAAAGCAGGACTGTTGCCTTCAATTTTCCGAAAAATAAACAAGAAATACCGACAGAAAGACTGAAGAAGTCCAAAAAAGGACGAAACGTCGGTATATTTAATTGACAAACAATTTTTTGACTCATTGCCGTTAGTTCATTTATTTATAAATTCTTCTGATAAATAAAATACGCTGTTTGTGTGTGTATATATGAATGTTCCGCATACAAATCTACACCCGTGGAGAAAAATTACAAAATTTTGTACACGGGTTCCTTTAGAACCGGAAACAAACACTGGGAGGATAAAACAGTACGACCCCTAGGAAGGGAAGGGGAATTTACAAATATGCTTAAACGGCCGATATTTGCGTCTAATAAATAATTTTCGGAGTGTTTATCCCAATATTTTTTTATGTTTAACTTTAAGGATTTTCGGCGTAGGAGGCGAACACCTTTAGGGATGAGAGTGGAGAAGCGTTACATGAAAATAACGTAAAAACAACCGACAATGGAGTCAAATCCAAGGTTATTGATATCGCTGAGGTTAATAATATCAACCCGGGTAACGTTGAATTTAATTCTCGCATTAACGATGGTATTTAATGAAATTTTATGTTCCTCTTCGTGTAGGTAAACGGTTGACAGCTATATTTCTCTCTATTTATATAATGATTTTATTTAATTACTCCTTTAAGGAACCGGGAGTATTTTTTAGACTTTATTAAGTTTTCGAGTATTTTTTGCGGATTTAATAAGTCGTGATTGTTAGACACTTTTATTTTATGTAGTAGGAGAATTTCCAAGTTGTTAAAATAACGTCAGTCATTTTTATTTTAATTTAGATGCCGAGGGGTTAGGTCGGAGAGGGGAACGTAAATGGGTAAATGTTCCAAACACTGACGGAATTGATGCTGGTTAAATTAAATATTTATCAAGAGGTTAGTGTCGAATAAATTCCTACTCCGGACTAATTTAAATAAATACCGGGGCAACGTCCGTCACTCAGCTAGTGTAATATGAATTACACGTAAAGCACAAAATAAGTTCAACCTGTTATGTTTAACTCGATAAAAATATGTGGTCCTTCCTGTGCACCATCACTCACAATATAATTCTCGTTTGGATTCCGAGTGGATCCATACAAACATTTTGAAAGGAATCTATCGTCAGACAAAACTCTATAAGTTGGCTTTGACACTTGACAACTGTTTTTGAAATCCACACCATGGCATAACAAATTATGGATTGGATAATCACCGGTACACATCTTGTGACAAAATGACGCTAAAACTGCTTGCTTTGTGCACTTTAAATTGCGAACATTACTTCTTATAGCTGGTTATGTTTGTAAATAGTCAATTTCAATATCCGCCAATCTGTCACGACCCTTGATACTCTTCCCGTCTGATATTTCCTAGAAAAACATTGTTTTAAATTTCCTAATTGCCTTTTTTGAATATGTGTCACTCATTCTAGTTTTTCTGTAATAAGGATATGCTATTTGGTGAATCAAATGTAAACAACACTTATTTTTTAAATATTTATTTTGATTTTAAACGCACAAACAATCATAGTTTATTTTTCTACATAATCTCCTGATTTATAAACACATTTTTCCCAGCGTATAGGTAATTTTTTAATTCCTTCCACGTAAAAAGAGTCAGGTCGTGTTTGTAGCCAATTGCGCACATATGCTTCAACCTCATTATCGCTGTGGAATTTTTGCCCTCCCAAAGCTTCCTTGAAAGGACCAAAGACATGGAAGTCGCAGGGAGATAGGTCTGGACTGTATGGAGGGTGTTCCAGTGTCTCCCAACCCAGTTGCTCCAATTTTTGTACGGTCAGGGCTGCTGTATGGGGGCGAGCATTGTCATGGAGGAGAATCACTTTTCTCATCGGAAGGTCTCGTCTTTTTCGGCGATATGCAAGTCTGACCTCAGTCAAAATTTGGCAGTAGTATGCCGCATTAATTGTTCTGCGCTCATGAAAAAAATCAAGGTGCAGCAGGCCACGATGGTAAAAAAAAACGGTAGCCAAAACCTTGCCAGCCGATAATCGTGACTTGGCTTTCACTGGTCCGGTTTCTCCTTTCTTCCTCCACTCCATACTCGCTTGTTTCGACTCAGGGGTGTAGTGATGCACCCACGTTTCATCACAGGTGACAATGTGAGAAAGAAATGGGTCTCCTTCTTCCAGAAATCGTGCAAGAAGACGCTCACACACTTGAAAACGATTCAGTTTCTGGTCAACTGTGAGAAGGCGAGGAACCCACCTGGCACACACCTTGCGATACCCTAGCTCCTCTGAGAGTATAGAGTAAGTGTGCTCATAACCTCAATTGCAATATCCGAAGTTGTTAGACGCCTATCACCTTCAACAAGTTGACGAACACTGTCGATGTTGCCCGCTGTAATGCTGGTGCGGGGTCATGGCTCTCATTTTCAACACGTTCACGGCCCTCCACGAACTGTTTATGCCAAGCAAACACTCTAGCTCGCGACAGCGTCTCTTCCCCGAACTGTGCAGTCAATCTTCTCAAGATTTCGGCCGGTTTTACACCTTCTGCAGCTAAAAACTTGATAACAATACGTTGCGCAATAGAGGGAGGTACCTCCTGCTCGGACATCGTAACGATGGACACTGAGCGAGTCTATGATGATGAGTCACGTGCTTCCCCCACTCCTGACAAACCAACCTAACAGCCAATAACAGCGGAACGTTCTTCCATCACTATTGCGCGCGCAGGTCCAAAAGTCTCGTTTATATTTGATTCACCCTCTTACTTAGGTTCTGCTTTCGTATGTCGATCACACTGTTATTTTATGTATCACGCAAATACATGATTGTATTTTTAAAAAACTTTAAAATAACTTAAATAAAAGATAAATACTGTAATGGTTTTATTTAATATTTATTTAAACAAAACAAACTCCGGCTATCATAAGAAAATCGTTTAAGCTTACAAAATAATTAAGGGCCTATTGGTGAAAACTACATAAATTTCTGTACTGTATCAAGTTAAAACAACAACACAATGGCAGATTTAGTTTTACATCATCAACAGTCATCATGGTCTCATACAGATATATTTTTTCTATGGAAACGGCAGGCTCTTGCAAATCCAGCAGGATAGAATAACTCAACTGTGTGCAGAAAGACAGAAAACTGAATATTAATAAATTTTAGTATCTAAATGTTACTTATGAGCTTCCGACTAATAATTTCTTAAAACGGAATGATCCTCATTCTTGCTCCAAGCTAAATACATAGAGGCGACTGCTCCATTGAAATCTCAACCGCTAACTCACAAGCTCTTTGCCAATGGGGCAATAATGCCTTTTTCAATTAAATAACTAAATGATATAAATTTACAACATCTGTGTTTTGAATCACTTCAATACTTGTGTTATATAAACATTTATTCACAAGGAAACAATCTTTAAAGTAATGCTAAATTTAAAAAAATTGACGTTTTAACGAATTTATCCGTCTGTGAAATTATTAAAACTTTTAAACAAGCACATGAGGATAAAATTTTTAATCTTCCAAGCTACAGCCAGTTTTCTGTCAAATTGTTTATTGTGTTAATTGCCAATTTTTGTGTCAACTAATAACATAAAAAAGGGATTTATTGTGTAATTCTAAGGAGAAATCTACAAGAAGCTGTATGAAGTGCAAAACTGTTTGAACCCTTGTAATAGAAACACTTCAAATGTATTTTTAATTATATTCTCGATAAAGGATGGGAATATTCTGTGATACTTGGCGACATAACCTCTTCAATCGGAATAGGAAACGGAAGATGCAAAATTATGTAGGAGAGCTATGGAGAAACCGTAACGAGAGTTTCGGATAATTCATCCTTCTCCCAATACCGATTTCAAGTGTGATCAGTGATTGAATCCAGTAGGCAGCATCAAATAATCCAATAGGCAGCATAATAACTTTATCTTATAATCAAGTTTCTATTGCACGGGTATAAACCTTCATAACTAAAGCTGATGGCCATCCAAAATCTGTTGAATATTTCCTTCCGAAGCAGATACATTCGTAACACCATCCTATCATTGTATTTTAGTAGCTTCATAATTCTCTTTTCTGGATATTTAACTTACAACTTATTGTATTATATTGAATTAAAACTCAACTTTATTTACGCAAAACATTTAATTGCCTATCGCCTATATATTAATGAAAGCGGCGTTGTAATTTATGGAAATGACGTACTATCGCAGTCCAGTATCGAAAACATCACTCTCGGACCTAAAGAATAACAATGTCAGGGAAAATACGTCGCAATGACGTATTGCCACATGTGAAGGGTATTGTGGCCCAATAAAGAATGATCCAAGTTAATTTACGAGTAGTGCGGTGTTTTATTGAGGACACGATATTGACCGTGCGTCTTAGGTCTAATTACCAAGGAAGAGGTGTCGCTTCTTTTTATTCTGAGGCAGATATTTCTTCTCACTTGACACCATCGTTAGCGCTGTCCTACAGAAGAAGGCTATGTAAAAGATTAACTAAGAGCCTTCATTTGTTTCAAAGAACTGCAGCGTCACCGCACATTCTTTTTAATTAATATGCATTTAGAATTATTTCATTTTCAGAGTTTATCTCACCAGCTCCACGACAGAATACTAAATAAGTTGTTGCAAGATCCTGAGCAATTATTTTCCGCGTACAACAGACTTTCAGAGAAAAATTAATAAGCTATTTACTAAAACAAATGTTTCATTAAAGTAATGAATACCACTATTAGCATAAGTAATTTCTATGAAATCTTCCTTACTCACCATGAAAGTACACTACACATTTCTCAGGTTTTTATCTTTTCCTTTATGGTCTTAGTATTTATATAATTTTATTCGAATCTTCTTGTAATGACTACATGAATAAATCTATGGATATATATATATATATATATATATATATATATATTGTAATACCAATTTAACAATCCATTAATTGATTTAATATAATTAAATTGTTAGCGGTACGAATGCGTAAAGGCGACAATCAAGGCGGGTTTTTCCTTTGTTTAACAATGGAAACTGAAAAACCGCGCGCTTGGAGAATGGCAGTCTGGACTCTGCGATGAAAGGTGAAGGCGTCTAAAATCTGCGTACGAGAGATGAAACAGTTAAAAGTCGACGGGGAGATATAATACAGTTCAGTTCACCTAGAGCAACAAACAGTAAAGTCTGCAGATATAAAGTACGAGTGGCGAGATCCTGTATTTTTACATGAAAGTAAGCAAATATTTTTACGGAGAGATTTACATAATAATTTGCACACGGTGAAGCAAATGGTTGCTTCACGCTGATTGAACAATTTTCGCATAGAGGAGACCGGCATCCACTAGCTGACCAAAGGGGGCGGCTCATCCGAGGTTCCAGATAGCAGAGGACGAGTATTTCAATCGTGTGTATTAAAAATTTCAATGAAGTGTAGAGTCAGTGTAAAAATGGCATTTTAATGTGGTAGTTTTCAAGATACAAGAGAGAGATCTGGTACCAGACAGACATTCCGTGAGTAACAAAACTTTTATACAAATTTGTGAACAATAATTGAAAAGGTATAGTCAGATTTCGTTCAGTTTTCGTTTCACTTAGTTTTCTTCTGTTTCACTTATCTTCATATTGTTTTAGGTTAACTTTTATATTTTAATTGTTAATTCTCTGTTTATACAATGCTTTTGTTCTAATTACCAAACCCAGTAGTGGTCCTGAGATACAGAGATCCAACGTATTTGATTGTAATGATATAAGAATTGTATTTTCATAAATGTCACGAATTAATAAATAAAAAATAAATAAAGTATTTGTTATTAACTGGATGATATTCGGCCTGCAAAATAGATCTTATACAATGTAAATTTATCAACAATAAATTTTTAAATATAAATGAATTTTCATCAATTGATTCAATAATTAACCCTATCAATGTGTTTATTACATTTATGGCTTCACCAAAAAAGGGAAAATTAATCGTTAACCAGGTGTTTATTACTATATATATATATATATATATATTGTAATATACACAACTGGAGGTCGTTAATTAAATAAAAAATTTACATACAATATTTATTTATTTTCTGGCAATCATTTAAAAAAATTACAAATTTAAAATATTAAATTTCTCAGGGTCTTCACTGGGTTTTATAATGGACACATCAATTATATATATAATCTAATTAACAAACAAATCACAATTAAAAGGAAATAAATTTGCTTGACAATTAAACTAGAACGAAATTTAAAATGAGAACGAAATTAAGAAGTAAAGAGATTAGAACGAATTAACAATTTTAAACGGAGAACGAAATCTGACTTATATTTTTCAATTACGTTTACATAATTAATTATTTTGTAGTTTGTTACTCACATTTGTCCAGCATTCCAGCATACCTTTAGTTTTCGAAATACACTATTGCGGGATTTTACACTGATTCTAAACTCACAGATTTTACACTGATTCTAAGCCAAAATGTTATATGTCAGGAACTCGGATGATCCTCCCCTTTTGTTGTCAGCTACCTGTTGACTGCTTTCCTTACGTGAATTATGTTTGTCTTAGGTGAATTCCGTGGTTTGTAGATTTGCCAGTCTTCACTGCACTGGACTCAAACTGAAATTTTACTATTTCTGGACAGCTATGGACGCAAAACTGTTTTTACTTAGCAAGTTTCGACGTTATGCTTTCGTGAATGTATTACTTTGTCCTCAGAAATGTCCAGGCACCAACCAACTCTGTTAAATTCCAAATCGCCGACTCTGTTGAATTCTCCTCCAACTAACAGTTTTGTTTGCGAACTGCTCCTCACAATATTTTCCTGCGAACTCTCGTCTCGTCTCGCATTTTAGCGCGCATACGCCAATTTTGGACCTTCCGACAAAGGAACAGAACTGGACTACATTGTCGCTATGTTCTTGAAACTCCGTCGCTACAAAGGATTTCTCAAATAATTTAAATTTTACTGAAAACAATCAATGTCCTAATTAATTGGCATTACAATATATATATATATATTATATATATATATATATATATATATATATATATATATATATATTATATATATATATATATAAAATATAAATATATATTATATATATATATATAAAATATAAATATATATGTCAAATGAGTAGTATTTGTCTGAAAAATCGCTGACATTTATTTAAGAAAAATAAATTTAAACTACCATTAACGTTTCAGTGAATTTTTGTACCTTCATCACGTTCTTACTCATTTTTCCAAAATTAAAAAAATTATCACAAATTAATTGGATTTTACTAAATAAATCAAAAATTTTGTTTTAAAATACTAAAATGATAAAAGACAACCTTCTGTACATCATCAAACAATAACATTTTTGGAAATTATCTTATAATCTTCTAATGAATCAAATTTCCTGTACGTATGTGTGTGTCAATCTGCATTGAAAATCTATACCCGTGGGGCAAATTTTAACAAATTTCGTACACGTGTTCTTTGTAAACAGGTTAAAATCAAGGTGATGATGAAACTGGTATACCACTACCAGGAGCGGGGGTGGACGGGGGTGGAAATTTTCAAACATTTTAAAACGATCGGGATCAGAGAGATTGATAGTACTTCTATCGATTTTCTTTGTGTATAATTTCAACCTCTTTCGGCATAGGAGGGGACCACCCTTGGAGGAGTGTGATATAAAAAAAGCGCAAAAACCGTCTATATTGGAATCAAATCCGGGGGTTATAGCTATCACTGAGATTAATTATGTCAATGCGAAAAACGCCGGACTACCAGTTAGTTAACAAATAATTTTAAGATACATTTTAGACTCAATGGATAACGGCACCATATCAAAATCGAAAGACAACAAACCCAACGGTATTTACTCGGGAACAACAATACCACAATTTCATTACAATTAATTTCGAAAGTTAGATTAATAAAGAAATTAAGTTATGAAAATAATGCATTATAAATATTTCTGAATTTTACGGGATCGTAAAGGGCTTTCTATTGCTTTTATGTGTAACATTTCTGATAAATTTCGTTTATATAAATTAAGTTTAGTGTCAAAAATATTTACATTATCCCAAACAAACTTATGACTTACTTCCTATCTATGGATTGAGGCTAAATTATAGCTTAAAGTTTTGTAACTGTTTTTATGGTCATTTAATATAATTTCAAGAGAATTTTAATTTTCTCCAATATAATTACTAGTGAAATTCTATAAGCTAAAATTAATGGCTTATACCATATTATGATTTTTTAAAAAAATTTCTTACCTTTTGTATTGAATTTATTCAAAATACCAATTTTAAAAAATGCTCTTATAACATAATTTGTTAAAAATTATTTAGAAAGTATTTAAAATTTTTAATAACTTTACCATAATTTGGCAAAACTTCAAATTGTTTAAGTAATGTTTGAATTTATTATTAACGTTTTCATTATATATATATATATAATGAAAACTTTAATAATGTGTGTGCTTGTCTACCTATAACGTTATAAATGTAACAATTGAATATTTAAATTTTTAATATGTTCAGTGGTAATCATAATTTTGATAATATGGCTTTACCAATAAGATTAATTACGAAAGCTTTATGTTTATGTATTGTAAGATTAGTTAAATATTGTAAAACACGTCCTGAATAGTATTTAATTATCAACATCTAAACGACTAATTTTGACATATTTTCCCATTCATTAGGTGAATTTGTGATGATAACTATTAAAAATGTCGGTGGGATTATTAATTTAATTATTATCTTCTATATAATAAAGGATGTATATTTGTATGTATTAACGTTAATCTCTATACATATTTAACTTCACAATATTAACAACTCTAATAATCTAAACCACAAATTTTATTAAATTATTTTTGCTTTTAAAATGACCATAATTCGCATTATTTTGCACACACAATTTATACACCACGCTTCAGTCAGCATACACAATTAAATGTTTCGTACACCACAGATGATTAGTTTACTGTGGTTTCTCAATGACTACCGCTGAATTGTTCGTCTTAAATCTCGTCTTTACTAAAGACATTCGACGCAAATTTTACCATCAAATTAAATTAGGTCCTTTACTGACCTGCACCTTCAGAATATTACGACGTCCACTAAGAGAGTGTATATTTCATCAACCTATCAATAACATCAGACACCAATCTCTTGGAGACTCACTGCAAACCGCTCTCGGTCAGCTCCCGACGGAGACAGAAAATTTCGTCAAAGCTTTCAACATCACACACGCCGCCGACAATAATACAGCCTAGTAATACTTCAATTTCCGCATTCTTACGCTAAGCTGACTGTTAATTACAATAGTCGGGCTACAATATTACGCTTCTAATACAATTATTCAATAATTTCGAAATTTATTTCCATAATACATTGGTGATCATTACAATATATTCGTTAAAAAGGTACCGAATGTATTTAAATTGATAATATTCTTTTTCCTCTCCAGAGTAAGGCCTGGATTAAATAATTTTTGTTTTATCTCTGTATTATATAAAAATTTGATTTGGGTTTCTATGTATTGTATAAAGGGTCATATTTAAAAAATCATATTCTAAAATTAATAATTGTCACCATTTTCTTTAAATAAAGAAATCAGTTATTCAATTAAAAGAAATTAAAATCAAAATTCATTAACTCAATTAAAATAACCTTCCTAATTCAAATCTGGTGAAACAACAACACCGTAATAGTAAGCAGAGCGTACAGTTAAAGAGTTGTATGAGGACTAAATCGCCGAAATAAAATATTATCAAAGGATCTGTCAACATAATGTTAATGATCGCAAAACTTTAAGAAGGGGACATTTTCGCCTCACAAAAGAGTTTGAGCAAAAACTGACCTAAGGAGTTCTGGTTGCACAAGTTGTGAGTGCTGAGCCGTCCTGCCAACACGAACGCAGCAAAAAGACACTGTATTTTGAACTTGGAAACAGGAAGGCTGCCAACTTCTTCCTGTCAGTCCGGTACAACTTGAACGGAAGTTGCTTTATAAATTTAGAGTATAGTAGCCGAGTTCACTATGCGTTGGGTAATTTTCCTCCCTCGCCCTTTATAGCGGGAGCTGACTCGGGCCGTGACCTTCATGCACTCAAATATTTATCTACTCAGCATTCTTACAAATGTATAATTCTACAAAGTTTTTTCTAGTACATGTTCCAAGCCACCGTGCATCTAATGTAACGTTTTAAAGATTTATACTTTTCTAAATCGGTTGATAAATAAAAACACATAAAATTATATAAAGTTAAATTAATAGTCAATAGTATAATATATAACTGTAATACCGATATTTTTGATAAACTATAAAATTAAAAGATAATTACAATTTAGACGTACCATATGGGTCTTGCAATTTTTCAGCCCGTATGAATTTGTTAGTATATTTGTAATATAGTCTATTTCATAGCTTGTATGCTTAGTGTTTTCTGCTTTTTTCTTTGTCTCTTTCATATACGGACTGAAATTACCACGGAAGTTGAGATTTTTAATCGTTCTGACTTGTCTGTCGTAAGTCTATGTGAGTATGCTTCTTAGTATACTATATGTGTGTGTTCGTTTGTGTGTGAGGGTTATTCTCTCGCAGGCAGAACCTTGTAGGAGAGACACGAAGGGGCTACCTTTGGGGATGCCTTTTCCACTCCGTTTTTTAACTAAGGTTCCCACAAGCCGAGGCACCTCGGCCTGTTCTGAGAGGTGTATGTTCCGGGGTCACAGACCTTGGGCATACGGTAAGAGTTGTCCGCTATTCCCATTGGAATAGTCAGCCAGCTGCCTCCTAAACTGGTCCAGGCACGGAGAAGCGAATGCTGCGTCCCCAAAGCAAACTCCTCTCCCGCTATCGAGTGGGACAAGTACCCGACCTAGGTGATGCAGGTTTTTCTAGGGTTTGTCCTGCATTTCTTTAGGCGAATGCCGTGTAGGATCCTTAAAATATAGCCCGGGGGCCCTAGTTAACTCTTGGCTACCGTCCTCTACCCTTCCACATCCCCCCTTTTCAAATCCCTTTCCTAAGCTATAAGAGGGGAGTTTCCATTATGTGGATTACCCTATACATAGCCTGTCTACACCCAAAAATATAAGTTTGTGGATTGTGTGTTGACTGTCTTTGTTTTTCAGTGATTGTCTGTAAATAATTACTTGCTAACATGAATTGTATGCATACTCATTAAATATTAAACTGAACTCTCAGAAATATTAAGTCCGTTTAGTATGTTTCATTCTTACATAACTGTATTTAAGGATATATTTTTTTTAATCATTGTACTGTATTATTGGCTAGAAACAAAAACAAAAAATCGGTTTCCACTGTATCCACGCTAAAATGGAATTAAATTACAGTTTTGTTTTACATCACCGCTCCACAGTGTTAACAGCAAAATCTGGTCACACGTGCTGTGTATAAAAAAAGTCTGACTCAGGAAGATTCTGACAACTTAGTTTCCTCAGTAATAAACTGTAAATGAATAACTTGTAATATATGACTGTCGTTCTGCAGGCGCTCCAAACCAAACTACACAAACAATTATATTTTCGTTCTGTCAAATTTTCTCAGCCAGATACTTGCATCTTCCATCGACAAAATGATTAATTAGTATATCATAACGGCTTCCGCCGCCAAGACAGATGTGTTTTCGCATCACAAAACGATGCTATTTCATTCACGACTGACTCATTATTCACGTCAGCTGACCACGTAAGCCCGCAGACAATCGAACCTCGCCACCGAAAATTATCTCTTCCAAAGAGATGTCACCGGCACAAACACAATGCGAAATAAAATTTATGACTTCTGTGCACTTTAATCACTACAATAGACACAGAATACCTAAGCGTATGTACGGAAAAATACATTTATCTGGAAGAGCAAAATTATAACTTTTTTAAAAAAACTGAACAAACAAATATATCATTTACTACAGTTTCAGCGGATTTTAGTGGTAAAAGATAAAAATGATACACAACTTTATTTAAAGAACTAGCCGGCTCCCGGCGTTGCCCGTCTATTTATTTACACCAAATGGAAACTTGTTTAATTCTACATTAATCTATTAGTCAAGAAGGAATTTAATCTACTTATACAGAGAGAATGCTAATTGCATCAACAGCCCTACCCCCCGTTGTCTTTAGAGAAGCACAAATACTCCTGATGCCAAATGTAAGAAATTCTCTTAGTACCTTAAGAGCGTCAAAAATACTCCTCGTGTAGCGAGAGTGAAAAATAACATCGGTAGAACACTGTCAACCTCACTGATCCAGAATAAAATTTATTCTATACAAAAATCGTCATTTAATGCATTTTTTAAAAAAAATTCCTTTCACTCTCGCCGTCTGGGTTGGTAGACGTGTCTTACTCTCACAGTGTTTGATTCGGGTTTAATAGGAACATGTATACAAAACTTAATCGAAATTGCTCAACGTGTTTAAGTTAAGATTGTTCACGGAATTTGTTTACCTCTTCCCCTTCAGTCCGAGGGATTGAATTACAACTTGAAACGCCTTACTTGCGGGATGGGGGAAAAGTCCAGGGTTAAAACTGAAGTAAACAGGGATTAATTAGTAATTTAAATAGGATTACGTATAAACAAAATGTATTGTTCACCTACCCCGGCTTAAATTAATATCTTCCTATAAAAATAAAAGGACAGGAAAGTAAAATAAAATGAAACTATTTCGCTCAAGGGACACAGGTAATCTGGGAGATAAATATATGGTACTCATAGTGTCCCTCGGCCTGTTTTGAAAGGTGTTTGTTACGGGGTCACAGACCTTGGGCATATGGTAAGAGTTGTTCTCTGTTCCCATTGGAACATTCGGCCAGCTGCCTCCTAAACTGGTCGAGGCACGGAGAAGGGAATGCTGCGTCCCCACAGCAAATTCTTCTCCCGCTATCGGAAGGGGTTGGGACAAGTACCCAATGCCCGACCTACCTTATGCAGGTTTTATAGGGTTTGTCCTGCATTACTTTTAGGCGAATTCCGGGTAGGATCCTTAAACCATAGCCCACGGGCCCTGGTTAACCCTTGTCTACCTTCCTCTACCCTTCCACATCCACCCTTTAAAATCCCTTCCTATGCTATTAAAGGGGAGTTGCCACCATGTGGATTACCCTCATGTAGCCGGTTACCCTAAAAAAAAATGTTTCCGCTAGCGGTCAAAAGGTCTGCGAGGGCTATTCTCTTGCAGGCAGATACTACGAGAGATTTTCTCTCGTAGGCAGAACCTTGTAGAAGAGACGGAATGGTCTGCCTTTGGGGATGGTTTTTCCTATCTCCACAAGCCGAGGCACCTCGTCCTGTTCTGAAAGGTGTATGTGTCACAGACCCTGGCCATACGGTAAGAGTTGGTTGCTAATCTCATTGGAACAGGCGGCCAGCTGCCTCCTAAACTGGTCGACGCACGGAGAAGGGAATGCTGCGTCCCCACAGCAAACCTCTCTCCCGCCATCGGAAGGGCGTGGGACAAGTACCCAATCCTCGACCTAACTAATGCAGTTTCTCTAGGGTTTTTCCTGATCTCTTTTAGGCGAATGCTGGGCAGGATCCTTAAACCATGACCCTTCCTCTATCCTTCCGCATCCCCCCTTTCAAATCCTTTTCGTATGCTATTAAAGGGGAGTTGCCACTATGTGGATTACCCTTATGTAGCCTGTTACCCTAAAAAAAATCCGTATTTCCACAAGGAAGAATTAATATTTATGAAGAATAGATTCATATTAACATATCTCTTCTTCCTTAAATTTAAACACGTTTGGTTCTGAATCTTCCGAACTAAAATCCTGGAGCGACATTAAATTATTAATGCATCCATAGTAAATGGAGGTCTTCCTGGAACGAATATTTGTCAAATACATACGAATCCATATATTCATTGACAATTAATATTAATGGGAATATAAAATATTCCATATATATATATATATATATTAATGCTGATAAAAAAATTGTGCAGACATCTCACCACATCATAGATAATTTTTTTAATTACAGTGCGAGCCACAGATATTTTAAAAATATAAACAACTGTTGAAATGGTCGTAAATGATTTTAGAAAAATTCTGCATTAGCTTTTTCTATTACTTCAAAATGAGGAAAAATATACTCACTTGTTAGTCTAATTTCTAAATCAACACATAACTGTTACTTATACATTTAAATCTAAATGAAAAAATGGAAGAAGTCATTATAATATAAAATATGGTATGAAATTAAAATAGAATGAGAAATTAAAATTTATTTTAAATGATTAATATTGATACTAACATGGGCAATGGAACTACAGATGACGTAAGGTAAAGTTCACCCGTCGGCATTGATGGGGGAAGAATGTAAGAAGGAGTAACTGCACCATATTAGTGTCGAATCCATTGTATTATATGTGGCTAAGATGTGGGGTTCCCAATGCTGGCAAGTAACGTGATGTAATTCCTTTTCCCGCCTAATACAAGAAACTCATCTGGTATAAAATAAAACCTGCTTACTATAAATGTTCTGGATCAATCTAATTCTGATTTGGTGTATGCTTAAAGCTCTCCATCAAATCAATTATCTTAATACATTGCATCGCGTACATCCATTCCTGTATATTTCGTGCAAATCAATTTATTCGACCCATCTACATGGGCAGTCCCAGAGGTATCTAACCTAACGAAGAAAAATAAATAGGAAACAATATACTTATTTCTCAACGTAGTTTCCTTTCAGCTCTTTACACGTTTCCCAGCGATGTTTCAATAGATTCGATGATATATTTAAAATGAGGACGTCGTGATCCACAAAATTTCATTCAACTGCAGACTCCACTTCTTCATTGGCAAATCTATAATCACCGAGCCATTTTTTCAAATTTATAAAATAGAAAATAATTCAAGGGGCTAAAGTTCGTGAATAGGGTGCGTGATGAAACAATTCGAACTTTAACACATTGATTTTGGCCATCGCGATACTGGAGGTGTGAACTGGTGCATTGTCGTGATTTAACATGTGGTAGTTTTTACTTGATTCCATCACTTAACGGTGACAATAAAATCGCATAATAATCAGCGTTGATTTTTTCTCTTTTCAAGATAAACAATGAAAATTATTCCTCGCGCATCCCAAAATATTTACTCCATGATTTTGCTATCGTCTTCTTTGGAGTCCATTCTCTCATTTCAGATTAGCTGTTTTTTGGACTGATCTGTGAAGTGATGGTACCATGTTTCATGTATGATTGTTAATCAACCTTATTTAATCTTGTTGCACATCGCTAAAAACTCGATTGAAAATCCTGAAGACACTTTTTGTTCCATTGTTAGTAAATGCGGCATCCATCTTGCTGATAGTTTTGTCATTTTACTGTTAATTTGCGTTGTACAACTCTAAAATTTATTTTCTAGCTAGTGAACTTTCATTCGACTGTCACTCAAACAATTTTTTGGATTTTAGTCACCATTTATTACTGGTCGACATCTGCGACGTTTTTCTTGGCAGCTCGTACGGCCTCGTTTAAACTCTGCCACCCAATATTTTATTGTTGTAAACGAAGGGGAATCCCCCTAGATTAGTATCTTGATCGCCATAAATATCAGATGGACGGAGACTTTCAAATGAAAGTATTGAATCAGATTACAATGACCTATTTTTTCCACGTTACCAAATTCACATTAAGCGTCATTTAAAACTTAAGCTTAATAAGTTTTCTACTTTAGACTTGAATATTAAAGCAAACCATGGCCCTGTTTAACTCGACGTCCTCCCTACAATAATGTAGCATAAGAGTACGTCAATATTAATTGGCCTGGTACATTAATTCCCAAGATAGTCCATTCCAAAATTCAAATCCAAATGAAAGAACGAGAAGTTAATACGAATATCACACTACCGTTTAGATCCTTTCACGATAAAAGAAAAAACTTTTGGCAACCGACAAGTTTTATAATAATTATTGATGGTATTGACGTTATATGTTAATAAGAAGTAAACGCGAAAGTTACTTTAAATTTAACACATCATATTAAGTTATATTACATTTAAAATTGGTATTAATTTTTCAAATTTTATTCAAATTGCTGTAAATTTGACTCCATGAAGAGTGACGTTTACTGCCCTCAAGATGACACTTAAAATGTACCAAAAAATTGGCGTTATGAGGCTATTCTTACTTCCTCATTTAGAACCTCTACAAAACTATAACTATATTCCCAAAAAATGAATACCTTCGTTTCAGGACATTAACAAGTGAATATATTTAGTTGGAAATTGGTCAAAATTCAGAATTTATTCACAAGTTTAAAATTAACTAAAATACATAAAACCTTTATTCAGTTTGAATCTTTTAAAATCTCTCTAAAACATTATTTTTAAAATATAATGAGAAAAAAATACAAGGTTGAATCCCAAACAAATTAAATAAAATAAAGTTAATTAAATTATTAAAATAACTATTAAAGTATGTTGTAAATTTAAATAAAACAATTAAGAGGAAAATAATAGACATCTTCCATCAACTTCCAAACCCATTATTAGAGTAAATAAAGCCAATCAAAATCTTCACAAATCTTACACTGTTGTAACTGAATTTTTTACACAAGAATTAAACATTCTCAATTGCAATAATAAATTATTATAATTATAATAAAACCGAATTAAAAATAGAAATTAAATTGCGTGTATCCGCTTTTACATTAATTGTTTTTTTTAGGGTAACAGGCTACATGAGGGTAATCCACATGGTGGCAACTCCCCTTTAATAGCGTAGGAAGTGATCTGAAAGGGGAGATGCGGAAGGGTAGAGGACGGTAGCCAAGGGTTAACTTGGGTCCCCGGGGTATATTTTAAGGATCATACCCGGAATTCGCCTAAAGAAATGCAAGACAAACTCTAGAAAACCTGCATCAGGTAGGTCGGGCATTGGGTACTTGTCCCACGCCCTTTCGATAGCGGGAGAAGAGTTTGCTGTGGGGACGCAGCATTCCCTTCTCTGTACCTCGACCATCTAACGTGACTACTAATTGCTTTCTTCATCTATGATTTGGACATTAATCCAATAAATTTTACGATTATTTATGAATATATGCTTTTTTAGAACAAATTGTATATCTCATTTTCGTTAATTCTAGTTTGAAGCATTCGTATAGTCTAAGCTATATAACTGGTTCCAAAATCCATACATTCAATTTTGCATATTACATTGTGTTTCTCCAAATTTTACAAAACATCTTCAAATTACTAACAGAATTTAAATTGTTATATGTTTTAAATATTATACTAATACCGTAATTTGATTAATTTTAATTGTATATTTTCTCGAAATAGTAAAACGATGATGCCAATTATTTTTGTAATATTTATGGTCATTTGTGAATTGTTTTTATATATCATGGAATAAATTCTACTTTGAATATGTGTAATATTCAATACAAGAACATAATTATCATTCAATAAGTAAACAGAACTCCCAATATAACATATATACATAGATATATATTAATTAATACAAAAAATCATTACACTACGACGAATGTGTGGCATTTCACTTACAAGTCTATGTGAAATTATTATTTTCTTCACCGGAAATTTAAACATTATACCAATCAATATTATGTTTAAGAAGATATATGTGCTTGGACGCAACTATATATTTTTGAACATTACATTTCATGTTGTTTTTATGTTATTTAATCCGCGTTTTTAGGGCTCGCTTATTTTGGCCGATATATGTGGCACTATAGTCTAAATAGATAATTTTATAAGTCATATTATGTTTATCCAGAATATTAAATTTGTCTTTAATATTTTTTACGAAATTTTAATTGTTTTTCGATATAAAAACAACACCAACACTGTAAATGTAAATGTCAATTAAATTACATTTAATATATCAGATAGACTTACAGTCGCACAGCGATTTTGTTTACAAATTTATATTGGAATATAATACGAAGTTTGTCCAGTTACAATAATTAAAAACCATGACCGCCTAGAAGTACAATACAACATTCTTCATTTTTTCTTAACATTTGGTGCACCAGCGATGTTGCATTCAGATAGGGTGTACAATTCAGTAATCCAGTTTTAAAATAGGTAGAAATATACTTTTTTTCGACATACTGATTATCGTAATTCGCCGGTGTAACTGAGAATATTGGCATTTAACAAATATTTCAGATTTGGTGAACGTTACAATTTATTGGAGAATGTCAACATTCCCCTATTTTGGTCTTACACAGTAATATATGCATTCAACACTAACGAGTAAATAATCTATTTGCCATTTCCTGGATCGATTTATATTGTCAGTTTACTCAAATTTGGCGTTATATATGAAAAGTGTGTAACATTCAAATTTGCAAATGTAACTAAATACCGATAACATCTGAACAGCCTTGAGTAAATTAAGTAACTATTTATGTAGTACGAATATAAAAGTTTATCAACTATCATCATTAATATATTAAACGTTAAGCTGAAGTAACTGTTTTATAGAATCATCTTAAAATTGATGTTAGGAGTTTTATGTAATCAGAATGCCCATTTACGTAAATGAACAGACTGGGAAATTACTTGGCAATCGTATGAATTTTTAAAAAATAGCTTTTGGTTAATGAGTCACGTATTTACAAGAAATTATGTCGTTTCTTATGGAACAAATGTTTACATATTCTTAGTGATCCGCATCCATAACAGTGCATTGGTGAACGTAATGTTTTCATCAACACTTAATAATTCGGAAAATTATGTGAAACTTGTCATAAGTATATTGGGCAGCAGTAATTATATAATATTAATTTATTCTCAAACGGAAATATATTAGAACATATTTCTCTGAACGTATTCTCGTGAAAAATTTTGTCATGCTCCCAATATCCGCGGCACGAGTTCGCTTCCGTAACGCGATTATTCCAACGAAAGCTTCCTGTCTGAGAGCGGGAGTTACAAATCAGTTTCCTGGAACCGCTGAACGTGCATTTTACTTGAAAATATATTCATGCAAGCATTTACTTCAGTGTATAATTTTTACCATGCATACTGCAGAATATTCTCAGAACCTCGTTTAAGTTGAAAATATTATTTTCGCTTCCTATTGGTGATTTTTAGAGATTGGCTTACTATTTTGTACGTTCATGGAAATACGTTTCAATTTTGTTTTATAAATAAATTATAAAAGTGATAATTATATCACAGAAGCTAGCTGCGATTAGTGTGCGATAATAATTGGTGTATACGGAACGTAAAGACAACTACGTTACAACTAATAATAACTAAAGAAAAACACGTATACCCATTAATAAATGTTCCTTATAATAATAATACTTCCCACGTACAATAACAGTCAAGAAAAATAAAGCAACCCCTACTCGAAAGCAACACGCAACACACATTTGGTCCCAATACGAATCGCTATAATAGAAAACAGCAACTCCCATAACAGACATAAAAGAAGCTACATTTCACACGGTTTCTCAATTGGAATAAAATCATTGTCGCTTTTCACAAAGTGTATTGTTTGAGATAATATTAAAGGGACATGTTTGGGAATGTGAAAACACTAATGCCGACGGGCGTATAACTTCAACTTAACCGGCATGATTACTGCACTATTAAATGCATCGAACCTTTAACACTGAATTCGACGAATATTGCAGGCGGTGAACTATACCTTACGTCATCGTGAATGTCAATGTCCATTAGAGTCAATAATAATATGAATCATTTTAAATGAATGTTTATTTCTCAATCTGTTTTAATTTCACACCATATTTTATATTAAAATGGCTTCTTCAGTTTTTTTCTTTTCGTTTTAAAAGTCTAAGTAACAGTTATGTGTTTATTTAGAAATTAGACTGACATGAGAGTATTTCTCATCAAAAAAATTTTTTCCTCATTTATAAGTAATAGGAAGAGTTAATGCAGTTTCTTGTGCTTCTTGCGGTGATTTCATTATGCCGTAATATATTTCTTTTGGCGTGCAGTCTTATGTTCATATAGAATGTATAGTTTTCGTGTTTTGTAACTCATGGTAATAATAATTAATTTAATTTTTTTAAAAAAATATCCGCAATATATACAAATTACATGTTCCTTCTCTCAGGGGATATTTTGGTATATTATTGTTGAAAATAAGTTCATAATAACATATCTCTTCTTCCCAAAATTTAAACACGTTTGATTCTGAATCTTCCCAACTAAAATCCTGGAGCGGCATTAATTTATTAACGCACCAATGCACGTCTTCCTGGAGCGAATATACAAACGAATCCATATATTCATCGGCAATTAATATTAATGGGAAAATAAAATATTCTAAATATATACATATTCATTAATACTGATAAAATAATTGTACAGACATCTCACCACATCATAGATGAATGTTTTAAATTACAGTGACAGCCACAGTTGTTTTAAAAATATAAACAACATTTGAAATAGTCGTAAATGGTTTCAGTAAAATATTAATCCTTATAAAAATATAAATTATCTCGATATATATATATATATATATATATATATATATATATTAAAATTCTAGATCTTGTTGTCCGAATTTAAAGCTTCAAAATTACCACACAAAAGTCCGCAGTTATAATGTTCTTTTTTACAAAAGCAAACGTTATTAAATAAAAATAATACCGAAGATTTCAACAATTCTGCCATATTTATCAGTTTACGAAAACATATCCTTACGATCACGACCACGTTCAACTACATTTAGTATGCACGTCAACATTAATATATTTTTACCATGCTAAACGGTAAAATATTCTCTTTATTTCGAAAACAAACGTTATTAAATAAAATAATACCGAAGCATTCAATAATTCTGTCATGCTCCCAATACCCCAACATTAATGTTGACGTGTATACTAAATCTAGTTGAACGTGGTCGTGACCGTAAAGATATGTTTTTGTAAATAAAGGAATATAGCAGAATTGTTGAAAGCATCTGTATTATTTTTATTTAATAATGTTTGTTTTTTTAATAAAAAAGCATTATAACTGAGGATTTTTATGTGGTCATTTTGAAAAAATTCTCAAATCGTGTAAAAATATCGTACTCAACGGAACACACCGTAGGTGTTTCCAGATCGTTCAACAAACAGTAGAAAATAATTTCAGACAAAACAAATGTTTAAAATTAAAATTTTAAACACGACGTTTTTACCCTGATTGGGAACTCCTCAGGTGTATGGATGTTTCAATTATTAGAAAAAATTAAGTTGATAAAAGTTTCTATCGCGCGGATTGTCCACATGTGGTGGCCGAAATGATCAGATATTATAAACTATGAATTTATAACAAGAAGTCAGATAGTTATAATAATTAAAAAAAAATCCTTAAAAAGTTTAAAATCTGTTGTTTATTTTACCAGCTTCCTCGAGTGACGATGGAAGTTCAATTCCTGATAAATATAGTTTCTTGTGCTTCTTGAGGGGATTTGATTATACCGTAAGATATTCCTTGTGGCGTGCAGTATTATGTTCATATAGAACGTATCGTTTTAGTGTATTCTAACTTGAGGTAATAATAATTAATTAGTTTCTTTAAAAAAATATCCGTAATATATGCCAATGTACAAATTACATGTTCCTTCTCTCAGGGAATATTTTGGGTTAGGCAGATTTTTGGTTCATTAATTTAATAATAAACGATAAGTTCTCTGGTTCAGAACACAATTACTCTTGCTTTAGGTTGCCATGCTAACTAATCATGGTATCGACTGAACTGGCGTCATCAGTCCTCGTTTGTGTAGAAATTGGCGGCGGCTCTGTTACGTAACTGTTTGTTTTCCACTTCACCCCCGTCAATCACCTCTCAACACGTGTGCTATAAATCCACACCTATTCTCCTGAATTCTCCCCTTTACACAGCTTATCTTTGACTCTCTCACTCCTAAACAACCTTCTGGAATTGCTAATTCTCTCAAGAACTTGGGGCAGGATTCGATGATAAATCAATTTTTATTATCCAGTGTCAGAACAGCACGTAGAGTTTTAAATATTATTTCCTCAATAGCATATTGTAATACAATAATAAGAACAACTACTATCAGTTATTACTAATACGTGGTCATGCGTCGCCTGTACACTGCAAACGTTTATATAGCTAGGGACAATGCATATGGGATCACTAATAATCAATAACAAAATTGACTTGCTTTTAAATAAATGAGATAAAATGAGCCTTGTCAGAAACAATTATTATCAAATAATCAAATATTAAAACATTATATTGGATAAATACGACGTTTCTTCCATAATTGGGACCTCTTCAGGTGTATAATTTCAATTAAATTCAGCTACAAGTACAAGAAAATTAACGAGAGAGTGTTGCATATTTGATCCTTTGTTTCGGCCAATAATGTAAAAAACAACACCAATTTATTTGGGTTGAGCAGATTTTGGGTTCATTATTTTAATAATAAACAATAAGGAACCATTTATAATTCCTTATTATTGCAATATATTTGTTTCATTATATATTTTTTATGTTTTATTAATATCAATAATATTATTAACAGCTGTGTCAATAACAGTCAATACGGCCGCAACGTGTTGATCGGCAGGAATTAAGCTTAAACTAAATTATTAAAAACAAATTAATGCCTTATACAGACACACTTTATTCTTTGTATTATGACTGTTTCGATCAGTTTTGTATCTTCTTCAGATATTGACCAAAGTAACACAATAAAACGAAACAAGCTATTAAATTTACACAGTTTTGAAAATTCAATTGACGCTAACAAGATTGAAACAATCTATTATACTAAATTGTCATAATATTACTCTATAAGTTGTATTTATACAATTGTATTATTATCACGTGTGTAAGTTTTTGTTTTCTTAAATTTTGTAGATAAATGAATTTAATTGAAATTGTATAACTGAAAAGTTTCCAATTAAGGATGAAACGTCAACTTTACAAATATAATGTATTAAATTTGATCATGTTTTTTTTTTCTGATTAGTTCGCTGCTATGTAATAACACTACTGGTTCTCACAATAAATTTATTAGAAAGGAAACACACTGAATATATTTATCACTATAGTGACAAATTAAAAATGTTTCAAATGTTCTCTATGACGTTATGTTTTCTTAACAGCACAACAAAGAGATCTAAGTAAACTGTTAGTGAGAACACAAGGATTCCACTGTTACCATCATCGCCGTGACCAGGTCTACCTCTGCGATCCTTCCTCCATCAACACAGGCTACACGTAACTACACCGCAAGCTCAGTCTCACCCAACTTGGAGACAGCTCTAGGACGACCACGCGCCAACCTCAGGAACTCGTAACCTGTGACTGAGAAAGCAAGCTCTTATATTTGCCTCACCACCGCAAGATGTTTAGAGCAATGCCATATTCTCGGCCGGCAGCGGATAGGAGACACGATTCCTAAAGTTGCAGCTAAATATGGTAAACCGTAACAGATCTGTCCTCCTCGGGAGCGACCTGACGACAGCAATCATTTACACTTCAGCGAGCTACCAGAGATAGAAAATCAAGCCCTGTTCACGTCCTTAATCCGACTGAAATAGTGAGTCGGTTTCAGAAAATTCCTCTCTGTTCTTCTTCACTAACGCCCAATTATATTCTCCCTAATTGCTGGTGATAGTAAATTTATAAATCTAAATTTTTATAACTGCCCACTTCCTGGCTTTTAGTACTCTACGCAAATCGAGAAATTTTCTTTCGAGTTTTGCTTTTTTTCTATGAAATTTATTTGTAGCGAAGTCGCTTTTCGGGATTTTGTGTTCAGCGTTTTCCGATTAAACATTTCGTTCGGGATATTCGCATTTCTTTTGAAATCGTATCCATTTTGCGATAATGTCATCCAGGAAAATATCCACCGACAATCAACTTAGATAACAACATCTTAATTTAGTAAACCAAGCGATTCCCTTCAAATTAATTACTCGACCGTCCTGATCATTATACGGAAGAACATGTACAAGCTTGTATTAAAACCCCTTTTTCATTCTGGCAATGACTGGTATCAGATTCGAACCACAGGTCTGCATGATATATATATTGTAATAAACACCCTTTTTTATTTAAAACAATTAATTAAAAATAGGTTAAAATGTGCCTCACGTTGATGACTCTAATTTATAATATTAACTTTTTATACTCAAATGTTGGGCGCCAATTTGTAATAATCACAACTAATACTACGAGTTTAAGCAAACAATTTTTATTTATTAAGACACAATTTACAATTACACAAATAATCTAATGAAATTTTACAACAGTTAACAATTAATGTTATATAATGAAATTTTATCTTTCTCAGGGTCGTTTATTGGGCCTTTAACAAAACGAATACTTGTTAAACAACTTTTATAATGAAATAAAGAAAAACACATACAATAACCAAATTTGAATTATGAAATCTGAAATCTGACGATTCTACCTTTACTTAAAAGTTTACAACTATGAATACTGTAAAAATGAACTTACAATCTCTCTGTTACTCCATGCAATTTGGATCACTCGCATACTTGCACGCACTCACTTCATACAGGCCACAAAGAGCACCAAGTCGCGCTCACACTTTACACTTCCACAGCCACCTCTCCACGAAGAATTCCTCCAAACAATTTACTGATTTATTTCAGCCACCTAACTCGGCCTAATGTCCACCGATGATCTCTCCTCCTGAGTGCTGATTGATTGATTTATCTCGGCCACCTAACTTGGCCACAACCGACCACCGTTGCTAGCCAACTGATGACTGACTGATAACTTCACGGCCACCTCATTTGGACCACCATCCGGCCCATCAACGCTCTCTCCTGACGACTGACCACTGATCTCCTCTTACGACGTCATGTACATTTCCTCCTTCTGCGCACTTTACAACGAAGCCGTGTGCACTTCTCCCCACACCTTCGTCTAATTTGCCATCTGTTAAGATGTACCAAGACGTACCAAGAGATATTTCGTGTGCACTTACGCTTCTCCTCCCAGAGTTCGGTTGCACTCAAGAGTTCGTGTGCAAATCTGCTCACGACACTACAGCCTGGCGTAAACACATTTAACTCACCCTCCTTTAATTTACCATCTGTCGCTCAATTGAGCCATCATTATCTCCTAATGTCTACCCTGCGTGCCTTCTGCTGTTGACCACGCGAGTCCAAATATTTGTTCATTATTAAAGATTTATTTTAATTATTACAATATATATAAATGAATGAGTTTCTTTTTGTGTGTCCCCTATTCGTTCTTAAAGAATTCATCCGATTTTGATAAAACATTCGTGAGTTGTGCGCACGTCCGCGAAAATTTCTGTCGGCCTTTCAAAGCGTTAGGCAACTACCAAGACGTGAAAGGTAATGAAATAAGAAACCACGCAAAAATGGCCGATATTAGGGACGAATAATTAGTTTTTTGGGTCTATGAGACTAATAGATTCTCCCAAGTTGCTGTAAGGGTTGAAATTATACACTAAAAATTTGTTTTTAGTGTATAATTTCAACCCTTACAGCATAGGTAGTCAGCACCACTAAGGAGAAGTGTAACATAAAATTTCGCACAATAACCGTTTTGGTGTCAAATTAAGAGTTATAGAATTCAGTGAGTTTAATTCTGACATTAACTATGTCAGTTAAGCTGTACTTGAGCCCCTAGGTGTGGGGTTCGGGAGGATATTTATTTGGTGGCAGCCTACTTGAGGGTAAACCGCGTGGTGACAATTCCTCTTTAATAGCATAGGAAGGTATTTGAAAGGGGGGATGCGTAAGGGTAAAGGAAGGTAGCCAAAGGTTAACTATGGTCCCCGGGCTGTAGTTTAAGGATCCTACCCGATGTTTGCCTAAAAGTGATGCAGGACAAACCCATGAAAACCTGCATCAGGTAGGTCGAGCATTTGGTACTTGTACCACTTCCTTCCGATGGCGGGAGAGGGGTTTGCTGTGGGGACGCAGCATTTCCTCCTTCCGTGCCTCGACCAGTTTACGAGGCAGTTGACAGGCTATTCCAAGGGGATTACGGACAACTCTGATGGTATTCCCATGGTTTTCGAGGTGCCTCGGCTTGTGGGAACCTTAGTTCAAAAGCAGAGACAGAAGAAGGCATCCCTCACCGAGACTTCTAAAACAACAGCTATCACAGGCATTGACAACCGGTGGGGGAGGATGGGTGAAAGAACCTTAAATAAAAGTAATGAGTGATCAACTGCGACTGGTGTTGAATGTGAGGTTATGGAAGTCACTAAGTTAATTTCTAACCCTTATCATACTGGTTAAGATGTAGTTCAACACCTACAAGTGGGAGTGGAAGATGGAGAAACGTATTTCCGGGTACAATCTTAAACGCGTAGAGAAATTTATACCAAACTTTGTACATATGTTACTTACGATCAAGGAAAAAACATAGTGGGGTTAAGACACACCTATCACATCTAGGGGTGGAGTTGGATGAGGTGTAGTTTAAAATACTTTATTTATCGGCCATTATTAGCGTCGAATAAAACATTTAAGGTGACGCTGTACTTTATAGTGCCATCCTAGAAGTTTAAGGGTCTAATTTCAACCTTAAAAGACAAGGTAGGGAAGCACCAGTACAGGTGGTGTGGACGGGGTTTACATAAAAAATAATGCCAAAAAGACCAAGATTGGTGTTCTATTCGACCCTGAGTTTAATTTATTTTATTAGCCATTATGGTTAAGGAAATTTTATGTTCGTGGAGGTGGACGTGGTTAAAAAAGTTTACCCGAAACATTTGTGACCCACTTAAGTTACAGAGTGTATTTTTGATTTTCTGCTAAAGTTTTGGTCTGTATTTAGCGTAAGGTGTGTATTTGTTTACTCCTGTAAGGTACCAAGAGTATTTTTAGACTTTATTATGTTAGAGAGTACTATTCGCTGTTTTAATTCGGCCTGATTTTTAGACACTCTTATTTTATATAGCAGGAGAATTCTCGATTTGTTAAACTACCGTCAGTCATCATCCTGGTTTATTTGAAGTTAGCTGCCGAGGGGTTAGGTCGGAGAGGAGAACGTAAATGAGTTCCAAACAACGACACTATTGAAGCTGGTTAAATGAATTGTTTACCAAAAGGTTAGTTTTGAATCAATTCCTTCTCCGGAATAATGTAAATAAATACCCGGGCAACAGCAATCCCCTCAGCTAGTAATGTAATAAAATTTTCTTTGATAAAAAATATTTAAGGGACTGTAGCGCTCTTTTTTTCTCGTTGGGTGAGAAGAGGTTAATATATCATATACTCTAAGGAAACCATATCCTGAGTTTAATGCAATTTTGTGCCCAACTGAAATAATTTATGGGTCAAGGTTAAACAGAAATGAGGGGAGCACAGTTTTACCATTCTCTTGAGTTTTAGGTCCCTCGGTGATGTGGATGATGAAAATTCTTGGCTGAGCCAAGACGTTCACGACGGAGACCACTACACTGTAAATGCAGTAATTGCCCCTTGACATCAAAGGTGCGCAGGGAGGCGGTAAGGTGTACATTCCTGGCGAGTAATCAGTGCACACTTGTTCGCCTCAGGTCGGATGCCTTCAGCGTGCTCCGCATCGTCCCGGACTCAAAGGCATTCCTAAAATGACGTCAACCGCTCGTCATTTAATGCATTAATATGCGATACCAATGAACCGCGCTGAATTATTAAAGGCAATTGGCTGCCCGATGGCGCCAGCGGGCGCATTGTATGCTTAGAGCTAACCTGTTCGGAAACAAGGGTAATCCCAAAGTGAGCCGATGCCTAATTTCCCAATTAGCAGTTGCCCATTTTCATCAGTTTAAAAATAACTAAACCATTATTTCTTAATTCTCAGCCTCGGAATATGGATCATTTAAAATGAAAAAATAATTAGAGACAATTATATCAATTTATATTGAATTACTTTAGTATTTTTTAGCAAATGTAGAGTTGAAGGAAACGAAATTATTTGTCATCGGATGCATTTCCCCATGAAGTACATTTGATAACTAAACTATGAAGAATCTCTTAATTTTTTGTGCTTGAAACCCTGGGCATATTTCAGAAACGTACAGGATAGATTCGTGTTGTTAAAGGTCTAGTTTTCAAATGGTGGTGGGTTAGTGAGGAATTTAAAGCAGGGTTTATAATAGGCAAAAATGTTTTCAGAGCTCCAATACATACACTTACAGGAGTGAAATTCTATAATCACAATTAAATATAAACTAATGTAATCAATTTTAATTGTCCGAAACGGTATAAAATCATGAATTTCCCTTTCCTTTAATGAAGTCAACTCTACCCTTGTAAAGTCAATCCAAAGAATGAAAAATGTTTTAATTTGGTGTTAAATTACTGCCCGCCAAGAGACCATGACGTCACGTGAGAGACAGAGAGACGTTACTATGCGACGAACAAAGGAAATAGTTAATATTTTGGTAATGAAATAAAACAGAAATATTTTCATTGAATAAAAAGTATAATTATATATAAATATATTTTTGGACATAATTCAATATTTTTAAATCCGACCATTTCTACTAATAACGGCTTTCATCAGCATACGGTCTGACTTTTTAAAATGTTAATTTTAACATTTCATTTTTGCCTTAATATATTATATTTTAGAAAATAAAATGAGGAAATGTCTGGAGTTGAAAAATATGTTCACAGCCGCCGAAAAGGCTGTCGCGGAAAAATTCACGCCTCATCCGACAGCGATCCCGTCAGCACCGTCGCTACGAGATCGTATCAGTTCCGTGTGACGTGGCTAATTTTTCCGATTTACGCTGAAATAACTGAGAAAATCCAGAACACAATACACGTCGTTCATACATATAGGACCTCGAAATTGCAAATAATTTTCCGGTGAAACATATATGCAAACAGCGTAGTACTCGGATATTTAAAGAATTTTTTTTAATGTACCAATATTGGCTTTTGCGTATTGAATTTGACCTTTACTGTTTTATACAAATTCCTACATTGGGATTTTTCTACTTTTGTCTTCTTAAGTCACCGTTCCGAACTCCGCGTTTTCGTCTCATTCGTGTCTCACGATCCTATTATTCAGATATCATTCAATCTATTAATTCTGTCTATTTTTCTTAAATCCCAACTACATTTTTGATCAGGTTCCAGCTGTGAAGACCTTCATGCATTATCTTCCAACTCATCTTTGCGTAAGTCTTTTAATTTTTCACTCATCATCATAAAATTTTGAACCTGTGTGATTAATTTTGCTTTTTATTTATTTGGATGTGTTCAAAATTCACTCGATACACCAAAGTATTCAAACTCAAAAAATAATATTATTATGCGCCGAAGACTGCAGAGAATATCAGAAACATCTCTTGATATTAGAAATTTTAAAATTACTTAAACTTAATATTAGACCTATTCGTAACTAATGGCGCACCAGAAACCAATTAGTACTTACGTCAGATAAACATCGTTACCTTTACAATAAATAATTCACTGTTTTGTTAAAAAAAAAATTCTATTCGAAATATGAACATTCACATTTTTAATATTTATTGAAACGTGATTGCGGGGACCAATAATATTTCCAGGTCCAGGAGGATTGACCGATCTGGTTGATTGAAAAGAGACTTCTTGCACTGCCGTGGTGCTGTGACGACCACATCATTCTTCATTCTGTCGTCGTCGAATACAGACAACACTCTTCGAGCAGAGACGACGGCGAGGTTGACTGATCCACAGATGCACCAAACGTAACTGCTAAGTTTCTCAATTCTTGACGCGTCTGGGAGGTTTCTACGTCCATAGCTAAACCCTGAGATTACGAGATCAGATTATTTCTCCAGTTAGCAAAACCCAATATCATTTTTACGAATCAATGTAAATATTCTCCATAATTCAAATCAATACTTGTCAATATATACCCTTAAATGCTATCCCTTAAATTTATAATTCATTAAAACTACAAACTTTAACATTTATGTCGGGGATTCCCAATCTTACTTCTATTCAGACCACTTGGATAACTTTTTTTTCCCAATAGGCGCCCTAATATTTTTGCATAAATAACGCCATGCCTGGTTGCAGTGTTTTCTTAAACAATTATTTTTCAGTCTGACTGTCATACTTTATTAAAAATACGATGGTTGTGGTTGAGGCTTTTCGGTAATAAATCTTATATTATGAGTAAAATTAGTTAATAATAATCGCAAATTACAACGTTCTGTAATATTTTATAGGTTTCTAGTTTCCCTCAGTAAATTATTTACGTGAATAAGTCCTACGTAAACCAATTAAAAAAAGGAAAAGATGGAAATATAATGATTCCGAGCTTTTTGCAAATATTTTTACAAATTCGAAATAATCAGATATATTTCAACAACAAAAATTATATAAAATATTAAAAGTATCCAAAATAGTTCCGATATAAAAAAGAAAGAAACAAAATCAGTTTTGGAAAAACACCCAATTAAAATTATTTGTGTTTCGATTAAATTCACGCTTTTTCCTTCTAACTTATGTAGTATTTTATGAATAATATATACCTTATAAATAATTTAATATATAATTAATTACAGTCATTAAAAACTAAATAAAATTTAAAAACAGATAAAATTATCAGAGACATCAGCGGCCATTTTTATCAAAAGTGAAACCAGGATGTTTTTTTAAAAAATTTAGGATTATTCATTGTAATATATAATACAATATTTCAGTCGGAGATTATCATTCATTTGTATGAAAGATGCAAGTATTTATACTTCCGTTTTCCTGAGTTTAATTTTTTCTCATTTACCTATTAGATTATCTCATTTGTTGATAGTAGTCTAAGACGTATGTATTTTTCTATTTCTATAAACTATTTTCTCATTCTGATATTTTGTAATTCATAATTTGATTTATGAATATAGTTATTTTATTTTAGTATATATGTTAGTTTAATAAGTCTCTTAATTTGATAAATAATTACTTTGATTGATTATTTACTTTCTTTGATATAATTTATTGAATTTAATAACACAAAATTTAGTTGATTGACAAAGTAATGAAGAAAAAATATTTCACATATACAAAGTGTGCACTGTAAAATAAGAAATATCTCAGGGTGGAATGTGATACAAACTAGAATGAAAATGATAATTGTATTTGATTTAGAAATGTAATATAAGAAAAGCGCGGGATGTGCTTGCATTAAGTACAGCCGCTGTCATCGGGAAATGGCTTCTTTCTATCTTCTCTCATACACAAAATCCTCATTCAGAGAATATTTGATGGGATCTTCCTCAATCGTACGTCCCCACAGCAAACTCCTCTCCCGCTATCGGAAGGGCGTGGGACTAGTACCCAATACCCGACCTACCTGACGCAGGTTTTTTTAGGGTTTGTCCTGCATTTTATTAGGCGAATGCCGGGTAGGATCCTTAAACCACAGCCCGGGGTCCCTAGTTACCCTTCCTCCACCCTTCTGCATCCCCCCTTTCAAATCCCTTTCCTATGCTATAAGAGGGGAGTTGCCACTATGTGGATTACACTGTACATAGCCTGTCTACATCCAAAAAAAAATCGTACAGTCAATTTTAGATACATCATCTTCTGCAAGCTCGTTGTAATTCATCGTCTTCAGATCTTATTTCATCTGAAGCTCTGCAATCCTCAACCATCGGGATCAGCATAACAGCATATTTTGTCTTCATCCGGACGCACCTTGCAAAACTCGATCCTCTCTCTCCGACCATCCTGTCCGTTTTTACAAACAGCTTGCTTGCTGTAGCCAAGAAAAACAGCCTATCTAAGTTAACCCTTTTCAGATCCTCTCACCACCCGCTGCGTTTTCGAGACAAAAATCTGTCCCTCCCCAGAATTCCGGTTTCACGTTCTGCTTTGTTTACGAAAAAATTATTGTTCCCCTTTGTGCGCAGTTTGTATTTGGTGTTAATGTCAATATGGAAAATTCTATCCTCCTAAAAGTATAAACAAGCGACACGTTCATACCACAATACATACACACACACACACACACATATATATATATATATATAGTAATACTAATTAGAGGCCATTATTGATATTTATAATTGGATAGTTGTGGTGGATTGTTAGCGGGCCAATTTCAAAGGCGACAATGTTTTGTTTGGCCGCGAGCTTTTTTTGAAAGGACAGTGGGGTGTTCGAAGGCGGACAGCCGGGTGTTGCAAGTAGAGTTGGGTGTTGGAAGTCAATTCGGAAGTGGGAAGTCAGATAGCGAGCAGGGTGGCAGGCACAAATTCATCCGGAAAGATTAAAAGTTAAATTCGAGTACAAAGTTTTGGACAGTCAAATTCAACGATAAAGTTACAAGGAGTAACCTAATAAATCACGCCACAATAGAAATCTATAAGTACCGTGACCGTCATCAATTCAGCAGAGTGACAATTTGTAACAATCTGTCCAACCAATAATCCGGAAGGAGCAGCAGTTTCCAGATCCCAGAGAAGAGACCCGAAAGTTACGACCGTGTTTTTGTTTAATCAAATGTAAATTCAGTGATTTCATGGCCTTTTTATGTGAATTGTGAGGTGAGCCCGAGCCCAAGAGAGTTAAGCCTGGTACCAGCAGATGCTTGTAAGTACAAATAAATTTGATCAAGTTTTGTAATCGATAATTAAAGGTAAAATCGTCAGATTTCGATTTCACGTTTACTTGATTGTTTAACTTCTTAGTTTGTAATGGAATTTGATTGTTTAACGTAAATATAAAGTTGTTTCTTTACTTAGAAGGCCCAGATAAATGACCCTGAGAAAGGAGTTGTAAAATCTATAAAAAATTGAAAAACTGTAAATGTAAATAATCTCACATAAAAATGTTGGAAATTTCAACGGAATAAAAGTAAATTGTCTTCTAAAGAATTTCGTAATTATTTTGCAAACCTTCACTTTTAATTAATTAAATATAATTGATTTATAAACCAACAATTGAATTAAATTAATTAAAAAAACTTTGCAATAAAGTGTTTAATTAATTAATTTTTAACTGTTAATTACATTTTTGGCGTCACCAAAGTGTGGCAATCAATTGATTTATTTATCCTATTATTGTGTTTATTACAGTGTATATATTGCAAAAAAAAAATTATGAGAATAAAATAAAGTCCACCACGTTGAAACCAACTAATGTGATATTCAAATTAAAGGAAACGTTAATTAATAGGATTTATACCTTAATTAAAACAACTTTTAAAGATAAAAATTATTTAATACAAATTTCTATTTAATTTGAGTTCTGAACTTAAGTTTTTAATAATTTACACAGCTTTTAATGAAACTCTCAATTCTTCGGGCCCGTTTATTGGAGCTTTAATAGTTACAGTAATTTGCAACTATCGCCAAATGAAAATCAAGAATAAAAATTAAATTTACAATAACAATTGATATAAAAAACAATCAAATTAAATCTGAAATCCAGTGAACTATATAAAAATTTAAAGTAATCTGACGGTACTCATTTTTACATAAGGTTTACAATGTAAACTTTTTACATACCAGATTATTATAGCTGTTCTTGTACCACACTAATTATTCACTTCACTTATTTTTTTAAAGGAAATTTATTTTTACGGGCCATTCACTGTTTACAACTTTGGTTCACTTTCCTAAATTCCGGCAAATTGACCACCGGGCACTTCTATAACAATTATTCAAGAACTGTCTTTCATCCTACTTATATCTTCCGACTTTACTTTAAACGTTATTTTATATATATATTGTAATACCCAGTTAAGAAGGACATTAATTTTGTTCTTATTTCGTCCGAATTGTTTACCAACTCAGACTGCGGATTCTTGAGTGTTTTGTAGAAAAAAACAGATAATAATAAAATGATGGATAAGTGGCATTTAGAGATAAGTGGCCATATAAAGAGAGTGTGTGCTGGTATGCGAGAGATCCAAATTGCATGGACCAGAGAGATAGTAAATTTATTTTTCTGTATTCATTATGTAAATTGTTAAATAAGAGTAAACAGTCAGATTTCGTTTTTCATTTATTTTAACTGCATTTGTTTAATTGTAAATGTTGTGTTCCGTTTCTTTATCAACCCAGTACAGACCCTGGGGTACAGAGTCTGATTTATTAAAATGTATTATAGATTAATAAAATTGTTTTGTTGATAAAATTTAATAACGTGTTTAATATAATTTCCTATAAACATAATTATCAATAAGTGGGGTATTACAATATATATATATATATATATTCATTTTCATCATTTGTGTACTGTATATTTTTATTTTTTGTAAATAAATGACATTTGATTTACCATGGTTAATGTCAAATGTTGACTTCCT
This sequence comes from Zhengitettix transpicula, assembly GCA_037074705.1. Lineage (NCBI taxonomy): Eukaryota > Metazoa > Arthropoda > Insecta > Orthoptera > Tetrigidae > Zhengitettix > Zhengitettix transpicula. Next base: position 201,337,276 of record CM073591.1, on the reverse strand, counting down.
TATATGAAAAGTGGGCGTTTAAGTTACTGCTAGCCCAGTGGAATAATTGGTTTATGTTTTTGCAAGAATATAAATACTATGAAATAGTAAATAGAGGATAAGATATGAAATCTGAAAATTGTTATTTTCGAACAATGAAAATCGAGTTCCAGTATTTAATCTGATAGACCTTAAGCGTCCGATAGGCACGAGCAGGCGGCACGGACAAACTAGAATGAAGCAATTCATTGTGCGGTTGAAATGAGAAAGAATACTTATTAGGTGACTTTATGAAAGTTACTACAATATGATTTGTTATGAATAGTACGAATAATGAGTTGAAACTAGAGACTGCAGCAATTACGTATGGTGTATTTAAAATCACATGATTAGTGATTTAAAATCGTGACGTATCGTTACCGGGAATCAGTCGATAGAACAAAGCATAACATTGGAGTTATCGGTTTACTTTTTCAGCAATCATCGTGTTACGTTTTATGCGTGGTAGCTCAATTTTTGTCTTAAGATAAGGTCATTTGAGTCAAGACTGACTAACTCGATGAGAATTCGATAAATCACTTCAACCAATCTATTTGCACACGTATGTTTCGTGACAACATCTAATAATGAAACGGTTGTGTCAGAAGACATCCAACTTGATGGAAGGTAATTTCTTTAACATCAAACAATTTCTAGGCGCTTTTATTGACACATTCCTTCAGTTTTTATTTTGTTAGTAACAATGGCCTCTTGAATGGTATGGTATTTGTGTAAGTTTAACTGAGCCAGTTTATGAAGTCTGTTAATACAAAGGTGTTCTCATGATTTTTGCATGTTGAATAATGTGCTAGTTATTGAGCCTTATTTTTACAAATATATATGACATCACCCATCGCAGTTTTCAGATGAATTATTGAATTCTGACGTCAAAAGGTCTCGTTTGTCTTTCTTTAGAACGACTCTCGAGACTACTTATAATGTTCTTAGCTTCTCGTACTTGTTATCCACCAAATTTCAGATACGCACCGGAGTTAGGGACGTTTTCTTTGTTAAAATGAGTATAATGGACCTAATATTATGATGGTTACTGGATACTGAAACTCGCGGTTCGTGGTTTGAAATGTAGAATGTATTGGGAGTTATCGTCAACGAAGGGAAAGCGATGGCTGCTTGGTGCAGAGAATGCACAATATACAGCTGAGACTTGCTATTGGCTATAAAAAGGAAAAGACAGAGCAGAAACTGGAAACGCGAGTGTCAGAGCACATAGAATGTTGGCTAGCCTGGCAGCAAAATTAATGAGTTCTCTGCGCGTGTGAGACAGGAAGCCTTGAATTTTGACTGTGCAAACCTCGAATTTCTGGGAGAGAACATAAATTGAAGAGTCAGTTGGATTGAATTCAGAGTTGTTGCACGATAGGTGTGCAGGTAAAGTCTGGCACATTTGGCTCTTATACAAAATCAATAAAGTGCTTCCTAGACCGTACCACCATTTGCTAAGATCATACATGTCAGATCGATACTTCCAAATAAAACACAACTCGACTTACTCCAATTATCACCGAGTACAATCAGGGATGCTTCAAAGATGTGTGTTGGGATCGTTACTCTACTTAATCTATAGTTCTGACCTGCCAACTACAAAGAATACAACTACTTTAACATTCGTAAAAGTTACTGCCTTGTTATCAGTAATTATTATCCAGCATTTACATCAAAAAATCTTCAAAACTATCTCAACCTATTATTTAACTGAATCGATAAATGGCATGAAAACAGTGCAAGTTACATTCACCACAAGAAGAGGTAATGTGGCGTCCGGTCTTTTTGAACAATATTAAAATTCCAGTAAAAATCAAAGTAAAGTACCCAGGATTATATCTGGACCAGAAAAAGACCTGGAAAAAAAATGTAAAAATAAATCGCCAACAAATTAATCTAAAATTCAGAGTGATGACTTGGATAATGGGAAGGAGATAAAAACAAGCTCAAGATAATAAAGTACTGTTATTCAAATGCATCTTTAAACCTATATGGACTTATGGCGGCGTATAATTATGGGGATGCACAAATAAAAAAATATATATTCAAGGAATCCAAAAATACTAACGCACCACGGTTTGTGTAGAACTTCACCCTGTGCAATGATCTCAACATACCAATCATTGCCAGGGAAATAAAGAGACATGATAATGAACTACTAGGAGAAATAATCAATCTTCCAGAGGTAGAGAGAAGACTCAGAAGAATGTGACCAACGACCTGATTCACAACGCGAACTAAGTAAACCAAACTTAACGATGCTATACTAGGGAATAATGAATGGATTATTTCCCACCTCATGCTATGACCGTGTATAAAATTTACTTATTACAATGAAACTGTTGGAGAATGTAAAATAGCAAACAAATAAAAAAATTGGAGATGAGTACGGGTAATCACTATGCCCATAGAACATAAAATTGATGCTGTGAATTCATCTTCGTCAGAGACCGACATTTAGCAGAGCTGCCATCGGACGAGAAGGATGTCCGTGACCAAAAACGAGAGGTATCGGCTACTTCCCTTCCCCCCACCATACAATGGCTGAAGTACCGATGTAGGATCTTGGCCTCCTTGACTATATTAACCCACACTCAGATCTCTTGACTTCCTCCGCCAACCTCCGACTTCCATCCTGTGGAGAACTCGAAATCCTCCAACCACCTCTTCCTCTGCCTGCATCTGCGTCCTTGTGTTTGCTCTACAAATATCTTCATCACCGGATAGCTGTCCTCCATGCGCTGTACACGTCCAGCCCATCTCACAAGTGTCTTCTTTGAATTCTCAGTACCACGTCTGGTTCTACATCGTAGTAATTATGGACTGTTCATTCCCCTTCTCAGCGCCAAACATTTTCGAAATATTATACTTTACGAATGTTTATTAAGAATAGCCGGATCAATTATAAAATAAATAGTGTATTATTTAAATACAGTTCTAATTACTAAGAGCTTCAGATGGCTTAAAATAATAAGACAAGAATAATGGTGTTGTAGAACGATGAAAGATTGTTTATTTTCTTGAAATTTCTTTTATTATTAAATTAATAAATTGAAAATTACCTAATACTCTCTATTGAATATAATGTAATTTCCCAACCACCCCACTAGTAATTATAAGTATTGCAATTAACAGGGCCACAGCATACGTCTATTGAAATTGCTTCTCCACCCACATACTTATTTCTTTAGGTTATTGGTCACACCACTCGGTAACACCAGCCGTGTAAAATACCCCTTGGGCAAAATAAAAGATGTCAAGTCAATTTGCTAGCCCTCAAAATTATTTTTGTCATGTGCTATAATTACTGGTGTTTTCGACTTTCAACGTGTACCAATATTCGTAATTTCCCTTGCAGACTAAGAAAGTTGATCACATAAACGCTACAATTTGAGGTCTCAAATTTTATGTAGTGATTGTTTAAAATAGATGATAAGCACTTGCATATAAATATTTTAAATATCACTTGAGAATATTCTAAAACCTATTTTATTTTGCACAACGCGACATTATTTCGAACAAATTAATTGGATGCGTTCTGGGAACGTTTCAACGTCTGTTGTTAATTGTCTTTGTATATTTGACGTTTCGTATTAACCCTTTATGTACGTAAAACTTATTTTTAAAACAATTATTCAGAGAATTGGATCTGAAATATTATTTATACGAAGGCAATTTAGTTGCTGAAATGATATTAGGCTTTATCCTACACTAATTTCGTGTCTGCAGTTCGTAGGTAAGCGTCAGTCAGCCTTACTTTTAATCATTAACTTCAAAGAGGATAACGGCAAAAAAATCTGATAAAGAATAATAATTCAAACAAAGTAAACTGTCAACAAAATATCGAAACAATCTTGTATAATTTTAATCAAGATGGAAATATTAAAGAAGTAAGCAGTGTGTATATAAGACCAGAGATACTAAATAAAGTATTACAAACCCAAGACGTACGACAATATGATTTTTCATTAAATTACAATTACGTTCTCCTCCACAGAAGTCATTTGTTGTATGGTTGCGATATTTAATAAGAAAATAGATAAATTGAAACTTAATATTAGATCTCACATAACGGTTATGTGTATATGCCAATTTATATAAACTGATAATTCAATAATGATTTTAAAATTACATTTCGGTTAAACGTGTTCATACGTAACCTCCGGGTTTCGAAAATAAGTGGCGCGAATATTGATTGCTGACTTACAAATTCTAGAAAGCGACAAAGGGACACAAAAGAGTTTTGGTTGGTGTTTACAATGAGCAAAGCGAGTGTATTTTGGTCGACCTCTCCCAGATTAACGGCTGCTGCAGCAATACACACACATCTCCCAACTTGGCCGGGTCTCTTAGGTCTTCAACTTGGCCCGTATCCTCGTCCTGCCGTATAGAGTTACAGATTGTGTTGGCGAGGCGAAGAAGAGCTTTTTCGTCGGCGATTGTTTATGTCGAGTTTGAATAGATTCAGGGGCAACTTGTTGCGAGAGCTTTTCTTGGAAGCGAGTTGGATATACGTGGTCGTCGTAGAGGTTGCTGCTTCCTTCCGTAGAATAAAACATTGACCCTGATATGGAAGGCGGTCTCAACGCAAAAATTAAATCTTGCTAAGCTAATAAATTGTCTGGGAACTCGGAATGGGGAATTTTTTGATCACAGTGATTTACATTTCAGATTTATTTTCAAGTATACCAATATTAAAATAGAACGAAATTTCCATAAAACTCACTATACGGTGGGGAATCATTAGGCAGCAGCTCATTCGTCCCGGTGTTTTAGACAACTAACTCAACGAAGCACAGTACCTCCAATTACTGAAGAGATTGTTGCCAGATTACTTGGAGAAAATTTTCCTTTCTCAACAACGATATGTACTTCATCCATATTCCTGACGATAAGTGGTTCAGAAATCGAATGAAACCTGTCCTGGAACGTCTCATTAGTTTGGTCAAGGACCGAACCAAGTAGTAAAAGCTTGCTCACATTTAAAATATGAAGAAATCCACAACAACTTAGACACTCAAGACAGCACAAATCCACAAAATTCAATGAATTTGTCGAGATTATTTTCAGATATTAATTGTAAAAGTTGATGGTAGAGTCGTGGATACAAGTCTCACTCATGTTCTGTACGGCACACCGGGAGATTAAAATTTATGTATCTTGAAATATCAAGCGTTTATTTTATGTTTTCCATTCAGAATGACCAATAATATCGCATCTTAACGTAAGTTCGGTTCGTCCTGAATCGCACTGTACAAGCGTACTAATCTGTTACTATCTTTGTACCCGTCGTTGAACGGCTGCTAACTTTAGGATTAGGACGACAAATATCATATACTGATGAAATAATATGACATTAATTTTTTATTGATATATAAGTCAGGAAAGGATATTGTGGTAAGTTTAGGAGTGATTTAGCAATTTCCTTATTCTTCAAATGAATAATATTTATTCCATTTTTACTATAACTGTAACTGTAACAAAATAAAGTAAAACAATCCTCTATAGTTTTTTGTATACGCTGTGATGAAACAAAATTAAATAAATCAGCCGGAACGTACCACAATGTTTCTCCTAAAACTGCAACAAGAAAGGCGTGTCAACCATAAAATGAGAATATGAAAAATTTACGTCTGATTGAAAATAATGAATGAGAGAGATAACCAATTCAGACAAAAAAAGTGATAATAACTTCCATGAAACCAATTGGTTCAGAAAACTTACATACTCTGGACGTGTTCTCAATTATCTTTCTGATCATCTTCTAAACCAAAAGAGAGCTAGGGTATACAACCTTGTAGACTGAGCTATATTACTTTCTAACTCCAAGTTCCATCAACACAACATAATTATTGTGAGAAACATTTTATTCTCCAATTAGTAACCTTTAAAATATATTATTAAACACATAAACATCAGATTGAACAAAATCCAATAACCTACTGTCAATCAACCCCAAACACCTCAAGCCAATTTTTTTTGTCCCTTATTACAAATTTCTACATCACAAATTTATCCAAATATTCAAAGAATTTCAAATATCCGTCATTTACAGATCCGTTAATACTCTTTCCCACTTGATTAAAAACCACATTGACCCACTTGACATCTACAGCAAACATTGTGTTGCTTACAAAATCTCTTGGTCTAATTGTAATTCCTGCTGCATAGGGCAAGCAAAACGTTCCCTTAATACACATGTCAAGGAACGTATAACGAATATCAAACTTCATGAACAATCTGTAGTTTCCAAACATATCATCAATTCGAAACATACATTGGCAAAATGCTAAGATTTTAGACATTGACACCAGGTACAATTCTAGACTCATTTCAGAGATTCTTCACATTAAATGAAACATCGCAGCTATTAATGTACAGCAGACACAATGAAACTTAATAATTGCTATGATCCCTTATTATTACGCTGAACGTTCTGTTTTCTCATTGTAACATTCTTATTGTTACGATAACCCTTCGGTTCTCATTGTTGTTGCGTTTTCGTCGCTTTTGAGTTTTGTCAACTGACAAGTGTAGTTGTGTCGCTCTGGGATCTTCTTCGCACCTGACGAAAGTATCCCAGAAACGTTGTGTGGTATTTATACTATCACATTTTTGTCAGACTTTGCTATCTTTCTTACTCATAAAATGAGAATTTAAATAAAACCAGAATGTATCATAATTAATTACTGTACACAACTAACTTCTATTTCACTATTGCTTATGAAAATTAGTACAGAAGGCATTGAGGAATCAAATATTTCGGAAGGAATTGAGGACCCAAAAACCAGACTCAATACAGATGACTACTCAATAAGAAAGAGACAAATGAATATTTCTGTATTAGTACGATGGTAAGCCAATAAGTATCTGCAATAATTTTTTATAATTTTCTATCTGGGTTGCCGGAGCTGCCCGGGTTGTCATAATTAAACTCAGAAACATCCATAACCCCGGATTTGACTACAATCTCGGTTGTTTCTGCTTTATTTCTGGTTCTAAGTGGTGAATCCACTTTCGGCAGCCATTATTGGTGTCAGAAACGTTTCATCTTCGTTAGCATGACACTGCAGTAGGTGCACTCCAACAACTCAGGATGCTCTCCTCCAATGCCGTAATGGGTTGATATTGTACAAAAAAAACATAGAGAGAAACACTATCAAACTCATTGACTCCGAAAAATTTTTACCCGACGCAAATATCGGCTGACCGGATGCTCCAACACCTCGAACCTCGAAACGCAATGTCTGAAGAGTTTGAGCGGTGTGGGCGGCGGTATGTGGACGGACATTGTCCATTGACCCCTTTTCTAGGTCATGTTCCAGGATTGGCCTTGTGAGTTCCAAAAAACTATAAGCATCACTTTTCCTGCAGACGGTTGAATTTTGATTTTTTTGTCTGTCACAGACTCTCTGGTTCTAAGTGGTGAATCCACTTTCGACAGTCATTATTGGTGTCAGAAACGTTTCATCTTCGTTAGCATGACGCTGCAGTAGGTGCCGACAGTTTCTCGTGCGGTTATGTTTGAACTCTTCATGGAGTTGTTTTGGATCCCATCTCGCTCAGATTTTGTGAAAGTTGCGTCTGATATGCATGATTTCGTATCGAAAACCATTACTAATCTGCATAGGGTTTGCTACTTCATCAACAGTCAGTCACTCACTCGTCCGTTATTCAGAATCAAGATACGGACATTTGCATCAATGGCATCGGTTGTGGCTGTACCTAGACTCGCTCTCTTTCCTCATCCATCACACTCGTTGGGACACTTCTGAATGTTCATCCACTGGTAAACACTTAGCTGTGGCAAAATTTTTCCACTGTATTGAGCTGAAAGTCTTCTATGAATTTCCACTCCAGGTACACCTACAGAACACAAAAAACGTTTTTTGGATTATTGCTGAGCACACAAATCAAAATTGCAGATGCTTATATGTACCTATGCCTTTAAAATGTTGCGCTATACGTATGTAAAATGAGAACCTTCCCAGACAGCTCTGGGAGGCTACCTTTGGGGATGCCTTCACATCTCTCTGGTTTTTTGAACTAAGGTTCCCACATGCCGAGGCACCTTGGCCTGTTTTGAGAGGTGAATGTTCCGGGGTCTCAGACCTTGGGCATATGGTAAGAGTTTCCGTTATTCTTATTGGAATAGTCGGCCAGATGCCTCCTAAAATGGTCAAGGCACGGAGAGGGGAAAGCTGCGATCCCACAGCTAACGCCTCTCCCGCCATCGGAAGGGCGTGGGATAAGTACCGAATGCCCGACCTACCTGATGCAGGTTTTTCTAGGGTTTTCCCTGCATCACTTTTAGGTGAATTGCCGGGTAGGATCCTTAAACCATAGTCCGGGGGCTTTAGTTAACCCTTGACTACCTTCCTCTACCCTTCCGCATCCCCCTTTCAAATCCCTTCCTCTGCTATTAAAGGGGAGTTGCCACCATGTGGATTACCCTCATGTAGCCTGTTACCCTAAAAAATATCTTAATAAAAAGTATGTAAAATTATCATTGGAGAAATGAATAATCATTAGATCATAAAAATTCGTCTCGTTTATTTAATGACTTAATTTTGTACCTGTCAATTATGTGTATCTCATTTCGTTGATTTGAAATAATAACTTATAAACAGTACGTTTGTTTTAAAATGCATGTATTATTTCGATGGTTTTCGAAGTGCTGCGTTTCAATACATAGAGTTAATCATTGATACAATCTGTCATTTTCTGTTGTTACCGTAATGCACAAATTTTACTACCTTAACTTAAAACCTTGCAATGGCAATCAAATCGTCTCTTTCTAAATCAAATTTATTCATTTTTCCGAAAATTAACTCCACATTTGATATTATAATTTTTCGTTTATGGTTTAAACTTATTTCAGAAAACTGCTTTATTGTTCAAACCTTCATAATTAATTTGTATTTTCATAAATGTTTATTGTGTAAGAAGGTTCCATTGTGGGAGGTTATATTTTACGTAAGGAACTTCTTTTCGCCGTCTGCTGCAATTTGGCTGCAGGACGTCGAGGAATTGCGCACGAAGCCAATAAAGATGTGTTCGGAAGCTGCTTGAGAAATGAAGTAAACAGATAATCGAGGGACTTATTTCCTATACTTTCGTCGTCGAACTGATAGATGTAAAGCTACTTCAAGGATAAAGGTGAGTGGATTGTAAGCTGACGCAAGTCAAAGTATGACATGAGTGGAAAGCTGAGGATATTCCAAAGTCGGACACAGCGGACAGCAAAGAGCTTCTAAAGCTACCCACGTCTTCCGTAAGTCATGACATTAAACCGATTTGCCTGTCCAATTTTAGTATTATGGAGTCACGGTGGCATATAGCATCGTCTATCTCTCACTACAATTTGGAACTTTAGTTTTTTCATTCATATAAAGTTAGTTCGTTTACAAATTCCACCACAGGTATAGTAAACAGTGACTCAAACATTTTACTAGGAATTTATTTGTTTTGTCTACGTTTTGTCAGTTAATTCTGTCCGTCTTTTGGCTACTTCTTTATCTAATTATCTACATTTCAGTTTGTAAGTTTGGTTCACTAAATAATTTTTTCGGACAAAATATTTACTGTACTTGGAGCAGCAAATTTGTCAAAATAAATGAACTTTTTCTACCAATATATCGTTTTAATTAACTCACAACTGTTATACAAGCCTTATTATTGACATTATTCGGGTATTCCAGGGTCTTGGAGTAAATAGGTGAACAAGAAAAAGTGATAAAAGGCAAATAAAAGCAAGGAAACAAGAAAAACAGAAATAAAGAGGTAGGTTAAAGCGATGACGTGAAATATCGTTTAGAAGATCAAAAAAAATATGTAGAGATTTATTCCAAGCTCTTTAACTTGCCTCTTTCTTTCTGTTTTTCTTGTTTTCTTTTCTTTTTTTCTTTGCCTTTTTTCACTTATTATCTAAATAATAATGTTACCTGACTATTTTCCACAAATTTCAAATCCAGATTATACAAGCTTCTTCCGTTCCCCTCAATATTTGAATTACTTGTAAAAACAATAAGATTATTCATTCAAATTTTTACGTTATCACTGTTCCCAAATACATTTAACATGAAAAATCACATGGTGTTTCATTTTGCTTGAAATTAATTGGAATATATTAGCACAATTTTATTATATTTTTAATGTTATTTTATTTTTATAAGTTTATTATTTGCTTTTTAAATTATTTCATAATTAAATGTTTTTAAATTATGATATTACGCAGTTACAATATATTCAGTTCGTGATTTTTGTCTCGTTTCTCTCTCTCTGCCTTTTGGTGAGAGGTTCCGCGATGTACAGTTACGCAACTCCTTGCTCCAACCGTCGTCCAGCAGTACACAGTTTAACAGTAAGCTTTCACATATGTTTAATTGTCAATTACTGTATTTTCTTAAAGGTCCATACAGCTGCGTCTCCAAGATCATTTTCTATTCGCGTGCAAAATTTAAACAATCCTCGTCACTTGCTAAACATATGGCAAAAAGATCGGACTATCTGGACACTTGTTTCAATAAGTTGGGATGAGTCTCAAAGAAACCTTTTAGCAGTGCTACTGCGACTCCCCAGAACAATTCTCCTTATTAAATAATTAGAAAAAAGGCGACTGTATCAATGTGACCCTACACTAATGCACATGTCTATACTATTTATAGGGAAAAAAACTGCATGCATTAGTATTCTGCAGTCCAATCAATGTTCATGTACAAAATTATTGGAATTGTTATTCTGTTAAATAATCATCGACTGCTTTGGTCTTTATTCTTTAATTTAATAATTAATATTTGGTACGTTAATTGTCATTTTATTTCTGACAAATGAGAGATATTATTTGAATTACTAATACGCCGATGTGGTGATTATTAGTAAACGAAAATAAGTAGTACAATTATTATTATTTTGAGCCTTTCTTGATTACGAAGTTCATAAGTAATAAAATGATTATTACAATTCACAAGTTTCGTGTGCGATAGGGTGTGTTCATCATACGCTAAGAAAGGTACTTTCAAAACAGACATCGTGCGATATCGTATTTATATATAATTCGTGTCAGCTTAGCTTCACATTCGGAATAATAACCATTGAATTGCTAAGAGCAACCAGTGTGACATGGCAAATACCAATAAAGGTATAAGAAAAATAGTACTAAATAGGAAAAATACTATCAAACTTAATTTAACCCAAAAAATTATTTATTCGAAGTAACAATCGCCGCTGGGGGTTAATCGGCAATTTGAATGTCAAAATTATACTCAGTGACATTCGTAACCCCAGATTGGACTCAAATCTCAGTTTGTTTCTATTATTTTTATGTACCGCCACCCCCTAAGGATGATACCTTCCACGCTGAAAGGGGTTGAAATTGTACACAATTTATATATATATACACATTATACAAAAAAACATCTGGAGAAACAGTATGAATCTCATTGGCCCCGAAAAATATTTATTCAACGCAAATATGATTGAAAATTTCCACCACCACCGCTGGGGTTGGTAGACGTGTCTTACCTCCATGGTGTTTCCGGTTCGAAATGAACATGTGCACAAAATTTGCTCCACGGGTTTTGTATGGGGAACATACACACATAGTCTGTTGTATATATTAGATGAATTGGTCTTACTATTATTAAACCTTATAAAGAAGTTTGGTTAAGAAGATTCATTCATTTATTTTTACACGTAGTAGCAGTAGCAGTTGCATACTAACTGTATTAGTTTCGATATTGTTCTTAAAACGATCCTTGGCGTTTGCACGAATCGCTCGCTAACGCCTTGAGGTGCGTTGCGTTGTACACAACAAAACTAAAATACGAAAAAGAATACTTACAGCGTTCACCGAACCTTTTTCAAATTCAGATAAAGGTTAAAAAAAACCACTTTATATCTATGAGATTTTATAGACGCAGACTACTTGTAGATAATCCACATTGTGGCCACATCTCTGTATAAGTACAGGAAATGATAGAAAAGAGGTCATGTTGGTGGAGGAACTGTCAGGAAGTGCAAAGGATCTCCTCTGCATTCAACCTGCAGTTAAAATCCTCGAGAAACCATCAGGAATATCGAGCTCTAGGTTCGTGTCCCGATGACGGGAGATGGGACTCCATACGTGCAACAGATTTGGGGCAGTTGGTGGAAAAAATCGACTCCTTTGGAAGGAATATACAGAGAGGAATTTATGAACATGTATGAAAATTATGTTCATTATATGTCACATATTATTCGTGTTAAGAAGTTTAAATTAGCGGATCAAGTATTGAAAATGGAATAACAGCGAGTCCCAAACAAGGTATTTTAGAAAATTTTGGAGGAATAGGGCCCGTTTGGGAAAGTGACGCAATAGATGGGAAGATGGAGTACGACGAGATGCACCATATATTCTCAAGATCCGGAATTCGAGAGAAGCAGCATCAGAACGAGAAATTTACAGGAGAGCGACTGGAGTGGCCATGAGCTGAAAACAGGCCGATGTGCCAGACTTGGATTTGGAATTGGTCGTCTGTTCCAATCGGAGCAGCGGGCAGACCCAACGTCTGCGATCCTGGAGCACACACCTCTTTAAAAGACCGAGGTGTCTTGGTATATGTTCAAAACAAGATAGAGAAGGTCTTCCCTACATGTAGCCTACTCTAAATTTCCTGTATTGTACCACGCATGAATGATAGTCTCTGAGAGACCAGATCTGACAGGTTTTCTCCATTTCAACTGCAGGACGCGGCATTTTCTTGAGCGACAAGCAACATAAGGGTCATCCACGTCGTGGCCTCTCGCCTTTATATAGCATAGGAAGGGATTTAAAATGAGCGATGCAGACTTTAAGCATAAAACGGTAAGAGTTATCTGCTATTCCTATTGGAATAGTCGGCCAGCTGCCTCCTCAACCTATGAAGACACGGAGAAGGGTATGCAGTGATCCCACAGAAAACCCCTCTCCCGCCATCGGAAAGACGTGGGACAAGTAACAAGTTCCCGGCCTACCAGGTTTTAAGGAGATCACTTTTAGGCGGATTGCAGGGTAGGATACTTAAAAATACAAGCATGGTGCCCTAGTAAGCCCTTGGCTACCTCGCTCTACCTTTCCGCGTCCTCCCTTTCAGCCCCTTTAAGAAGGGAGTGGCCACTATGTGGATTATCCTATATATTGTACTTTATTCAATATAAATATTTCCACAAAAACATAACATATCAGTATCAGTAATAAAATTTAACTTGTTACATCGTTTGCGAGCCACCAAAACCCGTAATCAGTTTTGGAAATCAGCAGACACTGGTGCCACCTGCACTTATCAACACTGAATTAATTTGATATCCGTCCTGGCTACAATGTCTCAGAGGAACTGTATATGGATCCGGACAATCAGCTTCCGCGATGGGGAAGGGGAGGACCAGCTTTCAGCGTTCACGCTTCGTTGTTGTTCTCCTGGAAATCTGGCGAATAATGGACCGTCCCGGGATATTTCTAGGGTTTTCCCTACATTACTTTTAGGCGAATGCCGGGTAGGATAGTTAAACTATAGCCCAGGGGCCCTAGTTAACCCTTGGCTACCTTCCTTTACCCTTCCGCATCCCCCTTTCAAATCTCTTCCTATGCTATTAAAGGGGAGTTGCCAGCATTTGGATTACCTTCATGTAGCCTCTAACCATAAAAAAACAAAAAATAAAAATTGTTATCAACTCCTTCTCGATGAAATTTTCGACAGTCCGTTTTTTACTTATTGGATTTCTAACTGTGGCTTTACTTATCGAGTTTATATGTCCAAAATTTACTCAAAATAACTCTATGTGCCACAACCTTTACTTGATGAAATTCAACCGATCCTTTTCATGATTAATTTCTGCCCGCGACCGACTCCTGTAAAACCATGCAGTTGGGTACGACAAAGCCCGCGACTGTACATTGTTTTGTTTATGTTCTCGCCGATAACAATCCATCACAAATTTCCAATTATCAATTCCTTAATTGCCTCTAATTAGTATTACACAAACCCCATGTGAATACCGAGAACTATTTATCGTTTCGATATGGTTTTCAGGGGTACCACGGATTTATGGTAAAGGTTTTTTAAATATTTTTACAGAGATTTTGTAAATTGTATTTGTTTATATTATTCTTGACTTCTTCGACTGAGAAATCATTTATTGGTGCAATCATTTAGCATAGAGTGTTAATGCCTTCTATTTTCCGGTCAACATCTCCTGGCTGGGATACGAAGACATTGGTTAAATACATCAGCTTTTTCAATATCTGTGCGGGCCCATTCGTAGTTTTTCTTCCTTATTGGTTTTTGGGGTCTTTTGATTTTCATGGTCGCTTTCCATAATGTATTATCGTTTGCAGAAAGTGTAGTAATAGTCAATACATAGCAATAACATTATCCTGTTCGTATCTACAGCAAATTGTCAGTTGTATTATTTGGGTCTGAAGAGTTTCGATACGTCGATAGCCCGACTCCACACTCGAATTTAATGTGCAATTTGGTTGTTTTATTGTCGTAAAAGTTTAATTAATAGAAAATAATGATTAAATAATAAGAAAATGTTAATAGGAAAGTACACTTCTATAAATTTTCTAGACAGATGTTAAATGTAAATCAAAAGGTAACAACTATATTTTCGATAGTTGTAGAGTTAATATAACCAATTCATCTGCCATTAAGCTGCCAAAATTATAATAAACTTAAGAATTTGCATGCCATATTTAATACAAAAGAGTATTCATTAAATTTCTTAATTTTTCTTTTTCTTATTTTGTATAATCCAGGAATATTATTAATTGAAAAAGTTGCTTCATACTTAATTGTTAACTAGTTTAGATTATACTGAGTATTCTTAGTCGCGAAATAAATTTGGAGGTAGAAATTGTTAAGAAATATATATAAAGTTTAAGTTTATATGAAACATGTAATTAAGTTAAAAATATAATAAACTGATATCAAATTTATCATGCTCCTCTTAACGCTATCAATTCTGATCTCTTCTATCATTCACAACAATCGAATTCCACGTGATGATGTTGACAGCCTTCTAATCCAGCTTTGGGATTTCCATCAGAGAGTGCAAGGCTTCTAGTGTCAATTGAGGCTTACGTGTTTAGAACCACAATTACGAGTATCTCTAATAATCTTACAACTTAGAGTAAGTGCGGTAGAAGGGCATTAACTAAATGGATCAGTTTCCAACGCCGCCGCACATGCTCGTCTACTCTGGCCAAGGAAACATCAGGAAAATTATTTTGAATATAATAATCGCTGACAATTAAAAACTATTAAATTCCAAATTAAGACAATAATGCATTTCTTATTCAATTAAAAACATTCTCAATACTCTAGTATTATTTCTAACATAATTTTAAAAATACGAAGTATTGCAGAAAATTGAAGAGGTTAGTTTCTTTAAGAATTATGTAATTAAAATGAAAAAATTTACGTCTGATTGAAAATAATGAATAAGAAAGATAGCCAATACAGACAAAAAAGGGTAATATAAATACCACTTAACCTATTTGAGATCCTTGTCCCTTTCGTCAGGTGCTAAGAAGAGCCTGGGGAAACACAACTGCACTGGTCAATTGACAACACTCAAAAGGATTGGAAAAGGACAAGGATCCCAAAAACGTTGTGTGGTATTTATATTCTCCTTTTTTTGTCTGTATTGGCTATCTTTATTATTCATTAATTATGTATATCAATGTTATCTCACTCAAACTAGATCCATTTGGCAGGTATACATGACCAGAGACGTTGTTTAGATGAATCATAACCGTGCTTGAAGGCTTCAGACAATTTACCTTCACAACACCTTGCCTAAGGTCCTTATAATGTCTTCAACAGAAGCAAAAACGATGTTCTTTTGAGTGAAATTCAGTGCTGGAGAGAAATACAAAGACACAAGAAATATCTGACAGGTAGCGAAGGGGGTGGCGCCGTGCTCAGAGCGACTGAGGTGAGAACTACCACACTAAAATCGTGCTGTAAACGAGAAGGTAGACAGGAACGACTCATATTTCACAATTCCCCTTCCCTTCTCATTGCTCGTCTTGAAGCACAGAGTTAGTCCAATTAACTTAGGTGGATTACATTCATTACACTGTGTATTACGCATACAATCTCGAAATAAATACTTCTTCGAAAACAAATGTAGTTAATAATAAGTTTGGTTAAGTGCTACTTGTAATGACTAAGCAATTTAACATTAACCATTTACATCTTATTATTCATATTATCGTTACTGTTTCTGTAATAAAATTTTATTATCCTAGACAAAATTAAATTTTTTCGATTTAATTTTGAACGGCGTTTCCAGTACTGTAGATTCAAATTTGTTAATCAAATGGAAAATATTGAGGCGGGTCACCTAGAAATTTAATGCGCCATGCTAACCATAGAGTCTACTATTGTTTGATCAGAACCACTGAGTGAGAGGGACTGTCAAACGGAGAAGACAGAAGCTGCTAGTTGCAAAGAACTAAGAAATGAAGGTTGATGGTCAGCAAAATTAAAGAGAATTCTGGACCAGAAGTCTATCTCCATTGAGGTAGTGAATATCCGTGTGAGTTGAAGAGAGAATCTCGTTTTTAATACCGACGAAATTAGAAAATACGAGAAGTACTGAAGTGATATCAGTTATGAACATTTGTTACCGGCCATGAGGAAAGAGAGATGACCGGTAAGCGAGACCAATGAATGCAAATATGGGCTGTTGAGATTCCAGCGGTGCAGAAACAAGTACCGATTAGAGGAATATCCAGACATCCGATCACGACTTGGAACTTATTACATCACCGCAGGCACAGCAACACAGTTATGATATATGTTATTAAATCATTATTCTTGCAAAGCTAAAATCGTTTTTAATATATTTCCATATGTACGTGATTAAACCGAAATTATTTGTTAAATGGTATCCAAGGGTAACTAGGGCCCCCGGGTTATGGTTTAAGGATCCTACCTGGCATTCGCCTAAAAGAAATGCAGGACAAACCCTAGAAAAACCTGCATCAGGTAGGTAGGGCATTGGGTACTTGTCCCACGCCCTTCCGATAGCGGGAGAGGAGTTTGCTGTGGGGACGCAGAATTCCCTTCTCCGTGCCTCGACCAGTTTAGGAGACAGCTGGCCGACTATTCCAATGGGAATAGCGGACAACTCTTACCGTATGCCCAAGGTCTGTGACCCCGGAACATACACCTCTCAGAACAGGCCAAGGTGCCTCTGCTTGTGGGAACCTTAGTTCAAAAACGGAGAGGAAAAGGCATCCCCAAAGGTAGCCCCTTCGTATCTCTTTTTTTTTTTTTTAGGGCAATAGGCTACATGAGGGTAATCCACTTAGGGCAACTCCCATTTAATAGCATAGGAAGGGATTTGAAAGGGGGGATGCGGAAGGGTAGAGGAAGGTAGCCAAGGGTTAACTAGGGCCCCCGGGCTATATTTTAAGGATCCTACCCGGCATTCGCCTAAAGGAATGCAGGGAAAACCTTAGAAAAACCTGCATCGGGTAGGTCGGGCATTGGGTACTTGTCCCACGCCCTTCCGATAGCGGGAGAGGAGTTTGCTGTGGGGACGCAGCTTACCCCTCGCCATGCCTTGGCCTGTTTAGGAGGCAGCTGGCCGACTATTCCAATAGGAATAGCGGACAACTCTTGCCGTATGCCCAAGGCCTGTGACCCCGGAACATACACCTCTCAAAACAGACCGAGGTGCCTCGGCATGTGGGAACCTTAGTTCAAAAAAACCAGAGAGATGTGAGAGCATCCCCAAAGGTAGCCCCCGCCAGAGCTCTCTGGGAAGGCTCTCGCAGGCTTGCTTTTCCCTTCGTATCTCTCCTACAAGGTTCTACCTGCGAGAGAACATTCCTAAATCACACCGCAATAAAATGTATAAGTACAGTGACCGCCACCAATTTCACAGCGAGACAATTTGTGGCAATCTGTCTAACCAATAATCCGGAAGGAGTAGCAGTTTCCAGTTGCCAGTTGAGAGATCCAAAAATTATGACAGTGTTTCTTTAATCAATGTAAATTCAGTGATTTCATGGCCTTTTAATGTGAACTGTGAGGTGCATACGAGCTCAAGTGAGTTGAAGCCTTGTACCACCAGATGTTTTTAAGTACAAAGAAATTTGATAAAGTTTTGTAAACGATAACTAAAGATAAAGTCGTCAGATTTCGATTTCACGTTTGTTTGATTGTTTAAATTCTAAGATTGTTTAAATTCTAAATTGTAAAGGAATTTGATTGTTTAACGTAAAAATAAAGGTTGGTTCTTTACTTAGAAGGTCCAAATAAATTACCCTGAGAAAAGAGTTGTAAAACCTATAAAACTGAAAATCTTTAAATTTAATAATCACATTTAGAAATGTTGTAATTTCACCTGAATAAAAGTAATTGACTTGTAAAGTATTAAAGAATTCCGTAATTATTTTGAAATCCTTCTCTTTAAATAAAATTAAATATAATTAATTCATCAAGCAACTATTGAATTCAAATCATTAATTATTTTTTTTGCTTATTAAATTGTTTAATTAATTAATTCTTTGTGTTTATTACAAAATTGGCTTCATCAACGTGGGGCGATTCATCTAATTCAAAAATAATCTGTGTATTTATTACAATATATATATATGTATCGGGCTACAATTGTAATAGTTACCTTGCTGTTATTGGGAATGAACATAATTAATGATTTAAAATCCTCTGAAAAAATATAAGTTTGTTACTTTCGGAATGCAACATAAATTAAATTATAACAAATAAAATATTATAGTGTAAGTAAAATAAATTATTAAATATACACTATACTATTGATATTTTCAGAGTTTAATAAAATAGAATGGAAAAAATTGGCAAGATAAGGTTTAAATTTTTTAAAACTACCTGATACACTCTAAATACCACTCACACTATCATGCTGTCGGTCCCAGGATTTCTCAGGCGTTGGAAAAACTGTGTTGAAATACAAATTAAATATCGTGGCATTGCATAACATGCTCATGTATCGTTAAAGATGAAATAGCTTCCGAGTAAAACGTAATTTTTCGTGATTTTCAGGACGCGTAATTGTTGCTAATAACTGCACAACACGAAACTGGTAATGCAGAACTCGAGTGTAATTGTACTTATTGGTAGTGAAATAATAAATGGGGAACCGCTCTGCAGGCTCATAATGACGTGTCACTAGACCAGGCAGCAGCAATCTCCCACCAGCAGCTGTGCTCTCTTGCAATCTATTGTACTGGAAATAAATCCAATTCCTCTCCGCTATCGAATTCCGCACGACTGTGAGAGAGCTAAATGGCCCCGTCGAGTGGCAAGGTCGCGGTGCTGATGAGATAATTAACTTTATCGACCTTGAGGTATTTTATTTGATTCGAATTAGAAAATGTATTGGCTCAACCGTCGAAATTGAACCGGATGATTCGGTCTCAGCAAAAGTAATGAGAAATAAATCACGACCTAGTCAAATTTCAATCAATTTCCTTTTTTTCCCTTTTGGTTAGGGAACGAAATTCTTTCTCGGAATACGTTTCCCATTCGATAGTTCCATTCACGATTCAGAATGACATCCGTGCCAATTTCTCACAGGCGCTACAAACTCTTGAAGTCGTTTGAGGGTTGTTTGCGAAATTGGCACTGCTGCGACGACTACAAATTTATTGCGTGATTTCGACGATGTGTAACATTTCATATTCCAAATAACCACAAGAAATATTAACATTGTAATAATGAGCCCTTAGAACGATAAAAAGATCTTATTTTTCATAATTACGTAATATTCTTAATGTGTTCAACAATTTACAGAAGAATGTAAGAGTCCCATTAATAGCTTCATAATTAGTATTGTTACAATTTATACGTTTTCTATTCATATGCTAAAGAAACTTTACTAACTTCAATTTATGTGCTTAAAAATTTTATTCTTCCTTAAAACACTGCCTTTTATTACTTTATAATAGTACTGATATTTTATAAAATATTTTTTAATCTAAACCTTGATAATCATTCCAATAAACCTCATTAATAATGTTTATAGCATTAATTAACCATAGTTATCTTCTTACTGTCAAAATGTATAGGTAGGTCATAAAATTCAAATATACACTATTGTAATTATTTATTCTAATTTAGAAGAATTTATTACATATTTATAATTAATTTCTGATTAATTTTTCTCATGATGAAATGTAATTTTGATTATTTTGGAGCAAGTGTATAAGCTTAAATCAGCTGTTGTTTAGTCCGAAAAACATGTTTTTTTATTCACAGGAAGCAAAAAATATATATATTCAAAGCTCCACATATTTCCATTCTCTCGGTAAATTTAAGGATACCACGCCAAAAAAAATTCTTCTCTATCCAGCCAAACCACTCATCATGGCATTTTCGGACGACTTCGTAAGAGTCAAAGTGCTTTCTGCTCGAACTCATATTTAAAACTTCACTTCTGACTCCAAACTCAATCTGTTCTGTCCATCAAATCACTTAAATTTCAGATTTCAGTCCTGGCTTTATTATTTTAACTTTCCTCTTGTAGCTAAAACATTGTTCCAGTATAAGTTTTTCTTACACTATCTATCCCATTAATTTACAGATATCTTCTCGCGTACCCTTAACGACAAATGTTTATTTACCACTAAAAATCATGGAGAAAGAAAAGTAGATTAAATTTTTCAAACACTTTTATATCTTGTACCACTAAACCCGAAGCTATATTTATTTTCTTGAGCCGGCTATCTCCAAAAGAAGTTGCAGAATGTTTTTCCTGATTTAATTTAAAATTTGCGATCTCTCCTTCACATTGGATTTATAAGTTTTTTACGAATGTCTCCTGACTATGACGTAAGTTAATAACATAACCGATGTTTCTTCCTTCGACATTTTAAAGATACCCACCTTATCCCGCATGTTACCCGACCTTTCTTCTCAGAAATTTTTCTAACAATCTATTTGATATTCGCTATAAGGGCCCCAGCAGTTATTAGTACAAACTATGATGGAGCAGTTTTATTAGATAAATATTTATTTTTAAATATGTGCTTTTTAAATTTTTCCCGTGATGCATTCTTGAGAGTTCAAAGCCTTCTACATTTATTTGTTCCTTCAACCCTAAATTAGAGCTTAAATAAGTCCCTAGATATAAACAGCAAGTCACTGGATACCATATTCCAGTATTATCGTTAATTGAAGGATTTTGCAGTTTATTTTCATTTATTTACTATTCCAACACAATTGATTCAGTTGAGATTTAAAGATCATTGGTAAATCTTCAACGCATATTAGAAATAATAACGCCACAATTACAATTCCTTGAGTGACATCCGAGGAAACACAATCCAATTCTGATATCTTATTTATTGCTACATTAAACAACTTAGCTAAATACGGGATTTACTGCCCGTAATAACTACTTTTCTCAATAGAAATGCATGAATAAATAATAAGATAAATAGCCACATAGGCAAATTTAGTGATGATATAAATACCACACAACGTTTCTGGGATCCTTGTCCCTTTGTTCAGGTGCTAAAAAGTCTAGAGTGACACAACTGCACTATTTAGTTGACAAAACTTAAGCCACTTCAGGTGCAAAGGCATTGTTCCAGGTTGAAATCCGTTGTAAACTCTGTTAATTACAATAATCATGGATGTGGAGAATTCACAGCCTATTGCGATGCTGTTGGGTTGGCAAATGATTTAGACAGAGTATTGTTGCTATCTGTGTGAGGGAGACAGTCGCACAAGAGAAAAACATTACCCACAGACCTCCACGAACAGCTCTGGTGACTAGGTCAAAAAATATTTCCAAAGAACCTCTATTGAATCCGAACAAAATTGTTCTCCCATCATTTCACATTAAGTTGGGACTCATGACATTATTTGGTAAGTCTGTGCACAGAAATAAAACAGTATTTCAGTATTTGTGTGATAAGTTTCCACGACTCCACACAGAAAATATCTCAAAGGAGTTATTCATTGAGTCCACAGATACGCCAGCTGTTGTTGGAACACACACTTTGAGTCCACTCTAACACCTGATCAGCTGCATGCGTGGCATTGGTTTCGTAACGTGACAACATTGTTCTTGGGAAACAGGAGAACCGAAAATTACAGGGACCTAGTGGACGACACCCTGAATATGCACTTCCTTTACTCCCACCTTGATGTTTCCAGAGGTCATTTCTCTCATGGAACACAGGACAGTGGACTCCAGCTGTGTTGGCAGATTTTCTGCTGGATGCTACAGAGAAATACTCCAGACACCAGCCACAAAAGGAAATAAAGAAAGTATATATATCATATTGATACGGTAGCAATATACGGGAATCATACTTCCTTGTAACCCTGAGTTAGGAGACAATTTCAATCGTGATATTCGTGCTCAGCTCATCTAAAAGTATAAAGACCGTCTACTTCGGTTACTGTAAAAAATAGACCAGTGTTATAACACTTTCTATACTGCTCCTATTTTCAACTTAATTTGCTAGTTCCAGGAATAACGAAATCATCTGGTTCTCTCAAGAGAATCCCTCCTTTAATCCATTGTCCTTTTAAAAAGCCAGGCATTAGTTAAAGTTATCTGTGAATGGGATTTGAAATTAATTGCTGTATTATTTTTCAGATTACCGAGTAGAACTTATTGGTCTGTAGTTTTGTAACGCTAGATTTATCACCACCTTTGAAAATCACATTTCTAGCACGGTTTTCCAGTCTTCCGGTATTGTAGCATTATTTATTGACTAATTAAACAACCTGGCTAAATAAGGCATTACGAGTATACCTTCCCCTCTCAGTTTAACAATATTCGTATGGATGTCTTCTACGATTTATGAAATCGCCGCGACATCATCTTACTGATTTATTGTGTTTGAATGTATCTTCCGTAATCTGGTATTATTTTTTGACTGACGCTTGTATTACAGACTAATAAAAAGTATGAGATTAATCATTCTTCCCTTTCTTTTTCAATACTTGTAATATTCCGTTTACTTTCAGAGATAAAACTATTCCTTGTTTTTTTTTGCATTGAGTATATACATATTTAGATGCTCTCCACGAAGTCTTCTTGAGCTTCTTGGATAATTTAATACTGAAACCTGTACAATATTATTTCTCCCCCTTTAGGCATTTCTATCCTGTTTCTTCAAACTGTCTTAGTTATTTACGTTCTGGATTACCTTGTAATACTAATTAAGGAAGCCATTAATTGTTTAAATAATTGGATTGTTTAGCGGTACAAATTTCTTACAGACGACAATGACGGCAGGCTCTTTGTCGGCGGTCTTTGTTGCGAGCTGCTAGGACTGGCTGAATTCAGTCTTGCGGATGTTATGGTCGAGAGAGGGAGCAAAATTTAAGAGTACGAGCAGCGGTGGCCCAAGCTTAAAAATTCAACTGAGAGACTTATATGTTTTAAAAAAAAAAGTAAAAAGGTCTGGACGGAGAGACACGTTATAAAAACCGCAAAGCTGGAGCAGATACAAACGAGTACCGAAATAACATTTTTCCGCATAAAGGCATTCAAAAATAATACGGCCGACTGTTGACCGGAGGTGCGGCTGATCGAGTTCCCGGAGGAATAATACAAGAATTACAACCGTGTGTTTTGACTATGATGTGTAGAATCAGTGATTAATGGCCTTTTTAGTGAATTGCGTCCCCAAGCTCCGAAAACTGAGTATGGTACCAGCAGGACATTACTAAGTACAAACCAAACTAATTAAATTCTGTTAACGGTAATTAAGGGTAATAGTCAGATTCCGTTCTTTTCATTTTGTTAAATTCCGTATTCCGTTCGTTTCAATTCAGTTGAATTGTTAATTATTTAATTAATAATTTTTGATTGTTCTTACTTATCAAACACAGTAAAGACCCTGAGAAGAATAGTTATTAAATTTGATTGTTTGTGAAATATAAAAGAATGAATTTTACTTTCAACGCCTCCAATTATAAATAAAAAATATTTGTTTGTTAATTTTGAAATGATTGAATTCGGCGTGCCAACCTAGGGCAAATCATTTGTAAAAAAAACTAAATGAACACCTGTTAAAGTAATCTTTGGCAAATTGAAAGTTTTTTATCATTATCATTTTGTTAAGTAATTCCTTTAATTAACCTTTATTTTGCTCATTACATTTTTGGTTCCACAACTTAATTCCACAATTTAATAAATTATTTCATTATATATATATATATATATATATACCTAAGTTCTGTGTTTATTTGTTTGAAATTATCTAAATTTCATGTATTTTATTACCGTTTTATAGAAACTGTCCCTTACATCGCTTTGAGAGTTTCCGTATCTGCTTTTTTTAACGTTGACACCTTAAATGAAATAACCCAATAATCGTGAATTATTTCATACCTAGTCATTTATTTCCTTCCATAAAAAGGTATTATTTTGTCCCACAAAAATTATCAAAAGTGAGACATGCATGCGCTTTCCTAAATGCATTTATTAGTTCCCGTGCTGTTTTATTTTTCCGCGCAGTAACCAGGCTATTATCATTATCAATTTTGAGGATCCTTTCATTGCTTTCTGAGGATTAGGTTTGCATTTTACATGTATAATTGTAACAGACTGATCCTTTAATGATTAATAGCTCGTTTCTTTATGTTTTTTCTCTGCCTATCGTAGAGCTCTTATTGACTTAGTTGAAAATACCACTAGAAAAAATAGGCAACACTTGTATGACTTTAAACCTTAGTCTTTTATTACACTTGCAGCAAATTAAGGACTGCGTCTGCTCGCGGTGATTCAGCACGGACTGTCCTCTGCGACCCTTCAGGGAATTTACAGAATTTGTAGAAGCGTTAAGCAAAAGGGTCGTCGCGAACCCCGTCGTTATTTTTTCCAGTTACATGCATTCTTTGCATGGCTGAATAATTGCACATTTACTCGTTTCTTGTCTATATTTCACAGATTACTACTGTGTCACTTTATTTTCATGACCAAGTAATTTCGTAAGAAAAAAAAAATTCTGTAAAAGTTTAATTATTGCTTCATGAACACAGTTTTTACAATAATAAATTTTATAATGCTCATTTCAAAGAAAAAGGTACGTTATGACGGAGGAGTGAGGGAGAAAGACTGGAAGAATGGAGAAGATGTGACTCTCTCAAATATTTTCTACGAGAGCAGTATCCATTGCTAAGATATAAACCTTAATAGAAGTATGTCTGAAAATACAAAAAAAAAGCCGCATTTATAACAATTTTACGACATCCTGTAAAACTCATTTATTTCTCTGATCCTGAATTTATTAATCAAAGAGAAAGTATACTGAATAACAAAACACTATATGAATATTTGTAATGATTATACTTTATTACCACATATAAAAAACTTTATTACATAAAAATACAAAAATACATAATATAAATTGATTGGGCGCCAGCAGATATATATAGTCTCCAAAAAAATAACAATAATTAGCTCCGGCTTGGTTAATGAAATCCTCCTTCTCTACAAGGTAATGTGGGCGGCTCGGTAGAAATTCATAAACAGAGATTAGTTTCGTACTGTGTAAAAAAATCTTTAACGTCTGAAGGCACTTTACATTCATGGTGACCCTTACTTTATCTCGTAGCATCAGCCGACTTGCAGCGAATCACTGGTCTTGTAGCACCCCACAATCTCCTTCTTCAGCCTCCACGCGATGGACGTCCACACTCCAAAACTTTTGTTCTTTACAGTTTGCCAAATTTTGCACCCTCTCGCCTCTCTCACTTCACTTTCAGTCCTCTGGTCAGTCTCCCGGATGCGGAGTATATACCCTTACTCCGCCCCCCTCCCCAAACGATGCAAAAAAAAGACGCGTACCCTCGGATTCTTGGGGCCTCTCCGCGCACGTGCACTTTTAATTAATTCCCTATCAGGCCCGCCGACAAAGGGCGGCCACTTACCGTTGTTATTCACTACATATACATATATATATATATATATATTGTGGTAATTTATTAAAGACATTTAAATGAGCTGCACGTTGGAGCAAACAATTTTTATAGTAATTGGGTGTCCAATGATATGAAATATGAAATGTTAAACAAGCAAATAAAACAAACAATTAAAATTTATTACGAACAATAAATTAAATTTACAAAAGTTATTAACGCAAATAATTTAAATTACATTACGATTAATATTTTACAATAAAATCACGGCTATTTCTCAGCGTCGATTACTGGGTCTTTAATAAAGAATACTTATTATACAATCAAATTTTACCAAGATATCAAAGGGATTAATTCATCAATAGATTATTAAAATGCAAAATATAAAATATGAAATTTAATATCTGAACAAATTCGGAAATCTGACGATAATATCATTTACTTACGGGTTTACAGTTAGTAATTTGTGAACTTTTACCTTAATGTTTCTGGTATTCAAGGAAATTGGCTCATACACACACACACACACACTCACACACACTTATTAACACTTATAGACATGCCATTTTGTACACTGACTCTAATAATCAACACTTTTTGCTTGCCAAAATGATTTGCAATGATTGGTTCGCTGTTCCTTTTAACGAATATTATAAACACGCTCCAAAGTTTGTTAACTGCTGGTTGCAGTTATATGGCCTCCCAAAATTGAAGAAAATGGTCTAACTTGAGAATATGAATTAGACTCAGAACTCTAAATAGTTAGCGTTTGATCGACGTAATTATATGCTCACAGACTGCAACCTGTAGACCGTTTTTTAAATGTTTTAGTTGTTAAATTACATATATCCAGACACTTTATGAATTTTTGTGCTTTCTCGTCTGTCTACTGCTATACTCTCGAGAACACTCTGGAACACAGCTCCCCACAAACTGAGTTCCGCGCGTCTCGTAAAATGAATTCCGACAATACCAGCAAGAATTGCCTTATTGCCGTATTCTTGTATTAGACTTGCGTGTTTTTATGCCGGCAACAATACAAGTCCAAATTTTGTTAATTAATTAATTATTTCCTTTTAATTACTACAATATATATATTATTTTGTAAATGTTCTTTTATTCGTAAGATTTAACCAACGTAGCCTCTCAAAGATGTTAACGATCCTTCTACTTCAAACCAATATTCTCATACAAGTATTAATGGTCAAAAGACAGAATAATCTTATAAATAAATTACAAATTCTCCATACAATTTTGTTGAGATTAGCTTAGAGAATAAAGACGTGTAATATTAAACATTCTATTCTGTCTTATTTGACAATATTATATATTGTGGTATACACAATTTTATTAAAGTTGAATTTACATTTTATATCTTAAGTAAATGCCTCAGCTTTTATGAAAATGTAAATTTCAGGGCCACTTAAATGGCCTCTAATAAATTTCACCAAGTTACAAAATAAAAACATTAATTTAAATATATAATTACGAAATTTTACACAACAACAAAAACTATAGAAAAATGAAAAATTTACGCCTGACTGAAAATAATGAATATGAATGATAGACAATTCAGACAAAAAAGTGATGATATAAATACCACACAACGTTTCTGGGATCCTTGTGCCTTTCGTCAGGTGCGAAGAAGAGCCTAGAGCGACACAACTGCACTTGTCAGTTGAAAAAACTCAAAAGCTAAAGGAATCTGACGGTAAACGATATTTACGTAAATGTTCACAGAAGGAAGTTTTTTTACACATTATTTGTTTAGAGCTGCTCTGGTTTGTGCACACGTGATTATTTAATATTTATAGAACACTAATTTCAATGACAGGCCATGGCACTGATTTTATTATCGTCTCACTTCCCAACACTTTGGACGCTTTATACTTTGCTCTAATACGTATTGTCACGCTCAGTTTTCTGTGGAGAATCCCTTTAATATAAAAGGTGATGATTTTCAGCCTACACTTTGCTGAATTCGGCCACCTTTGCCTAACTGTTTCTCACAACACACACTGCTCTCTGATTGTGTTTGTGATTTGACTGTTTCGTTAAGACCTCCAAACACATACTCCGCTCTCTGAATATCTGACTACATACTGCTCTGACTCTCAATCACACATTCTTCTTAAGATGTGAGTTTTCTGACTACATACTGCATTGCCTTCCAAACACACACTCACACAGCTCTCTGAACGTCTGAGTGACTGTCAATGCTAAAGTTATGAGCGTCTTATATGCCTTTTCGACAATACATCGTAGCAACCATTATGGTCTCTGCATTCTCGCGCCAAACAATGCTGTTCTTTACAATGCTCTGGCCTCAAATTTACGCCGCCAATAATTAAAGAATCAATTTATATAAAATATTTCATTACACATTTGTAATCTCTACAATATATTGTAATGATTAAAAATGGATAATTTATTAAATAGCCCCACGATGTGGAAGCCAAAATGTAATGATTAAAATGGAAAGGTTAATTAAATTACATTAATTAACCAAATTTATTTAGATTAAAAACACTTTTAATTGGCAAAGATTATTTTAACACGTGATTTTAGTTTTAGTTTTACAAATGATTTGCCCTAGGTTGGCACGCCGAATTCAATCAAAATTTACAAACAAATTTTTATTTTATAATTTGTGGCGTTCAAGGTAAAATACAAACTTTTATATTTTATAAACACTCAAATTTAATAACTCTTCTTCTCCGGGTCTTTACTGGGTTTGATAAGTGAGAACAATCAAGATTATAAATTGAATAATTAACAATTCAAACAAATTGAAACGAACGGAATACGAAATCTAACAAAATGAAAAGAAACGAAATCTGACTATACCCTTAATTACCGTTTACAGAATTTAATTATTTTGGTTTGTACTTACAAAAGTCCTGCTGGTACCAGACTTAACGTTTTCGAAGCTTGGGGACACAATTCACTAAACGGCCATTAATCACAGACTCTACACTTGAACAAACACACGGTTGTATTTCTTGTATTATTCCTCCAGGAACTCAATTATCTGCAACTCCGGTCAAACGTCGGACGTATTAATTTCAATGCCTTTTTGCGGAAAATGTTATTTCGGAGCGCGTATGTATCTGAACGGGGCGCTAAACCTTTTTTTTCAGCATTTCAGATTTTTATATAACTTGTCTCTCCGTCCAGATACTTTTACAAATGTAATGATTAACATATAAGTCTCTCAGTTGAATTACTAAGCTTGGACCACGCTGTTCGTACTCTTAAATTTCGCTCCCTATCTCGACCATAAGATTCGCCAGACTGCAACCAACTCACTTTCCGTACAATGGGCGCAGTTCACAACTAAGCTCGCCGACAAAGAGCCTGCCGTCATTGTCGTCTTTGAGATCGGAGCCGCTAAACAATTCATTATAATTTAAACAATTAATGGCCTCCTTAATTAGTATTACAATATATATTATATCTTTCATTAATTGTTAAATAATTTTTAATATGTTCGGTTATGTAATAATAGATATTGTGTTTGATGTGTTAACACTATAAAACCAAATGAATTTATATTTAAATCATTTTATTTTCTAATTTTTATATTACCCTTATCTCGAAATACTATTAATGATTTAGAAGTAAAGATTTATGCGAAATT
The DNA here is from genome assembly GCA_037074705.1 of Zhengitettix transpicula. Lineage (NCBI taxonomy): Eukaryota > Metazoa > Arthropoda > Insecta > Orthoptera > Tetrigidae > Zhengitettix > Zhengitettix transpicula. The sequence continues at coordinate 201,307,714 of CM073591.1, read as the reverse complement.
ATTGTAAAAATTGTCAATAATTATTCATAGAAATTGTGACATATTCCTTTTACTAACTACTGAACGATATTAAACTAAAACATTATTTTAGAAATTTCCTTTTACAATCTTAAAATTTATGCCAACTTCATAAACATGTTACTTACGATCCAGGAACAAACACTGGGGGGTTCAGGCACACGAAGTAAGACTTCCATTTGTCCTTCTAACGGCGTTTTTTCCATGAACCAGACAAGCTGGCAGACTAGGGGATTTCTAGATCAGCTATTTATCTCCTTGGGCAACTCTAATAGTTCATAATATTTTATTATAACAACAATGATCAATCAATTAATAAATGAAGTATTCAAAAGAATACAGAAGAATAGGACCGAGATTCTCGGGATTTATTGCAGTACACGAGTTAGTAAAACTGCGACATAACTCAGCTTGCTGTCATCCTTTCCACTTCTTCTGATAAATCTGCGGCTCTGATTCCATTCCATTTCTTCAGCCACCGTCGAAAGAATAATCTCTGCCCTCGGAGGGAATAGGGAAACAGCAAAATTTATGTTATTATGTAGCAGAGTTGCCTCCTAAACTGATCGAGACATGGATAATAGAATGTCGAGCCCAAGCAGTAACCCCACTCCAGTCATGGTAAGGGCGTGGGAGAAGCACCAAGAGTCACCCTACCTGATGCAGGTTTTCTAGTGTTTTTCGTGCATAGCTTTTAGACGAAAGCTGGGTAGGATCCTTAAACTACAGTCTAGTTAACCCTTGGATACCTTCATCTCCTTTACGCATCCACACTTACAAATCCATTCTTATGCTATTAAAGGTGAGTTCCAACCACGTGGATAACCCCCATGTAGTCTGTCAATCTCAAAAATTAAAATCTCAAGAGGCAATAACAAGTCTGTGAGAGCCGTTTTCTCGCCGGTAGAACATTTCTGGAGAGACGGAGAGGGCTACCTTTGGGCATGCTTTCTCCTCTCTCTCTGCTTTTGAACTAAGCTTCCCACAAGCCGAGGTACCTCGGCATGTTTTGAGAGGTGTATGTTCTAGGACAGCAGATTTTTGGCAAACAGAAAGAGCTGTTCCCTGTTCCTACTGGAATAGTTGGCCACCTGCCTCCTAAACTGGCCAAGCCACGGAGAATATAATTCTGCGTCCCAAAGTGAACCACTTTTGTTGGATTTGGTTCATCATGGGTTTATTTTGAATCTCACAAAATGTTGATTGTTGCTTAGTATCGAACTCGTGTGAATATATCCAAGCTTCGTCTCCTGTAACGATATTGTTTTTGCATTTCCTTTTTTAACGCTTGATAACTTTGATAAAATTATGCGGAATCCAACTTACCTAAGGCGGATCCAAATTTGTCTGTAATGAAGAGTCTGACCTTTTTGTAAATTATAACGGCAGTGGTTTCCCGAATATGAAGATGGATCGAATGCAGTTCTCAAACGTGCGAACGTAGTCATCGAGAGGTCTTCCATGGGTTCATTGATAATGCTGAAAGTGTAACAGACACAACCACACGATATCCATGGATTTTCTGATACACCATATCAGGTCGGCACAAATAAGACACTTTACTTACATAAAAGAAAAAATGCTATTTTTAATTCATATAGTTTAAAATTATTTTAAGTGACATTTATTGAATTATGTTTTTATTAAACAGAACTCTGTCCAATATTGAGTTTGAATTCTATAGAATAATTTTTTTTTAATATTTCACTATGTTCCGTCACGTAATTGGAAACTAAATAAAAATTATTATCCATCTGGACCGTAGTAGATACGTACGATGACGTTTTACAGGATTACCGTAAGATGGACTCAATATTTTGAAAAAATTAATAAATTTTAATATGAAAGAAAAAATAGCTTAACTAATTCAAAATAACCTTGACAATTTCCCAAGTCTCCTGCCAAATTTAAAATTAATAAATATTCGTGAACATTTTGATAGAAAAATAATTTAGGTATATTATAAAATCGTAAATTGCTATATAACAACTATATTTCTAGACCAAAAATGTTCCAATAACAGTGTTTTCATATTATAAATATTACTGTGAAAACCCCAAAGTATTAGTGAGAAAAAATTATCAAATTTAAAACATTATATTTGATAAACAGAACTTTTGGTTCCCAATTGGAACCTCTTCAGGTGTACATTTTCAATTAAATTCAGTTATCTAAATATTTGAAAACAAACTCTTACACGAATGATTTTTTTTATTAAAATACTGAATGTAATTGAAGTTGTACACCTGAAGAGGAATGAAACGTTGGGCTTGTCACATATAATGTTTCAAATTTCATAATAATTGTTTATCACATTTATTTAAAAAGAAGTTATATTATTATCTTTGTTACTTATAAAAATAACTACTCTATTTATGCGTCAAAAACGTGAATTACGTTAAACTTAAATCAATAATTTATTGAAGTTTTTAAAGATTTCGAAAAAGATGGTTCAACTACTGTCACATTATAATCTAATATGGAGTACATTAGTATTTTAACACTTTATTGTTTATCCACATTGCATAACGAGTGAAAATGACGTTTTATGTTCTTGTTCATCCAAATCTTAAATATTTTCCAAAAGATATAACACAATTACAAGCATGCTCCCTTCAACGATAAAACGTTCTCGCCACACTAATCTCGTAATTAGCGAAGTACGGAAGCAGCGAAGACTTAATCCGGGCGGAGGATTTAAAAGACGTCTCTTGAGCACTGACTCTGTTAAATCTACCAGCATTTATTTCTCATCACAATATCGCGTTAATGCTGTTACCCTAGCAAAGGCACAAGTTCATTCTTTTGCAGGAAATTTGGTGAAATACATTATACAATTAATAGCAAATAAAAAAAATTCATTTCAAAGTATATTATTTCTATATATACATACTTAAATGTTGTGGAAATTAAAGTATCAATTATCAGAATAAAACAATAAGACCTAATTTCACGTCACAGTTTTACAAGAGATATTGAGTTTATTATTTTTAGTTAGTTTGGTAGTACTGTTATACATTACAGTTCAGTTACTTAAAAAAATTATTCATTTATTTACAAATTATTTGAAATTACAATTCAGAATTACTTAACAAATTAATTAATACTTTTTCTTATATGTTTATTGAAAGTTCGAACTACTGTTCAATATATTAACTTTATCTCAGGGTTTGAAAAATTGCGATTTTTAGAACAAATTTAACGAGAAACCGTCAATCGAATGTCAATTTAAAATAAATGTAAAGTGGAAATAAATTTTTGGGGGGTCTCTTAACCTGGGCATTCTTGTGGAATATTACCGGTAATTGGTCTCCTTCAGGAAAATATCAAGCGGTTTCCTCTGCATAGATGTTCGTCTAGTCTCGTGGTACGTTGTCTTTATCACTGTCACTATTCCTACGAAAGAGCTACGACACGTAAGCATTCGACCTAGTTTCTGTACGATACGTGAAGCAAAATAATGCTAAAATATCATCATATTTAAGTTGAAGAAGCCTTTGAGCTTTTCTCTCTCGCTTCCCCCACCTGGTGAAACGTCATCCCCTGACATATGTGGTCTTAACGGTACAGTTGTTTTTGACCAGCTTGCCAGTACATTGCCAACTTCGATTTCCCGACGAGTCGGTATATCCTTTGATAATTAAAGACAACCATTATTTGAAAATATCTGGAGGATTTACCACTGACGGGCAAAGTGTACATTTTGTCAACGAAATTAATTAGGAGGTACTCGATCATAGGGACATTGTACAAATTTCTCCATAATATTTTGCCATGAATAGTGTTAAGTAACTATTTAAAACGTATATAATATTAGTATCCAATTACGTGAAACAGTGATTGAGGTTATAATTAGTAAATATGATCAATTTCCAACTTTCTTGCGGTAGTAATAAAATTATCTTTCATATTACCAGTTCTAGATGACGCGGTGCCATTTTGTAGAAATTACATATATATATGAAATGATTCTACAATAGTAGTTTAGATATATAAATATTTCATGTTTATATCTGTATTTCACGTTGTTGATTGATGAAAATTATCCGTAGTGTTTTGTTTTCTCATAGTAAAGGCTGCCGTCTTTCATAAAATGGGAGTGATAAAGACATTCTTTATACTAAATTAATATCATATAAAGAATATTATTGTTACCTCAACAATACTTCTTAATGAATTTGAATTAAGATATGAGATAGAAAAATGTCGACCGAACTAGGAATCGAACCCTTGACTTCTATGACTTGAGATTGCGAAAGCTTTCTCTCTATTCTTGAATTGAAAATTTTAAAACCCTTGATCAATTGGCGTTCTTCAATGAAGTCCTAAAATTTAGACCATGTAAGAATTGTGATTGAGTAAATTGTAGCTGAGGCGGCATCAGGTCTAATGGATGTAGGAATTTCGAACCGGATCTGGAGTCGACACGGGTACGTCAGTTGGTGGAACTTAATCCTGGTAAGTGGAGTTATCGGATTTGATTCCTACTAAATTGTCGACATGTTTACATCCTGATACTTTAATTCAGTTTAATTTCTGTCCTTGTATGGAATGAGCTTGTGAAAGCGTTCTCTATATTAATAAATTGAAATTTCCCTAATTTTTATTCATGTATTTATTTAATGCTAAATTAAAACAAATATACTGAAAATTTTTACAGAATTACAGTACGATTTTAAGTGTTTTTTAATTAACATTCCCACGTTCATATTTAATTCATGTTCGTTTTAAGTAATCTATACATAGTATTTCGTAAATATACAAATAGATTAGGCTTAACAGAACGTGGCTTTCTGAGAATTATGAGTATTTGTGAACCAATTATGTCCACGATATTATCTATGAAATGTCAAACTTCTCTTTAAATACAAATTTGGAATGAATTCACAATACGTTCCATGATATTGCGTTTTCTGTGGTTATGCAATATTGTAAAATTTCCCTGTATGTTGCGATTGTACTATAACAATGTTCAGAAAGAACAGAAGGTTCAACCGAAGCTCAGTCATATAAGCTATGAAATTGAATTAAAGTATCCACCGGACCGAGAATCGAACCCGGATCTATTCTTTAGTACACGTGTGCGTCAACCACCTGAGCCTTCCGTAATTTAACTTCCTCATCCATTCTACAGCCAGTGCCCGATTTCACATACACCTTCCATCCTGATAATTTATAAAATTTTATTCGTCAGTAATTTATTTACATTACAGTTATTATTTAATTATTTAAAAAGAAAATCAACCACAACCAGAAATTAATTTTCTTATATAAAAAATTGTTTGATTGGGAATCAATGTATAAGAAAAACTTCTGAAAAAGAGTCATCGTATAGAAAATGCTAAGACGAAGTTCGGCCTTTCGTTCTTTTGTTGGTTTGCAATTATTGAGAGTAAGCATTATTTTTGTTTTTTTTCCTGAGGTCTCTTCTGCGCGAGTTTTTAGTAGTCTCCTCCTCTGTCACAAGTAATAAGACTCGAGTTGCCTGCCGGAGCCCTAAATGGCAACATCGCTAATATTAACATGCATAATTTCATAGCCACATCTGAAAGAAAATTCATTGTCCATGAAATACAAAAAATATGTATCCCATACGAGCCCTCAAACAAGACTACTCTAAACAGTATTTCACACAACGTATGTACGTATTTACATATGAACTAGGTGAGTGCACGTCGTTTCCGGGGTATTTATTTAAATTAATTCGGAGTAGGAATTTATTCTACACTAACCTCTAGGTAAACATTTCATTTAACCAGCATCAATAGCATCAGTGTTTGGAACATTAACGCATTTACATTTTTCTCCCCGATCTAACCCCAAGCATCTAACTTTAAATAAACAATGATGATGACTGACGGTCTTAGGGAATTCTCCTACTACATACAATTAAAGTGTCTAAAAATCACGAAGAATTAAAACAGCAAAAAATAGTCGGAAACTTAATAAAATTTTTAAATACTCCCGGAACCTTAAAGGAGTAAAGAAATACAACCGTTAACTAAGTACAGACCAAAATATAGCAGCTACCCTAAGAAAAGAAAACAATTATCCGGTCAAAACTACTCCGGGTAATCTTTTGTCAGCGACGTCCACCTCCACGTGGAGGAACATAAAATTGCATTAACCACAATGGTTATTGCGAGAATTAAACTCAGCGACTCCAATAACCCCGGATTTGACACTATTAACGAGGTTTTCTTCGTTACTTTTTATGTAAACCCCTTCCACAACCACTCATACGATAAGGGTCCTTGGCTTTTGCAGGTGAAATTAGACACTTAAAAATTCTAGAATGTCATAAACAAATTAAACGAAACCGAAATAGTTTTATTTGGCGCTAATAATTGCCGTTTGGGAATGATCTTAAATTTCACCCCCACACCTAGAGGTGTTTGGTATGCCTGAAACCCCCAGTGTTTGTTCCTGGATCGTAAGTAACATGTTTATGAAGTTGGCATAAATTTTAAGATTGTAAACGGAAATTTGTATCGCCACCTTCGACCCACACTCGTAGGGACTGAACTACATCTTAACCAGTATGATAAATGTCAGACGTAAACTCATTGACTGGATTTGATACCTATCTCGCTTGTTTCGCGTTGTTTTTATGTAACACCCCTCCATCCCATCCCTTTTTGGTGCTTTAAGGAGTTGAAATTATACACTAAATACAACTGGATAAAAAAATAGACACCGAAAAGTAGCTTGTTTTTAAATTTCATCCCCGCTAACCCCTTGGAAATTTCCTAACACTTCGAAAACCATTTAATCCTTCACGGGGGATGCGCACAACAACTAACCAAAGTTTCATCGCAATCGGAGTAATAGGAGCTCATAGGAGACTCACATACAGACATTCATTTTTATATATAAAGAGATGAATATCGATTTACTGAATTTCACACGTTAAAAACACGCTACTTGTGGTATCAGACATCCAGAGAACGAAACTGGTTTTCTACTTAGAAAAGAAGTATCCAATTAACGAACACAAGTTAATTGATAAAGAAAATTCCACACAACGTTTCTGCAATCCTTTTTGCTTTCTTCAGGTGGATCAAAATCGCAAGATCATCAAGATTGACACATACCGCACAAAACACGCGACGAACTCAAAAGGGAAAATATTAATATGAAAGCTAAGAAGATAGTCTAACAATAAGAGATCATAGCAAATTTGAACAGCGGACAACTCATACCGTATGCCAAAGGTCTGCGACCCCATTATATACATCTTTCAAAACTGGGCGAGGTGGGAACCTTAGTTCAAAATCCAGTGAGAGAAGGAAGCAACCCCGAAGGTATCCTCCGTCTGTGTGATGTATTTATCTACTTTGTTGCTGGAGACAGACTACATTATGTGGCACCTCCCCCATAATAGCATACGAAGGGAGTTTGAAGGGGGTGATGCGGATCTAAATATGAATTTCAGTAAAGCTTATTGTGTCATAAGACGGTGTTCACACTTTCACTCACGCCTTGGAAAATGATCACAATTGTATGCAAAGAGTATGTTATGATACCTGATAATATTAAATTTATCAGACAGTATCATAGTTTTAATAAAAAAATTAATTTAACGTCTGTTTTCGTATGAATAAAACATAAGACGGTTTTTTTCTTCCTTGACGCTTGTGGTGCTATTTTTTTTTTTTGTTTTGGGTATATTTAGAACGAACCTATATAGAAATATTGTTTTGTTAATGAAAGCAGCTTATGTAAGTTATAAATGTGTTTACATAATTTTAAAAAAAATATAAAATATAAATGTATCAAGGGTACAGTCACGGCAAGCGCCATTTTTACCTCCATCGACTAATCCTTGCCTATGGTAACCTATGTTTTGTTCGATAGTCTGGTAATTTCTTAGTGTTCATCCACGTTTTTATTTTTTGCGATGATTATGGAGAAACCGATACTCGAACACTGAAAAATTATGTTTTTATAATAACCTTCAGTTAAGTGAAAAAAAATCTTGTTTCGGTGTATATAAATAATATATATTGTAATAATCAACTAATAGGTCTTTATTTATTATTATTTTAATTTAAAGAATTTTAAATATGTAATAATAAAATGGAAGGCTTTTTTATTAAATGAAAAGATCGAAATTAACAAACAAAATATTTATTTATTTTGTGGCAATAACTCAAAAACAATTTCAATTTAAGATATTAATTTCTCAGGGCCTTCACTGGGTTTGATAATGGACACAACAAATTGATTTAAAAATCTTATTCAAAAACAAATCACATTTACCTAAACAATACGTCGATAGAAATAAATTAAGAAGAAAAGAAATTAACTTTGGTTGACAATTAAAATAGAACCAAATCTGACTCTATCCTTTAATAACGTTTACAATGAATCATTAGTTTTGGTTTTGTTACTTACGTAGTGTCCAGCTGGTTCCAGCATTCTTTTTTGTTTCGGAAGTACACTATGGCAAACTTTACACTGATTCTAAGATTCACAGATTTTACACTATTGAAGTCAAAATGGATAGGCTCCCAGGAACTCCGATGATCCTCTTTTTTGTCAGCTATCTGATATCTGATTCCTTATACGAATTCAATGATTCGTAGATTTGTTAGTCTTTTACCGCTTCGGACTTAACTGACATCCTTTCCTGGCTGCTACAGACGTAAAACTGCACTCCTTTCCTGGCTGCTGATAGACGTAAAAACTGCTAAGTTAGCTATATTTACGGGGTAATACTTCCGTGAATGTTTTTACTTTGTCTTAAATTCACAACTTTGTTTTATAATACATTAACGATGGCTAGTCTCTGCTATAGTATTATTCGTTCCGTCCTCTGTAATGTCCCGCCACCAACTAACTCTTAGTGCTCTCCAGTTTTAGCGTGCATACGCTATTTTTGACTTTCCGACAAAGCAACAGAGCTCGCCCTATTGTTGTTTTGGAAGCTCATGCCGCTACAACTAAATTTTATTAAAACCAATTAATGGCCTAATTAATTGGCATTACAATATATATATATATATATATATATATATATATATATATATATATATATATTCGATCACGTAAAATAAAATATATGTTTCAGTATAATGAAGAATCTATTACTACGAATGCGCATCACTTACATTGAGATAAATGCGAAATTAAAAGTTATTGCCCTAATTGAATATATAATATATACTATGCGGCGATACGAAAATTGGAAACGGCAGATAATGAGCATTACAGGTCATTCATAAAAAGGTTTTAATGGTTTATTTTAGGAATGAAGTTGCGTGTTTCCTCTAAGCCAGTCTTCAAGAAATATGATATTCTGACAGTGACACTTTATATTTACAAGTCAATCCAACTTTTAAGAAATTAAAAGGACAATGTACATCAAGGGGAAATTTTACCCATTTCAGAGTCAGAACAAAGTTTAAAAAACTGACAATTACCATCTCATAAAAGGCACATTGTTTTCCAATGAATTGCCTGAAAATATTAACCAAATTAAAGGAAATCATTCTTTGGTTTTAAAAATGTGTTAATCTGATAAAGCAATATACAATTTAAGTTAATTATAATTGTAGTTACTTTCTGCGGGGCCCTATATTGGTATGCTTGCCTGCATGCAACGGAAAGAGTAGGAGTCAACTCACAGGAACTACTGTGAGTTTTCACAACCCAACTTCTACCGGCTTGGTCATCGGACACGATTTCCCTGCAATCCAATGCACCACTGTCGCCTCTTTCTCTGTTACGAGCTGAGCTCGCAAAGCCTCCCTTCACTGAGTCGTGAGAAATTGAACTTTCTCGCAGAGCTATCGCTATTGGAATAGTCGGCCAGCTGCCTCCTAAACCGGTCAAGGTACGGAGAGGGGAAAGGTGCGACCCCACATCTAACACCTCTCCCGCCATCGGAAGGGCGTAGGACAAGTACCAAATGCCAGACCTACCTGATGCAGGTTTTCCTAGGGTTTTCCCTGCATCACTTTTAGGTGAATTGCCGGGTAGGATCCTTAAACCATATCCCGGGGGTCCTCGTTAACCCTTGACTACCTTCCTCTACGATTCCGCATCCCCTCTTTCAAATCCTTTCCTATGCTATTAAAGAGGAGTTGCCACCATGTGGATTACCCTAATGTAGCCTGTTACCCTAAAAAAATCAAGTTACCTGAGATCTTCACCAGCCTTTGGCGGTCGTTACTCGACAGATTTAGGCGTGCAATTGTTGCGAGATAGAAGGTTAATGAACTTATCCTCAATATGAGCAGTCTTGAAGACAGCCAGCTCAAATGGATGAATACTGCTCTCTGTATTTCCCTTAAGCGTTAATTGACCCGAGAACGCACTGTCGTTAACTAACCTTGTCTTAATCAGGGATGATGTAAACGAACTTGTCCGCTCAGATCGGGAGAGACGGTGAGACTGTCCACTCTGCGGGCCAGCGCAAAAACGTCAACAAAACTACTTGAATAAAAGTCAAAACTTACTTTCGAAAATGATCGACAGCAGCGGGAACCATGGAAAACTACGGTACCTACATTCAGTCCCGAACAATCAGGTATGATTTTTATAGCGGTATTTACACGGACACTTTAATATTGTCAAAAATTATTCCAACAAAAACCAGTTTCGCAACAGAAATCAAAAATTATCGGAGTATCTTATTCAATATTCTCAAAAACAAGCACAATATAATATATTTCATCCAAACTCTGCACTTTAGATGATAGTCTGAAAGTAATAAATATTTGCGGACCATTCAACAAATGTCGAAATCTTACTGAGTAAAACTATCATTTTACGAATTAGATGAACTGCACCCTCTTTAATGCGATTATACTAGGAAAACTACGGTATAAGTCGCAATCGAAAACGTGGGCGAAATATACTTTTGTCAGATTGGCAACCTGAAGAATTCTGGGCTCAGTTTCAAGAATGTATTTTAAAAAAATTATTATTAATTTGTTGCTGGATTTGCAGCTTCATTGTTATAATTTACTTCGAGGATATATTTCTATTAATCGTTTCGTATTGTTTTTAATTTTTTGATTAAATTTAATTCTTCATCACCTTCATTTATTGATTATATTCGGTTATACAAATCAAATTAGTGTCCATTTGACAACACACTGCCTTTTACATTTGACTTTGAGAAATGGGATACTTGTTTCGAATTTACTGTTAGATTTCAGAAAGGACCTTTTCTCAATATGATATCTAAATTCTAATATAGTTCCGAGTGTTGCATTCTTCTGTCTTTATTCTGAAACAATGCGTTTCATCGATCCTCTCGTCGTGTTCAAGACTACTTTATAAATATTTTAACATATTCTGCATTCCAAGGGAGAAAACCTTGTTTGAATAGTAAGAAAAAGTGTTAACGATTCAATTCCAAAGCAAATTAATTTCTGCATCTTCCTGCGCCCTTAATGTGATTGTGCGCGTCATTTCCAAGGGTAAGATGTTGTTCTATTAAGTTCTAAACAAGTTTAGGTATTCCTCAGAGTCTAAAATAGAAGCAAGTCAGAAAAGATTGGACGAGGTCATAGTTCGAGACATTCGTTAGCGGAATCGAAACTTTATTTTAGTTTGTAAGAGTTACAATAGCCAGGCAACGAACCCGTGTTACAAAAGATTTATAGGTTCTAGATTGCCTCTAAAGCCAGAAAATGTCTCGGCAAAGTGCCCAGCTGTCCCTGCGTCTTTGCTAAGATAACCGTGAGTAACAATGTTGTGGATAGCCTTTAGCAACTTTTGATTGCAGTTTGCTCTCTTTCGGAGGCACTGAAGATCGATACAATTAATAACTTACAAACAGTTCCATAGCTCCTAGCATCCCGATATTGAAAAAAGAAAAGATAATATTTGTTTTCTTCTATTTCTTCCGCCTTGTTTGCAGTTATTCTCGATTTGTGCAATATGTTACAACATAACGGCTTTCAGAACTGAAATTCTATAGCCACTTTGTAAACGTGAAGATTTATTGGTATATCGGAAATTGGTTTTAATCAATAACACAATATCTAGAACAAATATCAACAATCAGATTATTTATTATATTTATGGAAAGCACAGCGTAAACATTTTACAGCTGAAATTACAAACAGTGGCTAACGAATTCAATGAAGTAAAATCATTATAAATGAATAAACTAGCCAAATTTAAAGAAAAAATTAATAAACTAATTATTACCAAATTTTAATAAAATAATACTATTATCGTTCTTGTGTTTTGAAACCTCCTTACATGCAAATATAAAAATTTGGTAAGTTGAATATAATTTATTTCTATATCCAATTTAAAACAGGTGAAAATTCAATATTAAAATTAACCTTTAATCCTGTCAATATATAAAATTTCATAGAAATAATATATGCATTCGTTATAAGTATTTAACAGAAGCTTCGTCGTTTTCATTCGACATATTCATCTGCTTTGAGGTTGAAGGCAATCTTGTGCTTAAATTTATTGAGGAGGCAATTATTCCATACTTAATGAGGCTATTTAACATATCTATTAGTAACTCAACACTTTCTCTAGATTGGAGAACGAGGATTATTGTCCCTATAGTCAAATCGGGAAATAAAACGGACATACGGTATTATAGACCTATTAGTCTAACTTCAGTAGTATGCAAAATCATGGAGCACCTAATATCGTAGCTGAGTACATCCGAGATACACTTCAATCTGAAGGGTGGTTCTTTCAAAACCCAAATGGATTTGGATCGGGATTCTCTTGTGAAAGTCAATGAATCAATCTATTTCAAGATCTAGCAGACGATATTGATAATGGAGGTAGAATATTCGCCATTATCATTGACTTTGCAAAAACTTTCGATGTAGTTCCTCACGACATCTTGATCCAAAAGTTAGATGGGACTGGTATTGGCAAAAAAGTAGTTCTTTGAGTGCAATAATTTTTAAAAAACAGGCCACAAAAAGTTAAAGTTGTGACTGAAACTTCGGAACTCGTATCTGTATCATCGGGAGTCCCACAGGGATCGGTAATTGCACCATTATTGTTTTTAACATTCATCAACGATTTACCAATTGGCATAAATTCAAAGGTCCGACTTTTTGCAGATGACTTTGTAATATATAGAAAAATATGTGGTAAACATGACGTAGATGTCCTCCAATACGACTTTGATATACTAAGCACATGGGCTAAGCGAAATAACATGAAAATTAACAAAGGAAAAAGTAAGGCGATAAGTTTCACTAAAATGAGCCTTGGAATACAAAATACAAGGGGGGAAAGTGGCCCCGGAGACAAACTGTAAATACCCAGCTTAACAGTAAGCTGGGGTGGGAGAAGCAGTTAATCATACTACAAGCAAAGCATGGAATACTTCGCACTTTGTAATGGCATCTCTCAGAAACGGAAATGCAAAACCCAAGGAAATGGTAGATCTATCATTACTGCGCCCACTAATGTAATATGGTGCAGCATGCTGGGATCCGTATTCGAAAAATACGATAGAATCCTTAGAAAGGGATTAGAAAAATGCCGCAAATTTCGACCTGAGCAGGAGGGCGAAAAAGTAAAACTGCTAGGGTGGAAAACACTACAGACAAAAAGAGAAAGAGCCAGGCTACACGTTTTCTTTAAAGCCTTTGCTGGTCAAAAGCCTTGGCAAGGAATTCGAGATAGATTGAGAGAACCCACTCGGTACGGGCGGACTAAACACTTGTTTAAGTTAAATACCAGACAGAAAAAAACAGATGTTGGAAAACACTCATTCCTAAATAGGACAATAAATAATTAACAATTTACCTGCAGTATTTTTCGGTGAAAGTCCTCTATCGGAAAGAAAATTTAGACTTAGTGAAGTGAAGTGTTCCGTTATGGACTAAAGTAAAATGGTAGCATTCCTGGACTCCTTAGATAGTTAAATAGTTCATCTCTTATTTAAGATATCTTTCCACTTTTCTTCTTTTGACACCAGTACAATATTAATTCTTTCTTTAACGTTTTCAAAATTAACCTTTAATTAATTGTAATATATATTACATATATATTAGGTCTGCCTTTGTGGGCACTAAGGAACTTCTGAGTAAGCATCAGAAACAAAGTGTCTTTGTGGTTACTCACGTTCTCTGAGTAAACAAAATATATTTGTAAGCATTCAGAAATATCTTTGTAAGCAACAGAAATAAATAAGACTCCATGTGTCCTACTGAGTAAGGGGTACGTGTATACAATGAGGTTCTGTGTAGAAGGTATACACTCCTACTCAGGGCTGGAGATCTCTTGAATGTTATTGGTGAACATTTGTATAAAAGAGCCAGACTTCTCAATGGAGGCAAGTCTGTATCTTACTTCAACGTGATACATATGCCACACTGTATTCTGTTTTCATATTACTATCTCTTGCTCTAGGCTGTAGACTAAGGTTATTAACACTTCTTTCTTATTCTAATGGACTAAAGCCTGATGTTATTTCTCTAAGCCTTTAAGCTATTATAGAGTGCGACTCAGCGCGCACTCCGGACCCAAGTTTCAATTTCTTCCTAAATATCTCGTGTTAGCGAGACCAGGAGAAATTCGATTATTATATGGTGGCAGCGGAAATTGTTAAACATTACATGGAGGCAGTGGTTGGGATAGAATAGCTCAATTTCCATCCATTGGCAGTGTGAGAATAACTACAGGAAGGCACGCCTGATCAACGTTTCTTCTTGGACTAAGGTTCGTAAGATTGTGGCTCTTTAGAAACTGCGTTATTGATACCCGAGTGAGATTTGCGTGTTCAGTCTTTGGAGCAGCCGTTGCCGCAGGCGGAATTCGGTAGTGAGAATATCTCACGAGTACTTCCCGACTGCAACTCCAATCTTACCCTACATCGTTCGTCACCAGAGTGACGCATCTATCTTCTATCTATTCTTCACGGCCTTTCCGTCTTCACGTCAACTCTACTCTTCACGACGCCGGACGACTTTCGACGCCCGATGATGTGACTGTCTTCGCTTTTCAACACGACTTCCGTCGACTCTACACTTCACACCGTCTCTACTCTTCCGACGACTCTACACTTTACGCCGTCTCTACTCGTCACGACGCCTGAATACGCCGAAGCAGCCGTCTCTTCCCATCACGACTTCCGACGCCGAAGCAGCACGACAACGCAGAGAGATAGCTGAAACCTTCTATTTCCTTTCCGATAAGTCCAGTCCAATAAAGCAGAATAATGTCTAATGAACGCTCAGACTAAGTAGGCAATGAAGATTATTTATATATTTCTGTGACTCAAGCAATTAAGTTAATTCCTAAAAATTTTGATGGTAATCCTAAAGAACTTTCCGAATTTTTAGAAGGAGCAGAAGCCGCTAATGAATTTGTTAAACCTAATAAGAGACCGCTTTTACTAAAATTCATAGAATCTAAAATTACGGGGGACGCGAAATCAAAATTGTTGGCTAGAACAGAACGGGATTCGTGGCAGAAAGTTAAAAATATTTTGGAAGAAAATTATTTGGTTAGGAGAACTCTCGAATATTATACTGGAATCTTGTATAATTCTAAACAGACTCCGCAAGAGAATGTTGCTCAATGGGGTTCAAAAATTGATTCAATTGCTATACATTTAAGACGCGAAGCAACATCTCGTATGGAAAAATCAAGTGCAGAAATTAATGATATGTGGTATGTTTATTATTAGTGAACTTTTAAAGGGAACTTTCATAGCAGGTTTAAATGATGATAGAGTAAAATACATGGTAAAAACCAAAGGCGAAGGTGAACCATTAGCGCAGCTTGTAGAAACAGCTATAGTGGTAGAATCAAATATTAGATTCAAAGCTAGTGAAAAAGGTTCATTTCTATCACACGGTGCAGTGCGAAAAGGATTTCAGTATCCAGGAATTGTAAAAAGGGAACCACAAATAATAAAAGAAGTAAACACTATGGATAATATTCAATGCTTTAAATGTAAAAAGTTTGGACATAAAACGCATACTTGTAGATCCCAATCTCGATCGTAACACACGCATTAGGCTTCTCTAACAGCCGGGGAAAGTCTAATCGCGGAGGCTGTACGAAAGAGATGCGAAGCGCGGACACAATTGTCACATTCCAAGGTAGGACTTGTGACGTGGTCACAGATAGTGACGTGATCGCAACTCGAGAGGAAGTTGACGATGCAGCAAGCATCGCCCAGGTGGAGGCTGATGACTTGATTAATGTTAAAGACGTATGTAACGTCTTAAGCGTAGTTCAAGGTGAAACTCGTGCAGACAGGTTCTTATGGGCATCCAAGGGAGATAGTCGTGGCTCATATGGGAGTACCAGATGGGTTGAAGGGCAATATTAAATTGTCGAATGAAAACGATAAGAATTTCATTCATAAAGAATCCTGTGTTAATGTTGTTGCACACGAGAAGAAACTCGGTGTAAGGGAAATGTGTCCTGGGAGTAGTAATTGTCACTGTGAGGTAAACCACCTGACTTGTAAATTACAAGAAAATGAAATTAATTCTTATGAATTAGAAATAGAATGTCCACAATTAAAGAAAGGCTTTGGAAAAGCTTTGATAGATACTGGAGTTCAAATATGTTTAGTGCGAGAGAGTGCATTAAAATCGAGTATTGTTCCAAAAAATTCTGAAATAATTATAAGTGACATTTAATGGAGATAAAGTGAGAACTAAGGGTATAGTTCAAATTAAATTCTCTTCCTTAGGAGTAGATAACGTTACTGACTATCACGTAATTGATAAATTACCGCGTGATCTAGATTTAATATTAGGAAGGAATTGGTTTTTATCGAATGGTTATGTGTTGGCAAAGAAATATGTAATATCACCCTAAAGTGAAAAACTAGTAGAATTCCCACGGCAGAAAAAGGTTTAAGATTTGTAGAAAAACAAATGATAGACAATGATGTATATTGCGCAACAGGTTTAGTAAATTGTGTTAACAATTCATTTCCATGTTTAGTTGTAAACTTAAGTAATAAAAATATTATAATAAGTAAGATACCTAAATTGGTGAAACCTCCCACCCAGTTGAAAATTAATGAAAATAATTCGTGTAAGCAGAATTTTAAAAGAATCCAATTATGACACGAGAACTTAAGGTTAGGACATATTGTGGACGGTGCCTCAGAAATTAAAAGAATTTGTGAAGAATTCATAGATGTAATTAAATTACCTGGAGATCCTTAAACTACAACTACAGCAGCAGTTCACACCATTCCAACTCCAACGATACCTAGTGGTAGAGCAATCACTTTAAAAAATTATAGATTACCCGAAAGTCAGCGCGAAGAAATTAATAGACAAATAGATCAAATGTTAGATGAAGGTATTATATCTCATAGTAGAAGTCCATGGAATTTTCCTCTTATTGTTGTCCAATACATACTAATGAAAAAACTGCACGAAAGAAGTTTTCACTAATTCGAAGATAATAGGGATATATTAAATTATAATAATTTAAATCACCGCAATATAACCTTACAGGAAGATTAATTGAGCTTATATTATTCAATGTGTATGCGAGAGGCAGTGCTTGCTAGCATTATTATTGTCCATTACATTTCTTCTGCGTTACATAATCATCTCACAAATGACCATGCCGGCAGTGCTGTATACCGTTAAATGATGACGGGCACCTTTCACATACACTAATTTGTTGGGACCATAAAACAAATATAGTGTCAACAGCCTACAGGCGCTGGACATCTCGTGTTAGCGTATGGTAATTTGGAGGCACAATTACCTAGGTTAATACAAGCTCATATATTATGTGATTAGGTCAATATGCCTATTATGTTTATGTTTTATAAGGTCTAATCTCTTAACACATTCGCGGGGAATACTCACTGCTGTATTGGAATGACTCAAAGTAGTTTGATAATTCACATTTACAAGGACTTTTTCGTTGCAAATAAATAATTTTCCTATGTACGGTTATGCAGCATTTTATAGCATTAAGTATGGTAAAATAAATTCAAATAATCCAATTCTTCCTAAAGTTCGGCCGAAATTTCAACACTTTTCTGTTCATGTTACATCGAACATTCTTTTTTTATTTCTAACTCATCGATAACGAACTTACCCACTCCCACTTTAATCTACGCGAAATTATTCTCTAAAACGAGAATAATAGTTTCTCACACCTAAAACACATACTTCTACTCAAAGTAACAGACAATCTGTAGACTGCACTTTCACTATTGGATATAATTTCTCGTTATCTGCTATATTGAAACATCAGTCGATATGAAATCCTTATTATATTTATCAACATTTAAAATAAACTGTTCTTCTTAGAATACATAGTACCGAATTTATCTGAAGACATCACATGTATATGAAACCAAATATCGTATAAAAAATCTGGTTATGAAATTTGTTTGTCGACAAGGGAGACACCCCATGATTCCAAAATCGACTCCCCTCCCTACTGAGAATTATTCAGGAAAAATTCATTTGGTTGACCATATTATAGATGAAAATCTTTGCAGATTGTGTTAAGATCGAAATAATTCGGAAAAGTTCATTTATGCAGTTTTGAATAAGTCATAACCAAATTTTAGCATAAACGACTTTCGAATTTTTTGTTGCCATCTGGATGTTTGTGTAAAGAGTTTCCTATAAGTGAATACAGTACTGTATTCTTATTTTGTTGTTGTGATGTGTATTTCCGAATTTCAGTACGAATTTTACGCATTTTTATTTTAATTACAGTGTCGTCTGTAAACGAAATTACTTCTATCGAAAGTCAATGGAACTGTTTCTGTAGAATATAAATCTTCAATAAAAAATGGGGGTTTCCATTTAAATAAGTACTATTTGATGGCAGGAGTTTCCCGGGTTGTAATAATTAAACTCAGCGACATCCATAACCCTGGATTAGCATTGGCCTTGATAAATATTTATCCTACACAAATATCGGCCGTTTTAGCATGTTCGAAAATTTCCATCCCCGCCCCTGGGGGTGATAGACGTGTATTACCCCCACAGTGTTTGTTTCCTGTTTGAAAGGAACTCGTGTACAAAATTAAGTCGAAATTTCTTCACGCGTATGCCGAACATACACACATACAGACAATTTTATTTATAACAAGAATAAAGATTTTATCTCGCCCACCTCCGTGACCTGCAGGTGGGAAATCGAGTTTGGTATCGTTGGATGTCCCTCTTCGAGACGACCAAATTGCATTATCTACTCTTCTTGATACGATGCGTTGTTTCCGTTACATGTATTGTCTTCAGACTAATCGGACACCCTGAATATTTATCACATACGGCAACTTTAAGTTCCAGTTCAATTGGAATACGCACCTAAAAAATCTGACTCAATTTCTATAGAGTACCTAAGAAGCTATTATGTCAACCGGTTGCTTCACTAATACGCACGCACACTTAGTCCATCATAATAAAAAGTGGTCTAGTAAATTTGTTAGCTACAACACGTAATGCGGTTTCGACATATGCTCCCACAAATATACTTTCTGGAAACATAGGTTAAAGAGAATATATTATACGTGACGAGAAGTGGAGACAGCTGGGGTCACTCACTCCCATGTTATGTAAATGAAGATGCATTCGAGCCTTAAAACCGAGTTTCTCTGCGGAGGATAATAATACTCGTACCCACATCTGCTGAGGATAATAATTTTTCCAGAGGCGAACAAATTCCTACTGCAGTTATCTGACGCGTATACTGAAAGCATCCAAGAAATAAGCAAAATAATTAGAATATGTAAAATGACTCATTTATAGAAGCAGAAAATAATAGATGGTTGGTAAATGAAGAAAAACCTACATTAACTGAAGTTAAAAAACAAAGAACAAATCCTAAAGCGTCTCCTCAGGTGTCTGATGTGCATCTATGATGTCCGGAATGACAGGCATAATTATTGAAACTTGCATGATTAGATGTTTAAGATTGTCTGAAAAATGTGTCAATTTATGTGGGACACATTTTTTTAAACATAAAAATGGTTAATGAAGACTTGTGGAAACGGGATCTTTCTTACAGTTCTTGCATAACGTCTAGTCACGTTGGATGTGGAGTATTCTTAAGTATGGCGTCCAGAAGTCAAATAATTTTCAAAACAATTTCATGCTCGAAGATATACTCAAGATGCTTAAACGAGAGAGATATATAGAATCAGAGGTATAGAAAATTTTACCAATGAAACAATTTTAATATAATAACCTAGAAGTTTCCTGAAAGAAAAGGGTTTTATATGACTACTTTGGCAAAGGTGTTCTATATTTGGGTGAATCAGTATCGAGCGTTGATTAGTATCAATAGTACGTAATATATTATACATATTTTTAATGTATGTATTATACAATGTAATGACATGATTGTCTTTAATAAATTCATACAAATATGTGACCAGACGTGATTATTTACAATTAAAGTAAAGAAAAATGGAGTCACAAGAACTTCAATGCTCCTCTTAATTTTATGTTACTCACTATGTGTGTACAGTTTAATTTAAATACTTATATTTTTTACTTATAATTTTCGTGATTGTTTAATGTCACTGCTTGAAAAGATCGTTTGTTCATCGTTTAGTTTCATGCTTAAATAATTGAACAGTCATTCATTTCTCTCTTACTCTCCATTAATTACATATTTTCAATAAAATGTAATTGCAGAGAAACAATATAATTCATTGATATTTGTTTTAAAATGGACGTATAATATCTCAAAATGTAATACAATAGATTCTAGATTCAAACTTTGAGATGGCAATTTTATGTATTTTTTATTCTGCACATAACACTTATAATGGTTTTGTACCAAGCGACAAACCAAGTCATAGCATGACTCAATGCCTTCAAGATGAAATCTCTACTCGCAGCTGTCGTATGAATGAGTTCAAGATAGATATAATATAATAAATGTGTTGCTCCTCTCCCGTCATCGGAGGGCGTGGGACAAGTACCAAATGCCCGACCTACCCGATGCAGGTTTTCCTAGGGTTTTCCCTGCATTTCTTTAGGCGAATGCCGGGTAGGATCCTTAAACCATAGCCCGGGGGCCCTAGATAACCCTTGGCTACCTTCCTCTACCCTTCCGCATCCCCCCTTTCTAATCCCTTCCTATGCTATTAAAGGGGAGTTGCCCAATGTGGATCACCCTCATGTAGCCTGTTGCCCTAAAAAAAAGTGTTGGTTCCCTCGGATAGAAGCACGTTTACTGTGTAGTTTGCGGTCCAAGGACTATGTTCAGCATTCCTAAATTTTAGTGAGTTTCCTCACCATCCTTACAACATTCATTACCTGCTAGCACGTGTTTTAAAGTTATCCTCAAATCCAACTCCAAACGTGAATCAGCCGTAGTCAAGATCAGCTGAGCTTGGATGATTGAGCACTACTCAGAGTACCAAGGTATCTGAAGATTAGCTCTGGTTGGTCGCGTGCCAAACTCCATTAGCACCCATCAGAATATATTCCCAGAGTCATCGCAAAGAAGTAAGAAATGACTTTGCTCGCAGAGGCTTTAGAAACTTGCACGTCCAACCGGAAATTGTTTGCCGTAAAATCATTCTAGCTCTCCGCCTCCGGGCTGGAGATGTAAAGCAATGTCCTCAAGTTTGGTAGCCAGAACCACCCAGCAAAGAATTATGGCTACGCGGTTTCCTCATCGGATACTGGAAATGTAGAGAGTGAAACCACAATATTCTCAGACATCAAAGCCAAGTTCCCTGACCTTCTTGTGTTGGTCTCGATTACTAGTACATACCCAAAGCCAGCGTCAATCTCTTAAACGACCAATAGTCGTTACTAAGTGATTGGTCATGGCACCAAGGAAGTATCAATGACCACAGACAATTTCAAAAAGTTCAAAGAAGGAAAGGAGTCCGGATGCCTGTTCTCGTCTGAATAGCTTCAGAAAAAAAGCGCCATGTCTCTTCTCTGTTTTAGCTATTTTTATTTCGTCGCATTCCAACAACTTATTGCCCTGAAGAATCAACATTATTTGTATTAATTTTTGAGATAAAAATAGTTTTCATCCATCCCATCTCCCATAAGATAATTTCAATCATAAAATGCAAAAAATGTTCTTAAGTTTCAATTATTATTGTTGTTGTTAATTTATTTCTTAATTTCACTGCTCATTTCCAATAATGAAAATATACAAGCTATGATAAAACTTTTTTTCTTGGAGATAAGCTACATCAGGGTAATAAACTTGGAGGCAATTCCATTCTAATAGCATAATAAGGGAATTTGAAGGAATTATGCGAAAGTGAATAGTAAATAAGGTGTGCGTAATAAGCATAGGATAATTCATGGACTGGACACCCCTGCTTATAGCATAGGAAATGGACTGAAAGGGGGGATGCGGAAAGGCAAAGCGAAGTAGCCAAGGGTTAACTATGACCCCGGGGCTATGGTTTAATTATCCTACCCGGCAATTTGCCTAAAAGTGATGCAGGGAAAGCCCTAGAAAAACCTGCATCAGGTAGGTTGGTACTTGTCCCACACCCTTCCGATGGTGGGAGAGGGGTTTGTTGTGGGGTCGTAGCTTTCCCCTTGCCGTACCTTGACCAGTTTAGGAGGCAGCTGGCCGACTATTACAATATGAATAGCAGACAACTCTTACCGTATGCAGTCTGCGACCCCTGAACATACACCTCTCAAAACAAGCCGAGGTTCCTCGGCATGTGGGAACCTTATTTCAAAAAACCAGAGACATGTGAAGGCATCCCCCAGGTAGCCAAATAAGTACTGAATAATTCCGAATTTTAACTATTGGTTCTATAATTTAATTTATACATTTAACGGTTTACTATCAGAACTAAATATAACGAGAAAAGAAACCCAGTATATATTTAAGACGTAACCTTTATGTACACACTACACTTTTATTTAATCAATTATGTATAATATTAAGTTAATATCAGAGAATTATAAGTATAGAATTTAGTAATACATAGCATAAATGCAATTTTTATAAAATTAAACTCACGCGTACAGTAACGCGGTCAGAAATGCTTCTTATCTATTTTCAAAAACAATTTTTCATCAATTAAAAAGCTTGCTCAAGAGTTCCGTTTTAAAATAACGTCGGCGTGCAATTAGTCTTCATTATTATTGAGGGGGTTAATCCTTGGAAACATAAATTTTTGCACGAACTGTAGAAATAAGTCTTTTTAGCATTTTAGTTTTTAGTTTCGTTCTATTTTACAATGGAAGTATTAATTATATACTTCACAATAACGGAAGATTTAAAAGCTTTTTTATAACAAACTGAATTGAAATATAATTTGATAATTGCGCTTTTAAAAAACTTGGGAAAAACAAAAAATGTGTAATCTAGTAAACTCCAAGAAATTTCACAAGGTAAAACTCCCTGCAATTTTTAAACAACCAATGCCAAAGTATGCTATATCCAGTCCCACGTATAAGTTAAAAGTGTGAGGGAAAATGTTATATAGTAATAATAATTGTATCGCTGATAAATTGCCGATAAGAATGGTGAGGATAATAAACTAAAAATAATAATAAAACAAATGACAATATTAATATTAAAATAGAACGGAATACAATAAAATTCAGTGCATAACTTACGTAGTATATTTTTTACATTGAGTCTCATCAACTGCAAGGTCATTAGCGACTACTTGTTTCACTTATTTAGTTTACTTTAATTATTACAAAGTTAATTGTTTTCCCTATATTTCACAGTAAAAGTTAGACATTTTCGCGTATAAATTATTAATCTTTGATATTCCGTTAAGTGTTTAACTTCAATGAGGTTTTTTTCTGTCGAGTAGATGTTTACTTCCTTGTTGGTATTTAAGACGTTTACTTAATATATGTTTTATGATAACTGATAATAAGGTGGAGAACTATTTTTAATTATGTGAAGGTTTGTCATCGTAGAGTGTTCTGATCTGAATCTTGACATTATCTCGTCTCTTCGGATGGCTTCGGGGTCGGTTTTTATTGCTTGAAATTCCTTGATTTGTTGGGTGAATATTGATGGCTTTAATTTCTCTCCATTTGTTGTTCCACTGGTGTTGGAGTTTACTTTGGACACTTTCCCAGACATGTTGTTGATCTTTGGGAAAGGTTTGTTGGTTGTGTGGCAAGTTTGGCCTTCATGGATAGCTTGATGAGATGGAATCCATATTACGATGACTGTTTTGGCAGGTTTTTTTTGTTTTTTTTTATTGCATTATCATTGTCTTCAATGTCTTAGATTCTGAGCGAGTTCTTAGGGAATCAAGTGAAATGTGATCTCGCATATACTTGTTTTAAAATTCCTTCAGAAGTTCTAAAACGGTAGACGTCTTTTCTTTTCATTTTTTTCTTTTTTTAGGGCAACAGACTACATTAGGGTAATCCACATGGTGGCAACTCCCCTTTAATAGAATAGGAAGGGATTTAAAAAGGGGGGAGTCGGAGGGGTAGAGGAAGGTAGCCAAGGGTTAACTGGGCCTCCGGGCTGTAGTTTAAGCATCCTACCTGGCATTCGCCTAAAAGTGATGCAGAACTAACACTAGAAATCCTGCATCAGTTAGGTCGGGCATTGGGTACTTGTCCCACACCCTTCCGATTGCTGGAGAGTAGTTTGCTGTTGGGACGCAGCAAAAAGTAACAATGATATAATAGGAGAAAAAGTAATTCCCGCCTGGCGGGAAATCTTTTATATATATAAAACTGAATTGCTGTTCGTTAGTCTCACTAAAACTGGAGAACGGCTGAACGGATTTATCTTATCTTAGTCTTGAAATGTTCGTGGAGGTCTAGGGAAGGTTTAACAGGCGAGAAAAAATCGAATAATTTCCGGGAAAACCCTAAAAACAGCCCTTTTCTATTTCCCATACAAACGTTTTCTAAATAAAATACAAATCTACACCAGTCGAGCAATTTTCACCAAATTTCGTACACGTGTTCTTTGCGACAAGGAAACAAACACTGTCGGAGTGAGACGCGTCTTCCACCCCCAGAAGCGGGGGTGGAAATATTTAAACATACTAAAACAGTCGATATTTGAGTCGGATAAATATTTTTAGGGGTCAAAGATATTGATAGTGTTTCTACCAATGTTATCTGAATACAATTTTCATCCCCTACGCCCTGTGAAAAGGTCACCCTTCGGGTTTGGGGTGGAGATGCTTTACAGTAAAATAACGCGAATACAACCGAGATTGGAGTCAAATCAAAGGTTATGGAAGTCACTGTGTTTAGTTACGACATTCAAATTGGCATTTACCCCTCAGATGCAGGGCTAGCGGGGTGCAAATTTTGGAACATGCAAACACGGCAGATATTTGCGTTGAAGAAATGTTTATCAGAGTTAATTATAATGATTCGAGTAGCGTTACATAAAAATTGCTCAAAAGCAGCCGAAATATATCGGGGGTTATAGATAAATGACATCTCGGGCAACGCCGGGCACCCAGCTAGTATACTGATAAAAGCGTCATTTCATTCCATTTTCCATGCCTCAACCAGTTTAGGAGGCAGCTGGCCGACTGTTCCAATGGGAACAGTGACACCTCTTACCGTATGCCCAAATGAGCTTCATGAAGTACGTGAAATAAGTGTGAGTCCGTGACGTAATATTGTATAGTACTGACGACTTCTTTAAGATGATAAATGAGTTTATTTTTGTTTTCTACAATCATCACATCACAGCAATTCAGCAACCAGTAGTCCCTGGGTTCCTTCTTTGTAGTCATTTTGGCTTTTTGTACATCATTTATTAACTTCTGGTAAGTATTTTCGGTTAAGAAAATACTTATTTATGCAGAATTAACTCGAATTTTGGACAGTTCATCGTCGAATCGTTGATTCATGTATTTAGACCATGACTCCTTCTCCTGCATTTTCTTGGTGTACAGTAACAAACTAATTTATTGTTGATCAAATTTAAGTAAAATTGCGTATTTTGACACTCCCGAACAAACCGCAAAGTGCAACTGACAAATGCTATACCTGAGGAACGCGTTTATAGTCACGTGCCTTGCCACGTCACATTCGAAACTAATCGGAGATGTATTTCAAACCTTGCCGGTTTCTCATTTGGAATTCTATAGAGTGCCTAGCAAACGTGTGAAATATGAATCGTTTCGTTCATTGCCGGCTACTTTTTAGCATTATATACAATGCCTAGGCATAGAATGTCGGATTTTAAACTTTGCCGGTAATATATAAATTTGGTTCAACATATAACATCTCCACATTATCCCAATTAAAATCATGATTTTTCTTCAATCTGTGGTTCGTTATTACATCGTGGTTGGCCGTTTTATAGTTGCACGTTTCGTGACCAATATAGGTTTTTATGCAAATGTTCAGCAATTGTTTTGAGAATTAAAAACAGATGATAAATTAAAACATTCAAGATCAATTAATTAATTTTCAAAAGGGTTAATTACAATCATTTGAAAAAATATAAAAACGTTACATTCACATCCTTTGCTTTTGTCATGCCTTTCATTTATACTTCGTAAAGTTTGTCCTTATAGTATGCAGCGTAAAGGTTTCTTCTTTGCTAAACTCTATTTTGGTATAACTGTGACTAAGGTCTCAAATGGATTTATTGGGCTTTCTACGAACTCTATTGTCGCCTGTAAGCCAGTTACTAAACTCGGTAAGTTGTTTTTCTCCTTTTCAATTGATTCCGAACGTAGTATTTTGACTTGTGATAATATCACAGGTGGCAGGTATTAGAACGTCGATGGAGCGGGCTGGATCTAATTCAGTGGCGCGCCGCTCGGATGAAATGAATATTTATGTCCATGCATCTGCCTCGCAGTCATGTCGTTGCGGGGACCCTCGCCACAGAAGTATCTTAATTCCACTAATTTATGGAGTCTGCCGAGTAGATGTAATCTCTGGTTTGTTACAACGTCTGCCACTACGCTAAATTAATAACGATTTATACTGTAATGGCATTGTGGAATATTTTACCTACCTGTATATCCGTCTTGCAATGCCCTTTCAGAAAGTCCTGCGTTCTTCATTATGGTGTGACACCAGTTATTGTGCTCTTGAGAAAAGCAAAAGTATTGGACAGCCGAATTTCAGATTCCTGCAATAAAGCGCTCTAGAAATACGTCCTGATCATACAATATTTATTTGGAGACATTTAGCCTGCTTTATGTGATTCAACATTTAATTACCAGCAATGTACCTTCTATTCAGCCTCGATACCATAGCACTGTGTTCGGAAAATTTCTGGGCAGCTACATCATACAACCGTGATAAAAAGTAAGGTGAAATTGTCATTTAAAACTCCCGGATATTACGGAAGCCGGAAATTTTTTTTCCCTAGGTTGGTAGGACTGTCTATAATATTTGTCAATCGTCTGTTTGTTAAAAGGTTTAATTACCTCCGAGTTAAACGTGTTTTTGTAAACAACCAAAAGTGAATTTTTAGATTTTTGCAATTGGTGATTTTGTTGAGCAAAGAACTTGCATCAAATTTTGTTTACGGAACGAATATTCTTGTGCGGACACGTTGAAAATGTTGCGGAAGGCCTTAGGTGATCAAACTATGGCACAAAAAAACGTTTATAAGTGGTACAACGAGTTCAAAGAGGGCCGAGAACGCGTTGAAGACGAACCGCGCTCTGGAGGACCATCAACGTCTACCGACGAGGGCCACGTCCAAAAAATCAAAGATTTGGTGCTAGAAAATCGTCGATGGACAATTAGAGATTTCGCTGATAGTGTTGGAATATCATTTGGCTCAGCCCAAACCATTTTGAAGAATGTTTTGTGTCTCAACCGCGTAGATGAGTGTGAAACTTTGCTGTCTGATTATCAGGACCACTTGATATGCATCATTACTGGAGACGAGACTTGTATTTACGCATACGACCCTGAAACCACCGACCAATCCAGCGAATATCGTGCAAAAGGTGAAGCAAGACCGAAAAGACCACGGCAAAGTCGATCGAAAATCAATGTCATGTTGACAGTTTTCTTTGATTATCCTGGAGTGGTGCACTATGAATTCCTTCCGCCGGGCCAAACTGTCAACAAAGAATATATTAATTGAGCGTTATGCGTCGTTTGTGTGAAGCTATTCGTCTGAAACTGCCGGAATTATGGGCGAACAACTCTTAGTTCCTTCATCACGATAATGCACCATGTCATACTACATTGGTTCTTCGCGACTTTTTTGCCAAAAACTCGACTCATATCGTTCCGCAACCACCGTATTCGCCTGATTTGGCTCCGTACGACTTCTGGCTATTCAGCAAACTCAAAAGGTCAATGCGGGGACGCCGTTTTGACACGATTGAGGAGATAAAAACCGAATCGAAGAAGGTCTTGAAGGCTGTACCTGAAAAAGACTATTCCGACTATTTCGAGGACTGGAAAAGGCGTTGGAAAAAGTGCTTTTTATCGGACGGGGATTACTTTGAAGGGGATGAAATTGATTTGGAAGAATAAATAAAAAGTTTATATTTTATAAAAAAATCCACCTTACTTTTGTTCACAGTCGTATGTTGTATTGACGTCTTGTTGAAACCATGAGTAGTTGATTTCATCTTCCTCTAGCTGGCCAATGAAATCGTGGATCATTCGTTCACTGTTCACTGTTTCTTCAAAAAATGGGGATCCAATGGTCGAACTTCCAACGTAGATCCGATTCCTTCACGGTTTAATGCGGCCACTTCTGAAACAAATTTAGAAATAAAACATGCTAATAATTCATTGTGACTCTTATATCCCAATTAATGTATTTTAATATTAAATAAAGATGTGTAATGTTAAAATAACTGGCTATGATAAAGAATTTCTGTCCTCTTTTTATTGTCAGTGTGCTCAGGCAAGATGAGGTTTCAAAAGAATAGGATCAGGGTTTGGTCATACCATTATCAGGGGATGGATGCAATGGCTGAGCAAAGTTTTTTTTTCTAATTAAAATCTCCGGAGAGGACATGTGGTCAAAGTTAGATTTGCACATGAGTTGAGAAGTCTTCAGGATTGAACATAAATGCTAACTACATAAGTCTTGGGTGGGGACATGTGGTTCACAGATCTCGACATAAATACTATCTTATGAAAAATGCCACGTATTGCAGCATAAAAGTTTTAGAAAATCATTTCACCATTAAAGCATAAAAGTTTTAGAAAATCATTTCATCATTAATTATTTAATTAAAAGGGATCCATTTCAGCTCATACAAGCAAGACAACCTTGTTGATGAGTTGCATACATGGACGAAATAATTTGAATGGTGTGCCATATTAGCTGATGTTTGCTGAATGTGACAAAGATCACGAAATCTGCTAATTTTTTCGTGTTAACAAAAATTGATGATATCAAAAAGCGTATGGAAAAAGTATAGAAAATACTACACCAACGGAAAATTATTTAACCGTAGATACAACCTTCATCGGGGTTAACTCTGCCGAGTACCTAAAAATAACATCAACATAAGTTTAAAAGAAATAATATATAAATATATGATTTGGAATCTAAAAATTGTTGTGAAGTCTTATAATTAATGAGAAAATTTCTGTAATATCATGAGCATTCTCTGATTTCTAGCTTGATCATGAGTGATTATGGAATCTCAATAACTGGAAACTTATTAATAATTAATCAGAAAATTTCTGTAATATCATGAGCATTCTCTGACTTCTAGCTTGATCATGAGTGATTATGGAATCTCAATAACTGGAAACTTATTAAGACATGTTTAGAAAATGTACTTGTATGATCTGACAACATCAGATGAATTATAAGTTATACAGGATTTCAAGAAAATTAGTAATGGAGAAGTACAGATAAAATAAATTGCTTAATGTGGCACTTTTTAACAAAAATAGATCCAAACGGTAAATTTCGTCATTTATGAAATATTAAAGAAAATAGTCTCATAATATGCAAATATTTCCTATCAGTAATAAAGTATAAATTTATGTTACCATTCACGCCTGAAACCTCAGTGAGACCCTATTCCTTCCAAGTCGTGTTGGTTAGACTTCCATAACCTTAGTATCAAGTATCACAAAAAAAAATAATATTCCCAAAACCCTGTCAATGAATCAAAGTCTTCATCGATTACTAGCGTATAATCAAAGTTTTCATCACTGGTTCTCAATTTTAACTAAAGTTATCCTTTTTTCCAAAAACGATAAATGGGTTGTAATTTAGTTGATAAAGGAATTCGTTTATATCACCTAAAATTCCGCAAAAATAATTTAATTTTAACTTAACAATTTTTAATGGAGATTTCGTTTTTCAGTGCCTTTTATTAACAACTATATTAAATCTAATTCTTATAAATTAGCTACAAGGACAACTACTTTAAATTTTTTTATCATTATTCCATTTTTAAAGAGCATAAAATTTAAAATAAACTAATTTTCCAATTTTATTTATAAACAGTTTATTACCAGTTTTAGTTTTTTTAAAAAAACAATGTTTAGATACGTATTTGTACCTTCTTCAATTTTTAATTAAATGCACTGTCTGAAACTCGTCCCACATTGAATTCTTAACTAGTGATTTATTATAATGTTATAGAATTATTCATCTACAATGGGATATAAATCCGAAATCTTGGAGATATGAGATACAATTACGTGACTGTTTTGTTGGTTTTTCAACATCATTTTAATATATTTGATTTCGTGATTTTTACAGACATTTTGGACACACCTAAATAATAGTAATCATAATATTACGGAATTATATAGTGTTTCGAATATTTTATGTCCACAAAGCCACAATTGAAAAACGTATCCTATTCAACGATTATTTGGTGGAAAATTACATAGACAAAAATTCCCAATATCCTTCAACCCTGTGGGCGGGATTTTCAGTCAAACTAGAAAGGACAACCACCGCGAGTATGAGTTTTCACAGTAATTTGAATGATTTGTTCCTCGATGTCTATAAATTCGTTGAAGTTTTACTTATGCCGCAAGCTGGAACCAACAACACAATTAAATCATTTGAAGTCACGAACAAAAGTAAGCTTAAATGCTAAACCTAAGTATGTAAGAGTATAGGACTGGCAAAATATCTAGAATGGAGTTTGTTCAATCTCTGTCGTACAGAAATATATTTTTCTAAACTGTCATGGATTAAATTGTTCTTATTATATTTTTTCAATAAATAAAACATGACATGAAAATAAAAATTCACGATGAAAATACATTCCGCTTCACTTTACTCCAGTATCGGGTTTGGAAGGAATCGGGTCGTTTCCAGTTTGAACAACCGGGAAGGAATCGAGCGATCATTACGGCCCGCAGGTAGTTCTGGGAATGAATCGGGCTATGTCCCGTAGTCCAGTGCACAGTGACTTTATTTTTTTATTTTTATCTTTTTAGAGTAACAAACTACATGAGGGTAATCCACATGGTGGCAACTCCACTTTAATAGCATAGGAAGGGATTTGAAAGGGGGGTTGTGGAAGGGTAGAGGAAGGTAGCCAAGGATTAACTAGGGCACCCGGGCTGTATTTTAAGGATCCTACCCGGCAATTCACCTAAAAGTGATGCAGGGAAAACCCTAGGAAAACCTGCATCAGGTAGGTCTGGCATTTGGTACTTGTCCTACGCCCTTCCGATGGCGGGAGAGGTGTTAGATGTGGGGTCGCACCTTTCCCCTCTCCGTACCTTGACCGGTTTAGGAGGCAGCTGGCCGACTATTCAAATAGCGATAGCTCTGCGAGAAAGTTCAATTTCTCACGACTCAGCGAAGGGAGGCTTCGCGAGCTCAGCTCGCAACAGAGAAAGAGGCGACAGTGGTGCATTGGATTGCAGGGAAATCGTGTCCGATGACCAAGCCGGTAGAAGTTGGGTTGTGAAAACTCACAGTAGTTCCTGTGAGTTGACTCCTACTCTTTCCGTTGCATGCAAGCAAGCATACCAATATAGGGCCCCGCAGAAAGTAACTACAATTATAATTAACTTAAATTGTATATTGCTTTATCAGCTTAAAGCATTTTTAAAACCAAAGAATGATTTCCTTTAATTCGCCTAAAGAAATGCAGGACAAACCCTAGAAAAACCTCCATCAGGTAGGTCGGGCATTGGGTACTTGTCCCATGCCCTTCCGATAGCGGGAGAGGAGTTTGCTTTGGGGACGCAGCATTCCCTTCTCCGTACCTCGACCAGTTAATGAGGTAGCTGGCCGACTATTCCAATGGGAATAGCGGACAACTCTTACCGTATGCCCAAGGTGTGTGACCCCGGAACATACACCTCTCAGAACAGGCAGAGGTGACTCGGCTTGTGGGAACCTTAGTTCAAAAACGGAGAGAAAAGGCATCCCCAAAGGTAGCCCCTTCGTATCTCTCCTACAAGGTTTCTCCCTGCGAGAGAACATCCCTCGCAGGTACTGCATGCGAGAGAATAGCTCTCGCAGGGATTTGTGCTTTACAGTGACTTTCCGAACTACCCAAATAACATTTCTCCTACCCGGAATTCGCCTAAAAGTAATGCAGGTAAAACCCTAGGAAAACCTGCATCAGGTAGGTCGGGCATTGGGTACTTGTCCCACGCCCTTCCGATAGCGGGAGAAGAGTTTGCCGTGGGGACGCAGCATTCCCTTCTCCATGCCTCGGCCAGTTTAGTAGGTAGAGTATTGCGTTTACTCCACAAACATTAGTAGAAGGGTTCATGCAGTGAACCACCCATCAAGTGTTTAGAAATTTAAGGAATGCTATAATGCGGTGACAATAGGAAACTCTCGATAATGTACTGATAAAAGCAGCCCCTACTTATAAAGCTTAGTGCATTAGTAAACAGCATAAACTCTGAACAACAATACATATAAATATAAACGACAAACAGTCTCAAACATTGGTTTACTATCGACACTAGAAAATGTGTTTCTCTAACATTAAATGTATTTACAAATTATTTGTTATTTTGGTACAAACCTCCATATTCAAACAACGTATTAAAATTTTATATTTGCAAATTTACAATTATGACAGCTAACCGTAATTAAAACGGGAATCAAAAGGCTGATTAACGTTAGGAAAGCACCCCTAGAGTGAGTTAACACGATGAAAATTTTTATTTGTATTTAAATAACCGTACAATTCTTTTTGTTATTCATAATATGTCAAATTTGTATATAATTACAAATTTAATGGTTTTCGCTGTTTGGGTGTATTGACAGGGCTACATTGGTTTTAACATTACGTGTGACGTTATTTTGAATGTCTTCAGATTAGTGGACGTGTGATCTATGTAAAATATATTTTATAGACTACATATTTTTAATCTTACTTGGGTATTTGTAGTGTTCGTAATTACATTTTTGCAGGGCACAGTGCGTTAGTGAAGTGTACACAGGAAAATATAGAAGACAGTATTGGATAGACTCTACTTGTTAAGTATATAGTTTAAGATATTTATAAGTAAATTAATGGTTAGTCTAAAAAGACTAGTTTTAATGGCAGGCACACAGTTTCTGATATTAAAAAAAGCACATTTTTATTTATTATTAGATCTAACTATACATTTATAATCATCTGTAAAATTATCTTTGACAACACTTATATTTTGTTAGTTTATTGATGATACGATTTATGTAATGATTCAGCCACCTTACAATTATTTTCCTTAAGTTTCTTTATATCATTATTATTTTTATGTACGTAGTATTTGTTAATAAACAATTGATGATGATATCATTGTTATTTAAGGCCTTATATCCTTTGCCGTTATATGACCAGAAACACTCTGCAACATTAGCAGAACACGTTTGAGAAAACGGTCACAAATTTTATTTCAAAAATACTTCCATACTCCGCTACGAGCCTCACAGAATTGCATAAAACTATCAATATTTTGGAATTTATTACTTCGGCATTAGACAACTTCTTGAAATGTATAAAAATACTACATTAGTTGACGAATTATGTTTATAATAACGTAATGTCGTATGATTGGCTAAGGCCATTCTTTTTTCCGTAGTGGCCAACGTGTCATTCAGATGATTTGTACTCTTTAGTGCATACTAGTTGGGTGCACGGCGTTGCCCGGGTTGTCATATAGCCCTCAATTTGACTCCAATCACGGTTGGCCCCGAAAAAGTTTCTTTCGACGAATATATCTGCCGTTTTAACATGTTCTAAAATTTACACCCACGCAACTGTCGGTTAAACAAAACATTAAATGTCTTAATTAAACTCGGCAGCATCCATAAAACCTTAAGTGTGCTCCTCTCACAAGCCCGAAAAGGGTTGAAATTATACACAGATAACACGTAGAGAAGTATTATAAATCTCATTGATCCCGAAATATATTTATTCTACACAAATATCGGCCAGTTAATATGTTTGAAAATTTCAACTCCCAGTCACATACGCGTAGCCCCGCCCATCCCCTCCCACCCCCTTGCGTTGCCGAGTTTTTGCATTACAAAGAAATATACATACAAGAAAACATACATACATACACACAAACACTCTTCTTTATTTATTAGACTAGTTGGGTGCCCGGCGTTGCCCGGGATGTCACTTATCCATAACCCCCGACTTGACTCGAATCTATGTAGCTTTCGCGTTATTTTTATGTAACGCAATTACACCCCTATCCCTAAATCCCATTTCGAAAGGGGTTGAACTAATTGACCCTGAAATAGTTTCATTCGACGAATATCGCCGTTTGAAAATGTTCAAAAATCGGTCAGTTACATTGTTAAAAATTTCTACCCCATTCCAGACCCTCCACCCCCACCCGTTAAATATTTTTTACAATGATACTCAACGACATCCATAACACCGGAATTAACTAGAATCTCGGTCTTTTCTGGTGTTTTTTTCATGTAACGATCCACCAACTACACACCTAAGCATGCTCCCTACCATGCCGATAGGTGTTGAAATTATACACAAACAAAGTCAGTAGAAATACTATCACTGTAATTAAAACAGAAAAATATTTATTTAAAGCAAATATCGACTGTGATTGCATGTTTAAAAATTTTCAGTACTGTCCACCTCCATCCCTGGGGGTAGAAGACCATTTTAATGTCATAATTAAACTCAGCGACATCTATAAACCTTGATTTGATTCCAATCTCGATTGTTAGTCATTATTTTTTGTGTTTGAATTCCCCCCCCCCCTTAAGGGTGCTCCATTCCCAAGCCAGAAAGTGTCTGAAACTATACACGGATAACATGTAGAGAAATTTGAATCTCATAGTTCCCGAGTTATATTAAAAGTCGGTAGGTTATCATGTTATAAAACTACTACCCAGCCCAGCTCTGCCCAGCCGCTCCCACCATCGCCCTACCTCGCGCGTTGATCAGGTTGTCATAAATAACTCAGCAACATCAATTACCTTCGATTTGACTCCAATTTCAGTTGTTTTCGTGTTATTTTCTTGTAACTCCCCTCTACAAATCCCAGTTCAAGTCCCAGTTCAACCCTTGTTCCGCGACCGGGAATTTGCACCGACAAGAGAGTCAGTAAGACCTTAAAAAAGTCACGCAGAAGCCTCCACGTGTTAGTATAAATTATTCTAATAAATTTGTACACAACAACGAGACGCAATAGAGCCGGAAGCAGCTCCCAGAATTTTTCCCTAGAAACCAACTTTCAATCCCCAGCGATGTCCGTTGTAGCTCAATTTTTTTATATTAATCTTAAATTTTATTAACGGTATAAATGATTCTGTGTACGCGTCAAACAGTACAAATTAAATATGAACGTTTCATCCCTTTATTGGTACATCAGGTGACAGATAATTTTTTTTAAACCATTAAGAAAACAACTGGAACGACGAATTTCTCGCTTCAGTCTTGTTTTGTTTCGCGATATATTCATATAAGGCACCTTAACCCTAGCCTTTAGCCGAAATGGGTGGAAATTATACACAAACAATATCGGTAGAAATACTATCAATGTAATTGAGACCGGCAAATATTTATACCACACCAATATCGACAGTATAACATGAATGAAAATTTACACCCCGCCAACCCCTCTTCAGGGGAGTTAAACGGTTAGTCGAATATCATACTTAAGCTCTTTGAAGTCGGATTCGACTAAAATATCGGCTGTTTTAGCATGTTTGAATGTTTCCACCCCACCCATAAGCGGGCTCCCTTTTCATGCCGAAAGAGGTTGAAATTTTACAATTAATATCGGTAGAAATACTGTCAACGTATTATATTATTTATTCGGCGCAAATATCAAGCATTAAACATGTTTGAAAAATTCCACCCCATCCCTGGGGGTTCAATGGCCAATTGAGTGTCATAATTAAACTCAACGGCATGGATAACCCTGGATATGACTCCAATCTCGGTTGTATTTGCGATATTTTCTTGTAACGCCCGTCCACTCCCACCCCTATTGGTGCTCCTTTCCCATTCTGTAAGGGGTTGAAATTATACGCAGATAACATCGGTATGAAGGCTATAATTCTCTTTGACCCATAAAAAAATTTATCCGACTCAAATATCAGCTATTTTAGCATTTTAGAATATTTCCACCCCTGTACAACACCCCCCCCCCCCACGGTGGGTAGTAGACGCGTCTCACTCAAACAGTATTTGTTTCCAGGTCGCAAAGAACACGTGTACGAAATTTGGTGAAATTTTCTCCACATGTGTAGATTTGTATAAGGAACATACAAACAAACATACGTACAGACAAACACACTTATTTTTTATTAGACGAACCAATGCTGTGCTCCACAACATTATAAATTGAGAGTCGGAGATAGCTATCTATAGATTTGATAGGCAGCAGACGTTGGACATACGGAAAGAGTTGTCGTTATTTCCCATTGGAACAGTCTACTAACTTTCTTCACAACTGACTGAGGCATTAATTTGGAAATGTACGTTACTGCAGCAAACCTCGTCTGTGGTAGGATCCTTAAACTAGAGCAGGGGAACCTAGTTACTCTTGAATAGCTTGTTCTGCCTTCCGCGTCCCCCTTTCT
This sequence comes from Zhengitettix transpicula, assembly GCA_037074705.1. Lineage (NCBI taxonomy): Eukaryota > Metazoa > Arthropoda > Insecta > Orthoptera > Tetrigidae > Zhengitettix > Zhengitettix transpicula. Next base: position 201,270,847 of record CM073591.1, on the reverse strand, counting down.
ATCCCTTCGTAGAGCGAGTCCACAACATGAAAGACCCTCATGTAATCTATTTCTCAAGAAAGAAAACTAACATAAAAAGGAAGAGTAGTAGAATAATTTAAAACTCATAGTTTTCTCAGGAAAGTTTTACAACTCGCGTTCTAATCTACGGCGTCAATTATTCGCATAGTTTACTTTATGTTATCCAAATATTTGCGAAACGTGATTGAAACGATCTCAGTTTGCTATCCCGTAAGCCATTGTCCAAAATAAACTTGTTATATTATTTTTGCGTTATTAATATCGCTCTCCTTTGTATAGTAAATGAATATATACTCCTTAACAAAGGAAACGGACTGATATGAGGGATGCGTAAAAAACCTACGGTCGGGCATTTTGTACTTGTCTCACGCCCATCCGATGGCGGGACATGTTTTCTGTGGGGACGCAGAATTACCTTCTTCGTGCTTCACCTTGTTTAGGAGCCAGATGGCCGACTATTACAATAGACATCTCTTACCATATGTCCAAGGTCCTGTAATAGTTTTGGAAATAATTATAAGAATATTTTATTGACAGGGGCTCTTTACGTAGTAAAGGAGTTTCTTGATCGCTGCATCTCATAGTTTAAAAGCTTGGAATATAATTCGTTGTCCAATATTCTATTTCATATCTTGCAACTCCTTGTATAGTTTTTTTTTTGCTCTTTTCAGTGCTTGTTTTTTATATGGGCTGGAGATACTCCGGAAGATCAAATTTCACTTCATTAAACTCCGAGAAGTTAATTGTCTGGTTGTTTTGTCTTGTGATCCCTAGAGTCTGCCATGGTTTGACTTATTGTTTACTGTCTTATGTAACGTGTGGAGCCAGATTTATTGATACATGATATTCAGATGTAGAAATATTTGTTTTACTGAATGAGTGTTGTATTTATCTTTAAGGAATTATTTTTAATAGCAATTGTATACATACTCTGAAAATATTATACTCTTAATGTTTATTGTGTTATTTTATTGCATATTTATTAATACGATTAATTAATTGCATACAATATATTTCATTATAAGGTATGCAGGACAAGTGAATTTATGTGGTCCGTTTTTTTTGTTAATTGTAGTTGCTGTAGAAAAAGTTCTCGGGTGTCTACACTGGTGTAACATTTTACTAAGGATGGACGTTTCGACGACAAAAAATTCTGTCATCTTCTAAACGAACTTTGCCTATAAGATAATGACTGAGCTCAGTTACGTCGAAAAGCCGTGTTTTAATCAATGTGGAAACACGACAACATTTTCTACAACTACACCGAGAAAGCCTTCGATCTTTAATTGTAGTTTCTTATAGTTGTGTGTAATTTTATGTAAAGACATTCTATTATGTCAACCGAGGACTAATCGAAGTGAATAGTAAATATAAATCAAATTCACTTTATAAGTATTTCTGCATAGTTCTGCTACGTTTTCGGATAGAATTGCCGTTATTTTAAAATAATTTATCTGATAGTTTAATTTTGGGGATATTTGGCGTTGACAGATATTAGGCAGATGAAGAAAGGTATCTTCGGGTCGTTTTGGAATGTGACCCATATGAGTATGTATTAGGACTCTACCAGCTGTGGCATAAATTAATATAGTAATGTTTCTTGCATTTTATAGAGCTTTAGTATATAGCCTACTTACCTTTGGAACATTCTTGCTTCTAATAACTGTTTCTTTAATTATTTTTAAATGTAACATTTATGGTACAGGCCTAGCACATGTTTCAGTAGAAATGATAACATTATTAATTAGTGAATCACCAAAAAGTAATTCCGGAAAAACCATAGGTAGGTTAGTGCATAGGATACTTGTCCCACGCCTTTCGGATAGCGGGAGAAGAGTTTGCTGTGTGGACGCAGCATTATTTTTTTTTAGGTCAACAGGCTACATGAGGGTGATCCACATTGGGCAACTCCCCTTTAATAGCATAGGAAGGGATTTGAAAGGGGGGATGCGGAAGGGTAGAGGAAGGTAGCCAGAGGTTACTAGGGCCGCCGGGCTATGGTTTAAGGATCCTACCCGGCATTCGCCTAAATAAATGCAGGGAAAACCCTAGAAAAACCTGCATCAGGTAGGTCGGGCATTGGGTACTTGTCCCACGCCCTTCCGATAGCGGGAGAGGAGTTTGCTGTAGGGACGCAGCATTCCCTTCTCCGTGCCTCGACCAGTTTAGGAGGCAGCTGGCCGACTATTCCAATGGGAATAGCGGTCAACTCCTACCGTATGCCCAAGGTCTGTGACCCCAGAACATACACCTCTCAGAACAGGCCGAGGAGCCTCGGCTTGTGGGAACCTTAGTTCAAAAACGGAGAGGAAAAGGCATACCCAAAAGTAGCCCCTTCGTATCTCTCCTAAAAGGTTCTGCCTGCGAGAGTGGACGCAGCAAAAAGTAACAATGATATAATAGGAGAAAAAGCAATTCCCGCCTGGCGGAGAGAGTTAAAATACTGATAAAACCCTCATTTCAAAGGGGAAAAAATCGTGCACTGGAACATAAAAATACTGGTGTGTATTGATATACTCGAAAATCAATAACATACACAGAAACAGTTAGACACATATTAATCATCAAACTGGGCTTGCATATTTACAGTAGAGTCGTGATGGATTGTTTTCTGGATTGTATATTGCTAATGCAGAACAGGAAAAAGTTGCTTCTAAATCTAAAGTCAACGTTTGCAATTCAGTTGAAGGCAAACTATATTTTTATTTTTTTAATAAATGTATTCCATTAGTCCTCGAATGAGGAAATAGGATACTTCATTACATAAAATTATAATATAACTATTAGAATCTGCAATCAAATAGAAGTTAACGTGCACATAACTAAAAATCAGGAACACAAATTTTCCTGTACAACTTAACTAATACTACTATATAGTAATTATAATAATAAAAATTCTTTAGCGGTACTAAGGCTATAACATAATATTTAGAGTACGGAAAAAAATTAAATCTGCACTATGTAAAATATATAATTATTTATAGAATTAGCTATCGCAAAATATAAAATATTGCATTACACATCACACAAAAAAAACTATGAAGAAACACAAACACAAACTATCGACAAGTCACTTCACGAAACTGAACAACGAGGAATCTGCCCTTCCGTAGAAACTCCAGGCCATACTTGAAATAAACAATGAAAATAGCAAAAAAACGGGGAGTATTAAAGTTATGAAATAGTAAAAAGAGAAACACATTCAACACTTTTTCAGTATAAACAACAAAATGTAGTTAAAATTGAAGAAATTAACCGCTTTACTACATCAGATATGTAGATGACATTTTTTGTATTTTTAATTCCTCTCAAATCAACCTTATAGTCAATGCTTTCAATAATTATCATCCCTACTTACAATTCACCCATGAAGTTTAATTTAATCATTCTCTTAATTTCCTTGATGTCACTATATCCATTCACAATACTTACATTATCACCATTTCGTTCAGAAAATATATATACTCACGACATGTTCTCAAATATCTTTCTGATCATCCACCAAACCAAATGAGAGCTATGGTATACAATCTTGTAGACAGAGATTTATTACTTTCTAACTCCAAGTTTTATCTAAACATCTTAAATATTGTCAGAAACATTTGATTCAACAATGAGTACCCTTTAAATTTTATTATTAAACACATAAACAGCAGATTGAACAAAATCCAATATCCTACTGTCAATCGTTCCCAAACACCTAAAGCCAAATTTTTTTTTCCCCTTATTAAAAATTTATAAATCACATATTTATCCAAATATTCAAAGAATATCAAATATCCATCATTTACAGATCCACTAATACCCTTTCCCACTTGATTAAAAACCACAAGGACCCACTTGACACCTACAGCAAACATTGTGTTGCTTACAAAATCTCTTGCTCTAATTGTAATTCATGCTACATAGGGCAAACAAAATGTTCCCTAAATACATGTATAAAGGAACATATATCTAATATCAAACCTCCCATTGATAAACAATCTGTAGTATCCAAACATATTATCAATTCTAAAGATACGTTTGATGGGCAAAATGCTAAGATTTTAGACAAAAGAAAAGAAAAAAGAAAAAATTTACGTTGATTGAAAATAATGAATAAAAAAGATAGCCAATTCATACAAAAAAAGTGATAATATCCCAGAACCGTTGTGTGATATTTATATTATCACTTCTTTCTTTGTCTGAATTGGCTATCTTTCTTATTAAAAAAAGTAATTATTAGGGGAACGATGAGTAATACGAGCCTTTTAGAAGCATATTCTTACACTGGTTCCCAAAATACTTGTAGTTAATATTGTTCTCCACATATGGTGGAAGACTATTGTATAAAACTGTTCCTGAATGGTGAATATATCTGGTAGAAAACATGGCGATTATTGTCCGATCTTAGAGCTGAGCGATTTGTAGTCTCATATTCGTGAGAATCGCCATTCTTTTGAAGCAGATCCGTGATCCTATCTTTAAAATTTCGTGAATAAAAACATTGAGTGTAGTTAATATTCCCAAACGTTTGAAAAACCGCTTACAAGTAGATTTGTAATCCGTATTAGAAAGTATTCGAATGTAACTGTTTTGCAACTTGAATATTTCAATGCTCCTGGTGCCTTAAATGTTTTAGGGGAATCTCAGTCTAGACATCTCGTATTTCATCTTACAACAGTAATTCTGGCCAAACGTAAAGTTGTATTTGAGATACCTGAACGAGCATATTAACTGTGCAGTTCTGTGTTGTTTTGGGATGAAACACTAATTCAACAAAAGTAAACATTATTTATTATTAACCTACTCATAGCAACTTAATTAAGAAAAATTAATATTAATTAATTAAGTGATTTGGCCTTCACAAATACATTTCAGTTAGTTCGATTAAGGACATATCTTACAGCAGAAAAATTGTTCTCTCCATAATAATGCCCGTAGCAGAAATGAAACGTATTTGCTCGCTGTCTGGGGATGCGAGCTTTTGGCTGTTTGCCCGATATACATTCCAAACGCTTGCACTTTATGTAACAAACTCTACGGTGCTCTTGACATTGAATCAGAGAGGAGGACGCCTAGCGTTGTTATGTTTGAACAATGGCCTGCAATAACTGCAACCGAGCCAGAAGACATTACGACAGTGAATTGCCGTATAATTGCTCAATAACTTGTCTAGCACAAAAGATAGGGAAATTTTTGGCGACTAATCTAGTGCTTGTACAAACTGTTTCCTATTCATCTTGTAAAATAAAAGAAGCATGAAAAGTTATCGTGAATTAGTTGTACCAAGCAAACTGTTTACATAAACGCACGTTGCACATTTTAGTAATGAACAAAACAGAAGTTTTATAAACAATATGCTAGTAAAACTTAAAAAACATCGTTCAATTTTTACTATCACTATATTGCGACGTATATTCAACAACTCTTTACTTCAAAATTGTAGTCATGAAGGCACATACATGCAAATACATAACGTTTTACATCGCAAAACAAAATACTTTGGTATTGAAATGAAAAATTTACGTCTGATTGAAATTAATAATAATAAAAATAGCCAAATACAGACAAAATAAGTGATAATATAAATACCGCACATCGTTTCCTTGGGATCCTTTTCCCATTCTTCTGGTACTAAGAAGAGCGACACAACTGCACTGGTCAGTTGACTAAACTCAAAAACTCAAAAGCTTTTCAACTCACCAGTACAGTTGTGTCGCTCCAGGCTCTTCTTAGCACCTGAATAAAGGGACAAGGATCCCAGAAACGTTGTGTGGTATTTATGTTATCAGTTATTTTGTCAGTATTTGGCTACCTTTCTTATTATTAATGCTTTGGTATTGTTAGTTCGATTTCTCAGAAACTCTTATGTACGTTTTTTTCTTATTTAACCGTCGAGCTATTTTTTGGCATCTACACGAATATAAATCACAATACCGCTCTTGAAGGCTTCGTGATGGCAGGCCAAAACCAGAGGTGAGTTTGTGTTGAGCTGATGACGTCATGCAAGTCACACAACCAGTATACTCAATTACATGCAGGTTATGAAATACGATAAAATTAATTAAAATTCTTTTGACGTAATGTTAACACATACATACCGCTTAAACTAAATTCGCATTTTCTTGCGTTCATTAACTTTGTACTGAAATGCTATTGCTTTCTTTTAAGAGAAAATACAACGTAAACATAATCAAAAGTAAAGAACAAGAATATTAATCAGAGTTGAATCAGAAGTATAAAAACATGAACACTTTAAAAAGTTTATTAGAGTAATAGGCTGCCTGAGGGTAATGCATTCCCCTTTAATAGCATAGGAAAGGATTTGAAACGGGGGGGGGTGCAGAAGAGTAGAGGAAGGTAGGCAAGGTTAACTAGGGCCCCAAGGGAGTAGTTTAATGATCCCACCAGGCATTTGCCTAAAACTGATGCAGGACAAACGCTTGAAAACCTGAATCAGGTAGGTACTTGTTCAACGCCCTTCCGATGACGGGAGAGGTGTTTTCTGTGGGGACGCAGCAGCCCCTTCTACATGCCTCGACCAGTTCAGGAGGCAGCTGGACGACTATTCCAATGGGAATAGGGGACAACTCTTACCTTATGCTCAAGGTTTACGACCCCGGAACATACACCTATCAAATCAGGCCTCGGCTTTCGGGAACCTTAGTTCAAATAGTTCAGAGAAAATAGTAGGCATCCCCAAAAGTAGCTCTCTCCGTCTCTCCTAAAAGGTTCTATGAGCAAAAGGTAACAACAGCTCTCACAGGCTCCACCCCCAACAAACAAGAATTCGTTTGAAGTAAATATGAATACTATTAGTCTTATTATAAAGTACGAGAAACAATATAATACAATAATTCTGTTCCCGAAAGCAGCAACCCAGTTCTATCTTATTGAATAAAAAAAGACATATTTTATTTGTCCCTTGTTTATACTTTGGCCATATTATTATTTAAAGTATTTTACCGAATGAAATCTCTCACCAGCAAGTTATAATATTAATAATGCAGCAATTTTTATTTATTAAAAAAATTATTCGCGTCGTTATATTAAGAAAAATCCACTAATTACAGCGGCAGTGAATATTCGCTCGCGGCCCGCGATATCAATACTCCAAGGAGGTTAGTATCACCGACATTTCTTTACCGCGCGATCAATATTCGCGATAAAAAATTACTACTAGCATAAAAAAACACATTTTCATTTAGTAAACAGTGACTGGCGTAAATAACAATTCACAATATGTGGTTATATACTCACTAATATTGCTCTTGAACAGTCTATATTAAACAAACAATTCCCTACCTTAATTTACTATAGTTCCTTTATGCCTGGCTAATCAGTCGAAAATTAATCACTTGTACTAAACTCTACACGAGCATATATTCAGAATTAAATAACTGAAGGAGCTCTAGACAATTAATTTAAATTAAAAAATATTTTACGCAGAAACCAAGATTACAATTCAAAACGTAACTATAATTTACTAAACTCACATAGAACAATAATTTTTCAGATTTTCATTATTTAAAATTGACAAATCATCTTATTATACACACCTACATATTGCTACAGTCTTAATGTACTATAGTATTATGTATTCCTAGTATCGGACTGATTACAAACTCAAAAATTTTAATTTTGATCAAGCTTATGATTGTGCCTTTGGCCGAAAGTTTATTGAATTACTTAATTTTGAATAAATACTCGTGAATATTTTATTTCAGCTGTTTAATTTTCGACAAATAAACCAGGGGTGAATGAATTATATTAAAAAATAAAGTAATCAGTAATTTGTATGTACGAAAAAAAAAATTCTGATCAATTTACTTCCCTCAGTGGAATATATATATATTGTAATAAACACCTAGATACGGTTAAATTAAATGAAACAATTAACAAAAAATTAATTAAAATTTGAATTATTAGCCACACGTTGAAGTCGTCGAATATATAATGATTAAAAAGGTAGTCATAAATCATAGGAATAATTAACAACATTTACTAAGCTATAAAAGAAATTTATTATTGTTGATAAATTTACAGTGTACAAGACCTATTTTTTATGCCGAATTTCATCCATCTTAAAACAAATACTTTAATTTTCATTAATTAATTCGTATCATTTATGAACATACAGTTCTTATATCATTACAATCAAATACGTCGAATCTCTTATCTCAGGCCCATAACTGGGTTTGATAATTAGAACCAAAAAAATGTATAAACTGACAATTAACAATTCAAATATAAAAAGTTAACCTAAAACAATATGAAAAGAAGTGAAAAGAAAGCTGAACGAAACGAAAACTGAACTAAATATGACTATACCTTTTTAATTATCGTCTGTCTTGTACCAGATTTCTCTTGTAGCTTGAAAACTACCACACTAAAAAGCCATTTTTACACAGACTCTAAACTTCATTGAAAATTTTAATACACACGATTAAAATACTCGTCCTCTGCTATCTGGAACCTCGGATGAGCCGCCCCCTTTGGTCTGCTAGTGTATTCCGGTCTCCTCTATGCGATAATTGTTCAATCGGCGTGAAGCAACCATTTGCTTCACCGTGTGCAAATTATTATATAAATGTCGCCGTAAAATATTTGCTTGCTTTCATGTAGAAATACTGGATCTCGCCATTCGTACTTTATATCTGCAAACTTTACTGTTTGTTGCTCTAGGTGAACTGAACTGTATTATATCTCTCCGTCGACTTTTAACAGTTTCATCTCTCGTACGCAGATTTTTGACTCCTTCACCTTTCAATCGCCGATTCCAGACTTTTAGATCATCAGACTTTTACGTTTGAACTGTTCCGTTTCTCGCAGCAGACTGGCGTTCTCCAAGTGCATACTGAGTTTTCTCCGCGCGCGGTCTCCATTGTTGAACAAAGGAAAACCCCACCTTCATTGTCACCTTTACGCATTCGTACCGCTAGAAATTAAATTATATCAAAAACAATTAATGGCCTGTTTAATTGGCATTACAAGATTTGTATATATATATATATATATATATATATAGGACACTACCGTTAGGCTCATAGCAGACCTAGCGCCACTAAAGAAACCTAATTGGACAGCTTTTTGGCGTTGAGTCTCATTTTAAGGCTCGGTAGGAGTGATTAACCTAGGCTTCTCATTCCTGTATCCTTATATTCCTATAATTAATCTTCTTTCAACTAAACTTTGTGTCTGAACGTTTGAACCCGATTTATCGTTCCACTAATTCTGGGAGCGTCATGCAATCAAGACGCCTATCTTTCCTATAAATTTTTCCTGTTTTCCTATTTCTGGTAATAGCTCGTACTAACTCGAACTGGTGGCTTCGGACACGACGAGCGCAAATATTACAAATGATAGAGTGTTAAATATTACGGGTATCAGGTATAAACCCAGTAAAGCTACTTAAGATTCACTTCCAGACCCCGTATGAATAACGTCACACTATATTGTTGAATAAAAAGTGTAACGTTTTTAGTTAGTATCCAGATTGACTGAACAATTAGAGAAGCCAAAGATACTTGCCACATCCTTTGATTAACTAGACGATGCATTATATATTGCGAATAATGAGTTTAATTTGAAACCCAGATAATTTGCTTAAATTATTAGTTGTTTTAACTAAATCTTGACGCACTTTTTTCCAACTGTGTCTGTTCTGTAACAAAAATAATATAAGTACCTTAATCACAACTTAAAACATCCTTAAAATTTTGTTCGTCTTCCGCAAAGTAGTTCACATATTATGTAATCTACAAATTTAAATGTGGTTTCTAGTCTTCTAAGTTGTGCGAAATCCATTTTTTGAAATCCATCTCAACTCTCGACGCTAGTAACCCGCACTTCAATAACAAGCACGTCGCTTGCGTTGAATTCCGGTCACAGAACCATTCGCGGTACCTACAAGATTACAACTCTACCCGATAAGGGTGCAAAATTTTTATAATGCTGCTTCACCCCGCTCGACGTTAAAAAATACAAAAAAAAACAGCAATTGCTCTTACACGTAACTACCTAACATACCCACAATAGCAGCCTTCACTACTTGTGCTGAAGAGAAAGTGTTTCCACAAAAATGTTCCTTCACTCTTTGTAAAATAATAGCAACATGGGACTAAAGGTTGAATGTAGGTAGAATAAACTATACACTCAACATTGATTTTTCTATGATATTCAGAACGGGTGTCCTTGCATTGACAAGATACAACATCAAGTCAATTCCTTTTAAATGTGGCCTTTAACCGTTTGATATTCCTTGGAAAATTTCCAGTATATCTTGATAGTATTGTACATTTACAAATCTCTTTTCTGGAACGACATTCCAATACAATACCATTAAATATCAAACTATAACTAACCAGTTAGCAGTCACCAATTTTAAATTTTTATTGTTTCAAATGTAAATTTCAACACAGATACTTTTCGTTTTAAATCTAATTTCATCATCAGTAATAAGTTTCGATGTTCCAACTTCCAAGACTACCACTGACGTAAACACTAGTGAAATTCAAAGACCGAAGTTAAATCGACGAAACATGTGGCACAAGCACATTAAATATGCAGCTAACTAAAGAACATACAATGAAGCTGTATCATTAATAAAACGCGACTGGAAATGTAGTCAATCTTTATAGAGCAACCTATGTACAATGGCCTCTTTAATTATTTGAAATTTTTTATCCTTATTATCCAATATATATGCCGGAGACTTAATTTACATTTAATAAATTACAGAAATTGTACTGACGTATAAATGAAATTCATTTAAGATTTTTTCCACTGGTTTATTGTATATTACAATTACATTTCATTTTAGTACAGTTATTGATAATTTTAGTATACACATCGTTCAATTTTCTTTATATATTGTAATAAACAATGAAAGTTGTCAATTGAAATGGCCCCACGTTGATGTGTCATTTATGTAATAAGCAAAATAATAACATTTATTTAATTGAATTAAACAATTAGTTTATTATACACAACTAATTTACCTTACAATACAAATTACTTGATAAACTTTACAACAATTTTATACAAAAATGTCCTTTTCTCTTATCTCAGGGTCTTTATTGGGCCTTTTAAATAAAGAACAATTAATTTTACAATTTACTACTGACAAATATTTTTATAATAATAAACTCTCGAAATGTATTCGAATCAAAACGAAATCAAACAAAATGAAATCGAAATCTGACGATATTCTACCTTTTATTAACGTTTACAATTTTAATTTTAAATGTTTCTGTTTTACTCACTGTTTGTATCTATACCAGGGCAATTGTAAAGATTCTGCAACGCACTTTCATCTCGAACACTTATGAACAGGCCATATAGCACTGAATTTATTTTTTAATGTTTGCAAACACTTAAAACTGTTGATCTCTGCCAATTATTTGCAACTTGCGACGGAAACTGGAGACTTCTACTGTGGCACTCCGTTCGCTACCAGCCGTAGAATGTCTCCGAAGGTCCAATTCCTAGAACGGCTTACTTGCGGTAGGAGGAAGTAACTTTTGGAAAACAACAGCCCTTTCCATACTAAACTAATTTATTAAATTTATTAAAGATATTTACAATTATAATTTTGCCCTCCTGACTAGCCAGTTATGAAAACTCAAGGATTATTGTGGCAAGCTAGGCCCGAGAAACGATTTATAAAAAGTGCTTTACGCAACCATGAAATATGCAATATTGGTTACCAGACTGGGGTCTCTGCAACACAGCGACGTCCCTCGCAGCTGGTCATCGATGTCTGTCTCGTGGAGTCTCGCTGGTAAATTCTCAAAAAACCCAAGAGCAACCGCTCACTGCAACTTCTCCAGTCATATTCCCTGACCAAGCCTCCACTGCTCCCGACCTGTGAGACTAACTGTTTCCTATTGGTCCATTTAATTTATTATGGACCAATCACAGGTCTTAGGCAAACTGACGTAGAGAATTTCTGTTGACGGGAAAACCCCCCGATGGAGGTACAGTTACAATCCCCAGCCTGACTGGCACCAAAAGGTACTTTTTGCTGATGTTGGATAAACATGGTTGCTCACGCGTTTAAACAAACTGACTAAAATATCAGTATAATCAATGAAAATACGCCTATCCTAAATAACGCGCTATACTAGCACAAAATCATCAGCCTCTGCTTGCAGACTGCTAACACAACTCAATGCTCTCGCTTCTGATTTCCAACTCAATTTATTTTAGTTCCGTCCTCTACTGAAATCCTTCGCCAACTGCTAAATTTAATTATACTGTACTCCACAATGTCTCGTAGCTGACTGACAAATTTTAATTCCATCTGTACTCAGCAAGGTCACATGGCTGACTAACTATTCCATCAACTTACGCGCGCTATTGTCTAACAATGTCTTGGCCTGTTCAATATTCTCGACCCTTATTGTATCTTTGTGTGTTCGCCGGCAACAATTCAGTTCAATAGTTTCTAATTATTAATTCTTTTAATTGCCCTTTTATCATTACAATATATAATCGTGCCTTACTCTCAAGTGTCTCACTAAGTTATGGGGCGACTTCCAAGGATACTTCGCAATATCATCTCAATTCCCTACTCCGATCGACGACAGCAGCCGGCACTTCAATAGAAAGCATGCCTCCAGTGTTTAAGTTCGGTCACTGAACCATTCGCGGTACCTACAAGATAACAACTCTGCCTGGGGATGAAATTTTTTTGTAATGCTGCTTCACCCAACACTACATAAAAATGTACAAAGAACAGCAAATACACTTACACGCAACTGCTAACTATACCATCAAAAGCATGGCAACTGGACCATCCTTGAAGTCAAACTTATGTTAAAAATGTCACAAGACTCTCAAAGAATGTTCCATCAGAAAATTTGCAACACTTTATCTCAGTTTCCCCATAAGCAATTTTTCTATTTAAACAGGAGCTATTACCAAAGATTGATCAAATATTGAAGCCTTTCCCGGTGCAGTTGTTCAATATATTGTTCTCGGAGGAGCTATTACAATGCGACACAACAAATTTTACTTTTTGAAAAGTAATTTTTTTCACAACTATGTCAAATTTCCGCAAAATAAATTAAGTTCTTCATCATACTAAATTCTGTTATTTGAGGGCTGAATAGCGACAGCAATTATCCAGAATCATTTAATTACACTATTCTTGGCATTATAAAAAAACTCACAATTTTGCACATGTGGATTATAATTCCGACACTTCTTATTTTCCAACACTTTCTTATATTCATGTTTATTCTATTTAGTTTATAGTTTGCGGAATATATGAAAAATGAAAACTATTAACATTAATATAGGTTTATCAATTAATTTAATTAAAGCGAAAAGAGGATGTCCATCAACGTCAGTTCTCAAACTTTCATATCATGTCATCGCTGAAATTATAAGTCTGAGACGTCCAGAGTTCATCGATTCTTTGAAGTATTTATACAGTCCTTGGTCTTGTTACATAGTTTGTAAGAACTTTCAAATAAATCACATTCTAACAAATCCATGGGGTAGGAATTCCGAATTTTATTATTTTACACCATTTTACCACTAATGTTTTGTTCTCTGCTTCTAGTACGTTTCGAATCACGATTGGTTAAGAACTCGTTTCCTTAACATTTAAAGAAATGTAGTATAATCTTAATAATAATGGAATATTCACAAAATTGTGTTTATCAGTGCAATTCATAAACATATTGCTCAAATTATACCTAAGCGAAGACAAACTTTAAAACGTTTTTAGTTTAATAAACTGTTATTTATTATTTTCAGAAAATGTAATTCAAATAAAATTAGTTTTCTTTCCTTGAATATAATACCTGTTTAAATTTAAGGAATCAAAATTATTCTATTCTAGTGCATGGCAAACACGTGTTGTTTTAATAACACTGGGAAGGCAAATAATCGAAGTGCTAAAACCCACCTGTAACTCCGAAGATCCGAGGGTCAAATATTAACGTAAGATTCTGCCTTACCGTTTTGTTTTTGGTAAAGGTTTTGCTTACATTTTTGTCAGGCTCTTTATTAAATTATTATTTTATTGCAATCAAAATTATATTTCTCTATGTATAATGAACTCTTGGAATTATATCAACATTAAGCAAATTTAAGCCGATTTATCAAAATAAATTTGAAATTCAAGACAAATTTTTAAACGATCTCAATATTCAATTACGGTACGGATTAAATCTATTCAGAAATAATTAATAGATAAAAATCTAACTAAAAATTCCAATGAAAATTATGTTGTAGAGTTGCATAATTTCAAGGAAGCAATACATTGTTTGACACGTTGGAAGTACAATATGTTGGAATAACAATTCTGTACGGATATCATTTGCAGAAAGAACATAAGTTTTCCCTTGAAATTGCGATAAAACTAAAAATTCTAGCATATTGAAAGAAACTACATATGGAGTGTATTTTATAATGCATTAAGCCGATTCTTACATTTTTTGTGTCGTTCAGATAACTTCTAGTCGTTGTACAAATCAATAAAATTCCGACGAATAATTCATGAGGAAAAGTGAACGCTGTCAGAATTTTTTGGGAGAGCAGCTGTTCTTCACACGGTGAATTATTGCTTTACAGCTGTCAAATACCACGTAATTTAGCGTTACGTTAAATTTCGACAGTCGAGGATTTTATGTTTACTCTTCTCGGTATTTATGATAAATTGTGAAATTGATTAAATGATTTTTGCTTCTGTAAATAAATATTTTATTATTTGCCATTTAAATTTACAGAAATATAAGGTTAGTTATTAAATTACGTTATAATTTAAAAATTGTTTGGGGGGCTTTCAAAATATTTATTTATAATTATGATTGATATTTATATATTTAAAAAACAATAAAATTATTCATCTCAAGGTTCTGTATTTAATTACTACTACTACACCTTGGCTCGACAGAACATGAAGTGCCTTGGCCTACTATAATTAGTTATATTTCAATATATTGTAATAAACACCTTGATAGTTTAATTAAATGAATCAATTATCACAAAAAAATTAATTAAAATTTGAATGATAGTTAGCTACGCGTCAAATATGTAATAATTATAAAAAAGGGGTCTTAGCTCATAGGAATAATTAACAAAATTATTTTGTATTTAAAAATTTATTGTTGATAATTACACATTATATGCACTGCTTTACACGCCGAATTCCTTCAATCTAACAAACAAAAATCTCAATTTTATTTTAATAATTCGTGTCGTTCTATGAAAATATAGCTTTATAATTTTACAATTAATTACGTTGAATTTCTCATTATCTCAGGGTCACCACTGGGTTTGATAGGAAGAACAAATACAATGAACTAAAATATTATCAATCCAAACTCATTGAAGTTAACGTAATAAAATATTAAATACAAAAAGTAAAATAAAACGAATGAAAATAAAAACGCGAACTAAATCTGACTATACCCTTTAATTATCGTTTACAGTCATTAATAATTGTTTTGTACTCACGACAGTGCTACTGGTACCAGTTCGGACTCTTGCAGCTTGAAGTTAACACCCACTAAACAGGCCATTGTACACTGATTCTACTCATTAGATTTTGAACACACGGTAGTTGCTCTGGATCTCTGCTATCCTGGAACCTGGATTAGCTCACCCTCAGTCAGTTGCCGGACGTAGATTTCCTCAAAGTCTCTCTATGCGAAAATTGGTTCAGTTTGTGAAGAAAAACTTCTGCTTCCAAACTGCGATTTTATGAGTCTCTCCGTCAAACTGTTTACGTACGTTTTATGTAAACTATTATATATCGCTGTTGGACTTCCTAGAAAGCACTATTCATAATTCTGGATCCGCAGACTTTTACAGTTTTTATTTCTCTATGTTGACCGAGCTACCATGTCCCAGTTCTCGACGCATACTCGGCGCACACTGAGTTCTCTAAGCGCGCGGTTTCCAGTGTCGATTGTTAACAAAGAAAAACCCGCCTTGATTGTCGTCTTTAAGCACCCGTACAGCCAACAATTAAATTATATTAAAAACAATTAATAGCCTGTTTGAATGGTATTACACTATATTTCATGAAATCAAACCCATTTACGTAGGTACAATGAGCATAACGTAATATATGTATTTCTACTACAGTATCTCTGACATATCTCACTCAGCTTTGTTTTATATCTTTGATCCTCATATATGCTTTATATCCTCAGTTCATCTATACCAAGTGTTTGACAAAGACCTACTGGTAGGTCGAAACTATAATACATAAGTTTCGAAAATATTATCAGTAATTCTAGTCTGTAATCTAGGTCAATTATTTCAATTTATTACCGCTAATTAAATTATTTTATTAGTTATTTACTTTACCATTCCTAACTGAAATTTATGTTTACGATACTGCCAGGTGGACACGTATTTCTGTGAATAACAGGTTCAAGTGGTTAAAATATCTGCCGAGGTGCTGAAATATTAACTATCTTATATGGTGTTTTTTTGCTATAATCAAAACGTGGAACCCATAATTTTTACGAGTATGCAATAGAATTATACGAATTAATATTTCAAATCTTATAATTGCACTATATAGAAATTGTGTCATATTAGGTGGCAAATTCATAATTAGAAAATTAGTAACCCATAGCGGAATTTTTAATATTCACATTTCATCCATAAAGTTATGTTCTATATTATAATGTATTTAAATTGATGAACTGAATAAATCACATTATTATTATCATTACTATTACTATTATTATTATACTTATTCAAGAGAGAAAAAAACTTAAACAAAGCTCAGTCTGTGAAATTATATTAAAGGACCAGGATGGGGAAATCTCGACCGGACCGATAATCAAACCCGGGATCTCCACCTGGTGCGTGATTACTCTCCCATCTGAGAGACTCGAGTCGACTCCCCGCCAGGTACGAGCCTTCTCGGTCCATTGTATAAGCCTGAGTCAGGCTCACATTCAATATCTTAGATCTCATTCTTCACGCCTTTCAATGAAGGGTGGATATTACATGTAAATTGATCAAATATGCAATGAATTTGCTCCAGAACAGAATAAATGCATAAGAAGCAATATCATAATTAAGCTCAGCAACACAGATAACTGCGAATTCGACACCAATCTCGTGTGATATTAAATTGTTATTATCACCCGCTTTGAACCTACCCCTAGAGTTGTCCTCATGCCGCTATGGGATGAAGTTAGACACTGAAACCATCGGGAGTGACATTATGAATCTGAGCGATCGACGCCAATATAGGTCGTTATCGCATAACTTAAAAATTTCACCCCCACCCGTAGTGGTGCTAGGTTTATCTTAAGTCCTCTGGATTTTTCCCTGTTATCCCTGTAAGTGTTACATTTACCAAGTTTGGTTGAAATTGTTCCACGAATTAATGAAGAACTTAATTTAAAATAATAATCATGTATAATATAAGTAACATATTAAGTGTTCTGCAGAATTAAAATATATTTTATTTGATAAAAACGCACTTTTCGGGAAAATGACCTTTCGGGGAAACGTCGATCGTGATAGCCTTTTCAAGAAAACGTCGCGATATTGTTGTCAGGAAACCGTGTGTCGGGCAAGTGTGTGTTATGTTTTTGTACTAGACTGTTTTCACAAATTTCAATTTCATAACGATAATTCTGTTCTTAGTTGCCTAATTTCCGAAGAAATTCATGAACTGATTTGAATTTGTTTGTGTCAGAATAAAGAAGTAAAGAGATTATTCGACGAGGCTCCAAACATGTGCAGAGAAGCAGTCCGCATTCACACTAATTTGTAATGATTCGTCAGCGAACGTTTGTGAGAAGCTTTAGAAGCCTTCGCTCCAAAGCAGAACTCTGAATGTCGTGATGAGTTTAGGGACCCGGTCTCCTGATGATCTCTCTGTGGAGACGTCTTCTCTCACAAGAGACCCCTTGATATATTACCTTCAATTTTCAGAAGGCTGCAGAACGAAATAACGAGTTGTAAAGAAAAGTTTGTGAAGTGGTTTAACTGCACAGTACACAATGCGTCGGATAACAATAATAATAATGCTATAGAAACATTTATAGACTTGGCTATAGAATTTGTCACAATGAGTCACTTCAACCTGTGCTCAAAGTAGGAATATTATGACATTAGATCGTATCTATCAAACAGTTATTAGAACACTGGCATTTGAGCACACGAAGCGTATTACAAAATTATCCAGCATGTTCCGCACGACTCTGAATTGGGAACTTTGTTTTTTATTTTATATATATATATATATATATATATGTAAGAAAATAATTAAAAGAATTAAATGGAATTATATAATTCTGCCTCACGTTGGTGAAGCCAAAATGTGATAATCAAATTAAATTAAATTATTATGGTTAATTAACGGATTAAATTTATTAATTTAATTAAACTGAAAGCATGTTAAATAATTACATAATTTAAACCTCAGAAAACAATTTATTTATTTAAAGTAATAATAACAAATTTTCTTGTTGTGATTGATTTACATTCGTGCCCCTACTATTTTACAAACTTATCAACTCTCGACTCAGGGTCTTTTATTGGGCCTTTTAAATAAAGAACAAACCTTTTCTTACATTCAAATTAACAATCAAAATTTACAACATTCAAACTAATTAGAATTAAACAGACAAATGAACGTGAATCCGAAATCTGACGATTTGATCCTTATTTAACGTTTACAATAACTTTTATAAAATTTCTCTCTCTACTTACAGTTTCCTTTACTGGTGCCAGGCATTCGTTTGGGCTCTTTGATACACTATTCGCTATTCACATATAACAGGCCATCATTTCACAGAATTCAATTCGTTTCAAAATCACTGTCCTAAACTTTTGTATCTTTCACCTGAAACAATTACTCCGTACAACACCTGTGGACCTCTGCATTAAGTCTCTCTCTCTCCAGCAAATATGGTTGTTCTTGTTCTGATCAAGGGTCAATCAGCATGTTATCAACTCCTCAATGAAATTTTGTAGCAGTCTTTACTTGTTGAATTTACTGATTGAAAACTTTCCTGCGACCTTTACTTGATCGAATTCTATGTCCAACCTTTACTTGATGAAATTCTGTGTGCAACTGCTGTTAATGAAATTCTCCCTGCTACTCAAGTTGTGAGCCCCGTAGCTTAAACGCTCGCCTCCGACAAAAGGCTCGCCTGTATATTTCCATTGTTGTGTTTCTATTTTCGCCGATAACAATTTACTGCAATTTCCCAATTATTAATTCTCTAATTGCCTCTAATTATTATTACAATATATATATAAACTATACGCCTACTATTGATGCAAGTATTATAATATTGTAGGCTGATGATCCGACTATTCCTATACCTACCATGAATATATCTTGCAGCAAAGTCGAATTCATATTTGGATGAAAGCTACCAGAAGCTTGATATAATCTTTTTGGACAGAAAATAATTTATTAAATATTTATTTAATATGTTATATATAATACAATAAAATAGTAATAAAGGAAATATTTCCTGGGTCAAAAGAAAATAAAACAAAAGAAAATTAGTGAAAATAACTATTTTAAGACTGGAACTAATTTGAATAAATACTTAAAAGGCATATTCAACAGTCTCTCGCAGAAAATAAAGCAAATGGAATATGTCAATTTAGGAATTCCCTGAATAATATTTGTCTCTACGTTTTTGAACTAAGGTTCCCACATGCCGAGGCACCTCGGCCTGTTTTGAGACGTGTATGTTCCGGGGTCGCAGACCTTGGGCATACGGTAAGAGTTGTTCGCTGTTCCCATTGGAATAGCCGGCCAGCTGCCTCCTAAACTGGTCGAGACACGGAGAATGGAATGCTGCGTCCCCACAGCAAACTCCTCTCCCGCTAACGGAAGGGCGTGGGACAAGTACCCAATGCCCGACCTACCCGATGCAGGTTTTTCTAGGGTTTTCCCTGCATTTATTTAGGCGAATGCCGGGTAGGATCCTTAAAATATAGCCCGGGGGCCCTAGTAACCCTTGGCTACCTTCCTCTACCCTTCCGCATCCCCTCTTTCATATCCCTTCCTATGCTATTAAAGGGGAGTTGCCCAATGTGGATCACACTCATGTAGCCTGTTGCCCTAAAAAAATAATAATAATAATATTTGTCTGGAAAATAATATATAGCATGAAAGATTTCTTATGCCACCAAATTATTCAAAATAGTATATATACTTGTGAATCTTCATTCTTAATGGTTGTAATATGACAGTAAATGTACGACTTACGAGCTTTTTCTGTTTTTTGTTAATAAATTTGTTAATTCAATTTTGAGTAATTAACAACTCTAAAAAGATCTAATATTTTTTAAAAATATATGTATTTAACTGAATTAATAATTACAACACTGCATGGAAATAATATTGTTCATTATGTAAATTAAACATTTCTCATGTAGCATATTATTATAATTAGTACTTGTCTTTTTCCAATATTGTAGTGTCTGTGGAATTAAATAAATTTTTATCATTCGTCCTTGATAAAACATTTTAGTTAGTATAATGCTACTCGCTATACTGTATGTCCGTAAAGTCACGGTAGGGTTTCTGACTCCTATAATATCTAAATAAAAAAAACAGTGAAAATTATCTCAAAGAGTTTTGGAAGCTTAGAGATTTTAGGATTCGCGCTCTGGTAATCACGTGATGGTAGCGCAACTGTTAGAACAATTCGCCACTCAGTCAGATAGTCAGGCCATTCAAACAAGATGCGAAAGTTGCAGAAGAAATTTCAATGCGTCCTTCGGCTTGTGAAATTTAACTCAGTTACGCTTATTCGTCATGAATACCAACACATGTACAATGAAGAACTACCACATGAAAATAACTTTAGTCGCTTTGAACGCAGTATTACGGAAACTAGCAGAAAATGTTCCGGAACTCCACCAGTTTGCTGATTCAGTTTAAATTTTTAGGGGAGCTATCTAAAAAGCTCCAAAGAATCAGTGTGTATCTGTTCTCTAATCCTAAACCCGAAGAATATCACATATCTTAAAGTTTTGATGAAACGTCACTGTAGTACAGATGACAAACTGAAATTCTTACATGCCATCCATACAACTGATAGACCAAAATAGATATATTATGCAGTGCAGATTCTCCTAGAGTTGGTCAATGAGGAACATCACATTTTATAAAGTTTTTAAGGAACAACTCTGTTTAACTGGTTGTGAAGTCCAATTACAAGCTATCAGCCCAATTGGTAAACCCAAACGATTTTATTCTGCAGTGTAGATGAGTTCGAAAATGATGAACGATTCTTACAGAAAATTGCAACATTCAATTTAGCCACATTCTTATACTACAACTCCTTGGCACATGACACAGTTTTGGAGTAGAACGTAGTCAATATGACGATTCTCCTTCAATGTTATGCACACCTTTCACGACTGTGATGAACGGAAACAGCCACCCTGTAATGTGAGGAACTGACGCTGACCTCTACACCACATCAGGCTGGCCATGATCATATAGACTGATGAAAATCCTCATACCTACATTGAGCACAAACTTAGAAATTATTGAGTTTCATAGTGTCTGTTTGTACATTAATAGCTGTGATGTTTGATTTAATGTGAAGCATCTCTGAAATGAGTCTGGAATTATACCTGGTGTCAATGTCTAAAATCTTAGCAATTTGCCAATCAAATGTATTTTTAGAATTGATGATATGTTTGGATACTACAGATTGTTTATCAATGGGAAGTTTGATATTAGATATATGTTCCTTGATACGTGTATTAAGGGAACGTTTTGTTTGCCCTATTGTAGCAGGAATTACAATAAGAGCAAGAGATTTGGTAAACAACACAATGTTTGCTGTAGGTGTCAAGTTGGTGCTTGTTGTTTTTAATCAAGCATGAACGTATTAGTAGATCTGTAAATGATATATATTTGACATTCTTTAAAAATTCTGACGAAGTTGTAATCTAGTAATTTGTAGTAAAGGAGTACGAGAAAAAAATTTGGATTGAGGTGTTTGAGGACGATTGACAGTAAGATATTGGATTTTGATTAATATGCTGTTTATGTGTTTATTAATAAAATTTAAAGGGTCCTCTTTGGAGATTAAAATGTTTCTGACAATATTTCAGTTGTGTCGGGGATTCAATTATTTACAATTAAATCATCCAATTACTTATTTGAAAATTGAATAAGGAATAAGAAGGTGAACAGTGTAATTTTCATGTGCTTCTGTGCAAAAAATCGAACTGGTCTATGAAATTCTGCAATAAGCCACGATGTTGCAGAAAAAAGTTTGCTCTCAAGTTGGCAGCACTGATGCAGAACTCGATTTAATTTCCTTCTTAATTGGTGAAGTATTTTTTTATAAATGCAAATTGGGAATCAGTTGCTAAATAATTTTTTTGAGTTACATATTATATTCTATACCAGTCTTTCAAATATTTTTGAAAGTACTGGCAACAGTACTATAGAACGATAATTTTCTGTCTCGTTTTTTAAGTATCGTATAATAAAAGCATATTTTTGCTTGTCTGGGAAGACTACGTACAGTAGTAACAATGCATGTGATTTGTTTACAATAATTCTAGAAATACCTGATGAATCCATTTCGTCTTAGATATTGGTTGGACTGATACCTTTCAAATGCTACTATTTTACCGCATAACTGTGACCAATTTTTTGCTCTTCAAAGAATTTTAATAATCATAAGTTACGAAGTTAGTCCCAGTAATTCCAGCCTTGACGTATAAATCGTGTGTTGTCCGTCCGACCAATGTCAATGTCGAGCTAGATTATACTCTGGGGAATCTGCTCCTTCGTTTATATTGGGTGGCAACGTTTAAGCGTGATCGTACAAACTTTCAAGATGAAGATCGCAATGATCGACCAAATAATGGTGACTAAAGTTCATAAAATACTATTGGATTACCGTCGACTGAAGGAGCGCGAGTTATGAGACACTGTAGGCATTTCAAAAAGTGCTGCATATCGCAAGTTCACGGATAATTTGCGGTATTTGAATTTTGAGCGAAATACGGATGCTGCGTTTGTTTACAATGGAACAAAAACCAACGTCGTGTTTGACGATGTTTTATACCAATAAAGCTGAGCTGTTGCGTTGATTGATAACCGTGCATGATATATGTACCCTTCAGTTCACATTGAAGACGAAGGAACAGTCAAAACTATGAACTGAAAATGGAAAATTGAGTCCAAAGTAGGCATATAGAGTTAGTTTTTTGGGAATAAATAAGAAAGTGTAGATGAAAGGGAATGAATTAATCCACATGGTGGCAACTCCCCTCTAATAGCATAGGAATGAGACTGAAAGGGGGGATGCGGAAAGGTAGAGAAGGAAACCAAGGGTTAACTAGGGCCCCCGGGCTGTAGTTTAAGGTTCCTACCCGGAAATTAATCTAAAAGTGATGTAGGGAAAACGCTAGAAAAACTTGTATCAGGTAGGTCGGGTATTTCGTACTTCTCCCACGCCCTTCCGATGGCGAGAGAGGGGTTTGCTGTGGGAGCACAGCATTCCTCTCTCCTTTCTTTTACCATTTTGGAGGCAGCTGGTCGACTATTCCAAAAGGCTTGTGGAACCTTAATTCAATTTTTATTTTGGGTAACAACCTACATGAGGGTAATCCACATGGTGGCAACTCCCCTTTAATAGCATAGGAAGGGATTTGAAAGGGGGGATGCGGAAGGTTAGAGGAAGATAGCCAATGGTTTAAGCATTCTACCCGGCAATTCGCATAAAAGTGATGCAGGGAAAACCTTAGAAATACCTGTATCTGGTTGGTCGGGCATTTGGTACGTGTCCCACGATCATCCGATGGCGGTTTGGCCAGTTTAGGAGGCAGCTGGTCGACTACTCCAATGGGAACAGCGGACCAGTCTTACCGTATGCCCAAGGTCTTCGACCCCGAAACATACACCTCTTAAAGCAGGCCGAGGTGCCTCGGCATGTGGGAACCTTAGTTCAAAAACCAGAGAGATGTGAAGGCATCCCCAAAGGTAGCCTCCGCCAGAGCTCTCTGCGAAAAAAACAGGGAGAAGATAATGCATCTCTGGGAAGGTTCACCTGCGAGAGAACAACACTCACAGGCTTCATTGAGTTTTTTGGGATATCTTTCATTGATAATCTTCAAAAGAAAAAAGAATCGACGGCGAGTATTATGCGAACAATACGTCATGAAATGGTCGGTTAGGGATATTCGAATATCGGAAATAGTTTCCCGGGACACGATCCCTTTTGGGTTATCGACATCGGGAAAAAGTCCGTCGAGTAAATGTACGGATCCCAAGCAGGGGTCAGAACTACTAATTTGCATGAAAAAGTAGGCTATTAAACAGCTCCTTAATGTTATCAGATCAAGATGAGGAGATAATGTAAGAGAAAATTTCGGTGCCAAAAATATACATTTAGTTGTTCCTGTAAAAAAAGATGAAAGGAAACATGCACATGTTTCGTAATTGTAACAACTGACGCGTTATCGTGAGGCTGGAATAATAGCTGAAGATTAGAATTTGCCGAGCGTAGATTGGCTCGGTGCAATTGGGAATTCATCTCTGTCAACTGCCATATTAAAATTTGCGGAATTTTCCTTGTTGTGAACAATGTGTTAACTCAAGTAATTAAAACAATTCGTTCGGTTTAGTGTCCATATTTGTTAGAAGCAAAGTGTTTAATTCCTAAATCGTAAGGGCATTGTCGTAACTAACAAAAGTAGCAAACCGCTAGTATTAAATATACTTTTTTATTCGTATTTGGTAATTAGCAGAATACAGTATGAAATCACAGAAAATAAGTTTCAAGTTCGTAAATAATGCATATGCAATATTATGAAAGTTAGCGGAGAAGCAATACTTTGTTTTTTTAAAAAAAAAAACTTTTAATGTCTCTTGATAATTTTTAACCACAAAATGACTGGGACGTACTTTTGTTGGGTTATTCATCAAATTGTTTATTTGGGATTGTGCATAAATGGATTGTCCTAATATTTATGTATTTTAAATTGTTCAACATCACGTTAAAAAATATATTGGATTATAATTGAGTATGTGATCGTTATGACGTAACTGAAAAAGTAGTATATATAGTATTCTTATAAGTAACAACAAAGTAAACCAAAACTGCAGATTTATTAAGTCCGGTTCGGCTGAAAAGACGTGTTTGAAGATTATTAGACGACTAACAATTATTTTGGATTTTACAACTAAATCACCAAAACATATGCTAGCTGATTTAATGCGAATAATATTTAATTTTACGTCTTAGCATAGAACATGCGACACTTTCACTCGTAATTCGGAAAACATTTCAGAGCTTGCACTTTTCTTGGCCTGTTAAATTGACAATAAATTGAAATGGAATCACCACATAAATAAACTCTCAGGCAAATTAAGTAAAATTTGCTTCGCGTTAAAAGTGTCAGCTTGGGAAAGCGGTATATCTACATTTGGAATTATATCCCGTGCGCATTTTCATTGACATGTCTTACAGCATAGAAAACTGGGGTCGTTCGCATCACGCTACATACATAAACTACAAAAGTGGGCCGTACGAATAATTCAGGTGCGAATAGGAATGACAGTTGCAAGCCTTTGCCATGTTCGTATATTTTAGAAATTTTAAAGTTTTTCTGGAGTAACATCCATATATATGCCCTAAACGGAACAAATCATTTATATCGCTCTCAACTCCACATTGAAAAACATATTACTAACCTTTTTAAATCAACCATTAGTTATTCCGGGATAAATCTATTTAATAGTCTTCAGGACGAAATAAAAACTTTAACTATACAAAATTGATTTATAAATAGATGTAAATGTTTGTTAATTAATGGAGCATATTACTCGCTGAAACAGTTCGTAGATAGGATGGACAGATTTTATCCTCTTTAATAAAATAGTTTACTGGTATCTATCAAATTAAGCTATTATTTCAAATTATAATCTTGTAGAATTTAACTGCCAACTTAATTTCGTTTTTTTGTTCGACGGGAATCAAAGTACGATTTGCTACTTGAAACTCCGGCTAATGAAAATTGAAGATCAATATACTTATCATTTCTTTAATTACTGTTATATTAGTTTCTTTAACGTTGCTTTAAATTACACATTATTCTTTTCTTGTAATCTTATATTATGATGTATCCTATTTCCTCGAACAAGGACTAATGGAATGAATAAAAAATTTAAATCTATATTAAATGATGATTGGCTGAGAGGACAGTTGTCAGACACTTGGGTAAATGGAACATCTCGGAGCTTCACTTCAGCGGGAGACGTCGTCGCGTGTGTCCGTGTTACTCTCATCCCGGAAACATCCATACAAATTAATATTGGAGTCCGCAGAGTATTTAGGAACCTAAAGTCACATACCTTGAAAGTCGCAGAAGCAGATTTCCACAGGCCGAGGCACCTCGGCCTGTTTTGAGAGGTGTATGTTCCGGGTTCGCAGACCTTTGGCATACGGTAAGAGTTGTTCGCTGTTCCCATTGAATCAGTCGGCCAACTACCTTCTAAACTGGTCGAGGCACTCAGAATTGAATGCTACGTCCCCACAGCAAACTCGTCTCCCGCCATCGGAAGGGTGTGGGACAAGTACCCAATTCCTGACCTACCTGATGCAGGTTTTCTAGGGTTTGTCCTGCATTACTTTTAGACGAATATCGGGTAGGATTATTAAACTAGAGCCCGGGGTCCTTAGTTAACCCTTGGCTACCTTCCTCTACCCTTCCGCATCCCCCCTTTCAAATCCCTTCCTATCCTATTAAAGGGAATTTGCCACCATGTGGATTACCCTTATGTAGCCTGTTACCCTAATAGAAAATATTTGAAAATGAATAATGAGAATATAAGTTATCCTACATCAGTTCGAAAATCAAGTATAACATTTTCTGTAAGTCAGGTTCCGACGTGGAGTTTCGTCAATTTAACATTAATATATCCTTTGCATATTTCGTTTGCTTGGGCGAAAACTCTGATGTTTTCATTAAAAGCGTTCTGAGAAATTATTTTTAAAAAATAAAAATATGGAGCAGTTTTTTTAAGCATTAACTGTTGCACTTAGACTTACACTTAGACACTAAACTGGCTTGGAAATATCATATAAGGAAAAAGAAAAAACAAATTGAGATCAAGACAAAAGAAATACAGTGGCTGATAAGAAGAAAATCACGGCTACTTAAAGAAAAGAAAATCCTATTATAAAAAGAAGTCATCAAACCAATATGGGCCTACGGACTTGAATGTGGACGTGCATCCATATCAAACATTGCAATCATCCAAAGGTGCCAATCCAAAATACGCTGTCAAATTATTAATGCTCCATGGTATGTAACCAACCTCACGCTGCACACTGATCTTCAAAAACATCCGAAAGAAAGCCATCAAGCACCACGCAGTACTGGACAATTATCCTAACCCGCTACTGGACCAACTCCTGGAACCAGTGACGAGAAAAAGACTGAAAAAGATGTGGCCAAGAGAATGAATTTAAGTAATAGTTCTTTGTTTTTGTTGTTTTCTTTTCTTTTCTTTCATGTTTTAAATTCTACAGGCCATATCATTGGACATCTCCCTGATAATGTTATTGCTACCAGTACATCTGGCAGCCGTCAACAATTCAGCTCATAGAATTATAAATGATTCTGGTTCCTAAACAAAATAAATTTTTAAAAAAAGGTACTGCAATACGAAGAATTGCATCGTACAGAGAAAATCTACCGCACGTCAGTGGACTGACAAAACCATCCATGTATGAAATTTTCAGACAGTTGTATTTGTTTGCAACAATTTGTTAATTTCTGTTGCACCCACACAGTCATTATAACAAAATTGTGCTGGTGCACCGATATCCGACATTATGTGAAACATTAGCATAAAAATTATTTCCGTTTGACCTCCAATTGAAAACATTTCGGCAGGAATATCGTTTTACGATTTTTCATGTAAATTGTTTTCATGAATATAAAGTAGAAGGAAATGAATATATTCATTTGTGTATTTTAATTCTATGTCCCTGAAAATTTGAATGTTCTTTGCACATGCATACTCATGTCAAATTGAATATGTACGTAATGGCCAATAAATAAAGGATAATTTCAGCTGCATGATAAAGGACTTGACAATAATTACGTAAAGTTTTATAGAGGCCATGTTTATGTTTCCATAAAATAAATGATAATTATGAATACAGTTACTAATGCACACTTATAATTTTAGAATTACAATTTAATATGTTTCATAATTGCTAGAGTGTAGTATTATTTCAATATTTTTTAAGTGTACCTTTCAATTTTTGGAACAGTTCATGCTTTAAAAAAACTGCTCCATATTTTTATTTTTTAAAATTAATTTCTCAGAACGCTTTTAATGAAAACATCAGAATTTTCGCCCAAGCAAACGAAATATGCAAAGGATATATTAATGTTAAATTGACGAAACTCCACGTCTGAACCTGACTTACAGAAAATGTTATAATTGATTTTCGAACTGATGTAGGGTAACTTATATTCTCATTATTCATTTTCAATTTTTTTAAATTAGGGTAACAGGCTGCATAAGGGTAATCCACATGGTGGCAACTCTCCTTTAATAGGATAGGAAGGGATTTGAATGGGGGGACGCGGAAGGGTAAAGGAAGGTAGCCAAGGGTTAACTAGGGCCCCGGGCTATGGTTTAAGGATCCTACCCGGCAATTCGCCTAAAAGTGATGCAGGGAAAACCCTAGAAAAACCTGCATCAGGTAGGTCAGGCATTTGGTACTTGTCCCACGCCCTTCCGATGGCGGGAGAGGAGTTTGCTGTGGGGACGCAGCATTCCCTTCTTCGTGCTCGACCAGTTTAGGAAGGAAGCTGGCCGACTGTTCCAATGGGAACACGAAAAACTCTTACCGTATGCCCAAGGTATGTGACCCTGAACATACACCTCTCAAAACGGGCCGAGGTGCTTCGGCCTGTGGAAATCTGTATTATTTCACTTATATATACAGTATAACGACTGTAATTTATAATAACAGACGAAACATAATTTCTACTTTGAAATTCAGTGCATCAATCCAATTTTCTTCATTTCATAAAATAAGCAGATCCGAATTGTCTATCAGTTGTAGTATTAAATTATATTTTTAAATTTTTTTTCAAATTTCAATGCATAATAAACACTTGCAAGGTATTCAATTACATATTTTATAATTGTTGTAAAACGTGCATTAGATATTTTGATATAGTACGTCTTACAACAGTGCAAGAATCTAATACTTTATACACTTTTCTAATAATTATTTATTAGTTTTATTTTTGACATTATACGTGCTTCATACAGTTTCGTTTTTGTAAATTTACTGGTCAAGTTATTAAGACGTTTTTACGAAAATTACCTACGGTAACGAACTGAAGTTGTTAGAGATCCAGACCGATATAAAAATGCAGGTTTGTTTACTACCACAGTATAAGTGATTTGATTCTGAAATGTGGATAAATGGCGTGATTTAAGTCTTTGACCTTGGGATGATTGCTATCGCTCTGAATCCTGGCGCAAGTGTCAAACTATCAATTAAAGTGAATAAGAAATATAGCCAATTCAGACAAAAAAAACCTGATAATATAATTACCACACAACGTTTCTGGGATCCTCTGCTGCGAAGAAGAGCCTAGAGCGACACAACTACACTTATTAGTTGACAAAACTCAAAAGCGACGAAAACGCAACGACAATGGGAGAGCCGAAGGTTTAGCGTAACAGTAAGGGATCATATCAATTACTGAGTTTCATAGTGTCTGTTTGTACATTAATAGCTGTGATGTTTGGTTTAATGTGAAGCATCTCTGAAATGAGTCTGGAATTGTACCTGGTGTCAATGTCTAAAATCTTAGCATTTTGCCGATAAAATGTATGTTTAGAATTGATGATATGTTTGGAGACTACAGATTGTTTATGAAGTTTGATATTCGTTATACGTTCCTTGACACGTGTATTAAGGGAACGTTTTGCTTGCCCTATGTAGGTTCTTCGCAGCTGTCGAAAGGGACAAAGACACCAGAGCCTTTGTGTGGTATTTATATTACCCTTTTTGTCTGGATTGACTATTTTCCTATTAATTATTTTGAGGCGTAAATTTTTTCATTATCTGTTGATGTCTTTAACCATTGGACTGATAGGCGGAATACTTAGGCTGAACGTGCGACTAGTCAACAGAGAGTGGCTAAATTGGTGCAAGTTAATAGAAGTACAAGAAATTGCGTGGAAAACAACGTTTCGTAAACTAGCTCCACCATCGTTAATATCTGAGCTGATCAAAATGTTTTCTTCCATGACATAACACTGTGTGAAACTCGAAAATTCAGCTTACGTCAGAATCACCGCGATAATTTACATTCGCTTGTAACCTGTAGAGTTTCCTCAATACACATTTTAAGGTATTCAAATAAAGAGGAAAGGATAAGTCATAAAAAAGATCTTATTTTGAGTTGTTTTCATTTCAATGAACCGTAGGAGTATGAGTGTCATCGTTGCTTCGGTATTTTCCTACTGGGAGTAAAGCAAACATAACCTTTAAAATGCGTGGGCATTTGTGAACATTGATTGTGAATAACTTTTGTTTTTGCACGCCTACGTAGACATTTATATTGCAAACCTATAACTAAATATTTCACTGAACATGTGAATTTCCCACCTGCATAATCTATCCACATTAGATCCACTTAAAAAATAACCATATTGTGGGTTAGTCATGACTGACCCCAAATAAAACATACAGTTGAGGGGTAAATAATGTAATAAACTCATATGATAACACAGGAGCTGCGACGAGCATTTTCAAGTTTCTCACCATTGAAATTACTAGGACCAGACGAAATATTGGCAGATGTAGTACGAACGATATTCAGTGAAATGGACACTGTTTTCAAAGAATTTGTCAAAGCCTGCTTCCGTGTGGGTCTGTTTCCCACTACTTAGAAGAAAACAATGCTTGTCGTACTGTTCAAGCTAGGAATAAATAAGGCCCCTCTAATACGAGCCGGGTCGTCCGCCATTTTTAATCTAGTTCTTCTAACAGAAGCAAATATGAATAAGAAAGTTAGTCAATTCAGACAAAAAGGTGATAACATAAATACCACACAACGTTTCTGGGATCCTTGTTCCTTTCCTCAGGTGTAAAGAAGAGCCTAGAGCGACAAAACTTCACTTGTCAGTTGACAATTCTCACCAATTGGTTCAGAAAACTAACATACTCTGGGCGTGTTCTCAATTATCTTTCTCATAATCCTCCAAACCAAAAAACAAGGATTCCAGAAACATTGGGTGGTATTTATATTACCGCTTTTTTGTCTGAATTGGCTAACTTTGTTATTCATTATTTTCAATCAGACGTAATTTTTTTATTTTAGAAACAAATATGTTTGGAAGATGAAAAAACATCATGTCCCAAATCAGTGAATTTAAAAAAAAGTTATATAATTACAAACAATTGATTTGTGTAAACAATTTTAACTTGATATAGGGATCTAGTAATACCTTAATGATGTCATTTGAAGGAAATAATTTTAAAGTGACCTCCTATAGTGTAGGGGTCAGCGTGACTGCCTCGCATAACAAATGTCCTGGGTTCGAGAAACTCTCGTCAACTCAGTCCCCCGAAAAGGTAAAAATAAGTTCCCATAATGAGTCGCTAATAACCGGAGCTTTTGATGCCACTGTACATAAATCAATATAATAGAAATAAAAAAATTGTAAACTGACTGTGCGTAATCTATACTAAAAGACATGAAAACAATAAACAAGAATATAATGTATCTTTTGAATCTAAGTCTGCTGCAAAAAGGCAGAAATTAAAATAAAAGTGATTTGGTATTTAATATCTGCTGGAATCAATTTCTTTGTAATTTGATGTAACTCCGTTGTAATATTTATTTTTAAATAAATGTTTAATCACTATACTTAATCAATTAAAAGTATATTTTGTTCACCGTACGTGATGAATATTTTAATTCCATCTTCTAGATTATTAATATACTTTAAATCTTTAAAATTATCAAAAAGGGAATTGGATCACTAAATTTTTATTTATGATTTTGAATTTACTTATGAAATCTTACTAGATTATCGGAGATAAACTAATTATTGAGAAAATGAAACATTTATGTTCTCCAATGCAATCTTGCTTAAATAATTAAAAAGTTATGATTGTTATTGCATAGTATTCAATCTTAAAACCTTTCATGTTTTATTTACCGACACGCTCTTGCTTAAACCACGAGTAAGGAAAGACGATTCCGAACGATTAAAAATGGCGGACGGCCAGGCCGTATATTAGAGGGGCTCTAGGAATGAAACTTCAGGAGCATATAGACCTATACGGCTACTGAATACATTCGCAAAAGTATACGAAAGGGTATTGTTGCCACTATTTACAAAGTACAAAAATATTATCTGGCCACAGAAGTCAGCAATTGACGCAGCATTCACCATCGCTGAAAAGCTGAACAATGCGCTTGATAGGAAAAAGCACGTCGCAATACGTAACGATGTAAGTTAAATACAGTTTTTGCACAACTCGGCGAACAACAATATTAATTAGTTCAGCCTCACAATTTTGACGTTCCGTCCAAACAGATATGAACGTAATATTTTCTATGGAATGTCCACAAGGTTCGTGCCTGTCTCCTATTTAATGGGCAGTTAGTACAGAAACAACTTCATTAATTCGTATGTCACCCAAGCAAGCTTCAATGTCTCTCGCCTTGGAAAGAGTATCAAAATGGATTGCTGTTTGGAAAACCACATTAAGAACGACCATAAGCTAGGAGCTTTTGGAATCTCGACGCAAACGAAAGGACATCACAGTTCATTACGACGGCATGAATCTTCGTCAACTGTGGAATCTTAAATACGTTGGCATCGTATTTGATGGAAAATTGACGTGGATCCCAGAAATAGAGCAAACCACCGCCAAGGCCTAAAGATAGCATCTGCCTTCACAATTAGAGCCACTCTTTAAGGAGAAATGTGAACGACGCAATAAAGAAAATATATACATACGCCATAGAGCCGTAGAGAAAGAGAAGTGGGGAAGCATTTAGTCAGCTCAAGGAAGTTCAGCGGTTTGATGCCAATCTGCGACACTGGAGAAAATATTAAAATTAGAATAGTAAAAGATTCAAGAGCAGAAATTAAATTGATTCCCACATTAAAGTAAATGTTTCCTAATTGGTATGTATAATTACACGAGAATACTAACTGGGCACTTGTAAATCATAAAAACAGATTACTGTAATATTTTGAAATAGAATAATGTTCACGATTATGAGAGTAGAAGGGATGAGACCGACTTAAAATGTCGGTCGGGAAATTGGTCTACTTCTCATTTCGAAAGTAACATGAAACCAGTGAGTAACAGATATTCACGTAATCAGGACTAGAATATATTGGTTTGTAGATTACAGATATCTGCCGCAACTAGTAAAATTTAATATTGTTGATTACTTGATGCGAATTACAGTTAATGGATTATATTTATATAAAAATTATAAAAAAATAATCCTAAAACACACAAAATTAAAAAAGATGAATAAAAAAAGTTTAAACAACAAAGTAATAAAAATTTACTCTTTCTCTCGGAGTTCTTCAAAGTAAATAGTGGGGTGAACTATAACGTTGCTAAAACCATTTAATTTATCCATGCAAACTACTTAGGTACCTGACCATACGGTACTTGATAAAAACAATTGTCACTTTACCGTGCCAGATTATAGTTCTTGTGACTGGTAGGGTGAGGTTTGACGCTCGCGTACTTGAGATGAAACTGCAAGGTCTATCAGTGGTAGGCGTCGGACGTATGATTCTATCCCTTAACATAGCGCTGAATCAAAACTGCTCCGGTCGTGGTACTAGACCCAAATACTTCTGTACCAGGACTTACAACCAACTGCCTAGATTAATCTCTTCCCTCCCCTGATTTCAAGTCTTGAAATCTCGAAATTTGACCTGGGTTTCCAAGTTGACCAATCGCTGATATTTTTGTTTGAATACCATTTGTTGCCCTCAGACAATGAAATCTATTGCATTTCCGGCTAAACGAAATTCTTTGAGATGTTTAAAAATTTTGGTGTGCCCGTCTGCAAAAGATATCCTTTCGGGAGTCAAATTATTTCGGCCGCTTGTAGCTGTCAGGCACTCTCTTAACGCCTTCTTATTGTTCGCAAGGCCCATTGTATCTTTTTCCTTTGTATCAAAGACGTTCTCAGTCGCCAGCCCCGCCGACCCAACCACCTTCAATATCACGCGTAAACTAACATTCATTACAAGCTTATAAAAATGCGATGCATAGAAAATACTGTGATATAGAAAAGTTGTCTCACAGAAGGGATCCAAAAAAGTTATATGATTAACTACCAACATTATTTTTATTATCAGCGAAAGATTTACTCAAATTTAATTTAATCTAATTTTAACTTTAAAAATTAAAGTTTTTATCAGTATCGTTCGAAGTCTATCACTGCAATAAACCATTACTTACACTCTAGTTTAAAAATTACATCATAGTAAAGTAGATTGACATGGTGATCGTACAGAAAATATAAAGATGAAGACTTATTATTTAAAAATGATTTGGCACTCCCGATATCATCAAAGTCCTCTGTATTATCATGATATGTGACCAGTGGTAGCAGTGAAAAAATTCGGGCACTTCGCAAATAGGGCTGTGGATAAACAGTAGAAACTATACAGTGTGTTAGTAGTCAAGGGTGTATTTTTTTCTAAGTCAACTGTTGCATGTAGTCTGCTCAGCAGACGAGTAGTGGATCGAATTTTTTTCAGCATATTATTATTGTCTTAGATAATAAACATCTCAGGTTACAATGGGTTCGTGAAACAACGTTAAGATGAGGAATGACAACCCTTCGCATTTTTCAACTGTACATTAATTTTGATCACATTGACGTGCGATACCAAACACCATTTTCTTAGCAATGTTGACTATCGGGCATAGCTCTATTAAACAAATCTTGTTTGGTGCTCGAAGAAGGGCTGAACGAGTGATGGAAGTTTCTGCGTTGAATAAGCTTAGCAAATACCATATAAATTCCAAGGGTTAAGGGGGAGTTGCCACCACGTAGACTACACTCATGTAGCCTATTACTCTAAAAAAAGTTTTTAGGGATTTTACTGCCTAACGTTTAAGCGGATGCCAGGTAGGATCCTTAAACTAAAGACCGGGAGCCCTAGTTAATCCTTGGCTACCTTTCTCTTCCCTTCCGTTTCGTATACCCATTTCAAATTCCTTCCTATGCTATTAAAGGAAAGTGGTGACCATGTGTATTACCTGTTATTCTAAAACAGCGGGGATAAATCATTGGTAGTACCTGTGAGAGGTAATCTTAAAGAGACCAGTGGTCACAGAAATACAAACCTGTTGAAGCTTTCACAGGTGTAACCTTCTTGGATAGCTGGAGACGGCTACCTTCGGAGATGCCTTCATTTCTTTCGGTTTTTTGAACTAAGTTCCCACAAGCCGAAGCAACTCAGTCAGTTATGAGATTTGTACATACTGCGGTAAGAGTTGTCGCCTATTCCTATTGCAATAGTCGGACAATAGTCGATGCATGGAGAACTGAATGCTGCATCCCCACAGAAAATCAAAATGACCGTCGGAAGGGAGTGGGACAAGTACCGGCTGTAGATTTTTTTGGATTCGTCCTGCATCACATTTAGGAATACAGTCCGGGAGTCCGAATCTTCATTTCCGAATCCCTTCCTATGCTGTTAAAGAGCAAAGGCAACCACGTGGATTACCGTTATGTAGCCTTTCACGCAAAAAAAGAATATCCTATTTTCTCTCTGCTTTTGAACAAATTTTTCCTTAAGCCGTGATAACTCGGTCAATTTTTAAATATGTATATGCTGCGGATTCGCATAAGTTGGGCTTACGGCAAGAGTTGGCCGATGTTACTATACAAATGAGAATAACGTGATCAATTTCTGTGGCTTCTGATTACATAAATCGTCCGCCGTCGTACCGAAAGTCTGTTTGTTTCTTCTCTGCCTTTAATTATTATTATTATTATTAAGCGACTATTGGACATTTGTCCGGTTGTAGTTATATCTACAAAAATAAAATAATTTATAGATAACATATGTACAAATATAAAATAATACAAATATATGGGTAACATAAGCCAACTGTCGTTGAAAAGTTTATTATTATTATTATTTATTTGAAGAAAAAAAGGAAACACGAACCTCCCATCCCCCTTATTTCTTTTCACTGTACTTCACTATTTTATTTGATATTTTTTTATCATAAATCATTTCACTTCACAGTTTACCACGCTCACCAGATAAAGATTAATAAGTGTAATAAGAAATATATATATAATACCTCATGGTTATTGTAGTTTCCTTAGCCTACGTCTAAACTGTCAGTAATTCTGCACGCAAATAATTCCAGTTGTAAATTAATATGTTAACAAATGAATATTTTCCAACGTCTGTGCGTTGCTCTTTTTCTTTAGTTTTGAAAGGGTGATCATTTTTATAAATATAAATTGGTGCCAAGGGCACCGTATAAACTGTGTATATTGCGGAAAGCGTCGAGCGTTTCCTCCTATTACTTACTGTTCCTAAATGCTCCTGAGGGTTGTCCGCAAATCAACCCCCAAACATATTTTCAGCCCCTTTTTGAATCTTGTCCAACGATAGTGTTCTTTCATTTCCATATGGATCCCAACAAGTTACCCATATTCTATAATGGGTCTGACCAGTGATCTGTAAGCAGAAACCTCGTACTTTTCCTTTTTTTTTTTTTAGGGCAACAGGCTACATGAGGGTGATCCACATTGGGCAACTCCCCTTTAATAGCATAGGAAGGGATTAGAAAGGGGGGATGCGGAAGGGTAGAGGAAGGTAGCCAAGGGTTACTAGGGCCCCCGGGCTATGGTTTTTTTTTTTGGTTTTTTTTAGGGCAATAGGCTACATGAGGGTAATCCACTTAGGGCAACTCCCCTTTAATAGCATAGGAAGGGATTTGAAAGGGGGGATGCGGAAGGGTAGAGGAAGGTAGCCAAGGGTTAACTAGGGCCCCCGGACTATATTTTAAGGATCCTACCCGGCATTCGCCTAAAGGAATGCAGGGAAAACCTTAGAAAAACCTGCATCGGGTAGGTTTAAAACCCTATTTATAAAATATAGAGCCCTCCGCCCTTTACCTGCGACTTCGCTGACTTGACTTCCCCTATTTAGATGCTTACTAATCGTGATTACAAGATATTTAAAACTGTATGGATTCCTTTACAATTTCATTCTCCTTTTTATACCAAACTGGAGGAACATTATTCTTTTTGTGTAGACAATAGCCTTACTCTTCGTTTAATTTAATTGATGATATCACCTAACTGACGGAATGAGCAATAGGAGTCAATTAATGCATAATTAAGCAGAAAAGTTAAGTATCAATTTTATTTAACTTGATCAAATATTAACAAGTATGTCCTCTAAATTTCCTTTCATATGACTGAATCATGTAGAAGAGTGCAGTTTCTTCGTATTATATCAAATAGTAACTTTCTCTGTTTGTATTCGCGCTTGTGTCGGAAGTGTATGGTTAGTAGTAACTTTCGGGAGGATTATTTATTTCGTGATACCACTTGCCTGCTTCCTTCGTGAATAGTGAATATATCATACTATATGCTACAAATTATCTGAATTACTTTTATATTCCAGTCAGACAAAATTAATGAACCATAAACTTCAATAACGTTGTTTCACTCTACGACGCATATATTTATTGTTCCATATTACATTAATATTTACCAGTTTGAGAACTATTTGGATACATGACATATCTTCGAATGGTTCAAAATCTGAGATTACAATGACGTCATTGATTGTCAATCATCGAGCTCTCTTGAAGCGCGAAGCCATCGCAAATAAATTAAATGCCGAATCAGCACTATATATATTTTAATACTAATTAAAGGCAATTAGAGATTTAATAATTGGAAATTTGTAGTAAATTGTTATCGGCGAGAACATAAACACAACAATGTACAGGCGGGCTTTGTCGTGCCGAACTACGGGGTTTACAGGAGGCAGTCGCGGGCAGATTTTCATCGAGTAAAGAGTGGCAGGCAAGACTTTATTAAGAGTGGTGTGGCACACAGAATTTCATCGAGTAAAGTTTGGACATATAATTCGATCAAGTAAAGGTCGCAGGAAAGTTTTTAATAAATAAAGCCACAGTCAGAAATTGAACAAGTAAAGACTGTTATAAATATCATCGAGAAAGAGTCGATAACATTCTGATTGACCATTAATCAGAACGAGAAATACAATATTTTCTGGAGAAAGAGAGACTTAATGCAGAGGACCATAGGTGTTGTACGGAGTAATCGTTCCAGTTGATAGATACAAAAATTTTGGACAGTGATTTTGGAAGGAATTAAATTCTGTGAAATGATGGCCTGTTATATGTGAAAAGTGCATCAGAGCCCAAACGAATGCCTGGTACCAGTAAAGAAATGTAAGTAGAGGGAGAAATTTTATAAAAGTTTGTAAACGTTAAATAAGGATCAAATCGTCAGATTTCGGATTCACGTTAACTCTAATGTTGTAAAATTTGATTGTTAATATCAATGTAAAAAACAGTTTTGTTCCTTATTTAAAAGGCCCAAATAAACGACAATGAGATGAGAATAGATAAAATTTGTAAAATAGTAAGAACACGAATGTAAATAAATCACAACAAGAAATTTTGTTATTTTACTTTGAATAAATTAATTGTTTTCTGAGGTTTAAAATTTTGTAAATTATTTAACAACCTTTCATTTTAAATTTTAAATAAAATAAAGTCATTCATAATTGTCAGAATTATTTAATCCTATTGTTTATTACATTTTGGCGTCATCAACGTGGGCCGAATTCCTTTAATCCCTTTTGATTATATATATATATATATATAGCCACTAGCCGCAATTAGTTTCTCCCATTAGTCGCCGCCAGCAACAATTAAATCCGCGACTTTTCAACACTTCGTTATTTTTCATAATTAAAGTTTCTTTTACTGGAAATTAATCTGCTGGAGCTTTACAATTTACGCGAAAGCTTGCATAAATTTGGAGCCAGCTTCCTCCTGACTAAATTGCAACTACTCTAGAAAATTAATATATATATAGCGAACGCATTCAATTTTGGAGTGATTTCGTAATATTATTGAATTATTAAAATTGTGATATTGATTAATTAAGTATTAGGTTAGAAAAGACGGTTTATAACGATATTGTTAGTAGAGTTCATTCGTGCATCAGCAGAGTCAGGCATTTTGATTGGCTTAATTTTTTATTCCGTCGGAAGAAAAATATTTTTTTATTGGTTCATTATTCAGTGTAGCAGGCGCAGGCGGTGATATTGATATCACGAGAACAGGACTTCTTGAGGCCAAGGTTCGTCTCGGAGAACTTATAAACATTGTACTGTGGCAGCATATGTTTTATACATTATAATATTTCCCAATTTCAAACCTTCAAAATTTTAATTCCTACTCCTTGATAAAATCAGTCTCTTTCTTTGACACAAGAGCTCAATGACTGTCATTGTACTTTACAAAACTAAGTATAACAATGAGTTCACAATCTGAAGAATTTGTGTCTGTTCGCACTTTAAGGCTATTCAAGACAAAGACCTTCCTGCGCAGGACTTGAATTGTTTTATGATTCATTAAAGTATTATGTAACAACAGAAAACAATCGTAGACTTTGCAGGGCAAAGATTGCAGAGTGTTCAGGTATAGATTGGTCACCGAACGGGTTGAGATTACATCATGAACTACGTCAGTTCACAGTCGGTGAACTTCAAGAACTGGTTCATCCCAACGTATCATACACGAATAAAATCAAAATATAATACATTCATAATTTTGAATTAAGAGCGGGATTTTATTTATTTAACAATATCTTGATTTAATTTTAATTTATTTACAATATAACATAATTCAAATTAATAAAACAATTGATTCAAATTAAACTTTTACTATTTATAAATTGAAAAAAGAAACATAATCAACATTGATATCTTGGTGTTACTCAGGAAAACTCAAGTAATTTATTTGTAGCATCTGTGACTGCTCTCAGGAAACGTGAAGAATTTAAATAAATAAAACCTAAAATGCAAGTATCGTATTTCGACGAGAATTGTGTTCATGCGTGATAGGTTGGAGAATGCGAAATACCATGCGTCTTAATTGGTGACCGCCGGTATATTGATGTTGCTGATGGCTCTCGGGAACTAGTACAGGACCGATCAGCCCGTCAGCGTTCGGACGTTAGGCAGAACTCAGCATATCCGCAGAACTTTTCGCTTCTGGCACACAAATAGTCGCCAAGGTCACTTTGCTTGTATGAGCTAATCTAAACAAAACCAACTATTTGGTTGGTTTTTAATTAAAAATGAACTGATGAGTTTTTAAACGATTTTGTAGGAGATCGCATGAAACCACCACACTAAAAGGACAACTTCTGCTAGACTGCCTAAGCAGGCAATCTTTGTCTCCTATCATAACATCTGCAAGACTGGCCCAAAGCTTGCCCAGGCAATATTGATCTTCAATCACAATGGCACGGTCAAGAAGCCACCCTAATTAAATAACCATCCATATGCGCCTTGTTTGCACACTTCACGAAATATAAATACAATTCTTTTATCTTGCCAAAGAAAACGTCTTCACTGGGACATTCCGAAGCCAGTGAACTGGAGCCTACATCGAGCTATAAGTGGTCGACTCCGCGCTCATCACGGCCTCGTGGGAGACCATCTCAACGTAGGCCCTGAGAAGATTCAACACTGGACCACCACTGGAGGGTGAAGATCAACTCGTCGAAGAGCCAGGCGCTACTTATCACCCGTCGACGACCGGTTATACGATTCTTCGGAGAGGTTATCCCGTGGACTACGAAAGCTAAGTATCTAGGGGTAATCTTAGATACAAGGCTAATGTGGAGGCACCACGTTAAAGATATACAAAAGAAGGTAACAGCTAGGTTTAGGTATCTTATATCCGATTTTTAACTCCAGTTCGAAGCTGTCACCGAGAGTGGGGATGTCAATTTGCATCTCCCTCATCCGCCCGATCCTTGAATACGCCTCATTCGTATGGGCCAGCGCAGCGGAGGTGCAAATGGAGAAGTCTTCACCCTGGAGAGGAAGTACCTCCGACGAGTGTTGAATCTCCCTCCACGGACCTCCAACGCCGTATTTTGGCAGGAATGGATAACCTGTGGGAGCAGATCCTCTGTGAGGTTCTACCGAAAGGTCAACGATTCTGGCAATGAGCTGGTCTCATCGCTCGGTCGCTACGACCCTGAAACAAAGGTAAACAGGAGCCGACCTTTGTTGATCTTCCTGTTAAGTATCATCAAAATCCTATATATTTTAAACCAACATTCCCCTAATCCACAGCAATTAGGAGGGAAGAACGTCGACCGGCAGAAGATGCAGAAGCAGCGGTACTAGTGTGAGTGAATGAGAGTATGAATGAGTGTGTAATTCAATTTTCTGGAAGCCGTATTGGCATTTACAAATGTTATGTATGAATGTGTAAACCAAACGATGACACTTTAGCAATGACAAAATATTAGTCTGTTAAAGGTATATTATTCGTCATCGCGACTAGGAGGCGGGACCTCCAGTTAGATGTCTCCGCTGCTTGCCAAAGAAAAGAAAATGAAATATACTAACTATTTAATTAATCTTTTGCGAACGATTCATCACACATTAGAAATCGTAATACAGACATAAATTATTCAACAAGAAAAATTATATGGTAATTAGTATATATTGTAACATCATTATGTTACATTGTCGAATTATTGCCTGTGTCGGTGTCTTCTTGCCGCGCCGCATATTGCTAAGTATTATTGTTTGTAAGGCGCGCGCGAAGATTTGGCAAGGCAGTTTGGCATAGGACTCGTCAGGGGACGGAGGTCCAAGTGTTGTAATGTATAAAGTGTCATAAATAACCACGCCCTGCAGATATTGAATGTTCTCACTGCTCGAAAAATAAAAAAATTATATCAAAATTGTTTTAGCAATTTCATTAAAAAAAATTACCTGGGGCCTGTATCAAAAATTGAGGAAAGAGACGGAGGACATCAGGACGGACGCTACAATATATAGTGTCATTATATATTTAATATTTTAAATGGATAGGGGAGTTACTTTGTTATTTTTAATCTATTTAATTTTATTTGAATATTTATTTAAATCTGAAATTATTTAACTTTTTGGCAAGTGAAATTAATTACAATAATTATTAACACACACAAAAAATACCTTCTCTTATCAGTTTAAATACCCACGGCTATTTTACAAAATAAAAATAATAGAGACAATTTCTAACAGGGGTTGGTGTGATGAATGTGGTGGTCCTATGGCTTTAATGAACCTCCTTTGATAGTATTATTTTATGGTTCAGTACTACTTGCAGGTGAAGACTTCACTAATGGCTCGAGCGGACGCTACAATCCCTCGTATTTCCTGGAAAAATGGTCACTAATCTGGCCTACAGGTTCTGGTCAGCAAAACAGCTCCATAATTTCCTCTAAAACTAACTCTCAAAACCACAATCACCATTCGAAATTTGAAAACTAACTTCCTCTCGAACACCACTTCTCCAAAATTAATTTATAACTTCAAAAACAGACTAACTTATAACATATGCCAACAGACTTCCGCTCAAAAGTATTTAACTGAAAACTAAAAGCTAACTTCCTCCACTCCAAAATCCAGTCCGCATAAACTAAAAACTAACTTATTTTCGCTTGTTCTCTGCGTGCTCCCTTCACACCTCGGTTTTTTTAACTTCCCGTCACAGGGACTTGGATTCTACAGTTTTTCTTAAATAGGAATTAGAATGGTGCCCCAACAAATCTTGATTAGCCACCTCACCTACTTGGTGCATATAGCCGAATTCAGGACCGCGAGATGATGACACGACCACAATGGCGCCAATGGCGAGGAGCGTCCTGTCCGAGAGTGCTAAAAATTTTGAGACCAAGATTAGCGTGGACCAGACACATACAATTTTTAATCTGCACAAAGGGTTGCCGCGCCGCGATTGTTTTCGTATCTGAAAATATCTAGGAAACGTGCATTAACCATCGCTAGAATCAAGCCGAGAATATCAAGTTCTCAATATATTTTCTTCCGTAAAATAAATTTAAACACATAAATAATAATAAAAATAATCCCAATTGATTGATCCCACTTTTGTATACTACAAAATTAGCATTTTGAAAAATGAAAGCCAAATCCTTTTCCCCTGAGTCATTTGGCCTTATGCGTCGTGAAAATGGATGGCCGGCCAAAAGTATTACTGACAAATCTTCTACAAGCATTTGACTTCAAATATTATTAATCGAAGCCGTTCCAAGCCTCCTTCATCTATTCATCTCCATTACCAGCTATAAGAAGGCGTTGGCTTGGATGTTTTGAGGCCATTTCCAAACAGAGAACAACCTTAATCTCTCTCAATATAAAAATGAATGTCTGTCTGTCTATGTGTGTGTTCCCTATGCGCTCCTAAACCATTCATCCGATTGCGATGAAACTTTGGTTAGTTTAGCGCACTTCCGGAAAGGTTTGTTTCTTCCCGGTTATCGAACCGTTAGGCATCTCCAAGGGGTGAAGGAAGGTGAAATTTAAAAATATGCTAAAACGGCTGATATTATCGTCGATACTTTTCGGGATCGATGTGAATAATAATTTCCATCTAGATGTTTTTAATATATATTTTCATCCCTTGAAAGCATCAATAAGGGAGGGAGTGCAGAGGCGTTACATAAAAATAACGCAAAACAACAGAGATTGGTCTCAAATCCAGGGTTGTAGAAGTCCATGAGTTTAATTCTGACATTCACTATGTCAGTTAAGTTGTAGTTCTGCCCCTAGGCGTGG
Organism: Zhengitettix transpicula; assembly: GCA_037074705.1. NCBI lineage: Eukaryota > Metazoa > Arthropoda > Insecta > Orthoptera > Tetrigidae > Zhengitettix > Zhengitettix transpicula. The sequence continues at coordinate 201,226,932 of CM073591.1, read as the reverse complement.
CGCTGGGGGAGGATGAGGGTGAATGGCTGTTACATAAAGTAATTGAGTAAACAACTGAGACTATTGTTAAACTCAGTGGGTACCACTGATTCAAGACTGACATTGATCATATGTGGTTAATATGTAGTTCAGCCCCTTGGACTGGAGATGGAAGGGGGTGAAACAAATTCCGTATTCAAGCTTAAATGCGTAGACCAATTTCTACTAAACTTTATACACATTACTTACGATCCACTTAGGGGTTGAGACACACCTTCAGCCTCTAGGGATGAGGGTAGAGGGGATGGAATTTATAAACATTCGTAAACGGCCAATATTAGCGCCGAATAAAAAGTTTTCGCGGTCGCTTAATTTGATAGTGTCATTATAAAACTTTTAAGTGTCTAATTTCAACTCAAAAAGCCGCGGTATGGAAGCACCCTTACCGTAAAATTGGTGGTAGAAGGGGGTTACATAAAAATAATGCAAAAAGCCCGAGATCGATGTCGATTCCGGGGTTATAGGAATCGCTGAGTTTAATTCTCGCATTAATCAGGGTGGTTAATTAAATTTTATGTTCCTCTTCGTGGAAGTGAAACTGTTGACAAAATGTTACGCGGAGTAGTTTTGACCCTCTTAAGTTACCGGGTAGATTTTTGACATTCTTAGGACACCAGCTATATTTCTTTACTTTTTTAAGGTACCGGGAGTAGTTTTAGACTGTATTAAGATAGCGAGTATTTTTGCAGTGTTTATTTGTCATGATTTTTAGACATCCTATTTTATGTAGAAGGACAATTCCCGAGTTGTTAAAGTACCATCTGTTAACATCCTGGTTTATTTGTTAGTTAGATGCTGAGGGGTTAGGTCGGGGAGGGGACCGTAAATGGGTAAATATTCCAAATACTGGCGCTATTTATGCTGATTAAATGAAATGTTTACCAAGAAGTTAGTGTCGAATCAATTCCTACTCCGGGCTAATTTAAGTAAATAACCGTGCAACTCAGCTGGTGTAGAATAAGAATATGGAACATCTCTGTCTTCCTACATAATAATCACGTAACAGTCTCGAAACAACATGCAACGTAAGTAATAAGTGTAAAATAATTTATTCAAGTTATACAATAAATGTCTAACAATCTTTCTTGTAACCAATATTAATTTAGTTAGTTAACTGTAACCAATATTTAAATGTCCTTTCTACTGTAAGTAATCTGTTTGACTTCCTTCAGGTACTTACCAGAGGAAGTCACGTCGTCAGTTATATTTGTTTAAACGAATATTCCCTCATGATTGAGTGTAATGTATCCATCGACGCCATTTATCTCCATCAAAGGTGCCGTGGAGCCTCACTGCCGATTTCTGTATCAGTGCAGCATATAAAATAAGGGACCGCCGTAAGCTCAGTATTATTAATGCTATCAGCGGTGAGGCCTTGTAAGTAAACGCATGTATCTGCGCCATGTAGACGACGTCGCTGTCAATAAGGCGGTGTTTCGGAGCGGCAAGTTTTAATGTCGCCCTTCATCATCACAGCAGCGCAAGAAGCCTTCCCTAACCACCCCCCTCCTCGCCCATCGCAAAATCGATTGCAGCACAAACAAAACGACGCGACTGCAAGACACGGGCAGCTCTTTGTAATTATCGTTATTGTAGCCCGGCTGGTGATCGAACGGCCATGCACGTGCGCCCCGTCTTCGCTGGCGCTGGGCCAACACGCAGCCTACGCCTAAATGACGAACCTAACAAACTCACGCTCTTATCTTAGAAACCAGGAACGACGCATAGCATGATACATGTACAGTATCTTTACCTAACAACCGGAAATATTTAATGTAATAAATTTATTGCACTTAATAAATATTCAACAATAATTTAACAAAATGAACAACTATACTCTGCAGTCCAAAATTTCTTGAAAATACTAATAAATAGATAACTCATTTTTTTGTGTTTTCCTTTGTACACGAAAGAAAAAGGTATCAGAAAAGGAGTTAATTGAACGATTACTTTGGTCATCCAAGGCTAAATGTGATACAAAATTTCGATATCGATCCAATATGCGGTTCGAAAAAGCCTCTCTTCACACACACAAATGGAAATAAGCAAAGAGCGAGTAAAGATTTGATATAATAATAATCCTATCCTGTCTGTATGATTTAGTCGATATAAGCAGCTCAGAAATTGAATTCTCGTATTTGAACAGTTAAGACTGAATTTAATATTAATTATACTAAATTACTTGAATTACCATTTTGAAACTTGATTTCTAACATTTACAGGAATAGATGTAACAAAACGACCACCGCTTACATTTTGAAGCAAGTTCTGCACGACCCTTTACGCCAAGATCCTGATTTTATAAAAAAAGAAAACTATGTATATATACGCGAGTTTGTGTCTGCTATCAAAAGGAAGTTGTAACTTGATTTTACTTTCTTCGACAATTAGACACCCACAGATCCGAAATTTATTTTTATAAAAATCACTGAAAGGTACAACTACAAAAATTATTAAATCTTATAAATAAAGCAGAGTGTAACTATGTATGTATGTATGAATGTATGTTTTTTTTATGTCTATAAATATATATATGTTTGTATGTTCCTTATACAAATATACACCAGTGGAGCAAATTTAACCCAATTTCGTACACGTGTTCTTTACGACCAGGAAACAAACACTGTCGGGGTGAGACGCGTATATATATATCAGTCGGATATATATTTTTAGGGGTCACAGATATTGATAGTGTTTCTACCGATGTTATCTGAATATTATAAAATTCCCTACGCCCTGGGAAAAGGGCACCCTTATGGTTTGGGGTGGAGATGCTTTACAGGAAAATAACGCGTATACAACCGAGATTGGAGTCAAATCTAAGTTTATGGATGTCACTGAGTTTAGTTATGACATTCAACTTGGCATTTACCCCTCAGATGCAGGGGTAGGAAGGTAAAAATTTTGGAACATGCAAACACAGCAGGTACTTGCGTTGAATAAATATATTTCAGGGTTAATTATATTGATTGTATTGCTACTGTTGTTCTATGTGTATAATTTCCACTCCTTTTCGGTATGCTAGGGGAGTATGCTTAAGTGTGGAGGGTGAGGGGCGGTTCGTATAATTATCAACAAATCAACCTAGATTCGAGTAAAATGGGGGTTATGGATGTTTCTGAGACTTTTTTAACAAACTGGCAAACGCAGGGGGGGTGTGGAAATTGGCGGTATTGTGGAAATTGGCGGGGAGAATAAATTTTCAAACATGTTAACCGGCCGATTTTTGCATTGAATCAATATAATTCGGGATGAATAGCATTCATAAAATTTCACTACTTGTTATCTATGTATAATTTCAACTTATTTTAGGCATGGGAGTGGACTACCTTAAGGGTTCGGGGTGGAGTGGCATTACATGAAATTACGCAAACACATTCGAGTTTCGAGTCGAATCCGGAGTTATATCTGTGTTTAATTATGACATTTAACTTACAGTTTAACTGGTGGACGGGGGTTGAAATTTTCATACATGCTAAGCAGTCGATATTTGCGTCGAATAAATATTTTTCTGGTGCACTGCGATTTGTTATATTTTTCTAAGTGTTCCATATATTTAATATAACCTGTTTAGAAATTTGGAGTGGAGCTCCCTTAAGGGTGGGAGTGGAGTTGATTTATATAAAAATAACGGTAAAGCAATCATCGAGATTGAACTCAAATCCAGGGTGATGGTTGTCAGTGAGTTTAATTATGATATTCAAATTGCCGTTTAAGTCCCCCAAGCAGGAGTCGTTAGGGGTGGAAATCTTCAAACTTGCTAATACGGCCGATATTTGAGTCTGATAAATATTTTCCCGGTAAAAGTGTTTAATAGTGTTTGTACCAATGTCTGTCAGTAAAATTTCACCATTTTACGGCATGGGAAAGGAGCGCCCTAGGGATGGAGTGGAGGAATGTTACAAGAAAACAACTGGAATAAACCGAGTTTGGAGTCAAAACCAATGTTATGGATAACGCTGAGTTTAATTATGACTTTAAACTAGCAATTAACCTCCCAGGGACGCGGGTGGTCGTGGTGGAAATAGTCAAACATGTTAATCTACCGATATTTTTCGGGATCAATGAGATTCATAAAATTTCTCTACATATTCTCTGAGTATAGCTTAAACCCCTTTCGGGTTTATCAGTAGAGCACTTTTTAGGATGGGGTGGAGGAACACTACAATAAAATAACGCGAATATAACCGTATTTGGAGTCAAATACAGGGTTATGGATGTCGCAGAGTTTAATAATGATATTTAATTGGCCATCTAACACCAAAGGTCAGGGGTGGACCGGGTATGCAAATTATCTAACATGAATATTTGCGTAGAAAAATTATTTTAAAGGGATAATCCAATTATAGTATTTCCCCCAATTATTTTGTTTGTAAAATTTCAACCTCTGGCGACATGATTGATATCACACTTATGGGTGGGCGTGGAGGTGAGATACCGGAACATAACGCTAATACAACCGACATTCTATTCAAATCGAAGATAATGGATGTCCCTGAGTTCATTTATGGCAATCTGAGCAACCCGTGGTGGTAGACTGGGGTGGCAGAAGCTGGGCAAATGTAGGTGGGGTGTAGAAATGTTAAAATAATAAAGCTCCGAATTTCACGCCGAATAAATATATTTCGGGAACAATGAGATTATTAAAATTTCTCTACACGTTCTCGGTGTTTAATTTGAACACATTTCGGGCTTGGGAGGGAACTAATTTTAGCGGTGAAGGACAGTGGGATTTACAAATAAAATACGCGAATAAAACAGATTAGAGTCAAATACAGGGTTATGAATGTCGCTGAGTTTAATTATGATATTCAATTGGCCATTTAGGGACGGGGTGGACGGGGGTGAAATTTTTATAAAATGTTAAACGGTCGATATTTTCATCAAGTAATTAATTGTAAAGTTCAATGACATTGATAATATATATATCGATGTTGTTTGTAAAATATATCCCCTTTCGGTATTAGAGGGAAGTACACTTAGGGGAGGGGTGGAAACGTCAAACATGCTAAAACAGTCGATATTTAGGCAGATAAATATTTTTAGGGATCGAAGAAATAGTGTTTCAACCGATGTTATCTGAGATGATATTCAATTACCCATTTAATCCCCTGGGATGGGAATCGACGGGGTGGCATTTTTCAAACATGTTAAATCTTCGATATTTAGCGTAGATAAATAAATGCCAGGGCCAATCACGTTGATAGAATTTCTACCGATGTTGTTTGTAGGCATAATAGGGGTGGGGGTGGAGAGGAAATAACGCGAAAACAACCGAGATTCGCGACAAATCGAAGGTAATGGATGTCACTGAATTTATTTATGACAATCTGGGCAACGCGCGGGTATCGGCTTGGTTGGGATGAGTTGACCGGCCGATTTTTGCGTCGATTAAATATATTTCGGGATCAATTAAATTAATAAAATTTCTCTACATTTTTCACGTCTATACTTTCAACATTTTTCGGGATTGGGATTGGAGCACACCTTAAGGGTGCGGGTTGAGCGGAATTCCATTATAATGATGCAAAAACAATCGACATTGGAGTCGAATCCACGGTCATGGATGTAAATGAGTTTAATTATTACATTCAACTAACCTTTTAACTGCCCCAAGGGAGGGTTGGCTGGGGTGTAAATTTTTTTAAACATGTTAAACGGTTGATTTTTGTAGCGAATAAATATTTGTCGGGGACAATGTCACTGATAATATTTTTACCGATTTTGCTTTTAATTTCAACCCCTTGACACACTTGAAAGATCACAATTAGGGGTAGGGGCATTACTTGAAAATAACGTGAATAAATCCCTGATTGGAGATATAGATGAATGTATTTATGACAACGTGGGAAATGCTCGGGGGTTAGCGGTGGTGTGCAGGGGTGTGAGGGGCTTGGCGGAGTTGGGCGGGTGAATATATTTTCAAACAAGTTAACCGGCTTATAGTTACTTCGAAGAAATATGTTTCGGCATCAATGAGATTCATAAAATTTCTCTACATGTTCTTTGTGTATAATTTCAACCCCTTTCGAACTTTGGATGGGTGCACCTTTAAGTGTGGGCGTGGAGTGGCATTACATAAAAGGAAAACAGAAACTATCGAGATTCGAGTTGAATGCGGGGTTATAGTTGTGACTGAGTTTAATTATGACATTCAACTTGCCGTTTAAGTCCCCCAAGCGTGAGTGTTCGGGGGTGGAAATTTTCAAACATGTTAAACGGTCGATATTTGCGTTAAATAATTACTTCCTGGGGTTATGACTTTGATAGTTTTTATACCGATGTTGTTTGTGTATAATTTCAATCCCTGTGAGGGAAGCAAGCTTAGGGGTGGGGTGGAGGTACGTTAAATAATGCGACGGGTGTGGGAGGTGGAGGGAGGGGGTAGAAATTTTTAGACAATGTAATCGGCCGATTTTTGCGTGGAATAAATACTTTTTGATTATCGCACATTTATGGGGGTGGTCATCTTCTAACGTGTAAAAACGACCGATATATTTGGTCAATGACTTCAACCCCTTTCGGCATTGGAGGTGATCACATTTAGGGATAGGGTTCGAGGAGCGTTACATAAAAATATCGCAAAAACAACCGAAATTGGAGTCATATGGGGGATTATAGATAAATGACATCTCGGGCAGTGTTTTAGTCAAAGCTTCCATGATATCATTTTGCAATACTTGTTTCCCAATTTATTTGTTAGGATAATTGTAATATTCATACTCCCGAAGAGGTCCCAATCAGAGACAAAACGTCGTGGTTAAAATTTGAATATTAAAAATTTTTCTGACTAAAAGGCTGCTATTTTTATTATTTAACTACCAAAACAACGTAAATTTTGTAAATAGGTTCAGATACAGAATCACTGTATTTATTTTTATCTCTACATATTTGTTATGTGATCTCCATGTATATCCCATGTTTATATTTTTCATTATATAACTACTTTCAATAAGTTAAGAGTATGTAAAATAAATAAAACTCTGCAATTTAAGTAAACTTACAACAAAACAGCGCCGACAATTATTGAAGCAACATTATGCGTCTCAAAGCTTTAAATAATATATGCAATGGATTTTTTAGATGAGTATTATTCGTTCCTTTATTTCAGTAAGACGCAGTCACACCCAAAAAATACTTACCCCGGTTCGCAGGATCCTCTTTTTGGTTATTTAGGGATAGGGGTCAGTTACGGTATGGACCTAATTAATTCAGTCTATCCAAGAGAGCGGTCGAGACATTTGAATGAAGAAGCGTACGACCCTGCTGAAGAATTTATAATGTGGTTTAGGGAAGGCTGGCGGCATAGCACCGCAGTAGTCAACGTAGTCCATTGTTCGGTCATTTCCAAGAATTAGGCTCTGAAAAAATTAAGTATTCCTGAATGTAAGCAAAATATTTTTTAAAAAAAATAAGTATTTCCAGGCCATTGTTCGGTTATTTCCTACAATTGGCATCTGCAAAAATTAAGAATTTATAATTTTCCTGAATGTTAACATAGCATACAAAAAATGGATCCGGAGAAACGGGCTGCATTTATTTCGACATCTCCTCTCTGCTTCAAATATTCTGAAAATTTTGGCAGCAATTCTCGCTTATTCCCTGTTGCATCCTGCCCAGCACCTCTCAGTTCCTGGATCAAGGCCTCCTTCGACAGATCGTACAGCCAATTCATCGTAGACATGACGTCACACGAAATAATATCTAACATCAAGATTTGTGTGGATTCGTAAAACAATTTATTTTTTAAAAAAAACACACATAAACAGTTATAAATGCTAAATTCTGAAGCCTGCATGTCTTTTAAGAACATCATAAATAATAAATATTTAATATATTACCATCTCGACTATAATTCATTAGTTCTTATAAACTTTTTCGTTTTAAACCACGCTCTGCTACCATTTGTTGAACTAGATCATCTTCAAATAATATATTTGAGCGAGGGCAAAATTCTAAGGTGAATAATTTGTTTAAACATGCAGCGTTCCTTTAAAATAACTATATAAATTCAAACTCTTTACAACACAGTTTTCACCAATAACTATTTTTTTTTAACAATCCAATCATCCAAAGATATTTTCCGCACCCAAGTCACAGATATAATTACTTTTACATAAAAAGATAATATACCATTTTTGTAAAATATAGTTCACAGATAACATTTATCAGCCGGCCAACGTCATCATATCTCTCAGCGAGTAGCAGGCTCCCGCTGCCAACTGAAAACACCGAGTTTCGGTTCACATTTATTAAAGAATTCCTGAATAAGCCGAAAATCGTCTTTCGCACACCCATGTCGGGATTTATAATAAATGCGTTATATACTGTTTGAACCTAATAAAATAGAATCTTTAATAGCAGATATTGGACTGTACGATGCTCGTCAGAATGTAATGCGCGAGAAATTTCATTACAGTTTAGAGGTCAGTTTGTGAGAAGAAAATACGCTCGATTGGGCGAAGATATTTGGAGTCCAATAGTTCATATACGGTCAAGAGCGCGGACAATTGATAAGAGGGGAAGATAAATAAAAAGACAAACGGGACTGTGAAACCAGTGTGGAATGGAATAGAGAAGATGAACCCGTATTGTTCATAGATGTCACATTCTATTGCATAGTGAAATGGTATGAAAAACTTTGTCTTTACGAATACACTATATTATATGATCAAATTAGTTATTTTTTGACGTTTCATGGCGAACATTATTCGTATTTAGTCTCACCTTGAAATCAATACAGAATAAAATTTGGAGGACGACAGTTACACGGGCCAGTCAAAAAACGTATTTTTCTGGCATAAATGGTTCTTGATTTTGCCGTGAGACAGCGCAATCTTGGAATCACGGTCGCGGAACCCGACAGCTGTCTCGCCAACTTAATTAAAAGCTTCTTCTATCTTGTGACTTGATTGCTAAAGTTGCTCAAAGCAGTGGGTGTCAGGGTCAACAATAAGCGTAGCTGCGTTGGTTTTAACTCTTAAAAATCTTCTCTTCTTCCGATTCACTTGACAAATGAAGTGCTTTTCAACTTCGAGCTGTAAATCTCAGATAATGAAATCACTAGCCACTAGAAGATGTCTAGTATAACACAGGAAATTCTCAATTATTTGATTACTTTCATGTATTATCATTTAGTTCAAAATATTTGACGACAGATATGGAATCTTTCGCCCACTAGAAACCATCAAAGTTTTCAAGAACAGAATAATCTTAAATTGGAAAAAAAACCTTTTAGAGTCATCTTAGTAAAATAATACTTTTTAAAATACTAGCTGGGTGCCGAGCGTTGCTCGGGTATTTATTTATATTGTCCCGGAAAGAATTTAATACGACACTATTCTCTTAGTCAACAGGTGATTTAACAGGCATCAAGAGCAACGTTTTTTTCAACATTTACCTATTCGCGCCACCTACACTACCTGTGCCGACGGAATGTTAATTTCATCATAAGTGGAATGATAACTCACTGAACCTTAATCGAGTTAATAAATCTACTGGTACCTTAAAACAAGTCTAAAAACGTTACATTGAATACTCTGCAAGCTAAAGCAAAACGAAAATACTTCCGATATCCTAAGAGAGTCAAAATTATATCCGATCCGTTAAGAGAGTGCAAAATAATACGGGTAGCCTCAGAGAGTAAAAAGACACAGTGAAATATAGTCCCGGTACATTGTGAAACATTAACACACTCCCCGTACAGTCAAAAACACTCCTAACACCTTAAGAGAGTCAGAAATATTCCCGATAACTTTTGAGGGTGTTGTGGGTGTAATGCTAAGAGCGTCCGTGATGGGAGCGACCCCGTCTTGGAGGGACAAGAGGACCCTTCATTACACATTTATTCCCAATTAAAAGTAGCAAATATGTCTGAAATTTTTAAATATTAGTTAAAATTCCTATTCGAATCATAATATTCTCAGTCCTTAAAGAGACTTTTTTCATTAGTATTTTCGAGGACTCTATGTATATAATCATATAATTGTATACCTACTCGTTCGTGTAACTGCTGTGATAGAAACCAGATTTGGAAAATACGAAGGGGCTACCTTTGGGTATGCCTTTTCCTCTCCGTTTTTGAACTAAGCCGAGGCACATCGGCCTGTTTTGATAGGTGTATGTTCCGGGGTCGCAGACCTTGGGCATACGGTAAGAGTTGTTCGCTATTCCCATTGGAATAGTCGGCCAGCTGCCTCCTAAACTGGTCGAGGCACGGAGAGGGGAATGCTGCGTCCCCACAACAAACTCCTCTCCCGCTATCGGAAGGGCGTAGGACAAGTACCCAATGCCCGACCTACCTGATGCAGGTTTTTCTAAGGCTTTCCCTGCATTTCATTAGGCGAATGCCGGGTAGGATCCTTAAAATATAGCCCGGGGGCCCTAGTTAACCCTTGGCTACCTTCCTCTACCCTTCCGCATCCCCCCTTTCAAATCCCTTCCTATGCTATTAAAGGTGAGTTGCCCAATGTGGATCACCGTCATGTAGCCTGTTGCCCTAAAAAAAAAAAAAAAAAAAACTTGGCACAACTTTCTGGAGAGACGAAGCGATCACCCGGCCCGTGAGAGCTTTTTCCTCCCACCGTTTTACAACTAAGGTTTCCACAAGCCGAGGCAGCTCGGCCTGTTTTGAGAGGCGTATGTTCCGGGGTCGCAGACCTTGGTCATACGGTAAGAGTTGTCTGTTCGCATTGGAACCGTCCACCAACTGCCCCCTAAACTGGTCGCGGCACGGAGAAGGGAATACTGCGTTCCCACATCAAACCCTGCCCCCGCCATCGGAAGGACGTGGAAGAAATACCAAATGCCCAAGCTACATGTTGCAGGTTTTCTAGATTTGGTCCTGCATCACTTTGAGGCTAATTCCGGGTGGAATCCTTAAACTATAGGCCGGGGGGCCCTAGTTAACCCTTGGCTACCTTCCTCTACCCTTCCGCATGCCCCTTTCAAATCCCTTCCAATGCTATTAAAGGGGAGTTTCCACCATGTGAATTACCCCCATGTAGCAAGTTTCTCTAAAAATAAAAATAAAATAAAAGTTATGGAGAGAAGGAGAAGGCTACTTTTGGGAATGTTTATCCCACCCGTTTTTGAACTAAAAAATGATAAAAAAAAGTCCGGATCTTTTTAACACCTGACCATACGTCACTACAAAATTTATGTAGTAAACTAAAACACAAATGTAAACAGCAATAAAATGGACTAGACAATATAAGGATAATTTAGGTAAGCATCGCTTATGGTTCATTTAAGATGCTGGAATATTCACCGAAATAGTAGATCAATTCCATTAACTATCATTTATTTTGTAAATAGATATTAATATAAGCCAATATCGTGTATATGAAAGAATCGCGACACGGGGAGGCCGGGATGTTAAATGCGAACATAGTGAATTTGTAATAGATACCATATGCTTCAGAAACTGAAAAGTGAAGTCCTTGTTCAATGCGTATGTGAGACACAGTGTTTGACTCCGAACCTATTGACAGAACACATGAAAGGAGCACAAAGAACTAAGTTATTATTCAGACGAAGACTTCCTGAGAGGAAGCAGAGTAAATGTGTAACTTGAAGCAGAAAGTATGAAGTAGCTAATACTACAGCTTCTGGAGACTCTCTTTTCGGCTACTCACAACCTGAAACTGATGTGACATCAGACGGATTAATATATATATTGTAGTATACAAAATATAATATAAAATTACAAGAAGGGAAAATATGTTGTAATCAAAATAGACTTTATTAAATTTACAAGCCCCACGTTTGAGTGACAAACTATGTAGTAAACACATTAATCAAATGAAAATAAGCCACCACGTTGGGGTCAACTTATGTAGTATTCAAAATGATAAAATAATAAAGGAAGGAAATCGAAATTAAACAATTACTTTTTGAAAGATAACAAAAAAATTATTTATTTTACAAGTTTAAACATTCTTAATTTTCATTTTAAATTAATACTTCGGCTTTTGTGAGAAACCTCAATTTCAGGGCCACTTATCGGGCCTCCAATAAAGACAGTAGAAAAGAAATGAATTTTAAATTACAATAAAAACTATTATTAAACCAAAAGGTTATATAATTATAGTAAAGTTATCGAAATGTGACGGTAAACGATATTTACTTATAATGTGTACTGTTGTTTCCATTACACACCATTTTGTTTGGGCCGCTGAGGTTTATGCATACGTGCTTTGCTTTAATTTTTTATTTACAACAATTTTCAGTAATAGGCCATTCCACTGATTCTACTTTCTTGTCATTTTTCAAACACTCGGGAAAAGTTTCGATGCCTTTCTGTTTCGACGAGTCTCTAATTGTTTGCAGTCCGTTACACAATATTTCTTCCTACATTCATAACAGGTTAGCCATCAATGAAGAAAACCATTATTCAGTTAAAAAATCTTACCAATTTATTGATAAAATCAAGTCCCTCACCGTCATTCATGACTACTCTTTGATTTCTCTTGATGTCGTTTCAACTCTATTCCCAATGATTTAGTCATTAACAGTTTCAAAAACAGATGGCCCATTTTCAGTCAATGTAATTCCGCTTCATGAAATTTTATGCATTATAAATCTAATCCTAAATTCCACTTATTTCAAGGTTCACTAACATCAAATCAAAGGTTCTCCCATGGGAAGCCCCCTGAGTCCTTTTCTTGCTGAAATACTCATTCGAGATTGAGAAAATTCTTGTCTTTCTATACTTCCTGTCCAACGTCTTTGTTACATCAGATACGTAGATGACATTTTTTGTATTGTTAATACCTCTCAAATCAACCTTAGTGTCAATACTTTCAATAATTATCATCCCAACTTACAATTCACCCATGAACGTGAATTTAACCATTCTCTTAATTTCCTTGATGTCACTGTATCCATTCACAATACTTACATTCTCACCAATTGGTTCAGAAAACCTACATACTCTGGACGTCTCCTCAATTATCTTTCAAACCAAAAGAGAGCTGTGGTTTACAGTCTTGTAGACAGAGCTTTATTACTTTCTAACTCCAAGTTCCATTAACACAACTTAAATATTGTCCGATAAATTTTAATATTTGAGTACCCTTTACATTTTATTACTAAACACACAAACAGCAGATTGAACAAAATCCGATATCCTACTGTCAATCGTCCCCAAACACCTCAAGCCAAATTTTTTCTTCCTTATTAAAAATTTCTACATCACAAATTATCCAAATATTCAAAGAATATCAAATATCCATCATTTACAGATCTACTAATACTCTTTCCCACTTGATTAAAAACCACAAGGACCCACTTGACTCCTACAGCAAACAATGTGTAGCTTACAAACACTTTTGCTCTAATTGTAATTCCTGCTACATAGGGCAAACAAAACGTTCCCTTAATACACGTATCAAGGAATTTATATCTAATATCAAACTTCGCATTCATAAACAATGTTTAGTATCCAAACATATCAATTGGAAACATACATTTGATCGGCAAAATGCTAAGATTTTAGACATTGAAAAGAAAATAAAAAATTTACGTTGATTGAAAATAATGAATAAAAAAGAAGCTAATTAAGACAAAAAAGTGATAATATCCCAGAACCGTTGTGTGGTATTTATATTATCACTTTTTTCTTTGTCTGAATTGGCTATCTTATTAGGAGAACGATCAATAAATTCCTATACTGTACTGACACCAGGTACAATTCCAGGCTCATTAAATCAAACGTCACAGCAATTAATCTATTAACAGACACTATGAAACTCAATTAATACTATGATCCATTAATATTACACTAAACTTTCTGCTTTCCCATTGTCGTTGCTTCCTTATTGTTACGCTAACCCCTTCGGCTCTCCCATTGTCGTTGCGTTTTCGAGTTTTGTCACCTGACAAGTGCAATTGTGTCGCTCTAGACTCTTCTTCGCATCTGAGGAAGGTGACAAGGACCCTTGAAATGTTGTGTGGTATTATCATTTTTTGTCTTTCTTATTCATAAATAAATAGAAATGAATTAGACAGTTTCCTCTATTCCTCTTTTTTTTCGCAATAAATTAAACAATTGGTCGTATTTCAAGTTTATGGACAAAACACGATAATGATGCCACGATGAAATTATCAGGTGTTCTCAAAATGATTTTCAAATATTATATTTTATACCATTATTACATATATTTATTTTTCTGTATTTCAGAAGAAACAGGAGAAGCTTACAGCCATATAGAACATGAAATATTCGTATCAAAGGATCAGGATGGAAAAATCTCTACCGAACCGACAATCGAAGCAGGGTCTCCTGTTTGGCATACGATTGTCTCTAACCATTGAGCCATCCGACCCGGAATCAGGCCATGAACGAGATTTATCAACCAATTAATTTATAGCCAGAGCCAGGATTCGCCTATGGTGAGCGCTCGTGTACCAATCGGGAAACTCGGCTTTTATTTCTGGTCCGGTACTGAGTCCTACTATCAACATACACACATTTCCGGCAGACTCTAACGAAATACTTGATCAATAAATTTAATATAATAAAAATGTTTTTCTCTGAAATAATTTCTTTTATTGAATTGTTTAAATGTTTTCTGAACAGTATATGCTAAGTAGACCTAGCACTGTGAACAAAAAGTAAGCTGAATTTGTTTATAAAATATAAATTCTTTATTTATTCTTCCAAATCAATTTCATCCCCTTCAAAGTAATCGCTGTCCGAAAAAACGCACTTTTTCCGACGCTTTTTCCAGTCATCGAAACAGTCGGAATAGTCTTTTTCCGGTATAGGTATAGGTCTTGAAGACCTTCTTCGATTCGGTTTTTATTTCTTCAATCGTGTCAAAACGGCGTCCCCGCATTGGCCTTTTGAGTTTGCGAATACGGTGGTTGCGGAACGATATGAGTCGAATTTTTGGCAAAAAAGTCGCGAAGAACCAACGCAGTATGACATGGTGCATTATCGGGATGAAGGAACCAAGAGTTGTTCGCCCATAATTCCGGCCGTTTCAGACGAATAGCTTCACGCAAACGACGCATAACGCTCAAATAAATTCTTTGTTGACAGTTTGGCCAGACGGAAAGAATTCATAGTGCACCACACCACGATAATCAAATAAAACTGTCAACATGAGCTTGATTTTCGATCGACTTTGCCGTGGTCTTTTCGGTCTAGCATCAACTTTTGCACGATATTCGCTGGATTGGTCGGTGGTTTCAGGGTCGTATGCGTAAATCCAAGTCTCGTCTCCAGTAATGATGCATTTCAAGTGGTCCTGATAGTCAGACAGCAAAGTTTCACACACAACAACGCGACGCTTTTTAGCAAAAAAATTGAGCGATTTTGGCACCAATCGAGACTTGACGCTTTTGAGACACAGAACATTCTAAAAAATGGTTTGGGCTGAGCCAAATGATAATCCATCACTATCAGCGAGATCTCTAATTGTCCATCGACGATTTTCAAACACCAAATCTTTGATCTTCTGGACGTGGCCCTCGTCGGTAGACGTTGATGGTCGTCCAGAGCGCGGTTCGTCTTCAACGCGTTCTCGGCACAACTTTGAACTCGTTGTACCAGTTATAAACGTTTTTTTGTGCCATAGTTTGATCACCAAAGGCCTTCCGCAACATTTACAACGTGTCCGCACAAGAATATTCGTTCCGAAAACAAAATTTTATGCAAGTTCTTTGCTCAACAACATCACCCATTTCAAAAATCGAAAAATTCACTTTTGGTTGTTTACAAAAACATGTGTAACTCGGAGATAATTAAACCTTTTAACAAACAGACACTTGGCAAATATTATAGACAGTCCTCCCAACCTACGATAAAAATTTTCCCTGCCTTCCTAATACTCGGGAGTTTTAAATGACAATTTCACCTTACTTTTTGATCACAGTTGTTTACCAATTGTGAATTCTTTTTCTTTAATCAGAGAGTTAAAAAGTCCACATATGAAGTCGAAATATATATATTGCATTCTAGAGTTGACAATCCTCTGCTTGGAGATAAATTAGGCTTATTGGAAAGAATAACACGTCGCAAACAGAGATGACAGGTTTGGTTTGTAGATTCATTTTGGAGCCAACTGCAGAGAGTATTTGTAACGAAAATGCTTAATCCCATCGATGGAGTTATTGGGCCCGAGCGAAGTTATTGTTCAGCCACGAACCAATTTTCCACCTAAGTGGTCACGCTAATGTGCGCATTAATGTAGAGGATAGCCTCGCGCGACCAGAGCAATGTATTATTATATTCTGTCGATTATGTACTAACTGGTATGAATTGTTGCAATGTAAGTTCCTTAAATCACTTTAGTAAAGAATTGCAAATATGTTATTTCAGAATCCGTTTTCCAAAATTATATGTCGCGTGTCTTTTGTATTTTGGAACTATCAAAATAAGTACTTCCATAATCAAATAGTTTCAAGAATATTATATAAGAGAAAGTAATATTTTTTAAGGAGTCTTGTGAATAAGCGCGAATAAAATATTTCCATCAACCTGATTAGAATATATTTCTTGTCATCCGCAAGTCAATGTGAAACTGTTCAAAAGCCTGGTAAGTACATACACATCGGAACGATTCATTTAACCACACTTTCGGTACAATTTGTATTCACGAATTATTATATTTGATATATCATAAAATGTAGTTCCTAGCAGATATAACATGCAAACTTATGTTCATTAAACAATTTATTACCTATTTCATGTTCGTGTTCATTAAAAAAATTATTACTAATTGCATGCTGTTTGTTAAGTAATTTAATCAAATACATCAGTCGAAAAGTGTTACATATACATCATCTTCACTAGACAATTCAACGGTTACTTCCGAACCTTTCTACCAGCTGAATAACTTTAAATCCGCTGTTCAATAGTCTTTAAAACACATTTTTATCATAGAAATCAAGCATATATATTGAAAGTACCAGCCCTAGCTAGCTACACATTTTTCCCATCTCACGGGAAATTTGTGGATACCAGGCCAAAAAATAACTCATAAAACCATATTCGGACGTCTCCGTAAGAATCGAAGTACTGCTCAGCGAGCGCGTGGCCCATTTTCGACGCGTGTGATGGCCCGTTGTCGTGGAGAAAAATCAGCTTTTCATGTCTTTACTGATAATCCAGCATTTTTTTCACGCAGTGCCTGGCTCTATTTGATCAGTTGTTGGTGGTAGCGTCGGTCATTGACAGTTTCACCAGATTTCAACAGTTCATCTAGGACGATACCCTGCTGATTTCACCAAACGCACAGCACCTTTGCCGTGGTACTAGATTTGGTCTTGCGGGCGATGTTGATGGTTGGCCGGGATCAACCGATGATTTCTTGTCTTCAGGATTCCACTTTTCATCGTCGGTCACAATCTGATTCAGGAACGACTTTCTTTTTGGTCTGTCGAGCAAGATTTCGCTCGTGATTCGGCGCCGCTCCATCTGTTTTTCGTTAAATTCATGGGGCATCCATTTTCCGATTCTTTTAACCTTTCCCACGTCACGTAGGCGCATGGATTGGCTGGTTGCGTAACACACACCATGGTCGGTAAGCATTTTTTGCGATTGGGAATCATTTTCATCCGAAATAGCCTGAAATTGATGGTCCTAGACCTTCCTGGGTTGGTTTTCATGCTTCTTTTCGCCATAGAAGGTGCTGTGCGTTTGGTGAAATCAGCAGGGTATCGTCCTAGATGAACTGTTGAAATCTGGTGAAAGTGTCAACGACCGACGTTACCACCAACAACTGATCAAATAGAGCCGGGCACTGCGTGAAAAAAATGCTGGATTATACGACTCGGCAACCAATTGCATAAATTGAAGCAAAATAACATAGCTTTCCACATATGCTCTTTTTGGGCAAAAATACAAGACACAATTACTTAAGAAAAAATGGATGTTGTTGTTTGAAATGTTGATGATATGCATTGACTGTTGTTAACAGATGACAAACTCATAAATAAAAGATTAACATTGTGGAGCAATCCTGAACTACACACGATCGTCCGCCCGTCTACAAACTTCTCTACTAGCATCGCCCACATATTCTGATACAGTGACACACCTTGAAGTCCACCATCACCTCATCCCCGAGGGACCTCCCTTCACAACTCAACCAAGCAAATCCGCCACATAGGGAAAAAAAATCTGTGACCCCAACGTGATTCAACACGGCAAGACTTATAAAATTTCTCTCACTGGACGTGATTCTTCAAGATGAGACTAAGAAAAAATCTGCCTTCACTTGAAGTGATCTTACATTTGGAGATACACAACCTCAGGACAGCAGAATTTTTTCGGCTGCGAAATATTGCAAAACGAAGAAGCACCCTCAATTAATAGTGAAGCGACTTATTCACAGGACATCTCTGTCATCAACTCGAGCGACTCCAATCGAATTCCTGCTTTTTGGGAGAACAACCCGGCTCGATGGTGGCTCGGAGGCTGCCCTTGTTGTGAATCGGATTACTTCCCATGCTGCTAAGTATAATCATGTGCTTGTTAGCCTAGGCGAGATCACACATTGGACGTCATCAGTGACGTCATCGAACGGCTAACGAACACACATAAGTATTTTACTATTAAAAACAGAATTATTTGTGCTTTTGGCGAATCGGACGAGAAAAGACCCGTATCGTATTTTGTTACTTGGTCATGCAATTACTGAAGAAAAGCCCTCCCTAATGCTTCAAAAAATGCGTTATCTTAGTTAGTGAAGTCGTACAGGACACCACATAACGTCGCCGTCAGGAGTAATTTAATTCTAGTGAACGATTGCAAGCTGTGAACGTAATGCTATACGGGTACAGTGTAATACCCACATAATCTCAAATAGTCAAATTACAAATAATGGTCTATGTTGGTACCATAGATAATTTGGCACAAAACCTCGTAAATGTGCAACGCCATGCACATTGGCAGACAAGAGACAGAAAACCGATTGATCGTATACGATAGTAATAATCGTATGCATTTTTTGATTCATAAAGGTGCAGACGTTTCTTTGTTGCCATGTAAAGTAGTAGGGACCAAAACTCGAGATTCCACCTACCGACTGTACGCAGCTAATGGGCGTATGGGAAAACAACACTTAACCTAGAGTTGATTGGACATTCTTAATTGCCGATGTTTCCCAACCTATCATCGGAGCTGATTTACTCCAACATTTCAATTTACCAATCGATTTACCTAACAAAAAGTTGTATGACAAGACAACTTTATTTTGTAATTTCCAGAACACAGACTCCTACAGCCCGTACGTTTGTTTAAAATAAAAACAAGTTTGCAAGTGTACCACGGAATCTTCCAGACAACACTTTGTCAGTTGCAGTGAAACACCAAGAAGTCCAGCATCAACAAACCACAAACGGACATCACGTGTTTCAATTTACCAGAAGGACTAAGCTACAGAGCGCAAGACCCCCAATGTCGAAGCCTAAGCTTTATTCCGGATACGTCTCAGTGTGCAAGCATCAAATTCAGTCTGAACCTGCACCACAATACCGAAGCAAAACCCATATAAATGTTTCTCGCAATTAAGCAGCATTTCAGAATCTGCTTGCTGTTAGACGCTACCTTTGGGGATGCCTTTTCCTCTCTCCGTTTTTGAACTAAGGTTCCCTCAAGCTGAGGCACCTTGGCCTGTTTTGAGACGTGTATGTTCCGGGGTTACAGACCTTGGGCTTGCGGTAAGGGTTGTTCCCATTGGAACAGTCGACCAACAACCCCCTAAACTGGCCGAGGAACGGAAAGTGAATTCTGCGTTCCCACATCAAACCCCTCTCCCGTCATCGGAAGGGCGTGGGAAAATTACCAAATGCCCGATCTGATGCAGGTTTTCTCGGGTTTGTCCTGTATCACTTTTAGGCGAATGCCGGGTAGGATCCTTAAAGTATACGCCGGGCGCCCTAGTTAACCCTTGGCTACTTTCATGTACCCTTCCGCATCCCCCCTTTCATATTCCTTCCCATATTATTAAAGGGGAGTTTCCACTAAGTGGCATATTCTCATGTAGACTGTTATTCTAAAAAAAACTCAACTGGACTCCCGCACGCAATGAATTACTACTCCGAAGCGAAGAATAAACCCGTTTCATTCGCGCCGAACACATAATTTTTGTTTCAGGCGTTCAATACTTTCGTTTTCAGAATATCGCAGCTGCAAGGGGAGGTGTGGAGCTAGCCTCCATGAACTACACGCGATCGTCCGCCCGCCTGCGAACTTCTCTACTAGCATCGCTGGCGTCTAATCCCCAGCTATAGGGGAGAGGCAAAGAGAAGAAGATATTCGATCGCCCAGAGTAAACACGCTAGTCAAAGAAACTATTAATTGTATTGTTGATTCAGGGCAAAAACAAGCAGTTCACCTCTAGCATTCTCACAGTTCATTTTTAGCATTGAAACAGTGCAGCTCAAGCGTTCGTTCAGTTCACACACACGTTGTTGTTATTCTTGTCCATTATAATGTCAAGAAGTTAAAAAAAAAACTGTTTTACATTTTACAAGTCTCGCTATATTACGTATTATTTATCATCTCCCTAGTGGCCCTCACACGGAGTCACAACTCAACCGAGGAAATCCGCCGCAACATGTCCAAAGCTAACGCCATCTATGAGCAAACAACGGATTTAAGGTTATACACCTGGTAAATTAGAGCAATTGCTGCAGGAGCACTGAAATATATTCAAGTTTAATTTAATTGGAAGACCTTTTTGATATTAACTATATAAACCAGAAACAGTCCTCAAAGAAGTCAGTTTATTAAAACTCACATTAAAAACACAGAAGCTTTCGAGTCTATAAGCCATAATCATCTGTAAAATTGGATATGCAAAACCGGATTAGACATCAGGACAAGTATTCCATCTAGATGAAAAATCGTATAAAAATATTGCACAGTGTCTTGTTAATAAATTTTAAGATAAAAGACTTGTAACAAAGTTATGACGCTGAAAGTTGTTAAGATGTTTACATTTAAGACGATTTAATTATTATGAAATTAAATTAGTTTTAAAATCGTACATATGTAGCATGAAAATATATCATTGATACAGATAATATTAACATGAAAATTCAGGCCGTTCTAATGTCTAGACTGGTTATGTATATCCAATGTTACAGAAGATTGTGGCTTAAAGATTCGAACATTCATGAAATTTTTCAAACGAATGGCGAATTTCATGAATATGCGCCTATAAAATGATGAGCTGTAAAATAAAGACAAGCACCGGCCATACAGAGATCATTTTACATAACAGCCTTCCTACAGAGGTAAATTGTAATAATAACTCAAAGAACTTTGGGAATCAGTGTAAGAATACCGGACTTTCTTGACCGTCCCATACCGTTGAAATTACTTTTTATGCAAAACTGTCGAATATGTTGCTTTGTAAAAACATTCAAGTTCGTTACTTGTATACTATCGCTTCAGTTATTTCTGCTCTTTTCTTTGCCTGTTCATACATATACAGGGTGTCGTTACCACGGTAGTTTAGATCACATCGATCCGTTCCGAACAGAGACACGTCCGTCGTTTCTGTACGTAATTTTGTCTTTATGTAGTTTTACATTTATTTTGAGAGTGACTGTCTATTTTCATTCACAATTATTTGTTAATATCGATTTAAGCAAGCCTTGTAAATACGAAATTGTACTATTAATAATGTTTACATCGTTTTCTGTGTTCCATTGAAATTTAGGTGACGTATCATTTTTCTCAACCGAGAATTAATAAAAATCTATGTAATCTAATTAGTCATTTAGCATCAAATAGTCTAACTGTCCTCCTCACAAACAGAAAATGTAATAGGTAGTTTATAAATGGCATATATCTGAGATCTTAATTCCTTAGCACGGTCCGTGAACTGTAGTTGGAATAAATTTTTAGCATTGCATCCCGGATACAGAGGGGCTCAAAAAAATGTATCCATTGGTTAACCGTCCATAACTTGCAAACTAATTGACGGAGTTGTCTCATTTTTGGTGAAAGTGTAGCTCTTCAAGTCCAACTTAAAGATATCACTGTAGGTGTTCGAAATGGTCACCATTAACATCCACACACAAACGATGTCACCGAACTGCAGCACGAACTACTGACTGCAACGTGTTCAGTTGGATATTTGCACATTAAAGTACGATGGATTCTCCAAGTTCATCCAATGTGCGTGGCTTTTGTCGATAAACGACGTCCTTTAGTGTTCCCCACAGGTAAAAGTCCAGAAGGAACGTGGTGGATACCCTACAGCACCTCTACGGCCTATCCATCTTCCTGGTAGATTTTCGTCGAGATAAGCCCTAACACGATTGTGGTAGTGGGCTGGGGCACCATCTTGTTGAAAGTAAAATCTTTCGTCTCCATACAAGTCTTGGATGGCAGGTAAAATAGATGTTTGAAGCTTCTGAAGGTACAACTCACCGGTAACTGTACCGTCAAAGAAGAATGGCCCCGGTAAGACAACCCACACCACACATTTACTCCTGGCTTTTTCTACATGGACGTATGGATTTTCGGCGACCCAGTAGATGCAATTGTGGCGATTTACTGTACCATTGAGTTTGAACTGTGCCTCATCAGACCACACTATCATCTCTGCAAGCTCTTCATCGTTGCGCACCATGTTATTAAACCACTCGCTGTACTCCATCTGAATCGTCCTCGTTCATTGCGTGTACCAATCTTGGGATGTAGCACTTCCACTTTGCTGAACACTTGAGCGACTTACTCCAGTTTCACGGACACAGACTTCTGTGGTGAGCGGGTGAATTGTAACACAAGATGGGACTTGTTACTGTTACGTGTCGTCCAGATCGTTGTTTGTGTACATCTTTAACACAGCCTTCGGCTTCAAATTTGTCTCGAATGCGACGAATCGTTAAATGTGTCGGTGGCTCTGTTTGATACACATTTCGCCATTGCCGTTGAACCTCATTAATGTTTTCGTACTTAAAATACCACTTTAAAACAGACTTCCTTTCATCAAATGTAAGCCTTACGCCAGCCATGTTTACTCGAGTAACAGGGTACAACTAACAATAAAACACTAACTCCCTGGCGACTGTACTCTGACAAAAAAAACACAATGCAACGTTTGTGTGGCGATTGGCGGAACTACAAACTATTACACTACCAAAAATGAGACAACTTCGTCAATAAGTTTGCAAGTTATGCACTGTTAACCAGTGGATACATTTTTTTGGGCCCCTCTGTATTTACCTAAAATTTACACATCATGATGACAGTAAATTTCTCGTCGATAATTATCAGTATGTATTTTTGGTTAGGATTTTACGCAATACAAAGAAGAATAAGCAGACTTGTAGGACTAAATTGCATCGAAATGTGAAAACGTATCGCCCTTAGGTTCCCTATTTACCTAAATATTATGAGAAACAGTTGTAAGATTTTCTGCTCCTACAGTTTCATTAATCCACAATTATGTTTCTTCAAATACAACCAGAGTAATTTTTTGAAACATACTCATGAGTATCTTAGGACACCACATCATGTAAAGGTTTTAAAAAACTATTCAGTACAATTTTTATGTTGGTTAACTTCACTGTACTCCGCCTCAAACGTAGAGCAACACAAATACAGAGGGAATATCCTTAAGAAATGACGTGTCATTTAATATAAAGTAAGTAACTAGAATTGCAGTGATAGCTAATTATTTGTCACGCTTCTTTAGATGAAGTGGTTCTATTGCCAGTTTGAAGATTTTCACGACAATGTCCTTCAATAACAGACTGCATGCGCATAATAGAATATGTAGTGTAGAGCATAAAATACTGAAATTCTGTTTTTAATTTTTAGTCTGATATGAAAGCGTGATAAAGCGGTTTCGTGCTCATAGCGACCGTGCTTTCAGCGACCTGAGTCATACCGTACTCAGAGCGACAAGGTCGAGAGGAACCGCTCATCACTTAACCTCTTCCCCTTTTTTATATTACTTCAAAATCCCCCATTAATATTACACGCATTATATTTTTAAAAAATCCTTCGTTTTATTTCTCTCTGTTTTTTATTTTACCTCTTTTATTTTCTTTACAGTGATAATAATTTTCTTATTTATCTTAATCACAATTTTGAGATTTATTTAAAACATAATCTATATTAAAATCTATGAGTAAAAGGTTTTTCCTTCAAGTCACCCTTGTCAGTCTAGTCTTGAAGATCAATTAATTATGTGAAATACACACTGTAAATTACATTATGTTTGATTACTGCATTCATTTCTAAAAGCGTAATAGTTAAGAAATTAAGCCGAAAAACAGACGGATATTTAAATTAACTTTAATTAATGTACATTTTACGAATACTTTTTTGAGGATAATAAATATGATAATTTATTGATTAAAGACATTAGATTTGTTGAAGCGAATTAAACAACTCATTCTTATGATTACTTCAAAATTTATTTAACAATTTGCTTTGACCGCGAAAAAATATTATTTTCAGTCAAAAAATTATAGTATTACAATTTATTTATGCCGGCCTTGTAAAATAAAATATAATTATATAATTTCAAGAATGAAAAAGACATTAACTCAACTACAAATTTAAAAGGGACTTCTTATATCATATAGACTCGTACTCGAAGGGTCGCCTGAATGAGAGCCTCGCCGTAGAGCAGATTGTACCACAAATGAGTCAATAACAACATTCACGATTGAACATAAATTTTACCGGGATTTAAAACCTCAACAGTGTTGAAGGAAATGTAATAAGTTTATAGAGAAGGCAAATGGTATGAGGATTACAATATACCGTGGTTCCTCTCCTCCACCAGTTCATACTACCGTTTGCTGAAACGTCCCTATCTCGTTGGCGTCCTAATTTCCTAGTCTAAGTCCAGGATCGAACAAACTCAAGATCCCAGAGTTAGCGTACTGTCCTCCCGGTACTTGACCAGCAATCCATTCCAACGTCTAGTGACTATGAATTTTAACTGCTTCATTTTCAGTGAACTGTAAGACGGCACGTTAGGATTTCGCTATTTTCCGATTAGCCATTCTTTTATTGCCCGAAGCACCTAGCAAGTCCTTAATCCCTTGGCGTATGATATTGAACCGATGCAGCTGTGTGTAATAGCTGTACCTCACGCCACTTCCCATCTATATAATAAAAAAGGATGTATATTTGTATATATGTATGTATGTATGTATTTACGTTGTTCTTTATACAAATTTTATCGCGTGGACAGAATGCAACAAAAATTGGTATATATATTCTGCCAAAATCGAGAACCGGTACTGTGGTACTGTGGTACCACTAGCATAAATGTGAAAAGAATTATAATTGAAATAAGTTACGAATTAGTGTTAAATTACTGCGATGACGATGACGTCATAAGTTTTCAAGACATTGACGCATCCTAAATATAGTTCTGTATTTCGTAATGAAATGAAGCAGAAATATTTTCATTGAATAAAAGTATAATTCTATCCAGTAATACTCCTTCGAGTGATAATAAAAAATAATACAAAATACTTTACAATCGTTGCGGAAAATGTTAGTTAATTTAGTGAGTGCAATATGACCACCATTTCTTTACATTTGGAATGTAGCTATCAATTTGATCACTTCAATCCTTCGTAATGTGCGAATACTGATGGACAATTATATCCTGCAATACTCAAGAAGTACTGTCTGAAGACTTACTGACAATTATTTGTTCGCGGAGAATTATATTTCTAAAGAATAACGATGGTATGTTTGTTGCTATTATGCAATTAAATTCTATGTATCTTATAGCTATTAAATTAATGTAGTATATTTATGTATTGGTAAAGAAATTCGGAGGTATGTTTGTTGAGATTGATGCAATAAAATTCAATGTATTTTATAGCTGTTCAATTAAAGCACTATTGGTCGAAATTGTGTACGGAACTAGGAATAGTTAGATTTAGGTTGTGTCTTCTTGACTAAAGATTAATATAGAATTAAATTCTTTTTCGGGTTTATATAAATAAGGCACGGGCAACGCCGGGCACCCAGCTAGTATTTAAATAAATATAAGTAATATGAATAGTTGGGACATGTGCTTCATTCTACAACATGTTTCGATCCTCATCGCACATATAATGACAAAACTATTAAGTTTTATATATCATTATAGATTGTAGTAACTCAAATACAAATTATTAAAAATAATTAAATAAATAAGTAACCAAAACAGTCAAAAATAAAAACTTAATAAATACGAGGCAACGTTTCTCCAATCCTTGTTGCTCCTTCAAATGAATCAAGTAAATTAATGATATATAATTATAATTACTATCTATACATAAAATATGGAAAATTTCCAAATTATCTTGTAATTGTGGTGTAAAATATATTTATAAACGACGAATAAGATAAGAATAGTTTTAATAACTATGCTACATAAGTTACGATTTTCATATTATTCAATTCCGTTTTCATATTAATATTATCAAGACTGTTTCATTATTAATTATTTACTAACGTACATATTATTGGCAGTTTGTCATTGTTATAATTATTTTTGAGTTTTTGCATGGCTTGAAGGGCTCAGCACCGAATTATTACCATGCTAAGAGATAATTGTTATTACACTGAGGCCTCAGCTCAGTTGAGATTCCTGAATCATAAACGTGGGAACGATATCCAACAAGTAATATTTAACAATAATACTATTCTACACAATTGATAGTGCTGGATAAAAAAATTGAACATTTCTGTCATTTGGATGTCAGGTATTTCGAAAATAGAGCCGTTAAAATGATTTCAGTGTAGATCATAGAATTCATTTAGCATAAATTATAATCATTTAATGTTACATACTTTTCCAAGTTAGTATTTCTAAAAACTTAACAGTTACTTATAATAAATTAATGTATAAATTTTTATCAATATTTTACCTTTATATGTCTAAATAATACGTTAATGAAGATTACTCATACCAGAATGTAACCGATGAAAACAATCATTTTAGCTTTAATAGCAAACTTTTATCTTTTAGAATAATGCGTCTATATGATGTGTATATTCTAGTTTAGTAAAAAAAAATAATCTACCAAGTCTTAGCGTGAGTATGTATTAGAATCTCTACCCTCCATTTTTCTGTGTTGCATCTGACGCGGAAATGTATCAAAGCCAGTTTTTCTCCTTTGTGCATCTCGCGAAACCCAGCCAGCGTGACTGTAAGGGCGTAAAGAAGTGACAAGATATAAATCGTCCCTTTTTCTTCTTTGCTCTTTTACAACCTTTAATGGATGAACAAGACAACGTGGAGCAAGATTCTTTCTTGGTCACTACTAGTCTTTGATATATCCTTTACTGTTGAGCTTGGAACGCGAAGTGTCGCCTTCGTAAACGAAACATGTACGGTCGAAACATGCTTGGATTCGGTACTGCTTCGATCTTCAAAGGAGATGATGAGAAGAAAGGAGGATGGGAGATGAGACATAGAAAGCCCGCGAGCGAGGGTCCTGAGTAATGAAGAATCACATTGCATCCATTTCTGCGCTTTGGTGGTAGATCGAAAATAATTGAAAAACTGACGAGCTTTATAGAAACACTGATGTAATACGCGTTGGGGTTTCTATATAAACATTTTAATATCAATTTCACTTTAATCATTTCACTCGCCGAAGAAAGTTTTATTACGATCCTGAAAGAGAATTTAATATTATGAATTTTTGTGTCATTGATACATCACTATTCTACAATTGTTTCCCCAATATTCGGATAATAGATTTATGTCTTTGTTACCTAACACTAGGACTTTTAAGTGAAATAGGACCCACGAATGTAATATATGTTAAAATTTATTTCATGTTAATAAATTTTATCAATTCATATTCGGTCAATTAAATTCTTGCAGATTTATATACATACGGACAAGTTATGAGCGCACACTACTTTGTGACGTCCCAACTTGAGAAGTAAAATATTCTTAGCATACTCTGAATTTCTAAAATTCAAATATTGAAGAAGCCTAATAATTTATTTTGCCCCTTAAAAGGCAACCGTTTCATAAAGGTTTAAATATATATATATATATATATATATATATATATATATATATGGTAATAAAGTAAATGTGTGTTATTACTTATTTTAATAATGGTTTAATTGTCGTAAAATGTTATACTCATATGAAAAGATTAGATAAAAATAATTAATGAGTTAATTTTATTTGTTATAAAAGAATTCAGTACTTCAATTGCGGTGATTAATTGTAGACGCTTGGAAATGTGATCGCCAATGCAATGTACGACGCAAATTCTTAATAATGTGAACAAAAAATTTTTACTCAATTCTCTTCATAATGTGTGCAAACTAATAATGTGAAGTGATATTAGTATTGTAATTCTCTGATTCGAGAATAATTTAAAGACATTTATTATCTTGATGATTAGTTTCAAGTGTTTTTTTATTATTTGTGTCAATATAATGTTATTTGTAATTAATGCATTTATTCATATATAACGCGACATTGGAGTCGAATCTGAGGTTAAAGATATCGCTGATTTTAATTATGACACTCAACTAGTCGAATAATCCATCATATTATTTATTGAATGTAAACTTTTCCGGTGTAAATTATTCAACTCTTCAGTCTGAAGACAGCGGTAGAGAATGACCGCAGAAACGTCAACATCGAGAAATCTGAACCTGGTGCTCAACCGCGAAAATTTTATCATCATATTAGTATTAAATATCATTATCAAAATATAGCAATTACAATACATGTAAGAAAGATGTGACATTGTCAAAATAATTAATTAATATGGACAGGAAAAATATATATGTAAGGATGCTGTCTTACCTTAAGTTGAGATTTGGAGACGCCACGTCGCATAAAAGGACCATGACAAATTTTCAAGGCCACAGACTGTGAGGTCGACCGATACGAAGAACATCCTGATTTTTGTGGAGGATGGGGACTTAGGCCCTTGAAGAACTGAAATGCTACTTACTATGTGGCGTGACGGTTCCAATTTTTTTCCTGTCGAACATAATAAATATAGATAAATATGAATATTTAAAATAATTTACATTAATTAGGAATTAATAATTTATGAAACAATGTAATACATACAATTATTTGTGTGTGAATTTATGTTCCTCATACATCTACACCCATGGAGAAAATTAGACCCAATTTCGTACACGTGTTATTTTCGAACCAGAAACAACCACTATGCAGGTCTAAGACCACTGGGGCAGGGTTGGACGGGGATGGACATTTTCAAACATGATAAAACGGCCGATATTTCCGTCGAATAAACATTTTTCTAGCTCAATGATATTGATAGTGTTTCTCCCTATGTTGTTTGTGTACAATTTAAACTTTTTTCGACAAGGAGGGGACCACCTCTAGGTGAGGGGGAGGAGGGGCGTTAAAACAATTGTCGCGAAAATAACCTAGACTGGAGTCGAATCCGAAGTTATCAATATCGCTAAGTTTAATTATAATATACAACTAGCCCAATAAGCTGTGATTCAACCACTAAAAGTGGGGATGGTAGTGGAAAGAAAGTTCCACTTACAACCATATACACGTGGAGCAATTTCGAAGAAATTTTATGGTGTACATTTTTCTCGCTAAAAGTACCGGGTGTATTTTAGAGATTAACGAGAGTATTTTTGTGTCTTTCAAGGTATCGGGATTATTCTTCAGCCTCTTAAAGTATTCTGGTAAAAATGACTGTTGACGTAGATGTGCAGAAATAACCATGAAAAGCCTCCAAGTTCTTAATTTTATTCAAAAATCGGTTGGAAGCTTTCAACTAATTTGTCACAATCATACTATACGAACAATCAAACGTTACTACTTATATAATAACATCAAATTAAGGATACATTGCAAAAACATCAGCGTAACATACCTTCCTGTCACTATATTTAAAATCACATTAACTTTAAAAATATTAGTAAATATAGGTACTTCGTCTCTAATATAAAACTATATTGTTTATTCGAGAAGGTCTGTTCAACTGTCCCATTAGTGGGTTCAATGTGTATTATTACAATCGCAAATCGATACAGTACTATCGATTTATCATATTGTTAGTTGTTATTTACATATACTTATATGATTATACATGCATGCAAACATATACACATCAACGTAGATATATAAAAAACTTACAATTGGTTACATTATATTTTATTACTAGCTGGGTGCCTGGCGTTGCCCGAGATGTCATTTATCCATAATCCCCGATATTTTCGTTATTTTTATGTAACGCAAGTCGACCCTATCCCTAAGTGTTATCGGCCGGTTGCATTGTTTGAAAATTTCTTCCCCCACCCACACAGAAAACAGTCCAGTTCGTAACAATGAAACTCAGCGACATCAATAACCCCAGAATTGACACGAATCTCGTTCTAGTGGCGTGATTTTCATGTAACGCTCCGCCAAACTCCACCCCTAAGCGTAATCCCCTCCCATTCCGATAGGGGTTGAAATTATACACAGAGAATATCTACCGAAATATCAATTTAAATAACACCGAAAAATATTATTTGACCGAAAATATCGGTCGATCAGCATGTTTGAAAATTTCAGCCCCACTCGTGGGGGTTAAACTGCAAACTGAATGTAATAATTAATCGCAGCTACACCCGTAACCCCAGATTCGACTCCAATCTCGATTTTTTTTGTTATTTTTACGTAAAGCAACCGCACCCTACCCTTCATGGTTCTCTCCCCCAAGCTGATAGGGGTTGTAATTATACACGGAAGGTATTTAAAAATATTATGAGTCTCATTGACCCCTAAAAATATTTATTCGAGTAAATAACTTCAGTGACATTCATAACCCCAATTTGTCTCGAATCTCTGTTTTTGTGTAATTTCCTGTAACTCCCCTCCGCCATCATCCCTACCCGTGCTCCCCTCCCATACCGAAAGAGGTTGAAATTATAGACAAACAAAGTCAATTGCATGTTTAAAAATTTCAAACCCCGACCGTACCAGCCCCTGGGGTTGAATGTCATAAATACACTCAGCGACATCCTTAAACTTGGATTTGACTCCAATCTCGATTGTATTCACGTTATTTTCTTGTAACGTCCGTCCATCCTCACCCATAAGGATGATGTAGGGGGGGGGGGTGAAATTATACTTAGATAATATTGGTAGAAACACTATCAATCTCTTTGACTCCTAAAAATATGTATCCGCCTAAAATAACAGCGGCTTAACATGTCTGAATATTTCCACCCCCACCCCTAATCGTGCTCCCCTCTCATGCCTCAAGGGATTGAAATATTACAAAAGACATCGGTAGAAATAGTACCAACGTCTTTGACCCTGACAATTATTTATTACAGGCAAATATCGACCATTTAACATAATTGAAAAATTCCACCCCGTCCACCTCCTCCCCCGGGGGATTTAATGGCCAATTGAATGTCATAATTAAATTCTATAAACATCTATAACCCTTGATTTGACTATAATCTTGGTTGTTTTCGCGTTATTTTCCTGTATCTCCCCTACACTCCCACCCTTAAGCTTCCTCCTCGCTTATGCCGAAAGAAGTTGAAATTATACACAAACAACATCGGTAGAAATACTGTCAATGTCATTGACCCCTGAAAATGTTTATTCCACACAAACATTAACCGTTTTACATGCTTGAAAGCTTATACCCCCATAAACGCCAACCCCTCGTTAGGGAAGTTAAATGGTATGTGTAATGTCATAATTAACCTCATAGATTTGACTCCAATCTCGATAGTTTTGCTTAATTTTTATGAAATGAAATTCCACCCTCACCCCTAAGAGGAGCTCCTTTCCAATGCTGTAAGGGCTTGAAATTATACTCATATCACATCGGTAGAAACACTATCAATCTCTTTGACCCCAAATATAGGCTATTTTAGTTTGTTTGAATATTTCCACCCCCGTCCACCCCGGATCCTGGGGGTGGTAGACGCATCTCACCCTGACTGTGTTTGTTTCCTGGTTGCAAAGAACACGTGTACAAAATTTAAGATTATTTTTGGATGTTCTACTTTTCAAAATTTTTAGTATCTCTGCATACTGTATTCCTATTTCTAAACCTTCGTTTCTATTATTAAGAATATTGTTTCTGTTAAGTTAATATAAATTTCTTCAGCTATTATAAGTTTTATTTTCTGAATATTATTATGTATAATTTTAATATTATTAAAATCTAATTAATGTTTAGTTTTGTGTGGGTGGACAGCGCTGTGTTGCTTTTGGCTGTGGGTTTTAATGTCAGTTAAATAATCTGTCTTAAATAATGTGAGTATTTTTTCTCAAAATGGTATCGGGAGTATTGCTGACGTGCTTAAGGTACATGAAGGAATTTTAATTCTTTTAAGGTATGGGAGTATTTTTTTCTCTCAATGGTACCGGGAGTATTTCTGGCACTCGTGAAGAAATTTTGACTCGCTTAGAGCACCGGGAGTCCAATCAACTCTTTTAAGATAGTATATTGTGGCGTAACAAGCAGATATCAATTGATGTGCTTCATAATTAATATAAAAAACCATTTTATATTTAAAATGACTAATTTTAAATGTAAATACTTTTTAATGTAGTAAATGTAATGAATGTTCTGGATTTTTAAGAGCATTTCAGATTGCGTCACGAAATCCAAAATGAGTATATAAGCCTCGATTTTATCCATTTTCGAAGAGTATCCGTTGATAATTTTCCACGTACACTCTACGTTGGTTAGATTGGCAAATTATAAAGTTGAAGTTACGACGAGTTATAAAAGTATGTATAAGTTATGCGACATTAAAAGTATTCGCGGTAACAACTTACGCTGTGAAAATCGGAGAGACCTCCGATTAATTTCAACGAGTTGCGGGGACTAATTAGTGCGAGCTGCCCAGGCGTAAGGCGACTGTCTACGAGCGGACGCTGGCGGCCATATTGCCCTCCCCTTGAGACCCACGAGTTTGTGAAACGTCATTAAAACATTGTGAATTAATTCAATTTTACAATTTAAAGATTATTGATCAAACCAATAATTAGTAACTATTTCAAGATTTTTTTATTAATTCAAGACAAGTATTTAATGCAATTAAGTTTTTGCAACTTGTTAATAATCCAAACTTTATTTATCTGGAATTTTCATTGATATCAAAACTCATAACTAAAATTTAAAGTGTTATTCAATTTAAAAAATTAGTTTAATATTCAATTGATGATTTCAGGAATCAATTACAAAATAGAATCCTGTTTTGAAACTAAATTAATATTTCAAAAGTCAACTAGAGTAACAGGTTTTGTGTTCATTAAATAATGCTTTTTAAGTTTGATAATTTTTAATTTATCTACCTTGATATTCGATATTTTATTAAAGTTGACTTAATTGAATTTCAACAATTGAATTTTTTATTTGTTTGAATTTTGAATTATATTCCATAAAATTTTTAATATTAACTTAAAGTTAATTTTTTTCATCTGTACTTTCAAATAAATATTTATTAGAATTTAAAATTAAATTAGACTTAAAATTTTGATTTTATTTGAATTTGATTAATTTATCGGAGTTAAATTCTTCATACTGATTCATTAAACGGATTATCACTAGATTGTCTTAAATATCCTAGGTATTTGAATCAATTTTAGGATTAAATTATTGTAATGCATATTATAAATTTGTTCATTTTAAATTTGGTTTTTATTTAGAATTAGTGTGATATGATGTTTTCTGATTTGCATATGAAATAATTTGAAACCTGTTTCTTGGTAATAAATATTATAAAGTCTGATTATATTTAAATCGACTAGATATTGACTTTTCATATCGCAGTACCTTCCCTTATAAATTTTCTCTCCTGTCAAAGAACATGTAAATACGTCTGAACAGATACGGCTGATGTAAATAAATACCCATTTAATTTAAATTAATTGCATATTTGGATATAATATTTTTATAACATTGCAAGCATTAATAGTTAAGTATTGTTTGGTCGACAATTAAAAACTGCGGATAATAATGACAGTTTAACGATGTGGGCTTGGCGCTACGGCTAAATCTTTACGTTGTGTGACACATTTCGATTGGATAATTTTTCAGTGATAGATAATATGTGATTGGTGAAAATATTATAATCTTAGGACGTGCATGAAAGGAAGACATCGGTGATTCAATCAATGATAGGATCGAGCGAGTCTTCAGCGACTTTTGGATCGCGAAGTCACGCTTTTTGAATACTCCTACGCTACGACTGGTTTCCTCAGATAGAAATTCCGTTATAATATTTTAAGGGAAATAACCAAAGTAAACCATTTCCGTTGTTCTGTAATCTACGTGTTGCGTCAATAATCTTAACGAGTAACCAATTAATTTAAATTTGCTGTCAAGAAAATAAATATTGTGGTTCCAGTTTAATTTATTTTCAACCTGTGTTCCTAGGCAAGACGCGAGATCTGAAACCCTATTAGCAACAATGTTGTAATTGTATGTCACGTGAACCAACTGAGTCTTTTCTGTAGTAAGAGTTAGTTTATTTGTACTGAACAAAACATTTAGTTTTTCGTCTGCAGTCTCAACTTTCATATAGAAATATTTGGGAGCAAAGAGTTTCTTGAAGGGAGTCGGGGAGATTAAGGGGTTGTCTGGTAGCTCTAAGCACGTTTATTACATGGCACAGTCGCTCTATGCACGGCTCAGGGCGGCAGTCGCCTGAAACAGTGAATCAAATAATCCGTCATGAATGCATTTATGGCAGTCGTATTTTTTTTATTCTCGATTTTCTTTACAATCTGTCCCTTGACATATAGTAAATTGTGTAATACATTAATTAAATTGCTTGAAGTAGTCCATTGACTATATTGAATATAGTACAAAATAATTATTTAGGTTTACGTTATAGGTCCTTTTGAGTCGCCGTACTTTGTCATCTTCTTCGAACAAACAAGTTTGTTTGGATGTTCACTAATTCTGTCACGATATTGAACACTGAATTTATGCATCGTTTCACTCACAGTGTCTATACCTAAATCACTAATGATGACGTTGTTCGAGACGTACCACGGCGCGTTGATAAATGTTCTTAGCACTTTTGATTTAAATCTTTTCAGGATATTTATGTTGGAGTTGCACGCTGTGCGCCATAATTGTACCCCATAAGTCCACACTGGCTAGAGAATGATTTTGTACAGTAGGATCCTGTTTTTTTTTGACAGTTGTGAACGCCTTCCTAGCAGCCAGTACATGTTACGAAAGTGTAGATCAAGTTGTTTCCTCTTTTCCTTTATTTGATTTTTCTACGTTAACCTTCTATCCAAATTAAGTCGGAGATATTTTGCTGTATCTGTTTGTGGAATTTGTTGCCCATTTAGTTGGACTGGTGGTCAATTTTCTGTCGTCAGATTTTGAGCTGTTTATTTTTATGCGCCATCGTTTGAACCAAGTTTGTAATTTATTTAGGTATTCTTGTTGGAGTTACAACTGGGTTTTGATTCGATGCGAGTACAGCAGTGTCACTGCGAATGTTGCTAGTGTAATTTTGTTATTCGTGGGTAATTCCGGCGGGTATATATTATACAGTATGGGACCTATGACACTTCCTTGGGGAACTCCAGAATTTATTGGATATAAGGGTGTTGTTGTATCACAATATTTTACTTCGAAGTGCCTATTCGTAAGAAATGAGTGAAGTAAGAGGTAAATATCGGATTGCAGTTTATTTTATAGCTTGTAAAGTAGCCCAACGTGCCAAACCTTGTCAAAGACTTGGGTCACATCTGAGAATGCTGCAGAGCAATTGTTCAAATTCTTTGTTATGTGATAAATATAAAACATGTTTCAGGCAGTTCTTTTAATGGTTTTCCTATGATTAAGGTATAGCCAGGAGCTTTTTTGGGGTTTAGATTTTTTTCTATAGCTCTTCTAACTTCGATTATTTTAAATTTCGAGCATGCATGCACATTTGGAAAGGCGCCTAAATTAGCTGTTGTATTTCGTATAACCACTTGTATGTTAACTGACACATGGCCATACAGTTTTTCTGCTTGAAGAAGTTAAAAATGACAAAGTCGTTCGTCAACAAAGAGAGAGTCTGTGTATGGTTTTTCTCCCTGAATATTAATCTGAGAACAGCCTTTATCAATCAAATAAAATGTGGTACTTGCGGTTAATGGTCCCCGTCAGCTGCCAGAAAATTAAACGCGTCCAGCAAGTGGAGGAGTTGCAGGAAGTGCACTGGAGCGAAGTCCTTAGTTCATGATGTTATTAATAGTTTTCACGAAGATATCAGTAATCTTCATGTTATGTGAAGAAAAATGGATAAAATAATTAGAGAACTGGAAAATATAATTCTGAACTGGTCCAATATCAAAAGGACATGAAAACAGAACAATATAATTGGATTCAATTGTTCATCATGTTGGATCCTGAAACGATGAAATAAATGGAAGATTCTTACCGGGAATAAGAACTCAAAAATAATTCCAAAAGCTAATTGAAAGGGAGAAGGATGAAAAACTGGAAAATATAATTATTCTCGCAGGTTCGAACGATTGAGAAGAACTTCGAGCACGTAACATGCGAAATGTATTCGTTGATGAAAACGTTAGAAATACAGATTCAGAAAACTAATATAGTGGAGTGGTACGCAGAAGAGTCATACACTGGGTCAGAACAGGAATAATGAATAACCGTTTCGAATAGGTTGCCAAAGCATTTAGCATTATTTTGATGGAAAGTCCTGTCGGAGTAACGGATATTTCTCCAGTTAAACAGATGAAGAACGTTGGGGACTCTATTCACTAGACTGGCTTCTTCGAATACGACAACGGTGGTAAATATGGTGACGACGACGATGTCGAGAACGCCAGCAGCAACGGAAGTGACAACGGTAGCGGCGACGGGGAAGAACGGCGCTGGCGGCGACTGACGTCGCGAATATCGACAATCCAGAAAGAAGAAGGGAAGTTCATGGTATCCGCACTGTTACGGAATAAGCGGTATTGGAGGTAAGCCGCTGGTACAGTTGCTGGTCAATTGCAAGAACCATAATTAAGAAAATCGTAAAACTGTGGAACCTAATTGACTTGCACGATCCAGTCGTTATTGGGACAGTCATGCTAGGGAGGTGGGGAACGGAGAGATAATTAGAAATGACTGCGTAGCGTACAGGCGAGACAGATTTGGAAGGGGCGGAGGCGTGTTTTATGTCTTAAAACTAGTTTCACTGAGAAATCAATGTAGATCCACACTATAGTATTATTGCGCTTAATATAGTGGCAAAAAGGTTAGCTCATAAATTGCAAATAGTAGGGGCGTACAAACCTCCGAAGAATGACTAGGGTGCTGTGGTATAACGTAAAGACTTTGTACGCGACTCCTCGACACTTGGAACGAGCATGCTAATGGGTGGGGATCTAAACTTGCCTGATGTTCAATGGAAGGGTAATGTCGCTTGCAGAAGCTTAGCTCAGCAGATAGTAAATGCTTTGATGTGGAGAAAAAGGTTTATTAGAGGTGCCGTAAAATCCTGAAAGGCTAAATGCTTTACTTGGTATATTCTTATTAAGGCCTCCGGAATTATTTGTACGTTCCGATATAGTACCGGGGATCGGTGACCTTGTAATTCAGCTAAGGTAATGGTGACTATAAGGAAAACACTGGAGGAAAAATAGTTTCGCAGTATCGCAAGGCAAACGGGGAAAGATTTAGAAACATGCTACAACAGAAATAACCAGAATGGACAAACAAAAGGTATATTTGTTCCGTTCACAAATATTATTGTTACAGGCATATTTCTCTACTACCAATTATCTCAAAACTTTGTGAGAAATACTGTTGAACAGGATGCGGCCAGAAGTAGAAAATAACAACCTAATACCATATTTCCATTTCTAATTCAGACAAGAGCACTTAACAATAAATCAAGTTCATAGGATAGCCTACCTTATTCAACGTGCACTAGAAGGAAAACAAGTATGCTGAGCAGTTTTCTTAGATGCATCTTAAACCTTCGACAAGATATGGTGTAATGACTTGAAACATAATTTAAACAAAGTACTCCAAAAACAATATGTAGAGATATTAAAATCATACATCACAGGCATACTATTCATAATTAAACAAGAACATGAATATTCTAACCTGAAAGAGGTAAGCGCCGGAGTGCCCCAAGGTAGCGTTTTGGGTTCTCTAATCATTATGCACTAGCGATATCCCGAAAATTGGAAGTAACTGAGGTAGCTTCATATTTGCAGATGACAAAGCGTTACTTGCAATATCTGACTGGACTAACCAATGCAAGATAAAGCTAAACGACCAAAAATCTAGTCATATTGTTTTGTAGTGTACACACACGAGATAAATTAATTGGGGTTTATTTTATTATATACATATACATATATATATATATATATATATATATATATATATATTAATTTTGCGTAAGAAAATATATTGAGGAGTTAATATTCTCGTCTTGAGTCTGCCGAGGGTCAATGCTCGCTTCCCGGGTTATCGCAGATACGCAAACAACCCCAGCGCAGCAATTTGTAAAGATTAGTAATTGTGAGTGTCTGGCCTAAGCTTATCTTTTGTCACAAGATTTTAGCACGTTCACACAGGACGCTCCACCAATTTGGCGCCATCATGGCCGTGTCTTTCCATTGGCCCTGAATTTAATTATTTGCACTCCGTAGGTGGCGTTGTTAATTAAGATAATGATATTTATGGGGGCACAAATCTAATTCCTTTTGAATAAAAAAAATATATAATAATCCAAGACCCTGTGGGGAAATTTCTGAAACCGAGTTCTGAAGGGAGCAGACAGACAAAGCGAGAGGCAGTTAACTTTCAGTTTATGGAGAGTGAATTTTGGAGCGGAGTAAGTTATATTTTAGTTTAGGGAGAGTGATTTTTTAAGAAAAGTATGAAGAAGTTAGTTATATGATGTTATGAGTTACTTCTGATATGTTATAAGTTAGTCTGTTTGTGATGTTATAACTTACTCTTGGTGAAGTTATGAAGAAGTTGAGTTTTGGAGAGGAAGTTAGTTTACAAGTTTCGGGTTGTGATTGGGGTTTGGAGAGTGGGTTTTTGAGGAAACTATGGAAGTGACCTGCTGACAAGAACCTGTAGGCCAACTGGGTGACCACTAGGTATTGCAGCGTCCAGCTGAGCCGTCTGCGAAGTATTGACCTGTAAGATCTGCAACTGGTAATGTACCGAAAATAGTCCCATCAAAGTCGGTTCATTAAATCCATATGACCACCGTATTTGGTTGTCGAACCCCTGTCAAAAATTATCTCTGTTTTGTTTCTTATGTTTGTAAAATTGCCGTGGGTATTCAAATTGATAATGAGAGCAGGAAGTTAGTGCTATTTTTATTAATAGAATATAAGTTATTAATTATAGTGATTAGTTTCTCTCCTCCAATATAATTAAATATTTTCAGAGTTAAACAACCATTAAATAAAATTAAATATCTTAAAAATAAATGATTACAAGACACCTATCAAAATAAAATATTACAGTATTCACAAATAAACAATTAAAAGACCCACCGTCACTAAATATTGTGCCGTATGTGACCAATACCATGTACTAGGCATGACTCTAGACACGAAACTTAGTTGGAAATGAAAAAAATCTGAATTAAGCATTATATATATAGACAATACTATTACTTTTAATTGTCAGCAAACTACTGATTTACAACCACATTAAAAACAACGTGACTCTATATGTTCATCATTGCGACTCTGCCTGTGACATAAACATTAAGTGCATCCAAACGTTTTTGAATAAAGTGTTAAGAAACATCGTGAACGCCCCCTGGTATATCCGAAATACAGTTTTCCATAGGGAGCTCCCGATTCCGACCATAAAAGAAATAAAAAGGTTTGCTGGGAAACATGAAGCTAGGCTTCACTTCCACAACAACCCAGTGGTCTGACAACTTCGGGAAAATTCACACCGTACCCGAAGATAGATAAGAAACAATACAGCTAACCTTTGTGATGTGCAGTGTTTAAAAGCAGAGCATAGTGTGTGAGTGAAGTGTACACAGAAATGAAAAATCTAGAAGACAACGGATAGACTCTAGCCAATACATACATAGTTAGTCTTAATGGTAGGCACACTGATGGTATGTATATGTTGTAGATATTAACAAGTGTAATTTAAGTTTTATTTAATAATTTTTCTTTAATATTATTGTCGGCGTAACATTGGAGCCAGTGCATTGTAAAGAACTGTCAGTGTGGCGCAATAATTCAGAGACTGGAAAGGTTTCTACTTTATTATTGTCGGATGTAATACAGAACTTTGGCGGAAACAGCCAGTTTGTTTCTGGAGCCTGACCAGTGTGTTCATGACGAGTCAGCGTGTTATGGGAGCCAGACCACACTGGTCTTGGGAGCACAAAAGATAATGCTCGCAGTGAAGTCGATCTTGGGACTTTAACCAACGATAGAGTGAATCTAGTTTTGGCGACCACCCGAGGATTCTCGTGTCTAAATAATTAGGAATTCAGCAAAGTCTATGCTGAATAAAGGCTAAAAAAAACTCATTTGGCATTAACGTACTTCTTTGTGACAATAAGTAGGGCGTAAAG
Organism: Zhengitettix transpicula; assembly: GCA_037074705.1. NCBI lineage: Eukaryota > Metazoa > Arthropoda > Insecta > Orthoptera > Tetrigidae > Zhengitettix > Zhengitettix transpicula. Next base: position 201,186,368 of record CM073591.1, on the reverse strand, counting down.
TTCATGAACATTTGTTAGAGAGGTGCCGGTATTTAGTGATGAGAAACAATAGTAATCAGTGTTATCGCCTGTTGTTTAAATATTTCTTTCAAAGTAAATAAGTTTGAAGTGCACAATTCATACGGTACCAGAGCAGATCTAAATAAATTGGTATGTAGAAACTTTATATTGTAAGCTTTTATATAAATATAAATTACCGTCAGATTTCTCTTGATTTGTTAGATTTTTTATCATATGGTATTGAAGATTTGATTAGTATTTTATGTAACTGATTTGGTGCTAATTGCAAATCACTATAATTTATTAGAGGCCCTGTAAGTTTTGAATCTCATTAAAAGCGGCGACATTTTTATTTAAAAATATTTTAAAATTTGTAATAAATAATATTTTTTTGTTATCTTTTAAAAAAATTGTTGAATTGAAGGATAAATCCACTAAATTTTGTTTTCCTTCTACTTAAATTGGTTGCAACGTGATGGCTGTAACTTTCAATAAATTGTATACCACATAATTTGACACTCCAACGTTGGGCTTGTTCATATATATATATATATATATATATATATATATATATATATATATATTGTAATATATATATATATATATATTGTAATGCCAATTAATTAAGACGTTAATTGAGAAATTAAAAAAAATAATTGTTTGAGAAATCTATTCTTGACGGCGGTACAGAACACAGCAACAATGTAGCCAAGCACGGTTTCCTTTGTCGGAAGAGGTATGCGCGCTCAAAATTGCGAGACGGTTGTTCAGTTGGCTGGAAGGTTTGGTCAAGTACAGGTCGTATTAAAATAGACGAGATATTCTTTTAAAAAGTAAAGTTAAGTAGAAGCAGTGGGCAGTCAGGCACGACAGAAATTGGTCGAGTTGAAATAGACAAGACAATTTCAAATATTCAAAGGAAATTTGCAGAGAAACATCGAGAATTACCAATCAACAGCTTTGATTGGTCCATGAACAGTTTGCTCAAGACGAAATATTCACTTGAGCAGAACTACGAAACCTGCTAAACACAAACAGTTTTTGGTGCACATAACCGAGCAGAAGTAGAAAAAGTCAATAGAGAGAGAGAGACGAAAGGAATTTTATCCTAGTTCCTGATTTTTTATCTAAAAATATTAAATTTAGAATCTGAGAGTTTAAAAGAAGTGCAAAACCCCGTCATAGTGCTTCGTAAATCAAAGGTATCCCGGAATGCTGGGCAGCCGTGAGTACATTTTACAATCAACCAAGTATGTAAACCTGATTAAAAGATAGACGTCAGATTTCGTTCCCTCCTTTTAATAAAATTTGTTAATTAGAATCCATCTTTTTAGTTTAATTTCGCTGACAAGTAAATTTCGTCATTGTTAATTGTTGAGTAAATCGTTTCTCTTTTAAATTGGAATTTGTGTTTAAGTTGTGAAATAAAATGATTCGCCATTATAAAACCCAGTAGAGACCCTGAGATAATTTTTAAATTGTGTAATTGTGTTTAAAGTATTGAAAATAAATTTGTTATTTGTAAAGTTGAATAATTTTCATTTAATTAACGCCCTCCTTTTTGTATATTAAAATATATATATATATTATTGCCTTAGAAGCTGTAAATTAATGTTTCAAAGAAACCTTTCAAGCCCAATGCAATGAATACTGCAACGATCAGATTAGAAAACTTAATTGCTAAAAGTACGAGAGGCAATACTCCAGGCGTACATAAAGCAAATATCGTAAAACCCTGTTTAATCATCTTAACAAATAATTACTCTTTGCGAAATTGGTTTTGATTCCACGCGACTAAAATAAGTTTTAATTTTCCATTGTTTTCCAAGACTAGTTATAAAAGTTTCTTGCAACTAAATTGAGATGTGATGAGAGTACTTATCCACAGATTTTCTAATTTACTTGTTGAAATGTGAAAATCTTTCTCGCCATTGTGTATTAAAATGGAAAGCAATGTGTAGATACTACGGAAAATTTATATTTTACTAACAAAGATTTATAAAAGCTATATTTGTTTTTTAGTTATTCTATTCTATTAATATTTATCAGATAACAATCCTGGATAAATATCGCAACACTTCTTATATTCCACGTAATTGGCAGTCTATTGCATGTCATTAAAAATTGATTGTACGTCAGCAGCTCTCGTAGTAAACGCGTTTTCGGTGACAATTGAATATATAAATTACTCTCACTCATTGTAAGCCCTGAGAATTAGGTGCAGTTACTGATTTGATGAAGGACCTTATAGTCTTTTCCAGAGATTTGTTCGGAGTTCCGCGGGGAAGGGAATTTCTAAATCAGGGACTATAATATTGATGCCGGCTCCAGTGAATATTTCAAGCCCGGCGAATCGTCTATCGACTTGTGACCCGGCAAATCTCTGCAGAATGCTACAGGGGTTCCCCCTTTCAATAACACAATACTGCGGCATAATTGTTTCGTATTTTGATCCGCAGACTGCGAAAAATACACGTTATAGAAAATATACTTTTTTGAGAATTTAAGACAAAATTATCGTTAGTGAGAAACTAAACATAGAAATATCAGGAAGAATGTTGCATTATCAAATTTCAATAAAGCATTTCGTTTGTCCCTTTACAGCCATACTGGTTCAATAAATAGGTAATCACAGATTTCCATCAATTTAAGCAATTACAATCTACTTAAACGTGTGAAGCAGAAATCTTAACATGACGGAAGTAATTTAAATAATTGAATCAAACTTTGTACAAAATAAGTATATAAATTAATCGTTTATATCTGAAAAATATAAATGTATTTAATGGAAAATATTCGGAAATTATGACAAAGAATTTAAAGTTTCATAAACATCATTACTGGTACCTCCGATAAAGTTTCTTAAGTATTTTTACAGTGCATAATCGCTGGACGTTGACTCTAGTTGGTGTATCTGTGGTGGGAATTTTTAAAAAAATGAGGGAAAGTGATATGTTCAACTCTCCTAACTCATTCAGATCAAAATTACACTGATTTCGTTGAAAATTCCGCATCCAGCTGCCGACGAGAAACTCCGGTTAGGACGAACCAAGGAACGAGGGTGAGGGCCACTCCGAATAAAATATGTCTTGTAGGCTCCAGGGAACCTTTTAATTGGGGTGTTGTCTCTGTTGCTAGGCCCGGAAATATCTCCAGAGATTAAGGGTGTACATCATAGATAATAAATATTTGTCCCATATTTCCTTTTTGTTGGTAGCAATCTCCTGGTAATTAATAATTTTTCCGGGTTTTAAGTTAGTGCACGAAAAAACCAATTTTTCCTTGCAAGAAAATTAATTAAAAGTAAGGTTTTGAAAAAATGTGCTTGCAATTATGTTTATAGATACTTGTAATTGAAATTGCTAACAAAAAATCTCTACATAGCTAAGGTACGAGGCTCAGTGAATTCATCTGTGAAATTATATTATTTATAATAAATTTACTTTAAAACCAAAATTTTAAAAGATTTGATTCTAAAATAAAAAAAAAGCTATTGTTTTCACTTTTTCTAAATGTAGCTTTTAAAACCATCTTTTAAGACTAGTACAGGATGATCACATATTCCGTTTGTTAAAAGTGAATTAATATTTCAATTAACAATGCAATCCAATTCAAGTAAATTTGAAAGTAAAACATTTATTTGTTTATAAAGCAACTCTTGCATATAATATTTATTACCCTCCTTGCTTTTAAGGTCCTTAGCCACTTCTCTAACACTTATCTTCAATTATAATTTACCAATCGTATTTGGGTCATCTAAGGACTACTGACAAATATACAAACTGCAATTAATCTAAAACTATTTCTTTGAAAATGTAAAAATATCCTACTTTGTTCTGAGAATTACTCATTCAATTAATTTGTTAATTAGTTAGTAAAGATTTAATTTAGACTAACATCCCCATAAAAAAAACTCGCATTATTAAGTGCAGTTTAAATACTTAGAAAATTTTATAGTTATTATTTATATCAAATCATCTCTACTCCGACAAAGATGAACTATTGTAAAAATAAGTACTGATTAAATTATTCAATGTAATATTTATTTTGAAGTTATTTATAAATTATTTTTAAAAATTTACACAATTTAATTACTTTAGAAAACGAGTATAAATAAAATTACCTGAGTTTTTGCCAGTGTTACTGATGGGTATTTAATCGGAACCTTACGATATATAAATAAACAAATTTGATTCAAAACCGCTTCGATAAAATGCTATATAGTTTAAATGTAAAAAACTACACAGATAAAATAACAAAATCGTCGAACTTATTTTTGCGATTGTATATACTTTATAACTCACGTAAATTTTCATCTGTGGTGAATAATACCTACGACGCAAGCTAGAAATGTTGATGCGTTGCTGCTATCGTTTATGATTGTATTTTGTTGACTCCTCCTGTTTAACAACTTTTATCTCTAACTGACTTATTTGTAATTGCTTCGATCACACTCTGTGCTTCACCTTTTATAGCATAATTGTTTTCTTCTCTTCTTATTTGATTTCGCATCCTTGGCAGTCCAATCACTCAATTCCAGTCGTCACCTTCAACACTCTGGATACTTCTAAGATTTTATTTGGATCTGGGTGTTTTCCCCCGCCTTAAAATTTTCTCACATAATTATCGACAAAATGATAGATTTCTTGTCGAATTGTTAGTGAATTCCTATATTTGGCGATGAACCTGATCACTTCATTATTCGTTAGAGCGCTTTCCGTATTTTCCGCTTTGTAATTTTACCTTCCGATGCACAGATGCAATTCCAAATTTTAATTTATCGACTAATGCATTATCAATTCCAAATTAACCTAAATCATACACTGCAATGTATTTTACCTAAAGTATCCATGATAAAAGGAGTGACAACAGTGAAATACTTGTCGTTTGTTAGTCTTTTCTAATCATTTTCTTGATCGTCTGAATTGCTTCTCATAACAAAATAGCGTATGCTGAGTTAAAATATATTATAATTACTCATTATGTATATTTTTTTTAAATATCAGATTTTGTCGTTTATAACAAATTCTCCTTTGTTTTTCTTTATTTATTTTCTTACCTTTTTTGTTTACAAATTGTTTATTTTATATAATTTCTCATAATATATATTATTTTATATTCTTAATAATGTACTTTTCGTTGTTATATATTGTTCTTACTTATGTAATTTTACTTTTTGGTGTATTTTCCAATTTGTGTAGTTTTCATTTACGTTTTTTCATATTTATATGTGCTATGGAAGTTTTGACTTTTGCATCTCATCAGCAAAGGACTAATGGAATCAATAAATCTAAAATACTGGAACTGTCCGCTCGACAGAAGTAACAAATTTATGCTTCCCACCATCGCCGAATCACCCCGAAAAGGTTCTCATTGTAGTTTTAGTTGCAATCAACCTCGAGATCAACCAACAGCTACACCGTGTACGCCTTATTGCATACAATGCACTAATCTTAAAGCTTTGTTCAGAATCCATTTTTTATATCTTCATGATCGCCTTCACAGACTTCACCACTGTATCTGTTGAATGGCGCTTGTCGTTTCCTCACCTCGTTCAAGATGTTCAACAAGAACGTTCATCATGGGCGGATCTTGCGTAATCGTTGTGCAACAAATGATTTTTAAACTTATTTTACGGTAATTAATAGTTTTTCACTTCTGCATTACAGGTTAAATAATACCTTAAAATATTTTAAAATTTCTGATTTTCGTCACCCAAAAGGGAATATCAATTCTCTGATTATTTATTTGGTGCCTTTTTTTCAGTAACAAGCTACATGAGGGTAATCCGCATAGTGGTAACTCCCCTTTGAAAGGAGGGATGCGGAAGGGTAGAGGATGGTATCCAAGGGTTAACTAGCGCCCCCGGGCTATAGTTTTAGGATCCTTCCCGGTATTCGCCTAAAAGTGATGCAGGAGAAACCCTAAAAAAACTGCGTCAGGCAGGTCAGCGTTCGTCCAGTGATAAATTCATTCAGTTTTAAAATAGCCGTGAGTCATATTCAGAGTTGATTGAAGCCTTCGATATACTGTAAGTGTTGATCGCTTGTCGTAACTGATCAGCGAATATGTATGAATAATCATCTTTCTGTTATCTTCAGTTTCCGACTATATCCAACTACCACGCTCATTCGTCAGTGTGACAGAACATTTAATCTGTCTTTTGTCCTGTGTACATTTTTTCAGTTATTTCTTGAACATTCTGAAGCGTTTAGAACAGTAGGAGGTTGATGGATAAATAGGTCTACCTTCTTAGCATTACGGTGCTGGCTTGTAATGCTAGTTCGAAGCTGTCACCGAGAGTGGGGCTCTCCATCTACATATCGCTCATCCGACCGATCATGGAGTACGCCTCACCAGTATGGGCCTGCGCTGCGGAGTCCAACATGGAGAAGATCTTCGCTCTGGAGAGGAAGTGCCTCCGGCGAGCGCTGCACCTCCCGCCACGGACCTCCAACGCCGTAGTCTGGGACCTGGCAGGGATGAGCAACCTATGGGCACGGATCCTTGAAAATTCCGTAAGGTTTTACGAGAGGGCCCATGAGTCTAGCAATGAGCTGGTCTCATCGCTAGGGTGTTACGACCCCGAAAGAAAGGTAAACAGGAACCGACCTTTGTCGATCTTCCTGTAGGTATCGCCTTATTATTATTTAATTTATTAGGTAACCTACGTGCCCCTTTACAGCTTGTATGTTAATGTGATATAATATTCATACTCGGATTCTCACGAGTATTATTTATATATATAAATACAAATACTTATTATAATATTTATTTATTTTTATTTTGTTTTTATTTTTTATATACCCCCCCCCCCTCCGGAAAATTAGAAAGAACGGAGAGCGTCGGCCGGAAGATGAAACGGAAGGCGAAGGAACAACCACAGCAGCAGCGGTATAAGTGTGAATCCAACAATAGCCGTAAAGGCATTTACAATTGTTATGTACGAATGTTTTAACCCAAATGATGACATTTTAGTAATGACAGAATATTAGTATCTTATAGGAATAATATCTCGTCATCGCGGAGCAGATTCCACGAGGAAGGAACTCCGACAGCTTGAAGAGGAGGCTGGACCTCCAGTTAGATGTCACCGCTGCTGCTTGTAATGCTAAGAGAGTAGAGTTGCGTTCGAATGAGCTAAGAGTGAAACTGGAAAATGTATTATATTGGTTTATTTATTTATGGTATGACTTCTGTTTGTTCAGATGAGTATGGCCATAGGTGGCCGAAAGCTTCTGTTAGTTAAATAATTGTTTTGACTGGCAATTGTGTAATTATTGTCTCCATTGAGGACCTACAGAGGAATTTCCTTCAAATAGACCATAGAAGAAAGTAAAATATTAGGTCACAATAATTGGTTTAATTCTAACTTATATATGGTAAACGAAACTTAATTTTACACTTTATTCACGAAATTTTCTGAATTTGATCAATCTGTTTTCAGGGTTTATTTGTATTCACTAATGGATAAAATATTATGGGAAATTGTTTAACATAGGATGAGCAAAAGCTTCATATTACAATAGTATGAATTAATTTTAGTAACATTAATATTATTAAAAAGAACTTCTCCACGCAAAGCAAACCTAAAGCTGGCAACTAAAAGAGACAGAAAATACTCCAAAAGAATAATTATATTACCTTGTCGTCTCCAAATTTTCACTATAAGTTATACAATAATTTACACATAATGATTTATACCCAATAAAGTCAGAACAAATTATTAAATCAGTCCATTAATAAAGTTACATTCACTCTATCTTCTAATAAATAAAATTAAGTGTTTGTATGTTCCGCATACAATTCTTAACGCGAAGAGAAATTTCGACCAAATTTTGTACACACACTCCTTTAGAACCGGAAACAAACACTGTGCGGGTAAGACACGACTACCATGCCTAGGGGAGGGTGTTGGAAATTTTAAATCCTGCTAAAACCGCCGATATTTGCGTATAAACAATATTTTTCTGGATCAATGGGATTGATAGCGTTTCTCCCGATATTGTTTGTGTACAATTTAATACCCTTTTCGGCATGCGAGGGGATCAACATTACGGATGGGGAAGAGGGGCGTTACATAAAAATAGTGCGAAAACAACCAAGATTAGTGTCGAATCTGGGTTATCCACATGTCGATGAGTTTAATTATGACATTAATATTGCCGTGTAGGTTGTATTTCAACTCCTTGGAGTGAGGTGGAGGGAAAAACAAATGTTCCACGTGAAATCTTAAACACGTGGTACGAATTATACCAAATTCTGTACGGATGTTACTTACCATACGAAATAAACACTGGGTCGGTAAAACAGCTCTATCACCTATAGACGAGGAGATGGGAAGGGAGCCTTTTTTAAGACATTCTAAATTACGGGTAGTATTTTTAACTTTTAAAGTTCCAAGATATTTTTGACCCTCTTAAAACGCCAGGAGTATTTTAGTCTCTTTTAGGGTGCCGGGAATATTTTTCACGATCTCACCGTACCGAGAGAACTTTTGACACAGAGAGGGAACAGAAATAATTTTGTTCTTCCCAAAGCTAATGAGAGTATTTCTGATTCTCTTCATCTAATGAAAATACTTCTGACTCACATTACACACCGGGTGTATTTCTGACGCCCTTAAGATACCAGGAGTATTTTTGACGTTGTTAAGATACCAAGAGTATTTTTGCCAATATTTGGTATCTGGAGTATATATGCTTCTCTAAAGGCACTGGACGTTATGATAAAATTAGTACTCTCTCTACATAGTAGGCTAATTTCTTAACTAATTGATTCATGTAGAATTAAATACTTGTTCGGGCTTATATAAATACATACCCGAGCAACGCCTGGCACCCAGCTAGTATTAAATAAACACGCAACGGTTAATATCGACATTTGGGACCTTTTCGATTATTAATTATTTTTTAAGTTTCACTCACATGTATAAAGCATCAAAAGCATAAGCAGTTACAACGTTTTTATTTTTTAAAAAACTCTGCCTATTAACGGCGCTTATTACTCAGTTAATGAATTTGTAAATCGGCCTGAGCCTAACGCACGTTAGTTCCCTAGAAAATACTGTTAAGGAATATTAATATAAATCTATATTGTTAGTGTGTCCAACTGATACTGCACAATTATTTATTTCTCGTCGATCGCACGAGGTTTACGGTCGCTGTGAAGAGCACCCATATAAATTCTTCCAAATACGCCATATTGAATTTGAATATCATCGTGTATTTATCAAAGTGTAATGTTATTTGTGCATTGCAGTGTTGCTTGCGCATTTTAGTGCTACTTGTGAAGTGATTTGATACAAATAATAATGGTTCGGAACCTTACTTTACATATAAGCTTTCTTATATGTTTATTCTTTGTAATGTGCTGTAATCCTAACAAATTCTCTCTTATATATAATTGCTCTTATTTCATGTATTTTCAAATATGTACTTTTGAAATCCTTCATGTATTTTATTTATGTATAGTCCTAAGTATCCTTTGTATTTATTTATTACTAATTCTACTCATATTTGTAATCAATATAACCGTTACTTGTTCTATTTCGTCAGCAGAGGACTAATGGAACTAATAATAAATAAAACTAAAATAGAGAAAAAACTTAATGTACTGAATAAATTTGACTTCATTAAATTTAAATGAATAAACAAGCCAAACTTGTCATTTATTTTTTTAAAATAACTTATAAGCAGAGTTAATAATTTTTATATATGCACCTTTAAGATGATCCAAAAAGGAACGATACGTAGTGCCAATTTTATTTTATTAATATTTTATAGTTTTTTATTTTATTAAAATATACTTCTGACAGCCCTACCTACTTTGAAGGGTACTTCACCTGAAGAAGATGGCGGTGCAAGCCATCGAAACGTTGAGAAAATTAAACGACGCTACCCGGTTGGAATCCCGAGAAAACTTTATCCAGCAGTTACACCGGGAAAACCTACGTTCCTTATATTTCTGACTAGTTTGACTGGTTTATTCGGTTTTCAAATTTAACAGTCATTAAAATAATGAGAATGTTAAAACTCCTCCAAAATTCCATATAACATAATGATAATGTAAGTATTTAGATTTTCTTACACAATCCCATGACCAAAATATAAGCAAACATTTCCAATATTTACAGTTGTGGTGTATTAAATATTAAATGTTAATTTATCAATCAACTCATTTGTTCATGGATTGAAGTGTGAAATAGTCCTCAACAGCAAGTAATTCTCCTTATTTACATACTTTAGTTATAGTATCCAACCACATTAAGATATATTTGCGGATATAATTTAAAATTTATTATAAAAAGCATTCATAATTTTTTTAAATCTTTAAATTCCTGCTAACAGAATTAATAAAAACTGTAGTAACGTTATTGTTTTTTAAAATAGTATATTAAGCATGTAATAACAAATATAATTATTTCATTAAATTTTTAAGCATAGCTTGATTCTGTAAGCTAAATAATACCGCATTTGCTCCTTTCCCATTTTCAGAATCGCCGGAGCGCATTCCAATCAATAGTGCATTCGCAACATGTTACCTATCGTTCTGTTGTGTAGGCTGCATACTCTCAATATTTATCAATTTGAATATTGATTTCGAACGGATTTACAAATATATTTACCTTTCAGTTTTTATTGTAAATATTGGGAACAAGGTTAACAACCTAAATAACATTATTCACTATTGCAAACAAGAAATGATACAACAAGAAATGATGCAAACTTCAACAAATGAAATTTTTTTTTAGTACATTAGTCGTTGCACTTATTACAGCATTTTCAAAGTAATAATCATCGTCCCATTTGGAATAATTCAGAATTCTCAAGTAATAAAGCGATCATTAAAAACTGAAAGAATTAGTATTTTTTTTTTCGTTACGAATTATTCCTCACTCATTCTACAATTAATTTGGTTTTGCATAGTTCTTTTTAGAATCTATTCTCAGGAGGTTTTAAAAATTCTGTTAAATTAAAATTGAATAAATGTCCTGATTTTTTATCCACAAAGCAACACATTTATTCATTACCTCAATTGGCCTCGTAGATATTTAACCTGCGTTGTCTTTTATTTTCATGCTTAACGCAATCGTAATTATGATGAAAGTTCTATTTAGGACCCTTTCTCAGAACTATCATCCCTTTCTTCTAAAAGATGCAAACAGATTACCCAATGTTTACTCGCCTCACATTTGAAAGATTTGTGTTCGACGCTGATGAGGTTTTGAAGGACAAAACCAATTTAAGGAATGAGACTTTCCCGTTGACGTCTCGTATTAGAGTTCTTGAACAACATTCTTAAATCACTGATGTTACATATTTTGGCTTATTGTGCGGCTTATAGGTAATAGACTCGCGTGTAATAAAGCTCTATACGTAAGCTTGATTATCATAGTAGTTCTTAAATCTTCGACATTTTTTTATAGAATCTTCTTTCTCATTAACTTAAGAGTGCCCTCGTCAAGGCCTTCGTTGTCTCGATCGAAAAAAGTATCAATCATCTATTCAAAAGCCTTTTAGGCCTTGAAGGTCATTATCACACCAACGACACCATCTTCCATTACACCATTGACGTCATCGTTAAGTATCTCAACCCCAGAGTAGATTTTTTCAAGCATAATGGGAGGTGCTTTTTGTAGTAGTCACTGACCTTTGGTAGTTACATAGGCCTGACGACATAGATTGAATACAGCATTTTATGGGTTTCCAAATTCCTCTTGGACGTATTTAGCCGACGAAGTCACTGGCGTTGCTGTTATCCTACGCTTGATTTTGGATTCCGTGTTGGGGACTGTGCCATCCGTTTTCCGTGGCTAGAAAACGTACGGATCTAGCGCCGTTTTCCTCCCTGCCTATACCACCATAACACGTGACATGGTCTATCAAGACCAGCGCTGCGTCCGATAGTGCGTAGTAGTGTGATTGGAAGCATGACGGAGAGTGGAACCATATTTCGACCAGAACTGGAAGGAACACATGGAGCGCATTACATATTGCAGTATATCTTTACGAACCCTCCACCAGACTTACTTGTGACTTCTATTTATCTTTTATATAGAGGCTGACCGCGCTGCCCTGTTATTGTAGTGTGGTCACTTATTTTTGGCAAAGTGTATATTTTAGGAAGGACAGTTGCTTTGTATCCGCTACCCTCATACTTTCCAAACGAAAAACGGTGTATATAAACCGCTGCTCCCTAACAGGATTCAGTCTTCCAGTGACAATCTTATAGGCGTCTAACCTATGTCAGATGTATCAATGTGTATGCAATAAAACTCTTTGTTCTTAAAACCAACTTGAGTTTTACTGAAATACATATCTGGCGCAGTCGGTAAGTACCAGTGGTTACAAAGTTAAAGTAACTAACTCTGGACGATTTCAATCGTTCGAACCACAATATACCCGAAGTCTTGTCTTCACGACTACTCGACTTCACATCAGGAAGAAGATTCTACTCCTTCGCATCAGTCATCCGTACAGCCCGCAAAGCCAAATACCTGGAGGCGTGATCGTCATAACATCTCCACAGAGTCTGCAAGCTGACACCTGGTCTGCAGACGTCATTCGACGAGTAATGAAAATCACCACCCTCATCATCAATATACTGTGAGTTATAAATCCCACAATCAGAAAAAGTGTTCTTTCCGTGTGACGAATTGTTAAGCAAATAACCTCATAGTAAATAAAATAATGGCCGCAGTTTCCGAAATAAAAGATTTTACGGATTCCATTCCTGTTTATGATGGATGTTAGAAGCAATTAAACGTATTCATAAATAGGGTATACGAAACCTACCAAATTTTGAATTCAGCTAAGCCACCAATATCACTAGCTTTTAAAAATGTTAAAAGCAAATTCTCGGGTATAGCTGAAGAGATTTTAAATGAGTATTTGTTCGAAAATTGGAATTCTCTGAAATTTGAGCCTAAACAAACTGCGAACCAGCATAATGATCGGCATTATGTATAAGAAATGTTTAAAATATCGCATAAGATTGAAAACGAAGTTACGGAATTATTTTCAAGATTCAGACAAAGATTTGAGTCTGCAAAACAGTAAGGCTATGGCTCTAATCGACCTAAACGAAACCATTGTAGTAGCACACATAATCATCTCACTTAATAACCCGTTGCGAAATAATCTATCCACCAGAAACCCACGGACAATTTCCGATATAGATAACTAATTAAAAATTATTTTCATTATAAGACATGTTAGAACAGAAACCTTATACCCCTAAGACCCGTATATCAATGTATTAACTCTTTTCCCTGAAGACCAAAATCCCTGTTTGGCAGATTTCAACCAAAATACATTACAAAAAGTCTTCAGCAATGAAACTATTACAATAAACATCTAAAAAATTCATTTTAATTCTGAAACAGACAAAGCTAGCGTACAGAATATCGACTCAAACTATCCTACTATCCATAATTCTAATGAGAACGAAGTAAACGGCATCTCCTTCCTGGATCAGTAAATTATTTATGGCCAAAACCAGATATTGTTCGAAACTCACGAAGGTTCAACAGATGTCAAGATCACTAGACTATTCAGAAAAAAACATAGGTTTCATGTAAATTTTAATTCGGTGAATCTCTAAAGGAAAATCAACACAAAACAACAAATCGTCCCTCAAACTAGATAACACTGCCTTTTCACAAACAAATTATTAGAAAATCAAACCGGCCAAATACTAAACGAAAACTTCGTCAAATTTAGTATAAATTTTATTAAATGCAAAGGTCTAGCTAAAGACGTAGAGGACGAAGAGAAACTAAAACTAATCGAAAACTACAACCACGGTAAAACTAACCATAGAGGTTACTTATAGTTCATTAAAAGATGTTACTAACCTTCAACAAATTTATAAACAACTGCGAACTGTGTCAAGAAGTAAAATACGAGAGAAACCCATTTAAAGATTTCTATAACTTGACACCAATTCCTTTTTAGTAGAAGACACTAACGTGGTTCAATAAACGGATTGGGTTCAATAATTAAACAGATAAGTGGTAACTTAGATTCCTCTGTGAGAAATACGAAGAACTCTTCAGACAAATTATATCCGACCAAAATACAATAAAGGAACAGGACAAACAAAGACCTAACAAATAAAACACTGAAAAACAACGAAATTATTTGAGAAACAAGAATTTTACCATTTTAACAATATATTCAACAACGAACGCAAAAGAACTAATTTATCAAATAATTGCCCTACGCACTAACCTTAACATACTAATAGATTAAATTGAAACTAGCTTCAAGTTCTGTAATAGACATAATTACATAATAGCATAACAACGAAATCACTAAATGAAATATTAAACGGTACAAAAGGAAACTCAGGGACGTCACTAAACAGATCTCCGTCCATTGAAAAATTGAAAGAGAAACTATATTCTATTTACTTGATATTCCGATATACAGGAATATCATTTACAAACTCAAACAGCTCACCTCTCTATACCCAAAATACATAAGATAAACCTGGTGTTATCAGAAAATCAAATTATAATCAGTTAAATTGGAAGATTCGTTACATTAAAAAACTGTATAAAAACAAATAACTATTACTCCGAAACAGACTATGTACAGCCTAACAAGTTTATCCTGAATATTCTAGATAATCAAAGCATTTCAAATTGTACAATTCATAATTTCGTCACCAGTTCTCAAATAGAACAAATAGAGAACTCAAATATTGTTATTTAAGTATATAACGAAAAAAAAAAGATACAGAAGTTACTAAGCAAGTAAATGGTGTGTATAAATATAATATGGCGAATGCCGGGTAGGATCCTTTAACTATAACCCGAGGCCCCTAGTTAACCCTTGGCTACCTTGCTCTACCCTTCCGCAACAGCCCCTTTTCAAATCCCTTCCTATGCTATTAAAGGAGACTTGCCACCACGTTGATTACCCTCAAGTAGCCTGTGACCCTAAATAAATATTAAAAAATAATAACTTTTTTTAGGTAACAGGCTACATGAGGGTAATCCACATGGTGGCAACTCCCCTTTAATAGCATAGAAAGGGATTTGAAAGGGGGGATGTGGAAGGGTAGAGGATAGCCAAGGGTGAACTAGGGTCTCCGGGCTATATTTTAAGGATCCTACCCGGCATTCGCCTAAAATAATGCAGGACAAACCCTAGAAAAACCTGCATCAGGTAGGTCGGGCATTGGGTACTTGTCCCATGCCCTTCCGATAGCGGGAGAGGAGGGGGGACGCAGCATTCCCTTCTCGTTGCCTCGACCAAAAGTAGAATTAAGAACTTAAAATTTGAAAATATCAGATCTCAACCGAGAGAAACATATTTTGATGACTTAAACTCCTTTAAATTAAGTACTTATTTTTAAATAATATATCCCTTACCTTGGATGAAAATTGGAATCCTGTAAAATTAAAAGACAATTTTTAAAGATACGACACCTGTACTATTTAGCAATCTCAACTATGCTCAGTGTTCAATTGTTTTTATCATTATATCTTTGATTTATAATCTATGTAGAGTAAAAATATAGAATAAAAGTAAGAAATCTAATGTAACAACTGACATTGTAAAAGATGAAGTAGAGCCTCACATTTATTTAATTAATTTTTCGGATGAAGGGCCGTTTTAAACGGGGGAGGTATTATATATTTCATTATATTGCTGTGGATATTTACGAACCTTCCACCTGAGACTTACTTATGATCTCTTGTATATTTAGGTTGACCGCTCTGTCCTGTTATTTTTGTGTGGTCCCTTGTTTTTGTCATATATATATTTAGGATGCAAAGTTGCTTTGTCTCCGCTACCCTACACTTTCCAAACGGTAAACGCTGTATATTAAACGCTCCTCCCTAACAGATGTCAGCCAATCTTCCAGTGACGACCTATGTCAGATGTATCAACGTGTATGTAATAAAATACTTTGTTCTTGAGTTCTTAAGTTTTATTAGTTACATATCTAACACGAGCGGTAACGAGTCTCCATGGTAGAGCCTCGACACCACATTTCACCAAGTTTTATTTTCCTTCCACTTTTCTTTAGACCGTAGATTCATAGTTGCCTCAGTTTCCCTTCATATAGTACCTAGATCCCAGTGTTAATGGAACATTACACGTCAAAGTACAGCACATTGCTTATCGGAGACGTCAATGTTACCATAGGATAATGTCATGATGACGGGTAATTTATTATATATCTGTAAAGCGGGCTGATGGAAATGTTCCCGAGAAGTAGGAAAGGGAAGAGGTGTTCAGAAATGTGAGGTAGTATACTTTTTCTTTTCTTCGTGGGAAGGTGGAAGAAGCATACGAAAACTGCGTTAGAATATGTTTGTCAGTCGTTTACACATAATTCGACTTTATTTATAAGTAGCTGGGTGCCCGAAAAAGTATTTAATCTATATTAATCTTTTGTTAAGAAGTGATTTAACCTATATCTAAATATTCCTAGTTCAGTACATACTTGCGACCGATAATGTATTAATTGAACAGCTGTAAAATACAACGAATTTTGATTCAATACCAACAAACTTACCTCCGAATTTCTTCTTAAATATACTCCTTGAGTATTGCAGGATATAATTGCCCGCAGTCTTCAGACATTACGAAAGATTAAATTCATGTCATTCTTAGCTAGGTTCACAATTTAAACAAATAGTCGCCATATTGGATAAATAATATGGCACGAAAATTCACTTACAATTCCCGAAAGGATCATCAAATATTTCCTATTGTCTTATATTATCATTCGATGGAGTTTTACTGGATAAAATTATACTTAATATTCAATGAAAATATTTCTGCTTTATTTAATTACGAAAAGCTGAACTATTTCCTTTGTTAGTCGCGTAGTAACGTCTCCCTGTCGCGTAACGTGTCACGGTTTCCAGGCGCGCAGTAATTTAACACAAAATGATCCCATTTTTAATTATAATTCTTTCCACCTATTTCATCCCCCCCCCCAGTACTGTCTCGTCGTTTGAAGAATATGTATACCAATTTTTGTTGCAATCTGTCCACACGTGTAAATATGTATAGAGATTAACTGAAATACATATATACATAGAAATATACATCATTTTTTGTTACGTAGATTGTCTTATCGAATAATTGTCCTGTTTGACTAACTCGTTTAATGAGAAGCGTACATGTGTTAAAGCTCACACTAACGAAGGATATGTTCAAAAAAAAGTAGCGTGGTACATTGGTTTTTGATATGCCAATGAATCGTTTGTATGCTATTTAAATATTTATTTACAACAAATGCGCACTTTCCGCGTAGTTTTAGACGAATTTTATCTCGTTTGCTCAAATATTCCTTTTCTTCAAAGATTAGGACAATGTTTACGAATAATAAATCGAAGTAGAAGCTTGTGTTTAGAAAAATCATTAGACAATGAACAGTGGAATATGTTTGTGGGCGTCTTAAAGTGAATATGAGTCGAATTGACTTGAAAAAATTGATTGAAAAAAAGACTGCGAAGAGAAAGTCTAAATACGGGAAGGTGCTGATATGACCGAGGAAACGAGATTCGAAAGGGACTGCGAAAAGTTCTTGAAAAATGTTTGGAAGAAATAAAACGCATAATGATTGGTAAAAAATTTTTAGATATTATATTTTTATATGATATTGCAATGTTTGCGAGAAATGAAATATCGATTAGAAACGTTATAATTTTACTCAGGTGTAACTTTTAAAAGCTTGTAATGAAATTAAACAAAGAGGAAGTGGAGATAATCGTAAATAAGATAGTGAAATAAATAAGAAGTGAAAGAGATAAAAAATTAATATTTGACTAGATGAAATAAAAGTAAGTACAAGTTTTTATAAAAATAATACCAGTTGATATAAATGTAATATCAGAACAGCAATAGGTAAGGAGGTTTTAATCATAATAAAAGGACTATTGAACAGTCAAAAAGATAAAGAACTAAAAAATAGATTTTCAAAATGCTTGTTTGAGAGTAGTTATGCCTATTAAAGAGACATAGACATATAGGAGGGCAAATGAGACGAAACGAAAGGCATTCGATATCTGGATGTGGCGATGAATGCAGAAGACTAGCAACGTGGATGAAATTAAGAATGAGGAAGTAATACAGAAAGTAAATAACGAAAGACAAATTTTAAAATATATAAAATAGGGGAACCTAATTGTCTCGAACATTGTCTTTCACAGACAATGCTTTCACATAGAATGCTTCCTTCCTAACTGTACCACTGGACGATGTTATGTGCGAAAGATCAGCGATAGGACGGTAAGGTGCCAGATTTCATGTAATAGAAAGGAAGAGAGTTACAAAATGCTGAAGTTCAGGAGATAGAGAAGCACGGAAAGCTGTTATGATAATAAGACTTAGTTATATACTGAATTCATCATAGACTAAATAAATATTAACCAAGTTTAATATATTTCTTAATAGGAGATCATGTCAAATGTTTAATTAACACATTCAGAATTACTACACTAATTGAAGTTGCTTTGTATATGTGAATAATTAAATTATAGTAGTAAACTATAAATTCAGTGATTGCCTTGTACACACTTCAATGTTATTTTCCAGTGTCACAGAATAAGATATTTCTCACTTATAAAATTTATGTCTCTTCAGTCAATTATCTGCAGTAATTAACGTAATTCAGGAGATTAACTCTGTTTTCACAATATTTACTCCAGGTACAAGCATATCTGAGGGAAATTAAGACTCTTACAGGGAACGTAAAACTTGAGGGTAATTATTTAGCATTATCAAAATTCAGAATTTTTCTGTTGTTATATTTTTATTAGATGCATGTTAAAAATCACAGAGGAAGAATCCGTTCCTTTCAGACACATTCCCAAGTGGAAGTATTTGTAAATGCAGCAAAGTACTCACATTATGTTGGCTCGTTTCTTTACAGTGTACTAGTATTACAGCTATGAAATACAAACTGAATAGAAAACTGTTTTCAGATATCTTACGTCATGACATTATACACATAGATAGCGCTCAAAATAATTTATTGTCAAAAGAAACAATAGCTGTAATTTTTCTAATGTTCACGAAATAAGAGGTTTTTTCAGTTACATGGCCATTCTCTTATAAAATAAATTTTATTTTTGAATAACTTTCTGCGTATTTCACTGCTATATCTCTGACCTCGTTTCTCCTGTAACACTTGGTTTTTCTCACCATTAATACAATTAAATCAGTAACTGGCATTCAATATATATATATATATATATATATATATATATATATATATATATATATATATATTGTAATAATCAAAAATAAATAATTTAAATTTAAATTACTGTAAACCTTGTCGCACCAAAAAGATAAATAAACGACAAATGATAAACTTGCTTCAAGTTGTTGCCAAATGTTAATAACAACTGGAAAGCTAATTAATTTGCCCACATTGGAGCACAAAATATAGATGAATTTTTACAGTAATTTATATTAAACAGATCATTAAATTTTTAAACAAAACAATTTATTCATTCAAAATACAATTCAAAATTTTCTACTTTTATTTTGCCACATCCAGATCAAGTTTCACAAACAATCAATTTACATTTTTAATTATGCGGCGTTCAAGAAAACACACCTTTAGATTCTCAATAAATCAAACTCTATATCTCAGGGTCTTCACTGGGTTGATAAGAAAAACAAAATACAATAAAACTTACAATTTAAACAAATACACGGAATATGAAGTTAAAATAAACAATATCTGACTAATTACCTTTATTTAACGTTTACAGAATTTATCATCAAGTCGTTACTTACAATTTTATATTCGGAGTTCGGGTACACACCACTCCAAAACGGCCATTCTGTGCATAAAATTACACAGACTTTCACAAACGCACTTCACCAACACATACACTTTATCCTAGCGGTATCCAGACTCCAGACTCTAAGACTTCTGACTCCTCGTACGGACTATTGCTGTTTCGCCCGCGGCCACCAGTCAATTTAGTCAGTATTATCTCCAAACACCAAAGATTTACCTCCAACAAAATAGCAGAGTTATTTTATCTGCTGCAAAACTCTCCAAACTATGGGGTCGCCCAATAATGTTTCTTTCTAAATCTGATTATGCAGACAGATTCTTTACAATGATTTTTCCAGCTAACTCTCCATCCTCATTTTTCTCCCTTGAGACCGGACACAACTCCTTCCACATTCGAGCACAGATCTCCTGCTGTTCCAGCCACCACAACCACTCCGTCCGCTCTCTGCTTTTCGACTGCCTATTCCTATCAACATCCCCTCTCCAGAATATTCTTATTTCTCACGGTATTACTTTCCCACATTCAGATCACATACGGCTTTCCGACGCTAAGAGACTGACGAAATATTGTTAGATAAACAATCCATGGTCCTGTAATTGAATGTCAACATAGCTGCTGTCCGTCGTTCCTTTGGAGACTTGTCCCGCCGTCAATCAGACATTATATCAAAACAAACCCGCCAAAGATGTCCAATTATTGTTCTCCCTTTTATGAGCAATCAAATTTTTTATTCGAGCCACCCAAGATCTCCAGTCTGAGTCAGTAAACAGATTTTAATAACAGCCGGCATCCACCTCTAGTTTGTGCCGTGAAACAAATATTATAAAATTTAAACAAAATAATGGCCTTCTTAATTTGTAATTGCAATAAATCGTTGACAATTCCGTTTCTTGACAGTGTATAACCTCTTGAAAACCAGCGGAAAGTGATCCACATACATTTCAGTTATCAAAGTGGAATTTGTAAAATTTATCTGAAAAAATATGAAAAATTTACGTTTATTTTCATAATTAAATAATGTATAGTAATTTTATAAAACGCATTATTTTTAATAATAATTCAGGAATTGAAAAATATTTAGGAAACTACTTAATAATTGTTTGAAATAAAATCGCATTCCATTATTTTTCTGCAAAACTATATAAGGTCACAGTCATCGTTCCAGAAGTTTCCGTGTTATTTGAGAGTCTGTAAGTCAACTTGGTTACGTTTGCTCTGAATGAATCACGAAACTTGTGATTGACACATTTCAGCAATTATGTTCATTTTATTATTACTTTCGATTATGAATAGTTAGTAATGCTTGTAATATAAAATTATTGTTTGTTACAACATCTTTTTTTTAGGGAAACAGGCTACATGAGGGTGATCCACATTGGGCAACTCCTCTTTAATAGCATAGGAAGGGATTTGAAAGGGGGGATGCGGAAGGGTAGAGGAAGGTAGCCAAGGGTTACTAGGGCCCAAGGGTTATGGTTTAAGGATCCTACCCGGCATTCGCCTAAAGAAATGCAGGGAGAACCCTAGAAAAACCTACATCAGGTAGGTCGGGCATTGGGTACTTGTCCCACGCCCTTCCGATAGCGGGAGAGGAGTTTGCTGTGGGGACGCAGCATTCCCTTCTCCGTGCCTCGACCAGTTTAGGAGGCAGCTGGCCGACTATTTCAATGGGAATAGCGAACAACTCTTGCCGTATTCCCAAGGTCTGCGACCCCGGAACATACACCCCTCAGAACAGGCCGAGGTGCCTTGGCTTGTGGGAACCTTAGTTAAAAAACAGAGAAGAAAAGGCATCCCCAAAGGTAGCCCCTTCGTATCTCTCCTACAAGGTTGTGCCTGCGAGAGAACATCCCTCGCAGGTTACCTGCGAGAGAATCCTCTCGCATGCTATCTCGGGTATTTTGTTACAAAATCATATTTATTTTATTTTTTAGGGCAACAGGCTACATGAGGGTAATCCACGTTGGGCAACGTCTCTTTAATAGCATAGGAAGGGATTTGAAAGGGGGGATGCGGAATATTAAGTATTGTTTAAATTGGATCCAATTTGAATCGTGAAGGTGAGAATGACGCACGTTTAGAGCACAGTTCATCACAAGTGCGTCATCCACCTACGAGGATTCATGTTGCGTTCATTACAGCGTCAACGTTTGCCCTTTCACTAACTAGAAATTCTCTGGGCAAAGGTCAAATAACATTTACAAGTTTTAAAGAGATTTAAAAACGTATGTATGAGTATTTGATTAAACATTTAGTTTTTCTTTTTGAAGGTGAAATAGTAATTCTGTCCAACTTGATATAAATTCTGAATGTGTTAATGCGCTATTTCTTAATGAATTTGTTAAAATTGTCTAGAAGTAAAAACAAAAAATATAAGGATCATTTTACATATTACTTATTTGTATTCTGAATCTAGTAATATCGATTATGCGCTATTTCTTTATGAAATTGTTAAAATTGGCAAGAAGTAAAAAGAAAAATATAAGATTACATATTCGTATTCTGAATCTAGTAATCTCGTGTAGCGCGATAGTTTTATTATATATATATATATATATATATATATATATATATATATATATTTCATTTTAATATAATTAGATATTAGCAAGGGTTGAGAGCATGGCAAGTTGAAATTTGACCAGGTGCCGCTGGGGCGGATAGATAATCCCTAAGGTCTGGGCTTAGGCACGTACGGTTTCACCCTCGGAAGTTACCTGGACTGTCGCACAGTGGGAAACGTCTCACCAAAAACCCCAGAATTTGAATTAGCACGTGACTGCCTGAACCAATCACATTTCTTGGTTCAGGAAATATTACTCCAAAATATGATCGAGACCATCGCTTTTCACATCCAGCGAAGGGGCTGAAAAGAAAGTGTAGAGAGACTCCTCGACGAACCGTCGCCAGGGACGGACGTACAGCCCCAAACTTGCTTCATCCAGAGAACTCGGAGAGATCGAGGATGCCACATGATCACGGCCAGGGATCAACGCGAGGTAGTTGCCAAGTGTCTCAATCCTTGACGCGCCTGGGGGATTTACCGTAAACCATGGTTTAACTTGAGATTTAAGGGATCCGATTGTTTTGCCCGGCTAGCTGAACACACATAATTTGTATTTATTTTATTTTATTTTTCTTATGTTCAGTTAAATGATTATTAAATTCTGTAAAATATCCCTTTACTTTATCATTTAATAAACCTACCACTACACTCGATTGTAGTAAAGTCAAAAGACAAAAGCTAGTCACGTGCAACAAAATTGGAAATTACGTCGTAATATTAATTATATCTTTAAAAAAACTTGTTAGCAAAAACATAATACGAGAAATGATATCTTCACTACTGCGACCATACATTTAGCATTCGCTAACCGAATTAATTCGTTGCAAAATAGAAATTATGATTTAATAATAACTATTCACTTCTATTCTCAATAATTTAATAATTATAATAACTATTCATTTCTATTCTCTTTTAGGGGTAGTTATTAATCACTCAATTCTTGTGATGAAACAATGCATGTATAACCGTGCAATAGCTGAAAAAACTCAGAATCTATATAAATTGAATATTACTTTTGTCTGCACATTGATTAATATCATATTATTTTATGATTCATGCTTACACATATGTCTCGGGTTTGAATGCCGGCATGGTCATGGATGTTCATGCTCGTCGTGGTCACGAAAACTAGGGTTAAGGTTGCTCTGACCACGTGCCACTTCAAAAGGTCCTGAATGTATCATGAAAGATGATAGTTCCGTCTGAAAACAAAAGACCTCGATAGAAGCGACGAGCGGTTAGCGTTTTGACGGTGTGGGTCAGAGAGGCAAAGCGATGAGCGGGGTTGGAGACGATACAGAGCTGCTGAGCGTGAACTTACTGCAGTCACCGTCGTGACGGCGCGTGAGGTAGCTAAGCTTCTCTTGTTGTTGAGTGAAAACAAAAAATATTTATGGTAACGTGTCTTACAGAAAGGCAAGAGGAACTATGGCGTTCGCACCATAAATAGGAGCTGAAGGCATTACGGAAAGTACCACGATCTGTTAAAGGATTAAGGAAAGATTAAACACGTTTTTTCGAATATATATAAATCCTCTTTTAAGGAATTCAATACAGTTTTATTTCCCCAAGCAAATCAAACCCCCTTTCATTTCCGATGGTAGTGCCAAAATAGATTTATGGACAATTTTGCTACATTCCGAAAGTTTCTATCAGCGATCGTGCTATTTCTGTGCCGTTTGAGGCAGGCAGGCTAAGCCGTCAGAAAAACATTTCTTTGACCTTTTAGCATCTATGCGTCAATTCCTAAACCGCATATTTCTTTAACTATTTCAACACTCCATTCGCATATTAATTTGATCACTCCATTCCAAAGGTAGATTCATTTAAAAAATATTATTTGTGTATTAAGCAATATTAACAGGTAATCTTACATTTATTAAACTTTTGATCTTTATAAGTTAAATAAAAATTATCCAAACATATTTTGATACCATCTATGGACAAACTTTTACTTTTCATTTTAGTACTATCTTTTATTATATCCAAATTTGAATTTTATTAATTCTGTAGCTAATTTTATTTGTATATTGTAAGTAAGGGCACTACATAAATGATTATTAATATTAAACGCAATATCAAATGATTCATTATAATTTTTAACAATATATTTAAGAGAAGATAAAAGAAATTAATAGTAGTTTGAGACTTCATAGAGACTTAAGGAAGGAAAAATAAATGCCTGGAATTAATTTGGTTTGGAGGAATTACGACAGCGCATAAATATAAGCTCCATGACAACGATAATCAAAAAATCATAATTGTGCACGTGAGATCAAGTAAAAAGGAATAACATACCTGTGAAAATGTTCGTCCAAGCACCTTTTATTAAGAAAGACCTAAGTTATAAGCAATTCTGTGTAAAGAAGAAAGGATGTCGAGTGGATGGTACGTACTTTGCGTACTCATTTTGTCGAATGACTGTCAGATGGAAACTGGATATACCAGTCTCTACCCATATCGAAGAGGTGAAGTCTTCTATAGAGTCGACGCGTCAACAGATCCAGGTCGTCGACGTCGGCGGGGACAAGGAGAATGACGACCAGCTTCTGTGATATCAGTGAGATAAATCAGTGAAAAGGAAAACCTTTTGCGATTGTTCCTTGTGAAAACACTCGTAGTACTTTAAACAAAGACATGATCCGGACATAATAGCATCCGAAGTGTTATAAGAAGAATTCACCGACGCTGAGATACATTAAGAGTTTATAAAATGGATAAGAACAGTAGGGGTGAGGAAAACTAAATTACTTCAGTTTTCGTTTAAGGAAATTAAAATATGATCAAAGATTGAAGTCTTTCCCGGTGTAGTTGTTCAATAAATAGTTCTCGGTATTCACACGGGATTTGCATATTTATATTTAAACGCAACGTTTCGACGACTAAAAGCTCTGTCGTCATCATCTTGGCGAAGTGCCTGAACCATTCCATCTCATGTTATATAACATTATATAACATTGGCACGGTGTTCTATCCACAACAAAAAATTAAAGAAATGCTTGGCACCGTTGAAGACAGTATAGGACTTCGTAGTCCTGGGGTTTACAGCATACCGTGTGAATTTTGCAAGAAGTATATCGGCCAAACTATTCGCACGGTAATGGACAGATGCATAGAACATCAAAGGCATCTCAAACTCAAACAGCCAAATAAGTCAGCGGTGGCAGGGCATGCCATAGAAACCGGCCATTACATAAAGTTCAATGAAACCAAAATCTTGGATCGTGTCAATGGTTTCTGGAGCAGCATCATCAAAGAGGCCATACATATGCTATTAAACGGGGGTTGCCCAAAGTGGATTACCCTCATGTAGCCTGTTGCCCTAAAAAATTAAAATTAAAAAAAAGGTACCGGGCGGGGTATTGTACTCGGTAGAGCAGTTACCACGCTGCGATCTGTTGAGACTCAGCGCTAGCTTGGAGGATTCGTCTTGTCGCGAGACGACGCCTTCAAGGGTGTCAATTTGATAATCTCTCTGGTTTTTTGAACTAAGGTTCGCACATGCCGAGACACTTCGGCCTGTTTTGAGAGGTGTATGTTCCGGGGTCGCAGACCTTGGGCATACGGTAAGAGTTGTCCGTTATTCCCATTGGAATAATCGGTCAGCTGCCTCCTAAACTGGTCGAGGCACGGTGAGGGGAAGGCTGCGACCCCACAGCTAACCCCTCTCCCGCCATCAGAAGGGCGTGTGACAAGTACCCAATTCCCGAATTACCTGATGCAGCTTTTTCTACGGTTTTCCATGCATGACTTTGAGGCGAATTTCCGGGTAGGATCCTTAAACCATAGCCCGGGGGCCCTAGTTAACCCTTGGCTACCGTCCTTTACCCTTCCGCATTCCCCCTTTCAAATACCTTCCTATGCTTTTAAAGGCGAGTTTCCAGCATGTGGATTACCCTCATGTAGCCTGTTACCTAAAAAAAAGGTTCCGGCACCTCGCCTAGAAGATGACGACAGAGCTTCTACTCGTCGAAACATTGCGTTTAAATATAAATATGCAAATCCCGTGTGAATACCGAGCACTATTTATTGAAATTAAAATATTCATTCAGTGAATGGAAAATTATTCGCTTCTTTCGGTGTTCCGAGTCTTAATTATATACCTTAATAAAATATCAAAGTATTATGCTTTAAATTTTTATTGAATTGTTTCAATAAAATAATATATGGTAACTGTTATTTGGAGATGATATTGTTGTGTAGTTAATTTTCTGTAAAAGGGTTTTTTGTTTTTATAAATTTGAATTGAATATTATTGTTATTGCTGCCGGAGGAATTTTGGCTTTAAAAATTGATATTTTCAAAAAATAATGCTATAATTGCCCGTTTAGCGACGCTGTAGCCGTGTATTTACTTGATGTTGTGACGATAGGTTAGTTAAGGATTGCCTGTTGGTGAAATCACATAGTTACTTGTAATTGTTTGACGCAGATCTAGATGTATTGTATTACTTATAATGTTGCCATGTTTTTGAAAGAAGCCTATATTAAACCAATTTTCTATACAACTAGAAATGTCAAAGGCTGTTTTTCATGATTGTGGCCATATAGGCCGAAAGCTCCTAGATTAAAATTTAAAAAAAATTTGCCTGCTATAATGGTTGATTATTTTCTCACCTGAGGCTAGAAATGGCTTATAATTAGTACTAACAATAAAACTTTTCAATAAATAAAGCTTCCTCTTTTAAATTCATTCCGAGGATCCAATTAAGTGGTTTTCTTATACAATTCTTCAAATTTTCTCCACGAATACAGATTTGTATCCGAAACAACACACAGTGTCTTCCCCTTCCACCGCCACTCATAGGGATAAAAGTACATTTCAACCGGCAAGTTGAAAGTTATAATTAAAAGCGACATCTATAACTCCAGATTCGACTCGAATTTCGGCTGTTTTTGCTTTATTTTTATGTAACGCCCCTCCATCCCCAAACCTAATTGTGCTGAAAGACGAATCGGTAGAAACATTATTAATCTCGTTCATCCCAAATTAATACTTATTCGACGCAAATATCGGCCGTTTGAGCGATTTCCATCCCTGTCCACCCTCAGGGGGTTAACAGGCAAGTTGAATGTCATAATTAAAAATCAGAGACATCCATAACTCCGGATTTGACCCCAATATCTGTTTTCGTTATTTTTATAACGTTATTTTTATATACGACCCGTCCACCCCCAAGGGTGTTCCTCTTCTATGCCGAAAGGAATTTAAATTAAACACAAAAGACATCGGGAGATACACTATAAATTTCAATGACCCCGAAAAATTTATTTTACACAAATATCGTTTGATTGACAATTACCTAGCCGAGTCTTATCCTCATAGCGTTTGTTTCCGGTTCAGAAGGAACACGTACACTAACTTTGGTCAAATTCCCTACACCGATGTAGATTTGTATACGGAACATACATACACATCCAGAAACGAACAAACACAGAAACTAACGTACAGTCAATTTCATTTATTCGAAGAAGAAGATTAAAGTACAAATAATTGAATTTATCCTCAGCACTAATAAATGTTATAAGATCAATGCACAGTTGAAAACTTACACGAAAACTAAAATTTTGCGCATGTAGAAATGTTTATTGCATAAAAAGTTTTATAACTCACACTCAGGAAGAGGAGTTATTTTACTGAGAATTAATGTTAGTGATGCAGGGATTATATTAATCCCTACTGCTTTAGTACGGGTATCTCCAGAAATGTTCTTGTTAAATTGGAACTCTTAAATTGTACGAGACTGGAAATGTTTCAGCGTTGAGAACGAAAAATAAAACGCGGGCAGGCAAACAAACAATTGCCGGCCAACAAGCAGCTATATCGCAGCGATGAAGTGTGGCCTATTTACGAGGGGCCGTTTCGAATTTAATGCACTTTTCGCCACCAACCATGATAATGTCTCCAAAGAACAAAACTGTCGGTTACAGGGGAATTAATAACAGCTATACGTATCTGTCCGAGCATTCGCACTTAACTCTATAGCAAAGCGAGGAAACAGCGCCGCACATAACACTAAAGCGATAAGATTTTAGTTTCCTAAGACCGAGAATAACAGCACTCTTCATTTGTTGTCCTCTGTAACTTTATTTTTTCTATTCAAGTTTTAATTTTTATGTTCTTATGAAAAATATTCGAAACACAAAAGTTAAGAATTAAACAAGATAATATAAAATATGATTTGAATATTTACTATTACACAACAATTAAAAATACTTTTGTCATGACAGACAAATAATACTTTGAAAATTGATATAATCAAATTATGTACCAAGTAAATCATCTTGATTGCAATAATTTACGCGAATGTTCCGAAAGAAATCAATACTCTACAGCAAGTTTTCATTGCAACAATTATAGAATTTTGTCATCAGTAAATAAGTGATATAAGAAAACGACACACTTCAAATTATTTTTAACGAACAGTAGTTCAAGCTAGATATTTCGAAAGACGTTATTTTGTTGGACGGTCGTGACAACTGGCAATTAAGAAAGTCTTTGATACAAAGGAAAAAGATACAATGGATCTACGGACAATAAGATGTTAAGAGGGTGCTTGAAAGCTACAAGTTAACACCAAAATTATTACGGCGAACTAATTTAAGTCCCGGAAGCATCTGTTTCGCACACGGACACACAAAAATTTTATATATTCGAAAGAAAATTGAATTCGTTTAGCGCGAAATGCGATAGGTTTTATTGAGGCCAACCAATGGTATTCAGACAAAAATATCAACCATTAGCCAACTTGTAAACGAATTGTCATTGAAATTTATGTATATTTTGCATACCTGATAATTTAATTTAAAAATTTACTTAGACCAACTTATATTCACACATGGCTTAATGTGACAAAAATATACGTCTGGCCTAAGTTTTTTTAAAATTAAATTATCAGGTATGCAAAATATAAATAAAACTCTGTGACAATGTATTAACATAGGTATACAGATAATTTAATCTAATTTTGCACTTAATAATTTTACAGATGAATATGGTTAAATTAACCGAAAACTACTAACGTATAATTTTAAATCCTGACATTTTAATGTAAATAACATTAAAATAAATTTTATATTGTGATTATTATAGAAGGATTTTTATTATTTTTAATATTAATAGTAAAATGCAACAGTCTTTTATCGGTTTATTAGACAAATAATTAAATTCTTTTTTATATTTTTATAACAAATAAATCTATCACAATGTTAAATTTTACAGTACATGTTTTCTCTCTCGACAGTCCACGCTCAATGATGTCCATTCCATAGAATTAACTGTGTTCAATATTAAAATTGAAAAATGGTTAACTGAAAATCCATTCCATTCATTAAATGAATTTTTCAATGTAACCTAAATATGAAATTTTAATTATGTCTTATCTGTATTTATTACTTGACCCTTACATATTGCTGTATTCTGCAGTTTTTTGGCAATCAATAAATTCATTAATTGATTTCAAAGGCTCAAAATTGTTGCCTTAAGAGTATTGTCAGTTAGCACACATGGCTTTCAAATTTAAAAATTATATATTCAGCACTTTTTGATCCATCTATGTCAACAAGTTAAAAAAATTGCCTCTCTACGCATCATGTAACTTAAAACAGAGGCGAGGTATAATGCTTGGTTACTGAAGTAATATTGACGAAAATAAATATAAATAATTTCAGTAATAAAGTTATATTATGTCGGTAAAAAGCACTGAATAAAATTCTCTCTAGTTCTGATAAAGATCGACAAAAGAAGTATTGATGTAAAAAGTAGTTTCGCGTGTGTTGTACAAGACTATAAACTGAAAATGAGAATTGAAATGTTGTTATTGTGTTATAAATAATAGTTTCACTATATAATCTCTCCAGGTCACGAAGAATAGTAAGATTAATTCTTAGAGTTGACTGTCGTAAATCTGAGACTATCTCGGACGGAAAAGCTGCGCAGGATACAGCCAACTAGAGAGCTCGTATCACGAAGGAAATCTTTCAAACTTATTATTTACTTCTCTAAAACTTCCCCATAAATTGTCATTATCGAAATTAGTTTTCAGAAAGCAATAACTGAGACTTGTTATGTACACAGAAAGGAAACAACCGAATTGACCACGAAAATAATTTAATCATATCTTTAAAACTGTTAAGAAAGTTTTAATATTGAACTATGAAAAATTTGAAATATTGTATCACAGTTAAATGTAATTTCCTTTTTCTATTCCTAGATAATCTTGTATTGATAAAAGTTTAATGTTATTTATGCATATCAGTGTTACTTGAAGTATTTAGTAGTACTCGTGAAGTTAAGTTTATATTATAAATAATAATTCTTTTCATTAATTCACATATGTTTTCTTATTTCTGTAATATTTATTATTTTTAATGTCCTGTAATCCTAAAACTTCTCTCTGATATATAATTGTTCCTATTTAATTTATTTTCAAATATGTTGTGTATTTTATTAATTTTCTTCATATTACTATTGATGTACCTGAGTACATATTGTATTTATGCACATATTATTCTACTCATATTTGTAAACAATAATCAATAACTTGTCATATTTCCTTCCTGGGATTAATGGAACTAATAAATCTAATCTAATTGAATCTTGCGCTAAAACGTGTTAAGGTACAACCATATTAATTAAAATTAGAAGTTTAAAATTACGCATATACAATTTTAACAAAGTAACTCAATTATTGGACATGACCACATTATGAAATTTAAGTACTGTAGGAAATATAAATATTAAGATACACTGAAGAACACAGTAACAAATAAAATAATATAGCACTCAAAATGAAAAACAAAACGAGTTAATTAACAGAAATATAAAAGAAGAATATAGTTTTAGGGAAACAATTATTAATAATTGGATTAATTGTTAATTTAACATTTGTTATTAAAATATTTACCTAATATCTATATTATTTTTAGTATACACATTAGGCTCATAGTAGAAGTGCATAATTTTCAGAGTCGGCATTTTTAATTTCGACACATAGGTAGTACTTCGAAATGAAGGCCGTAAACACCAGCTGTAATAGCATCTGGCACAGGAAAGAACCGAAAAGTGTTTTTGTATTACACAGCCGTGACCTAATATTTATTTAACAACAAATGTTAAACCCTTCAGCTGTTATCATTACATCCGCGAAATATGTGAAGATAGCGAAAAAAAACTAGAAAAACGATTGTTTAATTATCAGATAGTTTGGATGTGGTAGAGTTGGGCCGACATTTCATTTAGTTTTCATGCAGTCAGAGATGAAAGAAACTGATCGTTATATTAATTTGTGATTTAAAGGCTTTCCCGGTGTATTTTAAGAATAAACACTTCTCGGAATTTCATCCAAGTGAACTCGTCGCATTCGCACAACGTTTCCATGGCTATCACCGCCATTGTCTTCAAGTTAACGATATATAACTGCTCGCCCAAAGGACGACTTAAGTAAACCAGTGGGATCAAAATACGGAAATAACATGACGTGACAACAATAAGTCACAGGAATCCTTCCGAATGGTTGCGTATAGTAAACGGAACTTGAGTTTTCACAGCGCTGTAACACGAGTGATGTCACTGCGCAGCCGAACTAAGCAGAACAGTTGTACTAGCAGCGTTGCTGAAAACAATGGCGTCGTAATGGTTGTATTCTTCAGTTTTCAGTTGTACCAGAAGTTTTGACATTTTTATTTAGCTGCTTCTGACGATACTACAATAATTGAAAGCGTTCAGGTAGAAAATCTTTGTAAAAATATGACTGAAAATTATGAAAGGAAATTGCGTTTATTTGGTAGTGTGAAAGTAATCCTTTAAATATAATTTTTTAAAATTTCAAAAGTTTAATAATATTCTGTCATAGAATAAATGACGAAGTTTCACGAAAGAACGGTTTATGTTGATGTTTGTTGCATTTAATAAAAAATCATCGGCTTACTTTTGTTTTATGAACATGAGAAAAAACGAAACAATAACATCATCATCTACCGAAATGTAAATGGTACTTTTCTGTATTTTAATAAAATGTATTAGTTGTTGCTTAACATAGAACAATGGTCTAAAGTCGCGCTTCAATTGTATAGTACGGTAAGGTGTATGTATGATTTAGGTAATTGTCGTCTTGTATTGTAACTGAATCAACGAGCATAAGAGTAACGTGCAGTTGGAAGAAAATTCGTAAGCCAAACTGGCAGAACAATCTAAATATAAACATCAAATAAATTTGCAAAAGACGACAACAGTGTTTACGTTTCGAAAATAATTTTTTAACGACTTTGTACTTGAGCAATTACTTTCAGTTATTTGTATAATTTATTAAAGTAGCTACAATGGAAAACACGAACAATGATACTGAATGTTTATCGATATGAATAGTTAACTTACATTATAATAGCCAATTACCATAGGACTGACTCACGTTAGTGTGAATGAAACTCCGTAAATGTTTATCATTGCGGAAAAACGTGTACATTTTGGTTTGTGTAGGGTTCATTTTGATCTTTCTATGGAACACGGCGTCGAGTGTCTAAGCGTTTGGACCTTCGGTATATAGTATGAGTAAGTGCCTACCTATTTCCGTCCCCGCGTTTGTGGGTATCAAAAATATACAAACGTTTGAGTAACATATGGAAAATACGTGCTGCGATCTCATTCAATAGCTGTGATTAAAGAGAGATTTCACGAGTTCTGATCACCTGGGAATCTCTTACTTTTTAGTACGTTGGTTTGGCGAAAAAGTTGTGTAATGTTTCTAATTGTATCTTGTGTTCTATTTTTCATTGTATAAATGATTTATTTTGGTACAAATTACCTATTAAGATTTTTGTATTGCAAGTCTTCCCGAAACAGGGCCCACAGAAGATATGAGATGAAGCTCTAGAACTTACTCTGGTGGTGGGATTTGTAAGGGATCAGAAGGCGAATTCTTGTCCAAAAGTCGATTTTTGAGGTCTGAGCAGTCCACACAGTAAAGGGAAAAAACGTACTTCAATTAAATTTCAAATACAATTCTGTATAGTTATGAAAACCAAATTTAGTAGATACTAACTGTTTTGGGTTTTGGAAGGTTCATCGCAAACATTACATCACCGAAAGGGCACTCGCTTCTGAATTTTTGATCAAATGTTTATTGCTTTAAAATAAACCTATATAATAAAAAAGGATGTATATTTGTATGTATGTATGTATTTACGTTGTTCTTTATACAAATTTTATCGCGTGGACAGAATTCAACAAAAATTGGTATATATATTCTGCCAAAATCGAGAACCGGTACTGTGGGGGTGAGAAACCCCTAGAATAAATGTGAAAAGAATTATAATTTTAAAAAGTGATCATTAAGTGATAAATTACTGCGCGCCAATATATCATGACATCACGCGACAGAGAGAGACGTTACTACGCGACGAACAAAGGAAATAGTTCGATTTTTCCGTAATGAAATGAAGCAGAAATATTTTCATTGAATAAAAGTATAATTCTATCCAGTAATACTCCATCGAGTGATAATAAAAAACAATACAAAATACTTTACAATCGTTGCGGAAAATGTTAGTTAATTTAGTGAGTGCAATATGGCCACCATTTCTTTACATTTGGAATGTAGCTATCAATTTGATCACTTCAATCCTTCGTAATGTGCGAATACTGATGGACAATTATATCCTGCAATACTCAAGAAGTACTGTCTGAAGACTTACTGACAATTATTTGTTCGCGGAGAATTATATTTCTAAAGAATAACGATGGTATGTTTGTTGCTATTATGCAATTAAATTCTATGTATCTTATAGCTATTAAATTAATGCAGTATATTTATGTATTGGTAAAGAAATTCGGAGGTATGTTTGTTGAGATTGATGCAATAAAATTCAATGTATTTTATAGCTGTTCAATTCAAGCACTATTGGTCGAAATTGTGTACGGAACTAGGAATAGTTAGATTTAGGTTGTGTCTTCTTGACTAAAGATTAATATAGAATTAAATTCTTTTTCGGGTTTATATAAATAAGACACGGGCAACGCCGGGCACTCAGCTAGTTTCAAATATTTATACAGGCGATCACCGTGAACTTTATTTAAATTAGTGGAAAGATGTCATCTTACGAATATCAGTCATTTTTTAAGATTTCTTATTCTGACCGGATATGAAAATTACATTTCCTTACGTTAATGCGATATCTCCATTTCAATTAAAATCTCTTTATGAATACAGTGTGACACTTGTTCGGGAATCGTTATCCTTCGTTATAAGTTAACAGAAAGTGGTAATAACAAATTAGAATTACATTAATAGCGTCGTATTTTTTTTCACAGGATTATTCTATGAAAATAATTACATATTCAAATACGTAGGTAAAATGTCAGTAGTTTCTAGAAACCATGCAGAGTAAAATTCGCTTCACAGCATTAACAACCTTGGCTTCGCAACCGCCCTTCTTCCCTCTCGCTTCACACCACAAACCCTCTGTGCAATTACAGGGATCGGCCTTCTGTCTTTCTGCATGTGCTTTGGTAACTAAACCGTAGAACGCAGCAGGAATCAAATCGCATTTAATCTCAGTAAATAAATAAATAATGGTTATAGGAAGGCAATATGAAATTTTCTTTTTTACTTTCTTTCGGTTTCTAAATTACTGCTGCAATATATTATTACTGTAAACGTTATAGGTAATGAAACCGTCAACTTTATTTAGTAACTTTCAACTATTTCAGTAATTAAACGTAGCTTTACTTTAGTTATTTACATTTTCATCTTATGAAGAGTTCTCGAGACTTGATTGTGAATACAAAAAATATGATTAGTTCTCTAAAAACCTACTAAAGCACTACCAATGTAAAGTCATAAAAAAGAATTCAGATCTGTACTGAACAATATCGAATGTTGTACAAACTAATACTAAATAGGTTAAGGCACTATATATTTTATAGAAATATAAACTATGTTTCAAATGGGTTTGAGAATAAATTTTCTTTGATAAATACATGACTTTGCAGTGTTGTGTGGATATTGGAATTGTCCCTTAGATAAATAACCTTCGCGTGAAAAGTTACAAAACGTAATGAGGAAAGTTTATCACCTCCAACGCGCCAGTCTCAATCGATTAAGTATTGATTCTCATCTATTTCATCCTAGAGCATGAATACATTGGTATAAAAATGACAAATAGTAGTGACAAATTCAATTTGTGATTTTTCCGTCATCATAGTTTATTTGACTAAAATCATGCTTCTCCATATTCCTAAATTAAATAATTTTAAAAAAAGTATTTGATCAATTTACATCCAGTCCCTTCTTCATTTCAGGTTCCAGAATTAAGTCATGGAAGAACTGTGATTCGTAAATTGTAGGTAATTCGCATTGAGATTTAATGGAAGTGGGAATTTCTCACCGATATGTGGAGTCGACAGGGATAGTTCGATGGTAGAGCGTCCGCCCGGTAAGCGGGAGGTCCCTGTCGGTATTTTTCCATCCTCATACTTTAATTCAACTTAAACATTGCCTACATGTGCTATAACACATAAATTAATTTATCTTAATTTTAAGATCCTTCATAATAATTTTGTTTTAACAGTGCGAATTTTTGCTTCTCTATCGATAAACTGCCCGTCTCACGTAGCACGCGCTCCCGCTAATGCAGCAATATCCATGTTTGTGCTACTCACGTCTGTAACACACGATTTCTATCGGTAATGAGAATTGCGTATGCATAGTATTCATTACCCCCCTCTGCACCACCCGTAAAGGCAATAAACTGTCACTTATCTGTGCTAGTAATCAGTCAGCACATACAAACATGATGCAATGACACAAAGAGACGGACGTATAAGGCGGCATAAGTAACAAAATCTAAATAAAATAGAACCATTCAGTATTAAAAGTCATATTTTAATTTAATTTATATTTTCAAAACACAAATAATATTCGTACATTTTGGGTGGAATTTTTTAAATACACAATCAAAGGTTATTTTAAAGAAAAAATATTTAAGGGTTTGCATTAAGTGTGACCCTTCATACAATACTCCCCTCGTTCGTGGCTTGTTCGAAAAATAACTTTATTTAAAATATGTACGAAGGAAAAATACTTTCGTGTTTGTAATGGAGGTCAATTTGGTGCTAAATTATTCCTCTTTTAAAAATTAGACACTATTGGAAACTATGTAGACGTAATTAGAAATGTAGCACATTACTTGTCGGGTCATGTTTTATTAACGTTATTCTTGTTTAAGTATTATTATTTTACATTTATCCTCGTAAAATTGGTTGTTTTGGTTGATGTAGCACATAACTTGAACAACTCAGGAGCCGCCACTGGCCAAGACTACAGTTTCTCCTACAGCTGGCGAAGCAACATCTCTTGCGGTCTTTTTCGCCGTCGAAGTCTCGGACTCTGTCTGTTTGGTAACGGTCGACCTAATAGTTTCTCCGCTGTGTGGTGTGGTGGTTCCGGAGCAAATCTCCTTCTCACGCTATGGCGACGCGCGTCTCCCTTTTCCCATTCGATCTTCTTTTTAATTGTTTGAACGATATGACGGCGTCATTATTGCAATAAAACTGGTGACGTTCGATCGGTTTACACCCTCTTGCAGTTAGACCGTCGACTGTTGAGGAAAATCCATGCAATAAGGATTCTACCAAAAGGACTTGGTAGAAGCAAGAAGAAGAAAACTAGATGTCACTCATAATGGATTAACTCAACGAATATTCATGATTCCTCATCCGCTTGAAATATTTAAGTTTCACTGTGATTCCTATCCTTCGCCTGTCAATGATTAAAACTCTCTATATTACGGAAATAAAAAGTAATTTAATAATAGTAAAACATGCGCATTTCATCCTTGTAGTAAGAAAAACCTTAGAAATTATTCAATTTAGAAATATAGCGATGATTTTACAAACGTCGGGCCACATGAGCACATATAAACCAGCCACCACTGTCATTAGTAATCTAATTTCGTCAAGGCTCATTCTTGTTTCAATAATTTTCGTTTTCCTGGGCCTAGTTTTTTCGCACGCGGCTAATCCGAGGTTAAGTTTTCATTTCTGACATAAATCCAGCCGAAGCAAAGGTGAAATGAATAATTATATTGAATAAGGGTCGTGCCAAGTTCCATTTTCAAGTTAATTTTTAAGTAGATGCAAAATTATTGAGTTATATTCTTTAACCTGGTGCAGTTCGGTTTAAGTTGACCTTCCTCCTTCCTTCCAAATGACGAAACTGGAAACGAAGACCTAGTGGAAAACTGTCTGGCACCCAACAAGTCAAAATTAACATGGCTGTAAGAAATTTTAGATCCATTTTTCAAAAATAAAATGCGGACTTCTTTGTCCACGGGTAATATTCAAAATTCTGTACCTGCGTAATATATCTGAAAACTGTAAGATATAGTTCACCAGTAACGTCATTCAAGTTATCGCTCCTTTCCCCATAATATCAATTACAATTCTCGACTTTCTCTGCGTTTCCAATGCACAAGCACTTTACCTATAAGTACTTCGGGTTCGTCCCACTGATGACGTATAAAAGTGACCTGTTATTCATTATCGGAGGAATGACTCTTTAACAAGTATTAATAAGCCTTTCAAGAGCGTGGTGTACCCTCATGGTAAAACCATTCAAGACATGTTTCATTTAAAGTGCTTTAGCGAAAATTATGTTATCTGGAACGACGCCATGACGGGAAAGTGGAAATGAATCTATTTCTGACGTAGATTCCTCCAAGCATTATAGTGATGAAACCATTATTGATTAATAATGAGTCATACTGGCAATACGAACAGTAAAAATTTATTTTTCTGTATATTCCCTTAAAATGTTCACGTGCATTTTTCATGTTAATTTTTGAGCCGGTAATTAATTTCATTAACAACGTCTTCTTTACTAACATCTGAATGTCTATGCATAAATGCATTGTTGTATAAAATGCAGTCAGCCTACCATTTATACGCATTAAATTCTCTAAGGAAACCTTTTCAATTACTTTTAAGTTTCTAATTTCGTATGCTCGTAAGATTCCCGTTAATAGGTTGTGTTATTTATAACTTTTGGTGTTCATCCAAAGAATCGAAATTTCTTTCAGAAATTGATAAATTTATACCTTTAGTGTGCGAATGGCTGAACAAAAACTTCTCACTGAAAGCTTCAATTTTTTATGAAAAAATAGTTTACTTAATGACTATTAATTGACTTAATGAAAATAGAATTGCATACAGGAAATCAGAATACGACGACTTCAACTTCACCCATCAATTTAATGTGTACTGTGCCATAACCAGAAGAAACAAGTATGAATAAGAAATTAAAATTATCTCGTCCCGGCAAGGAAACTAACAAGGTTGTCCTTCGACATAAAGCAGTGACCTTGGCACAGTTTCTCCGAAACACAGTATTTATCGTCATAATGAATCGCAGACCACGGTCGTCCAAGTCGTACGGAGTTTAATAGCCGGCATTAAACGCCAATAATGAGGCATTGTTTTATATGCCGATTTTATCGGTGAAGATTTTCCCGAAACAGTAAGGGCCATTAAAGTTTTATTGTATCCTTAACGAATTCCTTGTCTTTTTCTGAACCATCAAAGACTGTTTTATAATATAAAATGGAACATTGATTTCTCCGCTAATCGATAAGGGTCACGACATAATATATTACATCCAACCACGAAAAAAGTGAAAGATATTTTCTACTATGCTTCACGAAGAAACTTTGCATTGTAAACAAAAGTAGAGATGAATAATCTCCAATTTACAACGAAGAAAAATCCAATTATTTTTGCAATGAGTAGTATTCTAATTCAATTTGCAAACATTATTTCCCAAAACTTTTATATTTTATCCATGTATTGGTTACATTTTAATCATTAACGTCAGGACAATTTACGCACAAATCATTTTCACGATACCAGACAATGTCAGAACGTTTTTAAACAGGGGTTAATTTTTTCGGTGTAAATAATAGTTTTCCAAACGATATAATTGCTATAGAAAAAACGAATTTCGTCGTTAAACGCAGCAAAGATTAAATTAATGTAGCTTGTTATTCAAATTGTGTACAGGTCGATGTAAACACATTAGTGTAATAAGTTTGCTGGAACACCATTATTGTTCACATAAATATTAAGAACCTGTTTATTTTCATATGCGATATAAATCGACGGCTAAAAATAATGCACATGAAAATGAAGTAATTTACTAATTAATATTCACCTGTTGAAAGAGTG
This sequence comes from Zhengitettix transpicula, assembly GCA_037074705.1. Classification (NCBI taxonomy): domain Eukaryota; kingdom Metazoa; phylum Arthropoda; class Insecta; order Orthoptera; family Tetrigidae; genus Zhengitettix; species Zhengitettix transpicula. The sequence continues at coordinate 201,146,802 of CM073591.1, read as the reverse complement.
ATCAATTCCTAACCTCCCTTCGAGAACAGTGTTATAATCAGTGTAATGAGATAAAGACATAATTGTACTTATTTCCAAAACAGTTATTTGTATTTAAAATGAATCACAGTTTTTTCTTTGACTAGGAAAGTGGTAAATTTATCGTGATATACTAGGTTTCAGAAATTTCTGTGAATTCCCAGGAAGCAAATTTTTGCTGACTGGTAGCGTTAGTTTTAGAGCAGTTTTTCATTGTTGTGTGGAGAAATTGACTATGGCAAATTTTATAGAGCAATATGCCTCCATAAAGTTTTGTTTCAAATTTGCGGAAGTCGCTGTAGAGACACGTCGAATTTTGAAACATTTGGAGGCGATGCTGAAGAAAAGTAACATTTACGCCGTGTTTAAACTTTTAAAGTTGGCAGACAGAACGTCGGTTGACAATGAATGAACCCTGTTCAGAACCGCCGTAAGCCGGCGTAAATCCTAAAAATATCGCTGATGTCGGGCAGACCATTCAAAACAATATTGCAATATTGTGGGGTTGTCGTGATGGGACGTGCCAGAGGTTTATGTACGACGGATTTTGCACCCAGTACCTTTTGACGAAACTAAAATGATAGTCGTTATTCATCCGCCTTATTCACCCGACCTCGCCCCGTGTGACTTTTTGTAATTTCCGAGGATGATAATTAACTTCAAGCGCCGAATATTTTACACATTTGAGGACATTCAAGCGGGATCGATATTGATACCAAACACGTACAGTGGAAAGAAATTTTCATGGACTTGTAATACATGGATTAATAATCTCGAACTTATGAGAGATATTGTAGTTATCACTTTTAGATTGTTCGATGAAGCCATTGGAGTTGATAAATACAGAAATTTTCATATATTAAACACGTTTTACTTATAATCCGAGTGGCGACTATGATCCATATTTTTCATATACTAAATGGATATAGAGTGCAAAAACCCGTCTCACATCTGCCCGATGCACGTTTTCCGACCACAATATCTCGATTGACGTTTGCCCAACAGGACATTTTCCCGAAGGGTCATTTTCCCTAAAGCTGCGCTTTTACGAAATAATGCATAATATTAATATGTTAGAACACTTAATATGTTAGTTTTCTTATTATACATGATAATTATTTTAAACTACCTGAGTGCTCGGCATTACCCGAGTATTTATTTACATTAACCCGGAGTATGAATTGATTCGTCACTAACCTCTTGGTTCTTTTAACCATCACCAATAAGGGTTATAAAATTTACTCATTTTCGGTCCCCTCTCCGACCTAACACGTCAGCATCTAACTTCAAATAAACCACGACGAAGATTGACTTCATAAAATAAGTTTCTCAAAAATCGCGACGAATTAAAACAGTCAAAAATACTGGATAACTTAATAAAGTCTCAAACTATTCAAGGAGTATAGAAATACGACCGTTACTAAATAGAGACCAAAATGTAGAGGGTACCTAAGAAAATTAAAAATTTAGCCGGTACCTCAAGAGGGTCAAAACTACTTCCGGTAACATTTTCTCAACCGCGTCCACCTCCATGAAAAGGAACATAAAATTTCATCAACCACCATGGTTAACGCGAGATTTAAACTCAGCGGCTCCAATAACACCGGAATCGGCACTTTTTTGCATCATTTTTTATGTAAACCCTTTTCACTACCACTCTTACCGTAGGTGTACTTCCCTCCTTTGCCTTTTGGAGTTGACATTAGACACTTAAAAAATCCAGAATGACACTATCAAATTAAGTGACCACAAAAACATTTTATTGGCCGTTTAGGAATGCATTTAAATTCCACGCCCACCCCTAGAGGCGGTAGGTGTGTCTAAAACCATCAGTTATTGTAACAAGTGTATAAAATTTGATAGAAATTGGTGTACGAATTTAAGATTGTAAACGGAAATTTGTTTTACCCTCTTACACCGGATCTACAACTTAACTGTCACAGTGAATATCAGAATTAAACTCACTGGCGTCTATAACCCTGGATTTTACACCAATCTCGGTTTTTTCACGTTATTTTATGTAACGACCCTTACTGCTGCTTTAAGGGGTTGAAATTATACTATAAAAACATGTGGATAAAAATTATTCATCACATATACCCCGAAAAATCTACAGTAATATTAGTCGGTTTAGCATGTTTTTAAATTTCACCCCCGTTCACTCAGTCGGAGTTTCCTATCTCTTCGAAAACCCGACAATAACCTCGCGGGGCTGTGCACAACTCACCAAATTTTCCGTGCATAGGGGACACACATACAATCATTTTTATATATAGAGAGAATAATTTCAATCAAACCTGGTACACGTATCACTTAAGATCCAGGAACAACCCCCATGGATACGAGGGAGCTTACGTCAAGTGTTAGCTTTCGACAAGAGAATAATCATATTAAGATTTATTTGATGAATCCATTAGTTCTCTACTGGGGAAATAGGAGAAGTCAAATATACAGGATGCGTTACCAGAACTCGGACAAATTTAAATTTTATAATACATCATTCCTCTGGGTTTTATTTATTTTATTTTAACTTCTTATAATTTTTTAATGATAATAAAAAAGTTGCAAAAAGCATGAATTTGCCAGCGAATTTGTTTTTAAATTAAATGCATGGACTCTCTGTCGGGGATATCGTGGGGTGAACCTTCCTTAACATGACCAAAATGAACGTTTTTATGAATTTGAATTTATATAAAAAGTAAAACAAAAGAAGGGACCTGGAATTACGGTATTATATTAAAATAATTTGTTGATACCGTGCCGTGTTGTCAGCGCAGACTGGTGGCAGTTTAAACTTCAGATCCTGTTGGGACCTCCAGACGCATCTCTAAGTCGGCGATGGATCGTGAGCCCCCACAGAATGCCAGGCTTTCGTTGATATTTGCTTTGAGCCTGGTCACCGATCGCTTAATCTCGTGGCTGGATACTGACTGCCGAATCTACTTTCCCGGAGTCACCAAGACTCCTCCAGCAAAAATTATTTTTCATTCTCCGCCCCTCAGCTCAATATGTTTTAAGCTTCGGGAGCTCACTTATCCATGCCTAATAAATTTGTTGTCCCTTGTCGCTGTCCGCGCCCTTTAGGCCCTTTGTCGCCTTTGTTAAAAAGGAATCTTTTTTTCATTGACAAGGGTCCTAGACTACCATCAGAGTCCAACTGATGAAACAACGGCTTCCGTCAGAAAAAATGTCGCGCTTGTAAGGAAAGTTCATTACAATTTCCTACCACATATTTCCTCCGTCAGAGGACGTTTTTGTCTCTCTGCATTGCCTAACATTTGAAATAAACCGTCACAATTTCAAAATGGCCACGATGTTAAAACGAAGTGCTGAGCATGATAAAAGAGCCACGATTGTCGAAGGCATCAGCTCTGCAGCACAGATAATTTCTTTACGTATCCAAAATAAACAGTTTATGATGTGGCAAAATATCTGGTTTCATAAGAGTCAAACGAAGATTCCAGTGCACAGGCGTGGAAGGAAATGCTCTACAACGTTACTAGAACAAAAACACTCAGTCGCTTCTGTGTTTCATTTGAAAAATGAAATTCGGGGCAAATCAGATTCTTTTATGAAGAGAATCTTTTTACGGTTGACGCAAAAAATCAACCGAAGGAGTGACCGCTAACTCGCACACGATCTAGAGAGAGTCCCTGTTGTTGCCGAAACAAAATTTGCCACCAATGTTCACGCCCTGAGTGTTGTGTACAGCGAGGGTCACCTCATGCCGCCTAATGTTTTTAAAAGCAAAGAAAACTGCCCAATGTTTTTAAAAGAAGTTTATTAGGGCGTTATGTTGTGAAGCCGAGAATGGAAACGGGCATATTTTTTTCCAACACCGCCCCAAACGAGCCATTTGATACATAATTGGATGGTATTAATTAGATTATTCGGTTATTCCATTGTCTGGGAGTATAAACGTAAGCAAGAAAAAGACAGAAAACAGAAAAAAGGGCAACTGTGCAACAACAAAATAGTAACTTATTTCGTAATGAACTAAAGAAGTAAAAAATATTTGGATTTAAAAAAGTATCATTATACTCTGCAATACCAGATCGAATGTTAATAAAGGTCAATATGAAAGGTTATACAATCCGTGGAACTAATTTTCTTTTAAATAACTTGACTTTTAACGGGGAATATTTAACGGGATCACGGACCAAGATTATGACCAATACGCACTGGAGGAGACGCAGAATAATTTTAAAAACAGTACCTAATATTTGTTAATCATAATTTAATAGATTTTGATTTTAAAAGTGCAGATGAAAAAAAATTGGTTGTGTGTACATCATTATAATTTCACGTATTTGATTGTGATGTTGCTATCTATAACTGCAATCTCTTACGGCATAGGAGAGGAGAACGCTTAAGGGTGGAGGTGGATGCCCGTTACATAAAAATAACACAAAAGCAACCGAGATTGGAGTCAAATCGGTTATTATGGACCCGGGTCACGCCGGGCAGCCAGATAGTTATTCATAAATAAAATTCTTATCTTTAATCAACATCAATATTTCAGATTGCTTTAAGTCAATATCTAAAGCATCAACAAAATCTTACATTCTTATTATTATTTAAGGTATAATTTTCTCTGTAATTCTGTACTACAAACATATATTTCAATATACAGTTTCTATAAGGAACTCTAAAATTTTATTTATGAAGTAAATCAGTACAATAAACATCATTTAGATCGTAGAATAATAAAGTCCCATGGACACTTAAAAATATATAACATTATTAACTGATTTAAAAATAAATTGTAAATCTTTAGAGAAACGTTCAGATTTAAGATATGAGATTTTCAATGTTGTAGCAATATATTTATAAGTATGGTTTGTAAATAGGTCTGACTAATTACTTCCATAAGACATTATTCTAAAAAAATTATGCGGTAAAGTTTATATTTTCTTGATTATTAAAATTTATTAGTAAAGTGTGACCAAACTATAGATCCAAAAATTAGTATTGGTTTCACCAATGATGCATATAACATGTTAATAGTTAATAATAAAATTTGCATAACTTTATTTAAATACGCGTTAATATGTGCTTCAAATGTCATTTTTTTAATTATATAATATTCCTAGCTCTTTAATAAGATTACCACTTCACAGGGAACAACTATAAGTATTATAAGAAAAAATCATAACGTTTCTGGTTCTTGAAAGAGTAAATGATTTTCATATGATATATTTAATTTCACCTCATTTTCTCTACACGATTTTAAGCATTCTTGATAGGCAGTACAATCTGTATTGTATTTAATAGATTTATATATTTTAACATCATCCGCAAATAGCAAACATTTAACATTAGAAATATATAATTAAATATCATTTATGAAAATATCAACAATAATGGCCCTAAGGTACACCTGGCAGTATTACAATCTGAAATAATTGTTTATATTTTACAAATTGTAATCTATTTATTAAATTATTTTGAACCATTGTAAAATTGGCCCCGAAATTCCAAATGTTTCAGTTTTCAATCAAAACATAATGATTTATAAAATCAAAAGCTTTAGCAAAATCTGTATATATGCTATAAATTTGCAAACCCTCATTTAATTTATGTAAAATGAATTATATTAAATTAGAAGTCAACTTTCCTATGCTATAAAAGGGGAGTTTCCACCTTGTGGATTAGCCTCGTGTATCCTGTTACTCTTAAAAAAGGGGTAAAAATAAAATTAGGTATATATAAAAATAAATACATTCCTCTGGGAGGTATCCCTGTTTCTTAATCAATGCTCTGCACACCTCACGGCACTGCACCGGCACTTCTCCGCCATTACATTTACCTTCGGTTGGAATTCAAATCGAATAGCTCTACACTAAAATTTAATGATTTATAATACTATATAGTTGAATGTTTTATTTTCTTATTTTTAGATTCCAGTGAGTAAAACACTACTAATTGTATTGAGTATTCTTATAGGTAACGTCATTAATTCCAACTAAAATGTACTATGCCAGCGTGGAAATTAGTTTTCGCATTTATTAGAATTATTTCTTAATTATTTGGAAAAAAATTACGTATCTACTTAACACTCTGCTTTGAGTATTTAACAGACGTTATTTTGCTTACAAGTATATATTTTGTATCGTGTTTAACCATCACGTATTCTGAATTTACGGTTAATTGATTAATGTGATTGTGTGGTAAAGAAGGCAAGTAATCATTAAATACATTACTATAGAGATCATCTGTTAAAGTTGCGTGTCATGTGCTCGAGGTGATTAATTGTAAGATCGGCGAGCACCGACGTACCTGGGCATGGGCGCCCCTGTCTACCAACTTCGCCCCTCCCGCCGCATCGATCGCGTGTACGAGTACTACAACTACAACATCCCGGTGTTGACTGCCCTCCCCGGCCGGGCTGGGGGTGAGCTTCTACGATTCACCTCGGCTTAGTGTTGATGCGGGACAAGCAGAAAATATTTGAGAAGACGGTAATACAGACAATAAGCTTAGATAGACTTCCCGTTTAACATATATTATGGACTTATTTTGCTTCTCTCTAAACACCAGGATTATACAAATAGTTCAATTAAATTAAAAATAACGCTACCTGATTAAAAATTAATAAACATGTTATGAAGTGACAGAGATATAATCAAGTTTTTCATTTTTATTAGTTAAACAAGAAATTGTGAAGATGTTTTGGAGAGAAGAAGTTGGAATCAAACGAATGGTTTGGATAGGAAAAAAGGAAGGAACAGACTGCAGTAACTTATTTTATATAAGAGTGCAAAGGCCTAAGATAGTGCCAAATAATTTTATTGCGTTTTTGACGGGATGGCCAGTTTTTGAGAGTGACTGTCTAAAATAATTAATAGTGGTTTTAATGATTTTTCTTCTGAGGAGGATATTGCGACCGGTGCATGTCCTTATAACATTAAATTAAATATAGCCACAAATAATAAAATCATAATTAATTGCAGACGCGCTACCCGAGTAAATGTATACACGTCTTGTTTCGGAATTTGTTATAAATTTTAAATAAATATTTAAGAGTACCTATATAAATAAAATTTGTTGATACATTGTTTGGAATAGAGTGATTTAATTATGCTTCATGCATTAGGAAATCGGAAGGCGACATTATCTAATTTATTTTCCGTCGGTGGCGCTGCCTTTGTTTCCTTTCCAGAATAAAACAATCGGATTGATTACAATCAATCTTTATATCGTTGTTACACATATCAGAACGAAACCTTTTATCGACATAAAACTGACATTCGACAACAAAATGGCGGACGTCCCTAATTCTTGAGTTTTCTGACTGTACAACCAGTTTCCATTTAACTTTATATAGTAGATATATAGAGGTGTAACAATGTTCTAAACACTATATATATATATATATATATATATATATATTGTCAGATGATTATTAAACAAGTTTCGAAATCTCCTGAAATGGACCAATTACATATACTGATTGCTTTTTCGCCATCGTGTTCATGAATTGTAGAAATAGTTTTTAAATTGTGTAGTTATTGAGTACTTATCTAATTAAAACCTTCATCCAAAATTTTCAGACAAAATGTACGTTAAAAAATCTAAATTTTTCTGCTTTTCAGACAATTTCCGATGATCAACCTCGTTGTTGAAGAGAGCTGTGAGAAGGTTCTTGACGATATTTAACTGCAATCTGTGATTTAGAGACAAGATGTAGAACGTTAAAAACGCCTTGATTTCGATCCCATTTTTCGAGAAAACGGTTAAACTTAAGTCGATAAAACTTAATATCATCGTTATAGAGATCCGTCAGAAGGTTTCAATCCAAAATATTATTCCTAAACGACGACTTTTCGAACCGTGATTTTAATTGTTTATACAAGAATTGTTTTAGATACACACAAAAATCGTTCAATAATTAGTCTCGGAAGAGGCAAATATATTTGAATTTATGGTAAATTGTCATCCGTCATTGGGAAAAGTTAAAAACTTCAGTCTGCCAATTTTATTTCTATTTTACGAAATATTTTATTGGAAGGTAAACAAATCCTTGTCGTCAAGAGTAGGTGTGAAGATAACACTATTAGAAAAAAGTATTTATCTACTAAATTTAAAATGTTATTCAAAAAACTAAATATCTCTGTAATTTTTTAATCTGCTAATTCATTGTTATAAAACACAAAGATTGTCTCAGTACTTTGGATTTCCATAATGTTGTTTATAAAATTAGTGTCAATAATTCCTCTTTGCGTTATATCGGCCAAGTCAAACGATTTTTGTAAACTAGAATTAAGGAACATAAAAGCAATGTAAAGTTACCACCTTATAAAAATTCTCCGATTACAAAAACTTGTTTGGATCTTAATCATTCTGACAATACTATTATTCTAGATCAGGAAACTAATTTTAATAAAAGGTTAAATTCTGAAATGTTACACATTAAGACCAACTAATTTGCTTTAAATGTTAAATAGGCTTATTAAATAATCTTTCATTTATCTCCTGTATTCATATTCTTTGTAAAGTGTTGTAAATATCTCTTCAGTCTGGCAATAGTATTGATAAGGATCACAAACGTTGATCGAAACGTCTACAAATTTTTCAAATTATATTGATCAAAATTATTTTATGTTTTTTATACGGGTCGTTAATTCCTTCATTTAACAAAAAGGTATGAATTAAAAACGTGATTACGGAAGAATGAGGAAAATGTAAATGCAAAAAACAGCCCAATACCAAGGGTAGCCACTTAGACTTAATTAACTGAAAAGTGCTGGCAAAATTTTGATTATGGCTCCCTCAGAGAACTAGAAAACTCATAGTAATAATCATATTTGGTTGCGTAGAAACATATATACACTATAAATGGTTTTTTTCGTAAAATTAATTGAAGATAAAGCCTGTGCGTAATTTTCATTTTATTAATCAAACACATCTCATGAAAAGAGCAGCAGTTAATATTTCAGGATTATGTGTATGCCTTCAGTTTAAGACTTTTAAATGTGCCTTCTTCAATATTTATAGAGCTATAATTGAACATAATACATGTATATAGGTATTAGAACCACCAAAAATAATTACTTTTTTGTTTCACTCATTTTTCTTCACTGTATTAAACGTTTAGATGGTAGTACCTTGGGGATGTTAACATATACGCTTATGTGACGAAAGTCGAGAAAAAGCCGCCTAATGTAAATATAAACATAGTAATGGATCTCTACGAGATTGGTTGGTTTGAAGATTCATCCAACGGACGGAAGATGTAGCAAGGCAGAAGGAAAAAGACAGGGAGATGAAATATTATCCAAAAACTTCCATTAATATTTCCTATTACACACTTTTCCTTCAAGTCAAATGGTTTTGCTTAACTTGGAAGAGAAATATATTATTTCCTCGTTGAGAGTTGCGCCTGCAAATACGTGTATTTTCCTTAAACCATGCAGTTTTCGTAACAGTCCATTGTCTGAGAGTTAAATTGTGCATTTTGAAGCCTCGTAAATCGCTATTCTTATTATATAGATTATATCAGGACCGTCCAACGCGGCACCCGTCGCTTCGTTTCTTGGTCAATTTCTACTATTTAAAAATTATAGCTATTAAAGGTTTCATGAAGGAATTATCTTCCATTATTTGCACGGTACCACTTTTTTTGTTGTTGATGTTAGTAGTGGTAAAAGTAGAAGTAGTAATAAAGTGCGGGAAATTATTAACTTTCGCGACTTTGTGGTCAACATTATCCTTTAAAAGGTATTCGTAAAAATTTTAAAATTATGCTAGTCGTAGTTTATTGTTGGCAGCCTTCTGTAGTATTGTATGTGAAGTCAGCCGGAGACAATGGAAAAAACTAATTTCGCGTTGTCATTAAATACTTTCATTTGAAAGGTTGGACGGATGCACAAATCAGAACCGAATTGGATGAAGTTCATGTGGGCTCTGCACCAGCATTGAAGCTCATTTTCTTGTGGATTTATGAGTTTAAACGTGGCCGGAAAAGCACAGAAGATGAAACTCGCTTCTGACACCCAATTGAGGTTACCACTCAGGAAAACATCGAAAAAGTTCACAATATCGTAATGGAACATCGCAGACTAAAAGTGCGTGAGGTAGTTGATTTCGTATGTTTCTCAACTAAACGAGTGCATCAACTAAACGAGTGCATCATCCGTGAAAAACTGACCATGAAAAAGCTTTGAGCGCCATGGGTGCCGCGACTGTTGACTTTGGACCAAAAACGGATTCGGAAAACATTTCAACTCAAAATCTAAAAACGTTCAGACGTAACCCACAAGATTCGTAACCGTCGATGAAACTTGTATCCACACTAAAAACACAATCAAAAAATTGGACAAAAACTCGTTAAAGTGCACTGAAATAGCCGAAGACCGTTTTGTGGTGGGAATTCTCAGGATATAATATTTCAATCTTTTTTGGAAATGGGCAAAACCATAACTGGACTCTATTGCGCTGCTCTGTTTTTTATGTTATTTTTAACGAGGGTAGGTGAAAAATCTTCAAAAAGACACCGGTAGCAATCCGCACTACACGGTAGTGAGGGATTCTTACCAACTAAAAAACACCTCGCTTTCCATCGATGACCAATTGTTGCTTCCTACGAACTGCAGTTAAGTATTACTTCGTAGGAAGCGGTCTTAGCTGTGGCTCTTCCTCCTATTATTGCCTATTTTCCTTTTCAACTTTGCGAAGGTCCTTTATAACCATAGCTGCGTGTTTACTGATCGCCTATGACTTGTCTGCTGACTCTAGCATAACAGAAACCAGATTGACAGGTGTTATTTCAATCTTTACTTCGTCTCTAAGAATCTTTCTTAGATTTTCAGGATGAGGGTATTTGAAAAAAGCGTGTTCTTCCTCCTCCTTATCATAGTTCAAGCACATGGGGCTGTCCACTATCTTGAACCTGTAGAGATATTTACGAAAACATCCATGCCCTATCATGAATTGTTTGGCGATCACAATCACCGCAATATCATCTGAAAAACCCACGATCTTAACTCCCTCTGACATGTGGAGTCGGATAAGCCCATCGTACATCACATTTCACAGGATGGGGAAAAGGACTGAGTCTTGTGGTACTCCTCCTGTGATGTTGTGATATCTACGACCCTCTTCCGTGTCGTAGAGTTCTATCACTAAGGTAGTTCCCAATAATTCTCGTAATGTACGACAGAACCTCCTTTCTGTTGAGTGCGTCAAGAATGCAGCTCCACCTCGCATAGTTAAATGCATGCTTTACATCTAAGGTCACTACCGCACAGTATTTCTTTGAACCCCTTCACCTCTTACGCAGTATGGCCTGCTGAGCCGTGTCCACGACTGTTATTATATTAGAAAGTCTCCCATTACTTTCTAACGTGAACTCCAGTCTCTCACAGATGATAGTCTCTAAGATCTTTCCTGCTGTGTCCAGCATACGTAGCGGACGATGTGATGAGGGTTCACCTGGCGGCTTATTAGGCTTCGGGAGGAGTACTAATCTCTGTTTCTTCCAGCGTTGTGGGAAGATCCCTTCTTGAAGACAGGCACTATAGGTTGCTAGTAATATGTCCGGGCGGGCGCTTAAAGCAGTTTTTATCGCCAAGTTCTGAATTCCGTCACTCTGCGGGAGCTTTGTTATTACCAATTCTAGCACAGGCTTTGAGCAACTCTTCCCTAGTAATTGACTCAACTGTGCTATCTTCTAGTGAATTTCTGTGATCATCACGATCCTCGAAAAAGCGTCTCTACTATTTCCAGCAGTAGACGCGGACCAGAGGGCGGCTGGTAGTTCTTAAACTTTCCCATGATTATCTTGTACGGCCTACCCCAGGGGTCGTCATTAACCTCTTCGCACAGCTCTTTCATACATCGCCTTTTGCTCGCCTTTATTGCTGATGAAAGCTCGCGTCGAGCCTGTCGGAATTCCTCCCGGAGCTGCTCGAAGGATTCCCGGCCCCTTGATCTTTGATACAGCCTACGCACAATGTTGCACGATTTTCGTAATGCTGCTATATATCTTCTGTCCACCAGTAAACAGGTGGTCTCCTACTGCTTTCATTCTTGCGTGGCATGAAGATGTCGTAGGCCCGGGAAACCTATTCAATGACCTTTTCTGCTTTGTGGCTTGCTGCTTCTGTTGTTAGCTCAACATCCTCTAGAATTACCCGAAAGGCAACAGAATCAAAATTATGCTGGCTCCATCCTCTCACACGTTTTAATGACAGAGCACCGGCAGATCCTCGTTGCCACTTCATATATACAAGACCAGGACTGACTAATGTGATATCTATGACTGAACCTACCCCCGCTCGGCGAAAGGTTTGCTTACCTCCTGAGTTTGCCAGAATTAAATCCATTTTGATGCTCTATCGGAACGTTTGAAACGGGTGCTGATTGAGAAACGAACTTGATTGGCGCGAAATAAAGTGCTGTTTCACCAGCACAATGCGCCAGCTCACACAGCAGCAGTCTCAATGGCGAAATTGTACGAGTTGGGATTCGAATTTATTTCTCATCCACCCTATTCACCAAACCTAGCACCAAGTGACGTTTTCTCCGTAACTCGAAAATTTAGCTTGGTGGGAAGAAATTTTCATCAAATGAGGAAGTGATCGAGGCCGTGACGGAGTATTTTGCATAGTTTGATAAAACCTATTATTGTGATCGTTTGAAAAACTTGGAAACTCGCTGGGACAAGGAAGGAGACTAAACTGAGAAATAAAGTAAGTTTTCTAAAATAATTTCTTTTTATCAATTTATCAAACAACCCTCGTAAGTCCTCATAAAATTCCAGCTAATATTTATAAGTAACTGGTAGATGACGATTGTATTGAGAACTAAATAGTTTCAGACCATGGTACCATTAAGATACACTTCCAGACGAATTAACAGCGACCTGAGGAAATTGTATAAAATGTGTTCCAAGTGCATATATGACATATTTAATGTTTATTGGGTTCTTACTGAGAAACAATGAAGTGAAGTAAGTAAATAAATTACAGTCGAACTATTAACGCTTTTTTTATTAGTCACTATTTATCGCCACATAAACCAATTAGGTCATGAGCCACTTATTCTACCGCTATATTTACAACTTAAGTATTAATTACAATCATCTCCTTGATAACGATAGAGTTATTCTTAAAGATAATCATTACAGTTCATTATATAAACCAGTTATTGGAGTGAACACCAGCAGTTCACTTATACGTCCTCGGATTAGCAGAAATACGCGATGGAGTAGCAGGCTATTGTGGCTTCCCTTTCCTTCTTGAAGACAGGACAATATAAGCTGATGTGGAGGATCGTTAGGATGACATTGCATAGGATACAGAATTGAAGGACTGGAGAACAGACAAGCATGCGTCCGATTAGTGTGTAAATTATCTCATTCTAGATAATGTTATCTGCTGACGTGTAGAAAATTTCTTTGAATGGAGGATAAGGTTTCTCTTTCCTTCCTAAATATGCCGAGTATCTCCTGCTTTTTTTATCTAGACCATCTATCCTCCAGTTCCTTTAGTATTCCCGCTTTACAGTCCTGCCAGTAGATGGGAGCTTGTAGACTCTTGTTTGTTGCCGAGTTTCTATTTTTGCTAATTGGATTTAATGGTAACAATATTGCTATCGTATGATTTTTTTCTTCTTTGTGAATACTAAAAGATACTAAATAGATGCTGCTGTAAATTGGAATGCAAAGTCATGAAAACGTTAAAAGTATGGAATTCCAAGAATCATGGTAAAGTCTTGGAGATTGATTAAGGCGTTCGAACATCTAAACTGGTAATTTATATGAGGAGGACAATATGTCACTTTTATTCATATCGTGTTATAACTGGTTAGTTTACATGACAGTAGCAAACAAAGAAACTGGGAAACATTTTGCGATAGTGGAAAATGAGCGACTAATCTAGCAACAATTTTACTACTTTATTCAGCTCCCTCAAAATAAAATTTCGTGCACAACTTTTTCACTACTTTACTCTTGATGACAACCAAAGATCTTCCAAATAACTGCCTGCGCGATCGCCACTCTCAATAGAACCGTCTCAACAAATCTACCACCCAACCTCCTTCTACTGACGAGTATAATGTACGGGCGGCCCTCTGACGTCATTACAGTTTACCAGCCAGTCCCTTCGGCTTTCATCAGGTGATATTACGTTGATGAAGAACTACAAGTCCCCAGGAGACTGTGGGATAACAGCGGAATTATTAAACTATGGTGGATCAGTAGTGATACAATCATTACTCAAGCTGATATTAGATACCTGGAGAACAGAAGAATTACCGGAAGAATGGGAAACTGCCTTAGTGTATCCTATCCTTAAGAAAGGAAATAAATTCAAATGTGAAAATTATAGGAGGATCTCTGCTAAGTATTGGGTATAAGATCTTCACGATAATAATTACCAAACGTTTAGCCCACAAAGTAGAACAAGACCTGGGAGAATATCGGTGTGTTTTTCGTTCAAACCGATCAACTATAGATCACATTTTTACTATGCGGATCATGATGGAATAATGTTACGAACATAATATTACCATATACCAGCTATACGTAGATTTTAAACAAGCTTACGATTCTGTGTGAAGAGGAAAACTTCTCATTGAAATGAAAGTTTTTTGTTATCCTGAGAAGCTAATCAGGCTGATAAATACGGCTTTAAGCAGAAGTAAGGCTAAGGTATGTGTGCAAGGAAGGATATCGAGAAGCTTTGATGTTAAAGTAGAGTTGAGACAAGGAGATCCGATATAGACAGTCCTCTTCAATATTGCTTTAGAAACAGCTGTACGTAACATCAATGCAAATCCAGAAAATAATATACATTATAGATTGATCCAAATTATTGCGTATGCAGATGGTTAAGCTATAATTGCACGTACAAAGAATGCACTTATGGTATCCTATGAAGAATTGGAGAGAGGTGCACAAAAAATAGGACTGATAGCAAATAATAGTAAAACAAAGTTGTTGCTGAGTTCCAGAACAAGCCAACCGGCACAAGCTTTTAGATATGGAGGAAAGTGTTTTGAAGGGGTGTAGGAATTTAGATATCTAGGCTCTCTGATCACTGCACAAAATGAAGCTAAAAAGGAAATTAATGCCAGACTAGCCGCAGGAAATCGATGTTACGCGGCTTTATTTCCAACATTTGAAACAATCAAATTTCACGGAAAGCTAAGTTGACCATTTACAAAGCTATAGTTCGACCGGTGGTTACATATAAAGCGGAGACATGGATATTAAATAAATCCGAAGAAAAAAGGTTAATGTCATGGGAAATAAAGGTATTGAGGAAGATCTTTGGCCCAACGAAAACAGTGCTGGAATGAAGTATTAGAACAAATCAGGAGCTTAGAGACCTGTACAATGAGCAGGATATAATATCTGTGATAAAAACTGCTCGAGTGCGTTGGATAGGACACGTGCATCTGATGGAGAATGCAAGAGAACCAAAGAAAGTTCTGGAGGGGCATCCAGGTGGCAGAAGATACAAAGGTAGACCAAGAAAGCGTTGGATTGAAGAGGTGGAGGAAGACCTACGCGCTATGGGAGTCAGGAGATGGAGAACCAAGGCAATCGAAAGAGAGCTTTGGAAGAAGATAGTTGCGGAGACCAAGGTTCTACAAGGACCTTAGCGTCAAAGAGTCAGTTAGTCAGATATTACATGAAACTTTACTTATTTTAACCAAATTTATTACTAACTCTATTGTCTTTAGTTATACTACTATTTACTTCTATTTCTATTTTATCCGGCAACTGCTTTTAATTTCTTAACCACATGAACTATCATCAAATTTGTTATTCCTAATAGATCCTCACAATTTAAATGCACATTTAATTATTGTAGCTAATTCTCTTTATCAGATTTCGTTTTTCTTTTAACAAAGTATCCTATTCTTTACTTAAAGAAACTTGCACCACGTTGGACCGCCAATTTTGGAATTAACACCAATTATTTAAAACAATTAATTAAAACATGTTAAAATGGGCCACACGCCAACTTGTGGTAAACACCAATTATTTACCTTTTATTATTAAATATTGGGCGTCAATTTGTAATAATCACAAATAATACTAGCAGTTTAGCCCCACTTCGGAGCGTCAATTTGTAATAATCGGTCTTATATTAAAATAATACGTGACACAGGCAGTTTAAACAAACAATTATTATTTATTAAGACACAATTTACATTTATACAAGTAATCTAATGAAATTTTACAACAGTTAATAATTAATGTTATACAATTAAATTTAATATTTCTCAGGGTCGTTTACTGGGCCTTTAATTACACGAATACTTTTTAAACAACTTTTACAATGCAATAAAGAAAAACACATATAATAACCAAATTTGAATTCTGAAATATGACGATTATACCTTTACTTAAAAGTTTACAACTATGAATATTGTAAAAAAATGAACTTATAATCTCTCTGGTAATCCATGCAATTTGGATCACTCGCATACTAGCACGCACTCACTTCATACAGACATAAAGAGCACCAAGTTGCGCTCACACTTAACACTTACACGGCCACCTCTCCACGATGACCTTACTCTCACGACGATTCACGACGAATTCCTCTAACTGTTGCTGCTAATAGATTCACTTATTTCCACGACGAAACTCCTACCGACTGTTTATATTTATCGATTTATCTTGGCCACCAAACTTGACTCAATCTGGTCTCAATGACCACCGACAAACTCTGCTCACAGACTCAAGACTCCAGACTGAATCCTGATCTCCTCTTACGACACCTTATATTTCCTCCTTCTGCGCACTTTACAACGAAGCCGTGTGCACTTCTCCCCACACCCTCGTCTAATTTGCCATCTGTCTCTCAATTATCCCCCATTACCTCGTCGTTGTGTACCACTCGTGTCCCTTCTGCCGCTGATAATTCTAGTCCAAACTACGACTCAGGACAGTTTTTTCCCAGAGTTCGGGTGCAAATCTGCACACGACACTACAAAGCAGGGCGTAGACACATTTAATTCAGCCTCCTTTAATTTACCATCTGTCGCTCAAAATACTTCATCATTATCTCCTTATGTCTACCCTGCGTACCTTCTGCCGTTGACCACGAGAGTCCAAATATTTGTTTATTATTAAAGATTTCTTTTAATTATTACAATATATATATATATATATATTAAATTATTTATTTATTATAAGCGGACATTTACTTTTCTCAGGGTCATTTACAATATATATTATAATCAGGGACTTTTAATTTACTCAAGTCATCTACATGAGACTCAAATTATTAAATTATATCAAATGGTCATGACTCTTGGACGTCGTGTAACAGAAGCTAGAAAATACGCACACACCTTATTTTGTTGTTTTCTCCATCCGGGACCATCCTTT